>CM016625.1:41712011-43111177 GCA_005393395.2 Gossypium australe | reverse complement strand
AAACTCAGCAAACAACATAAGCACTCTCATAGAAAATCCCTAAACTTTCAACCATTTTGCAAATAGTCCCCTCATTAGCTAGCTTAAGCTTTGGGGGTTCCAAAAGTACAAAAATTATTAAGAAAGACTTCTAAAATCACTTACTTGTAAAGGAATAGCTTGACTGAAAGTTTAAGCTCCAAAAAACCTCTATTTTCTCTTCAGTTTTCAGTGGAAAAGAAATGCGAATAGTAAAAGATGATATCTTCTTCATTTATCTTATTTTATTCATTTTTGTTCACCTAATATCACAAAAATTTTGACCAAATTTAATGCCCTTGTCTCCCTTATCCCTATGGCAGGCCAACGCCCCCTCATTGGCCTAATTGCACATTAAGTACCTCTAATTTAATATTCCACAGCTATTAGACACCCCTAACTTGAAAAATGAAACTTTCGCACCTTATGCGATTTAGTCCTTTTTCGAAATTAAGCATACAATTGCTAAAATTAAAGTACCAAAATTTTCATGCATCCTTGTAATCATGCTATAACACAATATAATATTAAAATATTTTATTTTAACCTCGAATTAGTGGTCTCGAAACCACTGTTTCGACTAGCCCCAAAATCGGGCTGTTACACCCTTTGTGCGAATCATCACCTCAAGTACACTTGAAAAACTATTCTAGAGAAATGAGATGAGCAGAGACATAATAAGCGACAAGTATGGACCATACATTTCGAATTCTTTACAAAGTAAGTACGCTAAGCAAAGCCTAAAGTGGTTGCATGGTTATGTGGCTTTGTAAATAGTTAATAGTTACGACCTGCGGAAAGAGTTGTTGGTTGTTAAAGTAGGCCAGAAAGGTAAATTCAGAGAAAGTGACAATTGTAGACGAATAGAATGGCACGATGGGTTTTGGAATAATATAGATAGAAACAAATTAGGGGAGTCCATCGGTGTATATTGTCTAAGTTGACGGACGAGTGCGACAGCAAGACATAACATCCTTATGTAAGAATCTTACCAATTGTACATATTGTATATTTCACTAACCAATTCATTAATACATTACAAGTATGTCAAAGATAGGTTTAACAAGCACTTGAAGCATTCTAAAGATCGAAAATTTGGGAAACAAGGTTAACGTCATGACACAGACAATTCTATGTCGTAACATTGTGGGCAGTAACAAAGAAGTTCAAATATCAACCCGAGGTCGGGACATCACTAACCTGTGTCGCGACATGAGTAGTCTTTTAGGGATGTCACGACACGAAACCCCTTTGTCATAACATCACTGTAAATATTTGCAAGGTCGACCTAACCCATTCACGCAACTCAATGGAATAACCCTTATTATACCTGGTTTTTAACCCTAAAAACATTCTTTTTAAACATAAAAACATCCTCTTAATATAATCAAACTTCATTCTAGCACCCAACCTATTTTAAAACCCCTCTAAAACCCTTAAATCCTAAAGCCCATTTCCTCTTTAAAACATAAATCTCAATCTTTCATTCCAAATTCAAAGAAGCTATATTGAAAGGAGTTGTCATCGACAAAACAAAGAGGAGGTGCAAACAAGTTCAACAAAAGTTGAGGTTCAAGTATTCTAAACCTTTTTCTACTATTTTATTAATTACTATTCATATCATTATTGAAATATTGCTTATAATATGCCTATTAGAAAGACCAAATGAACTCATGTTCTAGAAATAACTTGTGTTTTCGATCTTGTACGGTTCCACCATTTGAATGTTGAGAAATATTTTCTTGAGTCACAGGGATGAATGTTGATTTAGGAATGAGGGTTCGAACCCTTTATGGCTCTTTTCGAGGAAATTTGGACGTTGGCCCGATATCATCATTGGGAGCAATTTTGTTTCACCCCTAATGAAAATTCGGTAGTCCCTATAGCCCATAAATTTTATGCCTCACTTAAGCATCAGATAGTGCGAGACGGGACAGGGGTATATATGACTTCTTCCATGGCCCGAGGGAAAGAAGTACCACTATACCCTAGTGATATTTGTGAATTTTATGAGGTCTAGTTTTATGAAAAAGATTATATTAATGAAATTGACGTAGATATATTGAATAATATTGATATGGAGGAGGTTATAAAGTATTTGAATCAAGGTAAGTGGTTTGGAACTATAAACCAGATACGGAGATGCCAATGAATTTTAATCAGGCAGTCATGTTTCCGATTGCCAAAATGTGGATGCAATTAATTGGCACAGGATTGCACCCACATTAACATTTTTAATGTTAATGTTTTCTTAGCTGTTTTGTTATATGGCATATTGTAGTGAAAATAGATTTGTTCAGGGCATTGGATTATTCACGAAATGAAACGAAGTGTGCAGAGCCAGAAATTTGGACGTTTCTTTCCTCATTTAGTGACAGTGTTATTGCGAAGGGAAAAAGTGCCCATGAGAGAAAATGAACAATTCATGAAGCCAACACGGTGTATAATCAGAGATACATTGTATACACAGTACGCTGAGCTTCAGTGTAAGCATATTACTGGATGTAACCGACGAAGGAAAGAAAAGATGGATGTTCCGACTTTGTTAATAAAGAAAGAATAGCCGAGAGCAAGAAAAGGAGCTTGTGGAAGCACAGAAGTGGAACTTGATGGTATGATCAGATGGATGCAAGAAATGAGATCTGTGCTTCAGGAATTTGTGAGAATAAACGGGTTATCAGAACCTAATTACCCTCCAGATATTTTGGTCCAATATCGAATCAACATGTGGAAGAAGGTGTGGGAGCTGATTCTGAGGAGGAAGGTGCTGCCCAGGAGTATCCCAGGACGAAGGATGAATATGAAGCGACATTTCGGCCATAGTATTCGACACCAAAAGAACTTGTAATTCGCTGCCTGAGCCGGCAATCGTAAGGTGGGAGCTCCCATAAAAACTGTAGCTCAGGCAAAGGTAAGGCACCGATGGAGTAAAGGCACTCACGTCCTCTAGATGATTCAGATGAGGATTGACTTTTATTTATTTTTTATTTTAAAAAAAGACTTGTATTAAAATTTTTAGATATTTCTTAATTTTAACTTTGTAGGAGTAGGACTAATAGTAGTTTTTTTTATTGCATCTTGCTTAAGTTTTCTCTACAGGAACCCAACACGAAGGAGAAACAAACAATTTGAGCTAACATAATCAAATGAGGACGAAGCACTCACCATTAGTAGTTGTAACGACCACAATCAATCGGGTAACTGCTTTCCTTATCTATTTATGGGCTACACATTGAGGACAATGTGTCAACTAAAGTGTGTGCGGGGTAACAAAAGAAACTCGTTTATTTTTCAATTTTTGCATTTTTCTTTAATTTTTTCTTTTATTTGATGAGTTTCAGATTGTAGAAATACAAGTGATTGGTTAAGAGCTAATAACTCCCGAACAAAATTATATTTCATGCCTTTTGACCTAGTTAATTACTTGTACTTAAGTACATCTAATTGCATTTTAGGACATTTCATTAATATTTTTAGCATTGCATTAGAACTTAGGCTACGTTTAAATATTAGGTACTTTTTTTTTGAAAAAAAAAGACCGAAAAGATCCACTCAATTAATAGAATCATTTATCACCAATGCATGGATATTATCGAGATACTCCATTGCAAAGGTCCAAATACAATACTTATTAATAGCATCTTTACAAATAAAGTTGGCCACCTTATTACATTTTTGATTGGTCCAACAAATAGAAATAGACTCAAAATTTTCCATAGTTTTATGAATTTCCTTTATGCGTGTTCCCATAATGGTGATGTCCAAATCACGCTTTTTCACCCTATTTGCTAGGCTGGCGTAGTCAGTCTCAAACAATGCTTTTGAAATATTCAACGTCCTTGCCAGCTTCAAGCTTTCCTCAAGAGCAAAGATTTCCGCCCATTCAACGGTCAACGTTTCCTCTTTAAAACCCCCAACTCCTCCTACAACAAAGCCATCTTCGTCCCTAGCAACTATCCCATAACCAGTTTTATTAGGAGCAACAGAAGCATCAAAGTTAACTTTTACAAACCCGCATAGGGGCTTTTTCCACTTATGACAAATAGGGGCAATCGAAATCAAAGGATCGTTAACCAAATTATGGATTCAAAACTCATTACTGAGGGTTGTTGCTCTCTCCCGTACCACCCTAGCTTCATCCTCTTTGCTCCGAAAAATGTGGTTATTACGGTTGTTCCAGGTATTCCAAAGAGTAGTGAAAAAGTCAGCAGCAGCTTTTTTGTCTAGCACGCACATCACATCCTCTGGCCAATCAACGCAGCAAGCATAATTCTTCATAAGTAACTTGTTAACCCTCCAATAGTAAGAATGGTCCTGGCATTCGTGCAATCTTTTAGTGTATGGATCAGTGTTTCAGCACTCGTACCGCATTTCGAACAGTCTCTCAAAAAGCCATGGCAAATAGAAGTTATTTTGTACATTCATAGGAAGGATCTCATGACCCACACACCAAGCGAAGACACGTATTTTTGTGAACATGTTGAGCTTCCAAATGATTCTTCAGTAGGCTCTGTGAGGGCCAAAACCAATCTGTTTAAGAATGAGCTAAGAGTACACTGTTTTAGAAGTGAAGTAGCCATAAGGGTTATGAAACAACACCACCCAGTCATTAGAATCTCTACCATTAAGCAGTAAATTACAAATTTTGTCCCTCATAAAACTGCCATAAAGCTCCCTCACCCTCTCTTTTTTCCAACTTCGTTGGTCAATGCTCCACAGGTCTCTCACATTTCTTTCATGCACATTTGGAATGTTAGGGTTGAGCGCATCACCATTTAAGCCTTCAAAGCCCTAGTTATCCCTTCTCATGTCTATACCCCACTTGCCACTCGAAGACATCTTTAGGAGTTTTGGCAGCAGTATTTATACTAGACCAAGTGTAGGATGGTTTATCCACAGCTTTAGGATGAAACTAATCATCATTAGGAAAATACTTAGAGCTTATAACTTGATACCATAGCGTGTCCCTATGGTTTAGAAGCCTCCACACTTGCCGACCAAGAAGAGCCAGGTTGAAGAGATGGAGATCGCGAAAGCCAAGACCTCCCATTCCTTTGGGGGTGTTATTAAAGGACTTAACAACAGAAGCTGTCATAATTTAGTTTGCAAATTAGGCATGTGTGACATCTATGCAACAAGTTGAGGGGGAGTGTTGACAGCCTATCTTAGCTAATCTCATTACTAATTTTTAGGGATTAAATTAGATTAAAATTAGGATTATTGATTTAATGTATTGATTATGTTTCCTTAGTTAAGCCTACTCTTTTAGTATAAATGGCCATGTAAATTTTTCTATTCAATATACAAGAGAAAAGGATTCATATTATCAACAATTACCCATGAAAATAAGAAGGCTCACAAATGATCGCTGATAAATCTTGAAAAGAGTTATATTTCATGCCTTTAGACCTAACTAATTTCCTGTACTTAAGTAAATTTAGTTGCATTTTAGGACATTCCATTCGTAATTTTAATTACATTACACTAAGAAGATTGGACTGTGCTTAAATGTTATTATATGTTACTTTTATTTGTTTGCGGGAAGGATTTGTTTGGTAGTAATTGGCACATACAGGATGCGAAGAAAGAAACAAAGAAATGAAGCTTTGTTGCGGCAAAAGGCTGGACAATTTGCTAACACGAATACCGTGGTAATTCTAAGAAGACCAAGTCAACACTCAACGCATAACAGTTTTAGCCTAACTCTACTTGTACCAAAAAATCTACCTAAAAAAAAAGGAAAAAGATCATGAGTTCATGGGCTGATAACCACCCACCTTAAACGAAGGGGTTTTAAACCAAAAAGAAAATCTAAAAAATAAAAAGAAGATATCTTGGGTTGTTGGATTTACCCTAGGCAAAAAACTTATAAAAAGCCAAATGAGGAAACCCTTAACGGCGAACAAGGGTGGAGATCCATAGACGAAACTAAAGGGTAGCGGTTGAGTAGAGATGGAAAGAGGAAGGCCAATGCAGTCCCTCTCAGCCACCACAGGACACTATGCCTCTAGAGTGAGAACTGGCCACAAGAAAGTTGTCTTCCCGTCGTTCTTCTATTATTTCTTAACTATTTCATTGTAATTGATTTGATGAAAACAATGTTGAATGATATTTTGGTTTTGAATTTTATTTGCCAACCTGTAACAACCCAAATTTCGGTGAAATCGAAATAGTGGTTTCGGGACCACAAATTCGAGTCGAAAATAAATTTTTTTTTATTTTATTATATGGTCCGTGTTGTGATAGATATGATATGTGAAAATTTTGAAAAGTAAATTTTATCGATTGAGTGCTTAATTACGAGGACTAAATCACATAAAATGTGAAAGTTATGGAATTCAAAACTTAAGGTCCTTATATTTATTTCTCATACTTTGGCAAAATTACGATTTTGCCCCTAGGCTCGTAAATCATTTTTCATCACATTTTCTCATTACACAAGCCTAGCTAAACATTTATTTCTCTTATAACAATTCATAAAACCAATCATTTCATGCATTTATTGTTCAATTACATCCTTTACAAATAAGTCCCATTTAGGTGTTTTCATGGTAACACCTTTCACAAAAGTTATTCCTTAACCCACTAACATTCATTTTCTTCCATAAAAACTCAGCAAACAACATAAGCACTCTCATAGAAAATCCCTAAACTTTCAACCATTTTGCAAATAGTCCCATCATTAGCTAGCTTAAGCTTTGGGGGTTCCAAAAGTACAAAAATTATTAAGAAAGACTTCTAAAATCACTTACTTGCAAAGGAATAGCTTGACTGAAAGTTTAAGCTCCAAAAACCTCTATTTTCTCTTCAATTTTCAGTGGGGAAGAAATGTGAATAGAAAAGATGATATCTTCTTCATTTATCTTATTTTATTCATTTTTGGTCACCTAATATCACAAAAATTTTGACCATATTTAATGCCCTTGTCTCCCTTGTCCCTATGGCCGGCCAACGCCCCCTAATTAGCCTAATTGCACATTAAGTACCTCTAATTTAATATTCCATAGCTATTAGACACCCCTAGCTTGAAAAATGAAACTTTCGCACCTTATGCGATTTAGTCCTTTTTCGAAATTAAGCATACAATTGCTAAAATTAAAGCACCAAAATTTTCATGCATCCTTGCAATCATGCTATAACACAATATAATATTAAAATATTTTATTTCAACCTCAAATTACTGGTCCCGAAACCACTATTCCCGAAACCACTGTTCCGACTAGCCCCAAAATCGGGCTGTTAGACCCTCTGTGCGAATCATCACCTCAAGTACACTTGAAAAACAATTCTAGAGCAATGAGATGAGCAGAGACATAATAAGCGACAAGTATGAACCATACATTTCGACTTCTTTACAAAGTAAGTACGCTAAGCAAAGGCTAAAGTGGTTGCATGGTTATGTGGCTTTGTAAATAGTTAATAGTTACGACCTGCGGAAAGAGTTGTTGGTTGTTAAAGTAGGCCGGAAAGGTAAATTCAGAGAAAGTGACAATTGCAGACGAATAGAATGGCACGATGGGTGTTGGACTAATATAGATAGAAACAAATTAGGGGAGTCCATCGGTGTATATTGTCTGAGTTGACGGACGAGTTCGACAGCAAGACATAACATCCTTATGTAAGAATCTTACCAATTGTACATATTGTATATTTCACTAACCAATTCATTAATACATTACAAGTATGTCAAAGATAGGTTTAACAAGCACTTGAAGCATTCTAAAGATCGGAAATTTGGGAAACAAGGTTAACGTCATGACACAGACAATTCTATGTCGTAACATCGTGGGCAGTAACAAAGAAGTTCAAAAATCAACCCGAGGTCAGGACATCACTAACCTGTATCGCGACATGAGTAGTCTTTTAGGGATGTCACGACAAGAAACCCCTATGTCGTAACATCACTGCAAATTTTTGCAAGGTCGACCACCCATTCACGCAACTCAACGGAATAACCCTTATTATACCTGGTTTTTAACCCTAAAAACATTCTTTTTAAACATAAAAACATCCTCTTAATATAATCAAACTTCATTCTAGCACCCAACCTATTTTAAAACCCCTCTAAAACCCTTAAATCCTAAAGCCCATTTCCTCTTTAAAACATAAATCTCAATCTTTCATTCCAAATTCAAAGAAGCTATATTGAAAGGAGTTGTCATCGACAAAACAAAGAGGAGGTGCAAACAAGTTCAACAAAAGTTGAGGTTCAACTATTCTAAACCTTTTTCTACTGTTTTATTAATTACTATTCATATCATTATTGAAATATTGCTTATACTACGCCTATTAGAAAGACCAAAAGAACTCATGTTCTAGAAACAACTTGTGTTTTCGATCTTGTACAGTTCCACCATTTGAATGTTGAGAAATATTTTCTTGAGTCACAGGGATGACTGTTGATTTAGGAACGAGGGTTCGAACCCTTTATGGCTCTTTTCGAGGAAATTTAGACATTGGCCCGATATCATCATTGGGAGCAATTTTGTTTCACCCCTAATGAAAATGCGGTAGTCCCTATAACCCATAAATTTTATGCCTCACTTAAGCATCAGATAGTGCGAGATGGGACAGGGGTATATGTGGCTTCTGCCATGGCCCGAGGGAAAGATGTACCACTGTACCCTAGTGATATTTGTGAATTTTATGAAGTCCAGTTTTATGAAAAAGATTATAATAATGAAATTGACTTAGATATACTGAATAATATTGATATGGAGGAGGTTATAAAGTATTTCAATCAAGGCAAGGGGTTTGGAACTATAAACCAGATACGGAGATGCCAATGAATTTTAAACAGGCAATCATGTTTTCGATTGCCAAAATGTGGATGTAATTAATTGGCACTAGGATTGCACCCACATTAACATTTTTTAATGTTAATGTTTTCTTAGCTGTTTTGTTATATGGCATATTGTAGCGAAAATAGATTTGTGCAGGGCATTGGATTATTCACGAAATGAAATGATATGTGCAGAGCCAAAAATTTGGACGTTTCTTTCCTCATTTAGTGACAGTGTTATGCCGAAGGGAAAAAGTGCCCATGAGAGAAAATGAACAATTCATGAAGCCAACACGGTGTATAATTAGAGATACATAGTATACACAGTGCGCTGAGCTTCAGTGTAAGCAGATTACTGAATGTAACCGACAAAAGAAAGAAAAGATGGATGTTCCGACTTTGTTAAAAAAGAAAGAACAGCCGAGAGCAAGAAAAGGAGCTTGTGGAAGCACAGAAGCGGAACTTGATGGTATGATCAGATGGATGCAAGAAATGAGATCTGTGCTTCAGGAATTTGTGAGAATAAACGGGCTGCCAGAACCTAATTATCCTCTAGATATGTTTGGTCCAATATCGAATCAACATGTGGAAGAAGGTGTGGGAGCTGATTCAGAGGAGGAAGGTGCTGCCCCGGAGTATCCCAGGACGAAGGATGATTATGAAGCGACATTTCGCCCATAATATTGGACACCAAAAAAACTTGTACTTCGCTGCCTAAGCCGGCAATCGTAATGTGGGAGCTCCCATAAAAACTGTAGCTCAGGCAAAGGTAAGGCACCGATGGAGTAAAGACACTCACGTCTTCTAGATGATTCAGATGAGGATTGAGTTTTATTTTTTTTATTTTAAAAAAGACTTGTATTAAAATTTTTAGATATTTCTTAATTTTAACTTTGTAGGAGTAGGACTAATAGTAGTTTTTTTTATTGCATCTTGCTTAAGTTTTCTCTATAGGAACCCAACACAAAGGAGACACAAACAATTTGAGCTAACATAATCAAACGAGGACGAAGCACCCACCATTAGTAGTTGTAACGACCACAATCAATCGGGTAACTGCTTTCCTTATCTATTTATGGGCTACACATCGAGGACAATATGTCAGTTAAAGTGTGTGCGGGGTAACATAAGAAACTTGTTTATTTTTCAATTTTTGCATTTTTCTTTAATTTTTTCTTTTATTTGATGTGTTTGAGATTGTAGAAATACAAGTGATTGGTTAAGAGCTGATAACTCCCGAACAAAATTATATTTCATGCCTTTTGACCTAGTTAATTACTTGTACTTAAGTACATCTAATTGCATTTTAGGACATTTCATTAATATTTTTAGCATTGCATTAGAACTTAGGCTACGTTTAAATATTTGGTACTTTTTTTTTGAAAAAAAAGACCGAAAAGATCCACTCAATTAATAGAATCATTTATCACCAATGCATGGATAATATCGAGATAATCTATTGCAAAGGTCCAAATACAGTACTTATTAATAGCATCTTTACAAATAAAGTTGGCCACCTTATTACATTTTTGATTGGTCAAACAATTAGAGATAGACTCAAAATTTTCCATAGTTTTATGAATTTCCTTTATGCGTGTTCCCGTAATGGTGATGTCCAAATCACGCTTTTTCACCCTATTTGCTAGGCTGGCGTAGTCAGTCTCAAACAATGCTTTTGAAATATTCAATGTCCTTGCCAGCTTCAAGCTTTCCTCAAGAGCATAGATTTCTGCCCATTCAACGGTCAATGTTTCCTCTTTAAAACCCGCAACTCGTCCTACAACAAAGCCATCTTCGTCCCTAGCAACTATCCCATAACCAGTTTTATTAGGGGCAATAGAAGCATCAAAGTTAACGTTTACAAACCCGCATAGAGGCTTTTTCCACTTATGACAAATAGGGGCAATCGAAATCAAAGGATCATTAACCAAATTATGGACTCAAACCTCATTACTGAGGGTTGTTGCTCTCTCCCGTACCACCCTAGCTTCATCCTCTTTGCTCCGAAAAATGTGGTTATTACGGTTGTTCTACGTATTCCAAAGAGTAGTGAAAAAGTCAGCAGCAGCTATTTTGTCCAGCAAGCACATCACATCCTCGAGCCAATCAATGCAGCAAGCATAGTTCTTTATAAGTAACTTGTTAACCCTCCAATAGTAAGAATGGTCCTGGCATTCGAGCAATCTTTTAGTGTATGGATCAGTATTTCAGGACTCACACCAAATCTCGAACAGTCTTTCAAAAAGGCATGGCAAATAGAAGTTATTTTGTACATTCGTAGGAAGGATCTCATGACCCACACGCCAAGCGAAGACACGTATTTTTGGGAACATGTTAAGCTTCCAAATGATTCTTCAGTAGGCTCTGTGAGGGCCAAAACCAATTTGTTTAAGAATGAGCTAAGAGTACACCGTTTTAGAAGTGAAGTAGCCATAAGGGTTATGAAACAACACCACCCAGTCATTAGAATCTCTACCATTAAGCAGTAAGTTACAAATTTTGTCCCCCATAAAACTGCCATAAAGCTCTCTCACCCTCTCTTTTTTCCAACTTCGTTGGCCAATGCTCCACAGGTCTCTCACCTTTCCTTCGTGCACATTTGGAATGTTAGGGTTGAACGCATCACCATTTAAGCCTTCAAAGTCCTATTATCCCTTCTAATGTCGATACCCCACTTGCCACTCGAAGACATCTTTAAGAGTTCTGGCAATAGTATTTATACTAGACCAAGTGTAGGATGGTTTATCCACAGCTTTAGGATGAAACAAATCATCATTAGGAAAATACTTAGAGCTTATAACTTGATAGCATAGCGTGTCCCTATGGTTTAGAAGCATCCACACTTGCCGCCCAAGAAGAGCCAGGTTGAAGAGATGAAGATCGCGAAAGCCAAGACCTCCCATTCCTTTGGGGGTGTTACTAAAGGACTTAACAACAGAAGTTGTCATAATTTGGTTTGCAAATTAGGCATGTGTGACATCTATGCAACAAGTTGAGGGGGAGTGTTGACAGCCTATCTTAGCTAATCTCATTACTAATTTTTAGGGATTAAATTAGATTATAATTAGGATTATTAATTTAATGTATTGTTTATGTTTCCTTAGTTAGGCCTACTCTTTTAGTATAAATGGCTATTCAATATACAAGAGAAAAGGATTCATATTATCAACAGTTACCCATGATAATAAGAAGGCTCACAAATGATCGCTAATAAATCTTGAAAAGAGTTATATTTCATGCCTTTAGACATAACTAATTGCCTTTACTTAAGTAAATTTAGTTGCATTTTAGGACATTCCATTCGTAATTTTAATTACATTACACTAAGAAGATTGGACTGTGCTTAAATGTTATTATATGTTACTTTTACTTGTTTGCGGGAAGGATTTGTTTGGTAGTAATTGGCAGGTGCAGGATGCGAAGAAAGAAATAAAGAAATGAAGGTTTGTTGTGGCAAAAGGGTGGACAGTTTGCTAACACGAATGACGTGGTAATTCTAAGAAGACCAAGTCAACACTCAACGCATAACAATTTTATCCTAACTCTACTTGTACCAAAAAATCTACCTAACAAAAAAGGAAAAAGATCATGATATCATGGGCTGATAACCACCCACCTTAAACGAAGGGGTTTTAAACCAAAAAGAAAATCTAAAAAACAAAAAATAAGATATCTTGGGTTGTTGGATTTACCCTAAGCAAAAAACTTATAAAAAGCCAAATGAGGAAACCCTTAACGGCGAACAAGGGTGGAGATCCATAGACGATACTGAAGGGTAGCAGTTGAGTAGAGATGGAAAGAGGAAGGCGAATGCAGTCCCTCTCAGCCACCACAGGACACTATGCCTCTAGAGTGAGAACTGGCCACACTAAAGTTGTCTTCCCGTCGTTCTTCTGTTATTTCTTAACTATTTCTTTGTAATTGATTTGATGAAAACAATGTTGAATGATATTTTAGTTTTGAATTTTATTTGCCAACCTGTAACAACCCAAAATTTGGTGAAATCAGAACAGTGGTTTCGGGACCACAAATTCGAGTCGAAAATAAAATTTATTTTTATTTTATTATATAGTCCGTGTTGTGATAGATATGATATGTAAAAATTTTGAAAAGAAAATTTTATCGATTAAGTGCTTAATTACGAGGACTAAATCGCATAAAATGCGAAAGTTGAATTCTAGTAGCTATAAGGATTAAATAGCTATGGAATTCAAAACTTAAGGTCCTTATATTTATTTCTCATACTTTGGCAATATTACGATTTTGCCTCTAGGCTTGTAAATCATTTTTCATCACATTTTCTCATTACACAAGCCTAGCTGAACATTTATTTCTCTTATAACGATTCATAAAACTAATCATTTCATGCAATTATTGTTCAATTACATCCTTTACAAATAAGTCCCATTTAGGTGTTTTCATGGTAACACCTTTCACAAAAGTTATTCCTTAACCCACTAACATTCATTTTCTTCCATAAAAACTCAGCAAATAACATAAGCACTCTCAAAGAAAATCCCTAAACTTTCAACCATTTTGCAAATAGTCCCTTCATTAGCTAGCTTAAGCTTTGGGGTTCCAAAAGTACAAAAATTATTAAGAAAGACTTCTAAAATCACTTACTTGCAAAGGAATAGCTTGACTGAAATTTTAAGCTCCAAAAGCCTTTATTTTCTCTTCAATTTTTGGTGGAGAAGAAATGTGAATAGAAAAGATGATATCTTCTTCATTTATCTTATTTTATTCATTTTTGGTCACCTAATATCACCAAAATTTTGACCAAATTTAATGCCCTTGTCTCCCTTGTCCCTATGACCGACCAACACCCCCTCATTGGCTTAATTTCACATTAAGTACCTCTAATTTAATATTCCATAGCTATTAGACACCCCTAGCTTGAAAAATGAAACTTTCGCACCTTATGCGATTTAGTCTTTTTTCGAAATTAAGCAACAATTGCTA
Source organism: Gossypium australe (assembly GCA_005393395.2). Taxonomy (NCBI): domain Eukaryota; kingdom Viridiplantae; phylum Streptophyta; class Magnoliopsida; order Malvales; family Malvaceae; genus Gossypium; species Gossypium australe. The sequence goes on along the minus strand of CM016625.1, from coordinate 43,097,415 downwards.
AAATTAAAGCACCAAAATTTTCATGCATCCTTGTAATCATGCTATAACACAATATAATATTAAAATATTTTATTTCAACCTTGGATTAGTGGTCCTGAAACCACTGTTTCGACTAGCCCCAAAATCGGGCTATTATACCCTTTGTGCGAATCATCACCTCAAGTACACTTGAAAAACTATTCTAGAGAAATGAGATGAGCAGAGACATAATAAGCGACAAGTATGAACCATACTTTTCGACTTCTTTACAAAGTAAGTACGCTAAGCAAAGGCTAAAGTGGTTGCATGGTTATGTGGCTTAGTAAATAGTTAATAGTTACGACTTGCGGAAAGAGTTGTTGGTTGTTAAAGTAGGCCGAAAAGGTAAATTCAGAGAAAGTGACAATTGCAGACGAATAGAATGGCATAATGGGTGTTGGACTAATATAGATAGAAACAAATTAGGGGAGTCCATCGTGTATATTGTCTGAGTTGACGGACGAGTTTGACATCAAGACATAACATCCTTATGTAAGAATCTTACCAATTGTACATATTGTATATTTCACTAACCAATTCATTAATACATTACAAGTATGCCAAAGATAGGTTTAACAAGCACTTGAAGCATTCTAAAGATCGAAAATTTGGGAAACAAGGTTAACGTCATGACACAGACAATTCTATGTCGTAACATTGTGGGCAGTAACAAAGAAGTTCAAATATCAACCAGAGGTCGGGACATCACTAACCTGTGTCGCGACATGAGTAGTCTTTTAGGGATGTCACGACACGGAACCCCTTTGTCATAACATCACTGTAAATATTTGCAAGGTCGACCTAACCCATTCACGCAACTCAACGGAATAACCCTTATTATACCTGGTTTTTAACCCTAAAAACATTCTTTTTAAACATAAAAACATCCTCTTAATATAATCAAACTTCATTCTAGCACCCAACCTATTTTAAAACCCCTCTAAAACCCTTAAATCCTAAAGCCCATTTCCTCTTTAAAACATAAATCTCAATCTTTCATTCCAAATTCAAAGAAGCTATATTGAAAGGAGTTGTCATCGACAAAACAAAGAGGAGGTGCAAACAAGTTCAACAAAAGTTGAGGTTCAAGTATTCTAAACCTTTTTCTACTATTTTATTAATTACTATTCATATCATTATTGAAATATTGCTTATAATATGCCTATTAGAAAGACCAAATGAACTCATGTTCTAGAAATAACTTGTGTTTTCGATCTTGTACGGTTCCACCATTTGAATGTTGAGAAATATTTTCTTGAGTCACAGGGATGAATGTTGATTTAGGAATGAGGGTTCAAACCCTTTATGGCTCTTTTCGAGGAAATTTGGACGTTGGCCCGATATCATCATTGGGAGCAATTTTGTTTCACCCCTAATGAAAATTCGGTAGTCCCTATAGCCCATAAATTTTATGCCTCACTTAAGCATCAGATAGTGCGAGACGGGACAGGGGTATATATGACTTCTTCCACGGCCCGAGGGAAAGAAGTACCACTATACCCTAGTGATATTTGTGAATTTTATGAGGTCCAGTTTTATGAAAAAGATTATATTAATGAAATTGACTTAGATATATTGAATAATATTGATATGGAGGAGGTTATAAAGTATTTGAATCAAGGTAAGTGGTTTGGAACTATAAACCAGATACGGAGATGCCAATGAATTTTAATCAGGCAGTCATGTTTCCGATTGCCAAAATGTGGATGCAATTAATTGGCACAAGATTGCACCCACATTAACATTTTTAATGTTAATGTTTTCTTAGCTGTTTTGTTATATGGCATATTGTAGTGAAAATAGATTTGTTCAGGGCATTGGATTATTTGAGAAATGAAACGATGTGTGCAGAGCCAGAAATTTGGACGTTTCTTTCCTCATTTAGTGACAGTGTTATGCCGAAGGGAAAAAGTGCCCATGCAAGAAAATGAACAATTCATGAAGCCAACACGGTGTATAATCAGAGATACATTGTATACACAGTATGCTGAGCTTCAGTGTGAGCAGATTACTGAATGTAACCGACGAAGGAAAGAAAAGATGGATGTTTCGACTTTGTTAAAAAAGAAAGAACAGCCGAGAGCAAGAAAAAAAGCTTGTGAAAGAACAGAAGCGGAACTTGATGGTATGATCAGATGGATGCAAGAAATGAGATCTGTGCTTCAGGAATTTGTGAGAATAAACGGGCTGCCAGAACCTAATTATCCTCTAGATATGTTTGGTCCAATATCGAATCAACATGTGGAAAAAGGTGTGGGAGCTGATTCCAAGGAGCAAGGTGCTGCCCAGGAGTATCCCAGGACGAAGGATGAATATGAAGCGACATTTCGGCCATAATATTCGACACCAAAAGAACTTGCAATTCGCTGCCTGAGCCGGCAATCGTAAGGTGGGAGCTCCCATAAAAACTGTAGCTCAGGCAAAGGTAAGGCACCGATGGAGTAAAGGCACTCACGTCCTCTAGATGATTCAGATGAGGATTGAGTTTTAGTTTTTTTTTAATTTTAAAAAAAGACTTGTATTAAAATTTTTAGATATTTCTTAATTTTAACTTTGTAGGAGTAGGACTAACAGTAGTTTTTTTTATTGCATATTGCTTAAGTTTTCTCTATAGGAACCCAACACGAAGGAGACACAAACAATTTGAGCTAACATAATCAAACGAGGACAAAGCACCCACCATTAGTAGTTGTAACGACACAATCAATTGGGTAACTATTTTCCTTATCTATTTATGGGCTACACATTGAGGACAATGTGTCAACTAAAGTGTGTGCGGGGTAACATAAGAAACTTGTTTATTTTTCAATTTTTGCATTTTTCTTTAATTTTTTCTTTTATTTGATATGTTTGACATTGTAGAAATACAAGTGATTGGTTAAGAGTTGATAACTCCCGAACAAAATTATATTTCATGCCTTCTGACCTAGTTAATTACTTGTACTTAAGTACATCTAATTGCATTTTAGGACATTTCATTAATATTTTTAGCAGTGCATTAGAACTTAGGCTACGTTTAAATATTAGGTACTTTTTTTTTTGAAAAAAGGACCGAAAAAGATCCACTCAATTAATAGAATCATTTATCACCAATGCATGGATATTATCGAGATAATCCATTGCAAAGGTCTAAATAAAATACTTATTAATAGCATCTTTGCAAATAAAGTTGGCCACCTTATTACATTTTTGATTGGTCAAACAAATAGAAATAAACTCAAAATTTTCCATAGTTTTATGAATTTCCTTTAAGCATGTTCCCATAATGGTGATGTCCAAATCATGCTTTTTCACCCTATTTGCTAAGCTGGCGTAGTCAGTCTCAAACAATGCTTTTGAAATATTCAATGTCCTTGCCAGCTTCAAGCTTTCCTCAAGAGCATAGATTTCCGCCCATTCAACAGTCAACGTTTCCTCTTTAAAACCCCCAACTCGTCCTACAACAAAGCCATCTTCGTCCCTAGCAACTATCCCATAACCAGTTTTATTAGGAGCAACAGAAGCATCAAAGTTAACTTTTACAAACCCGCATAGAGGCTTTTTCCACTTATGACAAATAGGGGCAATCGAAATCAATGGATCGTTAACCAAATTATGGATTCAAAACTCATTACTGAGGGTTGTTGCTCTCTCCCGTACCACCCTAGCTTCATCCTCTTTGCTCCGAAAAAGGTGGTTATTACGGTTGTACCAGGTATTCCAAAGAGTAGTGAAAAAGTCAGTAGCAGCTTTTTTGTCCAGCACGCACATTACATCCTCGAGCCAATCAATGCAGCAAGCATAATTCTTCATAAGTAACTTGTTAACCATCCAATAGTAAGAATGGTCTTGGCATTCGAGCAATCTTTTAGTGTATGGATCAGTGCTTCAGCACTCGCACCGCATCTCGAACAGTCTTTCAAAAAGCCATGGCAAATAGAAGTAATTTTTACATTCGTAGGAAGGATCTCATGACCCACACGCCAAGCGAAGACACGTATTTTTGGGAACATGTTGAGCTTCCAAATGATTCTTCAGTATCTATGAGGGCCAAAACCAATTTGTTTAAGAATGAGCTAAGAGTACACCGTTTTAGAAGTGAAGTAGCCATAAGGGTTATGAAACACCACCACCCAGTCATTAGAATCTCTACCATTAAGCAGTAAATTACAAATTTTGTCCCCCATAAAACTGCCATAAAGCTCCCTCACCCTCTATTTTTTCCAACTTCGTTGGTCAATGCTCCACAGGTCTCTCACCTTTCTTTCATGCACATTTGGAATGTTAGGGTTGAACGCATCACCATTTAAGCCTTCAAAGCCCTAGTTATCCCTTCTAATGTCGATACCCCACTTGTCACTCGAAGACATCTTTAAGAGTTTTGGCAGCAGTATTTATGCTAGACCAAGTGTAGGATGGTTTATCCACAGCTTTAGGATGAAACAAATCATCATTAGGAAAATACTTAGAGATTATAACTTGATAGCATAGCGTGTCCTTATGGTTTAGAAGCCTCCACACTTGCCGACCAAGAAGAGCCAGGTTGAAGAGACGGAGCTCGCGAAAGCCAAGACCTCCTATTCTTTTGGGGGGTGTTACTAAAGGACTTAACAATAGAAGCTGTCATAATTTGGTTTGTAAATTAGGCATGTGTGACATCTATGCAACAAGTTGAGGGGGAGTGTTGACAGCCTATCTTAGCTAATCTCATTACTAATTTTTAGGGATTAAATTAGATTAAAATTAGGATTATTGATTTAATGTATTGATTATGTTTCCTTAGTTAGGCCTACTCTTTTAGTATAAATGGTTATTCAATACATAAGAGAAAAGGATTCATGTTATCAACAGTTACCCATGAAAATAAGAAGGCTCACAAATGATCGCTGATAAATCTTGAAAAGAGTTATATTTCATGCCTTTAGACCTAACTAATTGCCAGTACTTAAGTAAATTTAGTTGCATTTTAGGACATTCCATTCGTAATTTTAATTACATTACACTAAGAAGATTGGACTGTGCTTAAATGTTATTATATGTTACTTTTACTTGTTTGTGGGAAGGATTTGTTTGGTAGTAATTGGCACGTGCAGGATGCGAAGAAAGAAATAAAGAAATGAAGGTTTGTTGTGGCAAAAGGCTGGATAGTTTGCTAACACGAATGTCGTGGTAATTCTAAGAAGACCAAGTCAACACTCAACGCATAACAGTTTTAGCTTAACTCTACTTGTACCAAAAAATCTACCTAAAAAAAAAAGGAAAAAGATCATGAGATCGTGGGCTGATAACCACCCACCTTAAACGAAAGGGTTTTAAACCAAAAAGAAAATCTAAAAAACAAAAAATAAGATATCTTGGGTTGTTGGATTTACCCTAAGCAAAAAACTTATAAAAAGCCAAATGAGGAAACCCTTAACGGCGAACAAGGGTGGAGATCCATAGACGATACTAAAGGGTAGCGGTTGAGTAGAGATGGAAAGAGGAAGGCGAATGCAGTCCCTCTCAGTCACCACAGGACACTATGCCTCTAGAGTGAGAACTGGCCACACTAAAGTTGTCTTCCCATCGTTCTTCTGTTATTTCTTAACTATTTCTTTGGAATTGATTTGATGAAAACAATGTTGAATGATATTTTGGTTTTGAATTTTATTTGCCAACCTGTAACAACCCAAATTTTGGTGAAATCATAATAATGGTTTCGGGACACAAATTCGAGTCGAAAATAAAATTTATTTTTATTTTATTATATGGTCCGTGTTGTGATAGATATGATATGTGAAAATTTTGAAAAGAAAATTTTATCGATTGAGTGCTTAATTACGAGGACTAAATCGCATAAAATGCGAAAGTTGAATTCTAGTAGCTATAAGGATTAAATAGCTATAGAATTCAAAACTTAAGGTCCTTATATGGTAATTAGACCATATAAGAAAAGTATGTAGATTTTTCTTGGTGACTCATCCATGGTAAATGAGAAAAAGGCTAGGGACCAAATTGGAAAGTGAAAATACTTATTAATAAAAAAAAAGATGATAAAATATATCATCTTATTTTATGTCATCTTCTTCTCCAAAATAAACATGGAAACCCTAGGAGAGAGAGAGAGAAGAGACTTTCATGGTCAAATTGGGTAAGTTTCCCTGTCCCATTTTTAGTAATTTTGATATTTTTGCAATCGGGATAGCTTAATCTCTCTATTTGGGGGATTAATTTGAAAAGTTATCAAGGTATGAAAAATGGGCCATGGATGTATATGATGGAAATTGGAAATTTATGGTAGAAAATGAAAGATTATTGATAGATAAACAACTTTTACAAAGTAATTTTTGATGAAAACATGATTTAGGGACTAAAATATAAACTTTTGAAATTGAAGGAGAAAAATTGAAATTTTATTAATACATGTGCTGTAAATTCGGAGCTTGGACTAGGAAAGAAGAAAATGTCGGATTAGTGGATTTTACTTATACGAACATTGTCGAGGTAAGTTCGTGTAACTAAATTGTATTTATTTACATGCTTACACTGATTTTGTTTATGTAAATTGTATAAATGTCATAAATATGTGAAATGATTACATATCCGATCAAGCCTAGTAAATAAAAATGTCTAATTTAAATGATAATGCCCGATAGATGATAAAGGTCAAAAGATGAAAATGTTACTTATATGCTTGAATGGATGTGGAATGTGTGTATTTGAATTATATGGATGTTATAGATGTATGAAATAATCACATGCCGAAAAATGCTTGAAAATGTTAAATCCCGGTTGAATAAATGGAAAATCGATGGATACGTGATTTCCCGAAATGAATGAGGTCCTGTATTTGTTGCGTACGGGATTTAGCTCGAACGAGTAATCCTAATAACCTCATTATAAAAAGGATTTAGCCCGAACGGGTAATCCTGATAAAAGTTCTCTCGAGCATATGTTGTGGATTGGATTTAGCCCGGACAGGTAATCCAGATCGAGCTCCTTAGAGCATATGTCGTAAAAAGGAATTTAGCCTAAACTAGTAATCCCGTTGAATACATATGTGGCTCGAAAGTGTACTCTCTGAAATAGTACCTTATGGGTACCATTGAATATGAATTGACAGATCCTGATTTGTACGCCTCGAGTGTACTACCTGTGTATCCATCGATAATTTAAATAAATTCAACGGGCAAAGTTCTGATAAGGGCAAATATGAATTTAAGACAAATTGACATTGAATGATATATATATGATACGGAAATATGATATGAAGAGAATATTACATGAAATACAAGAAAATGATGATACATGACAAGAGATGTATGAAAGTATGAAAAGATGATATTTGTACATGGAAGTTATTAGATGAAAATGTTCATCCTTGATTATAGACTTGTACACTTTGAATGTACCACTATTCATGTGACATTGATATCACGAGTATTATGAATAAAGTTCTGATATGAAAAAAATCTAAACTTGAGATGAGTTATATGAAAATATACTTGAGCTAGAACAATGTGATTTATGCATGTTGTGGAAAGCATATATGTCCATGGAAACTTGATTGTTGTTGAGCCATACATGTTTTGATGTTACTAAGGAATATATGACTAACAAGGGAAATGAGGATGTGTGTAGGGCTTGAGATCAAAGTGGTTGAATATGCCTTACTTAGTTACCTCCAATAGGATGTATGGTAAGTTAAGTACCATGTTATATGAACTTACTAAGCATTTTATGCTTACCCTGTTTTATTTTCCCCTGTTTTAGAGTAAATCGGAAGCTCGATGGATTGGAAGCTCGGCGGAGATCACGCACACTATCTATCGGCCCATGTTGGTACAGTATGGTAAAGTAGGTATGGTTGTAATGGTATGTATGTAATACCCCTTACCCGTATTCGATGCCAGAACAGGGTACGAGGCGTTACCGGACATAAACTCAATCACTCATACAAAATCGAAACATAAATTTCCATCTAAATTAAAACTTTTCATTCACGTGCACATCATCCCTTATATGGGCCCACGAGGTCCAAAACATACATTGAGGGCGGTTCGGGACTAAACCGAGAGCTTAGGAAGATTTTACGAAACTCAAAAAATTTTGAGGCTTTAAGGGCACACGCCCTTGTGTGTCAATGGACACGCCCGTGTGGCATGTCATACGCCCGTGTGCTTAGGCCGTGTCGATTTTAGGTTGCATTCTGTTTATGACGTTGGCAACAAATGGTAGCCACACGACCAAGTCACACGCCCGTGTGCTAGGCCGTGTGGTCAATTTTATTTTCATGATTTTTCATAAATAAAGCGCAGACTTCACACGGCCAGGATACACGCCCATGTCCCAAGGTCGTGTCACTCACACGGCCGTGTCTCAGCCCGTGTGGCCAATTTCGGACATTCTGTTTTGCTATATTAAGGTGCAGGGGACACACGGCCAAATCACACGCCCATAGGGGCAGACCATATGTCACACACGACCTAGACACACGCCTGTGTGTCTACCCTTTTGGATAAATACAAGGCTAATTCCAAGCCAATTTGTCACCCTTACTTGTAAACATTCACACAACATCACATGGCACAAATCATGGCATATAAATGCCTTAAAAAAACTACTACAATCAAGCATTAACGTATCATTTTCATGCTATCATCTATCATGCATTATAATGTTAGGCCTTGCCAAATCATTTCATGCTAAATTCACACTCAAAGGGGCATTAACATATGGATGGACTCATAACCATCATATATCAAGCAAATATAAACCACATCACAAAACATTGACATATGCATATACATACTTATATGGGCTTACAACCATTTAGCCATCACAAGCTAATACGTTTAGCCAAATCATAATGACTCATACACCAAATGACTAAGTTCCTATACATGCCATAAACTCAAAGGGGTTTGCATTCACATATACCCAACATGGTAGCTTGATAGTGTGATAGCATCTCCGGCTATCTCCAACCCGAGCTAGCTAAATTAACCTATAAGAGATGGGAAGGGAAGGGGAGTAAGCTTCAAAGCTTAGTAAGTTCATATGCAAATAATAAACAACTATTAACATTCATTTGTTTTGCCCATCCATAAGAATATTATTAATACAATTTGCATTACATCTCATGATCTCCACTTGCTTATTCATAACGTTTACACTTTTGTCTTACAAACACTATTTACATGCCTTGGTATTAGCCTAACCACCATAGTCTCCCCATTATAATATATCACACTATTTAACAAGTTATTCCCATCCTCTTAATCACATGCACATTGATTATGAGTAATCATAATTTCAACATATAGTTTAACCACCTTTCACTTGTCTAAGCTCGTATCTTACTAAATTCTCATAATGACTTTAACCGGCAATTATGTCTGTCCTTCCTTTTTCTCATATCCAATGAAACACAATTTAAATAAATACACCGTACTATACCACAATTCAATTAGGCTCATAAACCTATCACATGATCATTATCAAATCTTATCATGTATCCATTCATCTAAAGTGTAGATCAATAATCATAAGGTTATCGATATTTCTCAAGCGTAAATTACTCGAATACATTCTTACCGAATGTTCATCACACACCGAGCTCATTACTCATGAGTTGTTGTACATACCTATACCATCTCGTAACATAACCACTTGTTTTCTCATCTTTGGCATACCCGTTGAACACTTGGAATACTAATTGGATACACGGAAAGTCTTTGCACATAAGTGCCACATATGTAGCTAAAGCTACCTCATATCTCATACAACATAAATGCTCACTCTCGAGCTAATCATGGGTCTGCTCACACAAGCTGTCAGTCAAGAAGTCACTACGCAGTGCTGCTCACACAAGCTGTCAGGTAACCGTATCACATGCTGGACTGCCCAGCCAATGGTAGACATACGAGACCAGCACCCGGATCACATAAGCACATATATATCACATGGGTCCCTGGTGACATGTCACTCGTATCCTATTCTATTCATAAGGTTCAAACGGGATTTTTCATACTTATCAGAACTTGTCGATTGTATCCATAGAATTAATCATTCATTCCACACATTTCCAAAGCATTTAAAATATTTAAAATACAAACATAATAATGCATTATTCACATACGAACTTTTTCCCCCGTTCCAGGTCCGAACCTCGTTTTCTTTGATCTATAACATCACATTTAGTCTATTTATTAGTCACATTATTCAATGTGATCCAAAAATCACATTATGGAAAAATTATGTTTTTTGCCCCTAAAGTTTCACATATTTACACTTTTGACCCTAGGCTCGAAAAATGAAATATGTTCAATTTCTTTGTAACCCAAGCATAGCCGAATCATTTTCATGCTTATAGCAGCCCACATTTTCCATTAAAACACACTTTTATGACATATTTTATAAGTTTTACAAATTAGTCATTTTAGGCATTTTTACCGAAGATCACTTAGTAAAAGTTGTTTTTCTAACCATAAATGTAACACCCCTAACCCGTAACCATCACCGGTCTAGGGTTAAGAGGCATTACATATCAAACCGGAACATTTACAATTATTTTACAACACAAAGTCAATCATTGTCCAAACATTTCAAGATATATGTAAATAGTCCCTTAATGAGGTCTACGAGACCTTAAACACGTGTTAGAAAGGGGTCGAGACTAAACCAAACACATACAAAATTTTTCAAAAAAATCAAATAATTTTTAAAGCTGCAGAGGTCACACATCCATAAGGGTAGGCCGTGTGCCTCACACGGCCTCAGACACACCCATGTGTCCAAGCCTTGGCAAAACAGGGCATACATTCTGACTTGTCCACACGGCCGTGGACACGCTCGTGTGCCTCACCCGTGGTCGCCACTGACTTGCACCATACGGCCAGTCACACGCTCGTGTGTCTAGCCTGTAGTCTAGTCTGACTTGTTTTTGAAACACAACCACGAAGGACACGGTCGAGCCACACGCTCGTGTGCTCAACCGAGTGGGCAATTATAGGCCATTTGTAAGGCCAAACTTGCCACCCACACTTAGGATCACCTATAAGCATCCAACCAATACCAATTCATGCCTCAAATTCAACCAAAACATACCAATATAAGCACCAATTAATCATCAACTACACCATTTATTTTCATGCTCAATTTCAACTCAAATAAATCCATTTAAACTACCATTTTCACATCCCAAATCATATAAGTTAAGCATCATATCACGAATTCACACTTAAACCACCATTCTCATCTACCAATTTAGGCATGAAACATACCATATTCATCATTCACATAACCCACACATATATACCAACATCATTCAACTTTCTAGCCATATCTCATGGCAAGACTTATACATTTCAACCCATGCCAAAATCACTAGCCTATACATGCCATATACCAAATATATACAACTTCCAAAAGTACCAAAATAGATAGTCAATAATGTGATTTAGTCGTTGACGATCCCTGGATTCGAGCTAGCTTTAAAGACACTGTAAAACAGAGAAATACTTCACACAGTAAGCTTAAAAGCTTAGTAAGTTCGTAATATAATACATTTAACTCAATGATTCAAAATCAATATGCAAAATAAAACATCACATAGATACACAATCTCATCTATATCCAATACTCACATGACCATCCATTCATCTATTTCCAAATTCATCAACCACATAGGTTAAATACATACCTTTGCCAACACTTAGCAAATGACTAAATTTTGCTACTCAATGCTCGATACCACATTTCTATCAATCTTCGTTATTCCTTCGATTCAATAGCACACTTAGTGCCAAATTCATAACCGAAGCTTAAATATCATCGCACACTTAGTGCCTTTACTTTAAATCGATTCTAACTCAGTATCACACACACAGTGCCAATCAATAAAGCTGAGGCTTCCATTACTTCGCACACGCAGTGCTATTCACCTCTGTTCTGATTCTAATTACACACACTTAATGCCACATTTCTCAATTCCTCACATATAGCATTTATAATTCATTAACCACATGTTCATTCATTTCATAACACATAGATATGAATTTGAACGATTCGTATTACACATCAACTTATCTCGAACGTCGAAGTAACAAAACGAGTCGATTAATCGAGCACTTTATCTTTGCCTCGATCTCGATCCAAATCCTTTTTTTTTCTTGATCTATACATATTCAAATTTAACTCATTCAACCACCAATTCATTCAATTTAGTCCAAACACACATATTTAGGGCATTTTACAAAATTGCCCTCACATTTTCATATTTCGACACTTTAGTCCCTATTTCATAAAATCATCAAAGTCACATAATTTACTTTCACACATGCCTAGCCGAATTTTCCTTGTGTTCATACAATCCTACATGTTTTATTTATTTCACATTGTAGTCCTTCAATTTCTTATTTTCACAATTTAGCCTAAAATAGCCAATTTCATCAAAAATTCAAAGACAAACTATGTTAACCCAACATTAAACTTTCATATTCCACCAACTATCATCACAAAGCCCACATATTCATCAATGACACATCTCAAAATCTTCATCAAATTCTAAAATTAAAGCATGGGCTAGCTAGAGCACTAAGCAACGATCACAAAAACGTAAAAATCACTAAAAACTTAGCCAAGCTTAGTGCCGAAATTGTAAAAGCTTCAAACCCTTGTTTATTCTTCCTATTTTCGGTGGAACAAGATGATAAAATGGCCACCAAATGTTTTTGTTTTATTTATTATTAACGTCATAATCATTTTACCAATTTGCCCCTTAATGTATAAGATTTAAATTCAACTAATATATACCCATTTTTGTCCATCTCCACTATCTATGGTCTAATTACAACATAAGGACCTTTCATTTAATAAGCCATGCCAAATAGGCACTTTAACAATCGGCACACAGCTTTTGCATTTTATGCGATTAAGTCATTTTTGCAAATTAAGCACACAATCGATAAAATTTTCACACAGAATTTTCACACATGCTCAATCACACACTGTAAACACGGAAAATAATATTACAAGATTTTTCTGACCTCGGATTTTTGGGTTCGAAACCACTGTTCCGACTATGGTCTAAACCGGGCTGTTACAATAAACATGCATAATCTACCATTAAACATCAAAATAAACAAATTTCTAACATGGTTCAAACCCTGGACCTTCATCATATCTAAAATCAATGGTAGAAATAGGTAAATCATGTTACAACGATTTCAAAAACATGAAAATCATTAAAAACAAGGCAAGAACGGACTTACTATGGAGCTTGGAAGCTTGAAAAAAACCATAGCCATGGTGTCCATGGTATATTCGACCAAGGGAGGTAGAAGATGGACAAATTTTTGGCTATTTTGGCTTTTTAATTCTTTTAATTACTAAATGATCAAATGCCCCTAACTTAAAAATATTCTATTTCACCTATTTCATGTCTATTTTTGTCCAGCAATTTATCCATTGGTCTAATTACCAACTAAGGACCTCTAATTTAAAATTTCATAGCAATTAGACACCTATAGCTTCTAGAACTCAAGTTTTGCACTTTTTATGATTTAGTCCTTTTAACTAAATTGAGTGCCCAAACGTCGAAATTTTCAAACGAAATTTTCACGAAATTATTTCGTGAAATAGTAGACCATAAAAATATAATAAAAATAAATTTTCTTATGTTGGATTTGTGGTCCTGAAACCACTGTTCCGACTAGGCCCAAAATCAGGTTGTTACAATGTATAGGTTATATTGGTCATATTGGCATGAAGTGTAAATGATGCTTATAATCTAGCCATTGGAATGGGTAGTAATGATTTTTTTGATATGCTTGTAATGTCATAATATTTTAGTCACGTATATGTTAAGTAGTTGATCAAATTATGTCTAACATGAGGACATAACCAAGGTAAGATTGAAAACAAGTATGCATGAAATCATATGCCATGATGATGGATGGAATATGCTTGATTAGAATGCTTGAAATGGTTAGTAATTGTATGTGATGATAGATCAAGTTAAATGATTGAATTAATTTGAATAAAATGCTTGGATTTGGGTTATGAATACAAGATATGGTGTAGAATTATGGCAAAGATTAGGGTGAGAAATGAAGCCAGGAATGGCTTTATTTAGTCCACACAGGCAGACACACGGGCGTGTGTCTAGATCGTGTGTGACACACAGCCTAGTAACACGGGCATGTGGTTAGGCCGTGTGTCCCCTGCACCTTAAATTTGAGAAAACAGAATGCTCAAAATTAAGCACACGGCCAGAGACACAAGCGTGTGTCTCAACCGTGTAGGTGACACGGCCTTGAACACGGGTGTGTGTCTTGGCCGTGTGAAACCTGCACCTAATTCGAATTGAATTAATTAACCACATGGCCTAGCACATGAGTGTGTGACGCAAGTCAGAGAGATACCTAAATCGAACACGGCCTAAGGCACGGGCGTGTGAGCCCTGCATCTTGGAAAAATTTTGAAATTTTACGAAAAATTCTTAGAGGTCTCGATTAAGTCCCGACCCAATTCTAACACTCGTATTGAGCCTCGAGGGTCAAATTAGAGGACATTTTGAATGATCTCTGTTGATGAATAGTAATTTACTTGAATTATCTGAAAATGTTCTGGAAGTTTCGATAATGCCCTGAAACCCTATTTCGGCGACGGGTACGGGTTAGGGGTGTTACACAACCCATGAGATAAATCTCATAGGGTTGTGATTACATGATGAAACCTTTATTTTGTTTAATGGTTGAAGCATAGATCTGAATTAATTTATTGTTTCATTCAATTGTTTTTATTTATAAATTGTATGCATGCAATCCCTAAACATAAATGACTGTGCAGCATGCCTATAAACTAATTTAATTTTGAAAAGGTTAGATTAGTTGGACCGAAATTAAATGATATGAGCAAGTACTCGACAGATACTTGTAGTAGACTTTAGACATAAAGCAGCGTTCATACAGAAGGAAACAGTGCAGGGTACCTATTGCGTGTAAATAACTAATGCAATTGTTCAAGTGTACATGTCATTCAAGTAATAAAGTAATAGTAAATATTGTCTCCACAGGGATCGAAAATTGGTAAGAAATTGAGTAAGTTATTGTAATCCTATTGACTATAGTAAATAGCAGGAAATACTCTCAAGTTGAATAAGATGTTTGTATAATGAATTAATGAAATCAAATGCTGAAACCAAAGAATTGATATGGCAAATAAAATGTTGTGGCAAATTACAGAGAAAAGAAAGAGTGTTTCTGTTGTTGAAAGAATAGGGTTGGAATTATTCAGGTGAAATGTTCATATCAAAATAATGTCATGGAAAAATATTGTCTAATCAACTGCTTAGAGAGTTACTACTGTAACCTGCCTTTTTCGATAGCTAGATCTTAAGCTAGAAATCTAAGTTACTTTATATCTATAGAACTCTAGATTAATAACTACAATGAACATTCTTCTCTGTACAACTTGCAACATTTATGTCATAAATAGAATGAAACAGTGACATAGACACTCTCAAATCACGATCATTAAAGATGAAAAAACATTCACCCAAATAACTCCAACCCAAATGAGATTAGATCATGGGTTGGGATTTAAAATCCAAAATAAGAATAACATTCAACATCATCATCAACAGTTTAGAAATTACAGAAATTAATTAATAGAATGAAGGTAGAACTATAGGAAGCTTTCTCCACTTCAGCTTTCACTTCGATGCTGCTAAATCATGCAAGACCCAGGGTTGATTGCTTGTCCATTCCCTTGCATCTTTGCTCTTCTCTTAAGCTGCTACCTCCCTTTTCTCTAGAATTTTCCACCAAATTTTTTCTGGGGAGAAAAACTGATCCCTAAATCGTCTCTAATTCTTCTCTCCAAAAAATCCTCCTCTCCTTTCTTTTCTCTTTCCTCTTTTATAGGGTAGGTCCCCCTCTCTCAGCACACACTTTTCTCCCTCTTTTTCAGGTGGATTTATCTGGTATACGGACAGCTGGTTGAGAGTGACGAGGATTGAGTGATGCGTCAGCATTATCTTAGAATTGCCATGGCATTTATGTTGGCAATCCATCCAACCTTTTGCCATGGCAATATTTTACTTCCTTTATTCTCTTCCTCCTTTTTCTCATTTTTTTAATCTTTTCTACACCTGCTGTGTAACATCCTGAAAAGGGCCTATGCATTTTCAGTTTAATTGTACGGAATGACAAGTCGTAAGTATTATGAATAAATTTTTGAATATTTTGGAAACCTAGAAATGCATGGAAATGGAAATGAAACATTTTGGAAACCTGAAACATTTTGGAAACCTGAACATTTTGGAAACCTGAACATTTTTGGAAATGATTCAAAAATGGAAAGTAAACATTTCTGGAAACTTGGAAATGTAAGAAAATGGCAAGTTTACAGAGCCGATCGAAAATTTTAGGAAACTTAGAAATGATGCCGAAATGTCAAATCTTAAAGTTCAAAATAGGAAATAAGGGCTAGAGGGCCTTAAAAGAAAAGGTTGGAGAATTTTGACACACAAACAGGCTTGGAAAAGTGGCCTGAAGATGCCACTTAGGGCCTAAGGAAATGGCGTCACATGCAAGGGAAATGGGCCTGAGTTCGAGTCACTTGAGTAGCAAATAAATAAGTTTTATTTTTGCTTCCAGAAGGCTGAGGTGGACGGCACTGGTTTCTAGAAAGGAAGAGTTTTATTTGCATAAATATGTGAATAATAAGTGATAAATAAAGGATTTTCTTTAATTGGATTATTTGAGGAGATAATTGATGGATTAAAGGCTTTTATCTAAAAGAGATAATATTATCAAAAAGAGGAGTGGTGGCCAAGTAAGGGACTCCTAGGCTGATAATTTCGGCTATAAAAGGAGGGCAGGAGGGCTACTCATCAACTTTTGTTTCCTCTTTCTCTCTGCCGAAATCTTCCCTAAGCAAAACTCTCTCTGCCGAATTTTCTCTTCATCTTTTCTTCTTCTCTTTTCTTCATCTGTCAAACCAAAACCTTTTCTTTTTGATCCCTGATTAAATCTCCATAGCCGAAACCTTGTGACTCTAGGCAAGGAAGCAATCGATCAAGGCATTAAGGATCTCTCAGGATCTTTTTACAACTGTCGAATACAAGGGGGAATCTTTCGGGAAATCTAAGGATCTAAGGTAAGATAATTTATTTGATTAAAGGTTATGATTAAATCTAACATGAAGATTTCGACAGACATATAGGGCAAGGAATCCTCTTCAGATTTGGAATTTGTATGGTAAGTGATATTCGGCCAAGGCTTAATTTTGGTATTTGGAATTATTTTTCATTATTTCAAAAGCCGGAAACTCACATGGTTACATGATTTAGTGTTAGTCGATTTCAAGGAAAAGGATACTAGCAATTTTTGGAACTTGATCAATCATCCAATTCGGCAACAAGTTAAGTAATACAAATCCTACTAGGATTTGGTTTTTAAGCCAAATAGGTTTGTTAATATGTTTTAATAATTGGCCGAATATAGGAGATAAAGATCTAGATCGGTAGATTGTTCTTCGGGATTTCAAGGAATCTATTAAGCCAATCAGGTGTGTACTCACATTAATTTTCGATATATCATATGGCAATTATTTTTAATATATGAATATGCATAAGAATGTGAATGTGGCTAAGTACCACAAATGTGGTAAGAGTACCCAGGTACGTTTCCTACTTTCGATAGGATTACGAATATGTTATATTGTTAACATGTGAATAATGAGAAATTAAATATGTTATGCATGATATAAGATTTATGGGGCATACAGGATCTATGTGAAAGGGGAAGAAGGTGTTGACTTCGGTCTCACCAACGGAATATGGTGACTACGGTCACAAAATTTGAATATGGTAACTCCGGTTACATTATCTGAATTGGTAACTTCGGTTACATTATTTGAATATGGTGTCTAACGACACAAATTATATGGGCGATGAGCACGTCGACTGCAGCGACTGCCTTCGATGGTGTGTAGCGGATGGAGGGTTGACTTAGTAGTCCCCACGGTGTGACTGGCAGGTACGGGTGTTGTGTAGCGGATGGACCATTAGGCTTGGGTTTGGGTTGCATCATTTATTTTATATGAACATGAACTTGATATGAACTTGTATGCCTGATTTGTTGAATGTTAATGTTGTGTACACATTGAGTCTGTTGACTCACCCCGTTGTGGGAACTATTTTCAGGTGATGAACAGTGACGGACCGGGACGGTAGACCTTGAGGTAGCCATGCTCCATTTGAAGATTTTATTTAATTTGGACTTTATTTCTTTTTAGTACCTTTAATTTTATTATTGGGTTTTACTTGATGTAAAAGGCCATAAGGCCCAGTGGATTTTCTTTATTTTGCTTTACTTTTAATTATTATGTTACGAACTATTTTGATTAAAGTTAAGTACAAGAATGATTTCTTTAAAAACAAACCCTAAAAATTATTTTGTCACCTTAATAAAATTGGATTTTTAAATTAATTAAATGGGTTTCCCAACCTAAACCCAATCCAAAATGATATTTCCTAAAATTTTACAAATTTTCTCTAAGTAACAAAGAACTTTGAAAACCGGTTTACTTAAGGAACATACCAGATCCGGTCCGGGCTCGTGGGCCGGGTGTGGGGTGTTTCATGCTGCATACAACAACCAATTCTCTTTTTCCCAACAGAAAAAGTAACACAAAATGACATTCAAGGCACAATCTAAGTGTTATTATGCAATGCTCTAAAAATAACCTAAAATGCAAATATATCTACTTAAGTACAGACATTTAATCAAGTTTAGAGGCTCAAAATATATTTCTTTTCAAGAGTTATCAGTACCGTAT
The DNA here is from genome assembly GCA_005393395.2 of Gossypium australe. Lineage (NCBI taxonomy): Eukaryota > Viridiplantae > Streptophyta > Magnoliopsida > Malvales > Malvaceae > Gossypium > Gossypium australe. The sequence goes on along the minus strand of CM016625.1, from coordinate 43,078,590 downwards.
TAAAGGCCTATAGACACAGGCAAGGTAACTTGAGGTTTTTGCTCTCGAAAGAAGCAGACCACTTTAGAACTCTCCTAAGCAGTAGATTGATTACGATTTTACCGAGGCTGACAGTAATGGTAGATTCTTAGTAATTCCAACCTTCCATATGAACATCATACATCCCTTATCCCCTGTTGTAGTATCTTTTCCATCGCATCCTTAGTTGTTTACTTGTTCAGTTACATATTATTCATATAATCATTTTCATAATTGCCATTGCATTTTACTCTTGCATTGCCATAGCATTTTCAATTATTCATAAGTTACACATTATGTTCACATTAATATTCCTTTTGTTTACCACAGCATTCTTATCATTATTTTGCTATAACATTAATCTAACTTTGTTATAATAACTTGACCATTTGTATACCTAATCCAATCCCTGTGGAGACAATCTCACTTATCACTTTATTAATTGATGTGACGTGTATAATTGCACAATTCGCATATCAACTGCAGATCTTGTTGTATCCTTTTAATCACTACATTCAACCTAAGAACTTGAAAATAAGAAGAAACTGTATAAGTTCATAAGAACTTACTGTGTTCCTGGGGACATAAAATTCACCAATATTACTATCAGACATTAAGGAATAGGGCTCAAATTAACAGACTAGTTTATCATATTTGGCGGATAAATCTCTCTGATCTGTAGATTAACTAACGGATACTACTACAATCAAACTCAGCCTTCTGGCGAACAACACTGATTTCTAAACTCATACATGACAATCATGGGCAAAACTACTCCGGGGATACATTACTTATGTGGACTACCCTATTACGGCTGACGGGCTTACTTTACGTTTCATGCAATGTGCACTACCACATGCACCATTTTTCTCACGTAATCCCTTCCTTCTGCTAGCTTCTAATCCTCGTTCGAAAGAACCAATTTTTCCTGTATTTACATATCCACTCATTAGAGCTATTTAACAATCATTGCATCTATATCCTCCTAACTTTCCTACTTGTTTGAACACATATGTGTTCCCTCGCAAGACCGGGTTTTCACAAGTCACAGTTTGCATCAGAGTTCCATACTAAAGCCAAAACATTTTATCCTGTGTCTTCTTTTTATCGTGATACACAACATCCCTCTGTTTTCTCTTTACACCAGTCTAGATACGGAGCTTGTGCACCAAAGAAACAATACTTGTGCCATGTATATACTAGGTTTTCTGGGTTTGTTTAACCGTATATAACCTTGCATGCACTAACTTTTTGAATATGTTTCCTTAGACATGAACACAAAAGACAAAGGAAAAAGCCACTTACCTAGTTGTACAGTGATCAAGGTTAAACAAATTAACGTATATACCAGACGCAAGGTACAAAGGAACTTACCAAAATACTTTACTCAAAGTTTTTTCTACTCTACTGGTTCTTTCCCTTTAATACTAGGACCTTCTCCCATTTCTTTAGCTAAAACAATAGAACCCCTTTAAACATAAAAAAAATAACCAACACTTTATGACAAAACAAGAATCTATAGACATGCAAACAATTCCTGGATAGTAGCTTCTTTCATACCAGTATACAAAGAAATTCCCACCAAACCACTCTAACATTAGCTTCTATCTATTTGGTAAAGCTTAAAGGAAAGGTTAACAATTTACCAGAAGACAACTGGTATAGAAGCTCTTCTAATCTTTGATAATCAACACTTTCGTTACCAAAGAAGAACACTCCTGGTTTCTTTGATGATAACAAAGTCTAGTAAAGAAGATGAATAAAAAATCTTCTTTCTACTATCACGCTATCCTATTTATAGATACTCATGTTCAAATCCCAATTAGGATTATCTCTAATCATTACTCGTTCTCGCACGCTTCCACTAATTAATCACATCTTACGAGGCTCTCCAAGTGTCCTAATGACTGACACATTGTCTCCACAAGAATGCTAGGTGACTTAAACATATCCCACACTCTACTATACTTACTTTATTAGCTACACCAAAAACACAGGTGGCGGTAGTATTAGCAGGAAAGTAAATAAGGTTCGCATCACAATCAAGAACTAGTCATACCATGGAGTGAAACTTCGTTGTATTGGTGAAGTTCTACAAAGCACTTCGCCATGAGTTACCATCATAAACCAATTTAAGCCTCGCAACTTAGGCGATCTTTGCCAGCGTAGTCTCCCAAACCGGACCAACATGCTAACAAGGGTGTGACATAATACATAATAAGTATATAGTACTGATCCACCATAATTTGATATAGCAGATTAAACTAGTTTTCACACTTTAGGAGCTTGAACATAAGCATTTTAGTTAAATTTTAATTACGTTTTCATAAGTTTAATTCAATTAAATAAAGTGTGTAATTTGAATCTTTTATTGACTTAATGGGCTAAATGAGGTCTAAATTTGAGCTAATATGCTTTTTGAGTGTTTAGGAGACCATTATAAAGCGTATTAACTCAATACTGGTCACTATGTTGGAACACAGAGCATTGGGTGTTGCAACATAAGGAGTAGAATAGAAGAATGCCAAGATTGCCTTTGGTGTCGCAACACAGCTTAAGGATGTCATGACACACCCCTGAAGATGAGCATACTGCCCTCGATGTCGGACACAAGACCTGGTGTGTCGTGACATCACCTCTGTACGAGAAATAATTACAAGCTAAGGGCATTTTGGTCCGCATAATCAAATGTTAAGCATGAGGACGACAACTAACCTAGGGTTAAGTATGGAAGCCACTCTAAAGTCTATAAATAGGCTCATTTAGCACATGTTATAGATGGCTTTCATCTCTTTATGTTTAGTCTGTAATTTCTCCATTTTCTAGGTTTTAGATTTTATTTTAGTTCATATTATTTGCTATTGTGGGGAGATCAAATTTGTGAAACACAATCAAACTCTGTGAGGATTCTACTATCAATTCTAAATACAAATCAGGCGTCATGTCAAACTTTACACTATTGAATTATTCTTCATGTCTATTCTTTTTATCAAGTTTATATTGTTTATTAGATCTATGAAGAACTAATCCTCCTATGGGGGATTAGCGAGTAGGGGTATGATTAATTAACTTTTTTATAGGGGTTTCTTAATGGATCAGCTGTTCAAGAAAGGAATAACCTAATCCCTAAGCCTGACAACCTTAGGAAGTCATTAAGGTGAGAATTAACCCAAATTTGGTATGGTCTATCCATGAACACCTTAACCCTGAACCTGTCTAGACTGTGAGGTCAAGAGATAAGTAGTTCTTGCCGAATCATTATTCTAGTATAAGATCAGAAGATCCTATTTGGATATCGACTAGTTGATTAAACGAGAAAACCTGAAGTGACAGTTGATTATGACCACTAAAGCGAACTAATCACCCATGACCAGATTTGATATACTTTCCTCTTTGATTTCCCGTATTTTATTTATTTCTTTACTTTATTTTATTATTATTAGTTTAATTTACCAAAATTGTTCTTTTTATTCTTCATAATATAATCCAATTAAAGTACTAATTAGATTCATTTATGTTTAGGTTAGAATTAATTTAGTGCTCGCATCCTTTAGGTATGATCCTCGGAGTACTCACCTACTCCGTTGTAACTATATTACATATTGACTCGTACACTTGCAGATTCCGTTTTTTATATCTTCTGTGTTGGATTTCTATTCTAGACATTGGTACATCCGAAGGCGATCAAGTTGTTCACGTCGTTACCAGGGAGGCAACGTCACTGAGTTAATTTTAATTTTTTCATACTCATAGATAATTTGGAAGATCCACCACCACCACCACCACAGTTACCCACAAATATTACAATGACGCGTAACGAGAGGATTATGAGGGAATATGCGCTACTGAATCTGGACATGGTTCAAGGGAGTATAATGAGGCCAGCTATCACAACCAATAATTTTGAGATTAAGCTAGCCATGATCCAAATGATTCAGAATAATTTGCAGTTTCAAGGACCAATAACAGAAAACCTAAGTCAGCATCTAAAATGGTTCCTCCAGCTTTGAGATACCTTTAAATACAATGGGTCACTGATGACGCAATACGTCTTCAGTTGTTCCCATTTTCATTAATTGATAATGCCTTTTCTTGGTTAGATTCACAGGTACCAAGATCAATTACGACATGGGACGAACTCGCAGGGAAATTCCTACAAAAGGTCTTCCTTATTAGTAAGATAGTCCAACTAGGAAGGGAAATTTTTATGTTTAAACAATCGAAGGGAGAAAGCTTTCACGAAGCGTGAGAGCATTTTAAGACGCTAATTCAGAAATGCCCACACCATGGATTACCTGAGTGGTTATGAGTGTAGATTTTCTATAATGGGTTGGATGTGCATTCAAGGCCAGGATTAGATGGAGCAACAGGAGGTGCGTTGATGAACTATAATATGAGGATGCATACGAATTAATAGAAAATATGGCAACGAACTCATGCCAATGGTCAACCGAACGACACACATATGGCCAAAGACCATCCATGATGAAAAATGTCTAGGAGGATGACAAATATTAGCAGTTAGTGGTCAGAATTAACCGAATAGAGTTTGAGAAAAATACACAGTCTATATATGGAGGAGAAAAACCACTCTTCTGCTAGATTAACAATTCCACCGTGGATGTGAACTACATTGGAAATAGGGGTGGAAATCTCTATTCAAATACATACAATCCCAGATAGAGAGATCACCTGAATCTGAGATAAAGAGGAAACCAAGGAGGAGGTAATGGTTCTAACCAGGTTAAAAACACTAACTATCAACCTTCTTATTTACAGAAACGTTAGAAAAAGGCCAACCCAAATGACCATACTGTATGTGGTCAACGTTTGGATCAAACCGAAGGGGAAATGCAGTCAATGAGAATGGATGTGAAGCAAGTGTAGTCTGAGTACACTAACTCTACAAAGATATTGACTAAGCTGGAAGATCAAATGAACCAATTGATGAGTACGATGGGAGATATTAAAAGGCAAATTGGCACCGACATTCCAAGCAATACTGAGAATAATCCCTGAAAAGAAGGAAAGGAGTAAGTAAAAGCAATCGCACTCAGTTCAGGCAAAATCTTGAGTGGCCCAGACAACCTGACAAGAGAGGAGACAAGTAAGAATGTAGAAGATCTTCAAGAAGACCCCCGAGAAGCTAACGAAGAACCAGAAAAGGTAACTAACTCGATAGCTGAGCTGGGGAATGAGAAAACTAAAGAACCTACTAAAACATAGGAACCATTTCGTTCAAGGTTTGAAGAGAAACAAAAACGGGATGAAGACAAGTTTGTAATTTTTCTAAAATTATTCAAAACATTAATGTCAACCTACTGTTAATTGAATTAATTGAAAAAGTCCCTTAAGTACACTAAATTTTTAAAGGAAATCATGTCTAGGCGTAGGAAAATTAAGGTAGGTGAACAAGTTAGTATAAGCGTTTCCTGTAGTGTTATTATTTCTAAACAAGATCCCCAAAAGCTGAAAGACCTGAGAAGTTTTACAATTCTCATAGAGATAGGGAGCATTCATTTTAATAGAGCTCTATGTGACTTATGAACTAGCGTCAATTTAATGCCTTTATCATTTATGAAAAAGTCCCTTAGTACACCAAATTTTTAAAGGAAATCATGTCTAAGCGTAGGAAAATTAAGGTAGGTGAACAAGTTAGTATAAGCGTTTCCTGTAGTGTTATTATTTCTAAACAAGTTCCCCAAAAGCTGAAAGACCTGGGAAGTTTTACAATTCTCATAGAGATGGAGCATTCATTTTAATAGAGCTCTATGTGACTTATGAACTAGCATCAATTTAATGCCTTTATCATTTATGAAAAACTCAGGTTAAGGAACCTCAAAAACACTCAGATCACACTATAATTGGTTGACAGATCTTCAATACAGCTGAAAGGAGTACTGAAAGATGTGTTAGCCAAAGTGTGTAGTTTCATCATCCAGACAGATTTTGTAATATTAGATTTTGAAAAGAACCATGAGATACCTATTCTATTAGGGAAACCCTTTTTAGCAACGTCAAAATCCACCATTGGGCAGGAGAAAAATGAATTAACAATAAAGATCAACGGTGAGACAAAAATTTTTAAATGTGGCCACCAATAGAGTGGAGGAAATAAAAGGGACATGGGGGAACATTGCAATGAATTGTCTATTTCTAACCCTAATAATCATGAATTAAGGGATGTACTTCTTTTAATCCATGCAAGTTAAAAGAATAGGTTCAAGAAAAGAGGTAAGCAGAAAAAGGTGGAGTGGCACGACGGCCGATGGACTAATACTGAAAGAACCAGAAAATCATCCTTAAGTAAATTAATGGTGTTATCGGATGAATCCGACAGTAAAACTTTATTATTTAAATTGATATTTAAATATTTGTAAATTATTGTATATTTAACTAATTGTTTAGTTTAGATTTTAATTTTTATCAAATTTATGTTTTATAAAAATCGTGACACTTTAGAATTGGAAGTCTGGGCAAAAACAAAGCCACTATCGAAACACGGCAACTCTGTGTTGTAACACCATAGGCAGAATCAATGAAATTAAGAAAATCATCGCGATGTCATGACGCATACTTTGTGTGTTGCAACATTGAAGCCAGTTTACCTAGAAATCCAAAATTTTAGAGTGTGTCGTGACAGTGAACCCTCTAGTGTCATGACAACCACAAATTGACAAGGATGTCGCGACACGGAACCCCTATGTCACGACATCACTGCAATTTTCTACAAGGTTGACCCAGTCAATTTGCGCAACTCGGTGGATTAATACCTATTATACCCAATTTTTAACAATAAAATCATTATTTTAAAAACTTAAAAATACCCTAAATTCACATTCTAACTTATTATTAACATTTTAAACACCTCAAAACTCTCACAAATTCAAAACCCTTTTTCATTAAAACCTTAAATCTATAATTGTTCTTTGCTATTAATTAAATGCAGGACTGCCACAACAGGTGGAAAACAAAGCATTAAAAGGAGCGACCACAAACAAATATTAGGAGGAATCCAACACATCTTCTTCTGAGGTTAAGGGTTCTTAAACTCCTATTTTTACTATTCCTTTGGAAAATTTTCTTGTTAGTTCATTAGTTTTTGAACTCGAATAAAATGCCTCCAAGAAAAGAAAGGAAAACCAACGAACCAGAACCATCGACGGTTTCAAACCCCTTTAATTTCCCAAATCCAACTGTTGAAAAATATTTTGTAGAACTTTAGGGGAAAACGTTTATTCAAGAGAGGGGATTTGAACCATCAATGGTTCTCTGTCAAGAGATATGGCCTTTGGTTAGATATCATAGATGAGAACATTTTTGTATGGCCCCAAAAGACTCTGTTATTGTCCCTATAGTTTAGGAATTTTATGCATCTTTATGGGACCAAGAGTCTAGAAAAGCCGAAGGTCGTACATGGGAAACCATACCTATGCGAGGAAAAGAAATACAAATTACCCCTCGGTTATTTGTGAATTTTATAATGCTCCATTTTATGAAAAAGATTTTATAGAAGAAATCGATTTGGATATTTTCGAGATATAAATATGGACAACATTATAAATTTCTTAACAGAGGGGAGGGGCGAATGGAAATGTTGCCCATGTATTAATATTCCAAACTCCTTTAATCAAGCAATAATGCATCCTGAAATAAATATGTGGATTTAATTTCTGTGTACTAGAATAGCTACTGCTTTTAAATTTTTCTAATTTCATTACTTTTCGAGCGGCTTTGCTTTACTCCATTCTCTAGAAGAAATAGGTATGTATAAAAAAATATGAAGTGAGCATTGTAATACCCAAATCTTGCCCGGGGCCCATTTCCCGAATTAAACCCATTAAACCAAACCCAAATAAAAAAACCAAGCCCAATTACAGATGGCCCAAATGGCCCACAAAATAATTTTTTCAGGCAAGCTTAGGGTTTCTAGAAACCCTAGACGCCGCCCTCCACTAAGCCCCACTAGGCCCCGTTTTCAGGCACCATTGTCGGCACCACGGGCACCGGTCGTCCACCTGCAGAAGAAGACAAAAGTACAGCAACAATGGCAAAAAAAGGGAAGACAAAATCTATTGTATTTATCTTTTTTTTCGACTCTTTTTTCGGATATAAAAGCCGAATGAAAACATTGTAATGGGGACTTCTTTTTTGATTTTCGAGAAAAAGAAAGGAATTATCAGCAACAAACAAAAAAAAAAACAACAAGGTTGATATCTTTACTTTTTATTGTTCTACCCTTCTTTACTTTTTTTTAGTTATTTCAAATCTTTACAAATAATAATAAAAAAGGAGTAAAGGAAACTTACCCGAAATCCCCTCGGTCGCGGTGTCGGAGCCCTCCTTCTCCGTCGACGGGATTCGGCCTGAGGAGAGACACCGAAGGCCTTTCCCTCCGTTTGGGGACACCGAGTGTTTGGCTTTCGAAAGAGGGTCTTAAAACCGGGGTTTAAAGCCTATCTCCGCGCGTTGACGGCCACTGAGCATGATGATAGCGCGATAAGCGGCCGGGGAACTCACTCATCAGAGAGTCGGAGAATCGAGAGATGGGAGGAGGATGGGTTTCAGGTGGCTGCTGTGTTTAGCAAATTTTAGGGTTAAAATAAATCTGATTTTGGGGAAATAAAGAGGGTTTTGTGACTATTAGACAAAACGGTGTCGTTTCGTTGTAGGAGTCACTGTGCATCTCCCACAAAAGGGATATTTGCGCGAATGACCCCTCTCCTTCATAGCCCCGTTTGATTAAGCCCTATTTTATGTCTTTTTGTTTTTTAATTTGGCCCTCAGGCTTCATTTGGCTTTTAATTTGATCCCTGGAGTTATCGACTGGACTTGCGCAGGGGAATCTAGGGGTTATTGACCACTTTAGTCCCTCTTGACTGTTTTTGCATGCGATTTAATCCTCCCCCTTTATTTTATTTCAAATTGACCCCAAAATCCCATTTTTAAATCCAATTTGATCCTTTTTTTAGTATTTTGTAATTATTATTATTATTTACTTTATTTTTGTATCATTATTACTATATTATTAGTATTATTAATAGTATTATCATTATGGTTATTATTATTATTAGCATTTTATTATCATTATTATTAGGATTATATTTATATTACCATTATACATATTTCGCATCATCATTATTATTTTCTTATACTACTATATTATTATTATTATTATTATTATTATTATCATTATTATTATTATTATAACTATATTTGTATTATCATATTATACATATTTTGTACCATTTCATTATTATTCTATTATTTCTATTATTATTATTATTATGACTATATTCATATTATTATACTGTAAATATTTTGTATCATTATTATTGTATTATTATTATTATTATTATTATTATCATACTATTATTATTATATTATTATTATATATTTAGTATTATCACTATATTTATATTATTATTTTGTTACACATATTTTGCATCATCATTATCACTATTTTATTATTATACTATTATTATTATGTTATTATTATTTCTATGTCACTATTATTGTACCATGACTTGTATATATATACCTATTATTATTATTTTAGTTTTATTATTATTTCTGTTTTATTCTTTTCTCATTCGTTTTAGACTTGTTTTACTTCATTTTCGTCTTCATTATTATTGTTCATATAAACACATTTATTTCCGTGTTGATGCGCACATCCGTATTGTAATTGGTTTTTACATTTTCTTATAAACTTGCGTTATATTGATACAAAATTGCTTCTTTTCGTAAAGGTAATATTCCTTATTTAGAAACTCGAGAGGTCGTGCCCTAAAGTATTGGGTCGCAATTTTCTCGTTTAACCTAAATTACCGAATATCCTTTTAAACAGATACATTTTTGAACAAAAAAACCTATTCTCGGGAATTCGAAATGTCGTGTTCTAAAGCATTGGATGTGATGTTTTGTTATCCCGAGATAAGATTTTCTAAACCAAGGCAATGTTCTGTATTTAGAAGCTCGAAAGATCATGTCCTAAAGTATTGGGTAGCAATCTTTCTTGTTTGATCTAAATAACCGAATATCCTTCCAAATGAGAACTCGAAATGTCGTGTCCTAAAGTATTGGATGTGGTGTTTTGTTATTCCGAGATAAGATTTTCTAAACCAAGGCAATGTTCTGTATTTAGAAGCTCGAGAAAACGTGCCATAAAGTATTGGGTTTGCGATTTTCTCGTCCATTTTAAATAATAGAACGCCCTTCTAAGTAAAATTCATAAATTTCAACTAAAAAGGGGAAGTTTAGCCTCGAAGGTCAAGGTGTGGTGTCCTAAAGTATTGGATATAATATTTTACCTCGAGACGAGATAGCCCTTGGCATTCATCTTCGATTTCTTCTAAAACCACCTGTTAGTATCACCATAAAAAAGGGGATCGTTTTAATTCTTTCAAGTTCTCAAATCTCTGACACTAAAACACGGATTAATCAATTTGGTACCAATTTTGGGCGTGACGAGGGCGCTAACCCTTCCTCGCACGTAACTGACTCCCGAACCCGATTTTCAAAATTTCGCAGACCAAAAGCACTGTTTTAGTAAATCAAAACGTTTTATTAAAGCAAAGGTGATCCGATCACACCTAATAAAGATCGGTGGCGACTCCCGTTTTTATTTTCAAAACCCAAAGTCGATTCTCGCCTTTTCCAAAAAAAAAAAGAATGGTTTCGACAGCTTGGCGACTCCACTGGGGACTTCCAATAAGAGGGTCGAGCCACGAATTGATTACTTCTTGTCTTTTTGTCAAAAATTGAAAACTTGGTTTTAATACACGATTCTTCCTTCGCGTTTCATCTGTTTTGTGTTACGATCTTCATCATTGTATTCCTATTTCCTTTATTTGCTTCAAGTTTTCGAAATTTCTGCGCATTCCATTGCATGACCGTCTTGGTCGCACCTTTTAAGTGGGAGCGAGAAGCTACTCTTTCGTGAGGTTTTCACCTCCGTGCAAGATAGTGGATCGCTTTCGGGATGCATCTGTACCTATGTCTTTGTGAGATTTTCATCTCCGTGCAGCCATAGGGAAATGTGTTCCCCTGAACTGAACTCGGTCCATATGAGCCTATAATGGGTAAGGATCGAGGAATCTGCTGGTTCAGGTACCTTTACTCCAGAACCGAACCCCATATAGCGAGCCTTAAGAACCACCCTAGGTAGAGCCGTGCCAAATCCTAGTGGTTACCCGATTAAGTGTTTTATTCTCTGCTCATTGTGTATAAAATAATGACTTTGCATTTTTATTTCTGTATGGCATATTCATCAAAAGGGTGTTGATTCACATTCGGTTGCTAAGTAGATAGCTTGTCATGGAAAAGGGGTTTCTTGATAAAGTGGAGGACAATGCGGTCGTCCGGATATGGGCTGAGACAGTTCAACAAGGAAAAGGCGATAGCCTTACAGTAGGGCACGTATCAGAGTTGTGGGATCACACACGCATCAGCGTAACCCAAAACAATCTTCAAGAAATGAGGGAAATATGGAGTCAATGGGACGATAAGATCAAGCAACTATTCTACTATCATTATGGCGATTTGCCTTATCTACTTGACATCAAAGTAGACCAGCACTTGTTTCGAGCAATGGCCCAGTTTTGGAATCCTGCTTATAGTTGTTTTACTTTCGGGAAGGTGGATTTCGTACCTACCACTGAAGAATACACAGCTTTACTCCACTGCCCGAGGATTCAAACTGATAAGGCTTATTTGAGAGCTGTTAATGTCCCCACATTCGTAAAAAAGTTGATGAATATTACGGGGATGAGCGAGCAGTGGGTTATAGCCCGGACAAAACAAAAAGGAGATTGTAAGTGTATCCCTTGGAGAAATTTGAGAGATTTGATCATAGCGCATCCTGAGGAGAAGAAGAGGGTTGATGTGTTAGCCTTGAGCATTTATGGACTGGTTATCTTCCCTAAAGCTCTAGGCTATATAGATGAGGCGGTGTCTGATCTATTTGACAAATTAGACAGAAGGATCACTTCTATTCCTGCAATTCTAGCTAAAACTTTTAGGTCCCTAAGCGCATGCCGAAGAGCGGGCAAAGGGAGATTTATCGGTTGCGCCCAACTCTTACTAGCATGGTTTCACGGTCATTTTTGGAAAATGGAAAAGGTATCGTGTCGAATCTTCTACAAGGACTATTCTCCACTGAAAAATATGGTAGCGACGCCTAGACGAGACGATATTACGGAAGAAAACTGGATGATGATTCTGCAAAACCTACAAGGAAAAGATATAGAATGGAGAGCTCCTTGGACGATCCCTGATGAGATCCTATATCGATGCGGAGATCTTGATTATGTTCCCATGCTTGGAATATGGGGAGCTACTGGGTACGCTCCTCTCCTCGTGTTAAGATAGTACAGGTCGAGACAATTTACGCCGCCAACACAAGGCTTAGCCCAGTGCGAGTTTGAATATAAAGGAGGAAACTACAAGAGGAGAGTGCGCGAGATATTAAACGCCTGGGGCCGAATTCATAGAATGAAAAGGTTCACTGCCAATCCGATGACGACCCCTGGGTATGACCAATGGCGGAGTCAAAGAATCAACGATAACATCCCCACATCGGACCAAGAAAATACTCGATCACTAGAAGAACACTTACAGGTGATCCCTTCCGAGCTTGAAATCATCAAACAGGACTTTGAGGAAAAAAACCGAGAATTAAGAAAAAGGATAGAACAACTAGAGGAAGAGAAAATGCAGCTAGGATTGGATATCGATAATCAAAAACTAGAAGCCAAGAAGCTGAGGAAAGGGAAGAATAAAGCTGAAGAAGATTTGGACGGTTTGAAAACTGACTACAAGAAGCTACGAAGGTCGATGAGAACTGCGGGGCTTGGGAAAACGTCAGAGCAATGGCGTCAAGAAATTAAAGAGGAAAAAATAGAGCAAGTCAGTGGGAAAAGAAATTTCGAGATACCCATGAGCTAGAAGATGCCCTGAAAAAGGATCTGATAGAAAGTCAAAATGAGAAAGAGAAATTAAAAACTCGAGTGTCAGAATTGGAAAGATCATTGTATCAGTATCGTAGCCGTAACTCCATAGCTGAATTGAAGGCTAGTTTGAGCAAAAATGAAGAGATGAAAGCAAGAATTGAAGAGTTAGAATCCGCCTTACATGGTTGCGAGCTACGGGAAGAGCTTTTTGAAGTCAATGAGGAGCGATGGAAGCAACAACTGCATCACTCTCAGAGCCAAGTCAGAAGCCGGGATTATATTATGGAGGAAGCCGTGGCCCAAATACGAGAGGTGGCGAATCACTTACAAACTTTAGCATTCCGAGCTGATGTACTAAGCTTGATGTACGTGTCGGAGTCAGAGAAAGGTCAAGAGTTAGCTTGGCTTCTTGAGAAAGTCAAGGCCTTAGGTATTAAGGCAAGGCCTTATATGTAATCCATTTTATATGAAGAAACTTGTTTTCTTGAAAAGCTATTCTAATGGGAATTGAATTGGAATCAACGCCTTTTTTTGGTTGCACACATCTCATGCATCAGCATTACATTGCATCATACACACTGAATCTCACAAAAAGACCCTAAAGCAATGGCAGTTACCCTGGAACATCACTACGGTACAAGAGGCAAAACAAAAATGGATCAAAGAATGGAAAGGTTAGAGCAAATGCAAAAAGAAATGCAGGATCGACAAGCACAACTACAGGAGCAGCTGACCAAGACCCAGCAGGACATTATAGAGCGGATGCAAGAATCCCCGAATAACATGATAAACCAGCTGGTGCAGTTGATGACTAAAGAACGTAAGAAGGAAAAGGGAATTGCTGCTAGCTCAGGGAACGATAATGATAATCCCGCTCTTACCCCGCCGAACACCCAAACGCCGCCAGATGTGTATCCCCAAAGGGCGTCTGTCACTATCAGACCGTAACAAATTTCGGCCGCAGCACCGATACCAATGAATTTCCAAGACGGCTCAAGTTCTAACCCTGGCCATAATCCAATCAATCTCAGTGTTCCTGACTTGAATGAGATTGCTGAAAAAGCGAAAATGGAATTACCAAAACAGCTGAAAGATAAATATAAATGGTTAGAGGAGAAACTTAAAGCTATGGAAAATACTGGTAAACGTCATGGAATCAATGCTAATGATTTAAGTTTGGTCCCTGACCTGTGCTCCCCTACAATTTTAAGATGCCTGAGTTCGAGAAATACAATGGGACAAGTTGCCCGGAGGCCCACATTACTATGTTTTGTAGAAGGATGGCGGGATACACTAATAACGATCCGTTGCTAATTCATTGCTTTCAGGATAGCCTGGTGGGCGCCGCAGCCAGATGGTATAACCAGTTGAGTCGCGCCAAAATTGGTTCATGGAAAGATTTGGCTCAAGCATTCCTAGAGCAGTACAGTCACGTAACAGACATGACCCCCAATAGGATCACTCTGCAAAACATGGAAAAAAAGGGAAATGAAAGCTTTAGGCAATATGCACAGAGATGGCGGGAGGTTGCCATCCAAGTCCAACCACCACTTCTGGAAAAAGAGACCACAATGTTCTTCATCCGCACACTGAAAACCTCATTTCTCATGCATATGTTAGGAAGTGCAACTAGGAGTTTCTCGGACATCGTAACGACCGGGGAAATGATCGAGAATATTATAAAAAGTGGAGGAATTGAGACGGGGGAAAGTGCCAAAATGATGCCCCCAAGGAAGAAAGAAAGTGAGGTGAATAACGCGAGCATAGGGTACCCGAAGTCAATCACCATTAATCAGCCGAAAGCAATGGCCACGGGGCAGCATGGGTTACCCAAGAAAGAACCTAGCACGACAAGACAAAATAATGAGAAAATACACTTCACACCGATTCTGATGACGTACAAGGAAATGTATCAAACCCTGTTCGACGCGTACATTGTGTCCCCTTATCATCTAAAACCAATGCAGCCTCCGTATCCCAAGTGGTATGACCCGAACGCACAGTGTGAGTATCATACGGGAATCACGGGGCACTCAATAGAGAACTGCCTTGCTTTTAAGAAATTAGTGGAGAAATTTATCAATATGGGTGTGGTGGAGTTAGATGACATGCCAAACATAACAAATCCTTTACCCAATCATGCTAATAGCGGAGTCAACGCAATTAGCGAAAATTCAGAGAAAACAATCAAAGCAAGTGTCGCAGAGGTTAAAACTCCTTTGAGATTGGTCTGGAGAGAAATGGTCAAACATGGATTAATAGTTGCTGAAAAGAGTCAGGGAAAGCTGACAAATTATTGTGAGTACCATCAGAAGTTGGGGCATGAAATTCAGAATTGTGGGGAATTTAGAGCTCTGGTGCAAAATTTAATGAACAACAAAGAAGTTGAATTTTATGATGAAGGCATAGAAGAGAGGAGCATATGCGCGTCAGAGTCAACGGTAAAGAGTTCGAAAGTCAACCTTCCGATGATCATTATTTAGCGTCCCAAAAGTGATGAGGCGGGGATACAGGTAGCGCCGAAAATAGTAATACGGAGGCCCACTACCTTTGCTCATAAAGATAGTAAGGATGTTCCTCAGAATCATGAGTGTAATTTAGCAGTCACCAGAAAGGAGAATTCGGTTAGTGATGAGGCTGGAATACGAGTAGCGCCGAAAGTAATAATACGAAGGCCCACTGCCTTTGCTTATAAAGATAGCAAGGAAGTCCCTTGGAATTACGAATGTAATGTAACAGTCCCAGGGAAGGAGAATTCGGCTAATACCTCGAAAGAAAATCTAGGTGAAGGTTTCCATACGCGAAGCGGGAGAGGCTACGATTTAATAAAGGGGAAAGCTCCAATGGTGGAACATGAAAAAGAAAAGCCAGTTGAGACTGAGTCGAGAATCAAGGAACCAGTGACTGAGAGAGAAGCTAAAGAGTTCCTGAAATTTCTGAAACACAGTGAATATTGTGTAGTAGAACAGCTGCACAAGCAACCGGTGCACATATCTGTGTTGGCTTTGCTTCAGAGCTCAAAAGTGCACAGGAACGCGCTGATGAAAGTTTTAAACGAGACCTACGTCGCCAGTGACATCTCGGTTAATAAATTAGATCGACTGATCGGCAACATAAGTGCGGACAACTTCATTTATTTTAATGACGATGAGATACCATCAGGTGGTAGAGGATCCACCAAAGCTTTGCACGTTACCGCTAGATGCAAAGGGCACATACTACCAGGGGTCTTGATAGACAACGGGTCTGCGCTAAATGTATTGCCCTTGTCCACTCTAAACAGATTACCAGTGGACAATTCGCACATGAAGGAGTGCCAGAGCATAGTGAAGGCGTTTGACGGCACCCAAAGAAGAGTCATGGGGAGGATTGAGGTACCTTTACTAATTGGCCCAGCTACTTACGAAGTAGATTTTCTGGTGATGGATATCGATCCTTCCTATAACTGCTTATTAGGGAGACCCTGGATACATTCGTCAGGGGCAGTGCCTTCGTCATTACATCAGAAGGTGAAATTGGTAGCGGATGGTCGGCTGGTAACAATAAAAGCTGAGGAGGACATTATTGCGGCCGTGACTAGTGATATGTCGTATTTAGAGATAAACAACGAGGCAGCTAAATGCTTTTTTCGATCTCTCGAGTTCGTGAATGCAACTTTTATTATGAAAGGAAACAGAATCCCGAAACCAAGAATTTCTGAGACTACAAGAATGAGATTAAAAATGACCGTGGGGAAAGGCGCTTTACCGGGAAGAGGACTTGGAAAGTATCTTCAGGGGATAGTTGTGGCCCCGATATTGAGAGAAAAACAAGATCACTTTGGTCTAGGATTTAGGCCAGATGCAAAACAAAAAAGGAAAGAGTTGGAAAAGAGACAAGAAAGAAGGCGCGCTCGTTTGAGTGGAGAGGAAAACAAGTGGGAACCCATGATGATTCCACATATATCCGAAACCTTTGTCTCAAGAGGGGTAATTCACTTTGAGTCGAAGACACGAAAGGAAGAGGACATCATAGCAATATTGGGTAATGTCTGCATTAATGCCATATCAGAGGAGGTAGCTGAAGAGGGAATCTTATCAGATATTCGACCTTATGAACCGAGAAGCGTTTTAAACAATTGGACTGCAGAGGAAATTCCTGTAGTATTTAGAGCTTATTTAGAGTAATGTCTAGAATACACTTATTGCTTTAAGCCTAAGAGCAACAAGATTTCTTTTGTGAAATAGGCGCATGTTCAAGTATTATTATTCAATAAAGTGCATTTTCGACATCATTTGAAGCAAACATTCTTCCATTCTTGTCTTTTTTTTCTGATCATTTTTTTTTTCTTTTCATCATTATCATACATACAAATATCCATTCACGAATTCATTCATTCTGCCTGTATTCTCTTGAACTGCAACAGGTCCTTGGATATCAATGACTTGAGCGACGCTGCCGTGGACTCAAAATATCCTTTTGAGCAAGACATATGTTTAGGAAAATTACAGGATTTTGAAGATGACGCGGACGGTGACTTATCTCCCGACTTGTTAAGAATGGTAGAGCAGGAGGAGAGACAAATTCGGCCTCATAAGGAAACAGTAGAGACTGTGATGTTGGAAGAAGGAAAAGTGGTAAATATTGGGACATGTATAGCCAAAGAAACAAGACAGAATCTTATCAAGTTGTTGCAGGAATTTAAGGATGTCTTCGCATGGTCGTATGAGGATATGCCTGGTTTAAGTACCGATATTGCAGTACACCGTTTACACATAAGAAGAGATTGCAAGCCAATTCAGCAGAAGCTCCGAAGGATGAGACTAGATATTGTGCTGAAAATAAAGGAAGAGGTTCAAAAGC
This sequence comes from Gossypium australe, assembly GCA_005393395.2. Taxonomy (NCBI): domain Eukaryota; kingdom Viridiplantae; phylum Streptophyta; class Magnoliopsida; order Malvales; family Malvaceae; genus Gossypium; species Gossypium australe. The sequence goes on along the minus strand of CM016625.1, from coordinate 43,060,777 downwards.
AGTTCGACGCTGGATTCTTGTAAGAGATCAAATATTCAGAATGGGTAGCCAACATTGTGCCTGTCCCTAAAAAAGATGGGAAGGTACGAATGTGTGTGGATTATAGAGACCTAAATAAGGCTAGCCCAAAGGATAACTTTCCTTTGCCTCATATTGATACTCTAGTAGACAATACCGCGGGCTTTTCATTATTTTCCTTCATGGACGGTTTTTCCTGGTACAATCAGATAAAAATGCATCCAGAAGATATGGGAAAGACTACCTTCATAACATTGTAGGGTACGTTCTGTTATAAAGTAATGCCATTTGGGTTGAAAAACGCAGGAGCTACATACCAAAGGGCCATGGTGACCTTGTTCCATGATATGATGCATAAAGAGATTGAGGTTTACGTGGATGACATGATTGCAAAGTCTAGAATGAAAGAAGAACATATCCGAGTTTTGAAGAAGCTATTCCTGAGGTTAAGGAAATTCCAACTTAGACTTAATCCTGCTAAATGTACTTTTGGAGCTAGGTCTGTCAAATTGCTAGGCTTCATAATCAGCAACAAAGGGATCGAGATTGACTCGGACAAAGTCCGGGCTATACAAGAATTGCCTCCACCACGCACTCAAAAAGAAGTTCGAGGTTTTCTTGGAAGATTAAATTACATTGCTCGGTTTATTTCACAGTTAACCGAGAAATGTGATCCCATATTTCATCTTTTGAAGAAACATAATCCAGGCGTATGGGATGATGAATGTCAAAAAGCTTTCGATAGGGTCAAACAGTATTTGTCAAACCCTCCAGTACTGTCACCCCCGTACGTAGATAAGCCATTAATCCTATATCTGACGGTGCTTAATCACTCTATGGGAAGTGTGTTAGGTCAACATGATGATTCAGGAAAGAAAGAAAAAGCGATATACTACCTCAGTAAGAAATTCACTGAGTGCGAAATGAGATATTTGCCAATTGAGAAACTGTGTTGCGCATTGATTTGGACGACTCAGAGACTGAGACAATACATGCTGTATCACACGACCTGGTTGATCTCGAAATTAGACCCTTTAAAGTATATGATGAAGGCAACCACCTTGAATGGAAGGATGGCTAGATGGCAAATTCTGCTGTTTGAATTTGATATTGTCTATGTAAGCCAGAAAGCTGTAAAAGGGAGCGCAATAGCCGACTTCCTAGCTAGCAGAGCTTTAGAAGATTATGAGCCGTTAAACTTTGATTTCCCTAATGAGAATTTAATGTATGTGGCAGCTACTGAAGAAGACACTGCAAAAGGTTGCCTTTGGAAATTGAATTTCGATGGAGCATCAAATGCTGTTGGAAATGGGATTGGAGCAATTTTGATATCCCCGAATGGAGATCACTACCCGTTCACATGCAAGTTGGACTTTGATTATACAAACAATATGGCAGAATACGAGGCGTGTATCATGGGACTTCGTGCTGCCATAGAACGCAAAATTAAAGCGCTGGAAGTATATGGAGACAAGAGACCCCAAATTGATCAATTATCGAAGGATAGTCTTGGAGTTAATTGAAGAATTTGATGATATCACTTTTAGTTATCTCCCACGAGAAGAAAACCAGATGACGGATGCTTTGGCTACTTTGGCTTCCATGATTAAGGTGAGTAAGCAAGAAGATGTAAAGCCTATTCAAATGAGTATTTATGAGGCCCTAGCTTATTGTTGCAACATAGATGAAGAAGAAAGGGATGATCACCCCTGGTACCATGATATATTGCGATATGTGAGAAATCGCGAATACCCAAAAAAAAGCGACCGAGAATGAAAAAAAGACATTAAGAAGGTTAGCCTGTGATTATGTCCTGGACGGGGAGGTCCTATACAAAAGAAGGAAGGATCAAGTACTGTTGAGATGTGTTGACGCAGTTGAAGCTAAGAAAATTTTGGAGGAAGTCCACGAGGGTGTTTGCGGAACGCATGCTAATGGTTTCACAATGGCTAGACAAATCATGAGATTCGGTTACTACTGGTCTACCATGGAAGGGGATTGTGTCAAGTATGCTAAAACATGTCACAAATGCCAGATATACGGGGACAAAATTCACATACCTCCCTCACCGTTGCATGTTATGACCTCCCATTGGCCTTTCTCCATGTGGGGCATGGATGTCATCGGATCGATTTCGCCAAAAGCTTCGAACGGGCATCGATTCATTTTCGTGGTCATTGATTACTTCACCAAATGGGTGGAGGCTGCTTCATACGCCAGTGTTACCAAGGCGGCGGTCAGTAGATTCCTAAAAAAGGAAATCATTTGTCGATACGGAATGCCTGAGAGGATCATTTCTGACAATGCCTTAAACTTAAATAACAGCGCAATCGCGGAGGTCTGCAGTCAATTCAAGATTAAACACCACAATTCATCGCCATATCGTCGAAAGATGAATGGTGCAGTGGAAGCAGCCAATAAGAACATTAAGAGGATTGTGGGGAAGATGGCCGAAACCTATAAAGATTGGCATGAAAAATTACCCTTTGCTCTTTACGCTTATCGAACATCAGTCAGGACATCCACCGGGGCAACTCCTTTTTCATTAGTTTATGGAATGGAAGCGGTATTACCCATCGAAGTTGAAATTCCTCCCCTTCGAGTCTTGTCAGAGCTAAAATTAGATGAAGCAGAATGGATCCAGTCTCGATACGATCAGCTGAACTTGATTGAGGAGAAGGGGTTAAGGGCTATTCGTCATGGCCAGATGTATCAAAAGAGAATGATGCGGGCTTATGACAAAAAGGTGCGCCCAAGAGAATTTCGCGAGGGAGACCTAGTTTTGAAAAAGATCCTTCCTATACAAAAGGATTTCAGAGGGAAATGGATGCCAAATTGGGAAGGACCTTATGTGGTGAAAAAGGCTTTCTCTGGAGGAGCATTGATCTTGGCCGAAATGGATGGGAAAAACTTGCCCAATCCTGTAAATTCAGATTCTGTTAAAAAGTACTATACCTGAAGAGGGAAAGAAGCCGAAGTCAAAGTCCCGCAAATGGCGCTTTGAAATCTTAAAAAAAACCGCAATGGGCGTTTTGAGATCAAAGGGGATTTGGGTTGAAAACCTAAAAAGGGCGGCTCAAATCATGATGGAAGAATCCCGCTTGATGCGAATTGACAAGGAAGGGGTAGGTGGCGTCCTGGTGCATCGATAAAATACTCAAGATCTCCTAAACACATGTCGAACTCAAAATGGTCTTCCAGACGCTCAGGCAGAGAAACTCAAACCGCGATATCTGAGGCACCAAATTTCCATTTTACCCATTTTGGGTTTGCTATCTTTGTCTTTTGAAAATACAGTCTAAATAAACTTTCTTCTTTACCGCATCTGCTAGTTTTGGTTAACTTGTTTGGCTCGAGCTATGCTCCCAATAAATTTCTGCTTCATCATGATATTTTTCAAGCATTTTGGCATTGAAATAACAATTATTGGACTCATAATACTTTCATGAAAGAAGTTCTGCATATTACTCTAGAAGCTTCTAAATAATACATGAGCCATAAACAGAACTATTGTTTAGAACTCCCCAGGTCTAAAGGCTTGACAAATATCGGAGGAAGACCTAGAAGTTACAATGGGGGCAATGTACAATTGATTCTCTTGGGTTTTGAGTCAAAATTCCAGCCCAAACAAGGACAGCATGATGGAAGCAAAAATCTTTAAAAAAAAAACATCCTTATGTCATCCATAAGACACATCTCGTTAGGAGCATTTGATTCATTACGATCATTACATCCTAATCATTTATCATCATCCATAGCACATGTAGTTAGGAGCATTTGAGTCATCCCGATCATAGCATCCTCATCATTTGCATAAGCTTAAGCACATTCCACAGGACAGGTTCCTCAAAGAACGGTGTAGAGCAGACTGAAGATTGAAGTCTTCCTGAAGATAGTAAGGAAACAAATTAAAAAGTTCAAATTTTGTTCCCTCGAGATGGCAGCGGAGCAGGCTGAAGATCGAAGTCTTCCTGAAGATAGCAAAGAAGCAAATTGAAAAGTTCAGATTTATTTCCTCGAAGTCTCAAGGGGGCAGGACAAAGCTACTAATCCCTTCTCCATGAGTGTATTGAAGATCAACCTTTCCGAGAAGTTTCAGTAAGAAGATCAAAGTTACAGATCTCTTCTTTCTGAATTCTTATCACCTCAAAGTCTCAAGGGAGCAGGACAAAGCTACTAATCCCTCCTCCCTGAGTGTATTGGGGATCAACCTTTCCGAGAAGTTTCAGTAAGAAGATCAAAGTTACAGATCTCTTCTTTCTGAATTCTTATCACCACGAAGTCTCAGTAGAGCAGGACAAAGCTACTAGTCCCTTCTCCCTGAGTGTATTGGGGATCAACCTTTTCGAGAAGTTTCAGTGAGAAGATCAAAGTTACAGATCTCTTCTTTCTGAATTCTTATCACCTCAAAGTCCTAGCGGGGCAGGTCGAAGCTACAAATCCCTCCTCCCTGAGTATATTGAGGATAAACATTTCCGAGAAGTTTCAGTAAGAAGATCAAAGTTACGAATCTCTTCTTTCTGAATTCTTATCACCTCGAAGTCTCAATGGAGCAGGTCGAAGCTACAAATCCCTCCTCCCTGAGTGTATTGAGGATTGACTTTTCCGAGAAGTTTCAGTGAGAAGATCAAAGTTACGAACCTCTTCTTTCTGAATTCTTATCACCTTGAAGTCCCAGTGGGGCAGATTAAAGACAGTAAATTCCCAAAGTTACAGAGAAGCAGATCAAAGTCAATCCGAGTTGCAGTGAAGTAGACCGAAGCAACAAGATGCAGTGGACTGGAATGAGGCCATATGAAGAATAGGGGCACCGAAGAATCCAGACTCAATGGATCCGGGCAAATTTGGGCCTTCTTTATGTCTTTGCTCTATTCTTGTTACACAATAATGAGCAAATAGAGGCAGCTGTAATACCCAAATCTTGCCCGGGGCCTATTTCCCGAATTAAACCCATTAAACCAAACCCAAATAAAAAAACCAAGCCCAATTACAGATGGCCCAAATGGCCCACAAAATAATTTTTTCAGGAAAGCTTAGGGTTTCTAGAAACCCTAGATGCCGCCCTCCACTAAGCCCCACTAGGCCCCGTTTTCAGGCACCATTGTCGGCACCACTGGCACCGGTCGTCCACCTGCAGAAGAAGACAAAAGTACAGCAACAATGGCAAAAAAAAGGGAAGACAAAATCTATTGTATTTATCTTTTTTTTCGACTCTTTTTTCGGATATAAAAGCCGAATGAAAACATTGTAATGGGGACTTCTTTTTTGATTTTCGAGAAAAAGAAAGGAATTATCAGCAACAAACAAAAAAAAACAACAAGGTTGATATCTTTACTTTTTATTGTTCTACCCTTCTTTACTTTTTTTTAGTTATTTCAAATCTTTACAAATAATAATAAAAAAGGAGTAAAGGAAACTTACCCGAAATCCCCTCGGTCGCGGTGTCGGAGCCCTCCTTCTCCGTCGACGGGATTCGGCCTGAGGAGAGACACCGAAGGCCTTTCCCTCTGTTTGGGGACACCGAGTGTTTGGCTTTCGAAAGAGGGTCTTAAAATCGGGGTTAAAAGCCTATCTCCGCGCGTTGACGGCCACTGAGCATGATGATAGCGCGATAAACGGCCGGGGAATTCACTCATCAGAGAGTGGGAGAATCGAGAGATGGGAGGAGGATGGGTTTCAGGTGGCTGCTGTGTTTAGCAAATTTTAGGGTTAAAATAAATATGATTTTGGGGAAATAAAGAGGGTTTTGTGACTATTAGACAAAACGGCGTCGTTTCGTTGTAGGAGTCACTGCGCATGTCCCACAAAAGGGATATTTGCGCGAATGACCCCTTTCCTTCATAGCCCCGTTTGATTAAGCCCTATTTTATGTCTTTTTGTTTTTTAATTTGGCCCTCAGGCTTCATTTGGCTTTTAATTTGATCCCTGGAGTTATCGACTGGACTTGCGCAGGGGAATCTAGGGGTTATTGACCACTTTAGTCCCTCTTGACTATTTTTGCATGCGATTTAATCCTTCCCCCCCCCCCCTTTATTTTATTTCAAATTGACCCCAAAATCTTATTTTTAAATCCAATTTGATCCTTTTTTTAGTATTTTGTAATTATTATTATTATTTACTTTATTTTTGTATCATTATTACTATATTATTATTATTAATATATCATTATGGTTATTATTATTATTAGCATTTTTTATCATTATTATTAGGATTATATTTATATTACCATTATACATATTTCGCATCATCATTATTATTTTCTTATACTACTATATTATTATTATTATTATTATTATTATCATTATTATTATTATTATAACTATATTTGTATTATCATATTATACATATTTTGTACCATTTCATTATTATTCTATTATTTCTATTATTATTATTATGACTATATTCATATTATTATACTGTAAATATTTTGTATCATTATTATTGTATTATTATTATTATTTTATTATCATTATCATACTATTATTATTATATTATTATTATATATTTAGTATTATCACTATATTTATATATTATTTTGTTACACATATTTTGCATCATCATTATCACTATTTTATTATTATACTATTATTATTATGTTATTATTATTTCTATGTCACTATTATTGTACCATGACTTGTATATATATACCTATTATTATTATTTTAGTTTTATTATTATTTTGTTTTATTCTTTTCTCATTCGTTTTAGACTTGTTTTACTTCATTTTCGTCTTCATTATTATTGTTCATATAAACACATTTATTTCTGTGTTGATGCGCACATCCGTATTGTAATTGGTTTTTACATTTTCTTATAAACTTGCGTTATATTGATACAAAATTGCTTCTTTTCGTAAAGGTAATATTCCTTATTTAGAAACTCGAGAGGTCGTGCCCTAAAGTATTGGGTCGCAATTTTCTCGTTTAACCTAAATAATCGAATATCCTTTTAAACAGATACATTTTTAAACAAAAAAACCTATTCTCGGGAATTCGAAATGTCGTGTTCTAAAGCATTGGATGTGATGTTTTGTTATCCCGAGATAAGATTTTCTAAACCAAGGCAATGTTCTGTATTTAGAAGCTCGAAAGATCATGTCCTAAAGTATTGGGTAGCAATCTTTCTTGTTTGATCTAAATAACCGAATATCCTTCCAAATAGAATACATTTTTAACAAAAAGCTTATTCTCGAGAACTCGAAATGTTGTGTCCTAAAGCATTGGATGTGGTGTTTTGTTATTCCGAGATAAGATTTTCTAAACCAAGGCAATGTTCTATATTTAGAAGCTCGAGAAAACGTGCCCTAAAGTATTGGGTTTGCGATTTTCTCGTCCATTTTAAATAATAGAACGTCCTTCTAAGTAAAATTCATAAATTTCAACTAAAAAGGGGAAGTTTAGCCTCGAAGGTCAAGGTGTGGTATCCGAAAGTATTGGATATAATATTTTACCTCGAGACGAGATAGCCCTTGGCATTCATCTTCGATTTCTTTTAAAACCACCTGTTAGTATCAATATAAAAAAGAGGATCGTTTTAATTCTTTCAAGTTCTCAAATCTTCGACACTAAAACACGGATTAATCAATTTGGTACCAATTTTGGGCGTGACGAGGGTTGCTAACCCTTCCTCGCACGTAACTGACTCCCGAACCCGATTTTCAAAATTTCGCAGACCAAAAGCACTGTTTTAGTAAATCAAAACGTTTTATTAAAGCAAAGGTGATCCGATCACACCTAATAAAGATCGGTGGCGACTCCCGTTTTTATTTTCAAAACCCAAAGTCGATTCCCGCCTTTTCAAAAAAAAAGAATGGTTTCGACAAGCATTAGAGGCCAAAGAGTGGGAGTCTTCTTTTCCCACTTAGTGACAGGCTTATGCAAAAGAGCAAGCATTTCGATGGCATCTACGGAGCAATCAATGAATGCATCTCGAAGCATAATTGGTGAAACTCTATATACAGAGTACATTGAGCTTCAAGCTAAACAAATTAAGGAGTGGAATAAACGACAGCAAGAGATGATGGCTCCTCCGACTTTGTCACAATAGAGAGCAAAATCGACTACTAAACAAGAAATTGGTGAGAGCAGTCATCCCAAGTTAGACTGGATGATACACTGGATGCACGAGTTGGGCCCGATTTTTTAGGAATTCACGCGGCAAAACAATATTAGGGTGTCTAACTATATGTTGGATATGTTTGGGCCACCGCATCCAGAGTAAGAAGAAAAGGAGTAGGAAAGTGAAGAAGAAGGAATTGAGGAGGGGGAGGAAGATGATGAGATGGATTTTGAGGAGGATGACTGAATTTTTTTTTTTAAAAATTATATTAATTTTTGGATGATTTTTAATTTTTTTTGTTTTGAATTGTTAGGAGTAGGAGTAATAATAGATTAGAAGTTGTTTTGTGTTTAAATTTTCTATGTAGGAACCCCATATGGAATAAACACAACGATTTCAAACTTTTAATGATAAAAGGAGGAAGCACCCACCAATTGCCTATGACACTATCACGATCAATCGGGTAACTTCTTTCCTTATCTTTTACAGGGCTACACATTGAGAACAATGTGTTATCTAAAGTGTGGGGAGTAACATAGAAAATTTATGTGAAGTTCTTATGATTTTCCTTGATATTTTTTGTCATTTGTGTGCTTGAGCTTGTAGAAATACAAGTAATTGGTTAGGAGCATGTACATATGTTGATTGTATTAATGGTAAATTTGGCATGATGATAGGTGATTTTAAAATTTTGATTATTAGACTATTAAGTTCTATATATTACATTGCAAATATGTATTAAGTAATTGAATGTACCAAATGATATAGAGAATATAAGGAAACGAGCATGCTGGAATGAATGGTAAATTGTTGAATTTGTGATTGTTTGGTTGATTAGAGTTGTAAATATTGAAATACTTAGGGATGACTTAAGACATTATTTGGTATACACCTAGATCTAAAAATCTAACATTTATTTATCTATCCTTAGTACCTATTTTGAGCCAGAAGACACTTCTTGATGAACCTCTATACAAAAAACGAGCTAAAAATGAAAATGTGTGCTTACTCTTTTCTTTGGTCCTGAACTGAATGATTATAAACGTTTGGCCATACATATTGAGGGTTAAGCAGATACATTACGGTGGTTTTGTAACAACAAGAGTGATAGGAAAGATTAGTAGAGTATAGTGATTATAGGTTATCCTAAAAGTGCAAAAAGAAAATTTCAAAAAGAAAATATAACGAGCAAAAAAAAGTATGTGAAAAGAAAAAGCAATGGTAAATGGGGTACTATGAAAAGGAAAGAAAAGTGACAAAGTCACAACTGTAGAAAATTCATTCATTATTGCACAAAACTCGTGAGCTAGCAGTAGTTACTATATGATAATGAGATTTCCTATAAGGAGATAAAGGAAGGTGAGAGAAGGAGAAATAAGGCGGTGAGCAGAAAAGGGCCACTAAGGGGGAGAATAGGGGACAAAATGATGTGCCAAAATATCTTCGTGCTTGAAACTATTTGAGACTTACCATTCTTGAAATTCATACCTGTCCTAAGCTTTAAAACGTTACAAGTCGAAAAGTCCTATGTGATCTAGGTATATTTGTTCACAGTTTAAAATCATACTGAATAATTGCATTTATTATTGTTTGTATTTTGCTAGGATAATCAAATTACTTGTATAATTTATTGATGGATTCTTACATTTGAAACCCTTACTGCTTGTATGCTTTGTAATATACTGAACTTAGGTGTTTAATATCAAAAGTGGTAAGCCAGTTATATCTCATGCCAAGATTATGTGTGAGTGTGAATGTGAAATGCTTATTCATTTGCTCCAAAACTAACACTTGTACCATACTTGTTCAAGGGTCGTATTTTTATTTATTGTTTTTGTTTTTGTTTTTTTTTTTTTTTTTGCTTGAGGATAAGCAATGACTTAAGTGTGGGGGAGTTTGATTTGTCGTAATTCGATATAGCAGATTAAACTAGTTTTTTGCACTTTAGGAGCTTGAGCATAAGCATTTTAGTTAAGTTTTAATTATGTTTTCATAAGTTTAGTTCAATTCAATAAAATGTGTAATTTGAGTCTTTTATTGACCTTAGGGGCCGAATGAGGCCTAAAGGTGAGCTAATATACTTTGTGAGTATGCAAGAGACCATTAGAATGCGTACTAACTCGATACTAGTCGCTATGTTGCAACACGGAGCATTGGATGTTGCAACATAGGGAACAAAATAGAAAATGCCAAGACTGCCTTCGGTGTCATGGCATCCACCCCTGAAGATACCTTGAAGATGAGTATACTGCCATCGATGTGTGACACAGGACCTGGTGTGTCGCGACATCACCTCTGTTCGAGAAATAATTACGAGGCAGAGGCGTTTTGGTCTGCACAATCAAATGTTAAGCACGAGGACGACAACTGACATAGGGTTAAATACGACAACCACTCTAAAGTCTATAAATAGGCTCATTTAGCACATGTTATAGATGACTTTCATATTGTAGAATTTTCTCTTTAGATTTAGCATTTAATCTTTCCCTTTTCTTAGGTTTTAGATTTTATTTCAGTTCTTATTATTTGCTTTTGTAGGGAGATCAGATTTTTGAAACACAATCAAACTCTGTGAAGATTCTACGATCAATTTTAAATACAAATCATGCTTCATCTCAAACTTTTCACTCTTTAATTATTCTTCATGTCTATTCTTTTTATCAAGTTTATATTGTTTATTAAATCCATGAGGAACTAATCTTCTTGTGGGGGATTAGCAAGTGGAGGTATGATTAATTAAATTTTTTGTAGAGGTTTCTTAACAGATCAGCTGTTCAAGAAAGGAATAACCTAAACCCCAAGCCTGACAACCTTAGGAAGTATTAAAGTGGAAATTAACCCAAATTTGGTATGGCCTATCCATGAACACCTTAACCCTGAACTGGTCTAGGCTGTGAGGTGGAGAGATAAGTAGTTCTTGTCGACTCATTATTCTAGTAGAAGATCGGAAGATCCTGCTGGGATATCGACTAGTTGATTGAATGGGAAAACCTAAAGTGACTGTTGATTATGACTACTAAAGCGAGCTAATCACCCATGACCAAATTTGATATATTTTACTCTTTGATTTCTCATATTTTATTTATTTCTTTAATTTTTTTTATTATTAGTATAATTTACCAAAATCATTCTTTTTATTCATTGTAATATAATCCAATTAAAGTACTAATTAGATCCATTCATGTTTAGGTTAGAATTAATTTAATGCTTGCCTCCCTTGGGTACGATCCTTGGAGTACTCACCTACTCCATTGTAACTATATTACAACCTAACCCATATACTTGCGGATAACGTTTTTTATATCTTTTATGCAGGATTTCTATTCTGGACGTTGGTACGTCCAGAGGCGATCAAGTACACTCATATTAAACCTGCAATTATTGTATATTTGTTGAAATGAATGAAATGGGTGATATCTGATGCGACAAATTGGAAATAGTGTTGATAAGGGCATGGTTGATATCGAAATTTGATAAAATATTATTATTACTATAACTATAATGAAACGGCTCTACATATTACATTGAAAAGGGATGAGTTAATGTCAGTCTCATACACATAACAGGTTTATTTTAAAATGTGAAGCTTGGTAACTCCGAGTTACAAGTATATGGTAGACAGGTGCATATAGATATACATGTTTACTTAGGGTAGAATTGTTAATGCTAATATTACATACTTAAATTATAGAATTACCATTGATTGTTGTACTCAGCGTACGGTTTGTTTTCTCATTACACATGTTAGATCTAATTCATAATTTCTGAGTTTTGACCTCAGCATTCAATCCACAATCCGAGTCTTACCTGTGTTTCTTTATTTCCAACCTTATTTATATTTGGCATGTACCTAATAGGTTAAGTTTTGTGGCAATTAAATGATCTTCTAATTAAATGTTATATTTTATATTCTAGTAAAAAATATATATATAAGGTCAATATGCGTATGTACAAAAGTATATGCAAATTATAATTTTCATAGTTGATAAATGTGTGAGATATGTGCTGGTGCCTATATTCAATTAATTTTATTATATATAAACTATATCATTAAATTGTGATTTAATAGTAGTTGCTCCGCAATAAATGTGATACACTATAGCTCGAACCCGAAGATCGAGTCAGGTATAGGGTTCTACAATATTTGATTGAGCTTGGCTGGAAAATATCTTGAAGGCCTCTATACTTATCAAGATAATTGCACCTCGTTTTGGTTGGCTAATTGGTGGGAATTCGAATTTAATTGATTTGTATCTTAAGAAGCCTAAAAGTCTTATATATGATAAACTTGAATAGTTAGTAATTAGGTGAGCTAGCAATTATATTTTATTCAAGTAAGGAACATGTTAACAGTGCATTTTGTGCAAGTAAAACTTGAGTTATTACTTAATTTTACAGCTAAGCTTTTAGGGTAAGACTTAGTGGAGAGTGGTTTAGATTTTAATAGTGAGATTGCTACATAATGAGTAGTAAGACTTAAATCATTACTTGTACATATTTAAGAATAGTGAATTTAGCTCTCTTTAAGGGTGAGTAAAACTCGATTCGATTTGAAAAAAGGGGAAATGTTTTAATTTTGAGTTAATCAGATCGAGTTATTCGATTTTTTCGAGTAAACTCAAATAAATAATTCGAGTTTTGAGTTTGAATCGAGTTGAATTTTACTATTCGAATAACTCAAATAATTTGAATAACAGATTGGTGTAAATACCGCTTTAGTCCTTATCAATTTTGAAAATGAGCAAATTGTCTCTCTCAACAAAAATTACAAAAATATTTCAAAATAATTTTCAAAAATTCAAAATATTTATAAAAATTTAAATAAATTCTAAAGAATATATTAAGAAAGTTAAAATTTTAAAATTCTCTAAAATAATAATTTTAGACCTAAATAAGTTAATTAATTATTTAAGTTTATCCTACTAAAGTAATTTTTTTCTTATTTTGCTTTGAATTTTTTTTCAAATATATGTGGTTTCAAATTTATGTGCTCTAATATGAAATTAGTTATTAGTTATAATGTAATAGGATTTTAATTTGACATATTTAATTTTTTATTTAACTTGAACGATTTCACTCGATTCGACTCGACTTGAATTTCATTTCACTTGACTCGATTCAGAAAAATATCAAATCAAGTTAAGATGATAAAATAGAAATTTTCAACTAGATTAACTCGAAATTTTTTCATTTGATTCGATTTAATCAAACGCTCACCCCTAACTCTCTTGGCAAGATCCTGTACACGTAAGAGGGACCCGAACTGCATAAGCAATTTTTTGGTGTTTTTCTTTTCTTTCTTTTTTTTTCCCTTTTGGTTTGTTGTTTTTCACTTGTCAATTCATCTAACTCAACCAATATTTTGGAGTTATATATATATATATATATATATATATATATATATATAATCTATTAATACTATTAGAATGTTGACTCAGACTTTTTTCACATGTGGACACGTCAAATGGATCAATTTTCTTCGCCTAATAATTTTTTACCAATTGAGTCTTATCTCGATTGGTATCAGCATTATTATAATTGTAAGAAGACATGAGTTTAAGTGCGTTGAAATATATCATCCTCCTATTTAAGAGTTGAAAAGAAACTATCAATTAAAAACAAACTAAAACTCGATAAAAGTGCGAATTTGAAAGCATTGATAAATTAATGAGAAACCGTCGTGTGTCATAACCCCATTTGACTGAATCTAAAATAGCGAAGAGCTTTCCTGAGTCATGCGAGTCACAATCATGAGTAAAACCGGACCAGTGTTGTTTGTTTTTTTCTTTCTTTTCCTCCCCCACATGTCCTACAATTGCCCGCCTAATTTAAAAACTAAAGAAATACCTCCAAAATCCAAATGAATGTGTGCTTGCCCTTTGCTAGATTCTAAACCTAACCATTTTGTTAATATTTAATTAGATTCTCAACATCTATGTAGTGTTGTTGTGTGAATAGAACAAACAACTGTTTATTAATTTCGATAAGTGAGGGATTCATAGCAACAACTCTTTGAAGAGACAATTTTATTTATTTATTTATTTATTTATTGGTAGATATTGGGATTTGAATATTTAATTAGATTTCAATTGTATCAACTAAGCTGTGGGTTCTTATTCATGAATTCATAATAAAATGCGAATGTACTTTTGGGTCTCAAGTGACTTTCCATGTTCACAGCTGGGAAAAGGTTGTAAATATATAAAAGCTGATGTGTGTATATATAAAGAAGAAATGAAGATAATCCTCAATGACTCATGATTTGCTATTGTCATGTAGTTCAAGACAAAGACCATAATGATAGGAAGACAAAAGAGTTCTGCACGTGACCACGTGATGTACCAAAATAATATATATATATATATATATATATATAACTTGCCATATTTCATATATTCCGAACTCCTCTTATTTTATTTTTTTATTGTTTCATGAACGAAATGCAAAACTACTTTCGTATTTTTGAGTATTTAAGTCTAAGTCAATTTTGTAACCCTCAAATTTGAAGTCAACTAAAACTCCATAAAACTCCATAAATCGAGTCTGATTTTCACGAACACAGTGTCCTAACTTTTCAAAACCTACATCCAAAAGAGAACATTCCTTCAACGAAACGGTCATACATTTTTTCCCTTTTATGACCAAGTTGCCTCCGCTCCAAACGAGTTGACTTCGACTCCATAACCGACGAGGGACGTCCGGTTTCACCGATTACTGTAGAACCTTCCAGAATATAAAGATTGTCGATTCTTTTACCTTTTAATAAAACGAGAGCTCCACGAGATACTTTAATGTTGTTTGACTCGATGTTGATTCTACATCCTTTCAAGTCTAAAATACTCAAAGAGATGATATTCTTTCTTAAATCAGGTACATACCTAACATATGAGAGTGTCCTAATCGTCCCATCATGTATCCTAATTTTAGCAGTACCAATACCAATTACCTTACTAGATGAATCGTTTCCCATGCGCACAACTCCACCTTCAATCGAACTGTATGTGGAGAACCATTCTCTATTGGGACACATGTGGAAAGAACATCCCGAATCTAGGATTCACTCGAACGTGAGCTTGGAGTTATTGCTCGTTGACACTAACAAGAAATCATCACTACTTTCATCGGCCAAATTAGCCCCAGCTACATCTTCCTCATTACTCTCAGCAGCTCTTTTATTTCACAGTTTATAACAATCTGCTTTGAGGTGACCTAACTTTTTACAATAGCGACACCTTTTGTCTCTTTTCTTTGATGCTATCAAAACAGAAGCTTGCTTATCTACCTTGCTATCTAAAACAAACTCATTGTTGAGTTTGTTGCTACTCAACAAATGACCCTTCACATCTTTGAACGAGATTTTGTCTCTACCATAAATCAGGGTCTCTCTAAAAGACTTGTATGAAGGGGATAAAGAGCACAATAATAGCATAGCCTGATCTTCATCGTCAATATGAACCTCAACGTTCTTTAAATCATTTAAAAGAGTAATGAATTGACTGATGTGATCTCTAAGAAGTTCACCTTCGTTCATGTGAAACGTAAATAGACGTTGTTTCAATACTAAACGGTTAGCCAGATACTTAGTCGCATAAAGAGTTTCTAACCTTTTCCACAAGGCGGATGAGGTTTTCTCCATCAATACCTCCTACAATATCGTATTCGTGAGGCACAACTGGATTGCAGACAAGGCCTTTTCATCAAGCTCTTCCCATTCTGTTAGATTTAGATTCTCAGGCCTTTTCCCGGTAACAATCTTTTTCAAGCCGGTTTGAACTAGAATTGCCATCATTCGAACTTGCCACAAATTGAAAATTGTCTCACCATCGATCTTCTCAATTTCAAACCTTGTTACTGCCATATTTGAATGGGCTGATCAATGAAAATTGAACTAGACCTGATACCACTTGTTGGGATCGACTCGATTAAGCAACAAGTAAAAAAATAGCGGAATAAATTGAGAAATTAAACACACAAATTTAACGTGGAAAAAAATCTCTCCAAAGAGGATAAAAAAACCACGGGAAAAGATAATTTTATTATAATGGCAAAAGAACGAAGAGTACAAAAGATGGAGATAAAAACTAAACCTCGAAAACCCAAAAACAAATAACCCTCAAAACATAAACACAAAATTTTCTATATATGTTATGAGCTCTAATATCTAATGTGAAACACCCCAAACCCGGCCCACGAGCCTCGACCAGATTTGGTATGTTCCTCGAATAAAAACTATTCAAGTTCTTTGAACATCTTTAAGTGATTTCAAAAAAAATTCGATTTGGGTTGGGCTCGAGTTGAAAACCAATTTGTTTTGAAATAGAAGTTTTTATAAAGATGTCATTGTTAAGTTCAAAACTTTTAAGTTAAAATATATGTCGAACGATAGATTTTATCTTTAATTAAATCATGTGAATTTATGTGTCAAAACATTTAGGGTTTATTTAAGTAAAACATTTAGTCTTTAATTTGATAAAAAGTTCGTAATATAAAAAAAAATTTAACGTGCATGCAGAAATAAAGTTCATACTAAGGCCTTATTACATCAAAACAAACCAAATAGTTTAAAGTACTTAAATAAAAATAAAATGTCCAAATAAAGTAATTCCTTGCTGAGCATGGCCACCATTAAGCTCCTGCCGACCCGGTCCATCACTGATGTCACCTGGAAGAAAATATTCCCCAACGGGGTGAGTCAAACAGACTCAATGTGTAACCAACACTAAAATTTAACAATTTAGGCATACATTATCATATCACATACATATTCATATAACAGATAGGAAATAATGATGCAACCCGAACCCAAACCTACATGCCATCCGCTACACATCACCCGTACCATCCCGCACACCGTGGGGACTACTAAGTCAGCCCTCCATCCGCTACACATCATCAAAGGCAGTCGCTGCAGTCGACGTGCTCATCGCCCTTATAAAATTCGTGGCATAGCCACCAGATACATAATTTGTGTCATGAGACACCATATTCAGATATCGTGGTCTTAGGTCACCACATTCACTTCCCCTTTTCATAATATCCCACATGCCCCCATATATCATACACATTATGCAATATCATGCCTTAATTCTCATCTTATCAATATGCTCATATTAAATATTGCCATAAATTATATTAAAGATAGTGTGGGGTACACACTTGATACTCTTAGCGGTTCACTTAAGTCCCGAAAGCTTGATCTAATGTCTTAGATCTCAAATCCCTTGCTGCCGATTGACTTAGAATCAAGTCCCAAAACTTTGTTGTATTCCTTCTTGTAAATTCTCAAATCCCGAAATTAACTACTTGGCTATGGAGATGTCGATATGCCTATAGAGTACATGTTAGATTTAATCCAACATTAAAACACAATGGAATGGCTTATGGCCGAATCTTATAGTTACCTACCTTGTGGATATTCAAATCCCGAAAGATCACTTCTCCAAACGATAGCTACAAGAACCCCCAAAGACCCCTTTCAAAGTTCGGTCAAAAGAAAAAGAAAGGATTAGTTTCCATAGCGTCGACTTAATTGAAGGTATAGAGAAGAAGATCAACAACAAGAGTTCCTTACCCCACTATTAGAACCGATCGAATAGCTTGCATCAAAGATCAACCTCACCCCCTCTGACTACTGAGAGATTCGGCCACAGGAGAAAAGGTGATTCGGCTATGACGTCTAGAGGAAGAAGATTGGTAATAGGAAGAAAAGATGGAGCCTTGAATAGCGGGGGGGGCAAGGGGAGAAGAAACAAATGGAATGGGAGGAGAGAAAAAGGGCGGCAAAAAAAAAAGGAAAGGAAGAAAGAAAAGAATCCCAAAACAAGGAGCCCCCGAGGAGACCGGAGGCGGCCTAGAGCGCGCCACCGCGCGGCAAAAGAAAAGGAAAGAAACCCAACAGGGAAAAAAAGAGCGAGCACAGGAGCCAGGAGCCAG
The DNA here is from genome assembly GCA_005393395.2 of Gossypium australe. Classification (NCBI taxonomy): domain Eukaryota; kingdom Viridiplantae; phylum Streptophyta; class Magnoliopsida; order Malvales; family Malvaceae; genus Gossypium; species Gossypium australe. Next base: position 43,042,768 of record CM016625.1, on the reverse strand, counting down.
GGAAAAGGAAAGAAACGAAGGCACCAGGAGCGGCTCGATACCAAAAAAAAACCCCACGGAGGCAAAAAAAAAGAACCCCAGGCCACGAGCAATAGGAAACAAAAAAAAACAAAAGCCCCAAACTACCCACTTAAAATAAAGCCCACATTCAAAATAAAGGAAAGAACCCCCAGGCAGCCACGAGCTCAAGAGGAAAACAAAGAAAACAAAAGCCCAAGATCGACCCACTTAAATAAATCCCCACTTATTCAAAATAAATTAAATAACCCCCATTCATCCACATCTCAATATTTAAAACAAATAAAACAAAATCCCCAATTATCTACCCACTTAATATAAATAAAATAAATCCCCACTTATTCAAAATAAATTAAATAACCCCTACTTGAGGCCAAAATGAAAAATAAAAGCACACTTTGCTGCCATCAAGACTCGAACCCAGGCCCTTCTCCTTGGCTTGAGGCGTCACACTCCAAGGCCCTAAGAGGAGCCTTGCAGCCACTTTACCAAGCTCAATTTCATGACATATCTCCTCTATAAATTTTTCTTAAGACCACCTTGCCTTAGTTTCCTCTTTTAAACTTTAAAACTTAACATTTCCTAGGACATTTCCTTACATTGCCAAGATTCTAAAAATGCACACAACACATTCACAACACATAAGGCATACTTTTTCATAAAATTAAACAAAAATGCGCAAGCCCATTTTCAGGATATTACAGTTCTACCCCCTTAAAATAATTTCGTCCTCGAAATTACCTGACTGAAATAGGTGAGGGTATTGCTGTCGCATTGCTTCTTCTGGTTCCCACGAAGCTTCTTCCGATCCATGATTGCGCCATAACACTTTGACTAGAGGAACTGATTTCCTCCGTAACACTTTCACATCACGTTCTAAAATCTGAATCGGCTCTTCCTCGTAGGATAGATCTGGCTTTAACTCCACTTCTTCAATCGGTACTACGTGAGATGGATCCGGCCGATATCGGCGTAGCATGGAAACATGGAATACGTCGTGCATCTGCTTCAGTTCCGGTGGCAACTCCAACTGATAAGCCACTGGTCCAACTCGCTTCAAAACCTTATAGGGGCCTATAAACCTTGGACTTAACTTCCCTTTTCGACCAAATCGCATCACCTTCTTCCAGGGCGACACTTTAAGAAACACTTGATCTCCCACATCAAAATCTATCTCCTTCGTTTGAGATCTGCATACGACTTCTGCCTATCAGATGCTTCCTTCAACCGTGCCCGAATTATTTCAACCTTCTCTTCAGATTCTGCCACTAATTCTGGACCCAAAACTCGACGTTCCCCTAATTCCGTCCAACACGCCGGAGTGCGACACTTCCGTCCATACAACGCTTCATACGGTGCCATCCGAATACTAGCTTGATAGCTGTTGTTGTAGGCAAATTCTGCTAGAGGCAAATATTCCTCCCAACTTCCTCTGAAGTCCATCACACAGCCCCTCAACATATCTTCCAACACTTGGATTACCCGTTCAGACTGCCCGTCAGACTGTGGATGAAAAGCCATAGAAAAATCCAACTTGGTGCCTAAAGCCTGATGTAACGCTTTCCAGAACCGAGAAGTAAACCTTGGGTCCCTATCTGAGATAATCGACACCGGCACTCCATGCAACCTTACGACTTCCGCCACATACAACTTTGCCAACCTCTGCAAAGAATAGTCAACTCTCACCGGAATAAAATGCGCGGACTTGGTCAATCGGTCCACTATTACCCATACCGAGTCCTTCTTAGTAGGCGTAAGGGGAAACCCACTAACGAAGTCCATGGTAATTCTCTCCCACTTCCACTGCGAAATCATGATTGGCTGAAGCAATCCTGACGGAACTTGGTGTTCAGCCTTAACTTGCTGACACGTCAAACACTGGCCAATGAATTCAGTAACTTCTTTCTTCAGACCAGGCCACCAAAACTGTTCTCTTAAGTCTCTGTACAACTTAGTGCCTCCAGGATGCATAGCATAGGGGCTACCATGCGACTCCTGAAGAATCTTTCGTCTTAGCTCCGGATCCTTAGGCATACAGACTTTGCTCTTGAAACACAACACTCCTTCGCCATTGATGCCATAGTCTTCCAACTCTCCATGTACTTGTAGCTTAACACTTAGATCCTCATCAACCAACTATCCCTCTTTTACTTCATCCAACCACGTCGGCTTTACTTGCAACTCTGCCAAAAGGCTTCCATCATCATACAAGCTCAGATGTGCGAACATTGCCCTCAGATCCGACACGACCTTCCGGCTTAGGGCATCCGCCACTACATTCGCCTTGCTCGGATGATACTCTATCGAACAATCGTAATCCTTTAGCAATTCCACCCACCTTCGCTGCCTCAAATTCAACTCCTTCTGAGTCAACAAGTACTTAAGACTTTTGTGGTCGGTGTAAATTACCGACTTTTCTCCATAAAGATAGTGCCTCCACACCTTAAGAGTAAAGACCACTGCCGCCAATTCCAAATCATGAGTTGGGTAGTTAACCTCGTGTGGCCTTAATTGTCGAGACACATAAGCGACCACTTTCCTATCTTGCATCAGTACGCATCCCAATCCTGTATGAGAAGCGTCACAGTACACCACGAAATCCTTTCCTGCCTCCGGCTGTATCAATACCGGAGCTTCAGTCAAGACCCTCTTAAGTTTCTCAAAGCTCTCCTGTTGCTTATCCGTTCATACGAAAGGTACTTCCTTCCTTAATAACTTTGTCAAAGGTGCAGCAATCGACGAGAACCCTTCCATAAACCTCCTGTAGTAGCCTGCCAATCCCAAGAAACTACGAATTTCAGCCACCGACCTAGGTGGTTTCCAATCTAACACTGCTTCAATCTTTCTAGGATCCACCCTTATTCCTTCTGCAGACACCACATGTCCTAAAAACGCAACCTCCTTCAGCCAAAATTCACACTTGCTGAATTTGGCATATAACTTCTTCTCCATTAACACTTGCAGCACAACTCGGAGATGCTCATCATGCTCCTCTTCTGACTTGGAATACACCAGAATGTCGTCGATGAACACAACGACGAACCTATCCAAGTATGGTTGAAAAACCCGGTTCATCATATCCATGAACGTAGCTGGGGCGTTCGTCAAACCAAACGGCATTACAACGAACTCAAAATGCCCATACCTTGTCCGGAAAGCTGTCTTATGGATATCCACCTCCTTCACCTTAAGCTGATGATATCCAGACCTTAGATCTATCTTGGAGAAAACCGCTGCTCCCTTAAGCTGATCGAGCAGGTCGTCAATCCTTGGCAAAGGATACTTGTTCTTGATGGTCAACTTATTCAGCTGACGATAATCTATGCACATACGCATAGTTCCGTCCTTCTTCTTTACAAGCAAGACCGGTGCTCCCCATGGAGACACACTGGGTCGAATAAACCCACGATCCAGCAATTCTTGAATTTGAGCCTTGAGCTCAACCAACTCCTTGGGTGCCATTCTGTACGGAGCAATTGACACAGGAGCTGTACCAGGTAGCAAGTCAATTCCAAACTCTACCTCCCTATCCGGGGGTATTCCAGGTAATTCCTCCGGAAAGACATCTTCAAACTCCCTTACAGTTCTAACTCCACTAACACCTTCTTCCTTCTGATCCAACGCACTAACAAAGGCCAAGAACGCCTTACATCCTTTCCGAACCATCTTATCAGCTTTTAATGCTGAAACTACGTTAGACAAGTAGTTTCTTCTTTCCCCTATCATAACTATCGTCTCATCCTCCGGCGTCCTTAACTCCATTCTCTTAGCTGCACAATCCAAAATAGCCCGATGGTCTACTAGCCAGTCCATTCCAAGTATGAGATCGAACTCTCCGAAGGAAAGTTCCATCAAGTCGGCAGAAAATACTACGCCTTGGATTTCTAGGGGTACACTTCGGAAGATCTTATTCACCACTACAGTTTGACCTAGTGGGCTTACTACAGTCATCTCCCTATCGGAAAATTCAGAGGCTATGTCTAGAGTCTCAACTACTCTACATGCAACATACGAATGGGTCGAGCCCACATCAATCAGAGCAAAATAGGGCTTGCCAAAAATAAGGAACGTACCGGTTATGACGTCCGGCGCGTCTCCATCTTCCCTACGGCGAACTGCATATACCAAACCCGGTTGCCTTGCCTCAGTATTATTATTATTAGCACCTCTATCAGGTGTTCCACGTCCTCTACCAGCGCCATTACCTCGGCCATTCGAACCACGACCTCGCTGAGGCTGCTGTCCACCTCTACCAGCCTGATTAACATTCTGAGCTACTGGTCAATTCCCATCCGACCTCTTAGGACAATCCCTAATCATATGGTCCTTAGACCCACACCTAAAGCATCCTCCAGTCTTTTTCCAACACTCTCCTAGGTGTTTCTTCCCACATTGATCACAAGTACGGTATTGCCCTCCAATACCAGCTTGCTGACCTCGCGGCCCATCAACTCTAAACCTTTTCTGAGCATTCCCCGACGATCCTGACGGCCCAAATCCTCTTTTCTGCTTATTCCGGTCCATGTTCTGCCTCGCAGGGTCCTTAATCCCCTCAGCTATCTTAGCTTTCTCTACCAACGCAGAAAACTCCCGCTCTTGATGTGGAGCGACTAACAACCTCAGGTCATCCTTTAGTCCGTCCTCAAACCGGACACATCTTTCATGTTCAGTAGCCACTACTCCTCGAGCATACCGGCTCAATCTCAGAAATTCAGCCTCATATTCTGCCACGGGCTTGTTCCCTTAAACCAGCCCCAGAAAAGCCTTCCTTTGCTCATCAGTATACCGTGTGCCGACATACTTTTTCTGATATGCCGCCTTAACATATTCCCAGGTCAGATCCTCAGCTGTGGCACCATCCCGGACTGTTAACCACCATTGATACGCTTCATCGCGTAGCAGTGCCACCATTCCTTTCAGCTTCTCCTCAAGGGTCAGATCCAACTCGTCCATAATACGTTCCGTTGCTTCCAACCAATATTCAGCTGTACTGGGTGCCATACCAGATACTCCTCGAAACATTTCAGCCCCATTGGCTCGGAGTCGCTCGGGTACAGATTTCTGAGCTCCCATATTTCCACCTGCTCCAGCCACCATTTCAAGAACTCGCAGCACAGCCTGCGATACAGCATCATCCCCCGTCTGAGCTTGCTGCTCGACACCAACAGCTGGGGGTAGTGGTGGCGGTGGTATCTCATTGTCAGACCCTTGACCCGATCTAACGGGTTCCGACACAATCATTCTTCCTCTACCGCGTCCACGACGACCGCGTCCTCTAGAACTCATATCTAACGATTGTGCTTTAATCTGATTAAGAAAGTTTTATGAATTAGTCCTTGTTTCACTGATTATTCGCGAAGAATTTTATGAAGAGAGCTTAATGGGGATTCTTTCGATCATTCAAAGTTCAAGTTTTCTATCCTAATTCACAGAAGAGCACATCCATTCCATAGTATCTCCCATACATATTCACTCGTCGGACATTTCTGTCCGTTCCTATCCCAGGGGTATTTTCATCATTTGTCCTACAGGGGTATTTTGGTAATAAATCGGGGTTAGTTGAAAATTTCAATAAATTAGGGTACTTTGAAATTTCAAAACTCCCGGGTACTTTAAAAATTTTCTCAAATCACATGTATGGTAAAATTTTAGAAAGTAGGGTCATTTTGGTAATTTTGATAACCTAGGGGTAATTTCGTAAATTTTCAAATTGGGGTATTTTGGGCTTTCGCAAAATAGGGTTTTGGATACTTTTTCAAAGTAAGAAAGTTTTATTAAAAGTTTGGACAGTATGGAGATTTTTGAATCCAAGGGCATTTTTGTAATCTTACCACTAGGGGTATTTTGGTAATTTTGGAAATCGAAAATATTTTGGAAAGATTTTCACAATAATCTCTTGCTACGATTAAGGATTTTAAAACTAGGGTTTTCATAAAAAAATACGGCTAGTCCCTTTCGGGTTTTAGTTAGGGGTTTAGCCCGTGAATAAGTCCTCTTGGTTAAGGTGAACCGAAGCTACGCACCAGGTAGGATTCGAGTGTAGAGGAGGTGAGTCATGCGGACTGCTTAAGTACCAAGCTCCCACTGAATACCAATCCTAGACATGCGCACAATGGTTACCACACCCTAACTCGGCGACTTAGACACAGGTTTGTTTAATTAGGCATTTAGAGTCTTATGTAATTTGTTGGGGTAACCTAGTCCTAGGGTTCAAGTACTTATCATACTATTCTACGTTCCATTCCATTTCTACCCTTCTACAATTCATAATATAAATCACAGAAGATAGGGGTACTTACCTGGTGGACTTCGGGTCGGAGACTTAGGTGCCATGCCAGAAAAACCTGCTTATTTCACAAAATTTTCACAAACTTCTTTTGGGCTTAATTTTGAAAATGTTTTGGGCCTTAAACCCAAGGCCGAGAGTTTAAAAATCGAGATCTGATACCAAACTGAAACACCCCAAACCCGGCCCACGAGCCTCGACCAGATCTGGTATGTTCCTCGAATAAAAACTGTTCAAGTTCTTTGAACATCTTTAAGTGATTTCAAAAAAAAATTGATTTGGGTTGGGCTCGAGTTGAAAACCAATTTGTTTTGAAATAGAAGTTTTTATAAAGATGCCATTGTTAAGTTCAAAACTTTTAAGTTAAAATATGTCGAACGATAGATTTTATCTTTAATTAAAATCATGTGGATTTATGTGTCAAAACATTTAGGGTTTATTTAAGTAAAACATTTAGTCTTTAATTTGATAAAAAGTTCGTAATATAAAAAAAATTTAACGTGCATGCAGAAATAAAGTTCATACTAAGGCCTTATTACATCAAAACAAACCCAAATAGTTTAAAGTACTTAAATAAAAATAAAATGTCCAAATAAAGTAATTCATTGCTGAGCATGGCCACCATTAAGCTCCTGCCGACCCGGTCCATCACTGATCGTCACCTGGAAGAAAATATTCCCCAACGGGGTGAGTCAAACAGACTCAATGTGTAACCAACACTAAAATTTAACAATTTAGGCATACATTATCATATCACATACATATTCATATAACAGATAGGAAATAATGATGCAACCCGAACCCAAACCTACATGCCATCCGCTACACATCACCCGTACCATCTCGCACACCGTGGGGACTACTAAGTTAACCCTCCATCCGCTACACATCATCGAAGGCAGTCGCTGCAGTCGACGTGCTCATCGCCCTTATAAAATTCGTGGCATAGCCACCAGATACATAATTTGTGTCATGAGACACCATATTCAGATATAGTGGTCTTAGGTCACCACATTCACTTCCCCTTTTCATAATATCCCACATGCCCCCATATATCATACACATTATGCAATATCATGCCTTAATTCTCATTCTTATCAATATGCTCATATTAAATATTGCCATAAATTATATTAAAGATAGTGTGGGGTACACACTTGATACTCTTAGCGGTTCACTTAAGTCCCGAAAGCTTGATCTAATGTCTTAGATCTCAAATCCCTTGCTGCCGATTGACTTAGAATCAAGTCCCGAAACTTTGTTGTATTCCTTCTTGTAAATTCTCAAATCCCGAAATTAACTCCTTGGCTATGGAGATGTCGATATGCCTATAGAGTACATGTTAGATTTAATCCAACATTAAAACACAATGGAATGGCTTATGGCCGAATCTTATAGTTACCTACCTTGTGGATATTCAAATCCCGAAAGATCACTTCTCCAAACGATAGTTACAAGAATCCCCAAAGACCCCTTTCAAAGTTCGGTCAAAAGAAAAAGAAAAGGATTAGTTTCCATAGCGTCGACTTAATTGAAGGTATAGAGAAGAAGATCAACAACAAAGAGTTCCTTACCCCACTATTAGAACCGATCGAATAGCTTGCATCAAAAGATCAACCTCACCCCCCTCTAACTACTGAGAGATTCGGCCACAGGAGAAAAGGTGATTCGGCTATGACGTCTAGAGGAAGAAAGATTGGTAATAGGAAGAAAAGATTGGAGCCTTGAATAGTTTCGGTTTGGTCAATTGGAGAAGAAACAAATGGAATGGGATGAGAGAAACAAATTTCGGCAAAAAAAGAAAATGAATAAAGAAAAGAATACCCAAAACAATGATCCCTCCTATTTATACCCCTTATTTCTTTCATATATTCTCTCCATACCTCTCTTTCAAAATAAAATTAAATAAACCCAACATTTAAAAAAAATAATCTATCACATTATCCATTATCATCCCATTTAAAATTAAATAAACTAAAGTCATCATTATCTTCTATCTATACCAAATAAAATAAACTCCCACTTATTCAAAATAAATTAAATAACCCTCATTCATCCACTATCTCAATATTTAAAATAAATAAAACAAAATCCCCAATTATCTACCCACTTAAAATAAATCCCCACTTATTCAAAATAAATTAAATAACCCTCATTCATCCACTATCTCAATATTTAAAACAAATAAAACAAAATCCCCAATTATCTACCCACTTAATATAAATAAAATAAATCTCCACTTATTCAAAATAAATTAAATAACCCCCACTTGACGCCAAAATGAAAAATAAAAGCACATTTTGCTACCATCAAGACTCGAACCCAGGCCCTTCTCCTTGGCTTGAGGCATCACACCCGAAGGCCCTAAGAGGCGCCTTACAGCCACTTTACCAAGCTCAATTTCATGTCATATCTCCTCTATAAAGTTTTCTTAAGACCACCTTGCCTTAGTTTCCTCTTTTAAACTTTAAAACTTAACATTTCCTAGGACATTTCCTTACATTGCCAAGATTCTAAAAATGCACACAACACATTCACAACACATAAGGCATACTTTTTCATAAAATTAAACAAAAATGCGCAAGCCCATTTTTAGGATATTACATAATGAGTGTATATTCTAAGGTTGTAAAAGAGACTATTATAGGCTAAATTCATAGGTTAAATAATAATAAAATAATTTAGATTAATTAGAGTTTGATTGAAATAAATAAACAGAGTTTAACCGAAAGATTATTTCTCAAATTTGACTGAAATAGGAGTCGTACTCAACATAAATTCTGGTTGTGCGTTTGTTTGTTAGGATTGTGTTTCTTTCGTTCTCAATGCTATGGATAAATTAGATTCCTAAGCGATTGCTATAAGATTATTTGTCAATAAGGAAAATAATTAATGACGATTGTCTTGATTACAGAGAAGGTAAAACGAAATTAAGTTACTTAACAATTGTTGGTAACTATAATCAATTTATTAAAGAAAATTGAAATCTCTCTTTGTATCAATAATCAAACCTTTGAATCAAACGGAGAATTTACTTTGATTAGAAGCTTCATCTCATTAATTTTTCCAAAAACTTTGATTATTGCTTTTTTAGTTTTTTCTAAATTCGATTTTACTTTTTAGTGTTGTTTAAACAAAACCCTTCTTTATTTTATTTGTTTTAGTCAAAGGAATAAAACTTGACCTGCTCAATAAATTTGACCCTCCTCGATGCTTCTACTAATTACTTTTTCTAAGTTGTACAAAATAAGCGATTGTAAATTTATCTTTATATGCTACAATTTGCTTAATTTAGAGATTTTTTTTTTTTTTTTTTTTGTAAGTTATAACCTCAAAATTTCTTTTCAAACATCAAACATGAGAGGTTATTTAATGTTACCTATATCTTAAAATAAATATATGAATTTGTGTTTAACACAAATATGCTTTATTGCTTTTTTTTTTTCATATACTTTTATAATAATAAAAACAAGGTTTGGATAACATAGACCTTGGTAATGACAACTAAACTCAATAAAAAAAAGAAGATTACCTGTTATTGCTTAAGAGTATCAGAAGCCCTGAACCAGGATACTTGGGGAATAATTAACAGCAAGGGCATCGCAAAAGGAATTGAAAAATGATCCATCATACAATACAAGTACAAAATCTGAATCAAGAGGTTTTTTTTTTTTTTAAGGGAAAAAAGAGAACCCAGTCAAGGGAGAACGAAGCAAATCCTGCACTAAAACTGAAACTCTTCTCTCTTTTTCTTCTTTTAAATAATAAATTATTATTATTTGTTTTGCATGATCAGAAGAAGGTTTAAATAAAAAGAAATTATTATTATTTTTAACTCTTTTATTTATAAAAATCAATAATTATCATTATCTCTTTTTTTATAAAAATCAAATAATGAAAGAAAAATAAGTATATATTTATAAAATAATTAAAAATAAAACAAGCTTAAAACAATATGAAATAAAAAATACATTAATATGTTTATAAAAATAATAGAACTAATCGCAATTATCTAATTATCTAATGAAAGAAGTTAATATGTTTAAAATATTAATTAAAAATTAAAAAAAAAGTGCTTGAAGTATCATGAAATAAAAAAAAGTACAAATGTGAGTAATAGAGGGATCAAACTCAAGACTTATAAATGCAATTGCAACTATTTAACCATCTAATGAAAAAGCTAATATATTAAAAAACATTAATTAAAAATTTAAAAGGCTTGAAGTAACATGAAATTAAAAAAAAATACAAATATGAGTAAGAGAGAAATCAAACTTAAGACACAATGATATAATTGCAACTATCTAACTATCTAACCAAAGAACTAATATATTTAGAAAACTAAAAAAGTTGAAATAAAAAATACAAATATGAGTAGAAAAGAAATCAAACCCGAGACTCAAGGATAAAAATATCAATATTTAACCATCTAACCAAAGCTAAAAGCACACATAAATAGAAGCATTTTCTCAAAACCGACAAAATCTGGTAATTATGATTAAAAATCAATATTTTTGAGTAATTCAATCTTAAATAAAAAGAAATTATTATTTGAAGTTTGCAAAAAAGCGCAAAATCCTACCCCTTAAATAACACTGCTGTTTTGTTGCATTCAATCCCATTTCTCTTCTTCACCAAATCCCATCCATTTTATTTTTAATATATTTTTGTATTACGTATAGTATTTGCCAAATAATAACTAAGTTTAAAAACATCAAATAAAAAGAAAGTAGGAAAAAGGCTTTTTGGTTAGGTATATTGCTCATCACTGCGAGATGTTATTCTTGTGAAAATAAGATTCAATATTTGCACCCATAAATAAAAGGCAGGTCCATTGAATGCTACCCAATCCCAATTTACTTTTAGCCAGGGGATTACATGTTCAAACAACATGATGTTTGCAGTCTCACTATATTAGTAGTTGAAATTATTAAGTGTACCAGATAATACGAGTGGAACCATTATGATGTTCATGTTCTCGTTAATATTTAAAATTCCCTATTTTACCCTAAAATATTATTTTTTTAATATTATTTACGGAAATGGACCGACTTTTTAATTATTTACAGGAAAGAACCGAATTCCCCGAAAATGTGTCTATGTCAACGCGATGTCAAGTGCCGTGTCAACAAAACGCGTCCCTGGGGGAGCGTTTTTGCCACATCAGCACAAATCGCACCCTCGTGGACGCGTTTTAACCCGTGTTTTTTTTTCCAAAAAAAAACCTATTCTCGAATTAAATTTTAAAAAAAGATCATTTTTTAAATATTATAAAAATAGACCAATTTTTTAAAAATTTACAAGAACAAACCTTTATAAAAGCTCAAAGTGACAACACCATATTTTTTTAAGGTATCACCAATTAATATTGAAATAAAACTTATAAAGCAAATCTTTATATAGACCCAAAGTCTCATTTCCCTTATTTTCTTAAGCAATGTGGGATGTGAGATATGTATATATATAGACTCATGAATAGGTTTGTAGCTTGTTCCTAAAGGATTCCTTCCTCTTTTAACTAACAACATGAGATTAAATGTTACACTATATTTTATATTTTTTTTACAAAACAATTTCTATTTTTTTATATTTTGTTAACATTTTCTTATATTATAAAATTATCTTTTGAGATCTTTAATCTTGTTGCATTTTAGAATTGTTAACATATACAAAACAACTATTAAAAAAAAAACAAATTGCACATATGTAACATACTGAATTTTTGGGCCTATGCGTTTAATGGGTGAATATGTGTAATGAGTTAATTTGAGGATTAGGGGTCCAAATTGGGCTCAGGTTTGGGCCGAGGCTATAGTTAAAATTCTTGTTTGAACACTTTAGTGGAAAGCTTGCTAAGTTAGGGCATAACAGATATTAGTTGTGTTTTAAAACACAAATGGGCTTGTGGCCCAGTGGCAAAATGGCGCCACTAAGAGGGAAGGGAGTTGGCGTCAATTGAAGGTCCAAGGTTCGAGTCGCCTGGTACCTTTTATTTTAAATATTTTCAGCATTTATAAGAGCAATAGTGGAGTTTGGCAATGATGCTTAAATTTAGGAATTTATTTAATGTGATAATAAGGTGGATAATGTGCTGATAAAAGAAGAGGTGGAGTTATCCATGACACTGTGGATGAGTAGTCAGATGAGGATAAGGAGAAAAGATAGGATTTATCAAGGCTAGGTGGTGGCCGAAATTTTGACTCTAAAGGAGAGGAGAAAATCGGTTTCTGATATGGCAAAGGGGTGCCGAAATTTCCCTACTATTGGCTTAACTATTAGATATCAGGAAGGGCACTTTCAGATTTTTAAGTAAGTGCCGAAATTCTCTATAAATAGGGGTGAGATCTCATCAATTCCGGCAGTTGAACCCTACTATTTTCTTCATTCTTTGTGCCGAAATTCTCAGTCTTCCTTTGCAATTTCTTTTCTTTTGTTTTCTTCAAAAGCCGAAATCCTCTCCATTCTTTTTCTTCCTAGCCGAAATCTCCAAGTCTCTTTCTTGTTTTCTTTTCTTCTTCTTTTTTTCTGTCAGAAACCAAAACTCTTCACTCAGCTTTTTCTAAAAGCCGAATACGCATCAGCCTTCTCTTGTTCATACTTTTTCGGGATTTTCTTAAAAGCCGAAATTCCTAGATCTCTTCTCTAGTGTTTGCCGAATTTTCCTGCAAGGGGTAGCCGAAATCTTCTGAAGAGGTAAGTGTCGAATATGTTATTCTTTCTATTCCGGCATTTAGAAACCATAGCCGAATGGCTACATGGTGGATTAATCTTGTGTTTTCTTTCATTTGCGGCATTCTGGGATTTGAAGAGGATTCAATCGTTTAGATTTTTAAGCCAGAGTTCAGTAGCACTTGGATCATATTACTTTAGGGATTTCAAGGTAAGGAGATCTTTTAATGTAAACGTATAATTCGGGTAAAACACTAACCCTTGGCCGAATATAGGAGAGGCCTTATCTTCGCGTTCTTCCGACTTTTGAGCAAAGTTGTAGACAAAAGGCAGTAGATCTGATTAGTGAGGGTATCGACATAGAGAGTAGTACTACGTGTTATCAGGTGTGTAACTTCTCACACCATTTAGACTGTCTGTTCGTATGTGTATATAAATCTGTTTATATTTTGTTAAATGCCGAGATCTCGGCATAACGGTTGAAAACCCAAGGAGGGTAAAGGCGAATCACCAGGTTAGTGATTTCTGTCATTCATAAGTGAATGTTTTTGTTGAGATGATATGTTTTATTTGTATGCCGATTTCTATGTATGCACGGGGTTAGGTGATTGATGAAAGGGGAAGTGTTCTGTTGTAGTGGCTTTTGCCATGATCTGTTGTAGTGGTTTTTTGCCATGATCTGTTGTAGTGGCTATTGCCATGATCTGACGATGAGCAGCTAACTGCAGCATGATTGCCATCGATGGTGTGTAGCGGTGTGGGTTGATTGTAGAAATCTCCAATGGTGTGATTGGCAGGTAAGGGTGGTGTGTAGTGGATGGAAACCTAGGATTGGGTTGGGCCTTGCATAATTCCTGATATGTTATATTTTGTCATCTGTTCTGTGGGGCTAAGGCCCAATCTGATGGTGCACGAGAGTTGCACACTGAGTCTCGTGACTCATCCTATTATTTAACATCTTTCAGGTAGCACTTAGTGCATCGGACCGGGCTGGAGAGGAGCGCAAGGTGGCCATGCAAGAGATTATTTTGATTCAGCAAAAGACTTTACTTAGTTTATTTACTTTTAACATTTTTAGTTAGTGGGTCATAAATTTCATTGTAATAAGGCCATGGGCCACTAGCTTTATATTATATTTCTGGATTTTGGGCTTTTATTATTATTAGACATTTAGATTTTACGTTTTAATTAAGCTAAGTCATGTATCAAATTTTGGTTTCTAATTCACTAAGGCATTAATAGAAAATGTGTATCTTTTACAAATTATTCACCTATTTAGTCTTCCCGAATAAAAGGTTAAACTCAAGAAAAATATTTCCCGAAATTGCGACATCCTTTAAAATCTCCTTAGTGACATGCCAGATCCGGTCATAGTGTTTGGGCCGGGTTTGGGGTGTTACAACATATGAAACTTGTACATGTAATAATCTTCTATTCAATTTTAAATGTTTGAAGTTAATATCAATGCAATTCTAATTTTTAAAATAATTTTCCATTATTTAAATTTAGAAGTTATACTTTTAATTTTATTTTATTTTATATTATGAATGTTTGATTAATAAATAAATGGTGAGCATTTGGTACTCAAATAGTTTTTTTTTTGTAATTTTAAAAATTGATATATCTTTTTAAATATTTATTTATTTTTAATATTTTACTATACTCATTAATTTTTTTAATTTTAATTTTAATTTAATTTTCATCACCTAATGAATGTCGATAAATTTATTTCAGATATATTTTGACTAGATAGATCTATTTAAATATAGTATATAATTATGTTAAATAAGTTTTTTTATAGAAATATATAATATATATAATATAATAATTATATTTCATATTTTATATCTAGATTAAATTACATTAGTAGTCACTTATATTTTTTAGCTATCGAATTATAAAAACGTATAAAATGATCACTCAACTATTAATACTTTTTTAAATATTTATTTTTTAATATTTCACCATACTCATTTTATATTTTATAATTTTTTTTACTTATAGAGTTTAAAAGTTTTATTTATAATGTAAAAAATGTTAACTTTTTGTAAAAAAAAATTAAACTCTAAGTAAAAAAAATATAAAATATAGTGTAGCTTTTAATCTCATATTGTTAGTTAAAAGAGGAAGGAATCCCACATTGTTTAGGAATAAGCTGCAAACCTATTCATGAGTCTATATATACACATATCTCATATTTCTTAAGAAAATAAGGAAAATGAGATTTTGGGTCTATATAAAGATTTGTTTTGTAAGTTTTATTTTCATATTAATTGGTGATACCTTAAAAAAATGATGTTGCTACTTTGAGCCTTTATAAAAGTTTATTCTCGTAATTTTTTTAAAAAAGATTTATTTTTATAATATTTAAAAAATGACCTTTTTTTTGAAAATTTAATTCGAGAATAGAGTTTTTTTGGGAAAAAAACACGGGCTAAAACGTGTCCACGAAGGCGTGATTTGTGCTGATGTGGCAAAAACGTTCTCCCAGAAACGTGTTTTGCTGACATAGCACCTGACATCGCGCTAATGTGGACGTGTTTTTGGGGAGTTCGACCATTTCCGATAAATAATTAAAAAGTCGGTCCATTTCCGTAAATAACGTTAAAAGAAAAATATTTTTGAGTAAAATAGAATTAAAATATTATAATATTTAGAATTACTTATAACTATTTTTAATATTTAAATAAAAGGATAAAAGCGTTTCAATCCATTTAATGTCGTGAGAGTTAAGTCTAAGTATCGAACAACTTATGTTTAATTTTCTATTGATTTTTAATATCTTCTTCTTTTCTTTTTTAATAATATTTCTGTTTTTAGGTAAATAATATTTCTTTTACCTAGTGTCAACACCAATGTTCAGTTGGTGAAATTACAATAAAACTTTTAAATTAAAAGGGTAATTAGGGGCTAAGTAAGTATTTGGAAATTTTTAATTTTTTAAAATTTATCCATTACTTTGAAATAACTACCCACTTAAAAGTTCAACATTTTAATTAAACTAATAAAAAAAGACTATCATGTTTCTTCAATTCCTTTAAAAAATTTAATTATTTTAAATATGATTATTTTTTAAATAAACTTTTTATGTGTAAAATATTTGGTAAAAGTCGTGTCGAATTTTTCTCAATTTCGAAATTGAATAAATTGATATATTTAAAAAATAAAGCAATTTAATCCTATCAATTTCGAAAGTGAGCAATTAACATTAATATCTATAGTCAATTTTACTTAATTTTGATTGGTATAACAACAAATTTAACTCTTGATGTTTACATGTTTTGTCAATTTAATCTAGATTCGTAAATAACCAACAAATTTAGCCTACATTTACACATTTACATAAGTATTTCACGCTAAATTTTTTAAGTCACTACCAAATTGACAGAATGTGAAAATTTTGAGGGCTAAATTTACCTATCAAAATTATGTACGATTGACAGAAAATATTAACGCCATGATTAATTATCTTTAATTACTCACTTTGAAGTTGACAAAATTAAATTATTTTAATTTTTTAAAAGAGACCAATTTATTTAATTTCAAAATTGAGGGGGACTAGAGTAATTTTTTTACTTAAAATATTTATTTTTTTCACTTACATAAAAAGTGTGAGAAATTCTAGTAATAACTTTAAAGAATAACTTAAGGACATCATTATCAAAATTCATATATTTAGTGTCATGTGTTACGCATGTAATTATTGTTAGATTTTAATATAATAAATTAATTTAATAAATTAATTACAAATAATACTAAAAAAGAATAGGAAATTTTTTAAAACAATTTAAGGAAATTTTTTAAATTTGAATCCAAAATAAACAAATAACTATTATATTCTTTGACACGTGCAAAGTTTTTTTTATTATTTTTAATTATAATATAAATGGTTAAATTTTAATTTTTGCCCTTTATTTTTAAATTATATAAAATCAAATTTCAACTTTGATTTTTATACTATGTTCGAATTTAAGATTTAATCTTCATGTTTTATATTTTACATAATTTGGTACCTCAATGTTAAGCGATTTGTTAACACACATCTTTTTCCTTTTTGACCCATAAGATAATAGTAAAATTACAATTTTGATCTCCCTCTACTTTGCTAATATTTAGAATTTAGTCTATATTAATTATTTTAATAAATATATATTACAATTTTAATAAAAAATTATAATATAATATAAATAATTAAAAAATTGAAGCCCAACAAAACATTCTACTACAAAATAAAAATTAAGGAAAATTTTAAAGTTAAATTCAAAATATAAACATATAAAAGTAATAAATGGAATGTACCTGTAACATCCTGAATTTTTGGGCCTATGCGTTTAATAGGTAGGATATGTTTAATGTGTTAATTTAACTGTTAGGGGTCCAAATTGGGCTCAGGCTTAGGTAGAGGCCTTGATTAAAATTTTCTGTTTGGGCATTATAGGGGTTTAAAAGGTAGTATCTACGTTTAAAATACCAAAGTGGGTTTGTGGCCCAATCTTAGGAGGTGACGCCACACAAGGGAGTAAGGGGCCCAAATTTAAGTTTCATGGAGCCCAATTCTTTTAATTTAAGTTAGCTAAATTTTGAGCATTAGGATTAGGTGGAGTGGATGGCAACAAGGCTAAAATTTAGGGGTTTTAATGTTTAAAATATGTGGATAATAAGCAGATAAAGGCTATTATTTAGGAATTTATTTTAGAGGATAATAAGCAGATAAAGGCTAAAATTTAGAGATTTTAATTTTAAAATATGTGGATAATATGCTGATAAAGGAGGGAGGAGTTAGAGATAATTAAGTCTCTTTTAGATGAGCTAGTAGATTAAGATAAAGGAGAAAAGATAGGATTTATCTGCAAGGTTAGGTAAGTGCCGAAATTTCTATAAATAGGGGGAATATCTCTTCAATTTCGGCATTTGGGGTTTTTCTCTCATTCTTCTCTTCTTCTTGAGTAAAAGCCGAAAACTCCTAAAGTTCCATCTTCTTCTTCATTCTTCTGCAAAAGCCGAAATCTCTAAGCCTATTCCCTCATCTTCACTTTGATTCAAAAGCCAAAACTACACCTATTCTTCTCCTTAATATTCATTGGCCGAATCTCCCTTAGCCATCTTTTCAATTTTTAGTTCTTTCAAAAGCCGAAAGCGCGATAGATCATCTTTCCGGGATTTTTCCTAGAAGCCGAAACTCATAGATCTCTAAGTTATAGAATCGTGTTCATATATATAAAATCGGGTAGAATACTAACTATGGTCGAATATAGGAGAGGCCTATTTTCACATCTTTCCGGCTTTTTGAAGCAAAGCGTAGATCGATTTAGCAAGAGTATCTACATTAATCAGGTGTGTAATTTTCCACACCATCTAGATCTGTTTGATAAATATATGATTATAAGTTTTATATGTCTTGATAAATGCCGAAATTCCGGCTTAATGATGGAAACCCAAAGAGGGTAAAAGCAAATCACCAGGTTAGTGAATGTTCTGATTAAATGATATAAGTATATTGATTTTTTGTGATTGCATGGGTTGGGTTGATGAAAGGAGGAAGTTATACGTTGTAGTGGTTTTTACCGTGATCTGTTGTAGCGGTTTTTACCGTGATCTAATGATGAGCAGCAAGACTGCCATCAAGGCGTGTAGCGGTGTGGGTTGATTGTAGAAATCCCCAATGGTGTGAATGGCTGGTACGGGGGCGTGTAGCGGATGGAAACCTAGGATTTGGGTTGGGCTTGCATATTAATTTTTATTATGTATATTAAACTGTTTATTTTGTTTTATGGGGCTACGGCCCACATCTAATGGTGCATGAGGGTTGCACACTGAGTCTCGCGACTCAACCAATTAATTAATATTTCAGGTAGCACTTAGTGCATTGAACCGGGCTGGAGAGGAGCGCAAGGTGGCCATGCAAAAGAACATCTGGATCCAACAAAAAGACTCAAGTTATTATTTTATATTTTTAATTAATGGATTTTAAATCTCGTTGTAATAAGGCCATGGGCCACTAGTTTATATTTTGTTTTATTTTGGGCTTTAATTACTTTTAGTTATTTAAATTCTTATTGAACTAATGCATGTATTTAAATTTGGGTTTTTAATTCATAAAGGCATATTTTATTTAAACTATCAACTATTTATTTTTCGAATAAAATGATAAACTTTAGAAAAATATTTTCTGAAAATACGACATGTTTTCCAAAATTTTCTTAGTGACATACCAGATCCGGTCGTGGTGTTTGGGCCGGGTTTGGGGTGTTACAGTACCTAAGGTTCAACCAATTATTCAGTTATAAATGATAAAATGATGTAAATGAGCATATGAAATGTAATAGTTTTTGAATGGTTAAGGCTTATATGGTTTGAAATGTGGAATTAAACATATGTATATGGTATTGTTAATATTTTGAGTTTTAACATAATGTATATTTGGTTAAATGGTAGGATAAAATGAGAGGGAATTGGAATCAGGGGCGTAGCCAGGGGGCTGGCATTGTAACATCCTGAAAAGGGCCTATGCATTTTCAGTTTAATTGTACGAAATGTCAAGTCTCAAGTACTAAGAATAAATTTTTGATACTTTTGAAAACGTATGGAAATGTATGGAAATGTGTGGAAATGTATGGAAATGTATGGAAATGTAAGACAATGTAAGGAAATGCTTTGGAAACGTTAAGTTTGAAAGAGGAAAGTGAACATTTTGGAAACTTGAACATTTTGGAAACTTGAACATTTTTGGAAACCTGAACATTTTTGGAAATGATTTAAAAATGGAAAGTGAACATTTCTGGAAACTTGGAAATGTAAGAAAAATGGCAAGTTACAGAGCCGATCGAAAATTTAGGAAACTTAGAAATGATGCCGAAATGTCAAATTTTAAAGTTCAAAATAGGAAATAAGGGCTAAAGGGCCTTAAAAGAAAAGTTGGTAAAGTTTGACACACAAAGGCTTGGAAAAGTGGCCTGAAGATGTCACTTAGGGCCTATGGAAATGGCGCCATGTGCAAGAGGAATGGGCCTGGGTTCGAGTCACTTGGGAAGCAAATAAAAAAGTTTTATTTTTGCTTCTAGAGACACCAAGGTGGACGGCACAAGCATTCTAGAAGGAGTGTTTTATTTTCATAAATACTCGATTAATAAGTTGATAAATAAGGGATTTTTTTAGATTTTAAAATTGGATTATCTTGGAAAGATAAATGATGGCTTAAAATCTTTTACTAAGGATAATATTATCATATAGAGGAGTGGTGGCCAAGCAAGGGACTCTTTGGCTGATAACTTTGCCTATAAAAGGAGGGCAGGAGGGCTACTCATTCACTTTTGCTCCCTCTTCCTCTCTGCCAAATTTTTCCTAGCTCTCTCCCCCCCTCTCTGCCGAATTTTTCTTTAAGAAAAACCCATCTTTTCTTCTTCTATTTTCTTCTCTGTTTCCACTGTCAAAGCCGAATCTTTGTTGATTCTAAGTAAAGGAGCAATCAACTACAACATCAAAAGGGTTTCTACAATTGTTGAAAACAAGGATCAAGGATCTAAGGTAAGATAAGTATATATATATATATGGCCGAAAGTTTTTTTTATGTTAGATCTAACATATGAATTATAGGAATTTCGATATCAATAAAGGGAGCAAGGAACCGATATTTTTGAGGTTTCATCATAAGGTAAGTGGTTATAATCGGCCAAGGTTTCTTTTGAATGTCTAGATCTACTCGTTTTAATCACAGACTAACCAAATCAATGGATTTAATGGTTAGCCGATTTCAAGGGAGAAGAACACAAATCTTCGGGATTTGATTGTTAGTCAAATCGGCAAACAATGTGAGTATTAGTAATACAAATCCTACTAGGATTTGGTTTTCTTTAAGCCAAATAGATTTATTAATATGCTTTGGCCGAATATAGGAGTTAAAAATCTAGATCGTTGGATCGGGATTTTCGGGATCTCAAGGAATCCAATAAGCGAATCAGGTGTGTATCCATACTAATCTTCAATAAATTATATGGCAATTATTAAATGTATGAATATGCATAAGATGTGAATGTGGTTAAGTACCACAAGTGAAAGAGTACCCAGGTACGTTTCCTACTTTTGATAGGATGCAAATATGAAATATTTTGAACATGTGAATAGTAGCATGAATGAGAATTAAGTATGTTATGCATGATATAAAATATATGGGGCATTCAAGATCTATGTGAAAGGGGAAGAAGGTGTTGACTTCGGTTACACCAACGGAATATGGTGACTACGGTCACAACATTTGAATATGGTAACTTCGGTTACATTATCTGAATTTGGTAACTTCGGTTACATTATTTGAATATGGTGTCTATTGACACAAATTATATGGCGATGAGCACGTCGACTGCAGGACTGCCTTCGATGGTGTGTAACGGATGGAGGGTTGACTTAGTAGTCCCCACGGTGTGACTGGCAGGTAGGGTGGTGTGTAGCGGATGGACAAATAGGCTTGGGTTTGTTGCATCATCATTTATCTTTATATGAATATGGATTTGATATGAACATGTATGCCTGATTTGTTGAATGTTAGTACTGTGTGCACATTGAGTCTGTTGACTCACCCCGTTGTGGGAACTATTTTCAGGTGATGAACAGTGACGGACCGGGACGGTAGACCTTGAGGTGCCATGCTTCACTTGAAGACTTTATTTAGAATTTGGACTTTATATTTTCTAAGTACATTTAATTTATTATTGGGTTTTATTGATGTAATAAGGCCATAAGGCCCAGTGGATTTTCTTTATTTCTGCTTTATTTTTAATTATTTTGTTACACACGATTGTTGGATTAAATTTTAAGTGAAATATTTTTTTTATAAACCTAAAGAAAATTATTTGTCACCTTAATAAAATTGGATTTTTAAAATTAATTAAATGGGTTTCCCACCAAGCCCAATCCAAAACAATATTTTCCTAAAATTTTACAAATTTTCTCTAAGTAACAAAGAATTTGAAAACCGGTTTACTTAAGGAACATACCAGATCCGGTCCAGGCTCGTGGGCCGGGTGTGGGGTGTTTCAGGCATGGGCCCGACCCCCCTAAAATGTAAAATTGCTTAAAAGGCCCTTAGAATTTTTTAAAAATTTCAAATTAATAAAGGTAAAATTGCACTTTGGCCTCCCCTAAAATTATAAAAATTCAATTTAATCCTTTACAAATTATAAAGATATAAACTATAAAAAATTAAAATTTTATCCGCCCCCTAAAAAATTGTTCTGGCTTCGCCCCTGATTGGAATTGTAGTAATCTGCCGAGGAAGCCGTGACGTCAATCATCATTGTTGCGACGTCCTCTGCTTGATGTCGTGACGTCACCTTGGCGAAGTTTTAGAAACTTTACAATCTGGCCATTAGGTTAGGAAGCTAGCCTACTATTTTCAAGGTCGCGACACTGTGCTATGAAAGTCGCGACTCTAGCTTGAGAAGTTTTGAAAACCTTGTAGATGGGTTCTAATTCGACCTTGAGATGGTAAATGAGCTTTTGTAAGTTTGTATATGATTTGAAAATGATCATATATCATGTTATACGCAAGTAGTATCATATTTAAATGTCTAATGATTAAACTTGTGTAAAATTGATCGTAGTTGCTCCGACAACGAATGTAGCATCTCATAGCTCAGAGGCGATGAGGGGTCAAAGAAGGATATTACATGCAATGTACCATGATAAAAAAGCACCCAAATCATATGTTTCACCGTGGTATAGTAGGGAGAAATATGTTGCAAACTAAACCCAAGTTCTACAACTTGTGAGCGGAAAATGTTCTGGCCTAATAGGGATGATCCCACTTTACCCATTCATGTCAAAGTCATGCTTGGAAGACCTAAAAAGAATAGTAGAAAATAAGGATGAACCAAAATAAAAATAAAAATTTGTGTTGCTAGCCCCTTACTCGCTGAAATTATGGGAATTAAGGAAGTTTGCTTGACATTTTTGGCACCAAAATGGAGTGGACTTGAAGACGTTGATTGTAGCACAAACAGTGAGGTTGTTTAACTGTTAAGTTGGAGTGCTTACTTCTTTCAGTAATGTGTTCCAAGTTAGTGCTGATTTAATTGTACGTGGCAGGTTTTTTGTTATTGCCCCGGAGAAATCAATGAAGAGACAGTCAAGTGAGCAAGATCAGGTGTTGACATAATCATCCTGTTGCTTATGATTTTTATTTTTATTTTTTTGTTGATGGCAAAGTAGTTGCAGATTCGCTATTTCGCGTTCAGCTACTTATGTTTCAGTCTGTTGTTTCATTTTTCTCCTTCCATTGGTTTTAGACTGTTGGGATGTGCTAGTGTTGGCATTTTGAGTCCTTTTTTACTCAGCTGTGTAATGTTTTGATCTTTTCTTCTGGTTTGATATAGTTGCGTTTTTGCTTATGTGCTTTTTATTTATATTTTTTGGGACTTTTTAAGGTTTTTTTCGATCGTTAATAAACTCTTTCGAAAATATATTATTAATTAATTTAAATAAAATAATAAAATTACATATTTATACAACATAGCCTCATTAGTTTAAAAAGTTTAAAGGGTATTTATGTTGTATATATTACATAGATATAGATGATATATATATACTAATTTCTTATCTCATGCGATGCATAAATTTAATTTTATGTATCAATTAAAATTTATTACAAAATTTATAAGTTTGAGAAAGTAAAAATAAAATGATATAAATGTTTAATTTTTAGAATCATTATACTTTCTATTATGATCAATAGATGTTAAAAGAATAAAATAAATTAATGTTTAAAATAAACTTGAATTAATTAAATACATTCAAAGCCAAACAAATGTAAAAAATTTTAAGCGAAAAAAAAAAGTTCATAATTTATAAAAGTATAATGTTATAATTTAAAATTAATAAATTTTGATAGTAAAAAATTTAAATGTACATTAACAAATACTAATGTTGTTCATTTATGGATTCTAAATTGTTTTATAATAATACTTAATTTATTTTTGTATAATTAAAAATATATAATTTTGAATAATGTTATGTAAATGTTATATTTTGGTAGAATAAATTAAAATAATATTAACATTTATTATTTATTCTAATTAGGATTCTTTAACATTATGTATTAAAAAACTAATTAATTAAGTTATTTAAAATTAAAAAATGTAGTTTTTAATGCATTGCTTAAATTTTAATTTAATTTACTTGTGATATATGGAAATAAATATAATTTTTTATATATTAGTTAAATTTTTAATGTTTAATTAAAATTAAAAATATAATTTTTAAAAAAAAATATTATTTAAACATTTAAATATGATAATATGAATTTCAATTAATTAATTGAATTTATTTGTTGAGCCCTAAGATTATAGAGAGTAAAATGTTTATGTTAATTTCAATAAAAGTAAATTTATTAAAAAAGAAAAAGAAAAAGAAAACAAATTTTTTCATAAGTAATTGAAAATATGTAGGGGAGTATTGTAGATAATATTATTAAATTATTTTTAAATTAAGAAAAATTATAAAACTATAGGACTAAATTAAAAAATAGAAAAAACAAAAACCTTATCAAAATAATAATAAAAAAAGTTGAAAATAACTTTTTTTTTGAGGGATAACCTTTTTCTGTATCTTATATATATAATTAAAATTGTATCACGTATGAGTATTTAATATTTTAACTATGCCACTAACTTTACACTGGAAAGAATTCACCGGAGTGGAATGACCAAGGACTCTTTCTCAGAATCTTCATAAAGAAAAATGAGGCATAATGAGATTGGTTCAAGAAAAGAGGAGTGTTTATCTATTTATTATTTTTATCGATTATTGTAGAACTTTGGAGGAAAAGAAAGCTTCTTAGTAACTTCTCCTATGTCCAGACGAAAACAAAAAAGTAGCATATAAATAATACTTGAGGGATTCTGTTTCTGTCTTCCAAATTGGTCATCATTGAATGCTAATTAACATGTCATGACAAAAAGCATCACATCATGGACATGACATGCATGAATTCAAAAGATAAACACATAACATCAGCTCATCAAGCTCCCCCCCCCCCCCCCACTTCCTTAGATATAAATACAAACATCTACTTAGTAAGTTGTAATAGTGTAAGTGTCCCTATAGAATTTATTAGGGTTACTTGGTTTCTTTTCCTTCCTTTTTCCATGTTTTAAAAGCTCATGGCATGCTTGGAAATGTATAATAACTCCGAGCACAAAAGTCATCACCACTACGCCCCAATGAGCCCAAGAATCTCTTTCTCAAATGACTTTGTGGAGACTCAGCAGATTACGAGACAAGAGAGGAGCTCAAGGGAGGCTCCAGTCTCCTCAGACTTTGAATTCTCAGTCTCAAACTACTCCATGATGAGTGCTGATGAGCTTTTCTATAAGGGTAAGCTGTTGCCATTTAAAGATACTTGTAGCAATCATATGCAAAGGACTTTGAGAGAAGAACTTCTTGTTGAGGATGATGATAATGATAATGTGACACTCAGCCCTTCCAAGGGTTCCACAAGGTGGAAGGGATTTCTAAGTCTCAAGAGAACCCACATTGGTTCCAAAAAAGCTAACAAGAGTGAAGGGTCCGTGGAGCGATTGGGCAACAATACTAAAAGATCTGGTTTTGTTCATGAGGACACCCATGTTAACAAGACCACACAGGTGAGAGAGAGAAATAAAACAACTCTTTTCTTTTTCTTTTCCCTTTATCAAGCTAACTATATGAAGGTTTGCTTGTTTAATCTAATTTCATCAATGTTATTTGTTGCAGGACCTTTTGAGTGAAGGAGGGTCAAGTTTCTAAGATGTGGACTTTGGAGTATAGTTGCACTTTTTGAAAGGTATAACTTGTAGAGATAAGGAGCATTTTTTTTTTTAAAAAAAGAAAAGAAAAGAAAAAGGGAAGGCTGGGAATGACCTGAGGTTTGGATAAATTTGTAGGTCTTAAAACTTGTTCTAATGGGGGGTTTGTTTTAATTTTTTTTTTCTTGTTTTTTTCTTCATTTGAGGTGTAGTCACAAGTGTTCCATTTATCTCCAAGGAGATGGGTATCTGGCTGTTTGTTTGTAAAAAATATTTGCAGCTCAAGAACTTGTTTCTGATGTTGAGCAATTCATAGATCAATCCTAGACCCTTTCGTCATGGTTTTTTTTTTTTTTTTGAACTTGGATCTCTCATGTAATTTCCATTGATGCCTATAAATTAATGCATGAAAAAAAGAGAAACAGGATCTGGGCACATGTTAGTAACTCTTACATAGGGAGGTGGGACGGCGGAAGAGGAGTGGAAGGACTGGCAAGTGATCAGCAATGAATGTGACAGCTAATGCACCACTGTTCTACATATTGTTTATTATTTCTTAAGGATATGAGTGCTAGCTTTTAGGCCATACTAATCTTGATTTAGGGTTCAACTGTGGTTGAGGATTCAAGTTACTTTCTAAGCTTTCATTAAACCATAAACTAAATGCATGAAAATTAATTAAAAAAAAAAAAGTGGCAAGCAGGAACACTTGCCTCGTAGTGTTCCTGTCTCCTGTCTGTCTGGTCTGTCTGATGATCCTATTTGACAACCTCGGGTCTGATCACAGTTTCACCAAGTAATGAAACCTCATGCAAGAGAGAGCAAGCTGTATGGTAGCATCAATCCTCCACCAATGTCACATAATCATCCAAGGAATTGGGGGAAAAACAAAACTGGTAAAAAAACAAAACAATCAATGAAACCTGAGTGAGAGAGACAACTATTCTCACTACAGTTTACAGATTTCCTACTACCTACTAATCTCCTGTCGATATCTTTGAAACGAACTAGGGTTGCCATTTTGCTAGAGTCGCTGAGATAATGCATGTACATATGTATATGAACCATTGGTACACCAAATCTGAGCTCATTTGTTTCTGCCTTATATTGCAAAGTCTCAATTTCAACTCGGCTAAGTTTTGCTTCAAAATTTCATTATTATCTCATCCTCTTGCTGGCTGCCTAATGATCTGTAGGCCAGACATCTTATTCTTCTTTTGAACGGAAACTAGTGGAAGAGATTTTGGACATTTCCTCTTTGTAGTTGTACAGCTCCTTCACCAGTTTCTGCATCTTCTTCTTTTTCCAGAAATTAAGTTATAATGCAAACCTTCTGACATGAAAGCATGATCTTTAAGATACCAAACAAGGACACCACTCAACTTGCCACCATCACTTTGTTTTGTATGAACATCCAACTTTAGGTGTCTAGGGGCCCATCCTGTTCACTCAAATCCTTTACCCTTATAATGTAATATATATCTTAACACCTTTGCAGCAATGATAATATCCATCATAGACAAATGATAACATTTAACAGCTCCAAAATTAAGTTTCATATTTCATGTGCTAAGCTATAAATTATCTAACAAGGCTTATGCAATCGCTAAAGAGAGAAATAGACAAATGACAATATTTAACAATATCATAATGACCTCAAGTGAACAATCCTCAAGTAGTCTCAGACAAGACAAGATAAATCATAAACTAACAATTTAGTTATACTAGGACAAAACCATAGAAGTTGAACTTGTCATTTCTTAACTTTAACATCGGAGCACTTGTGCTTAAGCTTCATAGGCATAATACACGCATGATCATGGAAAACTTTATTATACATCAGGAGAAGGAGATATTGTCGCATTTAGCAACACTCTCAACATGTGACAATGTTTCATTCTTTTCATACAAGTATAGTCAATAGAATAAATTGCATAAGAAGCCACTTCTCTTGCACCTAGATCATTAAATTTCTTCGTCTGATCAGTTGATAAGACATGCTGAGTTTCAATGTCCCTTTTTCTTGAGAGGAAAAGGGCCAAATTCTAGACATGGTTCGTCATCTATGTTTCAGAAAGGGACATGCATCTACAATGTTTGACATTCTAGCCAATCCCACACTGCAATGAACCCACTTCCTGATAGTACAATCACCTAAATATTCCTTTAGCAGCAACATACTTCTACCCTTCATTGGTTTTTGTATGATGTGTCTAGGGGATGAAGCAAAAACTCTTATTTGGATGTACATTAGTTTATTTTACGTAGTAAATCTATTTCTCCTGACTACTATCAAAATGTCCCAACAAACTAATAAAATAAAATAGATGATGATAACAACCATATATGACCCATGAAGATCTTATGAACTTTGTACAAATATCAACATGACAGGTAAGTGGGAAAGAGTCCACTCCTGAAATGGATGGCATTTCTACCCTCTCCCTTTCAATCCTTATTTTTCTTGCATTGTGTGTGCGTTTTCCTAGTTGACCTTCAAAGAGAACATATATGTTTTCTACCCTGTCCTTTTTGTTTCGCCTACCATGTTTTCTTGTACGAAACAAAATAATGGAATTGATTCCAAATCTTTGCAATCAAAATTGAAACAAGTATAGAAGGATCCACTTCGACCAATGAAATTATAGAATTGCAGATCCAATTGGAATCCACTTTCAAATAATCTCACAATAAACTTGCCATAATGCCCGTATGAGGGCTGTTTTATAAGCAAATTTCCCATGTATGTTTGCTCTTGATTTGGCTGCTAGAATTAGCCACATGCAATCCTTTTCTGATGACACGAGATCTAAGAATCGACAACATACATCCTCGACATCGATGTCATTAGGTTCAATCACTGCCTCCTCGTCGATTTGAAGACCAGTTATTAAAGAGAAATCTTCAAATATAATGGTGGCTTCCCCACATGGCAACTAGAAGGTAAATGTTTCTAGCCTTCATTTTTTCACCAAGGTGGCAACCGAGTTCAAAATGATGCGGAACCTTTCCGCCCTAGATGCCATTAACAAACCAACATCCTTCAAGGGTTCCTCGATTTGAGGATCAGATTTCGAGAAGTATAAATTGTGTCAGACCCGAAGAGTTCAATCTATCGACTATTGAATGTATAATATAACCATAATATTGAAATTTAAAGAAAATCTTACCACAATAATTTAAAATAAAAAAAAAATTGAGATGGAGCTTTCACAATATTGAGAGCATAATTGGTAATGTGGTCTAACCATTTTTTTTTTAATGATAAATATGTAAATGAAAGCAAAAATTTTTGGTGTAATTAGTGAGTTTGAGAAATTCAAAGATTATAAAGTTTTTAGTAGGAAGAAAGGGAAGGGCAGGGTGGGTAGAACTTGACAACTATGAGAGTCAGCTTCCACTATATTAATTAGGAATGGCGGGATTTAGGGAAATTAATACCCCGATCAAACCTCCTCAAATTAAACTTGAAATTTATGGGTGTTGAGATCCTCTAAATATACTTGTGTGTACTACCACCTAATATGCATGACATATATTATCTTGATGATTAGACACCACAAAGAACTCGACATATGTGGATATCAAGTTATTCTCTCAAAAATGTATTTTGAGAAATAACTTTATTATAAACATAAATCAATAAATAATATTAAATTGTCTAACCACATTAAAACTCTATAAATACAACTATCCAAAAGAAGAAGATGTAAAACTTGAGGATCTTAATATAATACAAATTAAAATCTAATATTTCATAAAAATAATTTTAAGAGCTTTAAAATAATGTTGTACTTACAAATACAAAGAATTATTTGTTGCGGAGTTGAAGCCGACTATTGGATTTGATGAAAACGAACAATACGATAAATTGATTTAACCTTTCTCTATTCAAATTTGAGGCAAAACTTTCTACTTCCTCATCAACTTCTTGTCTTGAATTAATTGGCATCCCTAATATATAATTACGAGTTTAATTATTATCAAGATCAAAATTGCATCTCTTCATATTAATTCCTATGTAACATGATATGCTAAACTTGCTTATAAACCTAGAATCGACTAAACATGCGCTCTGATACTAAAACAAATGTAACACCCCTTACTCGAGTTTAATCAATGACCCAAGCAAAGGATGCCACATTTTAGCACTAATTTCACTATCCTTAATGTTTATATTTAACACTTAGGGTTATTTAAGGCATTTTGGAAATTTTCTCAACTTCTTTTACAAAGCATATGTAAACGAAGGGGTTGTTCGAGACTTGTTCAAAGTAAAAAAAAAAAAATAGAAAAAACAGAGCAAAAGTATCGATACCTGGACCTTGATACTACTATTTTTTGCATTTTATTGATGATGTACCGATACCACATGTCATAATGTGCTAGACTCAGGACCTAGCAAGCTAGACACGAAGACCTAAATAAGTAGAGTCACCATTAAACAATTTTGAGATAAGTCGATTAACCACCTATTGCCTAATGTTTTAGAACTAATCCTAAGGAAAAATCTTAAAAGCTAAGAATTTGTCTCATTACCAAAATTTAGGTTTAGGAGTACAGTTATTTGTAGGGAAGGTTAGACCACCCCCACAACACATATCTAAAAATAGTACTACAAGACTCGATATTTAGGGTTTCTATTTTGAAAACTTTTAATTGGACTCCTAACCTAATATTAAAGGTCTTATCTAAACATACCTAAAATGAAATTAAACTAAATCAAAATCTAATAAAACCTAATAAGATTTTAAAACCTAAAATTTAATTAAAATCTAAATCTAATAATACTTAGAATATAAAACTAATTCAAATCTAAATCTAATAAATTCATACTAAAAATGTTAAAAAACTAAATATAATTAAACTTTGTCCTAAACATAATAAAACTTAAAATTGGGATTTAATTATGTTAGGACAGTTTCCGAGCAATGCCTAGGACCAATGCCAACTAGTGTTTAACACTACCCGTTCAAAAACTTGCCCTATTTAAGTTAGCAAATTTGGCAACAAAAATCCTTAGGCTTTAATTCTAGTTGATAATTTGGATGACAACCAACCTACCTTTTATATTCAAACTACACAGCAACATATCTTGGAGATTTTTTTGGATTTGGATTGAAGTAATCAACTTCCCAAGTTGGATGTGTAGTAGCTCACCCGATAATGACTATATCAAGTTACTGGTTGGCGTGTAAGTCGGTTAAATCAAGGGTAGAAAATGAGTAATTTAGTGAAGTGTTTTTTTTTTTACTATGTGACATTCTGTGGAATTCTCCATTTAGTGAACTCTAGGTTTTGGCAAACTCTAGGGATTGGCAGACTCTTCTGTTAAGTTATCTGCCAACCCTTAATGTTTTGGGCAAACTCTTTAGTTCACAACTTAATAGATTTGTTCCGTGTTTAATATATATTACGATGGCTCTTTTAGTAAAGTTGGAGTTTAGTTGAGACCTAGTTAGAATTGAACTTGGTACTGCAGATGATTAGATTTTTAATCATTTTCTTCTCGAACTTTTAGAGCGATCGTGGGATCCTCTGACTTCTATTAAGTTTTTTTTCCTAGATGTCTTTGCTATATAAGGATATCTAGCTAGCATTTTTTTTACTGTAAATACGTAAATTCCTTCGATAATAACCTAAGGGTTTACTAGAAATTACCAATAAATTGGTACTAAAAATGGTGCCAGCTAGATACTAGAAACTCCTTGTTAACAATTCCAACATAGAAATTTCTAAAGATTTAGTGAAGAACGCAATGAAGAAGAATAAGTGGAAACAAAAATGTATTCGAGTATGAACAACTTAAAAACCAAATGAATTTGAAAAAAATACTTGAAATTTTTAAAGCTTTGTGGTCTCGACGTATACCCAAAGTTTGGCGTAAACCCCAATATAACAATAACAAAACAATCAAAGCAATTATACGCTAGGTAAAATAATTTTAGAAAAACATTTGGCGGAAGCCTTATAAAATTTAACAGAGTTATGTATAAATCGCAATATGGGTTATTTCCCATACAAAGGTTTCAAGTGCATCAATGGCAGTTAAACATCATTCAAAATAGTTTGACGTATATGCCTAAAAGATGATCTAATAATCCATAGTCAATAAAATTTAAAATGTATTTCAGGAGTTCATAAAATATCTCAGAAAACAGTGTTTTAGTGAAAGAAGTAAATTATTACAAAGTTGGTTACAAACAGGCCTACACGCCACCCTTCCAAAAGGTCATGCATGATACAAAAATAAACAAGTGCCTCACTACCAATAGTAACTCTGGTGTAGTCCCCTTCTACAAAATCCCTTTCTTCAATCAACATGCATGAGAAGGAAAAATTAACAAAGTAAGTGAAAACGAACTTAGTGAGTTCCATTTATAAATGTAACACAAACGATATACAAGGATACTACTGATAGACAAGCATCAGTACTCTTAATTATACTCAACCTTTTAGAAAGGTTTAGACATACTAAACATAATACACCAAATGGCGTTCACAGTTCTTAGACGGACTCTATCTATCAACTTAACACGACTCATGGGCGAACATTAGTCGCCCGTTTAACCATAACTTAATACAATGAGAACGTTTTGCACATGACTTATACTCATGCCAATCTCATACCTAGAATTCAGAATCAGAATCAGAATCATATCAATCAATCATATTCATATTCATATGCATACACTCCACCTCTTAACTCTTCATATCATTTCTATTTAGCTAAACATGTTTTCTCGTGATTAGCCAGTCCGATTTGCAATATAACTGTCCTACTAAAGGCATCACAAACATATGTCCTTCTCCTTTATCACATATCACCTTTCATATATAAATGGTACTAAGTTTGTGCAGTAAAGAGGGTATTTTGTATTAAAACATGAACTAACCATACTCACGCTGACAATACTGATTTAACACCACAAAAACAGACACTACACATTACGTTATTAAGAGGGAACACTTACTTTACACAATTTATACGACAAGAGGATTTATAACACACGAAAGTAAGAAAGAACTCACCAAAAACTCTACTACAGTAATCTACTTAGTAGGTCCCTTTCCCTTATCGCTTAGACCTTCGTTAGGTTTTTTTAATAGAAATTACAAGTAAGTTGGAAACTCCTCGTTATTGATTCCAACTTAGAAATTTCTAAATATTTAGTGGAGAACGCAAGGAAGAAGAAGAAGTAGACGCAAAAACGTAAAAACATGCTAGCTAGATATCCTTATATAGCAAAGACATCCAGGAACAAAACTTAGTGGAAGTCAGAGGATCCCATGATAGCTCTAGAAGTTCGAGAAGAAACTAATTAAAAATCTAATCATCTACAGTACCCTAGTTCAGTTCTAACTAGGTCTTAACCAAACTCCAACTTTACTAACTAAGCCATCGTAATATATATTAAACGCAAAAACAAATCTATCCAGCTGCGAACTAACGAGTTCACCCAAAACATCTAGGTGGGCAAATAGCTTAACAGAAGAGTCCACCAATCCGTAGAGTTCGCTAAAACCTAGAGTTTGTCTAATGAGGAATCCCACAAAATACGACACATAGTAAAAAACAAATTCTTCACTAACTTACTCATTTTCTACCCTTGATCTAATTAACTTTGTAACACCCCAAAATTAGGTCTAGAAGTTTTGAGGGTATTTTAGAAATTTTAGCCTTAAGGTATTCAAAAGTTTGTATTATGGTACCTCAGTAATGGTTTCGTCACCAATTTTCATAAATAATCATCCAAAAATGCGTTAAAATGAGATTAAAATATGTTAGTTTTATCGTTTATGAATAATGTGGATATTTTGGCCTTGTAATCTTATAAGACCATTGGATATAGTTGGCATGTCATAGGATTGTCAGTACTCACCTTTGAGATGTGATTTTTGGGGCATTGAGGCCCAAGGACAGTTTTCATGGAGATAAGGGAATGTAAGTTAAGCTCCATTCACCGGGATATGTGTGTTTAGTAAGTTGGAGAGTGTTAGCTATATGCTTCACATATGGGACATGTTCCATTCTATTAGTCATTTGGTTTGTTAGAAATTTATGTATCTAATATATGGTGATAGAGTTCCCATTGAAACACCCCAAACCTGGCCCACGAGCTTTGACCAGATTTGGTATGTTCCTCAAGTAAACCGGTTTCAAAATTCTTTTGTTACTTAAAGAAAAACTTGTGTGACTTAAAAAAAATATTGTTTGGGTTGGGCTTGAGTTGAAAACAAATTTATCTTATGTTAAAACCCATTTATTTAAGGTGACAAAACATTTAGAGTTAATTTTAAAAGGAATTTACTTAAACTTTAATTGATAAAAATCCATAAACATAATAAATAAAAGAAAAATAAAGTAAACCACAATGGCCTTATTATATCAATGATCCCAAATTAAAACTTAAAATACTTAAAATAAATTGAAAGTCCAAATCATAAATTTCTTGCTATGCATGGCCACCTTTAAGCTCCTGCCGACCCGGTCCATTACTGCTCATCACCTGAAAAATATTCCCCAACGGGGTGAGTCAACAGACTCAATGTGTACACAACACTAAGTCATAATAGAATCAGGCATACAAATGATACACATTCAAATCATAGAATACAATTAATGATGCATTCCCAAACCCAAAACTAATTGTCCATCCGCTACACACCCCCGTACCTGCCAAACACACCGTGGGGACTACTAAGTCGACCCTCCTTCCGCTACACACCAAATTGCAGGCTTAAGGCTCAGCATCTGTGGTTTTGGGAAACCACTTTTCAGATTACTGTGGTCTTAGATCACCACTTTTCAGATTACTGTGGTTGTAAGTCACCACTTTTCAGATTACTGTGGTCGTAAGTCACCACTTTTCAGATTACTGTGGTCTTAAATCACCACTTTTCACTTCCCCTTTCAATATACAACCATATGCCCCATAAACATTAATATGCATAATATACCATAGTTCACATTCTTATCATATTCTCATGTTATGAATAACATATTTCATATTCCTAGTAGAAGTAGGAAACGTACCTGAGTACTTAGTACCTTAACATGGTACCTTAGCCATGCTCATATTTTCATTAACATATATTTTAATACATGCAACCATAATTCATATTACAAAGTAGTGTGGAGTACACACATTCTTAATAATACATTTAATTTAAACATAGCCATGAACCTATCAAAACTTAGGGTAGGGTACACACCTGATTTGCTTAACAAATTCCTTGAAATCCCGAAATCTGATCTATTGCCTTAGATCTCAAATTCCTACATTTGATTAATCACTTACTACTTTAATAAAAAGCCATTCGGCCATAAATCCAAATCCTAGTAGGATTAGTATTCTTAAAACTTACCTTGAAATTCTCAAATCCCGAAATCCTTGTATCCCTCTGTCGAAATCCCTATAACTTAATGTTAGATCAATTTCTAACATTTATTCACAACAAATAACCCTTAGCCGTATGTTAAATATGACTTACCTTAGATTCTTAAATCCCGAAATTCACCGAATAACTAGGGAACACGCGGCTTATGGTGTACCTTCGGGAAAAGAACTTCTCCTTCCTTGTAGTCGACACTTAGTAAATCCCGAAAGATCTCCTTACTTTAGGAATCGACAATCCTTGCTTGAGCCTTTAACAATATTCGGCTATGGCCTTAATATGGATTAAAATTTCGGCTTCTTGATGAATAGTAGAGGATTTTGGTTTTTCAAAGAAGAAGAGGAAGATAAAAACTTAGGAAAATTCGACAAGACTAGGGGGATTCTGCTTTCGGCTTTGTGAAGAATTGAAAAGAGAAAGAAGAACAATGACAGAGAGAATTCGGCAGAGAGGAGAATTTGCTTAAGAATTCGGCAAAGGAAAAGTGAATGAATGAATGGCCTCTCTTTTCCTTTATAGCCAAATTTACTAGGCTAGAGTCCCTTACTTGGCCACCACTCTTCTTTATTTGATAGCTTTATCTCTTTAATTTAAAATAATTAAAGAAATATCCTTTATTATCTCTTCTCTCTTAATAAAAATAATACTAATAATAATCCTCTTTTATCTCTTCCTTATCTATCAAAATAAAAGAAATAAATCCATATTTATCCATCTATTATCTCTTCAAAAAATAATCCAATAAAAATCCTTTATTATCACCTTATTAATCACATATTTCTGAAAATAAACACCTCCTTTTCTAGAAGCATGTGCCGTCCACCTCAGCCTTCTGGAAGCCAAAATAAAACCTTATTTATTTGCTTCCAAGTGACTCAAACCCAGGCCCATTCTTACACATGGCGCCATTTCCATAGGCCCTAAGTGACACCTTCAGGCCACTTTTCCAAGCCTGTTTGTGTGTCAAATCTTACCAACTTTTCTTTTAAGGCCTCCTTGCCCTAATTTCCTATTTTAAACTTTAAAATTCGACATTTCTAGGTCATTTCTAAGTTTCCTAAAATTTCGATCGGCTCTGTATACTTGCCATTTTCTTACATTTCCAAGTTTCCAGAAATGTTCACTTTCCATTTTTGAACCATTTCCTTACATTTCCAGGTTTCCAAAATGTTCATTTCCAATTTATTTCATACATTTCTGAGTTTCCAAAATATCAAAAATTTATTCATAATACTTAAAACTTGTCATTTCGTACAATTAAACTGAAAATGCATAGGCCCTTTCCAGGATGTTACAGTTCGACCCTCCTTAAAAATAATTTCGTCCTCGAAATTACTTACTAACAGTCGTACAATCCTTCTCACCGCACTATGCTTACGCTGCACACTCTGATCTTAATAGAACCATCATACTTCCTAGGCACAATCTCTAGGTTCACGTCCCTAGAACTCATTTCTAACGTTGCGATTTAATATGATTACAAAGTTTTATGCATTAGTTCTTGTTTCACTGATTATTCGCGAAGAAGTTTTATGAGAAGAATTTTAGGAGTGGTTCTTTCGTATTCATACATGCACACAGTCTTCACATCCATACATTCA
Organism: Gossypium australe; assembly: GCA_005393395.2. Classification (NCBI taxonomy): domain Eukaryota; kingdom Viridiplantae; phylum Streptophyta; class Magnoliopsida; order Malvales; family Malvaceae; genus Gossypium; species Gossypium australe. Next base: position 43,006,019 of record CM016625.1, on the reverse strand, counting down.
TCAATCAATTATGAACTTTCGTTCATTCAGAGAAATGTTGTAGTTTTCATTGTTGTTATTTTTCCACTACCCAGGGGTATTTTCGTAATTTTGTCCTACAGGGGTATTTTCGTAATTTTCAAAATAAGGTTCCTTGGTGATTTTTTTCAATAAAGGTATTTGGTAATTTTTGAAATCCCGGGGGTATTTCAGAAATTTTGAATTCTGGGGGTATTTCGGTAATTTTGGAAACTCGGGGTAAATTTGTAAAGTTTAGTAAATCAGGGTATCTCAGATTTACAAAACTTGAGGGTTATTAATGAGAATTCATTTTCCAAATCGGTGATGTTGCGGAAATTTTGGAAATCAGGGTCATTTTGGTAATTTGATAAAACCAGGGCAATTTCGTAAAATTTTCCAAATCAGGGTATTTGGACTTTCACAAATAGGGTTTTTTTGAATACTTTTACAAAATAAGAAAATTTTATTGAAGTCGGGGTAATATGGTATTTTAAAACTCAAGGTCATTTTAGTAATTTGCAAATAGGGTTTTTGGGACTTGTAGAAAATTTTGATTAGAACTGTGGGTATTTTGGACATTTTTATAACCAAGGGCATTTTGTAATTTTACCACTAGGGGTATTTTAGTAATTCTACAAATCGGAAATTTTTCGGAAAAATGTTGTAAAACAATAGTTCTCACAAATTAAAAAGAAATTTTAAGAGTTTTAAAACTAGGGTTTTTTATGAAAATACGGCTAGTTCCCTTTCGGGTTTTAGTTAGGGTTTAGCCCATGAATAAGTCCTATTGGTTAGGGTGAACCGAAGCTACGCACCAGGTAGGATTCGAGTGGAGAGGTGAGTCACGCGGACTGCTTAAATACCAAGCTCTCACCGAATACCAATCCTAGACATGCGCACAATGGTTGCCACACCCTAACTCGGCGACTTAATCATAGGTTTGTTTATTAGGCATTTAAGTCTTATGTAAATATTGGGGTAAACTAGTCCTATGGTTCAAGTACTTATCATGCTAGTCTACGTTCCATTCCATTTCTACCCTTCTACAAATCACAATATAAATCACACAAAGGATAGGGGTACTTACCTGGTGGACTTCGGGTCGGAGACTTAAGTGCCATGCCAGAAAAACCTGCTTATCTTCAAAAACTCATTTGGGCTCGATTTGAAAACGTTTTAGGCCATAGCCCACAGGCCAAGAGTTTAAAACTGGGCTCTGATACCAAACTGAAACACCCCAAACCTGGCCCACGAGCTTTGACCAGATTTGGTATGTTCCTCAAGTAAACCGGTTTCAAAATTCTTTTGTTACTTAGAGAAAAACTTGTGTGACTTAAAAACAAATATTGTTTGGGTTGGGCTTGAGTTGAAAACAAATTTATCTTATGTTAAAACCCATTTATTTAAGGTGACAAAACATTTAGAGTTAATTTTAAAAGGAATTTACTTAAACTTTAATTGATAAAAATCCATAAACATAATAAATAAAAGAAAAATAAAGTAAACCACAATGGCCTTATTATATCAATGATCCCAAATTAAAACTTAAAATACTTAAAATAAATTGAAAGTCCAAATCATAAATTTCTTGCTATGCATGGCCACCTTTAAGCTCCTGCCGACTCGGTCCATTACTGCTCATCACCTGAAAAATATTCCCCAACGGGGTGAGTCAACAGACTCAATGTGTACACAACACTAAGTCATAATAGAATCAGGCATACAAATGATACACATTCAAATCATAGAATATAATTAATGATGCATTCCCAAACCCAAACCTAATTGTCCATCCGCTACACACCCCCGTACCTGCCAAACACACCGTGGGGACTACTAAGTCGACCCTCCTTCCGCTACACACCAAATTGCGGGCTTAAGGCTCCACATCTGTGGTTTTGGGAAACCACTTTTCAGATTACTGTGGTCTTAGATCACCACTTTTCAGATTACTGTGGTTGTAAGTCACCACTTTTCAGATTACTGTGGTCGTAAGTCACCACTTTTCAGATTACTGTGGTCTTAAATCACCACTTTTCACTTCCCCTTTCAATATACAACCATATGCCCCATAAACATTAATATGCATAATATACCATAGTTCACATTCTTATCATATTCTCATGTTATGAATAACATATTTCATATTCCTAGTAGAAGTAGGAAACGTACCTGAGTACTTAGTACCTTAACATTGTACCTTAGCCATGCTCATATTTTCATTAACATATATTTTAATACATGCAACCATAATTCATATTACAAAGTAGTGTGGAGTACACACATTCTTAATAATACATTTAATTTAAACATAGCCATGAACCTATCAATAGGGTAGGGTACACACCTGATTTGCTTAACGAATTCCTTGAAATCCCGAAATCTGATCTACTGCCTTAGATCTCAAATTCCTACATTTGATTAATCACTTACTACTTTAATAAAAAGCCATTCGGCCATAAATCCAAATCCTAGTAGGATTAGTATTCTTAAAACTTACCTTGAAATTCTCAAATCCCGAAATCCTTGTATCCCTCTGTTGAAATCCCTATAACTTCATGTTAGATCAATTTCTAACATTTATTCACAACAAATAACCCTTAGCCGTATGTTAAATATGACTTACCTTAGATTCTTAAATCCCAAAATTCACCGAATAACTAGGGAACACGCGGCTTATGGTGTACCTTCGAGAAAAGAACTTCTCCTTCCTTGTAGTCGACACTTAGTAAATCCCGAAAGATCTCCTTACTTTAGGAATCGACAATCCTTGCTTGAGCCTTTAACAATATTCGGCTATGGCCTTGATATGGATTAAAATTTCGGCTTCTTGATGAACAGTAGAGGATTTTTGGTTTTTCAAAGAAAGAAGAGGAAGATATAAAACTTAGGAAAATTCGGCAAGACTAGGGGGATTCTACTTTCGGCTTTGTGAAGAATTGAAAAGAGAAAGAAGAATAATGACAGAGAGAATTCGGCAGAGAGGAGAATTTGCTTAAGAAATTCGCCAAAGGAAAAGTGAATGAATGAATGGCCTCTCTTTTCCTTTTATAGCCAAATTTACTAGGCTAGAGTCCCTTACTTGGCCACCATTCTTCTTTATTTGATAGCTTTATCTCTTTAATTTAAAATAATTAAAGAAATATCCTTTATTATCTCTTATCTCTTAATAAAAATAATACTAATAATAATCCTCTTTTATCTCTTCCTTATCTATCAAAATAAAAGAAATAAATCCATATTTATCCATCTATTATCTCTTCAAAAAAATAATCCAATAAAAATCCTTTATTATTGTAACATCCTGAAATAGGGGTTATTCGTGATTAAATTATTTTGCTTGTGTTTAAATTTCTGTGATATTATTTGTGGTGTTATAAGGCTTAATTAGGGGTCTTGAGTAAGCTCGGTTTAGTAGGATAATTCTTAGTATGGCTTATTTAATGAAGAGGATTAAATGAGCTTAGCACTTAAGTTAATTTAAGTGTATATTAAAGCACAAGAGGAGTTAGTGGCATAGTGGATAAAGAGCTTGAAAGGTTGCATGAGGTTAGTGGTTCGAGTAGTAGGTATAGCATTTTTAAAAGTTATTTTTGTATGTTAGCTTTAATGGACGGTCAAACATAATTATGATAGGTTGGACTTTCATTTTGGTAAGTTGAATTTATTCTAAAGGAAAGCATGAAATAAGGGATAAGATTCCTAAGGTTTTGGTAAGATATCTTGAAGTTTTGGTAAATTGAGGGGACAAAGGCTTGGTTTGTGGGAAATGTTTTGGAAACAAAATCATGGCCTTTATGCCATGAACTTGGACGGCATTGTGGCTAAGGGGGGTTTTTGGCCGATTATGCTAGTGTTGGTAAGGCTTAGGAATTGTTTTGGTCATTTGGTTCATTTGGTGCAAAAGTTGCAAAACAATTTTCTCTCAAACACTTTTCTTTTTGGCCGAATTCTACATTGTGGTAAGCCTAAACTCTTTTGACCATTTGGTCATTTTTGCTAAATTTCTATTCTCTTCCTCTTTTTCACTCAAACCCGAAACTTGAGTATTGTCTTCAACCATAGCCGAAACTTCTATCCCTTTTGTCCATTTTCTTCTTTCTTTCTTAGCCGAATCTCCTATACCTTAATATTCCATCTATTCTTTCTTTTCTCTTCTCAAAGGCTCTTAGCCGAAACTATTAGTTCACTTTCTTATTTCCTCTTTTCCATACAAAGTTGAACCTTGGTTGATTGTGTTGAACAATCATAGCCGAAACCACTCCCTTGGGTATACCGATTTTTTCTTCTCCTATTGTGTGTAGTCTTGGCCGAATATCTTAGCAAGGGTGCCTCTTCTATTCTTTTTCCTTTAATCGATTCTAAGGTAAGGGTTCAAGGCCGAATGCTTTTTCTTTGGTTTTCTTATTTTGTTGACTTCTAAAGGAGTAAAAGGCCAATTTCGGCACTTGTAGCAAGGGTGCTAATCCGATTTGTTATAGGGCCTTCGGGATTTGGAAGCAAGCAAACGAATCCATCATCTTTGATCAATCGATTTTTGGGTAAGGTTTCGGGTTCACAAGGAACCCTTCTCAATTATTTTGGTTTGGCCGAATAGGCCATGATTCTAATATTCATTTTGGCCGAATATAGGGACAAGAAAAGTTTGTGTGGCCGATTTGTCTAATCGGGATTTAAGGCTTTCGTTAAATTCAGGTGTGTGTACATACACATCTTATAACTTTTTAATATGCTAAGTGTTATATTATGTCTAATCGATTTATGTAGACACGGATGTAATACCATCATGGTATTAACAAGGATTCGGGTAAGTCTTTGTGACTATGAGATTACTATTTGATGCTTTTGGGAAGCATGACACATTTGGTATGTGTATTATTGGATATATGGCATTGATAAATTTATTAATATTGTTAAAATAAACCTTTTTGCATGATTCAGTAAATATACATATTTGATTGATATGGGTTGATGAGAGGAGGGGGCAGTGATATTCGTGTCGACGGACACCAGTGTTTTGGTAACACATTGTGACTACGGTCACCAGAGGTTTGGTACCTCCAGAGGTTTGGCACCTCATAGCGACTTGTCCCTGTGGTTAATTCCACCGTGGGTTGGCCCCACTTTGAGATATGGGATCGTCTGCCAGTGATTTGGTATCACACGATGGGTTGGCCCCATCACTTGATTTGTGACTTCGGTCACCAGTGTTTTGGTAACACAATTGTGTCTTCGGACACCAGAGATTTGGTATCTCCAGTGATTTGGTATCACATTTGTGACTATATGTCACCAGTGGTTTGGCACCACCAGTGGTTTGGTACCACACGGGGTAGAGAAAGGCGTTTGGATGGTTAGGTTGGGTGCATTTTAAACTTATGCATGTTAATTGGTTATGATTTGTGTATGTTATTGCACTAAACCGGGGAAGGGTTACACATTGAGTCTTGGTGACTCACCTTCTCCTTTAATTTTTTTCAGGTGATTCGTAGATCGCGGGTGAGGAGCCGGATGGACTCGAGGTGGCCATGCAGTGGAGACTTTTTAATAAATGAATTTTTTGGATTTTATCTATTTTTCTTTTGGATTTATGTTTGTAATAAGGCCTCCTAGAATTATTTTATTATTGCTGCGTGTTTTGAATGTTTGGTTTAAACTACTTGATGATGTTAAAATGGATGCACATGTTTTTCTCAAATTAAACGCAAAATGTTTTAAAGTACCATCGGGTACCTCTGAAATTTTTAAACAACCTGACTCAACAAATTTCTTTTGAGTGTGATTTCTAACAAATAAAATTTTAATTGAAAGGCAATTTGACTAAGTTTTAAATGGTTTTCAAAAAAATGTTTTCTCTGTAGCAAACCAAATTCGGTCTTATGGTTTGGGCCGGGTTTGGGGTGTTACAATTATCACCTTATTAATCACATATTTCTGAAAATAAAACACCTCATTTTCTAGAAGCATGTGCCGTCCACCTCAGCCTTCTGGAAGCCAAAATAAAACCTTATTTATTTGCTTCCCAAGTGACTCGAACCCAGGCCCATTCCTCTTACACATGGCGCCATTTCCATAGGCCCTAAGTGACACCTTCAGGCCACTTTTCCAAGCCTGTTTGTGTGTCAAATCTTACCAACTTTTTCTTTTAAGGCCTCCTTGCCCTAATTTCCTATTTTAAACTTTAAAATTCGACATTTCTAGGTCATTTCTAAGTTTCCCAAAAATTTTCGATCGGCTCTGTATACTTGCCATTTTCTTACATTTCCAAGTTTCTAGAAATGTTCACTTTCCATTTTTGAACCATTTCCTTACATTTCCAGGTTTCCAATAATGTTCATTTCCAATTTATTTTCATACATTTCTGAGTTTCCAAAAATATCAAAAATTTATTCATAATACTTAAAACTTGTCATTTCGTACAATTAAACCGAAAATGCATAGGCCCTTTCCAGGATGTTACACCCATTATGTTTCATAATCTCAAGAGCCAAACTATCATAAAATGTGACTGAATGTGATTAAATGTGATTTATATGTGCTGTGATATATGCTTAAATAATCATGTGATTAATGTGATATATGTGTAATAGTATAAATGGAAGATGATTAAACGTGTGAAATATGATATTAGAGTTAAATATGTTATGACTATATGACATGTATGCTTAGTCGATGCATAGTGACTTGTTTGCGTAGTGGTTTTTCTAAGCATTCACTGAGCTTGTTAAGCTCACCCACTCCTCTTTAACCATTACAGATAAGTAGTTTCGGTGTGAGCGGTGTGGTCTCGAAGGGTGATCCAAGCCATAATCTTTAGTTGCTATTAGTAGGTGTTAATTTATTTACTTGAGTTTTAGGAATAAAAGGCAATGTGGTAGATGTTATGTTGGCTTTGCTATGATTTTTAGTTGTTTGCATGCCTATTATACTTGGAAAATTTTTGACTTTAAACTTGATGTTTGGGACTGATATTTGGGACATTTTGGTGCTAAATTTATGTGGCATTTGATGCATGATGTTTTGAACTAGTTTGGAATGATCTATGTGATGATATATGCTGTGTTTTTAAGATATGGAATAGAGGTATCGATATTCAGGTTTTAAATACGATACCTCTACAATTTTCGAAGTGAAGGAAGTCAATTTCACTAGTTGGTATCGATATTTTGACATAAGTATCGATACTCGGGGGAAAATTATCGATACTTTTTAAGTGGTACCGATATTTTCCAAGAGTTGGGTTTTTAAGACGAGAAATAATAAGCTAATTTGGTATCGATTTTCTAAGCAGTATCGATACCACTTGAGAGAATTATCGATACCACTCTACCAATATCGATACCTATGTGACAATTTTGGGATATTTTGCTATGTGATCCTAATGCTTGCTTGGTGCTTATTTTATGATTGTACCATGTATGTTAGCACGTTTTATACACCCTAGAGTAAGTATGACTACAATTCATATGAATTCCATAATAATAAAATAAACAAAAAGATGTATGTTTAATTATGTGTCGGCTTATGTTGCATACAATGTGAGACGGTGGTGTAGCAACTTGTTCTCGGGCTCGACGACCGGGGTAGGTATAGGGTGTTACAGACTTACAAGCCAAATAATAACTTGATATAGTCTCTGGAAAGTAGGCTGTTACAGGATGGATCAGATCAAATTGATTGAAACTTAGATGTATATTTAGGAGATTCAAGACATATCTTGAGTTGATTGCAGATAATCTTTATGTTTGTTATCTTGCTTGTTTCAAGGGAAGATTGATTGTAATTGATATAATGTTAGCAAGTTTTGATTTCTTATCTTATTCATTGAGGAATGATTCTTTTGAGTACATTGAATGAAAAATCAAATGTGCTACTTGGTTAATGTCTTAAGTTTTCAAGGGGAAAACATAGAGGAGAGTTTTGTAGATCTTAGGTACAAAAGTGATGAGTTTAATCTAGTGAGTGTTAGAGTTTGTAATAACTTATTGTACAGGTTTCTAATATAGTTTATTATCTCTCAAGGCAAGGCCCGACAGACATAAGGAAACCAAACTGCGTAAACCTATAGAATGTTTATCATTTTTTTGCCTTGTTCATACCCAGTGCTTGAAGTAGTTGGCACTAGTTACTAGTATTGCTTCTGGCACTGCTTGATTTTTGCTCACAAAGATCTATTTTGAAACTAAAAATTGGCATCATAGCGCCCACTAAACATAACTGGTGGATTTCCTAGTGTTGATATTTGCTTTAAATGAAAGGTTCATTAGTAACACGACCCTTTAGGCTTGATGGTGTTAATTATGCCTATTGAAAGGTAAGTGATCTGTCGTAATTTGATTTAGCAGATTAAACTTGTTTTCACATTTAAGGAGCTTGAATACAAGCATTTTTGTTATGTTTTCATTAAGTTTCTTTAGTTTTACTTACATTCAATAAAATGTGCACATTGAGTCTGTTATTGTCCGTAAGGGCCGAATAAGGCCTAAGGGAGAGCCAATGTACTTCATGAGTGTGCAGGAGACAATTAGAAGGTATTCTGGGCCAATACTGAACTTTATGTCACAATATAGAGAGACGAATGGAGAAAGTAAGACACTGCCTTCAATGTCACGACACAGGCTGAGGGTGTCAGGACATACCATTGAAGATGGCTGCAGTGGAGCATACTGATTGCTACATCGCGACAGAGGTGTTGGTGTTTCACGACATACCCTTGAAAATGGCTGCAGAGGAGCATACTGGTTGCTACATCACGACACAGGTGTTGGTGTATCGCGACATCGACTCTGTGACGAGAATAAAACACGAATGAAGGGCGTTTTGGTCTGCACAATTAAATTTAAAGCTTAGGAATGTCAGCTAACCTAGGGTTAAGGAGGACGACCACCTGAAGGCTATAAATAGGCTCTTTGGACACACATTATAGATATCATTTGAATAGCTTAGATTATTTTTTTGGGTTTAGTTTTGTTTTCTTGCTTTATTAGGTTTTCATAGTTTTAGTTTATTTGTTCTTTGTTTTCTATCAAGAGACCTTATTGTAAAGGAAATCAACTTTTGTGGATTTGCAATATTCATCAATATCAATTAGGCATTTCTTAAACTTTCTATTTTAATTCATTCCGTATGATTAAATCTTCCATTCCTTCCACGTTGTTTATGAAAGCCATGAGGAACTAATCCTTTTATGGGGGATTAGGGAGTGGAGGCATGAGCTCTTAACTGTTTTGTAGGGTTACTCAACAGATCAACAGTTAGGGAAAGAAGAACGTGAAACAAACCCTAAGCCTAACAACCTTAGGAAGTCATCAAGGTGGGAATTAACCCAAAATTGATATTGCCTATTCGTGAACACCTTTACCTCAAGCTAGTCTAGACAGTGAGGTTAAAAAATAAGTAGTTCTCGCTGACTCGCTATGTTAGTGGAAGATCAGAAGATCCTACTAAGGTAGTGACTAGTTGGTTGACGAGAAACCTGAGACGACAGTTAATTGGGATTGCTGGAGCAAGCTGATCATCAATCCTCAGATTTGATTCACTTTATTTATCTCTATCTCTTGCATTTTTTAAATTTCTTTATGTTATTTTATTTTATTAGTTTACAAACCCTAAAAGTACCTTTTATTCTACTTTCGTACTATAACTAATTTAAAAGTATTAATTAGATCTTTAATTGTTTAAGTTAAGATTAATTTAGTGCTCGCCTCCTAATATCTAGTTCTTTTACGAGACATGGTATTTTTCCCAAAAATTGGCAGAATTTCAGCAAAAGGAAGGGAAAAGAAATTAGCAATGTGTGTGGTGGAGGTTTGCAGTGGCCATGGATATGCGACAGTAGCGAGCTTGCGGTGGCGACAAGGCTGCTCCGACAATGATATTACTGCGGTTATAGGAGGGACTTGCGACAAGAGAAAAAAATTAAGGAAAATTTTTGAGACTTGAGGCTAACGACAAAAAGGATTGGAATTGGTGGCTAGCGTTTAAGCTAGTTGCTTGAATGGTTGTGGAAAATATGATGGTATGAAGGGGTTTATATAGTGATGGATTAGGGCAAATTTGTAGCAAAAATTTAGCTACAAGCAATTACTTAGGCGGCAAGGTAAGGAAGGAAAGGAAAAGTTGTGGCAAAATTAGTGTTTTTGGGACCCTATGGACGACACCTAGTGGGTAAATTTCTCCTCTTCACTGTTCTGGGCCTCAAGCCCAAACTGCAATTATTTTTGCTAAACTAAAAAATTAAACTGTACTAGAAAATTAAACTAATTAGTACTTGGGTCAAATTAACCCTCTTATTAAATATAAAGAAATTAAAATTAAAATTAAAATTGCAAAATTAAAATTAAAATTAAAACTTTTGGATTACTTAGAAAATTTATTCTCGAAAAATTACATCAACTTAATATCCCAAGAAAGGTTGGAAGGGGTCACAAATGGTCCCGCTTAATTTCCAATCTCTTTAGGCAAACTTCATTTAATGTATTAATTCAAGAAAATAATTTATGAGTATGCCATTTATTAAAAATAAAAACATACAAATTATAGGTCTATTAAATTGAATGAGGTTTCAACTTGCTCAACTTCACCATTCTAATAATGTTTGAGACGTTGCCCATTAACTTCAAACGTACCTCCATTGTTATTGTACAATTCTTCCTCTCCATATGGGTAAACTTTATAGATGGTATAAGGTCCTTTCCATCGAGATTTAAGCTTTCTCAGAAATAAAATTAGCCTCGAATGAAACAACAATACTTTCTGTCCTTCTCTAAATTCACAAGGTTGTATACAGTTGTCATGCCATCTCTTAGTCTTTTCTTTATACGTCTTGGCATTCTTGTATGAAAATAACCTCAACCTCTCTAACACATCAAGCTGTAACATCCTTTTTTTCACCTGCTTGCTTAAGATATAAATTTAATTGCTTTAAAGCCCAATGTGTTTTATTCTCCAACTGAAGCGGCAAATGACGCGTCTTTCCAAATACTAACTGATAAGGAGTCATTCCTAATGGTGTTTTAAAGGCAATTTGATAGGCCCATAGAGCATCCTCGAGCATTCAAGACCAATCTTTTCTATTAGATCACACCATCTTCTCAAGGATTCCTTTGATCTCACAGTTTACCCGTTCAGCTTGCCCATTTGATTTTGGATGATAGGCAGTGGCAATTTTATGTTTCACGTCGTACATGTCAAGGAACCACTTAAGCCATTTATTTACGAAGTGAGATCCTTCATTGCTAATTATAGCTCTCGGAGTCTCAAACCGTGTAAACACATGCTTTGGTAGGAATCGCATGACTACCTTAGCATCATTCGTTGGGTATGCTTCGGCTTCAACCCACTTGGATATGTTGTCGACAGTTACTAATATATACTTGTTACCATAATAAGAAGGAAACGGGCCTAGAAAATCAATGCCCCACACATCAAATAATTCTACCTCTAAAATGATTGTCAATGGCATTTTGTTCCTCTTTGATATGTTTTCGGTCCTCTAGCATCTATCATAATTTTTCACATATGCATACGTGTAAACTCAAAATTATATTGGGTTTTTCTATATAGTTTTACCACCTTTTTACTTAATAAATGTGTTTATCTCGAGTAATTATTTTTGGCATAAGTGAATTTTACTTAATTAGTAATTTTAGACATGAATTTAGAAAGTTTGTGAAATTATGCTTAATTGCATTATTTTCATACATATTTTATATTAATTCATGTTAATTTATTAATGTATGTATTTTCACTATGTAGTAGGTCCATTGGAGACATGATTTAAATAAATAAAACATGGACATGTACAAGTTATCCATGTGGACAGCAAGACTATGCAATTTTGGGCATTAGGTTGACTACTTGACCCAATAAAGAAGGTGATGAAAAATGGACATGTCTGCTAAGTTTTGGACTAAAGAACCGTCCAACAAGGGGAACTAAGAGCCCAAATTTGGAACTTAAAAATGGCTGCCAAAAATATGTTTTGGAATAATTAATTGAAGGTTCTTACAGTTGGAAAATAATCAGAATTCATCCCAACAACTTATCTGTTGAAATCGTCCACTCTATAGTTATTTTTAGCTTGAATTTGAAATTCAAATTGAGAAGACTTGGTCATCCCTTATTCTTTGAAACATGGTTGGCCACATGAGAAAGGGAAGGAAGGAAATTTAAACCTATTTTTCGAAAACTCGAACCCTTACCTTCACCTATAAATACACTGTCATCCCTCACTTCTATGATCATCCCTCATCTCCCAACATTCCTCTAATACTCTCACTAGTTTTCATCTCAAATCTTTTTTCCTTTTTCCCTTGCATATTCGTCCATCCTTCCTCCATTATTTAGTCTCAAAAGCTTTGCCAAAAGAACTCCTTAGTCAACTATCCCTTAGACAGTTAACAAAAGAAACATCAAGCAGAACGGAGGAGCACATCAATCAGAATAGATCTGAAAGGCTGTTGAACTGAATAGAGTTTACTCTTTCCTCTTGTTATTTATTTTACTCATGTTTGCTTTGAGTTTTTTTTTTACATCAACAATGATATTTTAACTCGTATTTGCTAGGATGATTATGTTAATTCAATAAGATCTATTTTATTCATGTTTAACATGTTTAGGCCTCAGTCAATCATGTTTCCAATTAATATCATGATGCATTTCATTCATACGTGATTGGGTATACTCAGATTAGCTCAGCGATCCTAACCAGACAACAGCTAGTAGATGAAACTCGATAAGTTGAGGCGTGTAATATCTTTAGTTAGCTCTATTGGCTTGCATAGTTTTTAGGTTTATGTTATTAAACTGTTGCAAACATAATGTCCCTGTGACCTCACATAAATGCTAAGAAACCCTTAGTTAATATGATCAGTAAAATGCATATTTAACTAAGTAAAAGACTCCGAAAGGATTTAATTTGGCTTCCAAACTCATGAATGGTCGAGTTCCCGTAGAAGTATTTCCGAACATTGTTAAGCATGATAAAGTAAATTGAATTGATTAGTATAATTATCCTAGCCCATTTAATGTTGATTATTTTTGTTGCTAAAGCCTTCATTCATATACTTAGTTAAATTGCATCTAGAGTAAATTACATTAGGGATCACTCTTTGCATTCATTTAAATTTAATCATCACTATCCAAATTTATTGAGTTTTTACAGAAATTGTTAATTATAATTTTGCACTTAATTGATTAAGCTTATACAGTCCCTGTTGTAACAACCCAAATCCGGCCCAAACGCTATGACCGAATTTGGTTTGCTACGGAGAAAACATTTGGAAAACGTTTCATAAATCCCTTTAAGTCGAATTATCTTTTTGATGAGAGATGGTTATTTTGTTTAAAACATTTGAGGTGTATAAAACCCATACTTAGATTTATTTTGAAAATATTTATTAAATCAAGTTATTATATATATTTTAAGATGTACCCGAGGGTACTAAAAACATTTTTGCTTTGGTTTAGAAAAACGTGTGAACTTATTATTACCATAATTAAATAGTTTAAACTAATATTCAAAGCAGGTAACAAAATAATAAAAGGAATTATTGGAGGCCTTATTACAACCCAATTAAAATTTAACCAACAATAAAATAAAATAGACTAAAATTGAAAGTTCATTTAAGTCAAATGTCCACTGCATGGCCACCTCGAGTCCATCCGGTCCAGATCCGCAATCTACATGTCACCTGAAAGATATAAAGGAGAAGGTGAGTCACCAAGACTCAGTATGTAACCTTTCCCCCGTTTTAAAGCCACATCATACACAAGTTATAACAATTAACATGCATCAAATCGTATACCCAACCTAACCATCCGTATCACCTTTCTCTACCCCGTGTGGTACCAAACCACTGGTGGTGCCAAACCACTGGTGACTTAAAGTCACAGATGTGATACCAAATCACTGGAGGTGCCAAACCTCTGGTGTCCGAAGACACGAATGATTGATGGGGCCAACCCATCGTGTGATGCCAAATCACTGGCGTCGATCCCGTATTATCATCTGTGGGGCCAACCCACTGTGGTGCTAAGCCACTGGGACGAGACGCTATGAGGTGCCAAACCTCTGGAGGTACCAAACCTCTGGTGACCGTAGTCATAATGTGTTACCAAAACACTGGTGTCCGTCGACACAATATCTCTGCCCCCTCCTCTTATCAACCCATATCAAGCAGTTATAAACAAGGTTTATGTCAACATACATTTATCACATGTATCAAATAAGCCATGCTTCCCAAAAGCATTATTATCAATCTCATACTGACAGAGACTTACCGGGATCCTCGCTTGTACCATTAAGGCACTAAATCCATATCTACATAAAGCAGATTTACACACAACATGCATTTAATACACTTTATTAATTATTATAAGCGTGTATTTACACACCTGATGTCGATGAGAAGTCTAAATCCCGAAAAGAGAAGTCGGCCACCCTAGATCTACTTGTCCCTATATTCGGCCAACACTCAGGTTAGTACTATGGCCTATTCGGCCAACCCAAAATAATTTAAAGGGGTCATCTTTGAACCCGAATCCTTACCTTTACCCTTTTAGCTATTAACCACAGCACTTGATTCCTGAGTCTGCTTCACCAACTTCCATCGGTTAGTAAACAAAACTGATAGCCTTCGGCTTTAAATCCTTGAAAGTTAAATCTTATGAAAATCGATCCTTACCACCACTTACCACCCGATTGATCCCGAATGACGGCTTGCTTTGTTGATCTCCAAAATCCCGGAACACTTAGACAGATTCGGTTTTTAAAACAGATACTTAGCCCCTTGTAAATAAATGCTGACATCGGCCCTTAATCCTTAAAACGTCGACAAAGATAGGGAAAGGAAACATAGGCATTCGGCCAACCATACTTACCTTCACAATTGATTGAATAACAGCGAAATCCCGAAGTGTCTATGCCACTGTACTGTTCGGCCAAAGTGAGTTAACAGGAGGAAAGGAAATCGGCACTTCCAAGGGAGTGTATTCGGCCAAGGTACTTCAAGGTAAGGGAAAGAAATTTCGGCACAAAGATGAGATGTGTGTTCGGCTAGAGAAAAAATGAGAGAGAAGGGTGTTTAGAGTTTCGGCTAAAGGGGTTTGAGAGGATGGAAAAATGAAAATCAAAGATGGAAGGGTTAGGAATTTCGGCTACATGCAAAGATGGGAAAAAAGAAAAATAGGTGATAGGTTGATGTTTTTATAGGCATTCGGCACCCCCTCCCCATCAAGCTTGCCGTCCACTCTCCCTCAACAAGGAGTTCAAATTCGGCCAACTCCTTGTTTTACTCCAAGCCCCTCATTTGATTTAATTCAAATGATTTGAATTAATCCCAAATAATCACCTAATAATCCTTTAATAATCCAAATAAAATCAACTAATATCTTTATTATATCTTATCATCATATTATCTAAATAAATAGATAATAAAAAGAGTTTAAAGAGAGCAAAACTCTCCCTCCCCCCTATGCCGTCCATATCAAGGTGCAAAAAGGGGATTTTCGTGACTCGAACCAAGGCTCTCCCTTATCCCTTGTGGCGTCACATGTAGCTCCTAAGTGGCCCTCCTTTTGCCACTTATCCTAGGCTCATTTTATGACAATAAATCCCTTATTTATTCTTGTAACCCCTACCTGCTAAGGCTTCTTACCTTTAAAGTTCCCAAATAAAATTTTCTACTAAACTGAGCCTACTCAAGACCTTTAATTAAGTCTTATTACACCACAATCAATACCATAACAATTCAAACATAAGGGAAATCATTTAATCACAATTAGCCCCGGTTTCAGGATGTTACAGTTCTACCCCCTTAAAAAGAATTTCGTCCTCGAAATTACCTGATCAGAAGAGGTGGCGGTATTGCTGCCGTATCACATCCTCGGGTTCCCACGTAGCTTCCTCTGCACCATGGTTCCGCCATAGCACTTTCACTAAGGGCACTGACTTCCTACGTAGAATCTTCACATCTCTATCTAAGATCTGAACCGGTTCTTCTTCAAAGGACAAATCCGAGTTGACCTCAATTTCTGCCACAGGCACTACGTGCGAAGGATCTGATCGATATCGCCTCAGCATCGACACGTGAAAAACGTCGTGAATCTGACCCAACTCTGCCGGTAGCTCGAGCTGATAAGCTACCGGTCCCACTCGCTTTAACACTGTATACGGGCCAATGAACCTTGGGCTTAGCTTTCCTTTTCGCCCAAATCTCAACACCTTTTTCCAAGGTGACACCTTCAGGAAAACCTTGTCTCCTACATCATACTCCATTTCTTTGCGCTTCAGATTAGCATAAGACTTTTGTCTATCTGACGCTTCCTTAAGACGAGCCTGAATCACCCTAACTTTGTCCTCCGTTTCCGTGACCAACTCTGGACCCAAGACTTGTCTTTCACCTAACTCCGTCCAACATGTAGGAGTACGGCATTTCCGTCCATACAATGCTTCGTATGGTGCCATCTGGATACTCGCTTGGTAACTATTGTTGTAGGCAAATTCCGCTAATGGTTGAAATTCTTCCCAACTACCTCGGAATTCCAAGACACAACCCCTCAGCATATCCTCTAAAATTTGTATGACCCTTTCTGACTGCCCGTCTGACTGCGGATGGAAAGCTGTACTGAAATCCAATCGCGTACCCAAAGCTTGATGCAACGCTTTCCAAAACCTCGACGTGAACCTTGGATCCCTATCTGAGATAATTGATACTGGCACACCATGCAATCTGACTATCTCGGCCACATACAACTTTGCTAGCTTCTGGAGTGAGTAATCCATTCTCACCGGTACGAAGTGAGCTGACTTAGTCAAACGGTCCACTATTACCCAAACTGCATCTTTCTTGCTGGGCGTAAGGGGTAGCCCGCTGACGAAATCCATAGTGATCCTCTCCCACTTCCATTGAGGAATCTTTACTGGTTGAAGTAGTCCCGATGGCAACTGATGTTCAGCCTTGACCTGCTGACAAGTCAGACACTTTCCCACGAACTCAGTCACTTCACGCTTCAACCCAGGCCACCAAAACTGTTTCCGCAAATCTCCATACATTTTGCTACCTCCAGGATGCATAGCGTATGGGCTACTATGTGCATCTTGGAGAATTCTTTGTCTTAGTTCCACATCCCTCGGCATACAGGGCCGTCCTTGAAAACATAATACACCATGATCAGTCAAACTATACCCTTCCAAACCACCATTTTGGACCTGCAATCTCTTTACATTCAATTCCTTGTCCACCAACTGCTTATCCTTAATCTCCTCGATCCATGTTGGCGTGACTTGCAACTCTGCCAAAAGACTTCCATCGTCATATAGACTCAAACGAGGAAACATTGCTCTTAAGTCCGCCACGACCTTCCGGCTCAACGCGTCAGCCACCACGTTAGCCTTACCCGGATGATACTCGATTGAACAGTCGTAGTCCTTCAACAGTTCAATCCATCGGCGCTGCCTTAAGTTCAAATCCTTCTGAGTCAAGAGATACCTCAGACTTTTGTGATCCGTATAAACTATCGACTTCTCCCCATAAAGGTAATGTCTCCATATCTTCAAAGCGAAGACCACTGCCGCCAACTCCAAGTCGTGCGTTGGGTAGTTTACCTCACGCGGTCTTAACTGACGGGATGCATAAGCCACTACCTTCCCCTCCTGCATCAACACACATCCCAACCCAGTATGGGATGCATCACAATAAACCGTGAACAACTTCCCTGCCTCAGGCTGTACCAAAACCGGAGCTTCTGTCAGAATCTTTCTCAGCTTATCAAAACTTTCTTGCTGCTTTTCCGACCAAACAAATGGTACTCCCTTCCTTAATAACTTAGTTAATGGTGCTGCGATTAACGAGAATCCTTCCACAAACCTTCGGTAGTACCCTGCCAGACCCAGAAAGCTTCGAATTTCGGCCACTGACCTAGGCGGTTTCCAATCCAACACCGCTTCAATCTTACGGGGATCCACTCTAATCCCTTCTGCTGACACTACGTGACCCAAGAAAGCCACTTCCCTTAGCCAAAATTCGCACTTACTGAATTTGGCATATAACTGCTTTTCCCTCAGTACTTGCAGAACTATTCGCAAATGCTTGTCATGCTCCTCCTCCGTCTTTGAGTAAACCAATATATCGTCGATGAACACCACGACGAATTGATCCAAGTACTGCTGAAACACCCTATTCATTAAGTCCATGAATGCCGCCGGTGCATTGGTCAACCCGAATGGCATCACTAAGAACTCGTAATGCCCATACCGAGTTCGGAATGTCGTCTTGTGAACATCAGCCTCCTTCACCTTTAATTGATGATAACCCAACCTAAGGTCAATCTTTGAGAATACCGACGCACCCTTCAACTGGTCAAACAAGTCGTCGATCCGAGGCAACGGATACTTGTTTTTGATCGTTAACTTGTTTAACTGACGGTAGTCGATGCACATCCGCATAGAACCGTCCTTCTTCTTGACAAACAACACCGATGCTCCCCATGGAGATATACTGGGTCGAATAAACCCTCTATCCAAGAGTTCCTGAATTTGAGCCTTCAGCTCCACCAATTCCTTTGGTGCCATTCGATACGGTGCTATGGATACAGGTGTCGTTCCAGGTAGCAAATCTATACCGAATTCGACTTCTCGATCCGGAGGCAAACCCGGAAGTTCTTCTGGGAATACATCAGCGAATTCCCCTACTGTTCGGACCTTTCCAACCACTGACTCCTTAGCCTCCAAGGCACAAATTCGAACTATAAATGCCTCACACCCTTTTCTGACCATCTTTACGGCCTTCAAAGCTGACACCACATTAGACAGGTAATTTCTTCGATTACCGATCATGACCACTTCATCCCCTTCGGCCATTTTAAGAACCATGCGCTTAGCAGCGCAATCCAACCGCGCCTGGTACTTAACCAACCAGTCCATCCCGAGGATCAAATCGAACTCCCCAAACGGTAGTTCCATCAGATCAGCTACAAACACGACCCCTTGGAGTTCTAGGGGTACATCCTTATAAAGCTTGTTCACAACTACAGAATGGCCTAAAGGGCTAATTACAGTCATCTTCCTAGCAGCAGTCTCAGAGTCTAGGTTCAAAGTCTCTACCACACTACTAGCTACGTATGAATGCGTCGAACCCACATCAATTAATGCAACATAAGGAAGACCGAAAATTAGAAACGTACCGGTTATGACATCCGGTGCGTCACCCTCCTCGCGACGCCTTGCCGCATAGACTAAGCCAGGCTGCCTTGCCTCTGTATTGCCTGCGCCTCTGCCCTGAGTTCTGAGACCACGATTAGCACTATGGCCCCCTCTACCATTACCACGACCTCTTTGTGGTCCCACACTTCTATCCTGAGTACGGTTCTGCCCCTCCGACTGATTCTGAGCTCGCTTCCGGGGACAATCCCTCACACGGTGATCCAACGACCCACATTCAAAACAGCCCCTCTCCCCGGTCCAACAACCTCCCCAATGGGATTTTCCACAGCGATTGCACTGAGCCGATCTCTGATTAGCAGTCGTGGGCCTTGCTGCCTGATTTGACCCACTTTGTCTAGCCTTTTTCTGGACATTACCACCTGACCCAGATGACCCAAAACCTCTCTTTTGTTTGATCCTATCGTAGTTTTGCCTTATAGATTCTTTGATCCCCTCGGCTACCTTAGCCTTTTCCACTAGAGATGAAAACTCACGAACTTGCTGCGGAGCAATCAACAGCCTCAACTCATCTCTAAGTCCATCCTCGAAGCGGACACAGCGCTCATGTTCGGTAGCCACGATGCCTCTAGTATATCTACTCAGCCTTAGGAACTCCGCCTCATATTTCGATACTGACTTAGTTCCTTGCATTAATCCCAGAAAAGCCTTCCTCTGCGCGTCAGTGTAGCTGGTACCCACATAGTTTTTCTGGAACGCAGCCTTAAAGTAATCCCACGTAAGATCATCTGCCGTGGCACCATCTCGGACCGTGAGCCACCACTGATATGCTTCATCCTTCAGAAGCGACACGGCTCCTTTCAGCTTCTCCTCATTAGACAAGTCGAGATCGTCCATGATCCTTTCTGTAGATTCTAACCAATATTCTGCTGCACTAGGTGCAACTCCCGACACACCCCGGAATACCTCAGCTCCGTTGGACCGAATTCGCTCGGGAACCGATTTTCGAGCTCCCAGATTTCCACCAGCCCCAGCCACCAACTCGAGAACTCGCAACACAGCTTGCGAAACTGCCTCACCTCCGGTCTGATCCTGCTCCTCAGCTCCAAAAGCTGGAGGTGGTGGTGGCGGTGGCGGTGGTACCTCATTTTCAGAACCTTGACCTGACCTGACGGGTTCAGACACAGTCATCCTACCCCTACCGCGTCCACGGCGTCCACGTCCTGTAGAACTCATTCTATCTAACGCGCTTTTAATCTGATTAAGAAAAATTTTATGGATTAGTAATTTATTCCACTTGATTATCCGCGAAGAATTTTATGAAAAGTTCAATAGGGATTCCTTCGATCAACAATGTTTTAAGTCTTCTACCCTAGTTCACACAAAAGGGCACATCCATTCCCTAATACTTTCCATGCTTATTCACTCTTTGGACATTTCTGTCCCGTTTCTATCCCAGGGGTATTTTCGTCTTTTTCCTATAGGGGTATTTTTGTAATTAAAAACCGAGAGATTTCAAACTTTAATAAAGCAGGTCGCTTTGAAATTCCCAAAACTGGAGAGTATTTCTGAAAATTTGTAAAATTTGAAGTTATGGCATCATTTTAGAAATCAGGGGCATTTTGGTAATTTTGTCAATCGGGGGTAATTTTGTAATTTTAATAAATCTGGGCTATTTTAATAGTTGTAAAACTCTGAGGGTTCCTTTTGCGAGTTTCTCCCTTTTTAAACGATGATGTTGCAAAAATTTTGAATTCTGGTAATTTTGCAAGTTGAGGGCATTTTCGTAATTTTCCAAATCCAAAGTATTTTGTTGGTGATTTGCAAAGTAGAGTTTTTGGATATTCATAAAATAAGGAAATTTTTGGGCAAAACCATTGAATTGATATTTTATGAGTCAAGGGCATTTTAGTAATTTCACCCCTAAGGGCATTTCTGTAATTTTTCGCAAATCAACTTTTTCGGGGAAAACATTGTAAAAATGGTTGTTCTCATATTTGGAAGAGTGATTTTAAGAGTTTTGAAAACCAAGTTTTTGTTGTTCTCTTCTTCTTCGAAAACATGGCTAGTTCCCTTTCGGGTTTTAGTCGTTATGTTTAGCCTATGACCGAGCCCTTTTGGTCAGGGTGAACCAAAGCTACGCACCAGGCAGGATTCGAGTGGAGAGGAGGTGAGTCACGCGGACTGCTTAAATACCAAGCTCCCACCGAACCTTTCTAGACATGCGCACAGAGGTTGCCACACCACTGAGCCCTTTGAGTTAGGGTGAACCGAAGCTACGCACCAGGTAGGATTCCTGCGAAGAGGTGGTGAGTCACTAGGACTGCTTAAATACCAGGCTCTTCCGGATCCAATCCTAGACATGCGTACAGGGGTTACCACACCCTAGCTCAGTGACTTGGTCATAGGTTGGTTGAGTTCATTAAGTCTTATGTTCTGTTTGTGTGTTTGAGTAATCTAATCCTAAGGTTCAAATTCCTATGAGTCTATTCTACGTTCCATGCTTCCTACCCTTCTATAGAAAATAATTCATACAAAAGTTAGAAACACTTACCTGGGCGGATTGGTGCCGGAGACTCGGTGCCATGCTTGTTCAAAACCAAAACCATTTCAAATCATTTAATAAGGCCTACTAATCATAAAACAAAACCTTTTTGGGCCTTGGGCCCCCACAGCCGAGCTTTGAACTGGGCTCTGATACCAATTTTGTAACAACCCAAACCCGGCCCAAAGCTATGACCGAATTTGGTTTGCTACGGAGAAAACATTTGGAAAACGTTTCATAAATCCCTTTAAGTCGAATTATCTTTTTGATGAGAGATGGTTATTTTGTTTAAAACATTTGAGGTGTATAAAACCCATACTTAGATTTATTTTGAAAATATTTATTAAATCAAGTTATTATATATATTTTCAGATGTACCCGAGGGTACTAAAAACATTTTTGCTTTGGTTTAGAAAAACGTGTGAACTTATTATTACCATAATTAAATAGTTTAAACTAATATTCAAAGCAGGTAACAAAATAATAAAAGGAATTATTGGAGGCCTTATTACAACCCAATTAAAATTTAACCAACAATAAAATAAAATAGACTAAAATTGAAAGTTCATTTAAGTCAAATGTCCACTGCATGGCCACCTCGAGTCCATCCGGTCCACATCCGCAATCTACATGTCACCTGAAAGATATAAAGGAGAAGGTGAGTCACCAAGACTCAGTATGTAACCCTTCCCCCGTTTTAAAGCCACATCATACACAAGTTATAACAATTAACATGCATCAAATCGTATACCCAACCTAACCATCCGTATCACCTTTCTCTACCCCGTGTGGTACCAAACCACTGGTGGTGCCAAACCACTGGTGACTTAAAGTCACAGATGTGATACCATATCACTGGAGGTGCCAAACCTCTGGTGTCCGAAGACACGAATGATTGATGGGGCCAACCCATCGTGTGATGCCAAATCACTGGCGTCGATCCCGTATTATCATCTGTGGGGCCAACCCACTGTGGTGCTAAGCCACTGGGACGAGACGCTATGAGGTGCCAAACCTCTGGAGGTACCAAACCTCTGGTGACCGTAGTCACAGTGTGTTACCAAAACACTGGTGTCCGTCGACACAATATCTCTGCCTTCTCCTCTCATCAACCCATATCAAGCAGTTATAAACAAGGTTTATGTCAACATACATTTATCACATGTATCAAATAAGCCATGCTTCCCAAAAGCATTATTATCAATCTCATACTGACAGAGACTTACCGGGATCCTCGCTTGTACCATTAAGGCACTAAATCCATATCTACATAAAGCAGATTTACACACAACATGCATTTAATACACTTTATTAATTATTATAAGGGTGTATGTACACACCTGATGTCGATGAGAAGTCTAAATCCCGAAAAGAGAAGTCGGCCACCCTAGATCTACTTGTCCCTATATTCGGCCAACACTCAGGTTAGTACTATGGCCTATTCGGCCAACCCAAAATAATTTAAAGGGGTCATATTTGAACCCGAATCCTTACCTTTACCCTTTTAGCTATTAACCACAGCACTTGATTCCTGAGTCTGCTTCACCAACTTCCATCGGTTAGTAAACAAAACTGATAGCCTTCGGCTTTAAATCCTTGAAAGTTAAATCTTATGAAAATCGATCCTTACCACCACTTACCACCCGATTGATCCCGAATGACGGCTTGCTTTGTTGATCTCCAAAATCCCGGAACACCTAGACAGATTCGGTTTTTAAAACAGATACTTAGCTCCTTGTAAATAAATGCCGACATTGGCCCTTAATCCTTAAAACGTCGACAAAGATAGGGAAAGGAAACATAGGCATTCGGCCAACCATACTTACCTTCACAATTGATTGAATAACAGTGAAATCCCGAAGTGTCTATGCCACTGTACTGTTCGGCCAAAGTGAGTTAACAGGAGGAAAGGAAATCGGCACTTCCAAGGGAGTGTATTCGGCCAAGGTGCTTCAAGGTAAGGGAAAGAAATTTCAGCACAAAGATGAGATGTGTGTTCGGCTAGAGAAAAAATGAGAGAGAAGGGTGTTTAGAGTTTCGGCTAAAGGGGTTTGAGAGGATAGAAAAATGAAAATCAAAGATGGAAGGGTTGGGAATTTCGGCTACATGCAAAGATGGGAAAAAAGGAAAATAGGTGATAGGTTGATGTTTTTATAGGCATTCGGCACCCCCTCCCCATCAAGCTTGCCGTCCACTCTCCCTCAACAAGGAATTCAAATTCGGCCAACTCCTTGTTTTACACCAAGCCCCTCATTTGATTTAATTCAAATGGTTTGAATTAATCCCAAATAATCACCTAATAATCCTTTAATAATCCAAATAAAATCAACTAATATCTTTATTATCTCTTATCATCATATTATCTAAATAAATAGATAATAAAAAGAGTTTAAAGACAGCAAAACTCTCCCTCCCTATGCCGTCCATATCAAGGTGCAAAAAGGGGATTTTCGTGACTCGAACCAAGGCTCTCCCTTATCCCTTGTGGCGTCACATGTAGCTCCTAAGTGGCCCTCCTTTTGCCACTTATCCTAGGCTCATTTTGTGACAATAAATCCCTTATTTATTCTTGTAACCCCTACCTGCTAAGGCTTCTTACCTTTAAAGTTCCCAAATAAAATTTTCTACTAAACTGAGCCTACTCAAGACCTTTAATTAAGTTTTATTACACCACAATCAATACCATAACAATTCAAACATAAGGAAAATCATTTAATCACAATTAGCCCCGGTTTCAGGATGTTACAGTTCTACCCCCTTAAAAAGAATTTCGTCCTCGAAATTACCTGATCAGAAGAGGTGGCGGTATTGCTGCCGTATCACATCCTCGGGTTCCCACGTAGCTTCCTCTGCACCATGGTTCCGCCATAGCACTTTCACTAAGGGCACTGACTTCCTACGTAGAATCTTCACATCTCTATCTAAGATCTGAACCGGTTCTTCTTCAAAGGACAAATCCGAGTTGACCTCAATTTCTGCCACAGGCACTACGTGCGAAGGATCTGATCGATATCGCCTCAGCATCGACACGTGAAAAACATCGTGAATCTGACCCAACTCTGCCGGCAGCTCGAGCTGATAAGCTACCGGTCCCACTCGCTTTAACACTGTATACGGGCCAATGAACCTTGGGCTTAGCTTTCCTTTTCGCCCAAATCTCAACACCTTTTTCCAAGGTGACACCTTCAGGAAAACCTTGTCTCCTACATCATACTCCATTTCTTTGCGCTTCAGATTAGCATAAGACTTTTGTCTATCTGACGCTTCCTTAAGACGAGCCTGAATCACCCTAACTTTGTCCTCCGTTTCCGTGACCAACTCTGGACCCAAGACTTGTCTTTCACCTAACTCCGTCCAACATGTAGGAGTACGGCATTTCCGTCCATACAATGCTTCGTATGGTGCCATCTGGATACTCGCTTGGTAACTATTGTTGTAGGCAAATTCCGCTAATGGTTGAAATTCTTCCCAACTACCTCGGAATTCCAAGACACAACCCCTCAGCATATCCTCTAAAATTTGTATGACCCTTTCTGACTGCCCGTCTGACTGCGGATGGAAAGCTGTACTGAAATCCAATCGCGTACCCAAAGCTTGATGCAACGCTTTCCAAAACCTCGACGTGAACCTTGGATCCCTATCTGAGATAATTGATACTGGCACACCATGCAATCTGACTATCTCGGCCACATACAACTTTGCTAGCTTCTGGAGTGAGTAATCCATTCTCACCGGTACGAAGTGAGCTGACTTAGTCAAACGGTCCACTATTACCCAAACTGCATCTTTCTTGCTGGGCGTAAGGGGTAGCCCGCTGACGAAATCCATAGTGATCCTCTCCCACTTCCATTGAGGAATCTTTACTGGTTGAAGTAGTCCCGATGGCAACTGATGTTCAGCCTTGACCTGCTGACAAGTCAGACACTTTCCCACGAACTCAGTCACTTCACGCTTCAACCCAGGCCACCAAAACTGTTTCCGCAAATCTCCATACATTTTGCTACCTCCAGGATGCATAGCGTATGGGCTACTATGTGCATCTTGGAGAATTCTTTGTCTTAGTTCCACATCCCTCGGCATACAGGGCCGTCCTTGAAAACATAATACACCATGATCAGTCAAACTATACCCTTCCAAACCACCATTTTGGACCTGCAATCTCTTTACATTCAATTCCTTGTCCACCAACTGCTTATCCTTAATCTCCTCGATCCATGTTGGCGTGACTTGCAACTCTGCCAAAAGACTTCCATCGTCATATAGACTCAAACGAGGAAACATTGCTCTTAAGTCCGCCACGACCTTCCGGCTCAACGCGTCAGCCACCACGTTAGCCTTACCCGGATGATACTCGATTGAACAGTCGTAGTCCTTCAACAGTTCAATCCATCGGCGCTGCCTTA
Source organism: Gossypium australe (assembly GCA_005393395.2). Lineage (NCBI taxonomy): Eukaryota > Viridiplantae > Streptophyta > Magnoliopsida > Malvales > Malvaceae > Gossypium > Gossypium australe. The sequence continues at coordinate 42,979,909 of CM016625.1, read as the reverse complement.
AGTTCAAATCCTTCTGAGTCAAGAGATACCTCAGACTTTTGTGATCCGTATAAACTATCGACTTCTCCCCATAAAGGTAATGTCTCCATATCTTCAAAGCGAAGACCACTGTCGCCAACTCCAAGTCGTGCGTTGGGTAGTTTACCTCACGCGGTCTTAACTGACGGGATGCATAAGCCACTACCTTCCCCTCCTGCATCAACACACATCCCAACCCAGTATGGGATGCATCACAATAAACCGTGAACAACTTCCCTGCCTCAGGCTGTACCAAAACCGGAGCTTCTGTCAGAATCTTTCTCAGCTTATCAAAACTTTCTTGCTGCTTTTCCGACCAAACAAATGGTACTCCCTTCCTTAATAACTTAGTTAATGGTGCTGCGATTAACGAGAATCCTTCCACAAACCTTCGGTAGTACCCTGCCAGACCCAGAAAGCTTCGAATTTCGGCCACTGACCTAGGCGGTTTCCAATCCAACACCGCTTCAATCTTACGGGGATCCACTCTAATCCCTTCTGCTGACACTACGTGACCCAAGAAAGCCACTTCCCTTAGCCAAAATTCGCACTTACTGAATTTGGCATATAACTGCTTTTCCCTAAGTACTTGCAGAACTATTCGCAAATGCTTGTCATGCTCCTCCTCCGTCTTTGAGTAAACCAATATATCGTCGATGAACACCACGACGAATTGATCCAAGTACTGCTGAAACACCCTATTCATTAAGTCCATGAATGCCGCCGGTGCATTGGTCAACCCGAATGGCATCACTAAGAACTCGTAATGCCCATACCGAGTTCAGAATGTCGTCTTGTGAACATCAGCCTCCTTCACCTTTAATTGATGATAACCCAACCTAAGGTCAATCTTTGAGAATACCGACGCACCCTTCAACTGGTCAAACAAGTCGTCGATCCGAGGCAACGGATACTTGTTTTTGATCGTTAACTTGTTTAACTGACGGTAGTCGATGCACATCCGCATAGAACCGTCCTTCTTCTTGACAAACAACACCGATGCTCCCCATGGAGATATACTGGGTCGAATAAACCCTCTATCCAAGAGTTCCTGAATTTGAGCCTTCAGCTCCACCAATTCCTTTGGTGCCATTCGATACGGTGCTATGGATACAGGTGTCGTTCCAGGTAGCAAATCTATACCGAATTCGACTTCTCGATCCGGAGGCAAACCCGGAAGTTCTTCTGGGAATACATCAGCGAATTCCCCTACTGTTCGGACCTTTCCAACCGCTGACTCCTTAGCCTCCAAGGCACAAATTCGAACTATAAATGCCTCACACCCTTTTCTGACCATCTTTACGGCCTTCAAAGCTGACACCACATTAGACAGGTAATTTCTTCGATTACCGATCATGACCACTTCATCCCCTTCGGCCATTTTAAGAACCATGCGCTTAGCAGCGCAATCCAACCGCGCCTGGTACTTAACCAACCAGTCCATCCCGAGGATCAAATCGAACTCCCCAAACGGTAGTTCCATCAGATCAGCTACAAACACGACCCCTTGGAGTTCTAGGGGTACATCCTTATAAAGCTTGTTCACAACTACAGAATGGCCTAAAGGGCTAATTACAGTCATCTTCCTAGCAGCAGTCTCAGAGTCTAGGTTCAAAGTCTCTACCACACTACTAGCTACGTATGAATGCGTCGAACCCACATCAATTAATGCAACATAAGGAAGACCGAAAATTAGAAACGTACCGGTTATGACATCCGGTGCGTCACCCTCCTCGCGACGCCTTGCCGCATAGACTAAGCCAGGCTGCCTTGCCTCTGTATTGCCTGCGCCTCTGCCCTGAGTTCTGAGACCACGATTAGCACTATGGCCCCCTCTACCATTACCACGACCTCTTTGTGGTCCCACACTTCTATCCTGAGTACGGTTCTGCCCCTCCGACTGATTCTGAGCTCGCTTCCGGGGACAATCCCTCACACGGTGATCCAACGACCCACATTCAAAACAGCCCCTCTCCCCGGTCCAACAACCTCCCCAATGGGATTTTCCACAGCGATTGCACTGAGCCGATCTCTGATTAGCAGTCGTGGGCCTTGCTGCCTGATTTGACCCACTTTGTCTAGCCTTTTTCTGGACATTACCACCTGACCCAGATGACCCAAAACCTCTCTTTTGCTTGATCCTATCGTAGTTTTGCCTTATAGATTCTTTGATCCCCTCGGCTACCTTAGCCTTTTCCACTAGAGATGAAAACTCACGAACTTGCTGCGGAGCAATCAACAGCCTCAACTCATCTCTAAGTCCATCCTCGAAGCGGACACAGCGCTCATGTTCGGTAGCCACGGTGCCTCTAGTATATCTACTCAGCCTTAGGAACTCCGCCTCATATTTCGATACTGACTTAGTTCCTTGCATTAATCCCAGAAAAGCCTTCCTCTACGCGTCAGTGTAGCTGGTACCCACATAGTTTTTTCTGGAACGCAGCCTTAAAGTAATCCCACGTAAGATCATCTGCCGTGGCACCATCTCGGACCGTGAGCCACCACTGATATGCTTCATCCTTCAGAAGCGACACGGCTCCTTTCAGCTTCTCCTCATTAGACAAGTCGAGATCGTCCATGATCCTTTCTGTAGATTCTAACCAATATTCTGCTGCACTAGGTGCAACTCCCGACACACCCCGGAATACCTCAGCTCCGTTGGACCGAATTCGCTCGGGAACCGATTTTCGAGCTCCCAGATTTCCACCAGCCCCAGCCACCAACTCGAGAACTCGCAACACAGCTTGCGAAACTGCCTCACCTCCGGTCTGATCCTGCTCCTCAGCTCCAAAAGGCGGTGGCGGTGGTACCTCATTTTCAGAACCTTGACCTGACCTGACGGGTTCAGACACAGTCATCCTACCCCTACCGCGTCCACGGCGTCCACGTCCTGTAGAACTCATTCTATCTAACGCGCTTTTAATCTGATTAAGAAAAATTTTATGGATTAGTAATTTATTCCACTTGATTATCCGCGAAGAATTTTATGAAAAGTTCAATAGGGATTCCTTCGATCAACAATGTTTTAAGTCTTCTACCCTAGTTCACACAAAAGGGCACATCCATTCCCTAATACTTTCCATGCTTATTCACTCTTTGGACATTTCTGTCCCGTTTCTATCCCAGGGGTATTTTCGTCTTTTTCCTATAGGGGTATTTTTGTAATTAAAAACCGAGAGATTTCAAACTTTAATAAAGCAGGTCGCTTTGAAATTCCCAAAACTGGAGAGTATTTCTGAAAATTTGTAAAATTTGAAGTTATGGCATCATTTTAGAAATCAGGGGCATTTTGGTAATTTTGTCAATCGGGGGTAATTTTGTAATTTTAATAAATCTGGGCTATTTTAATAGTTGTAAAACTCTGAGGGTTCCTTTTGCGAGTTTCTCCCTTTTTAAACGATGATGTTGCAAAAATTTTGAATTCTGGTAATTTTGCAAGTTGAGGGCATTTTCGTAATTTTCCAAATCCAAAGTATTTTGTTGGTGATTTGCAAAGTAGAGTTTTTGGATATTCATAAAATAAGGAAATTTTTGGGCAAAACCATTGAATTGATATTTTATGAGTCAAGGGCATTTTAGTAATTTCACCCCTAAGGGCATTTCTGTAATTTTTCGCAAATCAACTTTTTCGGGGAAAACATTGTAAAAATGGTTGTTCTCATATTTGGAAGAGTGATTTTAAGAGTTTTGAAAACCAAGTTTTTGTTGTTCTCTTCTTCTTCGAAAACATGGCTAGTTCCCTTTCGGGTTTTAGTCGTTATGTTTAGCCTATGACCGAGCCCTTTTGGTCAGGGTGAACCAAAGCTACGCACCAGGCAGGATTCGAGTGGAGAGGAGGTGAGTCACGCGGACTGCTTAAATACCAAGCTCCCACCGAACCTTTCTAGACATGCGCACAGAGGTTGCCACACCACTGAGCCCTTTGAGTTAGGGTGAACCGAAGCTACGCACCAGGTAGGATTCCTGCGAAGAGGTGGTGAGTCACTAGGACTGCTTAAATACCAGGCTCTTCCGGATCCAATCCTAGACATGCGTACAGGGGTTACCACACCCTAGCTCAGTGACTTGGTCATAGGTTGGTTGAGTTCATTAAGTCTTATGTTCTGTTTGTGTGTTTGAGTAATCTAATCCTAAGGTTCAAATTCCTATGAGTCTATTCTACGTTCCATGCTTCCTACCCTTCTATAGAAAATAATTCATACAAAAGTTAGAAACACTTACCTGGGCGGATTGGTGCCGGAGACTCGGTGCCATGCTTGTTCAAAACCAAAACCATTTCAAATCATTTAATAAGGCCTACTAATCATAAAACAAAACCTTTTTGGGCCTTGGGCCCCCACAGCCGAGCTTTGAACTGGGCTCTGATACCAATTTTGTAACAACCCAAACCCGGCCCAAAGCTATGACCGAATTTGGTTTGCTACGGAGAAAACATTTGGAAAACGTTTCATAAATCCCTTTAAGTCGAATTATCTTTTTGATGAGAGATGGTTATTTTGTTTAAAACATTTGAGGTGTATAAAACCCATACTTAGATTTATTTTGAAAATATTTATTAAATCAAGTTATTATATATATTTTCAGATGTACCCGAGGGTACTGAAAACATTTTTGCTTTGGTTTAGAAAAACGTGTGAACTTATTATTACCATAATTATATAGTTTAAACTAATATTCAAAGCAGGTAACAAAATAATAAAAGGAATTATTGGAGGCCTTATTACAACCCAATTAAAATTTAACCAACAATAAAATAAAATAGACTAAAATTGAAAGTTCATTTAAGTCAAATGTCCACTGCATGGCCACCTCGAGTCCATCCGGTCCACATCCGCAATCTACATGTCACCTGAAAGATATAAAGGAGAAGGTGAGTCACCAAGACTCAGTATGTAACCCTTCCCCCGTTTTAAAGCCACATCATACACAAGTTATAACAATTAACATGCATCAAATCGTATACCCAACCTAACCATCCGTATCACCTTTCTCTACCCCGTGTGGTACCAAACCACTGGTGGTGCCAAACCACTGGTGACTTAAAGTCACAGATGTGATACCATATCACTGGAGGTGCCAAACCTCTGGTGTCCGAAGACACGAATGATTGATGGGGCCAACCCATCGTGTGATGCCAAATCACTGGCGTCGATCCCGTATTAACATCTGTGGGGCCAACCCACTGTGGTGCTAAGCCACTGGGACGAGACGCTATGAGGTGCCAAACCTCTGGAGGTACCAAACCTCTGGTGACCGTAGTCACAGTGTGTTACCAAAACACTGGTGTCCGTCGACACAATATCTCTGCCCCCTCCTCTCATCAACCCATATCAAGCAGTTATAAACAAGGTTTATGTCAACATACATTTATCACATGTATCAAATAAGCCATGCTTCCCAAAAGCATTATTATCAATCTCATACTGACAGAGACTTACCGGGATCCTCGCTTGTACCATTAAGGCACTAAATCCATATCTACATAAAGCAGATTTACAAACAACATGCATTTAATACACTTTATTAATTATTATAAGCGTGTATGTACACACCTGATGTCGATGAGAAGTCTAAATCCCGAAAAGAGAAGTCGGCCACCCTAGATCTACTTGTCCCTATATTCGGCCAACACTCAGGTTAGTACTATGGCCTATTCGGCCAACCCAAAATAATTTAAAGGGGTCATATTTGAACCCGAATCCTTACCTTTACCCTTTTAGCTATTAACCACAGCACTTGATTCCTGAGTCTGCTTCACCAACTTCCATCGGTTAGTAAACAAAACTGATAGCCTTCGGCTTTAAATCCTTGAAAGTTAAATCTTATGAAAATCGATCCTTACCACCACTTACCACCCGATTGATCCCGAATGACGGCTTGCTTTGTTGATCTCCAAAATCCCGGAACACCTAGACAGATTCGGTTTTTAAAACAGATACTTAGCTCCTTGTAAATAAATGCCGACATCGGCCCTTAATCCTTAAAACGTCGACAAAGATAGGGAAAGGAAACATAGGCATTCGGCCAACCATACTTACCTTCACAATTGATTGAATAACAGCGAAATCCCGAAGTGTCTATGCCACTGTACTATTCGGCCAAAGTGAGTTAACAGGAGGAAAGGAAATCGGCACTTCCAAGGGAATGTATTCGGCCAAGGTGCTTCAAGGTAAGGGAAAGAAATTTCGGCACAAAGATGAGATGTGTGTTCGGCTAGAGAAAAAATGAGAGAGAAGGGTGTTTAGAGTTTCGGCTAAAGGGGTTTGAGAGGATGGAAAAATGAAAATCAAAGATGGAAGGGTTGGGAATTTCGGCTACATGCAAAGATGGGAAAAAAGGAAAATAGGTGATAGGTTGATGTTTTTATAGGCATTCGGCACCCCCTCCCCATCAAGCTTGCCGTCCACTCTCCCTCAACAAGGAATTCAAATTCGGCCAACTCCTTGTTTTACACCAAGCCCCTCATTTGATTTAATTCAAATGGTTTGAATTAATCCCAAATAATCACCTAATAATCCTTTAATAATCCAAATAAAATCAACTAATATCTTTATTATCTCTTATCATCATATTATCTAAATAAATAGATAATAAAAAGAGTTTAAAGAGAGCAAAACTCTCCCTCCCTATACCGTCCATATCAAGGTGCAAAAAGGGGATTTTCGTGACTCGAACCAAGGCTCTCCCTTATCCCTTGTGGCGTCACATGTAGCTCCTAAGTGGCCCTCCTTTTGCCACTTATCCTAGGCTCATTTTATGACAATAAATCCCTTATTTATTCTTGTAACCCCTACCTGCTAAGGCTTCTTACCTTTAAAGTTCCCAAATAAAATTTTCTACTAAACTGAGCCTACTCAAGACCTTTAATTAAGTCTTATTACACCACAATCAATACCATAACAATTCAAACATAAGGGAAATCATTTAATCACAATTAGCCCCGGTTTCAGGATGTTACACCTGTAGAGACGATAACTCATTTTTACTTACTTATTACTTGAACAACTATGTACACTTGCGTAAACCACGTTACAATACGCGTCCTTAAACCACTCATGTTATCTATAATCTCGAATCCAATTGAATAAATCATGTCAATAACACGATTAATTTGGAACACAAAAGAGATTTGAATAATTGTAGATTTAATATTGGAATAAAGAAATAAACCGAATGAAAAGAGAAAGTATACTAAAATACTTTAATAATATAAATAAACTCTTGGATCAAAACCGATTCCTATAGGAAAAACAAAAGAGTTATGAAAAGCCGAAAAAGAATTAAGTTAATCTTACTCTTAAGCTACTAGGGTTTTTGAATGCGTCTAGGACGACTTCGTTACATCAAACCCCTAATGTCTTACTTATATAAGTGTTGTCATCCCAAATTAGGTCTTCGACACATCCTAGGTCTTCGTATAAAGTTGATTGCGTGGATGAAAATAGCCTCGATATTCTTAGGCAGCATGTCGACCTGTTTCGTGACACACCATGTCTATGGCGTGACACGACATGCAAAATATGCCTTAGTCATTTTTTTGTGCTTTGACGTCCCGAGAAAACTTGTGTATCACTCATCCATTGCTTCCATATTGAATGCCCCTTTAATTCTTCATCTTACATCTCAATTAAACATATTAGTACTACCTAGGCTAGTGTTGGCCTATTGGGTCACAACACTTATAAAATATGTTAAAAAACACTTATTTTATTAATATTTAATCCTCATACCTAAATACTAAAAATGTAATATAAAATCCTAAATCGCATAGAAAACAAGCTCCTTAAGTGCGAAATTGACCCAATTTAACTCCTATATTTAACGATAAGTTATTTATGTGGAGATACCACTAAGTTCTCCTGAACTTATAAAATTACTGCTTGAATGCATGTTAGATAAGGACTTGGACATTAAGAGGGACCAAGCTAGACTCTTCTAGAGTTAAGTGGTGTACGATAATTGTTTATGTATATAAAGGGGCAACAATAGAGGCCATCGCTCAGGGTTAGAGTTATTTTAGTCTGTATTAAGGCATAATGTAAACTTGTAAATAATCGCCAGATTAATTAACAGTGCCGGGTTGTGTGAAATTGAAACTAGCATGACGAGTTTGCAGATTTTAGAGAGTAAATTGGAGGCTTAAGTTGTTTAAGTATGCATTTAAAATATAATAGAAATGTGTTAAGGTATTCGAATTATTATGGCACCCGATACCCAAACTTGACGATCAGGATCGCTAAAGGGTGTTACAAATTGAGTGGTATCAGAGCTTCAGTTTAGTTGACCCTCTAGACATGAGAAGTTATGAAATAGCCCCTATATACATGATAAATTAGATCTGGCTTAGTCCTTCAAGTTGTTGTAATACAGTAAACGTGACAAGAATAAGTGCAGGTTGATGGATCATTATAAGATTTGTGATAAGCGTCACAAAAAGAAAAGTAAGTACGATAGAAATAGAGGGATAAGAAAAGATAAGATGGGAGTTTTGATTACTTCAAAAGATCTGTATAAGTACAATAAATGATTAAGCTTTATCCCCAACCGGTGGATCAGTCGTTTCCTCTGTGTTTTCCTCCCTCTCAACATTAGCTTCTCTTTAGGCAGAGGAGGTGGCAATAACATCAGAGGTTCCATCATCGAAGGTAATGCCATCCGAAGAATCCTAGTTGGACATGTCTGGATAATGGTTATGGAATATTTCTCCAGACTCCTTCCATTTCTTTTGGAATTTCCTTCACACGGCCCTATTGTGATTTAGGACATCGAAGCCAAGGTCAATCCTGACGAGAAGCCATAAGCTTTTAAAGTTCATGTAGCATAGATCGAAGGGAACCATAGTTACTTGCAAGGGCAGTATTAAGATGGACCTTAAAATTGGAAAATGTTCCTCAATACCTTTGTTGGTATCCGCCACAAATTTTTCCAGAGCCTCGTTGCTCTCTTTTTGTATTTGCTCTTTATTAGCTACATGTTGTTTCTCTAGTGTCTCTAGATGGCGAACCTTTTCTTCTCAATCTTTTTCTCGAGCCGTTGATTCTTGGTATTTAACTTCCCATGCAGAGACGGATTGAATAATTTTGTGATTTTGTAGAAATAGGGCATCATAGGATTAGTGAAGTTGGGCTAGTGATTGTTATCCCGAAAGGATGGTTCTCTCATAATTAGCCCGGTGTGACTCAACCTTTCTACAAGTTTGTTGGAGAGACCAACTCATAAGTTCCCAATCTATAGCTATTGTAGATAAAGAACCTGTCAACTTAGCGAGGGTATGCTTGTGAATGCCCTCGGAGGAAGAAGATGGGTAGGCAAATTCCATCAACTCTTGGAGCAAATCCTTATCTTGTTTTTTCTTAATTATGAGTAGGGAAAAGGGGTACTGATCTTTACTGATGTGCCTTCTCCATAGGAAGAAGGTTTGTACCTCACTAAAAAAAAGGGTATAGTCGATGGCGTCAATCAGGGAGGTGTGCCAGGTGGAACTAGTAGTAACCCAGACTGGAGCACCAGGTAGAGACGTCGATGGGTGTGGGGAGAGGTTGCATTATAATTTGGCTTGGTGGGTGGAATGGAGATGACTTAGGAAGAGTCGAGGGATTCCCTCTATGGGATCAAGGGTTCTTTACCATGTTTATGGAAGACCAAAATAGCTTTGCTCTTTTCCCCAGTACTAGAGGACTCTCCTTCTAGCATCTACCTCTTGCAATTACTACTAACTACCCAGGTCCAAACACCAGCTATCGCCACAACTTCTTGTGCACTTTCCACAAGTGCATCCACATCTATGTGTGGAGGATGTGTTAAAGGGAACGAAATAACCTGCAATGACAAATTAGGAGTCTACAATAGGATTAGTAAAGGTCTGGTGAGAAAAAACACCCTCAAGATCAAGTGTTGAGGGAGATAAGCGTAAAAGAGATATACTTTGGAGGGTGGAAGGCTCCCTTCTCCTCACTAAGGACTGGGTCAACTTATCAAAAACCCCATAAGGCCATGCTTCACTGGTAGGCTTGACTCTTTTGGGGTCTGCTCCCAATGCTAAACCCGTTGATCTAAAGCCATTAGGGCTTTACTCTTCTAAACAGTAATAGAAAAACATTCCTTGCTGTTAGGAGTTTGCCCGGTCATACTGTGACCTAAAAAGGTTAGAAGCGATTGGTTTTCACTGAAGGCAGATATACTTGTTAGGGATAAACCACGTCGTAGGAAAGCCAAAGCTGCCATCAGTCTCCTTTTTCACCCGTATGAACTTGTGGCGATCTGAGTGGAAAATTTAAGAGGAATTTTAAATTATAGATTCATAGCCCTCGAGAGTGCGAAAGGAGACAATCTAGTTGAGATCCCTTAGGTAATGACCTCCAATTGTTAAAAGTACTGAAATATGGCAAGGAATAAAGGCCCACAATGTTTACTACAATCAACGAAGTAAGCTACCATAGTTCTCTAAGAAGGACCGATAAGTTGCTCGGGTGCAATCCCATAGATATTTAACACCCTACAGAAGAAAGGATGTAAAGGGAGATGGAAGCCTGCCTCCAATAGGTATGGCAGAAGGATAAATCCATTGCTGGAGTCACTCAACTGGAAATCTCCATCTATGATTACGATTTCAAAATCATAGACAAAATTGGTTAATCTGATTCCTCTAAATAATAAATGCTTTAACATCTCCTCGCAACTAGCCATACATTTGTAAAACAACAATTCAGTGGGCGTTCTGGCTCTATGATCAAATGACCCATGCAGGCATGCTGAAGAGGGCATATTGCCACCCTGACCCCTCCAATTCCAATCACTATAGTCCCTTCTTTTCCCTCCTGGCGATGGCTTAATTTGGGGCATCACGAAGCTTCAGTGGATTGTGAAAGACAAAAGTGAAAACTATAGGAGGGGAAAAGGAGGAAATGAAGAAAGGAAATCGAAGGTTTTGAAGAAGAATTAAAACAAAAGGGAAATTTTGAAGAGAAACCCGAAATCCAATGAAGGCAATTTCTTTTCCCTATATATCTCAGTTTTAAATGACCAAACATTCGTTGGAAGATGAATTTCAAATTTCTAAAAACGGTTCTGGTCACCCAACCAGTGTTTAACACACGTTATCTACCAAGAGGGTTTTTCTTAAACCTTTTGGTAACCAGAAAAGCGGGAATGCTTGCCAGATGATGAATGTTAATCGAGGAATCACTCGTTGGCCTTGTGTTGACCAAATGTCTAGCCGATGGTGCAAGTAAGAATCTGCTAGAATGATTATGAAATAGTCCTTGTGTAGTTAACTACCTTGTATGAAGTAAGGATAAAAGCCACACTTTGAGTGGAATAAGTTCAATATGAATTTATAAGTGTTAGGCCAACATTATGGAAAGTGGAGATTGTAGAGGTGTCTACCTTTAGGTATATAGGCAATTTTCTGAGACAAGGGAAACTAGTTTGGAGTTTGCCTCAAATTTTAGGTAAGAGAGGAAATTTCAAGGATGAATTTTTTTTAAGTGCAGGGGAGTTGTAACACTTAGTTGTCTTTATTGACCCAAAATTAAAGAGAGCTAGCATTAAATTGAAAAGACTAGTGAATTGTCGGGATCTACTAGGAAATACAAAAAAAATTAAATGGTTGAATTATGACTAATTGGATCTAAATTCTAGTTTGGTTAAGGTGGAACCGATTGGTTTCATACTGGAGGATAGGATGATTAGGAATAAGTAGTTGTTTTGGTCTGCGGAGATCGTTCTTTGGGAGTATATATAGGTGTATGTGGAAACACAATTCTTTTTAATTCTATTTATTGAGTTTTTCTCCTTCTATAACATCGTCTTCTTCAACCGCTCCGAAAAAGAAGATGATGTAGTTGAAGAAAGCTCTGCATGTTATTGTCATCAAGGATTCTTAAAACCCTATGTATAATTCATGATTTTGGGTTTTTAAGGACTTATCACTTTTATGCTATGTTTGGTTGGGTGTAATGGCATAGCCATTACACCCCTATTCCATGGGCCCACCTAATCACTTGTTTGGTTCAATGGAATGCCCCATTACGGGCTTATTCCATTACGGGTGTATGCCAAAAATTGGCTAATTTCTGGGGGATTTCTATTCCCTTCCCAGACCACCGTTTGGCTATTCCTTTCCAATTTTTACCCTCCCAACCCAAAGCTCCAAAAGCAAGAGCAAACAGAAGCTGCCAGCAAAGCCACCCCACAAGGCTCTACCTGCTCCACCCTCTCCTGATTTACTGTTTCAGGCAAGTGCTTCCGACGGCTGATTTCTCTTTTGTCAGTGCTACTGGATTTTCATTTTCCTTTTCTTTGATTTGTTGTTTTCTTTGTTTCAAAACCCAAATAAAAAAGACCCACAAGAACCACAATAGCTCTTTGTTTCTGCAGTTTTGTTTCACAGGGAAGTGTGAACAAATTTCTGGAACCCCAAAAAACCCAACTAGGCACCGCGACACGGAACAAGTCAATTTGGAGTCGGCGGTACTTGTTGATCGATTTCAACCCCCATCATTTGATCACCGATATCTCTGATAGTGAGTTTAATAAAAAATAGAAAAATATTAAAATATTAATAAACAAATTTTATCAAATTGATTGATTACAAGACCTTGTTTATTTACTTTGTTTTCCCCCTTAATTTGGTAGGATCCAAGTAAATCAAACACTCTTTGCTATATAGAATTTCAGTCACCTCTATTTAAGGTAAAATTTTGATTGTCGATGAACCCTATTTTAGCTTTTATTATTGAAGAGTGTGGGATGATGTTTGATTTTTGGTTGATCATATAAGCTTAAAGATCACTGCATTCAACGGTATACTGTGTTGTCATTATTGTTGTAGTTGGAGTAGTATGTCTTCTTGGTCCCTTGCTTATAGCCATGGATGACCCCATGAAATTCACATGTTTTTACTGAAGCCATTTCTTGAGAGGTTTAGGAGCATTCGAGAATGTTCTCAAACCTTAGTGAATGTTCCCTTATCTTAGCTTGTTTTTCACATTGTTACACAATTTGCTTTTAGGGATTTTTGCAATGTTGAAACATACAAATTTCTTTTATCGAAATTGAGTGATTGAAAGAAAATGGAATAGAATATTAGGTTTTGCATGATGTTATTCATCGTGCATGATAATGCTCGCTCTTTAATTGTTTCATTGTTATGATATATGTGGTTCTGGGTACTTTGTACTTTGTGGTTTTTTAATGAATTTGTATGTAAATTTCTTCCATGTGCGATAACAACTGTTCATATTTTTGTTTGAAATCTATTCAACACGATGGAAGTTCTATTAGTGTTTTGGTGTATTGGATTTTATCTATTCAAATGTGATGGCTTTGTGTTGAAGTTCCAATACTGTGAAAATCGTAGTATGAAATTACAAATGTTGGCAATTGGTGAAAACATTTTAGTTGTAAACTCGGTTATTCGTGGGTGTATTGTTTAACAAGAAAGTATCATGCTAAGAGTAGAGAATTCCCAATTTTCTATTATTCATTTATAAAGTTTTAAAACTCAGGCTTCTGTTTGAGTGTCTGATATGGGTATGTTTAATTTTTTAAAGAGATTTTCATGTATTTGGAGGATTCTAGGAGGGTCATGTACTTGTATACTTGTCCCAATATGCATAAAAAAACCATATATTTCAAGAAAAAAATGAAGAGTCGAAGTAACATTGCTTTTATTTGTTATATTTTTATAGATATTTCGAACGTCGCATTTACTAGTCTCGGTGTTCTACAATGACAAAGAATGTTAGAGAGACCGTAAAACCTTACTGTCTTGTGTTAAACTGAGGAAGGAGATAGATCACTGATTGTGGATATATCTGGGATTAACCTCTAGGCTTTATAGTTAGCTATCAAGCAAGATTTAAAGAGCTCAATATCTTGTAGAAAATGAGTTGGCATGTTGTGCTCGAACTATGGGAATGATTTCTTTGCTTCAAGTAGTAATGCAGAAAGCACATCCTTGCATCTCTGTTAGCCCTCTGTTAGCCCTATTTGCATCTCTGAACATAAAAGATCCTTTAACAAACTTTTTTCTTTTAGTAATGTTTCAACTTTAACAGGGGTAAATGAAATTACATTTCAACAAGAGTTATATTCTGTGCTTGGAGTCTTCTTTCTTTCAGTAATGTGATAAAGCTGTGGAAATTATTCTTCCTCTTGCTTGAAATTCTGGTCTGCAGTCTGCTTGTGGCTTTATTATGCTATATAAACTGTCCATGAATGTTAACATTGGATCTGGAATTACCTGGTAGCATACTTTCATGCTTGACAGCTAGAAATGCTTTTGTGAATTAAATGGGATAACGAATTCCTTCTTCTGATGATAATGGTTATATTGAATAAAAAACTGTCTTTTTTTTGTTAGATAATGGAATGCTAAACGCCTTGATGTTTGATTTATATTCAATATCAGGTACCCTGTTCTTGATGTTATTCTTCGTGCATGATAATGCTCGCTCTTTAATGTTTATTCTTCGTGCAAAAATTTGTAAATTTGCTCAATTTACTGTGTATGAATTACTTATTTTACTAGGATTATATGACAGCTTATGTTTCAAGTCATTTGATCTAATTCATAAGCTAGTGAAGTTACTTCAGAAATTCGGATGCTTTAGGTTGATGGGGTTCTTCTAATCACTGCATTATGTTTTTTTTTTCATCCAAATGCTGCCTTTTTTATCACAGTTGAGGCTATGGCCTTTGCATTAGTTAAAAGGGTGCTGATGTTAAATTCTTATGGACTCTTCATTTTTGTTGAAGTATACAGATGGATATATGGATATGACTGTAAAAATTTAGAAAAATCTAACCATATCGCCAAGTAACATAAATCAAGTTAACTTAGATAATTGGACATGTAGTAATAATTATGTGTTCTTTTTCATTCAAATGCAGTGTTTTTAATCTTAGATGGGATGATGGCATTGGCATTAGTTAAAGGGTGTTGATGCTAAATTCTAATAGACTATTGTTTTTTTGTTTGAATTACTACAATTAAAGGCCAAGTTAGTACAGATACCAGAATGTGCGCATAAGTGTGTGTGCTGGGTGGATGATTATGGGTGCGTGAATTCATAGAAATGTTAAATGTATGGTTTGTTATTTTCTAGATAAAGTTTGCAGTAGCTACTAAAAGTTGTTCAACAGAAGAAAAGAATCCATGTAGCCATTCCAATTGATGCAGGAGCAGTTGTTTACTGTTCTTTCTTTTTCTTTTTTTGGTTGTTTGTGCACGTTATCTTTGTAATAAATAGTTACTTACTAGCATGTGAAAATTTTATTGATGTTTATTTGAGCCTTGAAAGCTTGGGCTAAGTTCAATAATATGCTACTGACCCTAATATAGATAACCCTAGGGATTTGTATTCAGCAACACACACTTATGCGCACATTCTGGTATCTAGCTACCTATTATGTCTTAATGTTGTCAAATGTTAATTTGTTTTTTTCTTAAGATAATTATGCCAGGTTTTTCAGAATCAAATGTTTCTTCCCAAAGTTCTCGAGGAACCAAAAAGAAATGGGTTCCAGAAGAAGATGATGCGTTGGTTTCTTGTATGGTCGACTTGCACAATGTTGGAACCTTTAATGCTGATACGGGATTTAAAGCTGGTTATTTAAATGAGTTGGAAAAAATGTTAGAAAAAGTTTTACCCAATGCAATGTTGAAGGCTAAACCTAATATTGAATCGAGGATTAGAATACTGAAAAGGGATTGGTCAATCGTTTATGACATGCTTAATGGAAAAAACAATAGCGGTTTTGGTTGGGATAAGCATATGCAGCTCGTTGTTGCTGAAGATGCGGTGTGGAACTCATATATAAATGTAAGAATTATTTCAAGTCTTTATTATCTTATTTTCACCAAACTTATAACTAATATGAATTCCTCTTTTTTATAGAGTCATAAAGAAGCAGGTCAATTTAAACATCGTAGTTTCCCTTATTACGACCAACTTACTGCCATCTACGCAAAAGATCGAGCCACTGGGAAAGATGCTCAAACAGCCGCTGATATCATTGAAGAAATAAATGTTTAGGATGTAGTTACTACAAGTATTCATGAAGAAAGAAACGATTCCTATGGATGTGAAGCTAATATCTCTTTGGATGACATGGATGTTTCAGCTACAGAATCGCAACCAGCTAGAAACCAAGGGGGTTCCGCATCTTCAAAGAAGAAAAAAAAGAATTCTAATTCAAGTGATCATGTTTCTTCTTCATTTCATGATGCTGCCACTTTATTGGCGAAAAACATGCAGGCCGTTGGCGAACAAATCAGTAGGAGTATTGCCTCTGATGCGGTAATTCAACAAAAGTCGGAAGAATTTCAGATCATCCAAGAAAAAGCTATAAATTTATATCCAACATTATGTGAAATAGAAGGTTTAACTGTGGATGAGCGT
Organism: Gossypium australe; assembly: GCA_005393395.2. Lineage (NCBI taxonomy): Eukaryota > Viridiplantae > Streptophyta > Magnoliopsida > Malvales > Malvaceae > Gossypium > Gossypium australe. The sequence continues at coordinate 42,963,485 of CM016625.1, read as the reverse complement.
TTTCGAGTATTGAGCAAAATTCCAGATCATCCAACGCAAATGCTCATTTTCTTTAGTTTACCTTCTTCTGTACGATTGGAATGGGTCATAAGATTTCTTGCTGACCATTAAAAATCATAATTGTATTGATGATATTTTGGTAACTTTTTGTGTTTGTAATATTTGGGACGGTATAATGACATGATATATGTCATTACAATGTTGTAACTTTTTGATGTTGTAACATATTGATTATGACATATAAACTAATGAAATCATGTAACCTTTTGTTAATATATGAATATTATGTTTATGCAAAATATAATTCTCATGTAATTAAATTATTTGTTTCAATAATGATATTTTAGCACATTAAATATGTATTGCAGTTTAAAAATAATAAAGTAGATTATATATTTTTATAGTATTATATATTTTGATTTTTTAATTCATATAATAATTATATTAAGAATGTTATTAAATGATTTTTTATTAAATTATATTTAATAATAATTATGTTAAAATATGATTAAATTATTTATTATTTTATTAAATTATTTTCAATAATAATCTTATTAAAATTTAATAACAGTAACAATAATCATCTACCTAAAAAAAATTCTGCTAAGGGTATTTTGGTCATTTTAATTCTTTTCCTTATGCTATTACAACATCATTCCATTCAACCAAACACAAGAATTATATTACATCTCTATTCCATTCCATTCAACCAAACAATTGAATTACTTATTACACCTCTATTCTATTACATCTCTATTCCATTACAGCTCTATTCAATTACAGCCCTATTCCATTACAGTGAACCAAACGTAGCCTTAGTTTAACTGATAAGTGGTTGTCGTGCTTAGCTACCAGAATGAATGAGACTCTAGCAATTGGACAAGCTAAGCTAATGGGAATAAGGGAAATTCGGGTTAGTTTCTGTACTCCATTCCTAGGATGCTGTGTGGATGGCCTAAATCTATGTTGAGTCATATTATGATGTATGATCTCTGCTGATTGTGAATGCTAAGCATGTATAAGATTGTAGGGGTATATGAGTATTCGCCATTGTAGTTTAGTATGCATGTAATAGTTATGATTCTCTGTCTAAAAGGTAGCATAACTCGTGAAAGTATGTTAATGAATTGCAAGTATTGCATGTTTTTAATGGTCGAGTACGAAGGGGAGATTTTTTACGGGTAAGACGAAGCTAGTTTTGGGGAAGAGAGTTTCTATTACCACCATCCGGTGTTACTAAGTGCAAATCGTGATGTATAAAGCTCCGGTCCTTGTGGAAGGGACACTTCGGTGTTCGAGCATTAAGGTTGGAAATGGAGAAATCGAGGAATGGGCAAATGAATAGGGATTTGGGATTCCATTAAATTTCGCCATACGGTGTTGCTAGGTGCAAACTGTGATGTGCGAAGCTCCGGGACTTGTGAAGGAGACACTGCAGTGTTTGAGCATCAAGGTTAAATGTGAAACGGAATGGTATCGAATGGGAATTCGAGATGACACTATGACCACAGTTATTAGATTCCATAGAGTAACATTGCGATGGCGATCAACAGGCTTTATGGGCGCCACTGCAACGAAATTAAGGTCCTTCAAGGTGACACCTCAAAGAGGTTTAAGGTGTAAAATCATAGCTTGACCATGAAAACTAATACAGTCTGCCGAGACAGATAACATTGGGTAGTCCGTCGGGATAGATAACACTGGGTAGCCCGCCAGGACATTAAACATGGGGAATACAAGTATAAGACCATGGCTCGACCATAACAACCAATGGAGTCTGCCAGGATAATAAATGTGGGAAATAACGTGTAAGACCATGGCTTGGCCATGGCAACGTAGAGAGTCCGTCGGCAATGAAATTATTTTCTCAACTGAATTTTAATTTTGTTGAAGTCATGGCAAATGTACCGTAATAGAATCCATGAGGAAAATATATTTAATTATCTTATTAAACAAATCCTTAATTAAAAATAGATAAAATAATAATTTGAAGAACTTAAATTAATTTCTAAGTCATCTTTTGTACTTAGCGAGAAAACACATTCATTACAGATAGTGATACATACAATTTCTCTTACTTCATCCTTTTCATTCATTTCTTATTATTGGTTCTACATGCAATTTGTTTCTAGTTATCTCGAGCTACTAGAGAAGTTGATTGGATATATATAATTAGGGCTCAAATAATTTTTAATTAAGTTTCGACTTTTCGCCTATTAATTACAAATTTTTTTAGTCAAGAAGTCATTCCACTAAAGTATCATGACTGAGCTCTCCTTTTTTATATATCATTACAAAAGATACTTTTCAAGTGCCCGTCCAATTACCTTATCATAATTGTGTTACCCTCATAGGATATCCTTAATCTCTTTGGGATAAATTTGTTCTCTCAGTGCGATCGTATTTTATCTCATGGTAGCCATTAAATCTTTCTTCATGAAAAGTCAATTACTATCAAATAGTAATTAAATCATTTATCCTAAGATAAAAGATTCGTGGCCACATTACTTTCCACTATCATGTCATGCTAATGAGAGGATATCATTTACCATTTGTTTGGGTTATAAATTTCACTATTGTGGAAAAATGCTACATAATTCAAAAGTCGTATATCCAACAAACCAACATTCGATTCCTTATCTATTTGAACTCAGGCTTTCATTTATATCAAAGTATACAATTCACACATATATAATCCATCATACACTCAAGATTAAGGTATGTCACATGACCGCCTATAAACATGTGAACGTTAATAGTAAAAATAGCACACCAAAAATATATTAAATTAAATTGGCGGTGTCCGCAAGCGTACGGGTCAAATTATAATATATTATTGTATTACAATGGAACACCAGCAAATATTCCGAGAATCGTACCCAAGGGACTGCAAATTGGAGAAATTACTATTAAATTAATTATAGAAAATAATTACTAATCTAATTAAGTCACGAATTAGTAGTGTAAGTCCAAATTAATATATTTATTAAAATAATTAAATTATTAAACATAAATTAACTTAAAGGACTTTCCTATTCCTAGTGTCGACAACACGAGCCTTTAGTCTATGATCTATTAAATCCCTAATTAATAAACAGAAGATTAACTAATTTCAGAATTCATGTTTTAATATGAATTAGCTATTAATTAACTAGTATTGCCTCCCAACTCTATTAATTAATTAATCGATGAATACTCACTTACCTCCCAGCCTCACTTTCTCCACCTCGATAACTACGATTTACTCAGTTGGACTTATCTCTCGATCTCATCTCTCTTACGATTACTTATTAAGGTTGTCAATTCTAACAGTTTAAGAACACATAAGTTATACCAACTAATCCTATTATGAACCCTTATTCTTTTGTTAATTAATCGACTTGATTAATTAATTAGTTTAATAATCGAAACATGCAAGATATAAAATAAACACAATAAATTATTCTAACATTCATACTAATTGATCTGTAACACCCCAAACCCGGTCTATGCGTTAAGACCAGACTTGGTATGCCACACAAATCGAACATACATCTAGTCATCAAATGATTTAAAGAAAACAGATCTTCAAAAACTATTTTGGAGATGGAGTTTATCAAAAACCGAGGTTAATTTGAAATCTATGATTTTAGAGCATAAGAGTTTATAATTTGATCTCAGAGAAATAATTGGTTACATTTTTAAAGAAGTTTAAAAAGAATTCAAAAGGAATTTGAAAACAAAATTCATAAAAGAGTTTTCACAGAAATTTTTACGAGTTTGAGATATTTAAGAAAAACCCCTTTTATACGTAAATTAAAGAAAACATTATAAAATTAAAATAGTCCCCTTTTAGTATCTAAAACATATTAAAATCCATCCACGATTAAAAATCCATAAAAATAATGCCAGAGGCCTTATTACATCACAACTGAAAAATTTATTGAAGTAAAAATACTAAAGAGCAGTTCAAAGTTCATAAAAACCATCATTTGAAGTATGGCCCCCGCGAAGTCATCCCCGGCCCAAGCCTCCATCAATTATCATTACCAAAGAAGGGTAAGAAAACAGGGTGAGTTACTTAGAACTCAGTGTGTAACCCACTTACCAAGTCCACTCGGCCAAACCATCTAAGCATTTAATTGGGCTTGAGCCCATTAATGAATATAACAATAGAGTAATTAAAAATGCATGTGAAATGCAATTCCCAACCAAGCTTAAATTTCCATCCGCTACACACCACCCATACCAACCAGCACACCTGTGGGGATCAAGTCAACCCACCCCGCCAACACACCAATCGCAGGCATTAAGCCATTTAATTCGCAGGCAAAATGCCATTTAAATCAATGATTCGCAGGCCAGTGGCCATTAACACGCAGGCATTAAGCCATTTAAACTGGGCACGAAGCCTTCTTCTCTTCATCAAAATATCCCAACCCATGCAATCATGTATATAAAATGTACAACAATTTATTCATATGATAATTTTAACATCAGGCCCATATTAAAATTTGGCCCATTACACAATTTGGCCCATTTCACAATTTGGCCCATTTCACATGAGGCCCATATATCACTTTTTATCATATTAGCCCATTAAGGGCGATTTCGTAACTTTCACGATTTTAACACCGATTTCATGCACTTACACTAAAGTATTCATAAACCATATTTTTTCGATTTAACCAACTTGGCGATTATTAGTCTAATGCTTAATAACAGTATAACATCTAACCATGAGATAGGTGTGAAATTACACACCTGATTACGATGAGAACTATACTTTCCCGCTCGTCGATACCTAAATATGTGTCACACTTGATTAGAACGCTAATACTTAATATAAATCTATACTAAAGATAAGTGATCTAGATCTTTACCCTCGGAATCTTGAACAACAACTATTTGTCGGTTCTCCCCGGTTGACGGTTCACAACCCAATGGGAATCCCGAACAGCTAATGGCTCCGAACTACGAACAACTTGGGTCCACAACCCGGTGGAAAATCCGGATTGCCGAAACAGCCCTTCGTTTGAATCTAGAGGGAATAGCAAAACCGCCCCTCTTCTGAACACTATTCACTACCCTTTTCGACCCTATCTTGTTTGCCTCCATTGACAAAAGATTATTAGTCCAACTAATATATCGGAATTTAAGACTATTGGTTTTAAGGGCGAAATCGGCTTACCACAAAAATATCTTTGCGTTCACGGGATGAAAATCGAGCAATAAAGTCCCTTAACACTTTGGACCGAATCCTAGCGATTCACGATGATTACGAATACTTCGAGTTTTGGCCTTCACTTTATCACTATAAAGACGAAAAGATTGTCTGAGAGGAAGGGATAGAGGATGCTATTTTCAGTCAAAAGACCCTCCCAAACTAATATGTATATTCGGCTAAAGAAAAGAAGAGAAATAAAGAATCGAAGAGGATTCTTACCGATTATTCAAAACAATACAAAGAAAAATGATTGAGTAGAAATGTTTGAGAAATGGAAATTTCGGCTATGAGGATGGTTATTAACATTCGGCCATGGTAGAAGATTTTATAAAAGAAATAGTGATGTTAAGAGTTCTTTACAAGAAGAAAGAAAGGAGAAAAGAAATAAAAGAGAAAGTGTTTATGTGTAAATTTTCAATAATGGAAGATGAACAAAGAAATGATCTTGGGGTTGGTGTATATTCGGCCAAAAAGAAAGAAAAGAATATGACCTTTCAAGATGGTATGGTTTCGGCACAAAGAGGAGAAACTTGGGAAAATTGAAAGATGGTATCAATTTGGTCTAGAAGAAATGACCAAAACCAAAACAAAATTTACCCATTGCACAAGACACAATCGGCTAGGGAGAGAAGTTGTGAAGAGAAAAGGAAAATGCACTAATTTGCTAAAGCATTATGGCCAACTAGCTCCTAATCCTTACCAATATTTGGCCAACCCCCTTCTAGCCCCAAAACCGTCTAAGTATATTGGCCAAAAGTCAAAGTTTTAGCCACCCAAAAGTTTCCAAAACATCACCCTTGTTTCATGCCTTGTGTTCCCCCTACATACCATATACTCATGATTCCCTACCTTAAGTTCACTCTTACCATATCCTTTAGCCATCATACCTTAAAATAAAAGTCTAACTTACCAAAAATATGATGCTTGGCCGACACTTGCTAGGAAGGAGCAAAAATTAATATTCACAAAATGCATACTAGGGTATTCGAACCTCTCCCCTCAAGACCATACATGTAGCGCATAACCTCTTGACCAATAGCTCAATTATGCTATCTTTTGCCACTTAATTTCCTTAAACATCAGGGTCACTTGTTCCACTTCAATAAAGTACTCTTTACTAAAATTTATTCTAATTCCGAATAAATCTCGAGCCTTCTCAAGACTATATTAAACACACAAATTAAATCATTCACAAACTAAGCACCAAAAACATGCAACATATCGATACTCAATTTTTAGGATGTTACATGATCAAGTTAACAAAGCATAAATAAAATAATAAAGAAAGAGATAGGAGAATGCTCATTGACAATTATATTGAAGCGCGGATCCGGAGAAATCTTTGCTCGAAATTTTCTTCACATCGAAATAAAAAGGTTTCGACTACACAAACATAAAAAGAAAAGAAAACTAAAACAGAATAGAAAACTGTCTAAGTCTAAAATTGTTTACAATCCTGATGGCCCTGAGGCTGCTTATATAGGGAACAACCTACTTGGTGACCAAGTATCCCGAGATACACTTAAATATCACTGTGTCGTCCAAAGAAATCAACCCTTTTCTTCCACGCCAAGTCGTGTCGCCAAGACATAGGAATGTTTCTCGTCCCAACATCAACGTTGTGCCATATCTTCTTAATTCTATAGCGTCGGTGTGACAAGAGGTAATTCCTTGTGACGACGTCGAGTGCTTTCCTGGTCCTTGGCGGCATCGTTCACATATTGGGCTCTCTCATGGCCCGATCATTATTCCTTGTATTCTTGGACCTCAAATGGTATCCTACACACTTAAATAGCTCGCTAGTCACTTATGAGGGCCGAATTAGCTTTGTGAGTCATCAAAATAACAGAAAATGTGTAAAAACACTTATTTTTATTACCTTTTAATCTTAACCTACTACTACTGCAAATGCAATATTTAATTATAAAAGTGCTAGAAAACAAACTCGTTAAGTGCGAAAATGACCTATAATAACTACTACAAGTGACGCCAGGTCATCACACTATGAACTTCACAAGTGAATAAATCCATAAACAAATCCAGGATCTATTCTACTTGGGTCCTATCCAATGTACTGTCAATCTAGTCAATCACATCTATGTCTCTATCTTTTAGAAGTCATTCACTCCATTACCCAAGATAAGGTATCTCCCCAAATAGATTTTGAAAAATGACACATTAGTTTGCCAATTGATTTTTTTCAATTTTGATTAGACGTGTGTCGAAACCATTTTTAAGAATTTGGAAAATGGGGTTGACTTTTAAAAAACAAAAATGGGAGTCGCCACCAATCCCTTTTTACTTAGGTGTGATTGGATCACCTTGTAAAACATTTTATTTTAAAATATTTGATTTTGGTCCACGAAAAACAATAAAACGGGTTCGGGAGTCAGTTACGTATGAGGAAGGGTTAGCACCCTCATAATGCCCAAAAATTGGTGCCTAATCGATATAATCATGTCCAAATGTTTGAAATTTAAAAGAATTTAAAAAATATGATTTCTTAAAAACTTTGAACAATTTGAGTTAAATTTTGAGATTTCTTTGTTCCGAAGGAATATAAACATCACATCCAGCACGTTAGGACACGATATTTTAAAACCTTCGTAATCAAAATCATCTCATGATTTACAAAACATGTTAAAAGAATATTTAGTTATTTAGCCAAACGGAAAATCGCAACCCAACACGTTAGGGCACTATTTCCCGAATTTCTAAATACAAAACATTGCCTTATTTTAAAAACCTTTAGATAAATATAGTAATTTTGTAAAAGATGGATTTTTTTTTATTTTAAACAATAACCATGTGACAACATTGCATTTATGTACTATCAAACATAAATAATAAAAGCAATTATAATATACTAACATTTAAGATAGGCATAAAGAAATAATAATACAGAACATGACAAATAATAATTCCTACACTAAAACAATTATAAATACATGATGAAGTATAAACAAATATAATAAATAATAAACCAAATATGAACATATTTCAAGCAAGTTGAAAGTGCTCATGCAATGACGAATAAAAATGTACATATATTAAGAAAATAACTATTTATGACTTTATTTAATAATCTAATACATATAAAATTACATTTTTAAATAAATAATGTATTATTCAGTATAAATAATTTTTGGTAAAATAGAAACATTTTAACAAAATAATATAAGATATAATGCTATATAATATACATTATTTTAAAAATGTAATATGATTACTAATATATAAGTTAAAAATAATATAATAAAATAATCAAATCAATAATAGATAATAATTTAAATATATAAGAATAATACATAATAATAAAAATATACAAGTTAAATTAATTTACAAATAATATGAATAATATGATATCTTAACATGATAAAATAATTTGAAAAAACAATATTAGTGTAACACCCATTACCCGTATTCAACGCCGGAATAGGGTACGAGGCATTACCAAAACACATACACTTGTAAACGTATTAAACTGAGTCATAAAATTTCATCCAAATTATACAAAATGAACTGCTAAATATTAAAGGCCAACATTTTAAGCCAAACCAATTATAACATATACAAATGACTAAGTCCCCTATACATGCCATAAACTTAAAAGATTTGTATTCACTTTTACCCCACGATGATAGCTTGATAGTGTGATTACATCTCCGACGATCTCCAACTCGAGTTAGCATACAACCCTATAAGATATGGGAAATGAAGGGAAGTAAGCTACAAAGCTTAGTAAGTAAGTAATAAGTGATTTATTAACAGACTTTTATAAATCTTCACAATATGTTCTCAAGATAATACAATCATAATTGCACATAGTTCCACTTTTTATTCATGTTCATCTCAAGTTGTCTACTCGAGTCACAGCCACTAAATTATATATATCTTGAGCTACGGAACTCCAAATTAAGATCCAATAATTTTCCCTGAAACTAGACTCAAATATCTTATTACCATAAAATTTTTCAGAATTTTTGGTTTAGCCAATTAATACAGTTTATTCTTCAAAGTCTCCCCTGTTCTGCTGTCCAACAGTTCCGACCATTCTTCGCTAAAATTTAATTATCTTTTCGTACATAATTCAAATTATGTTCTAGTTTTTTTATTATAAAAATAAACTAAATAAGGAATCTAACCATATAAATTATGTCCCAAAATTATTTTTGTACAATTTTCAAGTCAGAATAGGGGATCTCGAAATCACTCTGAACCAGTCTCACAAAAATCTAAATATCTCAAAATATACAAATCATTTGCTTTCTTTGTTTCTTTTATATGAAAATAGACTCAATAAGATTTAAATCAATATCTCATCCAACATATAATTCAATTTCTACTATTTATGGTGATTTTTCAAAATCACGTAACTACTGCTGTTTCAATCTATTTTACTGAAAATTTTACTCTCCCATGTTTTCTTTATGTTACTTCCATATATGCACACATAACACCAAGCATGTTCAATACTAGCCATACAAATGAATAATAATCACCAATATTTATGAGTACTCATAATGGCACTCACACCATATCAGCCTTACCACAATTTCAATCACGTATCACATATCAAACACATTATGCACATATACACATAGTCACATGCACCCTTGCTCACACGTACATTTGCCACATTTCTCAATTGATCACATTCACTCTTGCACTTATTCATAACATGATCACACCAATCACTATTAGTAATTTATCTCGTTGAACCCCTTCGGAAAACACCCGATACTCGGTGGTCTCAGCACATAGCTCCACCTACACATAACTCGGCTTTCTTGTACACATGGTGAAGGTCTCTTATCACCCATGTGACCTAGCCATTCCATCTCGTAGCTTTCTTGTCTACATGGTGTCCAACACTAGGAACCACTCATGTGACCTAGCTACTCATAACCCGTAACTTTCTTGTACACATGGTATACACACAGTATTACACATGTGACCTAGTTACATATGAAATTATTATCTCGTAGCTTTCTTGCACACATGGTGAAAGTATCTTATCATCCATGTGGCCTAGCTACATATCAAATTTTTCCATCTCGTAGCTTTCTTGTGCACACGGTAAAGGTCCCTTATCACTCGTGTGACCTAGCTACATATTGTCCGTATCTCTCGGTTTTCCTAAGGTTCAATCTAGAATTTCACATTCCATATTTTTCATATTATAGTTATCACCCAATGATTTTCATAATATCTAGCAAAATAATTATTGAACAAGTAAAATAAATGCATTATTTACATATCAACTTTCCATTTCACATAATAACCATAGTCATAGAAAACACCTTTAAGCACAACATTTCGACCCATTTTCCATGTCACCTATGTCACCTTTTACCATAAACATTATTATTAAATCAATTCACCAACATAATATACAAAACATGTAATTCAGCAAAATCAATTTAATACCACAATTTAGGTTTCAAACATACATTACGACATTATTGCATTATTATTTACACACCAACTTACCTCGGATCCAGAAACGACAATTTACCAACTTTCTTGATTTTTTATTTTCCTCCCGTTATAGGTCCAAATCTCGTTTTTCAGGGTCTAAAACATCACATTTCACTTATTTAATTAATGTAATACTCAAAACAGTCCCTAACTCAAACTTTTGAAAAATTAAAATTTTGCCCCTAAACTTTTACATATTTGCACTTTTGCCCCAATACTCGAAAATTAAACTTCAGCCCTTATTCTTATGTTTTATAACATGCTAATCATTTTTCCCTTCTATGGAAACATCAAATTCTTACTCTAACACACACTTATGCACATTAGGTATTTTTACCGATTATGTCGTTTTACTCGTTTTCACTTAAAATCGCTTAGTAAAAGTTGTTTAACATAATTTCAAGCTTCATATTCTACCATAAAACATCAAAATACACACTTTTCACCTATGGGTAATTTTCCAAAGATGAACCCTAGCATGAATTATTGGTAGCATATGCTACATCGAGCTACCGGGACTCCAAAACCGTAAATAACTTGAAAAACGGGGCTAGAACGGACTTACCATGAGCATGGAAAGTTATGAAAACCTAGCCATGTCTTCCCTTGGTAAAATCCGTCCATATGAAGAAGATGGACAAATTTGACATTTTAATTTTGTTTTTAATTCATTTAATTTACAAAAGGACTAAAATGCCCTTACAAAAAAATATCTTAGCTAACATATATCATATCCATTTTTGTCCAACAATTTAACCAATGGGCTAATTACCATTTAAGGACCTCTACTTTAAATTTTCATAGCAATTTAACACCTCTAACTTCTAGAACTCAAGTTTTGCACTTTTTACAGTTTAGTCCTTTTGACTAAATTGAGTGGCCAAAGTCAAAATTTTTGAACAAAATTTTCACGAAATTGTTCCGTGAAATTGTAGACCATAAAAATATGATAAAAATAAAATTTCTTACGTCGGATTTGTGGTCCCGAAACCACTGTTCCGACTAGGCCCTAATTCGGGATGTTACATTTCTCCCCCCCCCTTTTTGGGTTTTCGTCCTCAAAAATCTTACCAAAAGAGTGGTTTAGTATCTTTCTCTTAATTTCCAACATCACTAAATATTCTAGCAATAAAACTCATTCTAATACGTCCACTAGTGCATCACTAAAAAAAATCATAAACTCATTACTCAATTCTAACTGAACTCAGAACTAGAGCTTCGGTTAATAATACCTTCAATTGCTTTAACTTTGTTAGTATACCCAGACCATTCAAACTTTCACAAATGTGATAACTTTTCCAATCAGAACAACTTTAACTTAGAATAACATCATCCGGTTAGAATAATCCAATAGGCATATCTCTGTATTATGCTTTCTAGAATATAATTTCTTCATTTAGACTATCCATCTTCATACTCGTGAATACACAAAATTTATTATCTTAGTTGAGGCATGTTTAAATATATATAACTCACAAGAAAACAACAGAGATCCTGATGATTCCTCAGAGAAACCCAACAGAAAAAAAACAACGCTTACCGACTCTAGACTTCCATCATAATAGAGATAATATATTTTCCGTATATATAAAACAAAACCATAATCAGTAGAAACATAAGAATAGTCCCACATAAATTTTTACCATCGACTTCATTCCAACATATTTAAATAGAATCCCGAAGAGATAAAGAAATACCAATCATAAACTGACCAGACCAACAGGGCATTCGTCTAACATCATAGTTAGCTTCTCACAACGTAAGAACTCCATCAGAAACTGAACAATCACACACATATCTCTGGGGATAAAAGAATATATAGAATACACAGAAAAGATCATCATATTCATTTCAACTGTAACTATCACACACACAGACATCTTTACTACTCAAATATCATTTCTTTGACTAATTCTGTCATCATGAACCCCGTATTATTCCACTCACTAACGAAAATCAATTCGGGAAAAATTTCAGTAAACACATACTTTAGACATCATATTTGAATAAGTCGATTAGCCGAGACTAACTTCTCTTTTATCCGTGACATTGCATAATCTGTATAATCTTTAAAACATTCTGATATCCTTCCAAAATTGTTTCCACTTTCCAAACTATTCTTATCTCTATATGCATTACTAAGTATTTCACCACTAAACTTTTTAGTTTCACATTTATGGACTTATTCCACGTGGTTCTCATGAATTTTCGTTATAAAACAACACTAGTAAGGGGGTGAGGTCGTAAAGCTTCTGACTTGACTCTCATAAATACACACATATGACTTTGTATTCATCACCAACATCATATAATCACAATTACATAATTCACTTCAAGCTAATTAACATACATAGTCATGTTACACGAACTGTTTTGATTATCTTATTCAAACAAGTGTATATAAACACACATTCTGTCAATTTGAGTAAATTTACTTATTGTATTCACTTAATCAAATATGTTGGGCACATAACATCATAAGCATGCCAAACAAACATGGATGGGCTTATCACCATATAAACTTTCATTTCATTCCACTTCTCACATTTCTCAACTTGTGGTTATCTCATTTCGTACATTAACACATATATATCGTGAACATCCATTCATACCTTTCCGAATTTCGACACATCATAAGCACGTCTCAATCATTTCAATATCATTATCAGCATTATCGAAAAATAGCTCGGTTGGAAGTCATCTCTTTCTTAACAAAACAATTTCGTCAGAGTCGGGAGATATCACACTATCACGAGTAGTAATATGGCATGTATAGCTAGACTCACATACGCTATGTTAGTTCGAGAATCGACTAAACCATAGCTCTGATACCATTAAATGTAACACCCCTTACCTTATTACGGCGTTGAATACGGGTAAGGGGTGTTACAATTAGAATAAAATAAAATAAATAAAAATAAGAAAATCAAGGTTAAATAATAAATAAAATAAACATAAAAGGATTAAATTGAATTGGGCGTTAAGTTCCAGGGGCTTATTGGGAAATTATAACCTTTTTCAAAATAACGTCGGGGTGATTTTGGCTTATAAAACAGTTTAAAGGACTTAATTAAAACTAAATGCAAATTTTGGGCCGATTTTATAAAAAATAAAATTTCCAATTGGGCTAAATGAGACAAATAAAACTACGGAGGGGCTGAAACTGTAAATTCCCTTTTTAAATGAAACACGCGGATCCTTATCGGGTCCTCAGGTCGGCGCGCGGATCCTGCCAAACAAAAACGACGTCGTTCTCTTTTGTCTATAAAAGTTAGTTTCAATAAAAAAAAATTTTAAATCTGATTTTAAAAAAAACAACTTCGAAATCCTCCGAAAGCCTCGTCCCCTTGCCTGAGCTCTGATTGCCGGGTTTTTGGGCCACGTGCCACACGCGCCTCCGTGGCCGATGGCCGGAAGCCTAAAACCTCCATTTTTCCTCGTCTTCGAAAGGTAATTCCTTCCTTTTTATTTTTTTCTAAAATAGTGGTTATATGCACAAACGTATATAAAAAAATAAAAACAAACAGAATGAAATATTAAAGAATCACCTTCGTAAAATCTTTGTTTTTATTGATTTTTGTTTTCTGAGAATATCTCCGTATCTATTTCCCTGTATATTTTTGTATCATTCTCTCTGTATGTTTATCTGTATTCCTATGTTTACAAGTTTGCTCTAGGGTTTTTATAACCCAAAAAAATGAAATAAAAAGGAAACACAATAGTTTCCATATTCGTTTCTTTCCTTCTATTGTGTTTTCCTTATTTTGCAGGTTGAGCGACGACGATCTTGGCGACGGAGTGATTCGGGCGTGAATCAAGGAGTGATCAAAGGCCGGACGAGGCTGCGGCGCGAAGGCTGGGGTGCGACGATTGGGTTCCTGTGATTGCGGCGTGACGATTGGGATGGCTCCTGCGGCGCGAGAGTTCCCAGAAACCCTAGGTTTCTGCTGGTCCTGCTTGGTTCCTGGGCCATTTTGGGCCGCTATTATTTTGGGTCTGGGTAGTTAAGATATTGGGTCTGGTTTGTAATTGGGCTACTCGAGTAGTTATTTGGGCTTGATGGTATCTGTTTGGGTTTGTAAACAAACTGGACTGTTTATTAAACAAACACTATTTTTTTTATTCTATTTGGTTTATTTCAAGGCCCGGGCAAAATGGGTTACTACCGCTGCCCCTCTTTGCTCATTGTAGTGTAACGAGAATGGAGCAAAGACTATAAAAGGTCCAATTTTGCCCGGTCTTTGCCGAGCCTCGACTTCTTAGTCTTCCTCAAATGGCTTCTAACTCCGCTGCAACTCTAGGGAGATAAAGCTAAAAGTGCTTTTGATCTGCTTCCTGCAACTTCAGAAAGATTTTGTCTTCAGTCTACTCCACTGCAACTTCAGGGAGATAAGGCTGATAGTGTTTTTGATCTGCTTCCTGCAACTTCAGGAAGATAAGATCTTCTGTTTTCGATTTGCTCCACTGTAACTTCAGGGAGATAAAATCTTCTATCTTTAGTCTACTCTGCTGCAACTTCAGGGAGATAAGACTAAAAATGTCTTCGATCTGCTTCCTGCAACTTCAAGAAGATGAAATCTTCTGTTTTCGATTTTCTCCACTGCAACTTCAGGGAGACAAAATCTTCTATCTTTAGTCTACTTCGCTGCAACTTCAGGGAGATAAGACTGAAAGTGTCTTTTGATCTACTTCCTGCAACTTCAGGAAGATAAGATCTTCTGTCTTCAATCTACTCCGCTACAACTTTAGGGAGACAAGGTTGAAAGTATCTTCGATCTGCTTCCTGCAACTTCAGGAAAATAAGATCTTCTGTCTTTAGTCTACTCCACTACAACTTTAGGGAGACAAGACTAAAAGTGATTTTGATCTGCTTCCTGCAACTTCAAGAAGATAAGATCTTCTTTCTTCAATCTACTCCACTGCAACTTCAGGGAGATAAGACTGAAAGTGTCTTTTGATCTGTTCCTACAACTTCAGGAAGATGAGATCTGAAAATTCACCGATATTGCTACACCGTCCACTGAAGGACATGTCCTGTAGACTCGTTCCATATGTTTATGTCACATGACTAAGATGCTATGATCAGAATGAATCAAATGCTTCTAGCTACATGTGTTATGAGTGACATGAATGCAACATGTCATGAAAACAATTCCTTTTAAAGGATTAGGATTAGAATGCAATGACCGGAATGAATCAAATGCACCTAACGAAATTTGCTATAATACAAAAATGTTATGAGTATGGTTCCTACTCTAGGTGTTATCACTCATTTGTTCTTCATTCATGTTCATCAATCACGTTTTGCTTAACAAGCTTGCCCCAATGTAATTTCTGAGTCAACTTCGCTTGGATCTTGAGAACACAAGGCTTGTACCATCCTACTACCATGAGAATCGAAACTCTTTCAATCCGACACATCTGCAAATTTTAGGGTATAGGGTTTATTTCAAATTAAACCCATTCCAGCACAATTCAGGGTTTCTTAGTTTATCACACCACCCCGAGTATTATGACCTGATGACATCACTTGCTTTCATCACATCAACTCATTATTTTATCCAATTATCAACTGGACAAAGAATTCAGAGAAATGGTCTCTATCCAAACTCTTCTTTCTCAAATATTTCTATGCACATGGATATTCTAAACAATTATCCTGTTTTGGCTCATTGTCTTATCTAGAAATTTCCAAAGTAATATGTAAACTTCTTTTTGTGAAATTATTAGTTCGTCAATCATTATTTCAATGCAACACGTTTATGAATAATGGGTAACAAATAAATTGATCTCAAAAGAAGGGTTAAAATTTGAATAAATTTGTAAAAAATACAAAGAAAAATTAACTGGAACATATCTTTGAGAAGAAAAAGAATCCAAAGATAGTAAAATGAATAGGACAAAAATCAGATGCCCTAGATATCGCCGATTGAGCTTCTATATACAAACTTTATGAAGACTGCCTTGAGTTCAACATGTGTTTAGAAGACCTAAAGTATTTTGTTGATGCCCCAATATGCAACATTCTTAATTTTTGATTCAACTCTAGCAAGATGACTGCGTGTCCATTCAAAATTTGAGCTGCCCTTTTCGGATTTTCAACTCAAAACCCCTTTGGTTTCAAGGCGCCCTTTGCAGGTTTTCGCCTTGGCCTTTCCATTTTTTTTATTTTAGAAACTCAAAGCACCCTTTTCGGGTTTTCACTTTGGCCTCTTCTCCATTTTAAGCAAAATACTTTTTGACTGAGTCAGAGTTCACAGGGTTGGGTAAACTTTTCCCATCCATTTCGGTCAAGATCAGTGCTCCTCTAGAGAAAGCCTTCTTCACCATATATGGTCCTTCCCAATTCGTCATCCATTTTCCTCTAGAATCCTTTTGTGTGGGAAGGATCTTTTTTAATACAAGGTCCCCCTCATGAAACTCTCTTTGGCGAATTTTCTTATTATAGGCTCGCATCATTCGTTTTTGGTACATCTGACCGTGACGAATAGCCCTTAGCCTCTTTTCTTCAATTAATTTCAACTGATCATACCGAGCTTGAATCCATTCAGCTTCATCCAGCTTTATTTCTGATAAAACCCGAAGAGAAGGAATTTCCACTTCAATGGGTACAACAGCCTCCATTCCATAGACTAACGAGAAAGGCGTTGCCCCAGTAGAGGTTCTGACAGACGTTCGATAAGCATAGAGTGCAAACGGTAATTTCTCATGCTAATCCTTATAAGTCTCAGTCATCTTCCCCACTATCTTTTTGATGTTTTTGTTAGCAGCTTCCACCACCCCATTCATTTTCGGACGATATGGAGACGAGTTATGGTGCTTGATTCCAAATTGGCTACAAATTTCTACTATCGAGCAGTTGTTCAAGTTCAGCGCGTTGTCTGATATGATCCTCTCAGGCATTCCGTATCGACAAATGATCTCCTTCTTCAAGAACCGACTAATTGCTGATTTGGTAACATTAGCGTATGAAGCAGCTTCTATCCATTTCGTGAAGTAGTCAATTACCACGAAGATGAACCGATGCCCATTCGAAGCTTTTGGTGAGATCGGCCCAATAACATCCATGCCCCATATGGAAAATGGCCATGGGGAAGTCATAACGTACAAAAGTGACGGAAACACATGAATTTTTGTCTCCGTAAATCTGACACTTATGACATCTCTTAGCATAATTGATACAATCATTTTCCATGGTGGACCAATAATATCCAAATCTCATTATCTGTCAGGCCATTGTGAATCCATTAGCATGTGTTCCACAAACACCCTCATGAACTTTTTCAAGGATTTGCTTAGCTTCAACAGCATCAACGCATCTCAATAGTACTTGATCTTTTCTCTTTTTGTACAAGATATCCCTATCTAAAACATAGTCAGAGGCCAATCTTCTTAATGTCCTTTTCTCATGCTCAGTTGCATGCTCCGGGTATTCATGATTCTTTAGGTATCGTAATATATCCTGATACCAAGGGTGATTATCTTTTTTCTCTTCTTCCACATTATAACAATGAGCTGGGACTTCAAAGATACTCATCTGAATAGGTCTCATGTCCTCTGGTCTGTTTACTTTGATCATAGAAGCCAGGGTCGCCAATGCATCTGCCATCTGGTTTTCATCGCGTGGGAGATAATTGAAGGTAATGTCATCAAATTCCTCAATCAGTCCCAGAACTATTTTCCGATAATCAATCAGCTTGGGATCTCTCGTCTCCCATTCACCTTTGAGCTGATAAATCACTAGTGCAGAATCTCCATATACTTCTAACACTCTGATTTTACGCTCTATAGCTACTCGAATGTCCATGATGCATGCTTCATACTCTGCCATGCTGTTTGTGCAATCAAAATCCAATTTGCATGTAAATGGATAATGATCACCACTAGGGGATACCAAGATTGCCCCAATTCCATTTCCCACAGCATTGGATGCTCCATCAAAATTTAACTTCAACAGACCATCTTTAGTATTTGCCACATACATCAGCTCCTCATTTGGGAAATCGAAGCTCAATGGTTCGTAATTTTTTAAAGCTCTGCTAGCCAAAAATTCTACTACTGCGCTCCCTTTTATAGCCTTTTGGTTCACATAGACTATATCGAACTCAGATAACAAAATCTGCCACCTAGCCATCCTCCCATTCAAAGCAGTGGATTCCATCATATACTTTAACGGATCAAGCTTCGAAATTAACCAAGTAGTATGATATAGCATGTACTGCCTCAACCTTATATTTGTCCAAATCAAGGCGCAACACAATTTCTCAATCGACGAATATCTCATTTCACAATCAGTGAACTTTTTACTGAGATAATATATCGCCTTTTCTTTTCTTCCTGACTCATCGTGTTAACCAAGCACACATCCTATGGAGTTATTGAACACTGACAAATATAGTATTAATGGTCTATCTGGATTAGATGGAGATAGTACTGGTGCATTCGACAGATACTGTTTGACTTTTTCAAAAGCTCTCTGGCATTCATCGTCCCATACACCTTGGTTGTGTTTCTTGAGAAGGCGAAATATGGGATCACATTTCTCGGTTAATTGTGAAATAAACCGAGCAATGTAATTTAACCTTCCAAGAAAACCTCGGACTTCCTTCTGAGTGCGTGGTGGAGGCAATTCTTGTATAGCTTTGACCTTGCTTGAGTCAACTTCAATTCCTCTCTCGCTAACCACAAAACCCAATAATTTCCCTGACCGAGCTCCAAAAGAACACTTTGTCGGGTTTAGCTTCAACTGAAATTTTCTCAACCTCAGAAACAACTTCTTCAAAACTTCAATGTGTTCCTTTTCTGTTCGCGATTTGGCAATCATGTCATCAACATATACTTTAATCTCTTTGTGCATCATGTCGTGAAACAATGTTACCATGGCCCTTTGATATGTTGCCCCAGCATTCTTTAATCCGAATGGCATTACCTTATAGCAAAAGGCACCACACAATGTTATGAAGGTAGTTTTCTCTATATCTTTAGGGTGCATCTTGATCTGATTGTATCCTGAAAATCCATCCATGAAGAAAAACAATGAAAATCCTGCTGTATTATCCACCAATGTGTCGATATGTGGCAGAGGGAAATTGTCTTTTGGGCTAGCTTTATTTAAGTTCCTATAGTCCACACACATCCGGACCTTTCCGTCCTTCTTGGGTACAGGAACAATGTTGGCCACCCACTCTGAGTACTTGACCGCTTGTAGAAAACTAGCATCAAATTATTTCTGGAACTCTTCTTTTATTTTCAACACTATATCAGGCCTCATCCTTCGTAGCTTTTGCTGAACTGGCTTGCACTCTTCCCTTATGGGAAGGCGATGTACTACAATATCAGTGCTTAATTCGGGCATATCTTGGTATGACCACTCAAAGATGTCTTTGAACTCTCGCAGTAACTCAACAAGATCTTGTTTCGTCTCCTTGGCTATGTGCGTCCCAATTTTCACAACCTTTCCTTCTTCCAAGGCTCTGTTCTCTATTTCTTCCTCATGGGGCAAGATCTGTTTCTCCTCTTACTTTACCATTCTTAACAAATCTGGAGATAAGTCACAATCTCGGTCATCTTCAAAATCTTGAGATTCCTCTGAACACATATTTTGCTCAAAATGGACCTCTGGATCCGTATTATCGTTGCTCATGTCATTGATATCTAGGGACCTCTGATGGGTACCAAAGAATGTACAAAGAACAAATGAATTCAAAGACAACTATTCACATGATATGAATGAAAAATTTAGAATGAAATTAGAAATTCAAAAGAATGAAAGAATATTTGCTCAAATTAATTATCAAAATGTATTTTATTGAAATAACAACTTCTGAACATGAGCCTATTTCACAAAAGAAATCTTATTGTTCCTAGGCTAAAAAAATAATAAGAGTGTTCTGATATCACTCTATATAATTTCTAAAAACTACATGAAGTTCTTCTGTAGTCCAATTGTCCAAAACGCTTCCAAGTTCATAAGGGCGAATACCCAACAGGTTTCTTTGTTCACTTCCCTCCTCATGTATCGCACTGATGTGAGGACTTTCCAATAACCCTCTCTCAGGTTGAATTATCCCTCCGGATACAAAGGTTTGAGATATGTGAGGGAATGTCATCGGTTCCCACTGGATTTCTTCTCCGTTCAAGCGTGCCCTTCTTTTCTCTTGCTTCTTCTCTATTCCCTTCCTCTTTTGTTTGACATCTGGCTTGAAACCCAAGCCAAAACGATCTCTTTTCTCTTTTAACAACGGCACTTGGACTTCCCATTGGAGATTACTGCCCAGTCTTTTTCCTGGTAGAGCTCCCTTTCCCACCATCATTTGCAAACCCATCCTCGTGGTCTTGGATATCTTGGGCACCGAAACTTTATTCCCTTCTGAAATGAATGTTGCGTTTACAAATTCCAAAGATCGAAAGGAACACTCAATGGCTTCCTCATTTGTCTCCACATATGGCGTGTCATTGGTAACAGTCGTTATAATATCTTCCTCCGTATTTATAGTGACCAGTCGACCATCCATCACTAGTTTCAGTTTTTGATGAAGGGATGAGGGCACTGCCCCTGCCGAATGAATCCAGGGTCTCCCTAGCAAGCAATTGTATGAGGGCTTAATATCCATCACCAGAAAATCCACTTCATACGTGTTTGGCCCGATTTGAAATAGTATATCAATCCTTCCCATCACTTTTCTCTCGGTGCCATCAAACGCTCTCACCATGTTCTGGCATGTCTTCATATGAGAACTGTCTATCAGTAACCTCTTCAGTGCCGACAACAGTAAGACATTCAAAGTTGATCCACTGTCGATTAACATGCTCGGTAGGGTGTATCCCTTGCAACGAGTAGTTATATGTAGGGCCTTGGTTGATACCATACCCCTAGGTGGAATTTCATCATCACTGAAGGAAATGAAGTTGTCAGCACTTATATTACTAACCAGGCGATCAAGCTTGTTGACGGATATATCCTTACTAACATAAGTCTCGTTTAGCACTTTCATTAATGCCTCACAATGTACTTCCGAACTTAAAAGTAAGGCTAGCACCGATATACGAGCCGGTTGCTTGCTCAACTACTCTACCACACTGTATTCACTATGCTTTAAGAACTTTATAAATTCTTTAGCCTCTTCCTCCTTCACAGGTATTGATAAGGGTATCAAGTCCTTTCTCTGGTTCAATTGGCACATCCTTTGACTTTACTGGTTCTGCTCTGACATTTACCGAGTCGTAATGCCTCCCATTTCGTGTGTAGAATCCCTCTCTTTGGACATCCTTAGAAGTGCCAGCTGAGATTTCTACTCCTGGTGTCGCTATGTTACAATTGTAATTCCATGGTACCATCTTGTTATCCTTTTAAGGAAAGGACACGGGTCTTTGGATTACCACTTTAGGCGCGATTTGTGCTCCGCCTTCTGTATGCCTCGGTCGGGAAATAATGACCTTTGGATAATTGACTTTTTGATTTGTCAACTCTCCTTCGGTTGCGTGTATGTATCCTCCCTCTGAGCCTTCTTCGTAAAACTCCAACTCTCTATTGTTCATGAGGCTTTGTACCAATAGTCTGAACTCAGCACATTCCTGTATCTCATGTCCTTCAGCTTTGCAGAACTCACAGTGGTTCCTTGGTTTTTCACCTCTTTCCTCAAGACTTGATTTTATCAGTCCCTTTCTTACCATTTCCCTCCAAATTATTCTTAACGGGGTCTTCACTTCCGAGATATCTCCCTTGGTCCTTCTTACAAGATTTTCCCCAATCGCGTTTACCCCCTTATATCCATGATTGGGTAATGGGTTCTCCGCACTGGGTGTATCATCAAGCTTGACAACTCCCAACTTAAGAAGCCTCTCAACTACCTTTTTGAAGGCAGTACAGTTTTCTATCGAATGCCCCATTATTCCTACGTGGTAATCACATTGGGCGTTTGAGTCATACCATTTAGGATATGGGGGTTGTATCGACTATAAATAATATGGGGACACTACACGTGCCTCTAATAAAGTATGATACAGCTCCTTATACGTCATTGGGATTGGCATAAATTGGATCTTTTCAGCATTTTGTCTAGGGCCTGATTCTTGTCTTGTCGACCCTTGTTGCCCGTCAGTAACTACTTTCAGCTGACTAACAGTAACTGCCTTTGAGTACCCTTTGTTGTACGTATTCACATTGTTCACCTCATTATCCTTTTTCCTAAGAGCAGATCTCCTAGTGGTTTCTCCCGCTTTGGTCTTGCCACCCCTTTGGCATTTTCTATCATTTCACCCGCCATGACTATATCCGCGAAGCTTTTAGTGGTGCTTCCTATCATATGGGTGATAAAAGGTGCCTTTAAAATGTTGATAAATAGGATGGTGGTTTCCTTTTCTAAGAGAGGCGGTTGAACTTGCATGGCAACTTCCCTCCATCTTTGTACGTATTGCCTGAAACTCTCATTTGATTTCTTTTCCATGTTTTGCAACATGATTCGGTCAGTCGTCATGTCTGTGACATGATTGTACTGCCTCATGAAGGCTTGGGCCAAGTCTCTCCAAGAGCTAATGTTAGCGTGGCTGAGCTGATTGTACCACCTAGATGCTGCCCCCACCAAACTGTCTTGGAAACAATAAATCAACGTTGATCATTATTCACGTAACCAGTCATGCGCCTGCAGAACATAGTGATGTGGGCCTCAAGGCAGCTAGTCCCATTGTACTTCTCAAATTCTGGCATCTTCAATTTATGAGGAAGCACCAGATCTGGGACCAAACTCAAATCCTTTACATCAATACCAGGGTGATGGTCGGTATTTTCCAATGCCTTGAATTTTTCTTCCAACCATCTACAACGATCTTCCAACTGTCTGGAAGATTCAATTCTAATTCCTTCTCTCTCCGCTATGTCCAGATTAGGAATAACAAGATTAGCGGGATTATCCCCTAGGTTGGATCCTATGCCAACTTGAAAATTCATGGGCACTCCAATGTCAGCTTGCCCTTGCTGAGGCCTAATTATGATAGGTGGCCTTCTGGGATATTCTTCAGGCTGTGTTTGCACATGTGGTGGAGTGAATCCCCTAGGAAAGTCCTCGTTGTCTTCAGCATTAACTAGGGGACCCTTTCCGTTATCCATTATCCCACTAATCATCTGGGCCATTTGAGCCATCATGTTTCTCTGGGCTTCCTACATCTGGTCCTTCATTTCTTGTTGGAGTTTTACCATCTGCTCTTGCATTTGGTCTTGCATGTCTCTTTGAAACTGCTCAAGTTTTTGGTCTATTTTTTTCGATTTAGCACGTGTACCGTAAGGGTGTTCAGCTTCCAAATTTTCCTTCCCTTTTTTTTCTTACTTCTCTTTGTTATAATTTTGACTAATTAGACTCTCTCTATGAATTTGAATGCATATGATGTTATGTAATGCAAATGCATGAATGCAAAGAGGCATCGATTCTGATTCAACTTCACTTTAGAAAACTTTATTAGAAAACAAAATCCTTTACATAAAACGGATTACAAATATGCTTTCGCCCTAAATCCTAAAGTTTTAATTTTCCTAATAGCGAAACTAGCTCTTGACTACCAGCTGATTCTAGCTCATACTTCATGCTCAATACGTCGGCCTGCGCTGCCAAAGTCTGTAGGTGATCAGCTACCTCTCGAATCTGAACTATGGCTTCCTCCATAAGATAATCTCGATTTCTAACTTGATCGTACGAATGGTGGAGCTCTTCCTTCAAATGCCCTTCTCTTATTTCAAGAAGCCCTATTCGGAGTTCACAGTTGTGCAATGCTGATTCTAACTCTTCGATCTTACCCTTCATTTCCTCAATCTTGTTCAGGCTTGACTTTAACTCAGCTACAGAATTACGGCTTCGATGATGATGAAGAGACCGTCCCAATTCAGCAACTCTAGCTTTTAATTCTTCTTTTCACCTCGACTTTCCGACAAACTCTTCTCTAAGGCTTCATTTTGCGCTTGCATTTCTTGAAATTTTCTCTTCCAATAGTCAACTTTGGCCTTTTCCACTTGAACCACTTGTTGCCATTCCACTTGAACCACTTGTTGCCATTGTTGCGAAGTCTTCCCCAATCCAGCATTCTTCATCGATAGACGTATCCTCTTATATTTAGTTTTCAAGCTATCTCGATCTTCCTCTATCTTCCTCTTCTCTTTTCTAACTTTTTCGGCCTCAGATTTCTGCACATCCACATCTAGCCTCAAATACATCTTTTCTTCTTCGAGCTTTTCTATCCTCTTTCCGAGCTCTGAAATCTGCCTTTCAAAGTCTTGCTTTATAATCTCTATCTCCAATGGGACCACTTGTAAACACTCCTTCATCGATCGAGCCCCCTCCAAACTTGACCCAGGGATATTATCATTGATTCTTTTTCTCGACCACTCCTTATATTCCGGGGTTATCATAGGTCCTCGAGTCAATATCTTTATACAGCGGGCCTGCTTCCAAGCATCAGAGATCTCTCGAATCCTCTTCTTATAATTATCCCCTTTATATGAGAATTCACTTTGAGCTAACTCATGCGTCACTGGTACAAACTGTCCTGCTTTGTATTGCCGTAGTACGAGCAATGGTGCATATCCAATAACTCCCCAGATTCCAGGCAAAGGCACCCAATCAAGATTTCCACACCGATAAAGGACTTCATCAGGAACCAACCAAGGGGCTTTCCACTCAACATCTTCCTCTCGGAGGTTTTGAAGAATTTCCATCCACCTATCCTCTGATAGATCATCCCTTCTTATCATAGCTGCGGCTTCCTTTAAAGGGGAATAATGTTTAAAGAACACTCGGTAAGACACCCTGTCAACCTTCCAAAAATGCTGTGAAACCAAACCAATAATAACTGTGCGCACCCTATGAATCTGCCTTCACCAGCTCTCCTACATGCATTCAACGATTGGAACGTCTCAGCAAAGATTGCAGGAACAGGTGTGACTTGTTTATCAAGTCGATAAAAAATATCTGAGACAGCTTCATCCACATATCCCAATGCTCTAGGGAAAATCACTAACCCGTATATACTCAAAGCAAAAACATTCATCTTCTTCTTCATATCAGGATGTACTAAAATCAAGTCCTTCAGAGCTTTCCAAGGGATGCACTTACATTCACCTTTCTGCTTGATTCTAGCTGTGACCCACTGTTCGCTCATCCCCGTAATACTCATCAACTTCCTCAGAAAGGTTGGAACACTAACATCCCTTAAGTAAACTTTATCAAATTGAATCCTAGGACATCGCAATAGAGCTGTATACTCCTCTACCGTAGGCACCAAATCAACCCTTCCAAAAGTAAAGCAACTATACGCAGGATTCCGATATTGAGTAATAGCTCGAAATAGATGTCCATCTACTGAATGTCCAACAAGTATGGCAAGTCCACATAGCTGCTGTAAAACAACTGCTTGGTCTCATTGCTCCACTGATCCCATATCTTTCTTAATTCCTGAAGATCGTTCTGCGTCACACTGATGCGAGTGTAGTCCCATAATTTAGATGTGTGCCCTTCAGCTAGACTATCCCCTTTTTCTAGTTGTGTTTGCTCTGACCACTTACGGACGACTGCATTGTCCTCCACTTTATCAATGAATCCATTCTCCATAACCAGCTTTCTAACTTAGAAACTGACCATGAATCGGTACCTCTTAAAATCTGAAATGACATGCACAAAGGTAAACACAACAAATTAGTACCGCAGAATAGAATATAAAACAAGTAAAATATACTAACACCTATTTGGATAACTAAAATTTGGTATAGCTCTACCTAGGGTAAGTTCTTAGGTTTTCTATATGCGTTTAGCTCTAAAGTTGAGGTACCCGAACCAGCAGATCCCTCGATCCTCACCCATTATAGGCTCATACGGATCGAGTTCAGTTCAGGGGAATACATTTCCCTATGGCTGCATGGAGGTGAAAACCTCACGAAGACATAGATATGGATGTATCCCGAAAGCGATTCACTATCCTGTACAGAGGTGAAAACCTCACGAAGGAGTAGCTTCTCACTCTCACTTAAGGGTGTGACCACAATGGTCATGCAATGCAATACAGAGACATTATAAAAATAGAACCACATGTATTAATCATAATCTTTTAAAACCATATTTTTAAAATTCGGACAAAAGGACATGAAATTATCGATTTTACGGCTTGACTCTCTTATTGGTCACCAGCAGAGTCGCCAAGCTGTCGAAACCATCTTTAAGAATTTGGAAAACGGGGTCGACTTTTAAAAAACAAAAATGGGAGTCTCCACCAATCCCTTTTTACTTAGGTGTGATTGGAACACCTTGTAAAACGTTTTATTTTAAAACATTTGATTTTGGTCCACGAAAAACAATAAAACGGGTTCGGGAGTCGGTTACGTATGAGGAAGGGTTAGCACCCTCATAACGCCCAAAAATTGGTGCCTAATCGATAGAATCATGTCCAAATGTTTGAAATTTAAAAGAATTTAAAAAATATGATTTCTTAAAAACTTTGAACAATTTGAGTTAAATTTTGAGATTTCTTTGTTCCGAAGGAATATAAACATCACATCCAGTACGTTAGGACACGATATTTTAAAACCTTCGTAATCAAAATCATCTCAT
The DNA here is from genome assembly GCA_005393395.2 of Gossypium australe. NCBI lineage: Eukaryota > Viridiplantae > Streptophyta > Magnoliopsida > Malvales > Malvaceae > Gossypium > Gossypium australe. The sequence continues at coordinate 42,936,212 of CM016625.1, read as the reverse complement.
GATTTACAAAACTTGTTAAAAGGATATTTAGTTATTTAGCCAAACGGAAAATCGCAACCCAGCACGTTAGGGCACTATTTTCCGAATTTCTAAATACAAAACATTGTCTTATTTTAAAACCCTTTAGATAAAATATAGTAATTTTGTAAAAATTGGATTTTTTATTTTAAACAATAACCATGTGACAACATTGCATTTATGTACTATCAAACATAAATAATAAAAGCAATTATAATATACTAACATTTAAGATAGGCAATAAAGAAATAATAATACAGAACATGACAAATAATAATTCCTACACTAAAACAATTATAAATACATGATGAAGTATAAACAAATATAATAAATAATAAAACAAATATGAACATATTTCACGCAAGTTGAAAGTGCTCATGCAATGGCGAATAAAAAATGTACATATATATTAAGAAAATAACTATTTATGACTTTATTTAATAATCTAATACATATAAAATTACATTTTTAAATAAATAATGTATTATTCAATATAAATAATTTTTGGTAAAATAGAAACATTTTAACAAAATAATATAAGATATAATGCTATATATATACATTATTTTAAAAATATGTAATATGATTACTAATATATAATTTAAAATAATATAATCAAATAATCAAATCAAATAATAGATAATAATAATTTAAATATATAATAATAATACATAATAATAATAATATACAAGTTAAATTATTTACAAATAATATGAATAATATGATATCTTAACATGATAAAATAATTTGAAAAAACAATATTAGAATAAAATAAAATAAATAAAAATAAAGAAATCAAGGTTAAATAATAAATAAAATAAAAATAAAAGGATTAAATTGAATTGGGCGTTAAGTTCCAGGGACTTATTGGGAAATTATAACCTTTTTCAAAACAGCGTCAGGTGATTTTGGCTTATAAAACAGTTTAAAGGACTTAATTAAAACAAAATGCAAATTTTGGGCCGATTTTGTAAAAAATAAAATTTCCAATTGGGCAAAATTGAGACAAATAAAACTGCGGAGGGGCTGAAACTGTAAATTCCCCTTTTAAATGAAACACGTGGATCCTTATCGGGTCCTTGGGCCGGCGCGCAGATCCTGTTAAACAAAAACGACGTCGTTCTCTTTTGTCTATAAAAGTTAGTTTCAATAAAAAACATTTTAAATCTGATTTTAAAAAAAATTCGAAATCCTCTGAAAGCCTCGTCCCCTCGCCTGAGCTCCGATCACCGAGTTTCTAGGCCACGCACCTTACGTGCCACACGCGCCTCCGTGGCCGGTGGCCGGAGGCCTAAAACCTCCATTTTTCCTCGTCTTCGAAAGGTAATTCCTTCCTTTTTATTTTCTAAAATAGTGGTTATATGCACAAACGTATATAAAAAAATAAAAATAAACAGAATGAAATATTAAAGAATCACCTTTGTAAAATCTTTGTTTTTATTGATTTCTGTTTTCTGCAAATATCTCCGTATCTATTTCCCTGTATATTTTTGTATCATTCTCTCTGTATGTTTATGTTTTTTTTCTCCCTCTGTATGCCTATGTTTACAAGTTTGCTCTAGGGTTTTTATAACCCAAAAAAATGAAATAAAAAGGAAACACAATAGTTTCCATATTCGTTTCTTTCCTTCTGTTGTGTTTTCCTTATTTTGCAGGTTGAGCGACGACGATCTTGGCGACGGAGTGATTTGGGCGTGAATCAAGGCGTGATCAAAGGCCGGACGAGGCTGCGGCACGAAGGCTAGGGTGCGACGATTGGGTTCCTGCGATTGCGGCGTGACGATTGGGATGGCTCCTGCGGCGCGAGAGTTCCCAGAAACCCTAGGTTTCTGCTAGTCCTGCTTGGTTCCTGGGCCATTTTGGGCCGCGATTATTTTGGGTCTAGGTAGTTAAGATATTGGGTATGGTTTGTAATTAGGCTACTCGGGTAGTTATTTGGGCTTGATGGTATCTGTTTGGGTTTGTAAACAAACTGGACTGTTTATTAAACAAACACTGTTTTTTTTTATTCTTTTTGGTTTATTTCAAGGCTCGGGCAAAATGGGTTACTACAACGTGTTTAGGTTATCTACTAATATTAGTCAATATTTTCTTCATTTGCTTTGCATGCAAAAACCATTGAGGACAATATACGAAGATATCAGTGATACAAATGGATATTTTATTAAACCAATTTGTTTGACAAATTACAAGTACATATAGACAAAATCATTACACTAAGAGCACTAGATTCCAACAAAAAAATTTACTATAGTTTCTTGTATATTTACAACTTATTTTTGAAACACTCCTATTAACATCATCAGTCTAAAAAAATCTAGCATTACCAGTTTCTACAATTCTCAAAATATGGTTAGATTTCTCTAGATAACTGATAAAGTAATCACTTATTGTATGAGAATCTAATTTCTTTCATGTGGATTATATGTTGTTGCTTCCACTTAGAAATCCCAAACATATTAGACTTAGTATTCTTCCAGTCTATAACTTGAAAGGAGATTTTGGCAATTCCTTACTAAGAACCCTATTTTATATATTTACAGTAGTTTCGAGTACATGTATCAACAATAACATAAGTAAAGAGGAGTTTCTCATCATACTCCTAACCATATCCCTTAAAGTTTGATTATGTCTTTTTGTCACATCATTTTATTGAGGTGTTTTCTTAGCATAATATAATGCACATATGCCACAAATTTTTAGGAATTTTGCAAATGGACCTAAAAATTATCTTGATTCAATGTATTTCCCATAATATTTACCATCAAAAGATGAATATCAAAATGTCCACATATATAAATGTGTATTGTCTTAAGAACTTGAGTGCTTCATATGGAACCATTCTTAATATGTTTGGTTTTCTTACCCTTAATGTAGTTCACAAATAGACCAAGATTAGTAAAATCTATATTCAATATAATCTCATTTTTTACTAATCTTTATAATTTTTCTTTGGATACATGACCCAAACAGTTATGTCACAAGTAAGCAGAATTTTCATTTAGCATATTATTTTTGGTTCCAACATTAATATAATCAACAAATAAGGATTCGATAAAAACATTATTACGTTTCATTTTATATAAACCATCAATAATGTTTCCAAATCCAATAATAGTGTTTCAAATGAATCGAAACAACCATATCTAAACTTAACATCATTCTCATAAACATTAAGTTTTGAAGTAGCAATAAAGTCCCTAGAAACTAAAGATACTTAAAGAGTCTAAAATTGATCTAAGTGACAGCCAATATCCATGGATAAATAATAAGTCCTCATACCTTCAATTAGAACCTACATATGATTCTTATATATGTATATATATGAAATCCTCATTTGGGATTGTGGTTTGGATTAAAAGGAATCCCTGCATCATGTTGAAGCATAAGTAGTGGCACTAGAATCAAACTACCAATTATTATTAGGAACTTCAATAAAGTTTAATTCAAAACATATAGAAACATAATAAATACTTTTCTTTTTGAACCAAGCGTTGCGTTTTGGCAACCTTTTTTGATAGTGTCCTCATTTCTTATCAAAATGAAACTTATTTTCCATTCATTTTTTTCTCGCCATTAGATACATTAACAAGCATGTTTTTCTTCCTCTTAAACCTGTTAATTTTCACCTTAAGCCCTTTGCAAGTTCCTTAACCCATAAGGTTCAAGGAATGACTTCCTTGACTCTTTAATATTACTTCCACTTGAACGAGCTTACTAATTGTAACGAGGAATATACGCAAGTGTACACTGTCGTTCAAGTAATAAGTATAATGAGTTATTGTCTTCGCAGGGACTGTATAAGCTTAATCGATTAGTTGTAAAATTATAAATAATAATTTGATGTAAAAACTCAACAATTTTGGATAGTGATGATTAAATTAAATAAATGCAAAGAGTGATCCCTAAAATGCAATTTTAATCTAGATGCAATTTACCTAAATGTATGAATAAATGGATTTAGTAACAAAAACGATAAACATTCAATTGGCTAGAATAATTATATTAATCAATTAAATTTACTTTATCATGTTTAACAATGTTCAAAAATACTTCCATGGCAAATTGACCTTTCATGAGTTTGGAAACCAAATTAAGTCCTTTCAGAGTCTCTTACTTAGTTAAGTATACATTTTACTGATCACATTAACTACGGGTTTCTTAGTATTTATGCGAGGTTACAGGGACATTTACGTTTGCAACAGTTTAATCACATAGACCTAAAAACTATGCAAGATAATAGAGCTAACTAAAGATATTATGAACCTCAACTTAGTCGGTTTAATGATCTAACTCGAGCATTGCACTTTTAAATTATAAGTCTACTAGCCGTCGTCTGATTAGGATCGCTCAGCTAATCTGAGTGCACCCAATCATGTATGAATGAAATGCATCATGATTTTAATTGAAAACATGATCGATTGAGGCACAAATATGTTAAACATGAATCGAATAAATCTTATTGAATTAACATAATCATCCTAGCAAATATGATTTAAAACATCATCGCTGATGTCAAAAACAATAAACACATAGCAAACATAAGTAAATTAAATAATAAAAGGAAAGAGCAAACTTGATTCTAGTTTAGCAGCCTTTCAGATCTATTCTGACTGATGCGCTCCTCCATTCAGCCTGATGCTTCTTTTGCTAAGGAGTTCCTAAGGTGGCCAACCAAAGAATGCTTTTGACAAAGCTTATGTTGGCTAAAAGATGGGAAGGTAAATGGACGACTATGCAAGCGGAAGAAAAAGGGAAATAGAATGTAGAGAAAATACTAATGAGAGAAGAGAAATGAGTTATGAGAGATCAGGGATGATTTGAAAAGTGATAGGTGCATGGTATTTGTAGGTGAAGGTAAGGGGTAGAGTTTGCTAAAAATAGAATTTAAATTCCTTCCTTTTCTCTCACATATGGCTGGCCACAATTCATGGAAAAGGGGATAACTTAAGCTCCCCATTTTGAATTCAAACCAAGGCTATTAATAGCTATAGGGTGGACAGTTTCAATAGCAAAGTTGTTTGGCTGATTTCTGATTATTTTCCAACTATAAAGACCTTCAATTAAATATCCCAAAGCTTGCTTTTGAGCAGCCATCTACTTGTGCCAAAACTGGGCTTTAATTCCCCCTTGTTGGACGGTTTCTCAATCCAATAATTTAGCAGACATATCCATCTTTTAGCACATCTTTTACTGGGTCAAATTATCAACCTCATGACCCGAGTTGAATGGACGTGCCGTCCACATGAATTGATTTGTGCATGTCCATGTTTCATTCACATTAATCACATCTTCAATGGTCCTCCTACATAGTGAAAAATCACATATTAATAAATTAACATGAAATAATATAAAATATGTACAAAAATCATGTAATTAAGCATAATTTCACATATGTTACAAATTCATTCCCAATATTACTAATTAAGTAAAATTCACTTATTTTAATAACAATTACTCAAAATGAACATATTTATTAAGTAAAAAGGTGATAAAAATATATAGAAAAACCCTATATAATTTATAGTTTACACTAACCTAATCACTAACATCCCACTTATCTTTAATATTATTATAGTTAATTTGAAATGATCCATAATTCAGAGACTATAAGTTCAAAATGAACTACACTAAAAAAGAGTCATCCACCATCATCCCCAAGGTCTTTAGCCTTGCTGCAATATTAGTCATCTAAATGATATGCTCTTGTATTCCCCTCAACCCATCGAACTTCATGGTTTTTCTATAAATGCTCAACCAATGTTTTCATCCAAGTGAACTTCACTTAGCCGCTGTTGATATCATCTCTATTGACTAGATTATGCTTGATTAACCTCATCATTTCTAGATTAAGATAAAATTGAGCAATACCAGTTATAAGAACTCCTTCAATTGAAATGCCACTGATTAGGGTTACATCTTCTAAGGTGGTTGTTTTTTCACAATAGGAAACGAAAAAGGAAAGAATCTGCAGTCTCCACCTTTCCACCATAGCTAAAAGAAACAGGAAGCGGATCAGAATATGATGTATTGTGGAGTGTGCCTATCATTTTTGGACACTTTTAGGCCTTTATTGCAGCCTGTATCGCAACACAAGGACTTTAGTATCGTAACACCAAAGTTAGCTGGCAACGTCATGACGAGAAGCTTCCTGACGTTGTGACAATGGATGATGTCGTGTTTCCCACAAACACTGAGTTTCTTCTCCTAGTTAAACTCTACTTTTTTCCTAGTCGAACTCTGATTAGTCTAAGGATATTTTAGTCATTTTAGCCCACGAATTTCAACATATAAAAGGGGCTTTAGTAACCCTAGAATTTATCATCCTTCATATCTTCATCACATTAAATTTAGAGAGAAGATCAAGAGAGAGTTTTGAGAGAGCTTTAAAGGATTTTCTTGTTTTAGCTAGAGTGTTTTGTTTTCAGGATTATGGTTTGTTTTTTGTTATCTCTATCTTGTACTCTTTGATTATTTGCTCATTAGTGAAGTCTTATTTTTCCATGGTTTTTTATCCTCTTCATTAGAGAGGAGTTTTTCCATGTAAATTTTGTGTGTTTGATCTTCTCGATTTCTTCTTGTTCGTTGTTTATACGGATCGATCCCCAACAGGTACTTTATCTATCTTAAAAAAACCCACAACATCTAAATGCGATTTCAATCAACATTACTCCTCAGTCAATATCGAAAAATGTGTCTTGTCCAATTTAAAGTGTTTGATCCTCAACCTAGTAAGTAAACAAAAAAATAATTAATAATTATGTTCAACAATATTTAAAATTGGCTTATAGGTATGTGCAAACGGCACTTAAGAAAAAATAAAAAATATCATTTGAGCCCTACACTAAATTGGCACCTAATTTAGCCATTGTTGTTAATGAAAAAAAATTAATTAAGCCTTTTCGTTAGCAATTTCCATCTTAGACCACGTTAACCATTAAAATCAATTGATGGACCAATTAAATGGCGACAGATAGCAACTTATGATTTAATCTTATATTTTTCACATAAAAAATTGTAAACAAAAATAAAAACATTATTAAAATTTTAAAATTTTATATAAACTTATAAAATTAAAAAAAAAAAAATAATAACTTATAAATATTATAAATATTTATAAAATTATAATAAACTATAAAAATAATCATAAAAGATAAATATAATTAAAATAATTAAAATTTTCTTTAAATTTATAAAAATTATAAAAAAATGGATAAATATTATAAAAACTCTAAAAAATTATCACTAATTATAAAACTTATAAAAACACCATAAAAACTTATTAAAAAATCAAAAAGTTCTAATAATTATAAAAAAATATAAAATATTAAAATATTAAAAATATATAAAAATCCATTTATAGGTTCATCATTTTAGAAATTAAACCCCTAAATTCAAAATGAACACGACATTAGACTAACCGTTAGATAATGGGAATAATCGTCAGAATATTTCATGCTAACATATGTTAATATTTGCAATTGTCGGATGATGAAATTTTGGATTAAAAATATCTAATCGTACCAAAAATATTTTATATCATACCATACTTGGAAAATAATTTTCAACTATTTAAGGTCCAAACTACTGGGTTGTACTTAAAAAGTTAAAGATAAAAATTTTAAAAGTAATAATAATTTATCAATAACAAATAAAGGGTCCCACAATTATTTTTTTATTTTTAGAAGATTAAAAACATTTTATTCAACATAAAAATGGCCCTAACAATTTGACGAGTATTTTCATTATCCAATAGTTAGTTTGATGTCATGTGCTCATTATGATTTTAGGCGTTTAAATACTTTATTTTCATAATTTTTATTTTATTATTCTTTAAATTTTTATTTTATTAGATCTTTATGAAAATTTTATATTATTTATAAGTTTTTATGAATTTTATAAGTTTTTATAAAAAATTTAAATATTTTAAGTATGTTTTTTATGTTTTATTAATTTTATAATTTATTTAAAAAAAATTGTAATTGTTTATCATATTTATAAGTTTTTATGAATTTTTTACAAGTCTTTTAATTTTTATAAAATTATACCAATTTTAATGTTTTCTAAATGTTTTTTTAATTTTTAATAATTTTATTATTTTTTATGATAAAATTATAAGACTAAATCAGAAATTATCATGTGTCACCATCTGTTTAGTTTATTGATTGATTTTAACGACTAACATAGTCAAAAATAAAAACTGTTAAAAAGGAGACTTAATTGATTTTTTCTTAGTTTTCTTATGAGCCTTTTATACCTATATGCCTTAAAAATTTAATACTAAAATTAAATTAACAATATATAAATGCTAGCTTAAGTAATAAGTCAAAAAATTCACTATATCCACAGCTTCTAAACCAGTATGATTCTCTTCCCTTGATAAAGTATAATAAAGTTTAAAAATTTAAAATTAAAATAAATAAATAAAAGATTTGGAAGATTTTTGCGATGAGAGGTAATTTTTTGTTGTATTAAAAAAAGCAAATAAAGAGATAATGGTATTTATAGGCACAACAAAAGAATAATTATATAGGATGTCTTCTATTGAATGCATTTATTAGCATTAGTTCTTTTAGATAGTCAAAATTTTAATTAAAGAGGACTTCACATCTAAGGGTGTTAAGGTGTTATATTCATTAGGGTTAAAATTCCCAGTAGTTAAAATTAAATAAAGATAATTATATGTAACTTGATATTCATGGGTGTTAAGCCCCTTGAATCTATATTAGATGCGTTCCAAAAAAAAATAAGAGTTGAACACTCATGAATGTCTTGATACACCTACAAAGTGTATTATAAGAAATAACTTTTAAACATACATGTTGAGAAGGTTGATTCTTTTAGGAGAAGTTTTTAGAGTGTCGTTCGTAAAAGTGTAAATGAACTGAGTCCAAATAAACAAAGCTTTGTTCTCGCTCGTTTGTTTATTGTTGAAGTTGTTCATGTTTGTTTAAATTTTCAGTTTGAACATGTTCATTTATATGTTCGTGAAAATTAAATTAACATGTTCACGAACGTTAAACAAACAATGTTCACAAACAATAAATCAAACAATCAAATGAAGAATTAAATAAATAAACCAACTAAATTTAAATGTAAAAATAGAGGGAAGATATTATTAAATATTTTTCATAGAAAATACTATCTTTAAATAAATAAGTCTTATAAACAGTTAATAAATGAGTTTGTTCAAGAATATAAACGAATCAAACACACCTCTATTCAAACTCATTCATTTAATAAATGAGCATAAATTATTTGTTTGTTTCTTTTAGTAAACGAACATTATACGAATGATTCACAAGTAGTTCATTGAACGCTCTGTTCATTTACAATCCTAGTCGTCCCCCAAGCAACCGTTCAACCCCCCCCCCCCCCCCCCAAATATGGTACCACTTAAGCTCCTTCTATTTTTTAGGGGACGCCTCCTTCAAGAGAATTCTTTGAAGTGTTGTTTGTCATGTAGGCAACCAAGCCTCAACAATGGTTGGTATTGTCCTTGAGTCAAGGTTTTATCTCCCTCCTTTGCCTAGAGCCCTAAAGGGTTCACAAAAGAAGAGTGTCTTAATTGGTGGAAATACAACCTATACAACTTAATGGGAGAGGTGCCAATGTAGCGTATAACATTAATTATGTAAATCACTTGTGGCTCAAGTCTCCTCACACACGAGTGATTTACATAATTAATGTTACAGACTATCCTGCCACCTCTCTCATGAGACTTGCAAGTTGTATCTCCACTAATTGATGCGCTCCTCCTCCTTGAACCCTTTAATACTCTCGATGAAGAAAGAAGACAAAATCCCAACACAGAAACAATATTTACCATTGTTAACAATTCAACCGATTACTCAATAAATGACACCTCAAAAATTTCTCTAAAAAAATTAACCTTCTCAACAATAAATATTTTAATAATTAATCTTTACTCTATTTAAATCAAAAACCTCTTTTATCATCAATAATTTAGTAGACAAAATATATTATGATATAAAATGTTTGAAAACGTTATTAATACTAATAAAAAAATAAAATGAACAGAATGACATGCGTTGGATTGAGGATTATATTTCATGCATCCATCAAGCCACATTGACCTACAACTTCTAAAGAAATGTTATGTTTACTTGGAAAAAATAGGGGAAGGAATTGCGGTCGTATATGGGGAATTTGGGATAACATTTGCATAACTACCATGACTCTAATACAAAACACGTGTACCTAACGTACTCAGCCTGGCGCGTGTAAAGTTGCCTCTACTGTGCTCTACATCAGCATTCAGCACCATTATTCCCCTTTGTTCCATCTCATCTTAACATATTTAACAATCTAGATCATTTATTTGATGATATTTCCAACATATCCAAAGAAGAATTACTTACAATTTTTTTCAAAAAAAGCTATAAACAAAACAAATAATAAGATTTTTCCGTCATTGTTTATAAATTTTATTAAATTAAATTAATGCATAAAAATAACTACAAAACATAAGAATTTCTACAACTGACGAAAGCAGTGGCGCCGTACCAGAGAAAGAATGAAGAGAGAAACAGCAGAATTTAGCAGAAGAAACAGACACGAATTTTAGGGGATTTCCTACCATTTTCTTTTATCGGAAAGAAGCTTCATTTTCTTCTTCTTCGTCATTCTGTAATAAGAAGAAAACCCTAGAAATAAAGAACATAAAATTTTAAATTAGTAACAGTAACTAAGACAAATCGCCTCGTCTAAATAAATTAGTAATTGCTTGACATTTTATTCATGGCTTTAATCGAATCCACTCGTAACGTCCTTCCAACGATTCATCTTTGACAATATCGTAGTTATACCTAAAAACAGTGAACAAAAAAAGAAAAGAATTATTTTAGTTTCGAAATTGCCGTTTGGTTGCTAAGAAAATTTAACAATAGAAAAGAAAATCTAAAGCCTTTTTAAAAGTGCATGTGCATGAACATACTTATCTGCAAACTGTTTCTGAAGTTTTTTCTCGGCAGGAGCAAAGAATTCTTCGAGTTCAGCTTCGGTTGGCATTTTCTCCACCGTTGACCTACGGCGAGAATTCGTCCCTGATGGCCTCGACGTTGAATCCAGATCTTCTGGTTCAGCTCGGAGCTCATTCAACGGTGTCGTTTCTCTAAAATTAGAATTAACCGAAGAGAGAAAGAAGAGCAAAAGAGTTTGAGCGGAGGTGTATATAAAGAAAAAAGAAAAGAGAACTTAAAACGAAAAAGAGAGAATGAACGACTGCTTTTGAAATTCGAATTCAAGAGACGTGACAAAGTAAGTTACAGTAACTTATATATTAAAATAAAAAATTAAATTAAACTTTACTACATATAATTATTGTAAGCGCTACCTTTCGCTGCTGCTGAAATGCGTGGACGTTTCAACTTCAATACTCTCATCCTGCGAAAATTTTAAAAAATTCTCGAATTTAAAAGCTGCAATTAAAGCAGGAACAAAACGAAATAATCTGTAAAGACAAAGCCTAGTAAATTATTTAAAAAAAAAAAAAAGGAAGTTTCGAAATTCACCTCCAGATCTGGCAATTCCATAATCCTTTTATCACTCGATTCAATATTGCTTGAATAACATGACACGTCATCATCATGATCCGAGTTAAGGCTCAAACACCGATTGCCGTCACGACGATGGCGATCCGCCAGAATTGTCCGACTTCTTAACTGGATATAAGATGTAGTTGAGGTCGTAGAAGAAGTTACTTTTCTACATTCCTCTTCTTCGTTGCCGTCGTTTAATCTTCTGCGTTTCTTCTGAACCCTTCCGGTTGTTGTCACGGCTCGCGTTTGAACTCCGACGTCAGCTAGTTCCATAACTGCAATTTCTCCAATTGTTCTACACTTTCTCCTCATAATTAAAATAGGAAAATAAAAACTATTGATCTCACTTTTTTTTTCCCCTTCCTTTGAGAGAGCGAGAGAGAGAGAGAGAGATAATTTGTTTTTGTTGGTTTCGAGCGTTTGTTTTCTGGTTTTTGTTAGCTTTTGATGATGATGGTGATGGTGAGAGAGGGGAGGGTACATTGAACGGTGAGGATTTCTTTTGCGGTTTTAAAGGGGGTGTGGATTGTGGGTGAATGGTGGTCCATTTAACAGCGACGGGGAATCTGTAATGGGGGACTTTGACGGCGTCGTAACGGGAACTGTGACGGAATACACCGAACTTTAAACGAATAACACAACACGTAGTTTCATTATGCCTCTGGAGATGCTCCGGTACGGATTGATTAACAGAGGAGTAATGTTTGAAAAAGTCGGATCAAGTTCCGCTTATAATTATTATTAATTACGAAATTATGGCTCGCTTAGACTATTAGTGAAAAAAATTATAGAATAAATATGTATATAAAAAATTGAAATAAAAATAATTGGTTAGTTGAAATTGTAATTTTAAATGTTTAAAATTTATTGTGTTACTGGTCCAAATTTTATTATGATTGGTTTTTTATTTATTAATTTTATATAAAAAATACAAAAGCACTAACATAATGATATAATCTTGTGTATAAAAGGATATTTTAATGATTTCTCAATTTATTTGATGTTTAGTTGACTTGTAATACTAATTCAATTGAGAAATTTAATATAAATATAGATAGATAATTTTTTAAGAATATTAAATATAAATTTAATTATTTGTATAACCATTTATACAATCAGCTCTCTCACTACTAAAATTTTGAATGTTATAGAGATGTAGCTATTATACACTTATAATAATATTTTAGACTTAGATAAGATTTGATTTTTAAAAAAAATTCAAATTAAAAACTATAATATTAATTAATTAGATTTAAATAGTATATATATATTAATATTAAATAAAAAATTATTCTACTTGTCGATAGATTGATAAAAATCATCTTTATTTATAAATACTCTTTAGAAATAATTTATTTTTGAAATCTCCATCCAAAGACAACCATATCTCAATCCATTAACATTTGGATTGAGAAGTGCTCGTACATAAAGCTCGTAAAATACTAAATCAATAAGATATCTTTATTACATGGAAGGAGAATATTGTACTCTTAATATATGGTTTAATAATTAAAATTTGGATGATTTGTATAAAACAATGATTAAAATTTTTGTCAGACTTCTATCCAATACAAGTTTTAACCGTGTTATCCTCTATTACATTAATATTGTATAAACAAATAATTAAAATTTAGAATAAAATTTTGTGAATGAAGTAATAAAATATAAATTATATAAAAATATTAAAAATATCAAAACGAAAAAAAAGTGGAGAGTGGCAACGACAATACCTTGAATGAGGATCACAACACCAAGAAAGTTTGGTTCAAGGGTTTGGAAGCGGATACGGGCAAAGATATGGCCATGGATTTGTCATCAGCGCCGGCGATGTCCTGGAAGGATAAAAGGGGTTCTTTGATTCTGTCTGTGAAGAGGATTTTGGTTTCATGGAGGGAGATATCACAAGGTCCACTGTTAATGGGATACCTACGATAGACTTCTCCGAGAGGATACAACATATTATGTTAAGGGATATGGCGATCACGGTGGTGGTGAAATTATTGGGACAAAATTTAGCATATACCGCTCTGCATAATAGGATCTATAGTCTTTGGAAACTCTCACTTCTGTTTCATCTCATAGATGTTGAGAATGGATACTTTCTGGTCAAGTTTCAGAGTAGGGAAGATTACTAGAAGGTGCTTAACCAAGGGTCGTAGATTATTTTCGGGCAATACCTCACGGTCTAGCCGTGTACTCCAGACTTTAATCCTCTTCAACCCTTCCCTAGTAAGGGGAGAAACTGGGTCCAATTAGGGGGTTACCTTTTAGTTTGTTTTCGCAGCTTAAGGATGGGGAGACCTAGTTCCTGAGTAAATTGGTTTCCGATGAAGAAATTAAGACAACGATGTTTGATATGGGTCCATTAAAAACTCTAGGCAGCGATGGGTTTCATGCCTTTTTCTTTCAGAGTCAGTGGGACCGAGTTGGTGCATCTGTTTGTGTTTGGGTTAAGAAGATTTTTGCAGGGGAGTGTATTGACTTGGAACTGAACAACACCTTAATTATCCTTATTCTTAAGGTTCCGGATCCTGAGAATTTTTTGCAGTTTTGGCCTATAGGCTTTTGTTTGATTCTCTATAAACTAGTTATGAAGGTCATTGCTGATTGGTTTAAAGTGGTTTTCCCGAGGATTATTGGCCAAGAGCAGATTGGGTTTATTGTAGAAAGGAACATTACGAGTAACATTATTATTGCTAAAGAAGTGATTCACTCCATGAAAAACAAGCAAAAGAGTAGGAAATTGCTGGTTGTCAAGATCGACCTAGAGAAAGCTTATGATCGAGTGCATTAGGACTTCATAAGCTTATGATTGAGTGCATTAGGACTTCATTGGTGCATCCCTTCAGGCTGTAGGTATTCTGAACGCTGTAATGTTATTATGTCAGCCATCACGAATTCCACTATGCAGATTTTGTAGAATGGAACTCCAACTCAAATATTTTGGTCGGCAAGAGGTGTTCGTTAAGGATATCCTTTGTTTCCTTAACTTTTTTTCTTGTGCATGAAGTGGCTCAAACATAGCATTCATTCAGTTATTTACTCTGGACGTTGGGTTCCTATTCGGTTGTCTCGCTCAGGTCCACCACATTCGCCTTTTTATTTTATTTTTTTGCAGATGATTTGATTCTTTTTTGTCAAGCTGAGGAGAGTCAAGCCAGGATACTTAAAGAAGTATTGAACACTTTCTGTTATTATTGTGGACATAAGATCAATGCGCACAAGACTAATAACTGGTTTTCAAAAGGATTAGATAATGATTTTGGGAGGCGCATTTGCAATATCATCGGCTTTCATAGAGTACAAAATCTTGGAACCTATTTGGGGGTGCCTCTTTTTTATGATAGAGTAACTAATAACACTTTGGGTTTTGTAGTTGACAAGGTTCGTAGTAAATTGCAATGCTGGGATATCAAGAACTTGCCATTAGTAAGAAAGGCCACTCTGGCTCAGTTTGTCGTGTTGTCGATCCCCAGTTATTTCATGCAATCAATAATGATTCCTAAATGGCCTTGTGAGGAAATTGAGCAAATGATTAGGCTGTTTATTTGGGGGTTTTCAAATGGTGGAAAAAAGTTAGTTTTGGTCAGTTGGGACACTATTTGTTAACCTCGGGATCATGGTGGACTTGGTTTTCAAAAGCTACAAGATTGCAATACTTCCTTTATGATGAGGTTGAGTTTCAGTATTGTGACTGACTCTAATGCTCTTTGGGTCTGGGTCTTACGGGCTAAGTATGAGATTTCAAATGGATTGCTTGAAACGTTATCGCATGGAAAAGGTTCTTTCTTGTGGAGAGCCTTCACAAAGGCCTGACCACTTATCCGTGAGAGTTTAATTTGGTCAATGGGGGATGGAAATAGTATCAAATGTTAGTGTGACCTCTAGGTTCCGAATGTGGGGCCTCTCGCTAGCTTGATTCTAGGCCATTCCAGTCTTGATATGGGCTGTCTTCTGAGTGATATGGTTACAGGTGATGTCATTTGGAATCTTGATCTCTTTCAACTTTGGTTACTTGAGTAGGTGATCTGGAGGATTATTGGGATTCCTCCACCTCATCCGGTAGCAGGGGTTGATAGGATCATTTGGGGTGGTACCTCGACAGGTTCTTTTTCTCTTAAAAGTACATATGAGAAACTTCGGGAAAGTACATGGAACCTGAAAGAGGTGGTATGGCAGATCTTCTAAAAATTCCAAGGACCCTAACGGGTTAGGTTTTTTATTTGGCTTGGTTTCAAGCAGTGTCTGTTTACCAATGCTGAAAGAGTACATCGGAGTCTTAGCATGATATGCCCTATGGGATATGTGGGCATGTTTCCGAAGATGTGTTGCATGTTATTAAAGATTGTATTGCAACGAGGAATATTTAGGATCAGCTAATTCCAGTAGAGCGGTATGTTAGGTTTTTCTCGGGAAATTTGCAAGAATAGCTTATGTCAAATTTGTAGCATCAGCATGGTTGGCGCTTGAGAGATGTGGAGTGGCAATGTCTCTTTAGAATTCTAGTTTGGTGTATTTGGAAGAATCAAAGTCCATTCATTTTTTAGGGTGTGTCTTGGAGTGTTAGTAAAACTATTAAGGTGTCTTATAGTTGGGCAAAGTAGTATGCCTCTACTAATAGGGGTTCAACAACTAAGTCACGGGGACAGATTCCACTTTCATTCTTGACAGGTAATTGGGTCTGTTTAAATATTGATGGGTCTATAAAAAATGTAGTCGGTTTTGTTGCAGCAAGAAAAATAGTGCAAGACTAAAATAGAGGTTGGATTCTTGGCTTCAACAGATACTTGGGGAATTGTTCCATATTCGATGCTAAATTCTAGAGCATCTTGGATGGTTGACTTTTTTAATAGACCGGGGTTATGATAATGTGTTGATTCAAATTGATAATCTTGAGGCAGCTCAGGCTATCTAGGAGAGCTTTTCAGATAATTCCAATTCTGCTTTGATCAAGAGAATTCATCAGCTTTTGTCACAAATAATACTTGGAGTATTTAGCATATCTCTAGAAAGGATAATTAGGATGTTGATAGCTTAGTCAAATTGGTTCGTGATAAAAGAGACGGTCTACGCTTGTTTGAGGTTTCCCTATAGGGGAGTGGTCTAGTTTATGGAGTTAGTTTATTTCCTTTTCACCAAAAAAAATTATATATAGTATTACGTGAAATAATGCAAAAATATTTTAATATCGGTTTTTTCTTTCTATATAATTTCTAAATCATTCGTAAACTCTTCTTACCCATATAACAAAAGATAATACACGTTTAATAAATTAAACAAAAACTCAATTGGCTTTTAATATCATTTGTTTAAATGGATAAAATCAGTAAATTCTATGGTGACAGTAATTTCCAGATTTTAAATAAGTCCATGCACACCCTAATTAGAGTGCAGTGTTTAGGGTAATAATTTAGAAGGAATTTGCAGCGAATGTTGCGCCGCCTTGCCCAACTCTAATTGGCCTACGTAGATGTACAGCATGGTAACGGCAGCTATGGTTTCCCATCACTGGATCCACAACTGCTTGCCTCCATCCGCATGGTCTCGTAATCTCTAAACTAGCTGCCTAATTAGCAAGTCAGTTTGTTTTAAAAATCTTCTTGTATTTAATAATCTAGAATCAAGTCGAATTTGACTCCTAAATAAAAAAAATAAAGCTCTCACAAAGTTACTGTCTCTATTTACAAAACTTAAATTTAAGAAAATTAATTTGGGATGATTCTTAAAGTTATACATAATTTTTAATTAATATGTAATTTGATACATAAATTTTGATTTAGTATAATTATACATATGAAACTTTTATTATAATTTATATATATATATATGAAACTTTCATTTTAATTTAATTATACACATTTAAAGAAATAAATACATCAAATTACATTTATATTTAATAAATATAATTATTTATGTATGAAATATATAATATAAAATGATACTATATTAATAATCATATTAATAATTTGTAAGAATTGAATCATATTAAAATTTTATGTATAAAATTATATAAAATTAAAATTTATATTTAAAATTACACATTAAATAAAAAATAATGTATAATTTTATGAGTTATTCCTATTAATTTTTTTCCAACTCAACCCGCTATTATTAGAAACTAGAAATGTAAAGATGGTTGGAATAGTAGGCGTAGACACAAGAAGACATGACACGCATGGGCATGATCATTTAATAAAGAGCCATAACGGCGCAACAGTTGGGCATATAGGAATGAATTAATGCTGAAACGTGGGAGACAATAATCTTGAATCTTGATGATGCCAATGGAGATTTTGCAATATATAAAGTATTTGACACATTACCATTATATAAATTTATACAGTGAACTATACAACCACTTATGGTTAAAAATTCTAAAAGTAGATAAGAATGATTAAATTTTTTTTATAATGTTAAATTTAGTCTTTAATGTATATATTTTTTTCGTTAATTTGATTCTTATTTTTTAGTTAAATTATTTTTTAAAAAATCAAATTTAATCAACTTTTTTTAAAAAGAGTTGAAATGGTTTTTTAATGAGAATACTAATTAAAATGTTTAATTTTTAAATATGACAACTTGCGTGACAATTTATGTGTACTTCATGTTAATTATTTTTTAAAATTTAATTTTGATTAATTTTTTATTTTTATTTCTTATAATTCTTAATTATTTATTGACATGATATATAAATAAATAGTATTATGTTAGCATGATGTGCATATAAACTGTCATGCAAGTTGTTAGCTCCTTCGACTTCCCCACCTTTAATGTATAAATTTATATATTTTTTAATAAATAAAAAAAGAAATATCTCGTTAATAACAACTCATTAAAGATGAAATGACCAATACACCCCAAGGGATCATGCCACCAACAAGAAATAGAAGAGAGCAAAATTCGATTGATTCGAAAAACTCGATAAAAAATTCAAATTTTGAATTAAATAGTTCGAGTTATTTGAGTTAATCAAGTTATTCGGATCAACTCGAATAAAAAAAATTAAGTTTTTTGGTTTAATTCGAATATGAATTACACAATCTGAGTTATCTGAAAATCCGAATAAGAAAAGACAAAACTATGTCATTTTGATAAATGTTTACATTTTCTAAAGTTAAGTCAAAAACTATTAAGTTAAAAGACAAAATTACGTTGTTTTGATAAATATTTACTCATTAAGTTAAAAGGTAAAACAATTATATTGTTTATGTAGTTAAATAATCTTGTACTTCGTCTACTAGTTAAATAATATGTAAATGCAACATTGAGTATAAATAATATGATTCGTTAACTCAACTCGACTTAACTCGAAATTTTTTCACTTGATTAGATTCGATTTGAAAAAAATTCAAATTGAGTTCGGTTGCTAAAATATGATTCGTCAACTCGACTAACTCAAATTATTTTTACTCAATTCGACCCGACTCGATCGAATACTCACCCCTAACAACAAACATTATCTCTATCTACCAAAGACAAATTCAATAAGCTGGTGAGCTGGTTTATTACCACCTCCTTACACACGTTTAAAAGAAAATCTAAATTTATATATGGATAATGAATCAAATCTATATAATATATAAACCAGCTTCATAGGAAGCCTTATAGAATAAATAGGGGTAAATTTAATATGCTAACTTCAATTTAATAGTAAAATAGGAATAGAGTTAATTTTGTTTTATTTAAGTAAATATGATTATTATATAATATATTTCTAAAATTTTATAAAAATTAATTGAGTTTGAGTTCGATTAGCATCGGCATTATTGTCGGTATAAGAGGACGTGAGTTTAAATGTGCTGAAGTACAATATCATCCTATTTAAAGGATTGAAGAATGATTATAAATAATTCTAAACATTATATCAAATTTTCTTTTATAAAAATAAATGGAGATATGATAGATATTTAAAATAACACCTCTCTACTCTTCATTTTCTACTTAAATATTGAATCTTTTTTAACCTTTTTTTTCCTTTTCCATTATTCTCTCAAAACCTTACTTTATATGTTTATATTCCCCTCAACATTATATAATATTTTCAACTCTCAAATAAAAATAAACACATTATTTTTTATTAGTCCAACTGTATATATGATGTAAGGAACAAGATAATGTATTTAGTTTTAATTGGTAAGGACCATAAATGATATGGTAAGGAGGGTTTATAAAATAATCTCTTTAAATAGAATTAGTGTGTAAATAATAATCAATGTTTAAAAGAATAACTCTAAGCATCTAATAAAATAGTAACTCCGAACATTCTCCTCTCACAAACGTTACAATTTAATGTCTACAATTAATTTCATTGTATATATAAGTCTTTTTAAGCCATTTTTTCCCTAACTTTGATATTATAATTTTGAGGATTAAATTTAGTATTTAATATTAGAATTCAACGTTAATCTTTAATATTATAATTTCGTTACACATGATTTTACCTTTGATCGTTTTTTTCTTTGCTTCTTTTATCCAAAATTTATCTACCTTCCGCATTGTAAATCCTACATTAATAAATGTTTAACTTTACTTTTTAGTTTGATTTTATTATTTTAATTTTCATTATTTATTCCATCCTTGCCTTATAACTTGGTTGATTTTTTCGTGTTAGGTTGCATGACTTTGTTGTGCGTATACATCAAATAGGATGTCATATGAGTGCGGTATTACTATTTTTAATCTTTGTTTTTTTATATAATACTTAGAATTACCTATGGTACCTCATCAACCCTTAAACAAGAGGATAATGCGCTTTAGTGCACTCAAACTAACATCCTCTTATACTGACAACAATATCGATGCCAATTAAACTAAGACTAAATTGGTAGGATGATTGCATTATTAAACTATTTTTTGTTCACTGAAAGTGTATATACGTCAAATAAACATTATATATATATATATATATATATATATATATATAAACAACGACTTCTTCATGAGAATAAAAGGCAAGGATAGAAGGACTTCTCCTGCAAAATATAAGGACAAGTTTGGAGAATAAAAACAAATCAACATGTCTTGAAACATCACTACATAATCAATATCATTGGGAAGAAATATAACCATTCCTTCAACATAATGGGATGACCACACCTACCTCGGCCAAAGAGACTAATCTCCAAGCAAAATCAATAATCTAAGCCACATTGTAGCCAAGTCATACCTAGGAACAACCGGGTAATTGTACTTATAAATACCTGTGTGCGTGTTGTAATATTTATATATCAAGGATTTATTTTGTAAAGTGTTATAAAGTGAATCTGAAACACCCCAAACCCGGCCCACGAGCTTTGACCAGATTTGGTATGTTCCTCAAGTAAACCGGTTTTCAAATTCTTTTGTTACTTAGAGAAAAACTTGTGTGATTTAAAAAAAAAAATATTGTTTGGGTTGAGCTTGTGTTGAAAACAAACTGGATTTTTATATTAGAAACCTTTTTTTTTAATTTTAAGTAATAAACATATCGAGTATATTTTAAAATAAAATACTTAGTCTTTAACCTAATCAAAATTTGTAACACAATAAAACAACAAGTAGAAATAAAAATCGTTCATCATGGCCTTATGGCCTTATTACATCAAATAGTTTCCAAAATATTTCAAAGTACTAAAATAAATTCAAGAGTCCATAAAAATATAAACTTCATGTTGAGCATGGCCACCACAAGTACTGCCGTCCCGGTCCATCACTGTTCATCACCTGAAACATGGTCCCACAACGGGGTGAGTCAAACAGACTCAATGTGTACACGACACTAAATCATAATAAAATCAGGCATACAATAGTTACACATTCAAAACATAAAATACAAGTTATGATGCATTCCCAAACCCAAACCTAATTGTCCATCCGCTACACACCCCCGTGCCTGCCAGTCACACCGTGGGGACTACTAAGTCGACCCTCCTTCCGCTACACTCCAAATTGCGGTCTTAGGTCACCGCATTCGTGGTCTTAGGTCACCACGTTCAAATTACTGTGGTCTTAAGTCACCACTTTCAGATTACTGTGGTCTTAGGTCACCACTTTTCACTTCCCCTTTCAAACAAACCCATATGCCCATAACATATTATGCAATTACATGCCCAAGTTCACATTCTTATCATATTCTCATGTTACGAATAACATTTTTCATATTCCTAGTAAAAGTAGGAAACGTACCTGAGTTCATATTCTTAATATCACATATATTATTTAACACAGCCATAAAACGTATTATGAAATAGTGTGGGGTACACACCTGATTTGCTTAACGAATTCTTTGAAATCCCGAAAAACCCGATCTATTGCTTTAGATCTCAATTCCTACATTTGGTAACCTTAGTATGTTAGCATAAAGCCTATAAAACCAAATCCTAGTAGGATTTGTATTCTTAAAACCTACCTTGTTATCGAATTGACTATAGTCAAATCCCGAAAACTTGTATTCTTCTCCTTTGAAATCGGCTACTCACTAGATCCCTTGAATCTGTTAGTTTTCGGCTTAAAACACATATTAATAGATCTAACTACTAAGATAGGCCTTGGCCGAATGCTATAGACACTTACCTTGTGGATTTTAAATCCCGAAACTCACCGAATAACTAGGGAACACGCGGCCTATGGTGTACCTTCGGGAAAAGAACTTCTCCTTCCTTGTAGTCGACACTTAGTAAATCTCGAAAGATCTCTTCGGCAATAGATATTAAGGGTATTAGAATCTTAATTTCAACAGCCTTAAAAGAAATAGAATGAGAATCTAACCTAATCTTACCCTTACTGAAGAATTTGATGGAACTCTTGCTTGAACCCTTAGCAGTATTCGGCTATGGCTTTGATGTGGATAACAATTTCGGCTCTTGAGGCTTAGTGAGAAATCGACTAGGGCTATTGGTATCTTCGGCTTTTGATTGTGTTTGTAATAGAAGAAGGAAAGAAAAGAGAAAAAGAGAATAATGGCAGAGAGAATTCGGCAGAGAGAAGAGAAGAAACTTTAGAGAATTTCGGCAGAGGTTTTCTTGAAGAGAAAAGAATGAATGAAGAATAGCCTTACTCTTCCTTTTATAGCCAAAATTACTAGGCTAGAGTCCCTTACTTGGCCACCACTCTTCTATTTGATAGATTTATCCTTTTAATTGTCACTTTATTAAAAGAATTTAATCCAACCATTATCTCTTGAAAATAATGATAAATAAATCCCTTATTTATCCATCATTTAGCCGAATTTTAAAGAGAATAAAACTCTTCCTTTTTAAATAGCTTGTGTCGTCCACCTCACTTCTTCTGGAAGCAAAATAAAATTTCTTTTATTTGCTTCCCATGTGACTCGAACTCAGGCCCACTTGCTCATGTAGGTAGCGTCACTTACCTGGGCCTTTAGTGGCATTTCCAGGCCACTTTTCCAAGCCTGTTTGTGTGTTAAATTCCTCCTATTATTTTTCTTAAGGCCACCTTGCCTTAGTTTTCTCTTTTTAAGCCTTAAAACTTGACATTTCTTTACATTTCCAAGTTTCCAAAAATTTTCATTTGGCTCTTTAAACTTGATCATTTCCTTACATCCCCTAGTTTCCAGAAATGTTCACTTTCCTCTTTTAAACTTAACGTTTCCAAAGCATTTCCTTACATTTCCTTACATTTCCATAAATTGCCTTACATTTCCATACATTTCCACACATTTCCATACATTTCCATACATTTCCTTACATTTCCATACTTTTCCATACATTTCCATACACCTTAGGGTTCCTAGAACTCCTTAGAACACATCCAACACACCCACTGAGCCCACTATCTCATGAGTTACACACGAACGCATAACCCCTAATCTAGGATGTTACAGTTCTACCCTCCTTAAAAATAATTTCGTCCTCGAAATTACTTATTAACAGCCGTACAATCCTTCTCACCGCACTATGCTTTCGCTGCGCACTCTGATCTTAATAGAACCATCATACTTTCTAGGCACAATTTCTAAGTTCACGTCCCCGAGAACTCATTTCTAACGTCGCGATTTAATCTGATTAAGAAGTTTTATGAATTAATCCTTGTTTCACTTGTTTACCCGCGAAGAAGTTTTATGAAAAGAGTTTTAGGAGTGGTTCTTTCGTATTCATACATACACACAGTCTTTTCATTTATACATCCATCAAACAATTATGAACTTTCGTTCATTCAGAGAAACGTTGTAGTTTTCATTGTTGTCGTTTTTCCACTATCCAGGGGTATTTTCGTAATTTGCCCTACAGGGGTATTTTCGTAATTTTCCAAAGAAATGGTTCCTTGGTGATTTTGTCAAAAAGTATTTTGGAAATTTTTTTAAATTCCCGGGGTATTTGGAAAATTTTGAAATCCGGGGGTATTTCGGTAATTTTGGAGCTCGGGGGTATTTTGGTAATAAACCAGGGTAAATTTGTAAATCTTTCTAAATCAAGGGTATTTCAAAATTTGCAAAACTTGAGGGTTCTTTTTGAGAATTTGTTTTCCAAAGCGGTGATGTTGCAAAAATTTTGAAAATCAGGGTTATTTTGGTAATTTTGTAAGTTAGGGGCAATTTCGTAAATCTTCCAAATCAAAGTAATTTGATATTTTGCAAATTAGGGTTTTTGGACTTGTTATAAAGTAATGAAATTTTGGTAAAACTGTTGGGTAGTTGGACATTTTATAAACCAATGGCATTTTTGTAATTTTGCAAGTAGGGGTATTTTAGTAATTTTCATAAATCGAGAGTATTTCGGAAAAATTTTATGAAATAGCTTTTATAAATCAGAAGGGTAATTTAGTAATTTTAAAATTAGGGTTTCCATAAAGAAATACGGCTAGTCCCTTTCGGGTTTTAGTTAGGGGTTTAGCCTATGAATAAGTCCTCTTGGTTAGGGTGAACCGAAGCTACGCACCAGGTAGGATTTGAGTGGAGAGGAGGTGAGTCACGCGGACTACTTAAATACCAAGCTCCCACCGAATACCAATCCTAGACATGCGCACAATGGTTACCACACCCTAACTCGGCGACTTAGACACAAGTTTGTTTAATTAGGCATTTAAGTCTTATGTAATTGTTGGGGTAAGCTAGTCTTAGGGTTCAAGTACCTATCATACTATTCTACGTTCCATTCCATTTCTACCCTTCTACAAATCATAATATAAATCACACAAGAGATCGAAGTACTTACCTGGTGGACTGCGGGTCGGAGACTTAGGTGCCATGCCAGAAAAACCTGCTTTTTTCCAAAAATATTTTCATGAAACTCATTTGGGCTCGATTTGAAAACGTTTTGGGCCTTAAACCCCAGGCCGAGGGTTTGAAACTGGGCTCTGATACCAAACTGAAACACCCCAAACCCGGCCCACGAGCTTTGACCAGATTTGGTATGTTCCTCAAGTAAACCGGTTTTCAAATTCTTTTGTTATTTAGAGAAAAACTTGTGTGATTTAAAAAAAAAATATTGTTTGGGTTGGGCTTGTGTTGAAAACAAACTGGATTTTTATTTTAGAAAACCTTTTTTTTTTAATTTTAAGTAATAAACATATCGAGTATATTTTAAAATAAAATACTTAGTCTTTAACCTAATCAAAATTTGTAACACAATAAAACAACAAGTAGAAATAAAAATCGTTCATCATGGCCTTATGGCCTTATTACATCAAATAGTTTCCAAAATATTTCAAAGTACTAAAATAAATTCAAGAGTCCATAAAAATATAAACTTCATGTTGAGCATGGCCACCACAAGTACTGCCGTCCCGGTCCATCACTGTTCATCACCTGAAACATGGTCCCACAACGGCGTGAGTCAAACAGATTCAATGTGTACACGACACTAAATCATAATAAAATCAGGCATACAATAGTTACACATTCAAAACATAAAATACAAGTTATGATGCATTCCCAAACCCAAACCTAATTGTCCATCCGCTACACACCCCCGTACCTGCCAGTCACACCGTGGGGACTACTAAGTCGACCCTCCTTCCGCTACACTCCAAATTGCGGTCTTAGGTCACCGCATTCGTGGTCTTAGGTCACCACGTTCAGATTACTGTGGTCTTAGGTCACCACTTTCAGATTACTGTGGTCTTAGGTCACCACTTTTCACTTCCCCTTTCAAACAAACCCATATGCCCATAACATATTATGCAATTACATGCCCAAGTTCACATTCTTATCATATTCTCATGTTACGAATAACATTTTTCATATTCCTAGTAGAAGTAGGAAACGTACCTGAGTTCATATTCTTAATATCACATATATTATTTAACACAGCCATAAAACGTATTATGAAATAGTGTGGGGTACACACCTGATTTGCTTAACGAATTCCTTGAAATCCCGAAAAACCCGATCTATTGCTTTAGATCTCAATTCCTACATTTGGTAACCTTAGTATGTTAGCATAAAGCCTATAAAACCAAATCCTAGTAGGATTTGTATTCTTAAAACCTACCTTGTTGTCGAATTGACTATAGTCAAATCCCGAAAACTTGTATTCTTCTCCTTTAAAATCGGCTACTCACTAGATCCCTTGAATCTGTTAGTTTTCGGCTTAAAACACATATTAATAGATCTAACTACTAAGATAGGCCTTGGCCGAATGCTATAGACACTTACCTTGTGGATTTTAAATCCCGAAACTCACCGAATAACTAGGGAACACGCGGCCTATGGTGTTCCTTCGGGAAAAGAACTTCTCCTTCCTTGTAGTCGACACTTAGTAAATCTCGAAAGATCTCTTCGGCAATAGATATTAAGGGTATTAGAATCTTAATTTCAACAGCCTTAAAAGAAATAGAATGAGAATCTAACCTAATCTTACCCTTACTGAAGAATTTGATGGAACTCTTGCTTGAACCCTTAGCAGTATTCGGCTATGGCTTTGATGTGGATAACAATTTCGGCTCTTGAGGCTTAGTGAGAAATCGACTAGGGCTATTGGTATCTTCGGCTTTTGATTGTGTTTGTAATAGAAGAAGGAAAGAAAAGAGAAAAAGAGAATAATGGCAGAGAGAATTCGGCAGAGAGAAGAGAAGAAACTTTAGAGAATTTCGGCAGAGGTTTTCTTGAAGAGAAAAGAATGAATGAAGAATAGCCTTACTCTTCCTTTTATAGCCAAAATTACTAGGCTAGAGTCCCTTACTTGGCCACCACTCTTCTATTTGATAGCTTTATCCTTTTAATTATCACTTTATTAAAAGAATTTAATCCAACCATTATCTCTTGAAAATAATGATAAATAAATCCCTTATTTATCCATCATTTAGCCGAATTTTAAAGAGAATAAAACTCTTCCTTTTTAAATAGCTTGTGCCGTCCACCTCACTTCTTCTGGAAGCAAAATAAAATTTCTTTTATTTGCTTCCCATGTGACTCGAACTCAGGCCCACTTGCTCATGTAGGTGGCGTCACTTACCTGGGCCTTTAGTGGCATTTCCAGGCCACTTTTCCAAGCCTGTTTGTGTGTTAAATTCCTCCTATTATTTTTCTTAAGGCCACCTTGCCTTAGTTTTCTCTTTTTAAGCCTTAAAACTTGACATTTCTTTACATTTCCAAGTTTCCAAAAATTTTCGTTTGGCTCTTTAAACTTGATCATTTCCTTACATCCCCTAGTTTCCAGAAATGTTCACTTTCCTCTTTTAAACTTAACGTTTCCAAAGCATTTCCTTACATTTCCTTACATTTCCATACATTGCCTTACATTTCCATACATTTCCACACATTTCCATACATTTCCATACATTTCCATACATTTCCTTACATTTCCATACTTTTCCATACATTTCCATACACCTTAGGGTTCCTAGAACTCCTTAGAACACATCCAACACACCCACTGAGCCCACTATCTCATGAATTACACATGAACGCATAACCCCTAATTTAGGATGTTACAGAATCTTTAAAAATCAAATCTAAAAAAGCTAAATGTTAATATCTATTATACGATAAAAGATTTATTAAAATTTTTATATAATTAAAATTAATTTATTAAATTTTAATATAAAAAAAGGTCCAACCACACAAAGCGTGATCATATCCCTAATATAAATTTATATATGTCTTAGAATCCACTTCCTATATTAATGTACACTTAAATAAATTTAATATATTTCTATATAAGATTAAGTCAATTGTTGCTAACTAGCCATTAATAATAACAATCTGGATTTGAATTTCAAATCTATGGGATATCATGGTAGTAGATTGAGGTCCGAATTTAGCAAAGAAAAAGAATTTTAAAAAAAAAATTCTAATGAGATGATTATTGACTAATAACAGAGATTGATTTTGAAGGAAAAAGACACCCTCCAACTAGTACTACATTTGAACCTAATGATTTCTCTTCAAAGAACCTGACATGATGGAGTAACTAAATGTGATTGGAGATAATAGAAATTAATATATGCATCAAAATTTGATTTACGAATTTACTATAAAACTAATTAAAACATTAAGTCTTGAATCCCCTTCTTTTTTTCGATATTTTCAAATCAAATGCTACATTCCCACAATATCAATCTCATTATTTGAACAGAGGCCATTGATGATTGACAATTAAAATGAGATATGTTTGAAGTTGGATTGGTTTGGAATAAGGCAATTAAAGGAAAGGGCAGATGGGACCCTTCAGTGAGGTTGGGCACGGAAAACTAGGACAGATTTTGGCCACTCATAGGCGGCAGTCACTCAAAGGGTGTCTCCACCTACACTCTATATTGCCTCACATTGTCTACTTTAATCTCAACCTGCTTTTTGCCTTTTAGATTTTAGTTTTCAAACCTTTTCTTTTATATAAAATAATCTTTTTTAATTTATATTCTATTAGTGTATGAATTTCTGGGTTAAAATTTGATGTTTTGGTAGTGTATTTTTTTATTTATAAACAATTTTGAAATGTTAATATGTGTTTTTTAATATTTGTCAACTCTCTGATCTTGTTTGTATAGTTTAAAAATTCTACTGGCAGTTTATTAAATAATTTTCCTAAATTTATATGTTAATTGTAATTTACATGTTGATATTTTGTGATGAAATTTTTTTAAATAAATATAAAAAAGTTAAATTTATTAAAGCTATTGCATTAAATATAATTCAAATGTGAGATATTTACATGGAAAATCTACATTTTATCTGAATACGAAAATATGAATTTTTTGTGCACAACAAGTACAATTAAAAAAACAGAAATAGAATTTTTTTCTCAAGTATTTGAATCATGTTTAAGTTTTAGAGTCGATATTGTTAAGAGGACTTTACTTAAATATCATTTCCGGCTTAAATAAGATCATATTCAAATCGTAAAAGAAACGAAGACAATTGTGATTTATAAGAAGAAAAGAAGAAAGAAAAATGAATTGTAGAGATATAAAGTTGAAAGTTGTAAGATATGTGAAGGTGTTGTGGGAATATTTGATGGCATCAAAACTCGCAGTTGATGCCAATCATAATGATTGAGAATGCTCGGAAAGCCATGTACTCCAAATTTATATCGCAATAAAAGACCCACTCTCCTACAAGCAAAAGTCCCCAGCATGTCAGAACTATTAAATGCAATGCGAATAAATACAAGAGAAAACTGGTATACAACGTATTATATATATATATATATATATATATATATGGAATTTTCATGATTTGTTTAATTTTAGGTATTTAGTATTTTTATTATTATTAGATTTGTTAATAAATTAATATTTAATGCTTTGTTTTTATTGATTTTTTTAAAAAAAAAATACTTGGTGCATGATTTGCTAAAATGAAACTTAAAAGAAAGAGGGATAGAGAAGAGAAAAAGGGTGGAGGAAATTCAAAATGAAAAAAAAAAAAAAAGGAAGAAAGGAAGTGGAAAAGCAAAATGAAGAATTTCAAGGTATATAGGAGTAAAATGGAAGCAAGCAATGTAAGTGATATAAAAAATCAAAATCCTTTTCATTTGAGCTTTTCAAAATAAACGTGAAAATGTGCCTTATGATTCCTTTCCTTTCCTTTTCTTTCATGTCCTTTTTTTGAATTTTAATTTATATATTAGAAAATATTCACACTTCATCATTAGAGTTTTTAAACTTCATAAATAAAGTTATATGATAACTCGTGTTCTATAGAGTATAATAAAATATTAAAAAATAAATATATAAAAAAATAAGACAGTGACAATTTTTATTTTGCTTGTCAAGTTATAAACTACACTACCAATGTATCAATAGATATTTCATACATTGATAATAGATATTTTTAACTTCGCAAGTAAGATTGTGAAATGTGAAATTGATGCGGGTCTTAAATTGTATTTAAAAATTTTAAAATAAATAAGATATATGACAATTTTTTAACCCCACTTGTGGTTTAAAAATAAGGTAATTAGTACCGTAGGCGCACCCTTTTTGTCTTAGTACTGGCACATACCGATACCAACATGCTTTAGTGTACACTTTCAGGTTTATCAATGTTTTTAAATACTTTTCGTAAATAAAGTTTTAGTTCTAGATAAATCATATATACATTTAAATATATATATATATATATATATATATATGCATTAGCAATGTACTTTTGTTTTATTCCACAGGCAACCTTAAAAAAATTGGCATGTGTGCCTTTTTAAAAAAAATATTTTACTATATTCTTATAGAACACTTGTCAACCTTTGGCCTAGCTTATGTAGTCTAAAATCTCCACCGACAATGTACCAAATATTTTTCCTATATCTTTATAGTCTAATTTTTAGTTTTTTTAATAAATTATGCATTATTTTGGTAAAAATAACCAAATATTATATACATGCGAATATATCTCAATTACATCCATATAAACATATTTAGAGGGTAATTATTTGATAATCACTAGTGGAGCTTTTTAGACTCCACAAGCGGGTTGAGGGTGTAACAAGTGTCGCATTTATTTATATAATCAATTTTTTATTTTTACTAAACCCTATAGTACACTTGTCAAACCCTTAACTCACTTGTGGAATCTAAAAACTTCATTGACGGTGTATCAAATAATTTTCCATATATTTATAGGGAAAATATTTTGTACATTGCTAGTGGAGTTTTTAGACTCTACAAATCGGGTCACAAGGTTGACAAGTGTCTTATAGGGGTAATGTAAAATATTAAAAGAATGAATATTTAAAAAAGAGACGCATGATAGTTTTTTAATGCTGATTGTGGAATAAAAAAAGTACACTATCATTGTACCAAATACACATCCATATTTATATGTAAATATATGTTTCAAGAGTATATAACATCGCTTAAGGTCTGTCGGTTTGGAATGTTTCTTTTCTCTAGTTTGCTCTAATAGTACGCCATTGTTTTCCTTATAAGGTTCATTTTTGTCTCATTTGTGTTTCATCTAGTCTTATTGATTTGCGCAGAGACTGTTGAATAGATTTCATCATGGAAGATAAATTGGCGGGATTGAGTATTACGAATGGTGAAAATAAGGCATTATAGTTATATGGGGGATCTGAGACACAAAAGGTGGTTTTTATATGTGTTTGGTTGGATGTTTTCTCATGGCGAGCTTCGTCTACCTCTTGACAATGTAGAATACTTTGGCAACTCTGTGACACCCACTTGGGGGTGTTCAGATCTCAAATATG
Source organism: Gossypium australe (assembly GCA_005393395.2). Lineage (NCBI taxonomy): Eukaryota > Viridiplantae > Streptophyta > Magnoliopsida > Malvales > Malvaceae > Gossypium > Gossypium australe. Next base: position 42,905,050 of record CM016625.1, on the reverse strand, counting down.
GAAGAAAAAAGGTTTCTATTTAGGTTTTTTCACCAGTTGGATATTGACAGAGTGGTAAGAGGGGTACCATGGACGTTTAACAACCATCTTTTGGTTTTTCATGGGCTTGACGTTAATGAAGATGCAAGTGTCATTAATCTATTCATTCTTCTCGGTTCAACTTTATGATCTTCTATCGGCATTTTTCTTGAGAAATATTGCTAAATAGTTTGGGAAATTTATAGGCCTTTTCGAAGAATATGATGCGAAGTAGATTATTAAAGGGTATAAGAATTTTCTAAAAATTAGGGCAAAAATCAATGTGAGATCCCCGTTGAAACACCGAAAAAAATTCAAATTTCCCTTTTGAACCATACATACGAAAAGCTTCAATACGAGAAACTTAATTTGCTTTGTTTTTTATGTGGTTGCCTGGGCTATGGAGACAACTTTTGTCCAATTCGACAAAGAAGAGATTTCCAATAGATAGAGATGGGTTGGGACATTACGTTATGAGTGCCGACAAGAAGGGCTACAATAGTTCGGAGTGCCTAGCTACATGAGGAAGGAGAGACGACTTTTTCGACTAATAATTTTGAGGAGCGATTTGCGGGGAGGAAATTGTGGGATAATAACTTCTTAGGTAAGAGGGATAAAAATAATCTAGTTTTGGGGTTGAATTTGGAAGAGATCATGAGGCAATGAGGAGTTTTAGACAACATGGAATGAGATCTAATGGAACATGATTCAAAGGACACCCCATTGAAGGCATAGAATAGAAGAAGAGGCCAAGGTAAACTATGATGCCCATCAATGGGATAAGATAGGTAAAATGTTCGGGGGTGGCGAGGAGTGTACTTAAACTAATAACACAGTAATGTCAGTGGCTGTTAAGGGACAGGCCAATCGGACACAATGAAAATCATGAGTTGGAATGTATGTGGATCGGGGAGTCTGCAGGCTATCTAAAGGCTTCAACATATGTTAAAAGTATATCATCCCCAAATTGTCTTCTTTATAGAGACAAAATTAAACGCGAAAAAGATGGAAAAAACTTATAGGAGGTTTGGTTTTTATAATGGCATTGATGTATTGGCGGATGGCACTGGGGTGGGCTTAATCTGGGATGGGGTATGGGAGTTTCAACAACACAGAGGAGCTTTTTGAAACATCACATTGATGTTGAGATCCAGGAGGAAGAGGGGAGTGAAAAATGAAGGATAATTGGATTCTACAGAGCTCTTGACACAAGAGCCCTAGCTGAGGCTTGAAACATTCTAAAAGTAATGGGACATGACCAGGGTTTTCCTTAGATGGTATGTGGTGACTTCAACGAGATTTTGTATTCTTTCACGAAAAAAAAGGGATTGCCCAAAGAAGAAAGACGAATAGAGGAATTCTGATATGCACTGACAGTCTGTCAACTAGAGGATATAGGATATGAAGGGCCATTGTTCACGTGGGAGAGAGGCAATTTTGTTGAAAACAATATTAAAGAGAGGTTAGACAAGAGGGTAGAAAATCCAAGTTGGTGGACGAGGTTTCTCGAATTTCACCTACGACATTTGACACACTATTTTTTAGGTCACTGTCCATTACTCATATCCACGACCCAAGAAGAAAAATGAAATACTAATCACATATTTCAATTTGAATTATGGTGACCCACTTAGCCCCTATTTATTTTTGATATCCAACGAAGAGCTATCATCTCTGAAGAGATTAGCAATTAGGGATGGATTGATAAAAGGTGCAAAGACTTGTCGACGAGACCCGGAGATATCCCATCTGTTTTTTGCTGATGACTGTGTGTTATTTGGGGAATCCACAGAAGGAGGAGCCATGATATTGAAGCAAAATTTGGAAGAATATGAAAGTTGTTCTGGCCAGTGTATAAATTTTGATAAATTATTGATTTTCTTTAGTCTGAATATGAAGATTCAAAATAGGGATCAGATTCTCAAGCTTTGGGGGTACGATATTCTTTAGACCCAAAAAGGCATTTGGGTCTCCCCAATACAGTCGGTCGAAACAAAAGAGAAGCATTTCAATTACTTAAGGATCAAATGATTAGTCGTATTAATAGTTGGAGTATTAAGCCACTCTCCCAATGAGGAAAGGAAATTTTCACTAAAAGTATATTGTAGGCAATTCCAACCTACTCGATGTCTCGTTTTCAACTACTATTATCTCTTTATTTGGATTTAGTGCATATTATCAACAGGTTTTGGTGGCAAAAGTAGGGGAGAAATGAGGTATCCATTGGAGCGAATGGGCTAAATTATGCGATCTAAAGGAGAATGGGGTATGGGTTTTAGGAGTTTTGCAAAATTCAACATCATATTACTTGCTAAACAGAGGTGGAGGTTATTATGTAGTCCAGATTTGTTATTAGAAAGGTCTCTTAAAGTAAAATATTATCCGAACTTAGATTTTTTAAATTCAAGTTTGGGTACTCACCCTTTATATACTTGGAAGAGCATATGGGCAGGGAAGGGACTCCTTCTAGGAGGTATGTGTTGGCGGGTAGGAACAGAGAATAATATCAATGTTTGACAGATCACAGAATAACTTCGAATGTTAGTAGCTTACAAATAAATATTGTTTCTGATTTAATTGATCAAGAAAACAAAAGATGGAAAATGCATCTCATTACTAATAAATTCCTAATTGGTGAAGCCACTAAAATACTGTGTATTCCTCTTGCTCAGACGCCTCAAGACGACATGTTAGCTTGGAGGGGGAAGCTTCTGGGGAGTACTTGGTTAGAAGTGGTTACAAATTCTTAATACAAGGTATAAATATTCTTATTTCTAATGAAAATCCAAACAATTACATACCATTTTACAAAAAAAAGCTATGACAAATGGATTTACCAAGCAAAATAAGGATTACAAACTAGAGGATTTTCAAAAACCACATCCAAAACTTCCATAATCTCTATTAGAAGCGCTTGACTAACACGACGGAGTGTCTTAGATGTTCAAATGATGGAAAAAATCTTAAGCATGTGTTCAGGGATTGTACAACTACAGGTCAAGTATGGCAGGAATTAAATATACAATGGTCACAAAAGAGTTCAGTTCTAAGTTATCAATATTGGGTACCAGAACTTTTTGCAAGTGTATCAAATCAAGGATGTAGTATAGTGGCATGTGCTATATGGGTGTTTTGGACAACAAGAAATAAAATTATACACAACAGAGTGGTGCAAACAACCCAAGAAATAGTAAAAAAAAGGTATAAAAGCCTATATTTTATAAATAGATGCAACAAAAGAGAAGTTACCTGCTAGGAGGACGAAAGAGAACAATAGAAGCCTCTCGAATAGCCATTTGTGAAAATAAATTATGATGCGACCTTCCAGGCCTATTTACTGAAATCATGTTCGGGCATGGTAGTTAGAGATTCAAATGGTAGTGTACTTAGAGCCTAAATGCTTATTAACAAATATGTACCCTTAGTTTTTATAGCAAAAGCCCTTGCATGTCTTCAAGTAGTTAACATGGGGATGGATCTAGGGTTAGGAAATATGATTATTAATGGAAACACAGTTACAGTGGTTAAAACACGACAAACAGAAAAATAGGAGGAGTTAGTTATAAAGGCGTATATCACTGATCTGAAAACAAAGATTCTAAATTTTTTAAACTATAAATTCGATCACACATTGAGATCTGGAAATGAAGTGGCCCATACCTTAGAAAAAAAGGGGTTATAAGGAGAAAGGAGTACTTATCTAAACGATGAAATGCTGGAATGGGCAGCTGAATCGGTGGAGAGAGACAAGTAGCAGGTGGTCGGTTAAAGATAGTCACTCGAATGCCAAAAACGCAGAAAGAAACATGGTTGAACAAAAAGGGGATAAATCGGGGCTGCTAAAAACCTCTAAACAGATACATTAGGAAAGGTCGTGAAACATCCAAAAGCCTCATCTCCTCATTGACATTGGAAGAGGTAAGGGGCCTAAAAGGCGAGGCAAGCGATGAAGGTGGCTCGGGTTGGGGAAATGGAAGAGGCCAAAGAAGCAGGAATTGAAGAAGGACTGTCAATTCAAATGCCAAATGAGGGGGAAGACATGCAACCCAGAAGTAACCTTTCTGATTTTTAGAAATGGTGAAAGGCCTCAAGGGTCAAAAGGAATGACAATTATCTAGCTTGTGAGAAAATGTGAGGAAAATATGTGAGAAACAAAGAAATGAGGATGATGCTAGAATGTAAAACAAAATAGAGGTAAAATATATTTAGTTTCATAGGGATTTTCATAACTTTACTCCCTGAGAAGAGGGAAAGATGAACATACTCTTGGAAAAGGAAAGGCTTTGAGAATGTTCTGAGGAACTAAACAAGTCTGGCATTGGATTGGGTTTGCACGATTAAAAAGAGGGCTTAGGTTATTATTTATTTATTTCTAAATTTTTCTTTTTCTGCCTTGGTTTAGTTTCCAAAACTGTATCTAGAAGAACGTTTTTTCTTGGTTTATCTTCCTTAATAAACAACCCAATTGTTACCCATAAAATATATATGTTTCAAAATTATTAGGTTTAATAATTTAATTTAGTAACTATTAATTTTAAATGTAATTATAAAAAATTAAAATGGTTACAATAAAAAATTTAAAAGTTGGTTTAAAATATTAAAATTTTGTATGAGTCAGTATGCACCGATATTGACCGAAATGAAATATAGACTATCAATTTAAGAGCAAAATGATATGTAGTAACTGATTCAACCAATATCAATACCATAGTGACAATAATTGTAACACTATAAAATATTGGGGGTTAGATGCAATGAACAATCAAGAAATAAGTCTTAGACTTTATGATTAAGTAGTTAGGACACTCCTTAGAGAACTTAGGTTAAAACCTCATCCCTCTCATTTCTTTTCTTTTTAATTTAAGTAAACTAGGATATAGTCACTATAAAATATATATTAAATGAAGTAGAGAATAAACAAGAGTAGGCAGTAGCTTAAATGGTTAAGCCTTTGCACTTTCCTTTAGCTTTCTCAGGTTCAAGTCACACTACCCTCCCTATTTTCCTTTGAATTTTGGCAATATGGGTCATTTATGTTTCTTTTTCCAACATAAAGAGAACTGTTTCCCTGTAATATTTATATTTACTCCTATTTTCTTTTCTTCCCTTTACTTTCCATAATAACTTTCTCCATTGCTGATAATTATTCCATTTCTCAAATCAAATTGTCCCCCATTTTGTCATGTTTTTATTGGTTTAGCGAATAATCATCAATTTTATCCTTAATTGTTGCCAAAAATCTGTAAGTTCATCTCGACCCCTATGATTAAATCCTCAAATATCGTAGTACTTCTATTTGAGAATATTTTTTCATTTAAGCTAATAAATCTTTTATGATCTTTCTCGATTTTAAACCGAATATTTCAATACTCTTGATTAAGCTTGACGAATCCCAAAATCAAATGTTAACCCGTGTATAAATGTCATTTGAAGAACCCGTTTTATGTGCGCCTAATTAAATTTGAGCGCAAGGGACGTTGTTCAGGCTTCCGGTGAAAGATGTGTGTTCATTTACGAGTAAATTAGGGTAAAACTGAGCCTAGAATAAGGCCACATGGGCGTGTGGGCCACCTGCGTGGACCATACGACAATGTCCCTCTGAAACCCTAGGATATTTGACTCTCACACGGCTTAAGACCCCCTACAGGGCCACAATTTATTACACAACCTAGCCACATGGACGTGTATCCCTAACACATAGACCAGGGCTTCCCACACGGTCCGACCATACGGCCGTGTGTCTCATGCTTCTCAGAATTTACAATTTTACCTAGGATTTTATGTTCTGTCCAGATTAGTTGTAACACCCCTAACCCGTATCCATCGCCGGAACAGGGTTACGAGGCATTACCAGAGTTTACATATCAAATAAACAGACATTTCATATCATATAACCTTCATGTAAGAAACCAATTGAAATCAAACATATTGTCCCTTATATGAGCCATCGAGGCCCAAAATACGCGTTAGAAACAGGTCGGGACTAAATCGGATACTCAAAAATTTTTTCAGAAATTATTGAAATTTTTCAAAGCTGCATGGGTCACACGGCCAATAGACATGCCCGTGTCTTAGACCGTGTGGACATTTGAAATAGGGACATATGACCGGGTCCCAGCCCGTGTAACTCCCAAACTTGGGCCACTCGCCCAAGCCACATGCCCATGTGTTAGGCCGTGTGAGCATACTGAATTGCGCCATTTTAAAGATACAAGGGACACACGGTCGTGCCACCTGGCCATGTGTCACACACGGCTGAGACACCACGCCCGTGTGGATGAAAATAGGTCATTTTCCAAGTGACATTTCTCACCTAGTTTGGTACGAACCTAAACACAATAATTTGCGCATCAACAAACCACAGCAAGGCATTCAAGTCAAGCTAAAATCAAGTCTTAAACATGTATTATCACCACATACAACCAATATGCCCTTAGGCACTTCAAATGAAAACTTAAAAATATGTCAACCAAATATCCAAATTTACCTAGATAACCAAATACATATATGCATAATTGTACCAAATATACTATTTCAAACCAATCATCAATATACTTATAAGTTTTCCATCATTGAACCATATCAAACACACATTAAATATGATAAGGCCACATATATATGTACATCAAAATATACCAAACACAAGCCAAATAAGTGATTAATCTCAACAAAACACTTATATGCCAACATTGGCCAAATTAACCTATACATGCCATTATAACCGGAATTAATCTACTGAAAGTACCAAAAGGATCGATGGATAGTGTGAAATAGCTCCGACCAGCTTCCAACCCATACGAGCTTTTGAATTACTAAAAAATATGGAAAATAACACAGAGTAAGCATTTAAGCTTAATAAGTTCGCATAACGCATAATTTAACTAACCATATATCCATAAAATAGGTAAGTAAACAAAGCATATCTCAACCAATTTGGCCAAAAGCCTAAACACATGATCACCAACATATTAGCTATGAAAATCACATATAAGATCCAGCACACATGGTTGAATTCATCAAATAATCATATTTCATGTATTTCATGTAAATACCAGTAATAGTTCATATCGAACTCATATAATCTCGTAACAGAACTGTGTCCACTGAATCGTTTAGAATATCGTTGGATACACGATTGGTACACACGAAGTGTACTGAACTTAATCCGTCAATTCATGTACATGTATGCTCATACGAGCTGAATAACGGGAAGCTCATGTGAGCTGAATAATGGGAAGCTCATGCAGCTGAGTATCGGGAAGCTCATAAGAGCTGAAATCAGTGACCCTAATGACATGTCATTTGTATCTTACGGATTCCTAAGGTTCAAATGGGGCTCAGTAATTGTCGAATATACAACCGGTATTTATTCATGGAAATTATACAACTCACAAACAAATAATTCAATTTAAAACATAAAAATGTCCAATTTAATTACACGAACTTACCTCGACAAGTGTACGTAGATATAAAGGCGACTAATTAGATATTTTCTCTTTGCCTCGATCTACCTCTATACGAGGTTTGACGGGATCTATACGAATGAATTTAACTCATTTCAATATAATTCTCATTCAATTTAATCCAACATCAAATTTTGGCAAAATTATCATTTTTCCCTACACTTTTAATTCTTTTGTAATTTAGTCCCTATGCTCAAAAAATGAAATTCATACAATTTAATCATTACTAAAGCCTAGCCGATTTTATACATATTAATAGGAGCCAATATATTTCACAAAATTCACAAATTTTACCATAAATTTATCATTTTTTTAATTTAATCCCTAATTGATAATTTCATTAAAATTCTATTTACAAAAGTTGTTTGTCTAACAACAACAATTCATTTTCTATCATCAAACTTCAAAATTCATGCATATTCATCAATGACAAAACCCTAATACTTTAATAGTTTTGCAAATTAATCCCCAAATTATCTAGATTAAGCTACTACGATCTCAAAAACATAGAAATCATAAAAAAACGCGGGACAAAAATACATACCTAATTGAGCAAAATAAGCTTGTCCAAATTCAAGCTTCCATGGCTAGGTTTCTTTCTTTCTTTTTTTTTTGGTGGATGATGACGAGAATAAATTATTTTATTTTATTTACTATAACTTTAATCACTAATTTTCAAAATCAACCTTAATATTTCATTCAATTTCCAATGATGACTATTCATACTTATCCACTAAGTATTTTAATGGCCTATTTACTATATAAGGACCTCCAATTTAAAATTTTATAGCTATTTAATACCTTTAGCTATTAGAACACAACCTTTGCACTTAATGCAATTTTGTCCTTTTTATCAAATTAGGCATGTAACCTCCAATTTAAAATTTTATAGCTATTTAATACCTTTAGCTATTAGAACACAACCTTTGCACTTAATGTAATTTTGTCCTTTTTATCAAATTAGGCATGTAAACGGTGAAATTTCTTAACGAAATTTTTATACGATATTTCTATCATACTGTAGACCATAAAATAATATTAAACTAATTTTTTTGACTTTGGATTTGTGGTTCCAAAACCACTATTCCGATTTCACTGAAAACGGGTTGTTACATTAGTCCCTGATTCATTTTCAAACTATTTTTAGTATTTAATTTATTCAATTAAGCCCCTAATATTATGAATAAATACAAGAATTCATGATCTGAATGACTGAAATAATATTATATTTTGTATAAATATGCATGAATTAATATGTTTAATGTACCAATATTTGTGATTGTTCGTATATCATGTTTTATGACGCCGCTAAATTGAGTCCTTTAAGAACATATGTTTTGGCTACTGTATCGATTAGTTGAGAACATAATTATTGCTTCCATATTTGATCTGTTATATGTATGTTATTCGTTACCATTTTAATTTTTTATAAGCATGCCTTATGTTAGTGTTAAACCGAACAATTAATATGCATGGCTTTTGCTATTGAGTTGATATGTTATAAGCATATTATTTTCTACTGTATTGAACTGTGATAAGCATATTGATTGCTACCTTATTGTTTTGCCAAAAACATAATTAAATGCTACAGTATTGATCTATTTGAGTTTGCCATATTGCATTGCATGGGGTGTGACTATATGTACGAAGGAAGTGTTAGTAGCTTGTCTGCACCATTTAGTGGTTCATCCACACCATATTAGCAACTTTTATCTGCACCAATTAGTGGTTTATCCACACCGTATTAACAAGTTTAATATGCAAATGTGTTGTGCATCCACAACCTACTAACAACTTGTCTGCAAAAACTATTTTATTAAAAAGAACCTCGGTGGATCATCCACCCTTTTTATTATTAGTGGTTTATCCATACCGTACTGGCAATTCATCTGCAACGTTAATGGTTCATCCACACCGTGGTGTAAAGGTAGAGGAGTTCTGGGGAACTCCTACTATGGAGTGTAGCGGAGTTGGGTAGGATCTGTTCTGGTTAATTGAAATTGCATTGCATTCATATGGCATACATGGCTTTGAACACTGAGATACTATGTTAATGAATCGATCTAATTTACCGATATTCCGTATTGCTAACTAATTGTGATTTATTCTACGTATTGTTATTATGTATGTTTTGTTTACTGTTTGCACTGGTTTTCTTGTGATGGGACTCACACTGAGCTTTATAGCTCCCTCCCTTTTTATTTCCATCTCTACAGATAACCCATAAGATTAAGATGCGGACTCGGAATTTTGGAGGGGCTTGGCTTGGCTCAGCTCGGTTTTATTCATTAAAAATATTTTAGATTTATTATTTGATAGTTTATTATTCAGAGACTGTATTATTTTATGTGGAACTGTGGCATGGGACTTTAGGTTTTGGTTTTATGTAGCATGAATGGCATTTAGGTTATTTATTTCAAATTTGATTTTAAAATGATAAAATATTGTTTTTAATTAATTAAGCATGAAATATAGTTTTATTAAAATTAAGTTAAGAATCACTTTTCCGTTGATAATTTGTAAATAAATATTGAATAGTAAATAAATCGGAAAATAATTAAGTTTTCAAAAATAGTCACCGTTACAAGAAAAAAAAGTTAAAATTAATTGGTTTTTGTTTACTCTTGGGTTTTTTCTAAAGTAGGGTAAATATTCTTTAAAATAAATGTTTTAAATTGATCGTTTTATGAACTCCGATCGTACTAGACCACTTTAATGGTTGATGTAATATTTCAAATTCGAGTATAATGTAGAATAATGATTAAAAATCTCCCCCACCTATATGTCAAATAATAATTCGGGTCCTCTCAATTTCTAAAAGCTATCCATTTTCTTTCTAAAGTCAGGCTTTTCAGCTTTGTTATGAGACAAATTTCAGGACCCTTGGTCCCTCCATCTTTTCTTTTAAAAGTGAGACTTCTTTCCGCTTCTTTTTAAAGTCCTTTGGAAGAAAGAGAAAGAAAAAGAATACACTTGGTGAATAATGAGTGGGACGTAGTTTTGAAATTAGATTCCATTAATTAGTGCTTATAAGCTTAAGAAATGCTTGTTTTTGAACACCCAGTTAAAATACTTAATTCAAAAAGAAAAAAGAAAAAGAAAAATTAGTATAATTGGGAAATGATTAAAATTTAATTTAGATCATGGAATGAATATTATAGTTCTTTTAATTTTTTATTTTGGGTTATCTTCAGAAGATGGGCACATTTATTTCATGAAATGGGGGTAGGGATAATGTCCACAATTTTGGTTGGTGAATTGTGGAAGAATAGTGGGTGGTAATGGTCAAGGGAAGGATTTGGCTTCATCGATTTAGACAAAACAAAGGGAAATGGCAATTGGGATAGATAACAGATCATCCATTTGTCTTCAAAAGAAGAGAGAGAGAGAGCAATGTACCCTATATAAATTCCAAACATTAAATTTAAATGGTGAAATGAAATTTACGGGCTTTTCTTCATGTACTTGTAATAATTTGGAAATTGTATCATCATCAAAGTTATACAATTTTTTTCTTTTGTCTTGTTTACTTGAAGGGGAATAAACAAAGGACAATGCCCCCAAAGATTAAAGAAAAATATTAATAAATTGCAATGATTTTATAAAGATAAATAATTTGATATTATGTTATGTTTATTAGGGTTTCTAGTTGTCTCTTTTAATAATGTGATCTTCAATATTTAAATTTACGTTTTTTCTTGAGAATGCAAAATCTTATCACTATGCCCAACACTTGTTAATTATATCAAATCATTTTAAACTCTATATGAAAAAACAAATTAAAAAGTGATGTTCTATTCATGGTATAGTAAGAAAATTTCATATGACATATATGAAAAATATTGGGATAAATATCGAGTTTATATATATGTATGATTTGATATATGAATTTTTATATGGTGTAATTATACACATGAAACTTGTATTGTTGTTCAGGCTGGATAAAATTTTGATTTTAATTTAATTGTACACATTTAAATAAATACATTTATTTTCAGATTGAATTAATATAATTGTTTCTGTATATAATATCCAACATAAAATGGTACTAATTCGATAATGTTGTTAGTGATAAGAAAATCCACAAATTTACCTAAGAATTCGCAAACTATCTGCAAATATCATTCATTATTCGAATAACAGATTCATATATTTGACTCCACGTTGGTCACAAAATATATAAAATTTTGCTTCTTACAAAATTCAAACATATGAACTTTGCTGACTAAAGTTATGCTTTAACCATAAAAGCTAACCCTCAATTTTAGTTAAAATTTACACAAACTAATAAATAACGTATAAATATCAATAAACTATTTTTTATATTTAAATAGAATAATTAATAATAAATTTAAATATTTTCAATTTTTTTTATCAGAATGATATATCTTATTATCATCTTATTCTTTTAAATATCATATAGTTTCTTTTAAATCTTATTCTTTTGTATTCATAAACCTAAATGAATAATAAGATGGAGTCACTGGAATTTCTAGATTTGTGATTATCCCTTTTATTATTTGATCAGTTCAATTAGTTAAATTTTTTAAACAAAAATTTAATTAAGCTTTATAATTAAAATAAATATTATTTTATATGAATTTATTTTGAAATGTGACATAATTATATTTAGCACATATTATATTATATAAAATAGTATACATACATATTTAAGGACATATAATATATTTATTGTTATATAATTAAATTATGAATGAAAAATAATAATTATAATATTATGATATTATAATGTGCATTCTTTTATTAATGATATAAAACTTAAACCTTAAATATGTAGCGAATTGTATATAGGCTAGGCTCCTCTGTTACATTAACTAGACTTACTCTCACTGAAAATATTTTCTTTTACTGACCAATCCTAATTTCAAATAAATCACTCTTCCTCGGTTGTTTCTCTTTTCTTTTCTTTTTTATTAGTAAAGGGGATCCTTGAGAAAGCTTTTTGGCCAATCTGGTAGAATTTGTCATATGACGATGTTATTTCCAGTCCACATGCCAAATGGAATTAGATGTTTTATCCTATATACAATTATGTTATTATAATATACATAACTAATATACCTTTATTATAAATACTAATTGTATATATTATAGTATACCATAAAATTTGTTACATGTTTAAGGTCTAGGTTGCACATCATTCATAGAAGAATGTACATTGTAATATCATAATGTTATAATAATTATTATACATTCACAATTTAATTATATAACAATTGATATGTTATGTCCTTAAAAGTGTATGTATACTATTTTTATAATAATATGTACTAAAGATACTTATGTCACATTACAAAATAAATTCGTATTATAATATTTATTTTAATTATATAAATATTAGTTAACTTTTTTGTTTAAAATAATTTAACTAATTGAGTTGATCAAATACTAAAAGGGGTAATCGCAAATTTAGAAATTCTAATGATTTCATCTCATTGTTCAGTTACAAATACAATACAAAAAGAAAAAAAAATTAAGAGAAGTTATATGAGATTTAAGAAAAAAATGTTTAAATAATATATATTTTCTGATAATTTTTAACATATTTAAATTTATTATATTTTTATTTATTATTAAATTTAATTTTATTATTAATTAAAATATTTAATTTTAGAAAATATTTTTATTGATATTTATATTTTTTAATAATTTATGTAAACTTTAACTAAAGTTGAAGATTAGTTTTAATGGTTAAAGTATAATTTTAATTGTCAAAAGTCATGTGTTTGAATCTTGTTGGGATCAAAATTTTAAATATTTTTGGAAAAACTACGCGAAGTTAGATATCTGCAGATATTTGAGATTTGAATAACAAATGCATACTCCACTAATAGATATCCAAGGGGTCTATCTGCATGTGGATAGTAACTTTAGTACCTGGATCTGCAAATTTCAGGTCGGATATATGTAAATATCCGAATTCGTAATCCAAATTGATTTATGTAGTTAGTGATTTTTTAGAATTGAATGTAAATCAAAATTCAATAAAGATTGAATAAAAATAATTTTAATATTCATCCAAAAATATTGTTAATTTTACGAGTTCTTTTTCTTGTATTTTAATATCTGGGGATTATCCAAAAGGATGATGAATGAATTCTAGCCCATCAATATGGGCAGATGAAATGATTATTATCTTTTTTAAAAAAAGTAATGATGAATTCTTTAAAAGATTCGTAAATTGTCTGTCTGTACTTATAATGTTCTTCAGATCTAAGCTTTTTTCCCTTTGTTATCCACAAACACAAAGCTCCTGCTTGATTCAAGGAAAGCCATTTTTGATACTTTGATAGCTATCTCGAGTGCTTGCGGAATCAAACACTTGGAAGATTTTTTACTTTTATCAATTATTACCCATCTTGAAAAACCTTATCCACAGTATACGAAAAGGTAAATATAGACAAAAAATAAATTAATTAAACTATTCTTTTTCATAAACCTCCAATCAATGGAAGTGAATTGAAGTACGGTGTTTCATAATTTAAGTCATCGTTAAAAGTGGTCCATCATTAATTAATAATAGGAAGAAAATTGATGAAAACTGTAATGAAATATGAAACTGGCACTTTAAAAGGGGGTGGTCTAACGGGGCTAATGGAATTTGTCGTGTTGCTCAACTAACCTCGAGAACTCTACAGCGTGTTGGCAATTCTGATCTGCCTCAAACAATATAGAACCATCGGTTTCTGCCAATGTGCAGTGCTTGCCCACTAACGTTTCACGTGAACTTTTTTATTGGTTAAATTTTGATAGTTTCCTAAATTATTGGGCCACCTTATATATGGAAGAAGTTGGGCATTCTTTATTCTTTTCAAAAACCAAAAATGTACAATTATTTCTATAATTTAACTCAGTACAGATCAGTTCACATTGTAAAAATAGGTTGTCAATAGTTTCTTACATATGTATTGAGTCTATGTAGGTATTAAAATTTGAAATTTTAATGTTTTGGATACTATATATAAATTAACTGATTTCGTTTTCCATTTAAAACAAACATTGTTGGTAACATGTCAATACAAACAGAAAACACCTAGTGCCAAGTTCGCAAGCCATCTCTGCCAAGTATATGTACCAAAGAAGATGACGGTGAATTCATTCAGTCTTCTAGACTCATCCTCTTTTTAGCCTCAGTAGCAACCCTGTCTGCAGCGCCATTAGCTTCTCTCTTAACAAAGCTATATATTACTTCTTGAAACACTCTTTTACAAATCTCCTATACATGAAGAAAAATTCTTCGACTACTTAGTTGGGTAGAAAAGTGGAAGCATAGGAGCACGGAGTGGAAAAGTAGAAAATTGTAACTTCCCTAACCCGGTCTAATCGTTAGACCTGAATTCGGAAGATTACATTAGCCACCGAAATGACTCAATAAGCTATTGGAGTTTTGGAAATAATCATTTTAAAACATTTGATTATTTTAGAAGAGAAGTTAGTTAATTATCGATTTATTTATTACTCAAAATTTAGTTATAACTTAGCAATGGAAAAGTGATAATAGTTTGTATTTTTCATAAAAACTAAAGTTCATGCATAACTAATTAATATTCATATTTCAATAACCTAAAAACAAATTAAAAGTCATGTATGCTAAAAGAAAACAAATCCTAAGTCCCACAAAACAATTCAAAATTAAATAATACAGTCTTTGAATAATAAAATATCAAATATCAAATAATAAATATAAATATTTTAATAAATAAAGCCGAGCCGAGACCCTCTGGATGTCGCGTCCGCGTCCTAACCTAGTGGGCTATTTGTAAGGATGAAAATTAAAGGGGGAGTGAACTATGATGTTCAGTGTGAGGTTAATCACAAGAAAACCAATGCAAATGATTAAACATACTAGTATGTCACATAGAAATAATATTCAAAGACACTTTCAGAATATCGATAGAAATAATTTTCAAAGACACTTTCAGAATATCGATCTTTTAGATCACTCACAATATACATATGTATGTCATATTAGAAATCCCATATTTGAATGCATATGTTTTTATAGATGCCATATAGTTTCGATTTTAACAGAATAGATCCTACCCCACCGCTACACACCATAATGGGAGTTCCCCTTAACTCCAACCACCAACACACGAAATTGTGGTTTAACCATTATTGGTTCGTAGATAAACTGCCAAATGACTGTAGACACACAACAAAAAGCCCCGCAGATGAAATCTGCCTCTGACTGTGGGTACACAGTGAAAGTCTCGCAGATGAAATCTGCCTTTGGCTGTGGATTACACAACAAATAACCCGCAGATGGAATTTGCCTCTGGCAGTGGATACACAACAAATTTTTGCAGATAAACTGTCAAACTTCCTCTATTCACATCGTTCCACCCAATGCAATACAATGTGGCATACTTAACACAATAAACATGGTAGCAATTAATATACTTATAACATAGCAATTTGGTAGCAAAAGTCATGCTTTTCATGTGTTTGATTAAACGGTAACATAATGCATGTTGTGCGTACGATCACATAGATAGATACAATAGTCATATGTACTATTCACAATTCATGCAAATATATATATATATATATATATATATATATACAATATTAATTCAGTCAACCAGATCAAGGATTCTAACAAGATTCATATTATTAGGGACTTAATTGAATAAAACAGAACATTAAAATAGTTCAAAAATCATTCAGGAACTAAACTGAACAAAACATTAAATTGCGGACAAAATTGTAAAATCTAAAATATAGGGGCAGACAATTGTGTGGGATGATATAGACCGTGTGGAGGGGTTATACGACCGTGTGGTCAGGCCCTGTAGCAGATTGTGGCCAGGTCCTGTAGCAGACTGTGGTTGTGTGGAAATTGCAAAATCAAGTTATAAGAGAAACATGACCGTGTGGTGGGGTTTTGGTCGTGTGAGATTCAAACTATCCTAGGGTTTTAGGGGGACATAGTCATGCGAGGGGTTGTGTGGTAGACTGTGTAGCCCTATCTTAGGCACGACTTTTCCCTGATTCACTTGTAAAAAAACACACACATGTCACGGGAATCTCGATCGATGTTCCTCGCACTCAAATCTGGGTTGATGCACCTAAAATGGGTCCTTCAAACAACATTTATATACCAGTTAATGATGGATTTCAAGATTGACAAGATTTACCCAAGATTCAAGCAAGCATCTGAAAAAGATTATTTGATCGAGCAAAGATTTATGTCGTTCATTACTACTACGAGAATTACGAAGTTTGATTATTAAAACGAGGCATACTTACCAATATTGGATGAAAAGAAACCAGTGCTAACAATAATTTAATCGACAATCGATAGGAAAAATGAGTCGAACGTAAATTAATTTTGGATTTGAGATGCAAACATAAATTCATCAATGGAGAGAAAATATTTTGCAAAGAAGAAGATGTGAAAGAAAAGAGAGAAGAAATAGGGAAAAAGAGAGCAAAAATTCAATTTAATTTGGAAAAGAAAGCTATAGTTCAATTGTAATTAGGAAAAGGCTAAATACCTAAGGTTTTCAAACTTTGTGGGGGCTGGATGACAATTTACTCCTGTTGCTGAAAATTAAAGGTTGAAGGGGAATGGTGTGGCTTAATCTTGGGCATGGAAAGGAGAAGTGTAAAGGCTTAACCATTAGACTACTACCCATTTCTTAATAAATTTTTACTCCAAATATTATTTGTTTTAGTGTGATTTTCATCCTAGTTTGTTGACAATAAGAGAAAAGAAATGGAAAAAAGTGGCTTGAACCAAAGATCTCTAAGAAGTGCACTAAACTACTTAACCATCTAATCTAATCATTTTTTATTATTTATTTCAATTAACCCCTTATATTTTGGAGCGTGACAAAAAAAAAATTTCTAATGTGTTTAGTTGGGAAGAAAAGTGAGATGATAGGAAAAAAATAGAGATGATCATTTTTCATCCTAATGCATAAAAATCAATTATTCCAAATTGGAATGATGAGAGGAGAGAAAATGAGAAAGATCTATAAATTAGTTCAAAACTAATTTATATTCACATGCGATGCATAGGTCAAGTATGTATTATTAAATTGTTATTTTTTTAAAATAAATAACATATATTATATGCTATAAAAAATATCATAAATTAAAATCCAGCTAATAGTGACTACTGTAATTGTGAAATGCATTTTAAGAAATGGAATTGAATAAAAAATATTTTTTAAATTTTTTTCACATCTAATCAACTACAATTTCCAAGTTATGTTCACCAATATTTATATTTTGTTTATTAGCCTTGTGCTTTCATTTTATAATAACTTTTGATTCGGTCTTTGTTTGATTTTATAATATTTAGTAGCAACATAATTTAAAATACACAACACAAATATAAAATGTTAATATGTCATGCAAACCATATTAGCTAAATTATACAATAAATTGAGCAATTATTAAAATTAAAAATTGAAATAGCGTCACAATCAAAAACTAAATTTAAAACTAAAGTTATCTTTAAATTTAAAATAAAATATAAAAATGATAGACAATGACTTAAATATAATGATGTAAATAAGATATTAAAACAAAATTAGTTAAATGTATAACCGGACCTAAAATGAAATTAACTAAAAATTTAGATTTCCATATCTACTCCTACGGTGAAGTTTCATCATTAATCCACCCTTTAATGGCTTTGACTCCTTTTTTTCGTTTTCACTTTTCGCTCTCATTTTTCTTACTTTAGAAAAAAAAAACCTTATTTTCTCTAAACTTCTTTCTTTCCCAAAAAAACTAACCACCGCTGTGAACCATCTCCTTTAGCATCAAATTCGCTTCTCTTTTTTCGATTTCATAATGGTCCTTTCCAAAATCAAACCAAAATCTAATAAATTTTATTAAAAAGTTAAAAATGGTGGTATTCCATGAAAAGAAAAAAATAAAATTCTGAAAAGAAATCTATTACTTTTTTTTTCTTGTCGCTGGTATGTATTTCCTGCTCCATCTACATTTCACTTGTAGATATTGTAAAATGAAGTAATAAAACAATAAGAACTAGCATGCTACACATAATTACAGGTGTAGGCAAAGAGAGCTTCAAGTTTGAAAGATATATATTATAACGTTAAGAATTTTAGTAGCTCCAATCTTTGATTTTCAGTTGTACCAGAAAATACGATTTCGTGACCCTATTTCTGTAAACTAAGTTCATAAATATTAAATATGAATATTTATGGAATTATTATAAAAATATACTAAAGATTGATCTAGTAATTTTTCTGAATTAATAGTTAATTTAGGCTTAGGGACTAAATTGTAAAAATCCAATCACTATAAATTTTTAACAGGACAAAGGTTAAAGGATCTAAATAGCAATTAACCAAATGTCAAAATGGTAATAAGACCATTTCCAAATAAGTTTTGGTGGATGATGATAATTAAATGATAATTAAACTAATGAAAACATGATTAAACTAATTAATCTAAGTTAATTAAAGTATAAATGTTAACGATAGTGGAGCATTCACCATCTTTCTTCATCCTTCAACCGTCCACCATTGTTAAAGCCAAATAAAAGACCCTTCAACTATAATAGTTCAATTTTTAGTAGTGTCGAAAATAGTGGTTCGAGGCCATCAAATTTGGAAAGTAAGCTCGTAAATACTATTATTTAATATTTACGAGTCAAATATGGTTTTAGAAAGGTTTTTTGAATCAGTAATTTGTGTTTTATAATGATTTATTCGGTTAAGTGGTTTTAGAAAATGAGGTGTCGGGACCTCGTTTCTGTAAACAGAGCCGTAAATATTTATATAAATATTTACGGAGTGTCACTAAGGTAGTATTAAAGTTTCGTTGAAAAATTTTAACGTTTCGATAATTAATTAATTAAAAAAAACTAAATTAAAAGTAGTGCAAAACTTATTAATTATAATAATTGAGTGATTAAATGACATGATTAATAAATAAATAAGAACTTACTTAGGTGTTAAACATGCCTAAATTAATGAGGTGGGACGGCACATGAAGATTAAATAATAAAATAAAGTAAATGAAGGGTAAAATGGTAAATAAAATGAAATTAAAACATATAAATTAAAGTTCTAAAAGTTTCTAGGCATTTTCTTCTCTAAAAATTTGGCCAAAACAGCCATGGGAGAAATATTTCAAGCTGGTTTTAATATTTTTCCTCATGTGAGTTTATTTTTTTGCCTTTTTCTTGTAATTTTTATGTTTTTGAAATTTTTACAATTAAGTCCAATTTAATATTACTTTAGTTTTTTATTTTGTTAAAGATTTTGGATGTTTCCATTGATTAATTCATATGATTTTTGGTGCTAAATGATGAATTTGAGATATTATTGGTTATTTAATAGTATTTTATTAAGTGTTTTTTGATGAATTTCCCGATTAGGGACTAAATTGTTGAAAAGGTAAAAGTACAAGAGTTTGTTGTGAATTTATTGCAAAAATGGGTTGTATTTAATGCCATGAATATTTGGCTAGCTTGAATTTGTATTAAAAATAGTTAATTTGCATATTTTGAGTTTAGGGACTAAATTGAATAAAAGTAAAAATTTAGGGGTAATTTTGTAAAAATTTCAAAAATGAACAAATTGAATAAAATGAATTTTTTTATTTTCCAAATTAATATATTGAATGAAATTATTAATTTAGATCAAGTTCGGGTGGAAAATCGAGGAAAATATAAAATTACCAAAATGCCCCTGAATCTTAGTATTTCTGCAATTTAGCCAGGTAAGTTCGTTTGGTTAAATTTTAATTTTTAATTACTAATTGATGAATGTTATATGTAATTAGTTATATTTTTGTTGTTAAAAATAAAATTATTGTTACATTGTGAAATCGAATTGAATGATTAAATTGAGTAGAACGCGAGATTGAGTACCACCGTACAGTGTAAAGGAGGAATTGACGGATAACACCATAATTAGGTTATGACATTATGATCGTAAGACCATGGTTGGACCATGGTAGTATTTATATGTAAGACCATAGTTGGGCTATGGCATTAATGTAAAGGATGAATTGAAGGATAAAACCATAGCTGGGCTATGGCATTTTAATGAAAAGACCATAACTGGGCTATGACACTTTGAATGTAAGACAATGGTTGGACCATGGCAGTATTTATATGTAAGACCATAGCTGGGGCTATGGCATTTTAATGAAAAGACCATAACTGGGTTATGACACTACGAATGTAAGACCATGGCAGGGCCATGGCATTGCATGTGTAAGACTATAGTTGGACTATGGAATAAGGAAAATGATGTACTCATATCCGTAAGTCGTTCTCCGACTCGGAAGGATTTGGTAAGTGACATATGAAATTAATATTGAAAGACTTATGGTTATTATTAGTATTGATCTGAAATAAGTGTATCCATCGATATTTAAATGATTCAACGGGCAAAGTTCTGATATGAGATAACATGAGTTTGAAATGAATTATTACCGGTATATACCTGAAATACATGGAAATGATGGTACATGAAATATTGATATAATGAAATGAGTGATATATGTTTATGAAGAAGTGGTAAGAGAATAATATGTATCATGACATGTAAAAATGAGATTATCTTTAATATGTTGATATAAGGAAATTATGTATGTTGTGACGAGTAATAAACTCAAGTGTAACATGTCGAGAAAATAAATTTATCAATGTTGAATATATATGTAATATGAAACACCCCACACCCGGCCCACGAGCCTGAACCGGATCTGGTATGTTCCTTAAGAAACTCGGCTTCAAATTCTTTTGTTACTTAGAAAATTTTTGTGAATTTTTAGAAAGATATTGGTTTTGGGTTGGGCTTAGGTTGGAAACCCATTTCTTTAATTTAGAAAACATTTAATTTTGGTGACAAAACAATTTAGGGTTTATTTTTAAAATAAATTTAATTAAACTTAGTCAAAAATAATTCATAACATAACAACTGAAAATAAAAGCAGGGAAATAAAATAATTCTAATAAATTCTTCAAGTGATGCATGGCCACCTTTAGCTCCTGCCGACCCGGTCCATTACTACTCATTTCCTGAAAAATAGTCCCACAAAGGGGTGAGTCAACAGACTCAATGTGTACACAAACTAACAATCAACATTCCAGGCATACATATTCATATCAAAGCATATTCAAATCAAATAATGATGCAACCCAACCCAAGCCTATTTGTCCATCCGCTACACACCACCCGTACTTGCCAATTACACCGTGGGGACTACTAAGTCAACCCTCCATCCGCTACACACCATCGAAGGCAGTCGCTGCAGTCGACGTGCTCATCGCCCACTTACGTTGTGTCATTAGACACTATATTCAAATAATGTAACCGAAGTTACCATATTCACGCAATGGGGCCGTAGCCACCATATTTCGTTGGTGAGGCCGAAACCAACACCTTCGTTGGTGAGACCGAAGTCAACACCTTCGTTGGTGAGACCGAAGTCAACACCTTCACTTTCTTCCTTCACATATATCCCAAATGCCCCAATTATTTTATAACATATTCCACATACTTAATTTTCATTCATGTTACTAATCACATGTTCAAAGTATATCACATTCATAATCCTATCAAAAGTAGGAAACATACCTGGGTACTCCTTACCACATTTGTGGTACTTAACCACATTCACATACTGATACATAATCATATATTTAATAATTACCATGTAATTTATTGAAGGTTAGTAAGGGTACACACCTGATTCGCTTAATAGGTTCCTTGAAATCCCGAAGAGAATCAACCACAGATTTAGATCTCAAATCCTACATAAGTTAATCACTTTAAAAGACCATTCGGCTACTTTTCCAAATACAACTAGGATTTGTATTACTTACCTTATTGCCGAATTGATTAAATCCCGAAATTGTGGTATTCCTCCCTTAAATTCGGCTTAAAATTTCCAAAACTGAAAAGAATTTCTTGCCTTATAGAACTGTCGAAATCCCTATAATCATATGTTAAATTTAATCTAACATATAAATCATAACCTTTAATCAAATATATTTATCTTACCTTAGATCCTCGAATTTCCAGAAAGATTCCTCCTTGTATTCAACTTTAATGCTTTGATTGATTGCTTCTTTGCCTAGAGTCACAGAGTTTCGGCTATGGAGATTTAACAAGGATCAAAGAAAAGGGTTTTGGCTTGACAGATGAAGAAAAAAGAAGAAGAAGAAAAGATGAAAAGAAAATTCGGCAGAGAGAATAGGAGAAACTTTAGAGAATTTCGGCAGAGGTTTTCTTGAAGAGAAAAGAATGAATGAAGAATAGCCTTACTCTTCCTTTTATAGCCAAAATTATCAGCCTAGGAGTCCTTTACTTGGCCACCACTCCTCTTTTTGATAATATTATCTCTTTTATTTAAAAGATAAAAGCCTTTAATCCATCAATTATCTCCTCAATTATCTCATTAGAAAATAATCCTTTATTTATCTCTTATTATTCACATATTTATGTGAATAAAACTCCTTTATTTCTCTCTTATTATTCACATATTTATGTGAATAAAACTCCTTTATTTATCTCTTATTATTCACATATTTATGTGAATAAAACTCCTTTATTTCTCTCTTATTATTCACATATTTATGTGAATAAAACTCCTTTATTTATCTCTTATTATTCACATATTTATGTGAATAAAACTCCTTTATTTCTCTTATTATTCACATATTTATGTGAATAAAATTCCTTTATTTATCTCTTATTATTCACATATTTATGTGAATAAAACTCCTTTATTTATCTCTTATTATTCTCATATTTATGTGAATAAAACTCCTTTATTTCTCTCTTATTATTCACATATTTATGTGAATAAAGCTCCTTTATTTCTCTTATATATCCAAGTTTCCCAAAATGTTCAAGTTTCCATTTTTGGATCATTTCCAAAAATGTTTAGGTTTCCAAAAATGTCTAAGTTCTAAGTTTCCAAAAATGTCCATTTCCATTTCCATTTCCATTTTCATTTCCATCTCCATTTTCATGCATTTCTAGGTTTCCAAAAGTATCAAAAATTTATTCATAATACTTGAAACTTGTCATTTCATACAATTAAACTGGAAATGCATAGGCCCTATTCAGGATGTTACAGTTCTACTCTCCTTAAAATAATTTCGTCCTCGAAATTACTTATTGACGAACAATCGTACGGTCTAACTCACCCCACTACGCTATTGCTGCGCACTCTGATCCTAAAGAACTATCATACTTTCTAGGCACATTCTCTAGGTTCACATCCAAAGTTTCAGTCACTTCACCAGCAATACAAGAATAAGCTAACCCTATAACAAGCAAAGCAATTAAAGGTATTCCAGAAATAAGGAACGTACCCGTTGTCATATCTGGTAGATCTTCCTCTTCGCAACGGCCAACTGCATAAGCCAACCTTGGTTGCCTCGCGTCTGCACCTTCAGCATCTCTGCTTGGTGCTCCACGTCCTCGGCCCGAACCATTTCCTCCATGGTTTGGTCGACGACCTTGCTGAGGCTGCTGTCTACCTCTACCAGTCTAATTAACGTTCTGAGTTGCTGGTCGACTTTCATCTAAGTTCTTAGGACATTCCTTAAGCATATGGTCCTTGGACCCACACCTAAGACATCCTCCTGTTTTCCTTCAACACTCTCCTAAGTGCTTCTTTCCACACACATCACAAGGTCGATACCGCCCTTCTGAACCAACTTGCTGACCTCGCGGCCCATCCACTCTAGGCCTCTTATTCCACGATGATCCAGACGATCCGAAACCTCTTTCTAGCCTATTTCGATCAGTGTTCTGCCTTGCAGAATCCTTAATTCCTTCAGCCACTTTAGCCTTTTCCACTAACGCAGAAAATTCCCGCTCTTGATGCGGTGCTATCAATAGTCTCAGATCATCCCTCAGTCCGTCCTCAAAACGGACACAGCGTTCATGCTCAGTTGCCACTACACCTCGAGCATAACGACTCAACCTCAGAAATTCTGCCTCGTATTCTGCTACGGACTTGTTCCCTTGAACCAGCCCCAGAAAAGCTTTCCTTTGCTCGTCTATATACCTAGTTCCCACATATTTCTTCTGGAATACCTCCTTAACATATTCCCAGGTTAGATCCTCCGCCGTGGCACCGTCCCGAACGGTTAACCACCATTGATACGCTTCATCGCGTAACAGTGCCGTCATCCCTTTCAACTTCTCCTCGGGGGTCAAGTCGAGCTCATCCATGATGCGCTCAGTTGCTTCCAACCAGTACTCAGCTGTACTGGGTGCCACTCCCGATACTCCTCTAAACATTTCAGCTCCATTAGCACAGAGCCGCTCAGGCACAGACTTACGATTTCCTGAATTGTTTCCCGCACCAGCCACCAATTCCAAAACTCGCAGCACAGCCTGCGACACGGCATCTTCCCCTGTCTGAGCCTGCTGCTCAACATTGACAGCTGGGGGTGATGGTGGTGGCGGTATCTCATTGTCAGAACCTTGTCCCGATCTAACAGTCATCCTTCCTCTACCTCTTCCACGACGACCACGTCCTCTTGAGCTCATTATCGACAAGATCTGATTAAGGAATTTTATGTATTAGTATTCTTGTTTCACTTATTACCCGCGATGATATCTTATGAAGAAGAGTGTAAGAGTGGTTCTTTCGTATTCATACATGCATACAGTCTTGCATTCATTCATTCATCCATCAACAAATATGAACTTTCGTTCATTCAGAGAAATGTTGTAATTTTTATCGTTATTGTGTTTCCACTACCCAGGGGTATTTCCGTAATTTTGTCCTACAGGGGTATTTTCGTAATTTTTTTCAAGATAAAAAGTTCCTTGATGATTTTGTCGAAAATATTTTGGTAATTTTAAAGTCCCGGGGTAATTTTGGAAAAATTTTGAAATCTAGTGGTATTTCAGAAATTTTTGACCTCGGGGGTATTTCGGTAATTTTCCAAAAACCAGGGTAAATTTGTAAAATTTAATAAGTTAGGGATATTTCAAAAGTTGTAAAACTTTGAGGGTTCTCTTTTTTTGTTTTTGAGAGTTTCCCTTTTCAAATGGTGATGTTCGCAAAACTTTCGGAAACCTGGGTCATTTTGGTCATTTTGTAAGTTAGGGGCAATTTTGAAATTTTTTTTTAAAATCAAGGTATTTTTGATAGTTTGCAAATTAGGGTTTGTGAACACTTATAAAATAAGGAAATTTTGGCAAAACTGTTAGGTAGGTTCATATTTTGTAAATCAAGGGCATTTTGGTAATCTTGCCACTAGGGGCATTTTTGTAATTTTCACAAATCAGAAATTTTTCAGAAAATTTTATAAAGATGGTTTTCTCAAATTCAAAAAAAAGTTTTGAGAATTTTAAAACTGGGGTTTGTTGTTTTGTTCTTTTTTTTTTTTAGGAAAAACATGGCTAATTCCCTTTCGGGTTTTAGTCATTATGTTTAGCCTATGACCGAGCCCTCCTTGGTCAGGTGAACCAAAGCTACGCACCAGGCAGGATTCGAGTGAAGAGGAGGTGAGTCACTAGGACTGCTTAAATACCAGGCTCTTCCGGATCCAATCCTAGACATGCGTACAGGGGTTGCCACACCCTAGCTTAATAACTTAGTCATAGGTTTGTTAAGTTCATTAAGTCTTATGAGTTTGTGTTTGAGTAGACTAGTCCTACGGTTCAATAGATTCTAGTTCACTAATCTACGTTCCATTCCTACCCTTTTACAGATCATTCAATAAATCACACAAATGGATAGAAGTACTTACCTAGTGGACTGCGGGTCGGAGACTTTAGGTGCCATGCCAGAAAACCTGCTTAATTTCAAAGAAAATCATTTTGGCTCTCTTTGAAAACGTTTTGGGCCTTAGCCCACAGGCCGAGAGTTTAAAACTGGGCTCTGATACCAACTGAAACACCCCACACCCGGCCCACGAGCCTGAACCGGATCTGGTATGTTCCTTAAGAAACTCGGCTTCAAATTCTTTTGTTACTTAGAAAATTTTTGTGAATTTTTAGAAAGATATTGGTTTTGGGTTGGGCTTAGGTTGGAAACCCATTTATTTAATTTAGAAAACATTTAATTTTGGTGACAAAACAATTTAGGGTTTATTTTTAAAATAAATTTAATTAAACTTAGTCAAAAATAATTCATAACATAACAACTGAAAATAAAAGCAGGGAAATAAAACCATCCAACTTGGGCTTTATGGCCTTATTACATCATTCAAATCCAAAGATAAAATTGAAAATACTAAAATTTGAGTAAAGTCCAAATTCTAATAAATTCTTCAAGTGATGCATGGCCACCTTTAGCTCCTGCCGACCCGGTCCATTACTACTCATTTCCTGAAAAATAGTCCCACAAAGGGGTGAGTCAACAGACTCAATGTGTACACAAACTAACAATCAACATTCCAGGCATACATATTCAAATCAAAGCATATTCAAATCAAATAATGATGCAACCCAACCCAAGCCTATTTGTCCATCCGCTACACACCACCCGTACCTGCCAATTACACCGTGGGGACTACTAAGTCAACCCTCCATCCGCTACACACCATCGAAGGCAGTCGCTGCAGTCGACGTGCTCATCGCCCACTTACATTGTGTCATTAGACACTATATTCAAATAATGTAACCGAAGTTACCATATTCACGCAATGGGGCCGTAGCCACCATATTTCGTTGGTGAGGCCGAAACCAACACCTTCGTTGGTGAGACCGAAGTCAACACCTTTGTTGGTGAGACCGAAGTCAACACCTTCACTTTCTTCCTTCACATATATCCCAAATGCCCCAATTATTTTATAACATATTCCACATACTTAATTTTCATTCATGTTACTAATCACATGTTCAAAGTATATCACATTCATAATCCTATCAAAAGTAGGAAACATACCTGGGTACTCCTTACCACATTTGTGGTACTTAACCACATTCACATACTGATACATAATCATATATTTAATAATTACCATGTAATTTATTGAAGGTTAGTAAGGGTACACACCTGATTCGCTTAATAGGTTCCTTGAAATCCCGAAGAGAATCAACCATAGATTTAGATCTCAAATCCTACATAAGTTAATCACTTTAAAAGACCATTCGGCTACTTTTCCAAATACAACTAGGATTTGTATTACTTACCTTATTGCCGAATTGATTAAATCCCGAAATTGTGGTATTCCTCCCTTAAATTCGGCTTAAAATTTCCAAAACTGAAAAGAATTTCTTGCCTTATAGAACTGTCGAAATCCCTATAATCATATGTTAAATTTAATCTAACATATAAATCATAACCTTTAATCAAATATATTTATCTTACCTTAGATCCTCGAATTTCCAGAAAGATTCTTGTATTCAAATTTAATGCTTTGATTGATTGCTTCTTTGCCTAGAGTCACAGAGTTTCGGCTATGGAGATTTAACAAGGATCAAAGAAAAGGGTTTTGGCTTGACAGATGAAGAAAAGAGAAGAAGAAGAAAAGATGAAAAGAAAATTCGGCAGAGAGAATAGGAGAAACTTTAGAGAATTTCGGTAGAGGTTTTCTTGAAGAGAAAAGAATGAATGAAGAATAGCCTTACTCTTCCTTTTATAGCCAAAATTATCAGCCTAGGAGTCCTTTACTTGGCCACCACTCCTCTTTTTGATAATATTATCTCTTTTATTTAAAAGATAAAAGCCTTTAATCCATCAATTATCTCCTCAATTATCTCATTAAAAAATAATCCTTTATTTATCTCTTATTATTCACATATTTATGTGAATAAAACTCCTTTATTTCTCTCTTATTATTCACATATTTATGTGAATAAAACTCCTTTATTTATCTCTTATTATTCACATATTTATGTGAATAAAACTCCTTTATTTCTCTCTTATTATTCACATATTTATGTGAATAAAACTCCTTTATTTATATCTTATTATTCACATATTTATGTGAATAAAACTCCTTTATTTCTCTCTTATTATTCACATATTTATGTGAATAAAATTCCTTTATTTATCTCTTATTATTCACATATTTATGTGAATAAAACTCCTTTATTTATCTCTTATTATTCTCATATTTATGTGAATAAAACTCCTTTATTTCTCTCTTATTATTCACATATTTATCTGAATAAAACTCCTTTATTTCTCTTATATATCCAAGTTTCCCAAAATGTTCAAGTTTCCATTTTTGGATCATTTCCAAAAATGTTTAGGTTTCCAAAAATGTCTAAGTTCTAAGTTTCCAAAAATGTCCATTTCCATTTCCATTTCCATTTTCATTTCCATCTCCATTTTCATGCATTTCTAGGTTTCCAAAAGTATCAAAAATTTATTCATAATACTTGAAACTTGTCATTTCATACAATTAAACTGGAAATGCATAGGCCCTATTCAGGATGTTACATAATATGTGCAAGTACACTAACTAGTGTTGTTGCTTGATATTTAGGCAAATGCCAAGCTATTGGTTGAATGGTAATATGTTTATTTATATGTTGCATTGAAATGGTAAATATTTAAGTGAAAATATGCTAGTGCTCATGAAAGAGTGGTAAGGCTTAAATTATGCAATTTCTTATGAAATAACTTATCATGTGATCAATTTGAAAAAGGCTTTGGTTATATGCACTAACTTGTGACCATGGTTGAATGATATGATTATGACTTGTGTGTCAGGCATATGAAATAAGTGTGAAAAGTAAAGAAATGCAAATGAAAATAAAGAAATTTGGAAGAGTTAAAGTTATATAAAATCCTACTAAGCTTGGGATAATATGTATAAGTGATACTGTGAATTTATTCACCTTGTGAATTAATGAATATAGCTTCATGAGTATTATGGTATCAATATTGAATTATTCTTTATATGTATAGATTCCATATTTGAAATGAATTAATATGATTAAAGATTACACGAGCTTACTAAGCATTCATTGCTTACATATTTGTTTTTATCTACCTTACAGATTATCGGAAGCTCGCATGGGTTGGAAGCTTGTCGGAGCTATTTCACACTATCCATTGGTTCTATCGGTAATTTTGGATGATTTGATTCTGGTTATAATGGCATGTATAGGTTAATTTGGCTAATGTTGGTTTATAAATGCTCTGTTGTATCTAGCCATTGGAATGGTTTGTGATGGACATATAGTATAATGTTAGATGTGAATGTTTGGTATGGTTGAATGATGATAATCTTGTAGGTTTGTTAATACTTAGTACAAGTATGCATATATGTGAATTTGAACAAATTGATAAGTTTAAATACTAGAGTATTTGTGATGATCATATATGTATAAAACTTGGTTTTAGCTTGATTTGAATACTATGATATGGGTTGTTGATGTGTAAAAGTATTGAGTTAGATTGATGACAAATGGGGTGAGAAATATGGCTTGGAAAATAGCCTATTTTTGTCCACTCGGGCAAAGACACGGGCGTGTGTCTCAGCCGTATGTGACACACGGCCTAGCACATGGGCGTGTGATCTGGCCGTGTGTCCCCTGCATCTATTAAATTGAGAAACAAAATGCTCAAAATTTTTACACGATCTAGCACATGGGCATGTGGCTTGGCCGTGTGACCCTAGTCGGTAAGCACCCTAATTTGGACACGGGCTGGGACACGGCCATGTGTGTAACTGTCTGATTTAGGGCCTAGTTAGAATAGTGGTTGCGAGATCACAAATCTGAGTATAAATATGTGTTTTATGATTTTTATGAGGCTTATGAGGTGTTTGCATGATTGTGTGAAAATTTCGTGAAGAAATTTTATTAATTAATGATCAAATTGTCCATTAAGACTAAATTGCAAAGATTAGGAAATATGAGATTCTAGAAGATTTAAGTATGAAATATAATCATAAAAATTACTAGAGGTCCTTATTTAGCAATTAGACCATTAAATGTCAAGATGGACAAAAATGGACATGGGAAGGAAAAATCTTAAGGAAGGGGCCTTAAGGGCATTTTAGTCATTTGGTTAACTAATGAATCAAAAGGGAAAGAGAAGTAAAAAAATGAGTGTCTATCTTCTTCACCATAGCCGAATTTTACAAGCTCTCTATAGCTAGGGTTTCTTCAACTTTCAAGCTTGATTGTAAGTACCTCTTAGCCCCGTTTTTAATGTTCTTTGTATTTTTGAAATCCTCGTAGCTCGATTTAGCTATTTCTAGCTATATTTTGAGCTAGGGTTCATGTTCAAAAATTTACCCATGTATGACATGCATGTATTTTGATGATTTATGAAAGAATATGAAAGTTTGATGTATGTTAAACATCTTTTTCTAAGTGATTCTCAGGAAAAATGCATAAAAGGACGAAATTGTAAAAGTTATGAAAATGGTCATACATGAGTGAAATAGTGGAAATTATGGGCTGTTGTAGTTAAGAAAATGGTTCGGGTAGGCTTGAAATACAAGAAAGTTGAATGAAAATCATTTTACGAGCCTAGGGGCAAAAGTGTAATTATGAGAAAGTTTAGGGGCAAAATCATAATTTTGCCAAAGTGTGATTCATGAGTCAATTTAGTCAATGTGAGTATTAAACAAGTGAAATTGTTATTATAGATCAAGAAACACGAAGCCTGGACCGAAATCGAGGCAAAGACAAAGTGTTGGACTAAATTGAACATCCATACGCATTTTGGAGTACCGAGGTAAGTTTGTGTGAAATTAAGGTTACATATTTTATTATGTTTAATTTACTTATTATTTTGAGAAATGCATATCATTTCCATGAAATTTTATTAATGATGTCTTAATGAGAAAATGATGAGATTATGCTAAGTGAAGTCTCGGTTGAAATTTCGGAATAACGAGGATACTTATGTTACGACATGAGATAAGGACGGTCCCGTATAAGACCATGTCTGGGACATGGCATCGGCACCGAATGTAGGTGTCGTGTAAGACCATGTTTGGGACATGGCATCAACACCGAATGTAGATCCCGTGTAAGACCATGTCTGGGACATGGCATCGGCATCGAATAAGGAAGGTCCGTATAAGACCATGTCTGGGACATGGCTTCGGCACCAAAGGAAGATCTCGTGTAAGACCATGTCTGAGACATGGAATCAACATCTATGTACGATCTCGTATAAGACCATGTCTGGGACATGGCATCGGCATCGAGCTAAGAGATCCTGTGTAAGACCATATTTGGGATATGGCATCAGCATCAAGAGGTGATCCCATATAAGACCATATTTGGGATATGACATTGGCATCGTGATACATGTATGATGAGATTGAGTATCCTTTGATATTCCGAGTAGTTCAACGGGCAAAAGAGCTGAGTATGTAAAGATGATTTAGAGCTACGTTATACAAGGATGATGATGATTTAAGTTTACGTTCAAGTTAGCATAAGTGCTAAATTATGTGAACAAGTGATACAGGTACCATGAGTAAAACGCATGTTATGAAACTGTAATGTGATGTGTGATGGTAAGAATGAGTATGAGTAAGTATACCTAAGCACTTGAGAACTTGTGTTACTATTGTTCTATGAGAAGAATGGGTTTTACCATGAGAACTTATGTGGCTATATTAATTCATGCAAACTTACTAAGCTATATGCTTACCCTTCTTTTTTTCCTCTTCCTTGTAGTATCGCCAAGCTAGCTCGGGAATTGTAGAACGTCGGAGCTTGGCTCACACTATCAATCATTCTTTTGGTATAGTAAAGTTGATTTATTTTGAGTATGACATTTATATGAACTTGGTCATCTTGTGTTATGTCATATTTGGAAGCCAAAGTGATGGCCACTAAAGTTATACACTCATTTTGCAAATGGCCATTGGGAATTGGCCAATATTTGTCAAGTTTCATATATTTAATGAGGATGAGTTTATGAAGTGTATGAATGATGATTTGTGATTCTTCATAGTGTATTATTGCCATGTTATGTGTTACTTGTGTTGGTATATGTGTGTTTATGTTTTAGGGTGGCAATTGGCTTGGAAAATAGCTTTCTAATTGTCCACACGGGTAGACACACGGGCGTGTGTCTAGGCCGTGTACGAGACACGGTCAGCCCCATAGGTGTGTTGATAGGCTGTGTGTCCCCTACATCAAAATTATGAAAATTTGATTCGTCTCACGGGCCAACACACGGGTGCCTACCCCTTAAGAGTTGCTGATGTCATATACAGAATATCCAGATTTTCACACACGGGTGAGGACACGGGCGTGTCTAGGCCGTGTAAGGGACACGGGCTAAAGACACGTTCGTGTGTCCGGCAGTGTGAAAACCCCTGTAGGTTCGAAATGAAAAATAAATTCTACACGGGCTATGGACATGGGCGTGTGTGACCACACGGCCTGCCCATACGGGCGTGTCCCATCTCACACGGGCGTGTGTGACCACACGGCTTACCCACACGAGCGTGTCCCATCTCACACGGGCGTGTGGCCCTGTTTAGGTAAAAATTTTCTAAGTGCGCAAAAGTTTCCGGTTAAGTTTCGAAACCCTTCGTATGCATGTTTAGGGCCTTATAGGCCCATAATAAGGATGATATGAATACGAAAGAGAAGTTTTAATTTAAAAAGAAATTTTATAGCCCAAAGTTGTATATTCAAACAAGTTAAGTCCAGTAATGCCTTGTACCCGATTCTGGAGTTGAATACAGGTAAGGGGTGTTACATTTAGTGTTATCAGAGCTACGGTTTAGTCGATTCTTGGACTAATGTAGCGTAAGCATGAGTCCAGCTATACATGCCATACACATGAGTATTTACATTATGATAGTCTAAGGACTCCTAACGATTTAAATTGTGTTTTCATATAGCAAATGGATCTCGAAAGAGCTGTGGCAGACGATGTAGAAAGTAATGCTGCGGCTCCCGCCTAAGGGACAATGCTAAATGAAAATGAGAATAGATCTACGACTGTAAGTCAGAGAGGAGGAGAAGAGGCTAGGGAAGCCTTTCTCCACATGATGAACGCATGGTATAGGGAGTTCGTTTGTACGAACCCGAATGCAAAACCCCTCCACCCCACCTATTCCTCAGCCTACCTCTGTAGCTTCCCAAGTGGTAGAAGTGGTAAGAAGAGAAAAGCCTCCGTTAATAAAAATCCAGAAACAAGGAGTGGAGGAATTTCGAGCTAGTAAAGATGATGATCCGGAGCAGAATTTTGGCTTGAAAATACCATCAGGGTATTTGAAGAGTTCATGAAGTGTGTAGTTTCTCTTCTGAGAGGTTCTGCTTATCAGTGGTGGAATACCCTTGTGTCAGTTGTACCAAGGGAAAGGATCACATGGGAGTTTTTCTAAGAAGAATTCCAGAAGAAGTACATTAGTCAAAGATTTATTGACCAGAAAGAAAGGAATTCCTTGAACTGAAACCAGGAAAGATGACAGTAACTGAATATGAGCATGAATTTGTAAGGCTCAACAAGTACGCTCGAGAGTGTGTATCCTCTGAAGCCATCATGTGTAAACAGTTTGAGGACGGATTAAATGAATATATCAGATTATTTATCGGTGTCCTTGAATTGAAGGAATTTGTTGTGCTAGTGGATTGGGTTTGTAAAGATGAGGAATTGGTGAAAGAGAAAAGAAAAGCTGAGATGGAGTCTCGTGACTCAAGAAAGAGACAATTGAACAAGTCGTTTCAATCCTCGTCCAAGAAGTCAAGAGATTTCCCTACCCGATCAGCTATTTCGGCTGGGTTTTCGAATAGAAGTAAGAGTAAACAGTACTCGGGGATTAAAGCTCAGACTACTTTAGTTGCTAGTGTTGGGAACACTCGACCTAATAGACCGAAATGCCCACAGTGTGGTAGATGTCATCCCGGTGAGTGCCGAGCGCATGAGAGGGCATGTTTCAAGTGTGGTTTCGAAGATCATTTTATTAGAGAATGCCTCGATATGGTTGAAAAAGAGAAAATTCAAAGTGCAAGATCAAAAAGCACTACTAGAGGGAGACAACAGAGAAACCCGGGAAGTGGAATGAGTAGTAAGAGTACACCCAGAGAGCAGACTGCGAGATCTAAGGGTAGAGCGCCTGCGAGAACTTACGCCATTTGCACTCGCAAAAAGGCATCATCTCTGATGTAATCACGAGTACATTCTCTTTCATGATACTAATGTAGTTGCTTTAATTGATCCGGGATCTACTCATTCATATATTTGTATGAAATTAGTATCTAGTATGAGCATATCCGTAGAGTCTGTAGAATTCGTGATAAAAGTGTCCAATCCTTTAGGCAAAAGTGGATTAGTTGAGATGGTATGCAAAGATTGCCTATTGATGATTAGAGATCATTATTTTAAGGCAAATCTCATGCTATTTCCATTTGATGAATTCGATATAATTCTTGGTATGGACTAGTTAACCACTCATGATGTAAAACAGTAAATTGTGGAAAAAATACATTGAATTTAGATGTGAAAATGGGGACACTCTTCGTGTTGAATCAGATGAACAAGACAGATCGCCTGTAGTGATCTCTCATATGTCTTCTCAGAGGTATGTAAGAAAGGGGTATGAAGCATATCTTACTTTTGTTATGAATGCTAAAGAAACTGAGTTAAAGATTGAATCAGTGCCGATAGTATGTGAGTAATCAGATGTATTCCTAAAAGAATTGCCAGGGTTGCCTCTGGTTAGAGAGGTTGAATTTGGCATTGAGTAAGCTCCTGGTACTGCACCTATATCGATTGGTCCATACAGAATGGATCCAACAGAATTGAGGGAATTGAAGGCACAATTGCAAGAATTGACGGACAAGGGTTTTGCAAGACCAAATTATTCTCCGTGGGGTGCTCCAGTATTATTTGAGAAAAAGAAAGATGGCTTTATGAGATTATGTATCGATTACCGGAAACTAAATAAAGTGACCGTGAAGAACAAGTACCCATTGCCAATGATCGACGACTTGTTTGATCAATTGAAGGGAGCCTGTAACAGCTCGATTTTGGGGCTAGTCGGAACAGTGGTTTCGAGACCACTAAAACGAGGTTAGGGAAAATTATTTTGATGTCATTTTATGTGTTATGGCATTAAAATATGGCTATGTGAAAATTTTGGTGCTTTACTTTTAATGATTTCATGCCTAATTGTGAAAAAGGACTAAATCGCATAAAGTGCAAAAGTTCTATTTTTCAAGGTAGAGTTGTCAAATAGCCATAGAATATTAAATTAGAGGTCCTTAAAGTGCAATTAGAACAACGAGAATGTGTTGGCCGGCCATGTGCATAGGGGGGACAAGAGCATTTAATTTTTGGTCAAATTGGGTGAAATTAGGTGAGAAAAGATGAATAAAATATGGTAAAAAGAAAAACTATCATCTTTCACTATTCACTCATCTCTTTCCACTGAAAATTGAAGAGAAAATAGAGCTCTTGGAGGTTCAAACTTTCAGCCATTCAATTCTCATTCAAGTAAGTGATTTAGGTGGTTTTAATTTATGATTTTTGTGTTTTTGGAGTCCTCAAAACTTAAGCTAGCTAATAAGGGGACTAGTTTGAGATATGGTTGAAAGTCTAGGGACTTTCCATGAGAGTAGTTATGTTGTTAGCTGAGTTTTTATGGAAGAAAATAAATGTTAGGAGGGGTGAGAAACAACTTTTGTGAAAGGTGTTAGCATGAAAACACCTAAATAGGATTTGAATGCAAAGATTAAATTTGTGTCTTAAATGCATGAAATAGTTGGAATTGTGAGAAGTTGTAAGAGAAACAAATGTTCAGCTAGGCTTGTTTAATGAGAAAGTGTATTGAAAAATGATTTACGAGCTTAGGGGCAAAATTGTAATTTTGCCATAGTGCAAGGGCAAAATGGTCATTTTTGCCTAAGTGTAGAAATTGATACATTAGATCATAGAATGATCTAAATGAGTGAATTTTATTATTATAGATCAAGAAGAGCGTGGAATTAACCTTGACCGGGGAAAAGGCAAGGTTTCGAATTAAACCGCAAATTAACACATTTTACACTGAGGTAAGTTTATGTGTAAACGATGCATTTATATATACACATTGTTGTTGCTAATTAGTGCATGGTATGATTGAGAACGTGTGTGGTTCAAATGTATTGAATTTGGTAGTTATTGAATAATTATCGTATGAATTACAAAATAGATATGTAAATATGTAATGACAACACTTAACGGTGGGCTAAGTGCGATACCACCTTATCACATAACTACGATAGGTTGTGTGCGATACCATCGCTTATTTATCATTTGGTGGGCTATGTGCGATACCACCGTAACTATCCTTCTGGTGGGCTATGTGCGATACCACCGTAACTATCCTTTTGGTGGGCTTTGTGAGATGCCATTCTATTAGAGAGTGACGGTGGGCTAAGTGTGAAACCACCGAGTGATAGGTAGTATGAATGGCTTTTTGAGAAATTATGATGTGTTGTGTTGTGTGACTTTGTAGTGTTAAGTGCAGGGATGTATGTTAATGAATGTGAGTACTAAGCTTGTGATGTGGTTGGAAATTGGTAAGGGAGGAAATGAGTAAGTATAACTAATAATGTGTATTGTTCGTGTTTAGTATGTAATGCTATTTATTGTTTAGCACATACTATAATGCTAATTGTTTACATGCAAACTTACTAAGCTTAAAGCTTACTCCCCTTTCTTTTCCCTTGTTTTACAGAGTTTAAGAGCTGAGCCAGGATACACTGATAACCAGAAGATCGCCCACACTATCAGCTCACCTCGGTATATCTAGACTTAGTGATTTTGTGTATGGCATGTATAGGGGCTAGACTAGTTAGATTATTTTGTTATCTTGGCCAAAAGTGTGATGGCCCCTTTTTAAGACAAACTATTTTGTATATTGCCATGGTTAATGGCTCACCTTGTCATTTATGAAAAGATATAGTCATTCATGGAAGTTTAGATTGCAAAATATGAGTCTATTTGATGATATGTTGAATGGATCCATGTTGTGTGAGCTAGAGGGGTGAAAAGAGCTTGCCAAATAGCCTTGTTCTTGTCCACACGGGTAGGCACATGGGCGTGTGTCTAGGCCATGTGGGATAGACGGTCAGTCCATGGGCATGTGCCCAGGCCATGTGAAATCTGCACCTTGAATTTGGAATTTAAATCGCCACACGGTTGAAGCACACGGGCGTGCGATAGTCCGTGTGGATTAATCAGAGGCGACCACTGGCCAACCATATGCGCGTGTGCCCAGGCCGTGTGATTCAAGTCAGTGTCGACCACGGGCGTCGAACACGGGCGTGCGAGATGATACACGGGAGTGTCATTTTTCCCCACGGGTGTGTGGCCCCTATTTAGGTTAAATTTTCTTAAGGGCGTAAAAGTTTCCAAATCATCCCCGAAACCTTTTGGAAGCATGTTTAGGGCCTTGTAGGTCCATTATAAGGATGATAGGCGTATGAATGGAAAAGTTTTAATTTGAGATGAGCTTGATAGCCCAAAGTGGTATAATTGTGCGAGTTAAGTATGGTAACGCCTTGTACCCAGTTTTGGCGTGGAATACAGGTAAGGGGTGTTACATTTAGTGGTATCAGAGCTATGGTTTAGTCGGTTCTAAGACTACCGTAGCGTGTGTGGGAGTCTAGCTATACATGCCATAAGCGTATAATAATAGTGTGGTGGCTTCTGACAATTTTATACTATGTCTTATATAGTAAATGGATCTCGATCAAGTGACTGCTGATGACACAGCTAGTAATGCGTCAGCTCCCGCGCAAGGGGCCGCCCTTGTGCAGAGTGGACCCGAGACTAGGGGTCAAGGAGAAGAGGCTTCTCTCAAGAATCTTCTGTCTTTGTTCGTACAGGGTTGTTACATTGCACTAGACAGCTCACTCATGGTTGGCTCTTATCAGACAGTTGTCAACTGAGGTGACAATTTTGAATGTCATCTGGAATTAACTCATGCAGCGACATTGCTGATTTCTGTCAACTACGACGACAATTCCGGAATTAACTCATGTAGCGACATTAACTCATGTAATTTGGAATTAACTCATGTAGCGACATTAGTGCAGAAAGATAGCAAAAATTAAAGATAAAATAGGCTAGGATTCACTGAGTTACAAAATGCAATTTACTAAACTGAACATGCTAAAATGTATGCTAAGGGTAACTAAATGGGAACAATTTAAACAATAAATAGGGAGAAAACATATGTTCTTTCTACTACAATCAATTCGATGTTTTATTTAATTATTACCCAAGGTTAAAATGGTAATTTGATAAATTAAATTAAACTAAAAACAAAACAAAACAATTAGGCTATCATCATTTTCCTTAGTGTTTGCCGAAATTGGAGAAAGAAAGAAGGTATGGATGATAGCTTAAGCATTCAGTCAAAGTCCTCTTTTGCATGTAAGCTAAATTTGAGTTGCAACTAGGTCCAACTAGCTCGTACCTTCATTTTTGAAACTGTTAAAGATTTTGAATGTTTCCATTGATGAATCTTTGTGATTTTATATGTTAGTTGATGAATTTGAACTAATAGTTGTCATTTATAAGTATTTTATTAAGTAATTTCTGATGAATTTGCCGATTAGGGACTAAATTGTTGAAATAGTAATAGTTTAAGGACTTAATGTGAAATTTTTGCAAAAAATGGGCTGAAATGGATGCTATTAATATTTTTTTGGCATGGTTTTGCAATAAAAATGGTTAATTTGCATGTTTTAGGTTCAAGGACTAAATTGAATAAAAGTAAAATGTTAGGGGCAATTTTGTAAAAATGAAAAAAATCACTAAATTACATAAAATAAATTTTTTTACTATCTAAATTAATAAACTGAATGAAATTGTTAATTTAGATCAAGATCGAGTGAAAATCAAAGAGAATGGAAAAGTACCAAATAGCTTTTATACTTAATCATTTCTACAATTTAGCTAGGTAAGCTCTTTGGTATAAAATTGTACATACCTATATATATATAATGTTATTGTTGATTTATGAATGTATATACTTATATATGATGTTTAAAATGTGAATTCGAAATATTATAATTGAATATAAGGTGATAAATGATTTATTAGTAAATTATTAAATATTTATGAAATATGATATATGTGATTTCGGAATGATTATGAATTGTTACAACATGTATATTGAGAAATATGAAATTGATTAATGAATGATGATAATCTTTGTGATGGTATATTGATTGTATGAATATATGTATTGATATTATATTATGTGTACAGAAACTATGAAGTGCCCTCGATTGATAAATATGTATAAAGGTAATGGATTACATGAAATGCCTGGTTGCACGTAATAATCAATAGGATACGATTGGCATGCCAATAGGGTTAGAATGCGCGCTTTTACGGGATTTGCACTTTGGTGCCCTTGTATACACTTCGGTGTCCCTGTTCGCACTACGGTGCCCCTATTATGTATATATGATGCCTCTGGTGTGATGTAGTTAGCATCCGAGTCAAGTTACTAGTTCATCGGGCTAAATGCGAATGGAATTTACAAAATTATCTTAATGTTAAAGGCTAATGTATAGTTAAGATGTTAGTAAATGTTAAGTGTTAAATGTTCATTGAATTACTTTATCATGTTTGAGTATTGTTATATTGATGATTATTCGGTTAAAGATACATGTTTATATACTTATATGAATGAGTTCAGATTGAATTATTATTATAGTACAGGAAGCATACGATGAAACATTTTCAATACTAAGCCTATAAGTTCTTCGTAAATGTATGATTAATTTATTCATTTAGCTTTACTCTTGTTTAGTGAAAGTAAGTGATTCCAGAATGATATGTTTATAAGAAAGTTTGAAACGAATGATGAATTACAGAATGGTTATTAGTTAAATGTGAAAGTGTTATGGTAATAAGAAACATTTAAGTAAAGTGGTTATATGAAATGCTTATAAGGAAAAATATATATATGTATATGAAAGGCTACATCAATTATCCATGAGAGGTGTATTGAATAGAAAATGAAAGTTAGCTTAAAGTTTAATAAAAATTATGCTTAAATGTTTATTTTAATATGTTAGCAGTTAATTTATTTTTTACGAGCTAAATAAGCATTACTTTTTACGAGCTTACTAAGCTTCATTACTTAAGTAATTACTTTCCTTTACTTTTTAGATTATCGAAAGCTCGATTGGGTTGGAAGCTGGTCGAAGATCTATCACACTATCCAACGATTATATCGGTAGATTTTGATGTTTTGGTCATGGTTATAATAGCTTGTATAGGTGGACTTATGTCTAATGTTTAGTTGATGTTTATGGCATGTAATGTTGCTTTGGATTTGTGGTACTTACGGTATTTTGATGCTTTGTTGGTGGTTGTTAATATGGTTAAATTGATGCATGTTTGGAATAACCATATTTGCTATGTTTATGATGTGGCCAAGATGGATTATGCTTTGATGTAATTATGAACTATTGGTAATGATATAAATGTATTCAAATATGGTAAGTTTGGTATGGAAATGGGTTAGGTGTGATTCGTTGATGAATAGATAGATATGCACATGTTTTGATAGGTTTGATGAATTGTGATTGAGGTGCCTTTTGGCATATTTGTTGTATGGATATTTAGTATAAAATTTTGGTCATTTTATGCATGATTTTGGTATGTTTTAAAAGCCTATATGTGCAAGTGGCTTTGCGGGTTTCAAAGGGTGAAAGAAATGGCTTGATTTTGGCCATTTTCTTGTCCACACGGCCTAAGACACGGGTGTGTGTCTCGGTCGTATGTCCCCTATAGGCTTTAAAGGTTGCTTTCCGAAAGTTGCACGGCCTGGCACACGGGCATGTCGCTTGGCCGTGTGACCGAAGTTAATGAGTTACATGGGCACGGACACGGGCTAAGACACGGCTGTGTGACCCTATTTTGATTGTTACATAGCCTGAGACACGGGCATGTGTCTTAGCCGTGTGAGGCACACAGCCTAGCCACACAGCTGTGTGACCCCTGCAGTGTGAAAATTTCTATCTTTTTCCATAAAGTTCTAAATGTTTCTGATTTAGTCCCGAATCGTTTTTAAAGTGTTTCTAAGGCCTCGAGGGCTCAAACAAGGGATGATATGCATATGTTTGAATGGACTATGATATGATTTATGAAATGTTTAGAAATAAATAATTATAAGTTACGTTTTTTACGAAAATACTCCGTAACCTTATTCTAGCGACGAGTATGGGTTAAAGGTGTTACATGCTCCATCATGCATGATATATCTTTGGCTCATTCCCTGTAGTTTTGATTTACATAAGTTTTTTGTAGCTTAGAAATACGTCTGAAAGTTCAAGAGAAGCGACGGGTGATGAGATTGTGAGCCATGTACCTCTAGCGCAAGGACAGGGTCCTACAACTGATTCGAGCACGGTCGAACATGCTTTCCATATTGCTTTCGCCATAATAACGAGTCAAATATTTGACCAATTCATGAGGACAACCAAAGCACCCCAACCACAGCAACCTCAGCCTGAAGTGGTACAGCCAGTACTTCCTACACCTCCGGCACCAACCGCCAACCAGTTTAAAGGAGATCCCGTGAGAGAGATCCGTAAGTGTGGTGCTAAAGAATTTCGTGGGGATAAGGGTGAGATCCGCCAGCTGATACCTTTTCGTATATGGAATGAAGCCCTCTATTGTTTCCAAGAGGTTAGTGAACCGAAGTAACAACTAGTTTACACTCTACCATCTACAATTAAAGTGAATTGTGACACATTTTTCACAAGTTGGACTGACGAAGTAAGAATTGCTACCATCCCCCCTAACAATCAAATAAACAATATTATTAAAACCAACGCATGAGTGCTTACCCCTACAACACTCATGGTTGAAGCCCTCGCATTAAAGCTTGGTTCTATACTATTCGCTAAAAATGGGTAAAGCAAGATGATCCTAAAATCATATAACAAAGTGGTGATGCAAGGGAAAGAAGTTGTCCATGGGAAATGATTCATGACATCAAATACATTGTTTCTCAAGGAAGGGATGTCTCTTTCTCTTATGTCTAAAGACTTCTTGTCATTCATTTCATTTCAATGAATAATTCAACTTTAAAACTAAAATATATATAAAAAAGAGTGAAAAACTCTTTAAAAAAAATCCAATTTGATCTACATTTTCATGAAAATAAAGGGTATGTAAATCTTATTTTCCCCTTTTAAAAAACACTCCAAATTTCATTGAAATTAAGATACCATGATATTAAAATCATAATGTTAAGTTGCCTCACATGGTGTGGACCTTATATTCGTTTTTCTAATAGTTTTTTACTTGTGTGAGTAATCACATTCATCAATAAGAAGGATTCGATTTCAATATAGAAACTGCATCAGCCACCAATACTGACAAAGGGGTACCCCAATGATTATGGGGCCTTATAAGTTAACTTCTCAGCTGCTAACAAACTTGGACGAAATAACTGATTTTTCGAGTCATCATAATAATTCCTTTAAGAAAAATATACATTATTTTGTTTGCTCATTGGGAGAGGACATTGTCTACATCATATAATGCTTTAAAATATAAAAAAATACTATTTAATAAGAAAAAAATAATTCGGTAATCTATATAAATATAATTTTTTTTGTATTCTCCGTATTTATTTTATGGAACATGTTCGAGGTTCATGATTGTCCCTCTCAACAATATTATCTCCAATATTTGAACATTCGTCTCTCCTTAGGAGTAGAGGTGATAATGGGATGGGTCGGGCCGGGTTCGGGCTGGGTCTAAGTATGATACTAACATACTTTATGTTTGCCCAAGCCTAGCCCGGCCCGAAATATGGGGCTAAAATTTTGTCCAAACCTGCCTAGATTTGCAAAAGCTAACCCAAGTCCATTTTAGGCCCACCCATATTGTTTTTATTTTTTAAAAAAATATTTAATTTATTTTAATATTTAATAATCTATACATTTTTTATTTATTGAAAATTTTTATATAGTCATTTTAACATTATTTTAATGTTTACATTAGAGTAGTATTATATATTTAGTATATATTTATTTTTTAATGTGTTCTAAATTATATAATGTACAAAAATAACATAATATAAAATATTATAAACTTAAAAATGGGTCGGGCCAGGCTTGGTCCTTAAATGTTCAAGCCCAAGCCTGGACCATATTTAAAACGAACCTATTTTTTTTTGCCTAGGCCCATTTTTCGGGCCTAATATTTTTAGCCAACCCTTCCCAAATTTCAGGCGAGCTTTCGGTCTTGGGCAGGTAGCCCAGCCCATGAGAGTCCACTTAGGAGTGTAATATGCCTTACTTTTGCACCCAACACTTGTTGGTATAAATATAATTTTTTTTGAATATTATATAAATATACTAATAGAAAATACGATGTAATTCTTACAAACGCTTAGGGCATTATTTGGTATCCAAACTTGACACATTTTTTCTAATGTGATACATGTGTTATTTTTTAATCCTATTCAGCATATGCATTTGCAAAAGTTATAGACTTTGGTACCCAAAATTAACGGTGTTAGCTTTTTAGTGTTTAATTAAGGTTTTAGGGTTGATTTAATAAAAGTTAATTACAACTATTATTATATTTGATTTTTTTATGATTTTGTTGAGAGATTAAATTTAATGTTAATTTTGGATTTGTTTAGTTTTGCATTTAATTTGTCAAATACAATTTGATGGATGTGACTTAATTCAGAATTTTGGGTGGAGTAGATGAAAGTTGATTGTAACAGCCCAATTTCAATGAAGTCGAAATAGTGGTTTCGTAACCACAAATCCGAGTAGAAAAGATAAAATATTTTAACATTATGAAATGATTGATATTATGATAGGAAGATTGTATGAAAATTTTGATAGGAAAATTTTATCGATTACGTGTTTAATTGCAAAAAGGACTAAATTGCATGAAATGTCAAATTTAAATTCTAGTAGCTATAAGGATAAATAGCCGTGGAATTCAAAACTTGATGTCCTTAAATGGTAATTAGACCATTGATGAAAAATATGTAGATGTTTTTGGTAAATCATCCATGGAAAAATTAGAAAAGGTTAAGGACTAAATTGGAAATAGAAAAGTTAATAAGATGATAAAGATTAAAATAGAAATTAATATAATTTTATATCATCTTCTTCATAAAAAATACATGGAAATCCTAGGAGAGAGAAAACAAGCTTTCCAAGCATAAATTGGTAAGTTCCTACGTCTCGGTTTTAGTAATTTTTATATTTTTGAGATCGGGAAAGCTTAATTTCTCTATTTGGGGGGTTAATTTGAATAGATATCAAAGTATAGAAAATTTTTCATGGATGAATATGCTGAAATTTGAAAGATTATGGTAGAAATTGAAAGGTTGTTGATAAATGAGCAACTTTTACAAAGTAATTTTTGATGGAAACATGTTTTGGGACTAAATTGAAAAGTGATGAAACTTAGGGAAAATTCTAAAATTTTGAGAATACATGTGCTGTAAAATTTATATTAGAATTTTGATTAGGCTTGGAATAAGGAGTAAAATT
Organism: Gossypium australe; assembly: GCA_005393395.2. Lineage (NCBI taxonomy): Eukaryota > Viridiplantae > Streptophyta > Magnoliopsida > Malvales > Malvaceae > Gossypium > Gossypium australe. The sequence continues at coordinate 42,860,148 of CM016625.1, read as the reverse complement.
TCATAAATTTCAATTTCAGAGCCTAGGGACAAAATTGGAATTAATTAAAAGTTTAGGGGCAAAATGGTACTTTTGCCTAAAATGTGAATTGGGTTCAATTGAATATGAAAAGTATTAAATTGATGATTAAATTCATTTATATAGATCCAAAAATACCAAACAAAGAGAAAGATCGAGGAAAAGAGAAAGTTTCGGACTAGTAGATACGAATAATTATCAAGTACGAATAATTATCAAGGTAAGTTCGTATAACATAAATAAGCATGAATATGTGTTCAATTGATTGTTGAATTGTGTGAAATGTAATATGTGAATTAGATGTACATTAAGCATGAACATTGTGAAGCATGAAATATGTATATGATGTAAAATGATTGAAAAAGGGGTTAAAATCCGTTTGAATATTGAATTACAATGGATAAATGTGATTTCCCTGATAAAATTGCATGTGTTGCAGAATGGATTTATCCCGGACGGGTAATCCTCTGAAATGGACTTTCGAGCATATGTGTTTTCAATTAGGATTTAGCCTAGACCGGTAATCCTAATTGACTGGATTTAGCCTAGACTTATAATCTAGATTGGACTCTATAGGGAATTCTTTGTCACATAAGGATTTAGCCTGGACTGGTAATCCGACAAAGCCCTTAGAGTATATATGCTACAGCTAGAATTTAGCCTGGATTGGTAATTCTGTTATGTGATATATGACTCGAGAGTGTACCTAGACGGTACCACTGGATATGAATTGACGGATGATGAAAATTCTACACCTCGAGTGTACTACTTGAAATATCCATTGGAAATTCAACAGTTCAACGGATAAAACATTCAGGTGGCATGATGTGCTCATCTATGCATTTTGGTATATTTTTTACTAACATGTTGATTGAATGTTTGTGACTAGGAAACTTTGCTAAATTGATGGATTTATATGCCTCGTATATGTTTTAAATGTTAAATATGATTGGTAAGTGTAATTTTAGTTATACGAGGTTATTAAGCATATAATGCTTATTAGGTTTATTTTCCCTGTTTTATAGTGCTCAAAGCTCGTGAAGGTTGGAAATTGGTTGGAGCAATCATCACACTAGCAACTCCTTGATTTTTGGTATAAATGAAAATTTCATTTTGGTTAATGGCATGTATAGGCTAACTAAGTTAAATGATGGTATGTGAATGATATATAAAACTTAGCCATTGGAATGGCTAATATACCTATGTTTTTTTATATATGTTATGGATGGATTTTATTTGAAATTGGCTGGAATATATTTGTGAGTGTTAATGCAGGAAAAATGAACAATTTGGGTGAGAAATGAGATTAGAAAATGGCCTTATTTTGTCCACACGGGTAGACACACGGCCTGCATATATGGGCATGTGAACTGGCCGTGTGTCCCTTGTTTCTGAAATTTGCAAAATAGAATGTCCAGAATTTAAGACACAGGCAGAGACACGGGCGTGTGACTTGGCCGTGTGAGAGACACGACCATAGGACATGGGCGTGTACCCTGGCCGTGTGAAGTCTGCACCTGATTTATGAAAAATTATGAAAATAAAATCGACCACACAGCCTAGCACACGGGCGTGTAACTTGGCCATGTGGCTACCGTTTGTTGCTGACGTTAGAAACAGAATGTCCCATGACATAGCCTAGCAAGTATGAGTTTAGCTATACATGCCATTAAATAATTTTGAAAGTGTGATATCTCCTGACCATGTTAAATGTATTTTTCATATAGTAAATGTCTTCCGACTGAGCTAGAGCTGATCCTAAGGAAGCTGAGAGTACTGCTCAAGCTTCCGTACAAAGAGCTACATCTAGTAGTAGAAGGCCCGAGTCTGAGGGTCGAGATGATGAGGGTAAAGTTGCATTCTTTCAAATGATGAATGAATGGTTTACACAATATATAAGAACAAATTTCGCTGTTCAGCAACCTCCCCCATGTAACACCCCTTTTCCGTATCCGTCGCCGAATAGGGTTAAAAGGCATTATCGGACAAAACATAACTTTTGACTAACCACATAAGTTATAGATGAACCATCATATATATAGAAAAATACAAATGATTAAAAGTATTAATCCTGCGTATTATAAGTATTACATTCAATTTCTTAAAACATACTTCACATGATTCCTTGCAACAATTTACAAATTGATTCATTTCATTTAATCGATCAAGTCACCTTAACCTAATACACATATATAATTATACATGTGATTTAAAACTTAACTAGGTGATAAAACATGGCATTCCAATAAACCTATTCGAGATCACATATACATTTTATTATACCAAAATCAGATAAAACCAACACTCAGTCGATCCAATGCACACTTTAATCCGTTGATATGCGCATAATCAAACTACAATTAGTTATGCAACGTATTCATTTCTAATGCTTACACCAATCGTACTTTGTATGCAAATCATTTAAACATATTTTAATTTCTCAAATGTAAACTCTTTTGTCTCAGCATGCATAGTAAAATTAACTTCCCAAAAGAAAACAATCTAATAGATATCCTGCATATCATATTAAACTCAAAATTCAATCAAATTAACATCACATGCATACATATAATACAAATTGGAAATTTATATTTGATCATGCATATGGCCGAATGCCATCAAGTCCATATCTCCAACATTTAGCTATCACTTTACCAATTCACATAATAAAAGTTGGATATACAAATACCCACGATTTCCATACCCGTACATGCCATTCAAAAACATGTCTATCAATATTCCATGTTACCAATTACAAGTTTACAAAGTTAACTTATGCCTCCCAAAATTTGTATCTAACAATATATCGAATCTTAATCCTTATAATTAACTACCACACATACGCATATATTATTATCTACTTTAATATCGATACATGTGACCAAACCCAATATTCATTTGTAAAACACATTAGACCCAAAGCACATAGACTCATTTTTAACCGCAAACATATTCTCTATAACATACATTGACCTAAATATACATGTAACTGGCCATGGATAAATTTGCTAAGAACTAAGCACTTCAAGCATGCAATCATTTACACATATATTCAGATATGACTTTAAAGTCCAACCATTATGTCAAAGAGCATTAAAACTTAAGTTAACCAAAGGAAATAAGCCTTTTTCGCAAGGCTAGGATATACCTAGTTACAAGACCAAAGTTCACTAATTACAATTTAGTCTAACCTATACATGCCTTTGATTTAAAAAAAACCAAGTGTATGAGTACCAAAAAGGGATTTGATAGTGTGGTTGATTCCTCTGACGATCCTCGGAGTCCGTAACTTGAACGAGATCTATAAAACAAACAAAGTCCACACACAAGGTAAGCTCACTAGCTTAGTAAGTCTTAAGCATCCACAATATAGCATTTGGTTACACAAACGTTTAAATAATCAATTTCTGACATTAAGCATTCATGAATTAACACATAATTTCACCATAGCCGAATGACTCATCTCTTGTATACATAAATTTTCATTACTTTGCTACCGCACATCGATTACAAATAATAATCCCACATTTAAGCATATATTCATACCTGTACAATTACCTTAGTTCTTTCATGCTTTCCTATAACCAACTTCCTCACGATATAGCACATATAAACAAGTTTCAACTATCATATGTATATAACTTCCTTTCAACATTTCATTTAATTATCAATATAGCATATAAGCATGGCATACAAACATGATTAATACTTACCTTGTAACCGAACCCTCAAATTCACTTTCATAACTTAAGCTTTCTTGATTTATTTTGTAACTTTACTAATTTAATATCGAAATTCGGGTGTTGAAAACTCACCAGCATACAATAAGCAAATCATTGCTCCGAATCGCATACACCGACACTTGGCCTGCTAGACTCAAAGTCCTAGATTTCAAACACCGGCATTTAGCCTGCTAGGCATTAAGCCCGATATATTCACCGGCACAAGGCCTGCTAGGCTCGAAGCCTGAAACAATCCTTCAATACACATTTCTTAGTGCTAACATTACAAATAGATCATATACATCATATTACATCCACATATCATATCGAATATACTTTTTCATATCATATTAACAAGATATACATATATATTCGATCCATTCTAACACTTTTACATTCGGCTAACACAAGATTTTATACTCAAAATTATCGAATATTATCATTTAATACGCTCATAAATAATTCTGTAACATATACTTGCTTAAGGACTTACCTCGACTGTCGACGGACAACATATACCGGCTATTCAGTAACCTTCGCCTTTCCCCAATCCAAATCTATTTTTCTTTGTTCTTGATCTAGACACATTAAAATTTAGCTCATTCAAACACATTTCAACTCAATTTAGTCCCAAAACACATAAATGGGCAAATTACCATTCTACCCCTAATGTTTCACATTTTTACAATTTAGTCCTATTTCCACAAAACACAAAATACACAAAATTTCACTATAATACCTTAGGGCCGAATGTTCACAAGGACCATAAAAGTCCATTTCTTTCATTTATTTTGTATTTTAGTCCCCTCAAAATTTCATTTTTGCAATTTAGCCCAAAATACTCAAATTCACTAAAATTTCTAATACAAAACGTACTAATCTTTAACATAGCTTTAATTTAAAATCATCGAACATCAAAATCCTCATGAACACATCAATGGCCGAATGTCATATACACACTAATATCAAATACGAAGCAACGATCACAAAAACGTAAAAATTATCAAAAACTGACTAAAATACTTACCCGATTTAAGCTTGAATGTTGGCCGAATGAACAAACCCTCTCCCTTATTCTTTTTCTTATATTCAATGTTGAAGAAATGAAGAACCAAGCTATATTTTATGTTTTATTTAAGATATAATTAGAATTTAAACTAATGTACCATAATGCCCTTATTATATAATATAATTAACATATACATATAAGGTTAATTTAGACATATGCCGCCCACTACACATAAAAATGGGCAAATTTCCCATTTGATACCCCACATTAAAAAGCCATCATCAATCTAGCACTTTACCCTATAGCATGCAACTTTTACACTTTACGCGATTTAGTCCCTTTTTCAAATTAAACACACAAACGATTAAATTTTTCTACGAAACTTTCACACACATTAAAGCACATATAATAAGCACAGAATATATCATTTAAATATATTTCAGACTCGGATTCGTGGTCCCGAAACCACCGTTCCGATTAGGGTCAAATTCGGACTGTTACAACTCTCCCCCCTTAGGGATTTTCGTCCTCGAAAATCTTACCGTTAAACAAAGTCGGATATTGTTGCCTCATTAAATCCACAGGCTCCCACGTAGCCTCTTCAACTCTGTGCCTATTCCATAGTACTTTCACTAATGGAATTCTCTTGTTTCTCAACTCTTTCATTTCTCGAGTTAAAATACGGATCGGTTCTTCCTCATACGTCATATCGGATCAAATTTCAATCTCAGCTGGAGTGATCACATGTGACGGATCTGATCTATATTTACGAAGCATCGAAACGTGGAATACATTGTGTATCTTTTCTAATTCAGAGGGCAACTTCAATCGATAAGCAACAGGCCCAATAAGTTCGATGATCTCATACGGTCCGATGAACCTCGGACTTAGTTTGCCCTTTCGACCAAATCGGAGTACCTTCTTCCACGGAGAAACTTTCAAGAATACTCGGTCTCCGATCTGAAACTCAATGTCTTTGCGCTTCAAATCAGCGTAGGACTTTTGACGATCCGAAGCAGCATTCAAACTATCTCTGATCATAGCCACTTTCTGTTCTGCCTCTTTAATCAAATCAACCCCGTGTATCTTATTTTCACTGAGCTCGGTCCAGTACAACGGTGTACGAAACTTGCGGCCATATAGAGCTTCGTAAGGTGCCATTTTGATACTCGATTGAAAACTGTTATTATAAGCAAATTCAATCAAAGGTAAGTATCTTTCCCACGTACCTACAAACTAGAGGGCGCAACATCTCAACATGTCCTCACGTGTCTGAATGGTTCGTTCAGACTGGCCATCAGTTTGCGGATGAAAGGTTGTACTAAAGTGGAGTTTAGTACCTAAAGCATCTTGCAACTTCTTCCAAAACCGCGATGTGAATCTCGGGTCTCTGTCTGAAACAATGGAACTCGGCACACCATGTAATCTCACAATTTGAGATACATAGAATTTAGCAAGTTTATTAAGTGAATAGTCTGTACGAACTAGTACAAAGTGAGCTGATTTGGTCAATCTATCCACTATAACCCAGACTGCATCTTTCTTGCTCGGTGTCATAGGCAAACTGGATACAAAATCCATCGTGATTCTATCCCATTTCCATTCAGGTATCATGATCGGCTGAAGTAGCCCAGAAGGCACTTGACACTCGGCTTTTACTTGCTGACAAATTAAACATTTTGAAACAAATTCAGATATATCCCGTTTCATGCCAGGCCACCAGTAGAACTATTTCATATCATTATACGTTTTCGTGCTACCCGGATGTACCAATAGTCGACTATTATGAGCCTCGTTTAAAATCATCTGAATCAAATCCACATTCTTCGGAACACATATTCGACATTTGAAATTCAAACAATCATTTGCATCAATTCGAAACTCTGACTCTGTATCATTTTCACACTGAACTCGTCTAGCAATCAAGTCTTTGTCATTTCTTTGTGCATCACAAATTTGCTGAATAAACAAAGGTATTGCCTTCAACTCGGCTATGATCGAACCATCACCAGACATAACCATATGTGCGTTCAACTCACGGAGAGAAAACAATGATTTTCGACTTAAGGCATCCGCAACAACATTGGCTTTCCCCAGATGGTAATCAATCACTAATTCATAGTCTTTCAACAGTTCTAACCATCTGCGTTGCCTCAAGTTCAAATCTTTTTGAGTCATTAAGTACTTCAGGCTTTTGTGATATGAGTAAACATGACATTTTCCGCCGAACAAGTAATGAAGCCATATTTTCGAAGTGAAAACAATGGCTGCTAGTTCCAAATCATGAGTCGGATAATTTCTTTCGTGAGGCTTCAATTGTCTCAAAGCGTAGGCTATGACTTTGCCTTCCTGCATCAAAACGCAACCCAACCCATTCAAAGAAGCATCACTGAAAACAATAAATTCTTTACCCGATTCAGGTTGAGCTAGCACTGGAGCTTCAGTTAAAAGGGCTTTCAACTGATCGAAACTTTTCTAACACTTTTGCAACCATTCAAATTTGACATCTTTCTGTAGTAGCTTTGTCAAAGGTGTAGCTATCATGGAAAAACCTTTGACGAATCGTCTGTAGTATCCCGCAAGTCCAAGAAAGCTTCGAATTTCTGTAACACTCTTTGGTGGCTTCCAATCAAGTATAGCCGATATTTTGTTCGGATCAACCCGAATACCTGACGTTGAAACAACATGACCCAGGAAGCTGACTTCCTTCATACAGAACTCACACTTACTAAACTTTGCATACAACTGTCGATCTCGCAAAGTTTGTAGCACTAATCTCAAATGCTCGGCATGCTCGATTTCATCTTTAGAGTAGATCAGTATATCATCAATAAACACTACTACAAACCGATCCAAAAACTATCTGAAAACCCGATTCATCAGATCTATAAAAACAACAGGTGCATTAGTAAGTCCAAAAGGCATAACCAGAAACTCAGAATGTCCGTACCTAGTCCGAAATGCAGTCTTTGGCACATCTGTATCTCTGACTCGCAACTGATAATAACCCGATCTCAGATCTATCTTTGAGAACACTGAAGCCCCTTTTAACTAGTCAAACAAATCATCAATTCGAGGTAACGGGTATTTATTCTTTATTGTCACTTTATTCAGCTGCCGATAATCAACACACATTCGCATAGTCCCGTCTTTCTTTTTCACAAACAGAACTGGTGCACCCCAAGGAGAGAAACTCGGTCGTGCAAAGCCCCTATCTGTCAACTCTTGCAACTGTGCTTTCAACTCTTTCAATTCAGTAGGTGCCATCCAATACGGCGCTATCGGAATCAGAGTCGTCCCCGATACTAATTCAATACCAAACTCAATCTCTCGTACTGGTGGTAAACCCAGTAATTCTTCAGGAAACACATCTGGGTATTCACACACAACCGGTACAGATTCAATCTATTTTTCAGACACTTTATTATCCAATACATAAGCCAAATAAGCTTTGCGTCCTTTTCTCACATACTTTCGGGCTAGGATATTACGGTAGGTAGCCCATTTAAATCACTAGATTCAACTCGGATGGTCTCACCATTCTGACATATCAAATCAATGATCTTTCTTTTACAATTCACCACTGCATCATGCAAAGTTAACCAATCCATTCCCAAAATTATATCAAACTCGTCGAAGGCAACAACATTAAATCGGCTGGAAAGCAAGAGTCCCGAATCATCAACGGGCAACCTTTACACACTTTATCAACAAGAACACATCTACCCAAAGGGTTGGACACACGGATCAAAAATTCAGTAGACTCAATTGGCAGAGTCTTACTGGATACTAGAGTTTCACACACATATGAATGAGTCGAACCAGGATCAATCAATGCAATCACAGCAGTATCATAAAGTGTGAAAGTACCGGTAATAACATCTGGGGAAGAAGCATCCTCTCTGGCTCGTATAGCATAAGCTCTAGCTGGTGCTCGAGCCTCTGATCGAACTGCAGTGTCCTTCGTCCCTCTCTGACTGCCACCTACATAGCCTGAATGTCTGGGTGGTCTGCCCCGTACTGGCGCGTTGCTCGGTTTAGTGTTTGAGCCGTATTTTGCTCGGCTATCATAGGGCACTCTCGAATGAAATGGTCCGACGATCTACATTTAAAGCAAGACTGATCACGAAATCTACAACTCCCAGAATGCCATTTCCCACAATGTTTGCACTCAGCCTGGTTCTGCGGAACATTACCAACACTAGCCATCGAAGTGGCTCGGGAACTCACTGGAGGTCGATCACATCTAGGCAAGTCTGAAGTAGCTTTATGTCGGCTGAAGTCATCTTTGAACTTCTTAGACACTGAATGGAAAGTCTTACTCGATGATCTTTTAGGAGTGTCTCTAGCTTCTATTTCAGCCTTTCTTTTCTCTTTTCCGAGCTCTTCAACTTTGCAAGCTCGCTCGACTAGCACCACGAACTCTTTGATTTCAAGAATGCCAACAAGCAACTTTATGTCTTCATTCAGACCGTCTTCAAATCTTTTGCACATAATGGCTTCAGTTGATATACACTCTCGGGCATAACGGCTCAATCTAACAAACTTCCGCTCATATTCCGTCACAGTCATCCGACCCTATTTTAATTCCAGAAATTCTTTTCGTTTCTGATCGATGAATCTCTGACTGATATATTTCTTACGGAACTCGATCTGGAAGAAGTCCTAAGTCACTTTTTCTTTCGGAACCACTGATACTAGCGTGTTCCACCAGTGATATGCAGTGTCCCGAAGTAGCGATATAGCATACTTTAGGCATTCATCAGGAGTATAGGATAGTTCATCAAGTACCCGAATAGTGTTATCAAGCCACATCTCAGCTCGCTCTGCGTCATCATCATAATTAGCTTTGAATTCTTCGGCCCCATATTTCCTGATTTTATCAACGGACGGCCTACTAGATCTCATCGGATCTATCATCGGAGGTGCTGAAGGTACCGGAGTTGGATTATTCGGGGGTGGGGGTGGTTGTACAGCCGGGTTATTCTGAACAAACTGGGTAAACCGTTCACTCATCATCTGGTAGAAGGCTTGTTTAGCCTCCCCCTCATGGCTACCCGTAACTGGTCGAGAGTCTACTGGCACTGGTCTACGTGCACAATCAGGCGCTACACTCTCTACATCATCTGCTACGGCTCTGTCAGGGTCGGCATCCATTTACTATATAAAACACAATTGGAAAATATCAGAAGTCACCACACTATCAAATATATAATTAATGCATGTATAGCTAGACTCACACACGCTACGGTAGTCCTAGAATCGACTAAACCGTAAGCTCTGATACCAATCAAATGTAACACCCCTTACCCGTATCCGTCGCCGAATAGGGTTAAAAAGCACTACCGGACAAAACACAACTTTTGACTAACCACATAAGTTATAGATGAACCATCATATATATAGAAAAACACAAATGATTAAAAGTATTAATCCTACGTATTATAAGTATTACATTCAATTTCTTAAAACATACTTCACATGATTCCTTGCAACAATTTACAAATTGATTCATTTCATTTAATCGATCAAGTCACCTTAACCTAATACACATATATAATTATACATGTGATTTAAAACTTAACTAGGTGATAAAACATGGCATTCCAATAAACCTTTTCGAGATCACATATACATTTTATTATACCAAAATCAGATACAACCAACACTCAATCGATCCAATGCACACTTTAATCCGTTGATATGCGCATAATCAAACTACAAATAGTTATGCAACTTATTCATTTCTAATGCTTACACCAATCGTACTTTGTATGCAAATTATTTAAACATATTTTAATTTCTCAAATGTAAACTCTTTTGCCTCAGTATGCATAGTAAAATTAACTTCCCAAAAGAAAACAATCTAATAGATATCCTGCATATCATATTAAACTCAAAACTCAATCAAACTAACATCACATGCATACATATAATACAAATTGGAAATTTATATTTGATCACGCATATAGCCGAATGCCATCAAGTCCATATCTCCAACATTTAGCTATCTCTTTACCAATTCACATGATAAAAGTTGGATATACAAATACCGACGATTTCCATACCCGTACATGCCATTCAAAAACATGTCTATCAATATTCCATGTTACCAATTACAAGTTTACAAAGTTAACTTATGCCTCCCAAAATTTGTATCTAACAATATATCGAATCTTAATCCTTATAATTAACTACCACACATACGCATATATTATTATCTACTTTAATATCGATACATGTGACCAAACCCAATATTCATTTGTAAAACACATTAGACCCAAAGCACATAGACTCATTTTTAACCGCAAACATATTCCCTATAACATACATTGACCTAAATATACATGTAACTGGCCATGGATAAATTTGCTAAGAACTAAGCACTTCAAGCATGCAATCATTTACACATATATTCAGATATGACTTTAAAGTCCAACCATTATGTCAAAGAGCATTAAAACTTAAGTTAACCAAAGGAAATAAGCCTTTTTCGCAAGGCTAGGCTATACTTAGTTACAAGACCAAAGTTCACTAATTACAATTTAATCTAACCTATACATGCCTTTGATTTAAAAAAAACCAAGTGTATGAGTACCAAAAAGGGATTTGATAGTGTGGTTGATTCCTCTGACGATCCTCGGAGTCCGTAACTTGAACGAGATCTATAAAACAAACAAAGTCCACACACAAGGTAAGCTCACTAGCTTAGTAAGTCTTAAGCATCCACAATATAGCATTTGGTTACACAAACGTTTAAATAATCAATTTCTGACATTAAGCATTCATGAATTAACACATAATTTCACCATAGCCGAATGACTCATCTCTTGTATACATAAATTTTCATTACTTTGCTACCGCACATCGATTACAAATAATAATCCCACATTTAAGCATATATTCATACCTGTACAATTACCTTAGTTATTTCATGCTTTCCTATAACCAACGTCCTCACGATATAGCACATATAAACAAGTTTCAACTATCATATATATATCACTTCCTTTCAACATTTCATTTAATTATCAATATAGCATATAAGCATGGCATACAAACATGATTAATACTTACCTTGTAACCGAACCCTCAAATTCACTTTCATAACTTAAGCTTTCTTGATTTATTTTGTAACTTTACTAATTTAATATCGAAATTCGGGTGTTGAAAACTCACCAGCATACAATAAGCAAATCATTGCTCCGAATCGCATACACCGGCACTTGGCCTGCTAGACTCAAAGTCCTAGATTTCAAACACCGGCATTTAGCCTGCTAGGCATTAAGCCCGATATATTCACCAGCACAAGGCCTGCTAGGCTCGAAGCCCAAAACAATCCTTCAATACACATTTCTTAGTGCTAACATCACAAATAGATCATATACATCATATTACATCCACATATCATATCGAATATACTTTTTCATATCGTATTAACAAGATATACATATATATTCGATCCATTCTAACACTTTTACATTCGGCTAACACAAGATTTTATACTCACAATTATCGAATATTATCATTTAATATGCTCATAAATAATTCTGTAACATATACTTGCTTAAGGACTTACCTCGACTGTCGACGGACAACGTATACCGGCTATTCGGTAACCTTCACCTTTCCCCGATCCAAATCCATTTTTCTTTGTTCTTGATCTAGACACATTAAAATTTAGCTCATTCAAACACATTTCAAATCAATTTAGTCCCAAAACACATAAATGGGAAAATTACCATTCTACCCCTAATGTTTCACATTTTTACAATTTAGTCCTATTTGCACAAAACGCAAAATACACAAAATTTCACTATAATACCTTAGGGCCGAATGTTCACAAGGACCATACAAGTCCATTTCTTTCATTTATTTTGCATTTTAGTCCCCTCAAAATTTCATTTTTGCAATTTAGCCCAAAATACTCAAATTCACTAAAATTTCTAATACAAAACATACTAATCTTTAACATAGCTTTAATTTAAAATCATCGAACATCAAAATCCTCATGAACACATCAATGGCCGAATGTCATATACACACTAATATCAAATACGAAGCAACGATCACAAAAACGTAAAAATTATCAAAAACTGACTAAAATACTTACCCGATTTAAGCTTGAATTTTGGCCGAATGAACAAACCCTCTCCCTTATTCTTTTTCTTATATTCAATGTTGAAGAAATGAAGAACCAAGCTATATTTTATGTTTTATTTAAGATATAATTAGAATTTAAACTAATGCACCATAATGCCCTTATTATATAATATAATTAACATATACATATAAGGTTAATTTAGACATATGCCGCCCACTACACATAAAAATGGGCAAATTTCAAATTTGATACCCCACATTAAAAAGCCATCATCATTCTAGCACTTTACCCTATAGCATGCAACTTTTACGCTTTACGCAATTTAGTCCCTTTTTCAAATTAAACACACAAACGATTAAATTTTTCTACGAAACTTTCACACACATTAAAGCACATATAATAAGCACAGAATATATCATTTAAATATATTTCAGACTCGGATTCATGGTCCCAAAACCACCGTTCTAATTAGGGTCAAATTCGGACTGTTACACCCTACTTGCTCCTCAATCGATTCCTGAGATACAAAGTACTGAGTCAGTTAAAATTAGTAAGGCTCCTGTTGATAAAATCAGAAAATATAGGGCTGAAAAATTCAGAGCTACTACAGATGATGATGCTGAAAAGGCTGAGTTTTGGCTGGAGAATACTATCCAGATATTAGAAGAATTGTCTTGTTCACCAGTTGATTGTCTGAAATGTGCAGTTTCTTTATTGAAAGATATAGCCTATTATTGGGGGAAAACTATAACTTCTGTTGTTCCGAAAGAAAGCATTACATGGGAGTTCTTTCAAACAGAATTCAGAAAGAAATATATTAGTCAGAGATTTCTAGATCAGAAAATGAAAGAATTCCTAAAACTCAAATAAGGGAATATGACCGTGTTAGAATATGAACGAGAATTTGTTCGACTAAGTTAATATGCTCAAGAATGGGTTCAAACAAAAGCTAAAATTTGAAAACGATTTGAAGAAGGGCTGACTGAAGATATTAAGCTGTTGATTGGAATTCTTGAAATAAGAGAATTTGCAATACTGGCTGATCGAGCATTAAAAGCAGAAGAATTAAGTAAGGAAAAGAAACAAGTTGAAAGAGAAGCTCAGATTTCCAGTAAGAGATCTATAGGAAAATCCCAATCATCTGTTTCAAAGAAATTAAAGAGATATCAGGATCGTTTTACCACATCTTCTGGATATTCTGGAAAAGAGCGGGGTTCTCAACGCTCTAACCCAAGATCACCGTCCCCATCAGTAACTGGAACGGTGGAAATGTGCAAGTGTACACAATCGTAACAAGTAATAAAGTGACAAGTAAATGTCGAGTTATCGTACCCACAGGGACTGTAAAAGAATTATTTATGAAATAATTTCAACACTTTGGTTAGGAAAAATATTTGATTTTTGGAAACTATTTGGAAACTAAAAGAAAAACAAAGTAAATTAAAATAAAACAAAATTCAAGTGCGTGATTTCAAAAACTAACTTTAATCAAGATGATATAATCGTGTCGGTTTAATCACATTTCTCACCTTAGAATTATTAAACTTGTGTTTATACTTGTTAAAACATGGCAACCCGGTAATTTGCTAACTTATGAACACATTTACAAATAAAAAAAAATCCATTTATCTCTTGTACATATTTCTATGCCAATTCGACCGATTAAACAGACTGCAAAAAGTAAACATGTTATTGCACATACATACTCATTAAATTAAACAATCTCTCGCATATTCCTATGTCGATGCAAACGATTAATTCAACCTAACAAGCATATAAAAGATCATGTGAAGTAACAGAGTATTTTTACTTTGAAACAATTTAATCACAAAAATCCTGCAAGTTATGCAAGGCATACATATCGTCAAATATAATGCTAATTTAATCTTCAGCTACCTTAGAAGAATTAAACATGCACAGATTAAGTATTGTGTCCATTAATTACAATTTCAATGCGTTTAAATAATTAATTCATTAGCTACCTAAACAATTATAATGCCAGATAACTTAGCATAATTTTACTTAATCAAACATTTCACCGAGGCCTTTAACAGCATAAACATAATTTTAATAATCTAAGGGGGCGAAATGGAATCAAACCAACACAAATTAAATTCAAGCTAAATTGATTAAATTAAACATTTCAAAAGCATGAATATTCATAAACATGTTCGTCAAAACAACAACAAATAATTTAAAGAGATAGGGAACAAGAAACAAATCCAGTGGCTCTCCGTGGCTTGTCTGATTGAACCCTTCTTCGTTCTTCGTTGTCCTCGGCTATCAAAGGGGCTTATGAACACTTCAAATGCTGCTTCAAATGGCTGGAAAACACCTCTTTTCCAAGAGGGGAAATCGGCACAAGAACAAGGGGAAAATGGAATAAAATTGAAGGGAGAAGAGTTGAGAGAAAGGAAGAGAGAATGAGAGAATGTTGGAGAAGTGAGGGATGCCTTGAATGAGAAGCTAGGGGCTGTATTTATAGTGTTTAGGGGCTGCTAAAAATAGCAAATAATCAGCAGCTAAGAGTCCCACATGGCCGGCCATCCCATGTGGCAAAGTTGATGGATTCAACTTTGCCAAAATTAGCTTGGGGCAATCTAAAAAGCCTTGAATTTTGGAGGGGTTTGAATGTGATTTTGAAAGATCTTCAAGGGCTCCTTTGCAAGCTGAATAAATCAGCAAATAAGCTGATTTGGGCCTTCATCATGGACAGTTTGGGCTGCCCAATTAGTGGCTGGTCCGGTTCGATTGGTTCGGTTCAACTAGTGCGGTTTAACTGGACCCTTTTTTCATAATTAATTAAAAATAATTTATTTAACCCAAAGTAAATTGGGAATAAATTAAAATTAATTAAATTATGATTAAATCTTCATAATTGGACCGTCTTGGGCTGGAGGTAGAGTCGCCTTGACACTTCAAATAGCTTCTCGGTTTAATTCTTCGAGCAGTGTCTGCCGAGCCGATTTTTTTCCTCTTTGTGATTCTGTCGGAAATAATCAAAATTTAAACACAATTAACTATAAAATTAATTAAAATTCAGCATGTTCATATTTTTAGCACAAATTAATTATTTTATAATATTTAATTATTTTCTGACAAAAATTTACTCGAAACCACATGAATTTGGGTCAAAAAGGGCATGAAAAAGTATATAAATTTTCGTGTTTCCAGTAACCAGTGTTGGAAGCGTTGGAAATCCAAAGTCAAAATGTAATTATTGCAATAAATTTCATTTTGGAGAATGTCGACTGAAAAGTGGAGCTTGCTACCGATGTGTTTCTTTTAATCATTTTCTCAGAGATTGTCCAGAGAGAGGGGAAAGAGGTTGTACAGATTCCAAAGCCGAGTAATACTACCTCTAGAGGTAGACCACCTCGATATCCTACAAATGTTGGTGGTAGCCTAAGTGCTACAGAAGGTTCAACTGTTAAATCTAAGGCACGAGCACCAGTGAGAACTTATGTTATACGTGCCAGAGAAGATACTTCTGCTCCAGATGTTATTATTGGTACATTTTTTTACTTGGCACTAATATTATTGCTTTAATTGGTCCTGGTTTCACACACTTATACATATGCACGAAATTGGTATCTATTAAAAATTTACCGGTTGAATTCACTGAATTTGTGGTGAAAGTTTCAAATCCCCTGGGTCAAAGTGTGATGGTAGACAAAGTTTGTAAAAACTGTCCATTGATGGTAAAGGGTAAATGCGCCTCAGCTGATTTGATGTTATTGCCTTTTGATGAATTTGATGTAATCTTAGGAATGGACTGGTTAACCCAGCATGATGCAGTGGTGAATTGTAAACAGAAATACATTGTGCTTAAATGTCAAAATGGGGAATTACTTCATGTTGAATCTGATAAATTGGATGGGTTGTCTAATATGATTTCAGCTGTAACAACACAGAAATGTATCAAAAATGGATATGATGCTTACCTTGCTTATGTCTTATACACAAAGGTAACTGAGTCAAAGATTCAATCAGTGCTAGTAGTGTGTGAATTTCTTGATGTGTTTCCAAAAGAATTACCTGGATTACCCCCTGTCAAAGAAGTGGAGTTCTTTATAGATATTATTCTGGGAACAACACCAATATCAGTAGCACCTTATAGAATGACTCCAGCTAAGTTGAAAGAGTTGAAAGCACAATTCCAATAATTGATTGACAGATGCTTTGCTCGACCCAATTTTTTACCTTAGGGTGCACCGATTTTATTTGTGAAAAAGAAAGATGGATCTCTAAGGTTATTTATTGATTACAGGCAGCTCTATAAAGTTACAATTAAGAACAAGTACCCGTTGCTTCGAATAGATGATTTCTTTGATCAGTTAAAAGGAGCTATCGTATTTTCAAAAATTGATCTTCACTCGAGTTATTATCAGTTACGGGTAAAGGACTCAGACGTTCCAAAAATAGCTTTTAGAACCAGGTATGGTCACTATGAATTTTTAGTGGTGCCATTTGGGCTGATTAATGCACCTGCAGTGTTTATGGATCTGATGAACAGAATCTTTAGACTGTACCTAGACAGGTTTGTAGTGGTATTTATTGATGATATTTTAGTCTATTCCCGATATGAAAAAGAGCATGCTAACCATTTGAAAATTGTATTACAAACCTTACGGGAGAAGTAGTTGTATGCCAAGTTCAGTAAATTTGAATTTTGGCTACGAGAAGTTGGATTTCTTGGATATATTGTATTTGTTGAAGGCATCGGGGTAGACCGAGTAAAGTTTCAGCAACTGTTAATTGGAATCCACCAAAGAGTGTGTCAGAAGTTAGAAGTTTTCTAGGTTTACCTGGATATTATCGAAGATTTCTCAAAGGGTTTTCGATGATAGCCTCTCCGATGACTCGATTGTTGCAGAAGGATGTGAAGTTTGAGTGGACTGATAAATGCCAACAAAGTTTTGACAAGTTGAAGGCTCTATTGACTGAAGCACCTGTGTTAGTACAGCCTGAATCGGGTAAAGAATTTGTGTTTTATAATGATGCATCTTTAAATGGTTTAGGTTGTGTTTTGATGCAAGAAGGTAAAGTAATTGCCTATGCTTCAAGACAACTAAAACCACATGAAATAAATTACCCGATACATGATCTTTAATTAGCAGCTATTGTATTTGCATTGAAAATATGGCAGCATTATTTGTATGGTGAAAAATGTCATATCTTCACTGATCACAAAAGTCTGAAGTATTTGATGACACAGAAAGACTTGAACTTGAGACAACGCAGGTGGCTTGAACTGTTAAAAGACTATGATCTTGTGATTGATTATCATCCGGGTAAAGCTAATGTGGTTGATGATGCTTTAAGCAGAAAATCTTTATTTGCTTTACAAGTAATGAATACTTGGTTGTCTATTTCTGATGATGGTTCTATTATGGCTGAGTTGAAAGTTAGACCAGTATTTTTGCAAAAAAAAAATTTGAAGCTCAAAATAAAGACATTGAGTTATAGGAAAAATGGGAATAATGTGAATTGAATCCTGATTCAGAATTTCAGATTGGGTCTGATGGTTTTTATTGTTTAGAAACAGATGGTGTGTGCCGAAAAATTCAAAATTGATACAAAAAATTTTATATAAAGCTCACAATGGTACAATGTCTGTTCATCCCGGTAGTAATAAAATGTATAATGATTTGAAAAAGATGGACTGGTGACCAGGAATGAAAAGAGATATTTCTGAATTTGTATCTAAATGCTTGATATGTCAACAAGTGAAAGCTGAGCATTAGGTGCCTTCAGGGTTATTCAGCCTGTTGTTGTACCTGAGTGGAAATGAGAAAGAATTACAATAGATTTTGTGTCGGGATTACCATTGACTCTGAGAAAGAAAGATGATATTTGGGTGATTGTCGACTGGTTAACAAAGTTTGCACATTTTATACCGGTACGTATGGATTTCTCTTTAAATAAATTGGCTGAGTTATATGTCTCTGAGATTGTTAGATTACATGAGGTGCCAATTTCTATTATTTCTGATAGAGATCCCCCGATTTACATCCCGATTTTAGAATAAATTACAAGAAGCACTGGTACACGATTGCATTTTAGTACTACATTTCATCCTCAGACTGATGGCCAGTCAGAACGGGTTATACAGATTTTGGAAGATATGTTACGGTGTTGTGTACTTGAGTTTGAAGGTAATTGGGAAAAATATTTACCTTTGATTGAATTTGCTTATAACAACAGTTATTAGTCCAGTATTAAAATGGCACCGTATGAAGCTCTGTATGGTCGGAAATGTAGAATACCGTTGTATTGGATAGAGCTTAGTGAAAAGAATATTATTGGAGTTGATTTAATTTGGGAAACAGAAGAAAAGGTAAAAGTGATTCGAGATAGTTTGAAAGCAGCCTCTGATAGACAAAAGTCTTATTCCAACCTTAAAAGAAAAGAAATAGAATTTGAAGTTGGAGATAAGGTATTTTTAAAAGTGTCACATTGGAAGAAAGTTCTTTGATTTGACCGTAAAGGAAAGCTGAGTCCACGGTTCATTGGACCTTATGAGATTATTGAAAGAACAGGACCGGTTGCATATCGGTTGGCGTTACCATCAGAGCTTGATGAAATCCATAATGTTTTTCATGCATCCATGTTACGAGGGCATCGATTGGATCCTTTACATGTTATTTTTCCGACAGAAGTTGAGATTCAGTCTGATATAACATATAATGAAGAATCGATTAAGATTCTGGCACGAGAAACAAAAGAACTAAGAAACAAAAAGGTGACATTGGTAAAAGTTCTCTGGAAAAAGTATGGAATTCAATAAGCTACTTGGGAACCAGAGGATACCATGAGGAAGCAGTACCCTAATCTCTTTACTGGTAAGATTTTCGAGGACAAAAATCCTTAAGGAGGAGATTATTAACAGCCCAATTTTAGTGAAGTCAGAATAGTGGTTTCGTAACCACAAATCTGAGCCGAAAAGAGAAAATATTTTAACATTATGAAATGATTGGTAATATGATAGGAAGATTGTATGAAAATTTTGAGAGGAAAATTTTATCGATTACGTGTTTAATTGCAAAAAGGACTAAATTGCACGAAATGTCAAATTTGAATTCCAGTAGCTATAAGGATTAAATAGCTATGGAATTCAAAACTTGAGGTCCTTAAATGGTAATTAGACCATTGATGAAAAATATGTAGATATTTTTGGTAAATCATCCTTGGAAAAATTAGAAAAGGTTAAGGATTAAATTGGAAATAGAAAAGTTAATAAGATGACAAAGATTAAAATAGAAATTAATATCATTTTATATCATCTTCTTCATAAAAAATACATGGAAATCCTAGGAGAGAGAAAACAAGCTTTCCAAGCATAAATTGGTAAGTTCCTATGTCCCGTTTTTAGTAATTTTTATAATTTTAAGATCGGGAAAGCTTAATTTCTCTATTTAGGGGGTTAATTTGAATAGATATCAAAGTATAGAAAATTTTTCATGGATGAAAATGCTGAAATTTGAAAGACTATGGTAGAAATTGAAAGGTTTTTGATAGATGAACAACTTTTACAAAGTAATTTTTGATAGAAACATGTTTTGGGACTAAATTGAAAAGTGATGAAATTTATGGAAAATTCTGAAATTTTGAGAATACATGTGCTGTAAAAGTTATATTAGAATTTTGATTAGGCTTGGAATAAGGAGTACAATTTCATGAATTTTAATTTTCGAGCCTAGGGACGAAATTGGAATTAATTAAAAGTTTAGAGGCAAAATGGTACTTTTGCCTAGAATGTGAATTGGGTTCAATTGAATACGAAAAATATTAAATTGATGATTAAATGCATTTATATATATTCGGAAATACTAAATAAAGAGAAAGATCGAGGAAAAGAGAAAGTTTCAGACTAGTAGATACGAATAATTATCAAGGTAAGTTCGTATAACTTAAATAAGCATGAATATGTGTTGAATTGATTGTTGAATTGTGTGAAATGTAATATGTGAATTATATGCACATTAAGCATGAACATTGTGAAGCATGAAATATGTATATGATGTAAAATAATTGAAAATGGGTTAAAATCCGTTTGAATATTGAATTCCAACGGATAAATTTGATTTCCATGATAAAACTGCATGTGTTGCAAAATGGATTTATCCCGGACGGGTAATCCTTTGAAATGGACTCTTGAGCATATGTGTTTTCAATTAGGATTTAGCCTAGACTCGTAATCCTAATTGACTGGATTTAGCCTGAACTGGTAATCTAGATTGGACTCTATAGAGAATTCTTTATCACATAAGGATTTAGCCTGGACTGGTAATCCGTCAAAGCCCTTAGAGTACATATGCTACAGCTAGAATTTAGCTTGGACTGGTAATTCTGCTGTATGATATGTGACTCGAGAGTGTACCTAGACGGTACCACTGGATATGAATTGATGGATGATGAAAATTGTACACCTCGAGCGTACTACTTGAAATATCCATCGGAAATTCAATGGTTCAACGGATAAAACATTCAGGTGGCATGATGAGCTCATCTAAGCATTTTGATATATTTTTTACTAACATGTTGATTGAATGTTTGTGACTAGGAAAATTTGCTAAATTGATGGATATATATGCCTTGTATATGTTTTAAATGTTAAATATGATTGGTAAGTGTAATTTTAGTTATACGAGGTTACTAAGCATATAATCCTTATTAAGTTTATTTTCCCTGTTTTATAGTGCTCAAAGCTCGTGAAGGTTGACAATTGGTCGGAGTAATCATCTCACTATCAACTCCTTGATTTTTGGTATAAATGAAAATTTCATTTTGGTTAATAGCATGTATAAGTTAAATGATGGTATGTGAATGATATATAAAACTTATCCATTGGAATGGCTAATATACCTATGTTTTTTATATATGTTATGGATGAATTTTATTTGAAATTGGCTAGACTATATTTGTGTGTGTTAATGCAGGAAAAATGGACAATTTGGGTGAGAAATGAGGCTATGAAATGGCCTTATTTTGTCCACACATGTGAACTGGCCGTGTGTCCACTGTTTTTAAAATTTGCAAAACAGAATGTCCAGAATTTAACACACGGGCAGAGACACAAGCGTGTGACTTGGCCGTGTGGCTACCATTTGTTGCTGACGTCATAAACAGAATGTCCCCTATTTTGGACATGGCCTCAAGCACAGGCATGTGATATGCCACACGGGCGTGTCCCTTCACCCACAAGGGTGTGTGGACCTTTTCCATGAAATTTTTTTTCTAAATTTTCCTTAAGTTTCCAAAGTTCACGGTTTAGTCCCAAACCACTCCCGATACATGTTTTGTAACATCCCTAACCTGTATCCATCGCCGGATTGGGGTTACGAGGCATTACCGATCATATCACAGTTCATACAAATATTCATTACATTTCACAACTCAAAATTCAATCACATCAAGGCTCGTAACTTAATCAAATATCGAATTATAAAAAAAATCATAACTTTCAAAGCTTTGATTTCATGTAAGACCACGTCTGGGACGTTGGCATTGATTCGAGACCTCATGTAAGACCACGTCTAGGACGTTGGCATCGATATGAGATTTACACGTAAGACCATGTCCGGGACATTAGCATCGTATTGATTTGTGTAAGACCCTGTCTGGGATAGTGGCATCGATATCTAATTGCATGTAAGACCACGTCCGGGACATTGGCATTGTACGACTATTCCGAGTACTCTGAATATGCTATTAGATTCTGAACGATTCAATGGGAAAATCCAAGATGCGAAGGATTAAATGATTGTATATCTGTCTCAGGTACGTTTGAAATGTACATTAAGTGTGTATGAAAGGTAAGTATCTATATGAACTTACTAAGATGAATATGTGCAATGGATTGATGAGATGATATGTGAGAATATGCTTGGAAGAGTTAGGTATATATGTGACATTTGAGTTGAAAAATGTGGTAAGATATGGCTAAGCAAATGAGCCAAATACTATATGAGATGTATATGCTATAAGAACCATTATTGTCATTGTATAAATATGTTATGTGCATTTTATGTTAAGTTTATTTGTGTATGGCTTACTAAGCTTTTGAAAGCTTACTCTGTGTGTGTTTTCTCCGTTTTATAGATCGTCAAAGCTATTGAAGGCTCGGGGACCGTCGACGATCATCATCACACTGCTCAACTTGCTTTGGTACTTTTGAAATGTGTATCTAGCTAGATAAGGTATGTATATGCTAGTCATCTTGAATTATGTTTGAAATGTGTATAAACAGCCATGAGATGTGGCTAGTTAAGTGTTGGTAAAATGCATGAGTAGATATGATATTTGTAGCAAGTTTTGGCATGGCTTGATAGCTAATGGAATGGCTGTGTGGTTAAGTCAGTATACAAGCTCTGTTTTGGCACGGCCAAGACACATGGGTGTGTCTGGTGTCCGTGGAAGTCACACGGCCTACCCACACGGGCGTGTGGCGTTCATCACTTAGAAAAGTTTTAAATTTCTGAGAATTTTCGTATGTGTTCGGTTTAGTCCCGGCCCTTCTCTAAAGCATGATTAAGGTCTCGTTGATCTATATAAGAGACAGTTTGATTATGTTTGGTGAATGATTGTATGAAATGTCTATAAAAGTTTCAGATCTGTCCGGTAACGCCTTTAACCCTAATCCGACGACGGATACGGGTTAGGGGTGTTACAATTTACTACCAGATCACATTTGAAACTCACATACATATACCATATGGATGAACATAATCAATCATATACATGTATATAATTTCACCTTCATTATAACAAACACATCAATAGGTCGAATCATTATATGTTTAAATAGGTTAACACATAATTCATATTCACATAATCTTTTATCATTTCTAATAACCAACTCACCTTGTTTCCATATAAACAAGTAACTAACACATACCTGAACCTGTAATTCAATTTTACATTCGGTCTTTACTTCACATTGCCCGTTGAATCGTTCGAAATTATAAAGGATACGCGGATAGTCGGAAAGCTCGTACAATGCCAACGTCCCAGATATGGTCTTACATGTAATCACAAATCGATGCCACTGTCCCAGACAGGGTCTTACACGAATCAAATACGATGCCAATGTCTCAGACATGGTCTTACACGTAAAAAAAAGTCGATGCCAACGTCCCAGACATGGTCTTACAAGATAACACATATCGAAAATCATATGTCATGACATATGTAGCCTATCTATTCCTAGGGTTCGTACGGGACTTTCGGACATTGAATCTCAGTCGAAATGAGCTCGAAACATAGTTCCCTATCTCAAATCACATTCGACCAAACACATATATAATCAAATAACTCATTCCGTCACATAACATATATATATATATATATATTCTCAAGTTTAACAACATTTAAATACTTATAGACTTAGCTCGGATATCAATGGACTGTATATTCGACTATTCGACTACTTTCGACTTCCCCCGATCTAATTCTGTTTTCTTCCGTTCTTGATCTAAATAAATTCAAATTGAACTAATTTAACAACATATTCATTCAATTTAATCCAAAAACACATAAATGGGCAAATTACCATTTTGCCCCTGACATTTCACACTTTTTGCAATTTAGTCCCTATTGCATAAAACACAAAATACACAAAATTTACACATGCCATAGCTAGGCCGAATATTCACAAGCATTATACAAGTCTTATAGTTCATTTTTTTACATTTTAGTCCCCCCAAAATTTATTTTTTATAATTTAGCCCTAATTACTCAAATTCATCAAAAATTCAAAGACAAAACATATTAATCTAACACATTTATTTCATAATTCATCATCAAACATCATAAAACTCATAAACTCATCAATGGCAAAACACAAAATCATCATCAAATTCAAAAATTTAGACATGGGCTTTAAAGATAACTTGTCAACGATCTCAAAAACGTAAAAATTATCAAAACCCGAGCTAGATACGTACCTTAATCAAACTCAACAATGGCCGAACCCTAAGCTTGTTCTTTTCTGTTTCTTTTCTTTTACATTCGGTTAGTAGAAAAAGATGATAATGGCTTTTTTAACTTATGTTTGTTTTATTATAATAACATTATATTTTTTTATTATTTATTAAACCATTATAAATAATATATTAAACTATATAATTTAACATAATGTCGTCCACTACCTTCAGTTATGGCTAAATTACAACATAAAGCCTCCAAATTATAAAGACAACAACAGTTAGGCACTTTCTTATTTAACCATCAAAATTTCATTTTACACAATTAAGCCCTTTTATTAAATCGGACACTCATACGATGAAATTAAAACACGAAAATTTCACACAAGAAAATTCACACATGATAAACACAGAAAATAATTTTAAAATATTTTTCGGACTCAGATTTGTGGTCCCAAAACCACTATTCCGATTAGGGTCAAAATCGGGCTGTTACAACTCTCCCCCCTTAGAGATTTTCGTCCCCGAAAATCTTATCGATGAATAGGTTCGAATATCACTCTCTCATTGCATCCTCTGGCTCCCAAGTTGCTTCCTCAACTCCGTGTTTATGCCACAATAGTTTAATTAACGAAGTTTTCTTATTTCGTAATTCTTTAACCTGGCAAGCTAGAATGCGAATCGGTTCTTCTTCATATGTCATATCGGACTTAATCTCAATTTTTGTCGGACTAATCACATGTGAGGGATCGAATCGATATCTACGGAGCATCGAAACGTGGAATATATTGTAACAGCCCAGTTTAGACCCTAGTCAGAATAGTGGTAGTCAGAATATATTATTTTTTATGTTTATAATATGTGATTGAGCATGTGTGAAATTTTGGTGTAGAAATTTTATCGATTGAGTGCTTAATTAGCAAAAAGGACTTAATCGCATAAAATGTAAAAGTTGTGTGCTAATTGTTAAAGTGTTAATTTGGCATGGCTTATTAAAATGTGAGTCCTTATGTTGTTATTATTCCATTGACAAGTTGGATGGACATGCCTAGGATAGTGGAATTGGAATAAAAATACAAAGGCTGATAAGGTAAATATGATAATATATGATATTAAATATAACATTAATTAAAATACATGTTTGTTTCATCTTTTCTACCATCGAATGTTGAAGAGAAGAATAGTCATGGAAGCATTTTAGGTTTCGCCACATCCATAGCTTGATTAAATGTCCGTTTTTGTTCGGTTTTTAATAATTTTTACGTTTTTGTGATTGTTGCTTAGTGTATTATCAAACACATGCTTTAATTTTAGAATTTGAGGATGATTTTGAGGTATTCTATTGATGAATGTTTGAGATTTTCAATAGTTGGTGATGAAATATGAAAGATATGTGATAGATTAACATATTTTGTCTTTGAATTTTTTGTGAATTTGAGTAATTTGGGCTAAATTGAGAAAAGTGTAAATTGAGGGACTAAAATGTGAAATAAATGAAATATTTGGAATTGTATGAGTATAGTGAGAATTTGGCTAGGCATGGGTACAAGTAAATTATGTGTATTTGATGATTTTATGAAATAGGGACTAAAGTGTCGAAATGTGAAAATGTGAGGGCTATTTTGTAAAATTCCATAAATATGTATGTTTGGATAAAATTGAATGAATTGGTGATTGAATGAGCTAAATTTGAATATGTATAGACCAAGAAAGGAGAGATTCGGATCGAGATCGAGGCAAAGACAAAGTACTCGATTAATAGGCTAGTTTCGATATTTCGACGTCCGAGGTAAGTTCGAATATAGTACAAGTTGTTAATTTACTATCTATGTGATGTGAATTGAATGATAGATATTGAATTAGAAAGGTAATATATGAAATTGAGAAATGAGGCACTAAGTGTGCATAATTGAATTGGGACAGAGTTGAGTGGCACTGTGTGTGCGAAGTATTGGAAGCTTTGGCTTTCTTGATTTGCACTGTGTGTGCAATACCAAATTAAGTTCAGTTTTGTATCAAGGCACTAGGTGTGCGAAGTTAATTAAGCTTCGGCTATGTTTTGGGCACTAAGTGTGTGATTGAGTTGAAAAGATATTGAGCAGTGAATGAGACATGGTATCGAGCATCGAATAGCAAGTATGTATGCTAACTATGTGTTGGAAAATGTATGTTTGTACCTATGTGGTTGATAATAGTTGAAAGATTGAATGAATGGATATTCGAGCATAGGGTTGAGGATGATATTATGTTTATTTTTGTATCTATCTATGTGATGGTTCAATTATATATTGATGTTGCATTATTGAGTAGTATGTATTATATTTCGAACTTACTAAGCTCTTAAGCTTACTGTGTGATTTGTTTCTCTGTTTTACAATGTTAGTAAAGCTAGCTCGGATCTGGGGATCGCCAACATCTCTATCACACTATCTGCTATATATTTTGGGTACTTTTGAAATATGTATATATTTGGTATATGTCTATGCCACGTGATATGGCTTGGGAATTAAACGATGTTGTGCATATATGTAGGCTATGAATATGATGAATGAGATATGAAATAGTGAGAATAGAAATGGCATATATTGTGCTTGAATTGGTTGATGAGAATGATGAATAAAATGTGAACTTGAGGTATGGTTTTAATGAAGTTTGGTTAACATGATTTGAATGTGTGGATGACATGTTAAATTGACTTGTTAAGACGAATTTGTATAGGAAGATGAATGATGTTGTTAAAAGATTAAATTGGGTATTTTTTGGTACGTTTGAATGTCATTTAGAGTATGAAATTGAATTTGTTTATGCTTGTAGGTGTGACCATAAATGTGGGTGGCAAGTTGGTCTTGAAAATGGCCTATAACTGCCCACACGGTTGAGCACACGGGCGTGTGGCTCGACCGTGCCATGTAGGTTTGTAATTTGGTGCAAAACGGACTCAACCACGGCCTAGACACACAGGCGTGTGGTTGGCCGTGTGGTGTAAGTCAGTGTCGACGACGGGTGAGGTACACAGGCGTGTCTCAAGCCGTGTGGACAAGTCAGTATTTATGCCCTGTTTTGCCACGGTTTCAATGCACGGGCGTGTGACCTCTATAACTTAGAAAAATGTTTGAATTTTAGAAATTTTTGTATGTGTTTGGTTTAGTCCCGGCTTTATTTTAAAGCATGTTTAAGGTCCCGTTGACCTATTTAAGGGACTATATGAATGAGAATTGTTATGTTTGGAGGCGGAATGATATGAAATGTTCGGAAATGATTAGTATTACCTCTTAACCCTAGTCGAGCGACAATTACAGGTTAGGGGTGTTACATACATTTTGAATCTTTTCTAACTCAGGTGGCAACAACAGTCTATAAGCAACCGACCCGATACGCTCTATAATCTCATACGGCCCAATAAATTTCGGACTTAATTTGCCTTTACGACCGAATCTCAGTATTTTCTTCCATGGTGATACCTTCAAAAAGACTTTGTGTCCAATCTGAAACTCTATATCTTTTCGTTTCAAATCTGCATATGATTTCTGACGATCCGATGCTATTTTCAGACTGTCGCGAATCACTTTCACTTTATGTTCAGTCTCTTTGATCAAATCGACCCCGTGTATCTTATTTTCACTGAGCTCAGTCCAATACAATGGTGTACAACATTTAAAATCGTACAAAGCCTCATAAGGTGCCATTTTGATACTAGATTGAAAGCTATTATTATAAGCAAATTCAATCAAAGGTAAGTATCGTTCCCACGTACCTTCAAACTCGAGAATGTAACATCTCAACATATCCTCAAGTATCTGAATAATTCGTTCGGACTGGCCATCTGTTTGCGGATGGAAAGCTGTGCTAAAGTGTAGTTTCATACGTAAAGCATCTTGCAATTTTTCCAAAACCGCGATGTGAACCTCGGATCTCGATCTGGAACAATAGAAATAGGCACTCTGTGTAATCTCACAATCTGAGAAACATATAATTTAGCCAGGTTATCAAGCGAATAATCTGTACGAACCGGAATAAAGTGAGTCGATTTAGTCAATCTATCCACAATAACCCAGATTGCATCTTTCTTGCTCGGTGACAACGGTAAACTAGATACATAGTCCATCGTGACTCTGTCCCACTTCTACTCGGGTATCATAATCAGATGAAGTAACCCAGAAGGTACCTGATTCTCAGCTTTTACTTGCTGACAAACTAAACATTTTGAAACAAAGTAAAAAATGTCCCGTTTCATACCAGGTCACCAATAAAGTTGTTTCAGATCATTATACATTTTCATACTACCCAGGTGAATAAATAACTGACTGTTATGAGCTTCGTTCAAAATCATCTGAATCAACTCTGAATTTCTCGGAACACATATTCGGTTTCTGAACCTCAAACAACCATTTATATCAACTCAAAACTCAGATTCAACATTCGATTCACATTGAGCTCGCTTTGCTAACAAATTATTATCAACTTTCTGAGCATTACAAATTTGTTGAACAAACAATGGTCTTGCTTTTAATTTAGCTATTATCGAACCATTATCAGATATAACCATATGCGTATTCATTGCACGGAAGGCAAATAATGATTTTCAACTTAAAGCATCTGCAACAACATTAGCTTTTCCTGGATGATAGCCAATCACAAGCTCGTAGTCTTTTAACAACTGTAACCATCGACGTTGTCTCAAATTCAGATCTTTCTAAGTCATCAAATACTTCAGGCTTTTTTGATCAGAATAAACGTGACATTTCTCACCGAACAGATAGTGACGCCATATCTTCAATGCGAACACAATAGCTGCTAATTCCAAATCGTGTGTCGGATAGTTCTTATCGTGCGGCTTTAACTGTCTCGAGGCATAAGCTATGACTTTGCCTTCCTGCATCAAAACACAATCCAGACCACTCAAAGATGCATCACTATAAATGAAAAATTCTTTACACGATTCTAGCTGAACTAACACGGGAGCTTCGGTCACAAGAGCTTTCAACTGATCAAAACTTTTCTGGCACTTTTCTAACCACTCGAACTTAACATCTTTCTGTAACAACTTCATCATCGATGTTGCAATCATAGAGAAACCTTTCACAAATCGTCTATAGTAACCAACAAGTCCTAGAAAACTCCGAACTTCAAAAACATTTCTCGGAGGTTTCCAATCAAGTATAGCTGAAATTTTACTCGGATCAACCCGAATACCCGATGCTGATACAACATGGCCCAGAAAACTGACTTCACGTAACCAGAGCTCACATTTACTGAACATTGCATACAACTGTTTATCTCGCAAAGTCTGTAACACAAGTCTCAGATGTTCGGCATGCTCGCTTTCATCACGGGAGTAGGTCAAAATGTTATCTATAAATACTAACACAAACCGATCCAGATACTGTCTAAAGGTCTGATTCATCAAATCCATGAAAACAACAGGTGCATTAGTAAGTCCAAAAGGCAAAACCAGAAACTCATGTGTCCGTACCTCGTTCGGAAAGTAGTCTTTGGCACATCAAAGTCTTTAACTCGCAACTGATAGTAGCCTGATCTCAAATCTATTTTTGAAAATACTGTAGCCCTATTCAACTGATCGAACAGATCGTCAATCCGCGGCAACGGATACTTATTCTTTATAGTCACTTTATTGAGTTGTCTATAGTTAATACACATTCTCATAGTTCCGTCTTTCTTTTTCACAAATAAAACTGGTGCGCCCCAGGGAGAGAAACTCAGTCGCGCAAAACCTCGATCTGTCAACTCTTGCACTGAGCTTTCAATTCTTTTAATTCCGTAAGTGCCATTCTGTAAGGAGCTATCGATATCAGATTCGTCCTTGGCACTAATTCAATACCAAATTCAACTTCTCGAATAGGTGGCAAACCCGGTAATTCTTCAGGAAACACATCCAGATACTCACAACTATAGGTACTGATTCAGTCTTTCTTTCAGTTACTTTACTATAAAGCATATATGCAAAGTAAGCTTCGCAACCATTTCTTACGTATTTCTGAGCTAATATCGAAGATATCACTGTTGGTAAACCATTCTAATCATTAGATTCAATCCGAACAATCTCATCATTCTGACACCGTAAATCAACAGTCTTCCATTTGCAGTTCACAATAGCATCATGCAGAGTTAACCAATCCATACCCAGAATTATATCAAACTCGTCGAATGGAAACAACATCAAATCAGTCGGAAAACATGAATCTCAAATCATCAACGGACAATTCTTGCACTCTTTATCAACCAAAACACACCGGCCTAAGGGGTTCGATACTTTAATCACAAACTGAATAGACTCTAAAGGCAAAGTCTTACTGAATACTAAAGTCTCACACACATAAGAATGAGTCGAACCAGGATCAATCAATGCAACAACACTAGTATCATAGAGAGTGAAAATACCAGTAATAATATCCAGAGATGAGGCCTCCTCGCGTGCACGAATAGCATAGGCTCTAGCAGGTGCACGAGCCTCGGATCTAACAATTGTATCTTTAGTCCCTCTCTAACTGCCACTCACATTACCCGTATTTCTGGGTGGTCTACCTCGAGCTGCAGTGTTACCCGATCTCGTATTCTGTATCAAATTTTGCTCCGCTAACTCTCGACACTCACGAATGAAATCCTTCGATCCACATTTAAAACAGGCTCGATCATGCAATCTACAACTGTCGGGATGCCGTTTACTACAATGTTCACACTCGGGTTGATTTGATCTAACATTACCCACACTAGCTACTGAGGTAGCTCTCGAGCTCACATGTGGTCTATCCCAATCTCGTCTAGAATACCCCGCAGTAGCCTTTGATCGACTAGCATCGTCTCGAAACTTCTTTGATGTCGACTGAAATGACTTACTGAATGATCTCTTACGTATATCTCTAGCTTCAGAGTCAGGTTTTCTTTTTTCTTTCCAGAGCTCTTTAGCTTTGCAAGCTCACTCAACAAGTACCACGAACTCTTTTATCTCAAGCATGCCAACTAACAGTTTAATGTCTTCATTCAGCCCATCTTCAAATCTTTTACACATTATAGCTTCGGTTGAAACACACTCTCGAGCATACCGACTGAGTCTCACAAATTTCTGCTCATACTCTGTCACTGTCATCCGACCCTGTATCAATTGAAGAAATTCTTTGCGTTTCTGGTCGATAAATCTCTGGCTGATGTATTTCTTACAGAACTCAGTTTGAAAGAATTCCCAGGTCACTCGTTCTTTTGGAACCACCGATACTAGTGTATTCCACCAGTGATATGCAGTGTCTCGTAGTAAAGATATGGCACATTTTAAGCACTCATCAGGGGTGCAAGATAATTCATCAAACACTCGAATAGTATTATCGAGCCAGAATTCATCTTGCTCAGCATCATCATCATCAGTAGCTCTGAATTCTTCGGCCTTGTGTTTTCTGATTTTATCCACAGGAGGCTTAAGCAATCTCAACGGATCACTCGCTTGATGCATAACAGGTAGCGAATATGGATTAGTCGAGGGTGGAGGTTGTTGTGTAGTTGGATTACTCCAGATATATTGAGTAAACCAGACGTTCATCATTTGGTAAAAGGCTTGTCTAGCTTCTCCCTCCTGGCTACTCGAAGTCGGTCGAGAATCAACTGGCGCTGTCCCTTGCACGGGAAAAGGCGCTATACTCTCAACATCATCAGCTACGACTTTATCGGGATCCATTACTATACGAAAACACATTTTCAGATGTCAGAAGTCATCACACTATTGTAGTATATAAATATGGCATGTATAGCTAGACTCACACGCGTTACGTTAGTCCTACTACGTTAGTCCTAGAATCAACTAAACCGTAGCTCTGATACCAATCAAATGTAACACCCCTAACCCTTATCCCTCACCGGATTAGGGTTACGAGGCATTACCGATCATATCATAGTTCATAAAAATATTTATTACATTTCACAACTCAAAATTCAATCACATCAAGGCTCGTAACTTAATCAAATATCAAATTATAAAAAAAAATCATAACTTTCAAAGCTTTGCATAGTTAAAACATACTCTAGCACCTATTTAAACATAACTTATAAAGAACGTATAACAAAACAACTATTCCATTAGTCGTATATCAAGTTTATTATTATAAATATATAATAACTCTTGCACATATACAAATTTAAACTTCAAACAAACCAAACTTTACTATTAAAATTTTTATTTATTCATCTATATGGCATTGGTAATATAAAACATAACCAAACATGCTTTATTTACTATAATATCATGCGCATATTTTCTAATGTCTAAACCATATCTACGCATAATTACCGAATCAATATTAACTTATTCCATTTATTACCCACACGACATACTAGTCATACATACACATATACTCATCTAAACAAGTATTATTTCAATGACTAAATATATTTCTTCTCTTAACACAAGTTCATTGTGCAAATGACCATATTAGTTTGAACCATTTAAGTACAATTTACACTAAAAGTACACCCAATTCGCACTCTTTAAATACATACACATAATCAATCACTAACTATTTATTTGGTCATCTAAGATAACTTCAATACATAACATAAGCCATATCACATACCCATTTATATGAGTCTAATACTTTAGTCGAATATTGTTATACACATATTCCACCATTTCTAAACCATTTCAACAATGCAAACATACCATTTCAAATTGACTCAAAGTAACAATATCAAATTATCATATTCTCATAGTATAGCATAGGTCACACATAATGAATTCAACCAATTCCAAATTTACCAACCTCAACTATTTAGCCAATCATTCAAGCATAATATATATATGCATACATCACCAATACAAACCTAATCAATATAACCTATACACATTCGGACTTATAATCATCCAACCCATACACATTCGGACATATCAATAGCTTCTAACCTTTATATACAAAGCTCATGTTATAAGACCTAACCAAACTCACTTAAATACCAAATCCAAACATACCACACATTTTATATATATCAAAACATTTGCCACAATATTAACTAACATAACAACCATATACCGTATATAATTAAGCCATGGTCAAAATGATAAAACCAAACACATTAAATATTTAAACAAGAACTTATATAACCGAACCTAAACAAAGTCATCAAGCCATTTTCGCATGGCTTTATATATATATATATATATATATATATATACATGTTCCAAAATCAAACATTCCATCTATGCTATACATGCCATAAGCCCGAGTTCAACTTAAAAAAAATACCGAAAAACTGTCGATAGTGTGATAGGCTTTGCTGATGATCCCCAAGCTCGTAACGTGACTCCAAAATCTATAAAATAGAGGTAAACAAGAACACACACAGAGTAAGCCATTTAAGCTTAGTAAGTCTTAAGCAAAAACATATATAACAACAATTACATATTAACATTTTGTTAACAAGGCCGGATATGCATAATATCAAATACAAGTTATCATTTACTACCAGATCACATTTGAAACTCACATACATATACAATATGGCTTAACATAATCAATCATATGCACATATATATAATTTCACCTTCATTATTACAAACACATCAATAGGCTGAATCATTATATGTTTAAATAGGTTAATACATAATTCATATTCACATAATCTTTTATCATTTCTAATAACCAACTTACCTTGTTTCCATATAAACAAGTAACTAGCACATACTTGAACCTGTAATTTAATTTCACATTCGGTCTTTACTTCACACTGCCCGTTGAACCGTTTGGAATTATAAAAGATAAGTAGATAGTCGAAAAGCTCGTACAATGCCAACGTCCCAGACCTGGTCTTACATGTAATCACATATCGATGCCACTGTCCCAAACAGGGTCTTACACGAATCAAATACGATGACAATGTCCCAGACATGGTCCTACACAATAACACATATCGGAGATCCTATGTCATGACATATGTATCCTATCTATACCTAGGGTGTACCAGCCCAAAATTGCCCGGGCCCGCTTCAGCTCAAAACCAATACCCTAAAAACCAATCAACCCAAACCCATACACCAAATTAGACCCAAGCCCAAAAACATCTAAACCCACCTGGCCCAAATCAGAAGATAAAAAAAAATAAATAATAAAAATAATAAAAAACCATAAAAGCTACCGTCCCATCTCCCCACTTGCCCTGCCTTCTGACTCTGCCCCCATCTGCCCTCTGCGCCGCATGTCTCGTCCACCGCAGCAGTGCTCAGCACCACCCCAAGTGTACCTACAGCATTAAAACGAAAGGACAGGACCAAACAGAGAAGCAGGAGAACATGTATTTTTTCTTTTTTCTTTTGGCTATTTAAAGCCCGAGAAGGACATTGTAAAGGGGTCACTGTTTTGATCAATCGAAAATACAAGAGATTTCACTAAAAGCAACAGAGCAATACAAAACAGATTCATCAATATTAAATAGATCTGCAAACGCGAAGACACGACGAGACTCGAATATCAAAAGATAGAGATTTAAACACCAAAACATCGAGATTTAAAAAGGTGATTTCGCTTTTCGGTTTTATCGTCAGTATCCTATATTTCAACCCTTTGTGTTTCAATATATGCAATAAATAAAAACTGTAATAATAAAAAGAGAAAAAAGAGGCGAATTTTACCTTTTCCGGGAGCGACGGCGCCGGCGACCTCCGACGGCCAAATTCCAGTCGAGTTCCCCTCACCTGCAGAGAGGAAAAACAAGAGGGAAGGGATTTTTTTTTTTAGAACTCGGTTAAAATGATTTTTTTAAGGGTTTTAGGCCTTAAATAGCCCCACGAAACGACGTCGTTTTGGGGCTGGCCTTTAACCCCCAAAACGACGTCGTTTAGCCCCTATAACCCGCGCGTCGACCCGACCCGACTGAGGGATCCGCGTGTTTTCATTAAGTGGGCTAATTACCCACTTGGTCCTTCCGCTTTTCCAGAATCCAACAATCAGGTTTTTTTTATCTTTTTATTTTTGCCCTAAAATTTCGCGCAGTTTTCAATTTAACCCCCGTTCGAACGCTGCGTTTAACAGAGCAGGAAAATTGCATCTTCAGTCCCCCACCTTTTATGCGCGTGTTTTTCTAGCCCCCGAACCACTATTTTATTTACATTTTGACCCGAAACTTTCATTTTTAATGCAATTCAACCCATTTTCGATTATTTTGTAATTTCACCATCATTGCTACTAATTAATTTTCTTATTATTATTATTACCTTATTATTTATCATTATTATTATTATCATTTTATTATTACCACATTATATTATTGTTATTAGTATTACTATTATTATTTTATTATATTTTACATATGTGTACATTTTATGTGCTTAGATTAGGTTATTATTTTATCTATTTATTTTATTAGTATTACTAGTATTATACTATTATTCACGACTATCATTTTTATTAAATATCATGACCATTACTATACTTATTTTAAAAAAAATTATAACCATTATGTTTATTACTATTATTTTCAATATTATTATATATGTCGTTATTTACCACTTTATTTTAATAATATTATTACGATATTATTATCTTGCCTAGTATTATTTATTCTATCTTTAAATATCACTACTACATCGCATTATTATCGTTTGTTATCCTCATTATTATTCTTATCATTATAGTATCATTATTATTATTATTATCATATTATTATTTATATATATGGTTTTGTTTACTTATTCTATATACACTATTTCATTCGTCAACTGCCATCATTATTTTCATATATCATCATTATTTTCTATTAATAGTTAATATACTACTATTATCATAATACTTTCATTTCACCACTACTTATATTATTATTTTTCCTTTGCTGTTACTATCAATAACCTCGTCGCTCGTCGCACTAATCTTTCCCGATGCCTCAGTTTTTATAACGACCAATATTCCGCATTCGCAATTCGAGCGAATCGAGCCCTAACTTACTGGGTTCTGATTTTTCTCGTTTAAGCTAAACGACGAAAAATCCTTTTCAAAAAATCGCAAATCCAAGTTTTTTTACCGACATTCCGTATTAGCAATTCGAGCGAATCGAGCCCTAACTTACTGGGTTCCGGTTTCTTCTCGTTTAAAGCTAAGCAACGGGTTGTCCCTTTTGAAATCACGATTTAAATATTAAACAAAACACTTAATCTCGAATATTCGAAATGTCGTGCCCTAACTTACTGGACTCGACATCTAGATGCTTCGGATGACTTTTTTAAAATAGAGGCAATATTCTTAATTTGGGCCTTCGAGAAGACGAGCCCTAACTTACTGGGTTCTGATTCCTCGTTAGACAAATGACGGGAGATCCTCTTCAAAAATAAAAATCGAGTTTTAAAAGGCAAGCTTAATTTCGGGAGTCTTAAGTATCGCGACCTAACTTACTGGATGTGATACTTCGTCTCTTCGAAAATAAGAGAGCCTTAACGTCCCTTCCAATTCCTTCAAGTTTTAGAAATAAGAAGTATCTATCTCCAAATCATTTCAAAATTTTCAACATTAGGACATCGATCAATCAGTTTGGTACCGATTTCGGGCGTGTCGGGGGTGCTAATCCTTCCTCGCACGTAATTGACTTCCGGACCCATTTTTTCTCAAATTTTCGTAGACCAAAAGCATCGTTTTAATAAATCGAGACGTTTTATTAAAACAAAGGTGATCCGATCACACCCTAATAAAGATCAGTGGCGACTCCCTTCCTTTTTCATTTTCAATAAAATCGAGTCTACCGCATCGTTTACTGTTTCATAAAAAAATGGGTTACGACATAGGGTTCGTACGGGACTTTCAGACATTGAATCTCGATCGAAATAAGCTCGAAACATAGTTCTCTATCTCAAATCACATTCGGCCAAACACATATATAATGGAATAATTCATTCCATCACATAACATATATATATATATATATTCTCAAGTTTAACAACATTTAAATGCTTATAGACTTACCTCGGATATCGGCAGACTGTATATTCGACTATTCGACTACTTTTGACTTCCCCCGATCTAATTTCATTTTCTTCCATTCTTGATCTAAATAAATTCAAATTGAACTAATTTAACCACATATTCATTCCATTTAATCCAAAAACACATAAATAGGCAGATTACCATTTTGCCCCTGACATTTCACACTTTTTACAATTTAGTCCCTATTGCATAAAACACAAAATACTCAAAATTTACACATACCATAGCTAGGCCGAATATTCACAAGCATTATACAAGTCTTATAGTTTATTTTTTTTCACATTTCAGTCCCCCCAAAATTTATTTTTTACAATTTAGCCCTAATTACTCAAATTCATCAAAAATTTAAAGATAAAACATATTAATCTAACACATATATTTCATAATTCATCATCAAACATCATAAAACTCATAAACTCATCAATGGAAAAATACAAAATCATCATCAAATTCAAAAGTTAAGACATATCAGTGTCACGCAGAACGAACTCCAAGAGTTGAAAGAAATATGGACCCGGTGGGATGACGAGGCAAAACATTTATTCTATAGTACTTACGGCGACCTGTCTTACCTGCTCGATGTTGAAATAGATAAGCACCTATTCCGAGCAATGACTCAGTTCTGGAATGCTGCTTATAGCTGTTTCTCTTTCGGGAAAGTGGATTTGGTTCCCACGGTAGAGGAGTATACGGCCTTGCTACGTTGTCCAAGAATTCAAGTTGATAAAGCTTATTCCAAAGCAGTTAATGGCCCGAATTTTGAGAAGAAATTGATGAACATCACGGGAATGAGCGAACAATGGGTCTCGGCTAGAATGCAGAAGAAAGGTGAGGGCAAATGCATACCTTGGATATGTTTGAGGGACCTGACCCTAACGCATCTCGATGCAAAGAAAAAGATTGACGTCTTGGCCTTGAGCATTTACGGTTTGGTGATCTTCCCAAAAGCTCTAAGACATATTGATGAAGCAGTTATCGATCTATTCGGTCGATTAGACAAAGGGGTCACACCTGTTCCTGCTATCTTGGCCGAAACATTCAGATCCTTGAGTGCATGTCGAAGAATGGGTGAGGGCAGGTTTATTGGATGTGCGCAGTTGATAATGGCCTGGTTTTATAGTCACTTCTGAAAAATGGAGAAAGTGTATTGTCGGTTCTTGTCAGAAAACTACTCCCCGTTGGAAGAGATAGTAGCTACGCCTAGGGAAGAAGACGTGCCCGAAGAAAACTGGATAGCACTCCTTCAAAACCTACAGGAAGACGACATCAGGTGGAAGGCCCCTTGGATGATTTTCGACAAAATCCTTTATCGTTGTGGAAGCTTCGACTGGGTTCCTCTACTGGGAATTTAGGGTGCCACTGCATATGCCCCTTTGCTGGTCCTAAGACAGTATAGTTCAAGGCAATTTGTACCGACGACATATGGGCTGGCTCAGTGCGAGTTCTCATACGAAGGGGGGAGTTATAAGAAAAGGTTAATGAGATCTCTAATGCTTGGAATCAGATTCATAGAATGAAAAGATTATCCGTAGGCCCGATGACGACCCCGGAATACACTGAATGGAGGACTAGGAGGATCAATGATAACATCCCTGGGCCAAATCCAAAGAGCGCCCGGTCAAGGGAAGAATGTTTACGAGTAGTCCCATCAGAACTGGAAATCGTGAAACGGGATTTTGAAAGGATGAGTTCGGAACTCGAAAGAAAGATAGAGAGACTGGAAGAAGAGAAGATGCTCCTCAAGTAAAACATAGATGGACAAAAATCAGAAACTGAAAAACTAAGAAAGGAGAAAGGGAAAATAGAGGAAGACAGAGATGATTTGAAAACGGAATATAAGAAGGTGCGTTTGACAATAAAAAACGCCGGATTAGGAAAAACCCTAGAACAATAGCGACGCGAGATCCAAGAGGAAAAAACCAAAGCTAGCAGTTGGGAGAAAAAGTTCCAGGAAATGCAAACACAAAATGAGGTTCTAAAAAAGGACATGGCAGAAAGCCAAAAAGAGAAGAAAGGACAAAAAGCTAAGGTGGCTGAGCTTGGACGGTCCCTGTATCGCTACCGAAGTCACAACTCGGAAAGCGAACTGAAATTAAGTCTAAACAAGATCGAGGAAATGAAAAGCAAGATCGAAGAGTTAGAGTCAGCATTACACGGTTGCGAACTCCGAATTGAGATTTTGGAAGCAAGAGAGGGGCATTGGGAGGAGGAGCTTCACTATTCCCGTAATCAAGTTAGAGATCGAGACTACCTCATGGGTGAAGCGCTAGTTCAGATTCGAGAAGTGGCTGATCACCTGCAGACCCTGGCAGCACAAGCCGAGATTCTAGGCATGAAATACGAGCTACAGGGAGATCGTAGTCAAGAGCTGACCTCTTTACTTAGGAAGATCAAAACTCTAGGCTTAAAGGTGAAAGCATATTTGTAATCTATTTTATGTAAAGGGTTTTGCCTTCTAATAAAGTTTTCTAAAATGAAGTTGATCAGAATCGATGTCTTCTTGCATTCATGCATTTGCATTGCATCACATTACATGCATTTAAGTTTATAAAAAAGAGGCCTAATTAGCTAAAATTATCAGAGAGAGAGAGAAAAAAAGAAAGTGAAAAGAGAAAATCTGGAAGCGGAACATCACTACGGGACACGAGCTAAAACCAGGAAAATGGATCAAAGGTTCGAACAATTCCAGAAAGAAATGTAGGATCAAATGCAAGAGCAAATGTTGAAGCTCCAGCAGGAAATGAGGGACCAAATGTTGGAGGCCCAAAGAAACATGATAGCCCAAATGACCCAAGTGATGAACGGGGCAACGGAAAAGGGGAAGGGTTCCATGCCTCCGGTTGAAGAAGATAGTGATGGCATCCCCCCGGGTTATACCCCGCTGCACATGAGAACACGGCCTGAGGAATATCTCCAAAGGCCACCAGTTACAAGCAGGCCCCAGCAGGGGCAGGATGACGTTAGACCTCTCACGAGTTACCACTTAGGCTCTGGATCCCAACCAGGAGATAGCCCGGCCAACCCTGTTGTGCCCGATTTAGACGCAGTTGAGAAAATGGGGCCGAGAATAGAATCCTCAAGGCAACTAGAGGATCGTTGCAAATGGCTGGAGGAAAAACTCAAAGCGCTGGAAAGTATCGATCATTATCATGGGATCGACACAAAAGACTTAAGTCTAGTTCCCGATTTGGTACTGCCTCATAAGTTTAAAATGCCTGAATTTGAAAAGTATAGTGGAACTAGCTGCCCGGAGGCCCACATCACCATGTTCTGCAGCCGAATGGCTGGCTACGTGAGCAATGATCAACTCTTAATCCACTGTTTTCAGGAAAGTTTGGTAGGCGCGGCTGCTAGATGGTATAACCAGCTTAGTCGGGTCAACATTAGTTCCTGGAGAGATTTGGCTCAAGCATTTCTGAAGCATTACAGCCACGTCACAGACATGGCACCAGATAGAATTACTTTGCAAAGCATGGAAAAAAGACAAAATGAAAGTTTCAGACAGTACACACAGAGATGGAGGGAGGTCGCCATGCAGGTCCAACCACCCCTCTTAGAAAAAGAGACTACCATGCTCTTCATTAACACCCTGAAGGCCCCTTTTATAACCCATATGATAGGGAGTACGACTAAGAGCTTTGCCGACATAGTTATGGCAGGAGAGATGATCGAACATGCCATAAGAGGCGGCAAAATGAAACAGGGGAAAGCACTAGGAGGGCCGTTCCCAAGAAGAAAGACGGTGAAGTAAATAATATGAGCACATACAATAAAGGGTACCCGAAGGCGATCATGGTTAATCAGCCAAAGGCAGTTACTGCTGGACAACAAGGACCGGCAAGGCAGGAATTGGGAACTAGACCGAATACCGAAAAGATTCAATTCACGCCAATTCCAATAACGTACAAGGAGCTATACCAGATTTTGTTCAATGAGCACATCGTGTCCCCGTTCTATTTGCAACCATTGCAACCCCCGTACCCTAAGTGGTACGATTGTAATGCTCACTGCGATTACCACGCAGGGGAGGTGGGGCATTCGATAGAGAATTGCATCGCCTTTAAAAAAATAGTCGAGAAGCTAATAAAAATGGAGATTATAACACTCGACGACATGATAAAAAAGGGGAACCCGCTACCCAATCACGAGGATAGAGGGGTAAACGTAATTGGTGAGGCAGTGGTGAGGAAAATCAAGAAGGATGTCACGGAAGTGAAAACCCCATTACGAATAATCTGGAAGGAGATGGCAAAAAGAGGGTTGATAGATTCAGATCCTGCAGGGAGCCGGAAGCATGTAAAGAACTACTGCGAACTCCATAAGACAAAAGAGCACGAGATTCAAGAATGTGCCGAGTTTAGAATTTTGGTGCAAGGTCTTATGGACAACAAAGAACTAGAGTTTTATGAAGAAGGAACAGAGAAGGAGAACATATGTGCGACCGAGGAGGAATTGAGGAAGCCTGGGGTCAATTACCCGAGAATCATCATCTCAAGAAACACGGAAGGTGGGGTACAGGGAAGGCTGAAGATTATAATTCAGAAACCTGCTTCTTTTCCCTATCAAGACAGTAAAAAGGTACCCTGGAACTACAATTGTAATGTGACAATACCAGAGGCGGAAAGCTCCACTAGCATTTCTAAGGAAGTCAAGAATGAAGGGTCTTATACGCGTAGTGGGAAGCGTTACGACCCTGAGAACAGAGGAGCAGAACCAGCGAAACCGAAGACTGTATCGATTGGGCAGAAAAAGGAACCCGAAGCCACTATCAATGAACCCGTAAAAGAAGAAGAGGCCAAGGAATTCTTGAAATTCTTGAGACATAGCGAGTATAGCGTGGTGGAACAGCTACACAGACAACCAGCCCGTATCTCCGTGCTAGCCCTACTTCTAAGCTCAGAAGTGCACCGCGAAGCACTGATGAAAGTACTAAATGAGACCTATGTTACTAAGGATATATCCATCAACAAGTTGGACCGTCTGATTAGTAACATAAGCGCAGACAATTTCATCTACTTCAGCGACGACGAAATCCCACTCGGAGGCATGGGGTCAACGAAGGCCTTGCACATAACTACCCATTGCAAGGGATAAACCCTGCCAAGTGTGCTAATAGATAATGGATCAGCGTTAAATGTCCTACCACTGGCTACACTCAAAAGGTTGTCGATAGACAGCTCTCACATGAAAGCATGCCAGAACATAGTAAGAGCATTCGACGGCACCGAAAGAAGAGTGATAGGAAGAATGGATGTACCGTTGCTGATTGGGCCCAACACATATGAAGTTGACTTTCTGGTCATGGATATCAAGCCCTCTTACAACTGCTTATTGGGGAGGCCATAGATTCACTCGGCGGGAGCCGTACCCTCATTGCTACACCAGAAACTGAAACTGGTGACAGAAAACCGGCTGGTAACTATAAACGCTGAAGAAGATATCATAGCAACCGTTACCAATGAAGCGCCATATCTAGAAACGAATGAGGAAGCCATCGAATATTCTTTCCGATCCTTGGAGTTTGTAAACGCGACGTTCATCGCAGAGGGAAGTGAAGTCCCGGTGCCTAAGCTATCCAAGACCACCAGAATGGGATTACAAATGATGATGGGGAAAGGAGCCCTACCCGAAAGAGGATTGGGCAAATATCTCCAAGGGAAAGTGCAGACCCCGATGCTGAAGGAGAAAAGAGACCGCTTTGGTTTAGGTTTCAAACCAGATGCTAAACAAATGAAGAAGGAAATGGAAAAGAAGCAAGAAAGAAGAAGGGCCCGGCTGAATGGAGAGGACGTTAAGTGGGAACCAATGACATTCCCCCACATATCTCATACCTTTGTGTCAAGAGGAGTAATTTACCCGGAGAAAGAACCTCCTCACATCAATGCCATACATGACGGGGAGGCTGATCAAGGAAGTTTGTTGGGTATTCGCCCGTGTGAACCTGGAAGCACCTTAGACAATTGGATTGCAGAGGAATTTCCTGTAGTTTTTAGAGATTATACAGAGTAATATTCAGAACGCACTCGTTGTTTTCAAGCCTAGAAACAATGAGATCTCTTTTGTGAAATAGGCTCTTGTTCGGATATTTTGTTTTAATGAAGTACATCTTCAATTTCTATCAAGCATTTTCTCATCATTTTCTTTTTCATTCATGTCATGTGAATAGTCGTCCTCAAATTCCTTTATTCTTTATACATCTTTTGCTACTCACCACAGGTCTCTAGACATCAATGATATGAGCAACGATACTACAGATTCAGAAGTTTGCTTTGAGCAAGTCATGTGTTCAGAGAAATCCCAGGACTTTGAAAATGACACAGAATGCGACTTGCCTCCAGAATTGTTGAGAATGGTAGAGCAAGAAGAAAAACAGATCCGACCCAATGAAGAGTCGGTAGAGATGGTGAACCTAGGAGAAGGGCAAGAAGTAAAGATTGGAGCTTGTATTACAGCAGAAACCAAGCGGGACCTCATCGAGTTACTCCGCGAATTCAAGAATGTGTTCGCGTGGTCATACCAAGATATGCCCGGACTAAGTACTGATATCGCAGTACACCGATTGCCCATAAGAGAAGAATGCAGGCCCGTCCAACAGAAGCTCCGAAGAATGAGACCGGATGTCTTATTAAAAATAAAAGAAGAAGTCGAGAAGCAATTTAACGCCGGGTTCCTGCAAGTAGTCAAGTACTCGGATTGGGTGGCTAACATTGTCCCTGTCCCCAAGAAAGACGGGAAGGTACGGATGTGCGTGGATTACAGGGATCTAAACAAGGCC
Organism: Gossypium australe; assembly: GCA_005393395.2. NCBI lineage: Eukaryota > Viridiplantae > Streptophyta > Magnoliopsida > Malvales > Malvaceae > Gossypium > Gossypium australe. The sequence continues at coordinate 42,815,631 of CM016625.1, read as the reverse complement.
AGCCCAAAGGACAATTTCCCATTGCCTCACATTGACACCTTGGTAGACAATACAGCAGGTTATTCATTTTTCTCCTTCGTGGATGGTTTCTCGGGATATAATCAAATAAAGATGCATTCTGAAGACATGGATAAGACAACGTTTGTGACCACATGGGGAACATTTTGTTACAAGGTGATGCCATTTGGACTGAAAAATGCAGGAGCGACATATCAGAGAGCCATGGTAGCCTTGTTCCACGATATGATGCACAGAGAAGTCGAGGTTTACGTCGATGATATGATCGCCAAGTCCCAAACTGAAAAAGAACATGTACAGGTTTTGAGGAAATTATTCTTGAGACTGAGGAAATTCCAATTGAAGCTTAACCCATCAAAGTGTACCTTCGGAGCTCGGTCTGGGAAATTGCTCGGATTCATAGTCAGTGAAAAAGGGATTGAGGTTGACCCAGACAAAGTCAAGGCCATACAAGAATTGCCTCCGCCGTGTACCCAAAAGGAAGTTAGAGGTTTCTTAGGAAGGCTAAATTACATCGCTCGATTCATTTCACAACTAACCGAGAAATGTGACCCCATATTCCGTCTCCTCAAGAAACATAATCCAGGCACATGGGATGAAGAATGCCAGAAAGCCTTCGAAAAAGTAAAACAGTACCTGTCCCATGCCCCGGTATTAATACCGCCTCAACCGGACAAGCCACTAATCCTTTACTTGACTGTGCTTGATAATTCGATGGGATGCATGCTGGGTCAGCATGATGAGTCAGGAAAGAAAGAAAGGGCAATATATTACCTTAGCAAAAAATTTACAGAATGTGAAACGAGGTACCCGCCAATCGAAAAATTGTGCTGTGCCTTGATTTGGACAACTCGAAGATTGAGGCAGTATATGCTGTATCACACGACATGGCTCATCTCGAAGCTAGATCCTCTTAAATATATGATGGAGTCTACCGCCTTGAATGGAAGGATGGCCAGGTGGCAGATTTTACTTTCTGAATTCGACGTCGTCTATGTGAACCAAAAGGCGATAAAAGGGAGTGCAATAGCAGACTTTCTGGCCAGTAGAGCCCTTGAGGACTATGAGCCTTTGGACTTTGATTTCCCTAATGAAGATTTGATGTACGTGGCAGATGCTGAAGAAAGTGCCTTCGAAAGCCATCCCTGGAAACTGAATTTTGACGGGGCATCAAACGCCGTGGGCAATGGAATTAGGGCAGTTCTGATATCCCCAAAAGGAGACCATTACCCATTTACTTGCAAACTGGATTTCGATTGCACTAATAATATGGCTGAATATGAAGCTTGCATCATGGGTCTTCGCGCCGCTATCGAACGCAAAATCAGGGTATTGGAAGTATATGGAGATTCCGCCCTGGTAATCTATCAACTTAAAGGGGAATGGGAAACCAGAGATCCAAAGCTGGTCGTCTACAAAAGATTGGCCCAAGATTTGATCAGAGAGTTCGACGACGTCACTTTCCGTTATTTACCCAGAGATGAAAATCAGATGGCTGATGCCCTAGCCACCTTAGCCTCCATGGTCCGAATAAATGAAAATGAGGACATGAAGCCCATACAAATGAGCATTCATCAAGACCCGGTCCATTGCTACAATGTCGAAGGGGAAGAGAAAACTGGCCCACCATGGTACCACGATATACTGCGGTACGTGAAAAATCGGGAGTACCCGGACCAAGCGACTGAGAACGATAAAAAGACGTTGAGAAGACTGGCCTGTGACTATGTCCTGGATGGAGAGGTCCTATACAAGAAGAGGAAAGATCAAGTGCTGCTGAGATGTGTGGATGCTGCCGAAGCTAAGTTAATCCTGGAAGAAGTCCATGAAGGCATCTGTGGAACTCACGCCAATGGTTTCACAATGGCCAGACAAATAATGAGGTTTGGGTATTATTGGTCCACCATGGAAGGAGATTGTATCAACTATGCCAAGAAATGCCATAAATGCCAGATTTATGGAGACAAGATTCACGTGCCCCCGTCACCTTTACATGTTATGACTTCTCCATGGCCATTTTCCATGTGGGGCATGGGTGTCATTGGGCCAATCTCTCCGAAAGCTTCGAATGGGCATCGTTTCATCTTTGTGGTCATCGACTATTTCACAAAATGGGTAGAGGCTACTTCATATGCTAACATCACCAAATCAGCAGTTAGTCGGTTTTTGAAGAAGGAGATCATTTGTCGATATGGAATGCCCGAGAGGATCATATCAGACAATGCCCTGAACTTAAACAACAGTACAATAGCAGGGGTTTGTAGACAATTCAACATCAAACACCACAATTCGTCGCCGTATCGGCCAAAGATGAATGGGGCAGTAGAAGCGGCTAACAAAAACATCAAGAGGATAGTGGGGAAGATGACTGAGACCTACAAAGATTGGCACAAGAAGTTACCATTTGCACTCTATGCTTATCGGACATCAGTCAGAACCTCTACTGGGGCAACACCTTTTTCGTTGGTCTATGGGATGGAAGCAGTCCTTCCTATCGAAGTAGAAATACCTTCTCTTTGAGTTTTGTCAGAAATAAAGCTGGACGAAGCTGAGTGGATCCAGGCTCGGTATGATCAATTGAACTTAATTGAAGAAAAGAGATTGAGGGTTATTCGTCACGGTCAGATGTACCAAAAACGAATGATGCGAGCTTACGACAAAAAGGTTCGCCCAAGAGAATTCCACGAGGGGGACCTCATGCTGAAAAAGATCCTTCCCATACAAAAGGATTACAGAGGAAAATGGATGCCGAACTGGGAAGGACCGTATGTAGTAAAGAAAGATTTCTCAAGAGGTGCACTGATTTTGACTGAGATGGACGGGAAAAGCTTGCCCAATCCCGTAAACTCAGATTCGGTTAAAAGGTACTTTGCTTGAAATGAAAGAAGCTAAGGTGAAAACCCGCAAAGGGCACTTTGAGACTTCCAAAAAAAAAAAAAAGGGAAGAAGCCAAGGTGAAAACCCGCAAAGGGCACTTTGAGACTTCAAAAAAAAAAACGGAGAGGCCAAGGTGAAAACCCGCAGAGGGCGCCTTGAGACCAAAGGACTCTTGAGTTGAAAACCCGAAAAAAGGGCGGCTCAAGTTTTTAAATGGACACGTGGCGATCTTGCAGCACCATAATCAGCGGATGAGGAAGCACGTTGCATATTGGGGCATCAACAAAGTACTTTGAGTCTTCTAAACACGTGCTAAAGCTCTAAGCAGTCTTCATGAAACCTGTATGGAAGTCTAATCGGTAATGTCTAAAGTATCCGGTGGATGTCCTGCCCATTGTACTATTGTTGAATTCTTTTTCGCAGGGAATGACATGTCCCAACCATTTTCTTTGTTTTATTTTAACTCTCTTTGAAATCAACCTGCTGTTACTCATCATTCATAAACATGTTGCATTAAAACAATAATTGATGAACTAATAATTTCACAAAAGAAAGTTCTATATATTACCTTGGGAATTTCTAGATAAAACAGGAAACCAAAATAGGACAATTGTTGAGAAATTCCACGTACACAGATTAAAGACATTTGAGAAAAGAGTCTTAACGGAGACTATCTCTTCAAATTCCTGGTCCAACTAAGTAATTGTGATGGAGATGCACGATATCACTTAGTCGTCCAGAAAATGGCACGACAGGTAAAAATTTTGACAGCGAGACTCGAAAATTACTGTGGAAGTTGTGATTCTTGGGGGTGGTTGAAAGTCAATGATTTCCCGTATCCCGAGGACTAAAAGGAATGAGCCCTAAAATCTCCATAGGGGCAAACCATTTGAGCAAGAAATGTTACTGCAAGAGAAGTAGGGACGAAACTTTGACGAATAAATGAGTGATAAACACCTTAAATAGGAATCATACTCATAACATTCTGACTCATCATACTCATGGCATCCCAATCATTAGGCATAAGCATGTACTCATTCTACAGGTTATGTCCTCAAAAGAACAGATCGAAGATAGCAAATCTGGCAATCCTGATGTTGCAGGAGCAGATTGAAGAACAGATCTTATCTCCCTGAGTTTGCAGTGGAGCAGATCGAAGATAGCAAATCTGGCAATCCTGATGTTGCAGGAGCAGATTGAAGAACAGATCTTATCTCCCTAAGTTTGCAGTGGAGCAGATCGAAGGTAGCAAATCTGGCAATCCTGATGTTGCAGGAGCAGATTGAAGAACAGATCTTATCTCCCTGAGTTTGCAGTGGAGCAGATCGAAGATAGCAAATCTGGCAATCCTGATGTTGCAGGAGCAGATTGAAGAGCAGATCTTATCTCCCTGAGTTTGCAGTGGAGCAGATCGAAGGTAGCAAATCTGGCAATCCTGATGTTGCAGGAGCAGATTGAAGAACAGATCTTATCTCCCTGAGTTTGCAGTGGAGCAGATCGAAGATAGCGAGTCTAGCAATCCTGATGTTGCAGGAGCAGATCGAAGAGCACCTGAGAAGTCACGACTCGGCGAGACCGGGCAACGTTGGGCTTCTTTAAGTCTTTGCTCTATTCTCGTTACACGACAATGAGCAAAGAGGGGCAGCTGTACCAGCCCAAAATTGCCCGGGCCCGCTTCAGCCCAAAACCAATACCCTAAAAACCAATCAATCCAAACCCATACACCAAATTAGACCCAAGCCCAAAAACATCTAAACCCACCTAGCCCAAATCAGAAGATAAAAAAAATAAATAATAAAAATAATAAAAAAACCCTAAAAGCTACCGTCCCATCTCCCCACTTGCCCTGCCTTCTGACTCTGCCCCCACCTGCCCTCTGCGCCGCACGTCTCGTCCACCGCAGCAGTGCTCAGCACCGCCCCAAGTGTACCTGCAGCATTAAAACGAAAGGACAGGACCAAACAGAGAAGCAGGAGAACATGTATTTTTTCTTTTTTCTTTTGGCTATTAAAGCCCGAGAAGGACATTGTAAAGGGGTCACTGTTTTGATCAATCGAAAATACAAGAGATTTCACTAAAAGCAACAGAGCAATACAAAACAGATTCATCAATATTAAATAGATCTGCAAACGTGAAGACACGACGAGACTCGAATATCAAAAGATAGAGATTTAAACACCAAAACATCGAGATTTAAAAAAGTGATTTCGCTTTTCGATTTTATCGTCAGTATCATATATTTCAACCCTTTGTGTTTCAATATATGCAATAAATAAAAACTGTAATAATAAAAAGAGAAAAAAGAGGCAAATTTTACCTTTTCCGGGAGCGACGGCACCGGCGACCTCCGACGGCCAGATTCCAGCCGAGTTCCCCTCACCTGCAGAGAGGAAAAACAAGAGGGAAGGGATTTTTTTTTTAGAACTCGGTTAAAATGATTTTTTTTAAGGGTTTTAGGCCTTAAATAGCCCCACGAAATGACGTCGTTTTGGGGCTGGCCTTTAACCCCCAAAACGACGTCGTTTAGCCCCTATAACCCGCGCGTCGACCCGACCCGACTGAGGGATCCGCGTGTTTTCATTAAGTGGGCTAATTACCCACTTGGTCCTTCCGCTTTTCCAGAATCCAACAATCAGGTTTTTTTTATCTTTTTATTTTTGCCCTAAAATTTCGCGCAGTTTTCAATTTAACCCCCGTTCAAACGCTGCGTTTAACAGAGCAGGAAAATTGCATCTTCAGTCCCCCACCTTTTATGCGCGTGTTTTTCTAGCCCCCGAACCACTGTTTTATTTACATTTTGACCCGAAACTTTCATTTTTAATGTAATTCAACCCATTTTCGATTATTTTGTAATTTCACCATCATTGCTACTAATTAATTTTCTTATTTTTATTATTACCTTAATATTTATCATTATTATTATTATCATTTTGTTATTACCACATTATATTATTGTTATGAGTATTACTATTATTATTTTATTATATTTTACATATGTGTACATTTTATGTGCTTAGATTAGGTTATTATTTTATCTATTTATTTTATTAGTATTACTAGTATTATACTATTATTCACGACTATTATTTTTATTAAATATCATGACCATTACTATACTTATTTTAAAAAAAAATTATAACCATTATGTTTATTACTATTATTTTCAATATTATTATATATGTCGTTATTTACCACTTTATTTTAATAATATTATTACGATATTATTATCTTGCCTAGTATTAGTTATTCTATCTTTAAATATCACTACTACATCGCATTATTATCGTTTGTTATCCTCATTATTATTCTTATCATTATAGTATCATTATTATTATTATCATATTATTATTTATATATGGTTTTGTTTACTTATTCTATATACACTATTTCATTCGTCAACTGCCATCATTATTTTCATATATCATCATTATTTCTATTAATAGTTAATATACTACTATTATCATAATACTTTCATTTCACCACTACTTATATTATTATTTTTCCTTTGCTGTTACTATCAATAACCTCGTCGCTCGTCGCACTAATCTTTCCCGATGCCTCAGTTTTTATAACGACCAATATTCTGCATTAGCAATTCGAGCGAATCGAGCCCTAACTTACTGGGTTCTGATTTTTCTCGTTTAAGCTAAACGACGGAAAATCCTTTTCAAAAAATCGCAAATCCAAGTTTTTTTACCGACATTCCGTATTAGCAATTCGAGCGAATCGAGCCCTAACTTACTGGGTTCCGGTTTCTTCTCGTTTAAAGCTAAGCAACGGGTTGTCCCTTTTGAAATCACGATTTAAATATTAAACAAAACACTTAATCTCGAATATTCGAAATGTCGCGCCCTAACTTACTGGACTCGACATCTAGATGCTTCGGATGAGTTTTTTAAAATAGAGGCAATATTCTTAATTTGGGCCTTCGAGAAGACGAGCCCTAACTTACTAGGTTCTGATTCCTCGTTAGACAAATGACGGGAGATCCTCTTCAAAAATAAAAATCGAGTTTTAAAAGGCAAGCTTAATTTCGGGAGTCTTAAGTATCGCGACCTAACTTACTGGATGTGATACTTCGTCTCTTTGAAAATAAGAGAGCCTTAACGTCCCATCCAATTCCTTCAAGTTTTAGAAATAAGAAGTATCTATCTCCAAATCATTTCAAAATTTTCAACATTAGGACATCGATCAATCAGTTTGGTACCGATTTCGGGCGTGTCGGGGGTGCTAATCCTTCCTCGCACGTAATTGACTTCCGGACCCGTTTTTTCTCAAATTTTCGTAGACCAAAAGCATCGTTTTAATAAATCGAGACGTTTTATTAAAACAAAGGTGATCCGATCACACCGTAATAAAGATCGGTGGCGACTCCCTTCCTTTTTCATTTTCAATAAAATCGAGTCGACCGCATCGTTTACTGTTTCATCAAAAAATCGGTTACGACATAGGGTTCGTACGGGACTTTCAGACATTGAATCTCGATCGAAATAAGCTCGAAACATAGTTCTCTATCTCAAATCACATTCGGCCAAACACATATAATGGAATAATTCATTCCATCACATAACATATATATATATATATATATATATATTCTCAAGTTTAACAACATTTAAATGCTTATAGACTTACCTCGGATATCGGCAGACTGTATATTCGACTATTCGACTACTTTTGACTTCCCCCGATCTAATTTCATTTTCTTCCATTCTTGATCTAAATAAATTCAAATTGAACTAATTTAACCACATATTCATTCCATTTAATCCAAAAACACATAAATGGGCAAATTACCATTTTGCCCCTGACATTTCACACTTTTTACAATTTAGTCCCTATTGCATAAAACACAAAATACTCAAAATTTACACATACCATAGCTAGGCCGAATATTCACAAGCATTATACAAGTCTTATAGTTCATTTTTTTCACATTTCAGTCCCCCCAAAATTTATTTTTTACAATTTAGCCCTAATTACTCAAATTCATCAAAAATTTAAAGATAAAACATATTAATCTAACACATATATTTCATAATTCATCATCAAACATCATAAAACTCATAAACTCATCAATGGAAAAATACAAAATCATCATCAAATTCAAAAGTTAAGACATAAGATTTGAATATAACTTGGCAACGATCTCAAAAACGTAAAAAGTATCAAAACCCGAGCTAGATACGTATCTTAATCAAACTCAACAATGGCCGAACCCTAAGCTTGTTCTTTTATTTTTCTTTTCTTTTACATTTGGTTAGTAGAAAAAGATGATAATGGCTTTTTTAACTTATGTTTGTTTTATTGTAAAACATTATATTATGTTATTATTTATTAATCCATTATAAGTAATATAATAAACTATATAATTTAACATAATGTCGTCCACTACCTTCACTTATGGCTAAATTACAACATAAAGCCTCCAAATTATAAAGACAACAACAATTAGGCACTTTCTTATTTAACCATCAAATTTTCATTTTACGAGATTAAGCCCTTTTATTAAATCGGGCACTCAAACGACGAAATTAAGACACAAAAATTTCACACAAGCAAATTCACACATAATAAACACAGAAAATAATTTTAAAATGTTTTTTTAGACTCGAATTTGTGGTCTCGAAACTACTATTCTAATTAGGGTCAAAATCGGGCTATTACATGTTTTGGGCCTCGTAGGCCCATATAAAGGACAATATGCATGTGAATGAAAAATTTTAAATTTGAGTGAAAATTCATGTCTTGGTTTTGTATGATTGTTTGAGTTTAAGTCTGGTAATGCCTCGTACCTTGTTCTGGCGTTGAATACGGGTAAGGGGTGTTACATTTAGTGGTATCAGAGCTACGGTTTAGTCGATTTTCAGACTAACGTAGCAAGTATGAGTTTAGCTATACATGCCATTAAATAATTTTGATAGTGTGATATCTCCTGACCATTTTAAATGTATTTTTCATATAGTAAATGTCTTCCGACCGAGCTAGAGCTGATCCTGAGAAAGCTGAGAGTACTACTCAAGCTTCCGTACAAAGAGCTACATCTAGTAGTAGAAGGCCCGAGTCTGAGGGCTGAGATGATGAGGGTAAAGCTGCATTCTTTCAAATGATGAATGAATGGTTTACACAATATATAAGAACAAACCCCGCTGTTCAGCAACCTCTCCCACCTGCTCCTCAACCGATTCTTGAGATACAATAGGGTACTGAGTCAGTCAAAATTAGTGCTCCTGTTGATAAAATTAGAAAATATGGGGCTGAGGAATTCAGAGCTACTACAGATGATGATGTTGAAAAGGCTGAGTTTTGGCTGGAGAATACTATCCAGGTATTAGAAGAATTGTCTTGTTCACCAGCTGATTGTTTGAAATGTGCAGTTTCTTTATTAAAAGATACAGCCTATTATTGGTGGAAAACTATAACTTCTGTTGTTCTGAAAGAAAACATTACATGGGGGTTCTTTCAAATAGAATTCAGAAAGAAATATATTAGTCAGAGATTTCTAGATCAGAAAAGGAAAGAATTCCTAGAACTCAAACAAAGGAATATGACCGTGTCAGAATATGAACGAGAATTTGTTTGACTAAGTAAATATGCTCAAGAATGGGTTCAAACAGAAGCTGAAATGTGCAAACGATTTGAAGAAGGGCTGAATGAAGATATTAAGCTGTTGATTGGAATTCTTGAAATAAGAGAATTTGCAATACTGGCTGATCGAGCATTAAAAGTAGAAGAATTAAGTAAAGAAAAGAAACAAGTTGAAAGAGAAGCTCGGATTTTCGGTAAGAGATCTATGGGAAAATCCCAAACATCTGTTTCAAAGAAATTAAAGAGATATCAAGATCATTTTACCATATCTGCTGGATATTCTGGAAAAGAGTGAGGTTCTCAACGCTCTAATCCGAGATCACCGTCCCCATCAGTAACCAGTGTTGGAAGTGTTGGAAATCCAAAGCCGAAATGTAATTACTACAATAAATTTCATTTTGGAGAATGTCGACTGAAAAGTGGAGCTTGCTGCCGATGTGGTTCTTTTGATCATTTTCTCAGAGATTGTCCAGAGAGAGGGGAAAGAAGTTATACAAATTCCAAAGCCGAGTAATACTATGAGATGGTTAAATTACTAGACAGGTCCTATCCTATGGGATGAAATGCCATCTATTATGAAATAGAATAATTTTACAAGCAGTAGTCTTGAATATTAAAACTGCTAACTTGTTGCGTTTAAAAGTCATATAGAAAAAAAAGTTCCAACATGATAAGGATTTTAATTGCATACTTTAAAACACGAGAAATCAGCATTTTCACATTCAACCTGATTTTTTGATTTACAGTTTTACATGAATTAAATATTTAAAAACTAAAATACTCACTTTTATAATAATAGAACTAATTTACTTCTAAACCTATAATACAGAAACCAGTAAGTAATTTAACCAAACTGAATAAGCATCCATAAATTCTGTTGTTCATTGAATAAGACTACAATCAAATTTAGAATTTATTTTTTATATATTAATTTCACTTAATTTAATCCTCTCTACTTTTACAAGAGTTATTATTCTCAATTGTTTTGGTTAAAAAATTTATATAATTTTCAGGCTTAAAAACACTTTTTCTAACAAAAAAAAAAATCTATTTCAATATGATAAGTTAGAATGAGTATTTTTCTTTTAAAGAAATAATTCTACCTCAGTATTTTAATATTGAAATAATTAAGTGTGTCAACTATTTGAACTAACAAATGATACTATAAAAATAGATGAATCAAATTATGTCAAATCTACTAAATCTTAAATTTAAACATAATCACCTATAGTTGTTTTTGAAATCACCTTTATTTTTTTTTTTTGAAAACTTTTAGTAAAATTAAATATTTTCAACAATCTATTTGATTTTTAATTCTACTTATGGAAAAATATAAATTTATTTTCAGCTATTTTTATATTTTATAATTATATTTTACTTTTCAAGTAAAAAGGTATTCACCAAAACAACTTGTCAATATAAGTTTTCACAGTTAAAGAAAGTAAACTCTTGTTAATTAAAAAAATGAGTTAAATTCTTATTTTACGGATTTATCGTTTAATTTAATAAAAGGGTTGATGATTTTAATTATTTGTAATTACAAAACAAATACTTTGTGTCTTTATAATTATTTTAATGAATATATATTAAAATTTTATTAAACATCTAAAAAGTAATTAAAATTATCCCCAAGGCTTCCTACATGAATAGTGTCCACTACTATTTTCTTCTTCTTTTTGTACTTATAAGATACAGTGATCACATCTGAAATTTAATTTTTAAATATTAATTTAATTTGATCATCTATTTTATAATAATATTAGTTCATTTAAATAATTATTATCCTTAACTATTTAGATTTAAAAAATTATATAATTTTTTTTTAAAAACACCTTCCACACACAATTTATCTCAACATGATAAGTTAGAATGTGTAATTCTTAAAAAGAATTTGTCTCAACATTTTAATTTTAACAGTTAATGGCACCAACAATTTGGACTAACTAATGATACTATGAAAGTAGAGGGACTAAATCATAACAAAAGATAATATCTCATAATAATATCCTAACACCCCCCTCAAGTTGGAGCATACAGAACATAAATGTCCAACTTGCTGAAAAGATATTCAAATTGCGATTTACCAAGTGCCTTTGTAAAAATGTCAGCCAACTGAATGGAGGTTGGAACATAAAAAGGTGCAATCAACCCATCCTGGATTGCATCCCTAACAAAGTGACAATCCACTTCAATATGTTTAGTACGTTCGTGAAATACGGGATTCTGTGCAATATGCGGTGTAAATTGACTATCACAAAATAAAGGAATTGCTTTAGTATTATGAACACCTAAGCTTAATAACAAGGCCTTCAGCCACTTGAGCTAACAAGTGACAAAAGCCATAGACCTATACTCAGCCTCAATAGAAGAGTGAGAAACAATATATTGTTTCTTAGTTTTCTAATAAATAGGAAATTGTCTCAAAAAGAGAAGCTAGCCAGTAAGCGAACTCTAAGTTAACAGACAAGCAGCCCAATTCGAATCACACCACCCTTTCAAGGACAAATCACTATCAATCGCATCCCAATGCTCCTATCTCGACTCATGCATTAACTGGGATAAGACATGAACTGAGTATGCCAAATTAGGTATGGTTACTACCAAATAAATCAAATGACCCATTAATGTTTGTTCGACTCTGGATTAGATAAAACTATCCCTGAAGCATGCGCTAATTTATGATTTTGCTTTATTGGTGATCCTGCGGGCTTTGCTCCCAAAAGATCCACCGCCGAAATAATATCAAGTGCATATTTCCTTTGACAAATAAATAACCCCAAAGAGCTACGTGCTACCTCTATCCCAAAAAAAATATTTCAAAACAGCAAGATCCTTCATATGGAAGCAAGAACTAATATACCTTTTAAAAGTTTTCAAAGTAGCAAAATCATTTAAGCAAATCATCAACATAAACCAACACTTTAATGCGCACAGATCTCCTAGTGTATGTAAAGAGAGAATAATCAAAATATGATTGAAGAAATCCATACCCTTTTAGTGCAGTAATAAGCTTTGCAAACCAACACCGAGGAGTCTGTTTCAACCCATACAAAGACTTGCACAAACGACAAACCATTCCAGGCTTATCAGAAGCAAAACCTAGAGGAAGCTTCATATAAACCTCTTCATCAATATCACCATGTAAGAAGGCACTGTGGACATCTATCTGATGCAACTCCCAAGTTTTTGAAGCTACAATAGTTAAGAAAGCTCGAACAATCACCATTTTCGCCACATGTGCGAAAGTTTCATTATAGTCAATACATTCTACCTGGTTGTAACACCCCTAACCTGTATCCGTTGTCGAAACAGGGTTTTAGAGCATTACCAGAACATTCAGAACATTTATCGATTAATTAAGGCAAGTTACTATTCATTCACCGAGGTCATTCATAATGTCCCTTAAATGGACCCTCGAGGCCCAATACGAGCATTAGAATCAAGTCGGGACTAAATCGGGAACTCAAGGAATTTTTCACAAAATTCTAAAATTTTCCAATGTGTAGGGCTCACACGCCCATGTGACCCTAGGACACGTCCGTGCTACAGGCCGTGTTCAAAACTAGATAACTCTCTGACTTACACCACAAGACCATGCCACACGCCCGTGTGCTAGGCCGTTTGGTTAAATAATTCAATTCGAATTAGGTGCAGGTTTTACACAGCCAAGACACACGCCCGTGTTCTAGGCCGTGTGGCACACACGGCTGAGACACACGCTCGTGTCCTCAGTTTTGAGCATTCTGTTTTCTTGAATTTAAGGTGTAGGGAACACACAGCCTGGCTACACGTCCATGAGGTAGGCTGTGTGTCTACCCGTGTGGACAAAATAAAGCCATTTCCTAGCTTCACTTGTCACCCAAATTTACCATTTTCTTGCACAAAAACATACCAAGTACAATCCAACCATTCTAAGCATTCAAATAAGCAAATTTCATCATTTAAGATGGTCTATCATTGCATGCATACATGTTTACTATCCTACTTTGGTTCAATTCATGTGTTAAACATGATTTGATCAACTACTTAACATATACATATGGTTACCATGGCATAACATTACAAGTATTTCAAAACAACCATTACTAGCTATTTCAATGGCTAGATTACAAGCATCATTTACATTTACATGCCAATATGACCAACATATCCTATGCATGCCATTACAACCATAATTGATTTACCATATTGTACCGTCATGGGCCGATGAATAGTGTGAGTGATCTCCGCCAAGCTTCCAATCCAACGAGCTTCCGATTTACTCTAAAACAGGGGAAAATAAAACGGAGTAAGCATAAAATGCTTAGTTAGTTCGTATAACGTGGTACTTAACTTACCATACATCCTATTTGAGGTAACTAAGTAAGGCATATTCAACCACTTTGATCTCAAGCCCTACACACATCCTAATTTCCCTTGTTAGTCATATATTCCATAGTAACATCAAGACATGTATGGGTTCAACAACAGTCAAGTTCCCATGCACATATGCTTTCCACAACATGTATTCATTTAACATGTATAGACGTCTCTTATTAATACAAGTATAGCTTCATAGTAATTCTTTTCGAGTTCAGATCATTTCATGGCAGGAATTTACTCATTTTATTCGAGTATTAAGGTCGCACAAGTAATAATACATTCAAGGTGTACGGGTCTATAATCAAGGATGAACGTTCTCATCAAGTAATTTCCATATACAAATATCATCTTCTTGTACTTCATGTAATATTCTTTTCATGTCATATTTTCATATCATATGTATCATTCCATGTCAATTTGTTTTCAAATCATCTTTGCTCTTGTCAGAACTTTACCCGTTGAATTTATTTGAAATATCGATGGATACACAGGTAGTACACTTGAGGTGTATGAATCAGAATCCATCAATTCATGTCCAATGATACCCATAAGGTACTATTTCAGAGAGTACACCCTCGAGCCACATATATCAAAACAACAGGATTACCAGTCCAGGCTAAATCCTTTTTATGACATATGCTCTAAAAAGCTTAATCTGGATTACCCGTCTGGGCTAAATCCTTTCTGTAATGAAGTCATTTGGACTACTCGTTCGAGCTAAATCCATTCTGCAACAAATGCAGGACCTCATTTGTTTCAGGCAATTAAATTTATCCATCGATTTTCATTTATTAAAACGGGATTTAACTTTCCAAGCATTTTCCAGTATGTGATCATTTCATACATCTTTAACACCACATAATTCATACGAGAATATTCCACATCCATTCCGAGCATGAAAGCAACATTTCCATCGTTTACCCTTTTAACATCTATCGGGCATTATCAATTAATTAGAACATTTTTATTTATCGGGCTTGATTGGATATGTAATCCTTTCATATATATATAACATTTATACAATTTATATAATCACAATCAAAACAAACATTTAAATAAACGTAATTTAGTTACACGAGCTTACCTCAACAAAGGTTCGTGTACAAAAAATCTACTAATCCGACATTTTCCTCTTTCCTCATTCTAGCTCCGAATTTGGTCTATCCGGATCTATACGAGTAAATTTAATATTAATTTATCACATTTCACATTCAAGTGGACTCAATTTTCATCCTAGGCAAGATTACCATTTTGCCCCTAACTTTTCCATAAATTTCATTTTCGTCCCTAGGCTCGGAAAATGAAACTTGTGCAAATTATTCCTTATTCCAAGCCTAGCCAAAGCCCCATTACAAAATTTACAGCACATGTATTCATAAAATTTTAGAATTTTTCCTTCAATTTCACAAGTTTACATTTTAGTCCCTAAATCATGTTTTCATCAAAAATCACTTTGTAAAAGTTGTTTATCTATCAATAATCTTTCATTTTCTACCATAAATTTCTAATTTCCAGCATACATCCATGACCCATTTTTCATATCTTGAGAACTTTTCAATTTAATCCCCCAAATAAATAGTTTAGACTATCCTGATTCCAAAAAATATCAAAATTACTAAAAACGAAATAAGGAAACTTACCCAATTTGGCCATGAAAGTTCCTTCTCTCTCTCCTAGGGTTTCCATGTTTTATTTTGGGGAAGAAGATGAGAAAAGAAGATGATATCTATTTTATCATCTTTTAATTAATTAAAATTTTTGCTTTCCAATTTAGTCCTTACCCTTTTTCAATATTTCTATGGATGAGTCACCAAGAAAAATCTACAGACTTTTCTTAATGGTCTAATTACCATATAAGGACCTTAAGTTTTGAATTCCATAGCTCTTTAATCCTTATGGCTACTAGAATTCAACTTTTGCATTTTATGCGATTTAGTCCTTCTCGTAATTAAGCACTCAATCGATAAAATTTTCGTACCAAAATTTTCACATATCATATCTATCATAATATGGACCATATAATAAAATTAAAATAAATTTTATTTTCGGCTCGAATTTGTGGTCCTAAAACCACTGTTCCGATTTCACCGAAATAGGGCTATTACACTGGTGATTACCAAAAGCAACAATATGAGCTTTAAGTTTCTCAATACTTCCATCGGAGTTATATTTAGTCTTGTACACCCACTTACTACCCAGTGCTTTCTTTCTAGGACGAAGTGTTTCCATAGACGAAGTGTCATTATCCTCCACGGCACAAATCTCCTTTTGCGTAGCATCTCGCCATCTTGCATCCCATAATAATATCCTATTAGGAATCAAATTGCTAAAAGATAATATCCCATAATAATATCCTAACAAGTACCGATCCAAATAAGGGACTGAATTAGTTGACATAAATTGGTTGGGTTGGTTGAATCAGTTTTCACTATTTTTTAATATTTTTTATTTCTTAATTTATTTAATTGAACTGAACAAATTGATTTGACCGAGAATTAGTGTTTCCACTAATTTGGTTAAGACTAAATCTAATTTGTCATTTACTTTTACACTTCTTTTCTTTTCTTACTTCAAAACTACAATCAACTCTTTTACCTCAATAAATTGTATATATTAATAATATTGTTGATTGAGTTGATATTACAAATTAACCCAACACTAACTCAGAATTAATGACACCATAATAATAAACAATTATATTTATTTAATAATTTTAATTTGATGTATTTAAATTTTTTACTCAAAATTTAATTTAAAAATTTTCATTTTAATATCATACATATTTTATGTGCTATTATTATTAATTAATTAATCTATATACTTTAGTGTTTATTATATTTTATTTTTTAACACACTTTTATATTTTAAAGAACAGAGGTGTTAGTTAGTTCCTATTAATGGTTGAAGTTCCTAAAAAAGAATAAGGGAAGGGAAAGTGGGGCCAGGGAGAGCTTTGGATTCCAAACTTTGTTGTGAAGACAGAGCAGAAGAAAACGACAGGACTCTACCGCAATTTAGGCAATATTATAATTATAATAAAAATATGATAATTTTTTAATTTCATTTCCATAATTAAAAAATTCACTGTCAATCCAACCCATAACTATATTTTGTTTTGCACGTTCGCAAAGTTTCATACAAATTTAATTTCCTTGAATTCACCACCCAACGCAATTTAAAATCCGCAAAAGATCAATTTCAAATTTTTAATTAATTTATTTTTCATATTTCAAAATTTAATTTTAGTTTTAGTTATTAGTATTATTTTTTGTTAAATTTATTGACCTCATATTTTAGAATAAAAAAACTCATTTCATAGCAATATAATTAAAAATTGATATTTATGAACTTGAATTTAATAAAATAATTTTAATAATTTAATCTAAATTTTAAAATCTAAAAAATCTAAATTTATGAAAGGTACCAAAAATTATAATACAATTTAACCAAAATTTAATTATCTATCTTTCAACTATTTTCATATTGTTCATAAAAACTATTTTCACACTGGTGCAAATCATAAGACTTTTTTTTCTAAAAAAAAAAAGAA
The DNA here is from genome assembly GCA_005393395.2 of Gossypium australe. Classification (NCBI taxonomy): domain Eukaryota; kingdom Viridiplantae; phylum Streptophyta; class Magnoliopsida; order Malvales; family Malvaceae; genus Gossypium; species Gossypium australe. The sequence goes on along the minus strand of CM016625.1, from coordinate 42,798,236 downwards.
AGCCTTGATTTGTAATATTTAGTTATTATCAATTGTTTTTGGTTTTTCTTTTCAGCTATGAATAATGCAGAACACAAAGCAAAAGAGAGGAAAAAAATTACAAAAAATAAAAAATAAAAAATACTAAAAGACACATGTATGAGCGTGAAGATAACATATTTAGAAAATAAGTTTGTGTTAAAAAATTATATTTAATAAATAATGAAATGTGCGATTTGAACTAAATAATAATATATGAAATATGCATGATATTAAAACACATGAATACATGATATAAGATTACTAAATGAAAGCCATTTGTTTCTTATTTTTTGTTTTACATAGAGGTGGTGCCAGCCTCCGAGCTGGCTATCGCCTGCCTTTTTCCTCTACCATCAACCTTTTATTTCTTTCTTCTTCCCATTCACTACACATGTCTTCTCTCATTTCAATTTACAGATTTATTTTGTGGATATTTTTATTGTCTTCACAAGTTGTGATGGACAGATGACGGTGCTTGTCGTTCGCTAAAACTCCATTGGCCACCAGTAGTTTTTCTTGGAAAGTGGGTAGCTCTTCATCAACTTCTTAATCTGTTTCTGTTTTGAGAGTATTTTAGAATAATAAATGATTTCACATGTCGATTTGGACTTGTGTTGTCTTAAGTTTTATATGTTTTTTTGTTTATTTTCCCATTGTTTAATAAGTCTTCAGTTTTAGAAGTTATTGTCTGCTCTTATAGCACGTTTTTTAGTCTTGCTTATGCATGTAATTTTAGTTTTACAAGTGATTTTAAGGATGATTTTATTGTTGTCATCTCTAGTTTGGTGAGTGCTCAATACTTTTGTTGATTTTTGCTCACCACTTTGGACCATCCGAGGCTGATTTCCTTATCGTATTAAGTGCTTGCAATCACTCTAGATATGTCGTGCTTGAGTTGTGACAAAGTCAATTGTCAACGTGTTATAACGTTCTATCGATGCTGAGGTTAAAGCCTTTGTTGTGTTGATGGAGCTTGTTCTTCACCATCTACGACGAGTGTTTGCTATTTTTTTCTCTGAATTATATGGTTTCATTCATTGAATGAATTAATGAATTTATCTTTTAAATAAAAAGATTACTAAATGAATACAATTACTTATCACGGTGTTTTCATCAATCCTAAGTTGGTGTCAAAAATCCTAAGTTGTTATCGAGTTGATTTGTGACACCATCTCAATTAACAACATTATAAATATAATATATACAACTGGAAGTAGGTAATAAAATTTAAATGTAAAAAATTATTAAAATAAAACTTTAGTTGAGGGGTAAAATAATTTTTTTTTCTAATTCAATTAGTAAGGGTTCAAATCTAATCATATGAATATTTTTATTAGTTTTTCTAAAATAAAAAGATTAAATTATCCTCAAATAATATAATTTATTTTAAATGTAAAGGGATATTAAAATAATTTTTTTAACGGAACTGAGACTCAGTTGATATGTGATACAAACTCAATAAAAGGCTTTATAAATAGTATAGATGATAATATAAGATTAGCAGTGACATTTTTAGTTGTGGAAATGAAATTAAAAAAATCATAACTTTATTATAATTATATGTATAATATCTTTGATAACGTGAAAACAAAATAAAAAAAATAGAGATAATATTTATTGAGTAAATAAATTTTAATTCTTATGGGGAGAAAGGATTGTATAAAACTATAATTCCACGTCATCCTTATTCTTTTCTAATGGAAGAATGACAAATCAGATTTTTCCTCTTAATTTCTAGAATTTTTAGTTGGATTTGAATTTTTTTTCAGGAGAAAAAAGCTGAAAATCAGGAGAAAAAATCTGATTTGTCATTCTCCCATTGAAAATGGATAAGGATGACATGGAATCACAGTTTCGTATAATCACTCTCTTCTTATAGGTTCGATTTTACTCATCATCATTATGAAAATGAAATTAAAAAAAATTATCATATTTTATTGAGTAAATAAATTTTGTAATTAAAGTGGAAGACACACAAATATTAAAGTTGTGTTTAATAAATCATTAAAAAATTTCATTCCTTTAATATTTTAAATGTGTTTTATAATTATTTTAATTTTTTATTTAATATAATTTTTTTTAAAAAAAGTGTTGAATAAAATAAGTAATAGATAGCAACTTATCACATTGGTTATGTTTGATAAACTAAAATATTAAGCACTAAAAAAATAAATATTAAAAAATTAAGTGTTGAATTTAAGTTATAATATGTTTGATATTTTATTTAAAAAATAACACTGAATATAATTAGATTGTTTGATAAGATATAATATAATCTTAAATAAAATAAAAAATCATTAAACTTATTCTCTATTAAGTGATAAGTAGGTCTCTATCTACTTATCATTTTCTACACTTTTTTGTAAAAAAAAAAAAAATTATATCTAATAGTTTTCACCGTGGGTTATCAAACGTGTTTAATAAATTAAGTTGATGAAAATATTAATTTTAAGTTGATTGAATTTTTTCAACACTTTATCAAACAGGGCCTAATGTAGAAAATGTTAAAGTAGATTTTATTTTATTAAAAAATTAAAATAAATTATCTTTTTTTAAAAAATAGATATTTAAATTACCATATTTATCTTTCATCTAAAACTATATCTAAAATAATATAAAATATTATATTAATAAGATAAAAATTAAAAATAAATAATTGTTTAAAATTAATATTTATTTTATCAAATAACCTAATTATTAAGTAGTTATATTTAATAGTAATTTACCAAATATTTTCTAATATAAATTCTTCACTTATAAAATTTTAGGTCTGCTAACGTGGCCACTGTTATAGGCATATTGGAAGGTAGATGAATATAAATCGATCATATTCAAATTTTATGATAATATAATTAAATTCTAAATTAAAAATATATATATATATATATATATATATATATATATATATTTAAGAACTCTCTTCGAAACAAAAATAAAAAGAAAATAAGATAATTAGAATGATAAACTTGATTTGATAATTTATTTGTTTAAGGCCTCGAAATTATTATTTTGGAATTTAAAAAAAAGTATAATTTAGCATTATTGTATAATTTTTAATATTTTTAATTATATATTATTTATAAAAATTGGAAAAAGATATTTTATAAATATTTTGAATTTTTTGTAATTTTTTAGAGGGACTAATTTGCACATTTTCAAAACTGTTAGGGACCCACTGAGTATTTACATCAATTTATTATTTGAGTTGTAAAATTTAATTTGACTCAAATTCAAAAAATCAAATCACTTGTTTGGCTTGATTTAAAAAAAACGAATAATCCAATTTGATTAACTTGAAATTAGAAGAAAATTTTAATTTTTTTTACTTGAATCGAATTTTGTTTACCCCTAATTACACTATTCAATTCTTGGGAGGGGTGTGAGAATGGAGAGAAGCGCATGGTTAATTAATCATAGTGACTTTAAAACTTTATTTTTATCTTTTTTAAGTTCAAATTAAATTATAATTGCACTCTACTAGTCAAACACATGAATAATAATTGTTTGTAATTAAAAAAGATGTAATTAATTGCTATCCTGATAAATATTACACTCCCATACAATTAATTTGTAGTGTTCAAATATACCCTTAATTAATTCACATAATCTTACTATTAAAAAAATGTAAATAACATATATTATGTAATTTATAGGAAAATTATCCCATGGTTGGTGGAAATTTTTTAGGCTTCACAAGTGTATCAAATAATCACCTTATATTATTAAAATAATATTTAGAAAAATATTTGGTACACTGCCAATGAAGTTTTTAAACTTCACAAACAGATCAGGAGTTAACAAGTATCCTATATAGATATAATAAATTATTAAAAATATAAATGTATATAAAAGAAGACACATGTTAATTTTTTTAGATTATTTATGAAATGGAAAAATACATTGTTAATGTACCAAATATTTACCCATATATTTGTAGAAAATTTGATGCACCTATATTGCATATATATTTTATACTAATATGTATTATTTTATTTCGAAAACCACTGCTCTTCTTTTATAATTAATTTCTATCTCTCGAAATTTCAACAACTTAATTTCTTTTAAAAGCATTTTACCCAAAAAAACACAAATACTACTATCTCATAATATCTTATTGCTAAATTAAATTTTAAAAATTTCCCTCCAAAGTTATTGTAAAGAAAAAAAAGAATGCATGGAGTCATCATCCCATTCCAGCCCAATCTAAGGAATTAAAAGGCCTCTTTTAGTTCAATTTCACTGTGGGTGTAGGCTGATTATCTAAGCCTCTTTTAGGTCGGGTATACAGAAAATATATAGCCTTGTTTAGTCTTTCCTTCGGAAATTCCTTGCCAACAGTAAATTGTTAGGTCCAACAGTAAGAAGTTGCAGAAAGCAGAATCAGCTTCAATTGCAAATGCTTTTCATAGCTTCTAAAACCTACAAGTCACTTCACTTTTAGAAGCTACAAAGAAACGAGAGAGAGAATGGGGGGTTTATAACAGCGGGGAATTTGAGTTGGAAAGCTGAATATATTGTACATTGTACACAACAAGACAATATAATAAAAGATTCTTGACAGAAATAGGTTTTTATAAACTCTTAATGGTGAGCAGGTGGAGGCTAAGTTAATTAAGTACACTACTCTATGTATTCAATAAAATAGATCACATATACAAAAGGATATATTGATTGACTGAATGTCTTTAATTGATATTAGTAGACAACTCATAACTCTTATAAGAGAATAATATATAGTAGAAATCACATTAGGTTAAGAAGAGAAGGAGAATAAATGAATAAAGAACAGTTGCATGGCCCATGCAAAATGTTGTTGGAGTTTAAGTGACCATAACCTAAGCTCTATGGCCGCATGTGGAGAAAGATTATGTAGTTTATTTACACCTTTTATATATATATATATATAGTTATCAGTCTTTTGACACCTCTTTTCTCGATCGATCTTCGTCTATAAATAGAGCTAGCACCATGGGGAACGAAGAAGTCTATAAGCAAAGTTGCTAAGTATCTTCTTCTTCACTTGTTTTAATTCCACATTTTAAGCTTTACCCATACTATATATGGCCCAAAACAATCTTCTCTCGATTCTTGTTCTCTTTTCGCTTGTTCTCTTCCTGAAAATTCAGGGAATTTTAGGAAGGCATTTGATTTTGGAGCAGAATCAGAAGGTGAGAACATTTAATAGAATCCTAGCAAAGGAAAGTAGGAGTATTGTTGATCCCAAAATTAATGTTGTTAACAAAACCAAGTCTCCACCTTCACCACCAACTGCGGTAATTGGAGCCTCGCCGCCGAAAAACTACCAAGATTTCAGGCGCACATCTCCTGGACACAGTCCTGGCAGTGGCCATTCCATTCAAAACTAGGTCAAAACATCCTTACTTTGAAGACAGACAGATGGTATTATAGTGCCACACAGATTCCTATCCTAGAAAAGATTTCAGCTTAAGTGGTTCGGTTTCTATTTGTGTTGTCTTATCTTAGTTTAAATTTCAGTTTCAGGTACCTTAGGTTTGAGTGTTTGTAAAATATATTTAGGGTGCGTTTGTTTGGGGTAAAACATTTTCCGGAAAATATTTTCAGCCTTTTCCGGTGTTTGTTTGGCTGAAAATTTTTTCCTAAAGGAAAACCAATTACAAAACACGGGAAAAGGAGCTCCCTAAATTTGGAAAATGTCTTACCCTTTTGAATTCGGTAAGACATTTTCCGGAAAATGACGCCTTCTTTCTCCCCTTTCCCCTTCCCCTTCCCCTTCCCCTTGGGTTGCAAATCAGTTTGGTCAAGGAGCTTTTCCGGTTCCTCCTTCATCCAGGTAAGGCTCCTTCTCCTTCTTCGGTTCTTCATTCCTTTTCCTTCTTCCATTCATCATCTTCTCTTCCAGGTTAGAGTTGAAGGAAGATACAACACTTTAAATCCAATCTTCCTCCTACTGTCCAAATTCGTGTGAAGATGTTGGTCTTATCCTGCGCTAGACCAGTTTATCCTACGCACTCTCTCTCACCTTCAAGACCCAAATGTACAGCAATTCGTTCAAGCTTGAGTAATGTTCACCCTTTTGTACCAGAGGTACGTATATATATTCCCATAAATCCTATTTTATTTTCTTGGATTGTTTATTTTAGTTGGCGTCCCCCACCCCCAAGACCCCTTTTTTCAATGCTAGAAACCATTATATGTGTAAATACAAAAACCCATTCTTGTGAACTTGTAAAATGATAAAGTACTTTGCTGGTTTAGTGAGAAAAGAAGAAACTTGGTTGAGGTTCGATTTTCCTAGGAAACAGGAAAAGAGAAAATTTGGGTTTTGTTCATAATTCATTATTGGACCATGCTTGTGCTTTTTGGTTGTTTGACATGGACTTTGAAGGAAAATTTTTGCTGGTCAAATATTTATAGAGATTGAATGAAATGCTACCGCATTAAATAAATATTGAAGTGTTAGCACGCAATCCTAGTTTTGATTGCTGTAAAATTATGCAACCTAGCATTTGTATGAATCTTTTAAAGATGGATGGCAAATATCAACACTTGGGAATTGATGTGAATTCCCTTGCATCTTCTATAAACACAGAAGTTTTCATGGACTTTTAAGTGTCAACACCGGTTAAAGTTTTGATTGCTGTAGAACAGTAGAATTGGTAGTGTTAACACCTAGTGTTGCTTTATTTATCTGCACTTCAGGTTGCACAAGCTGCAGATTCTTTGAGCTCTGAATTCAGAGGTGTGGATAATTTGGTCGCTTGCAATTCCTCCCATGTTCTTAAAGCTTTTCAAAATGCTAGGGTTGGATCTCATGTAAGTTACATATTCACTTGCAGTTGAGAAACCATGACCTGCTTAAATATGTTATTATAATCTTTGAGGTATCTTATGGCATTGTACAGAAATATCTGTGTACATAAAAGTGTATCTCTGTGTGTGGATATGCATGGCCTTTTATAATTTTTAATCTGTTACTAATATGCTTATTTTATGACCAGCACTTTGCTGGGTGTACTAGCTATGGGCATGATGAAGCTGGTGGACGAGAAGCACTGGACCAAGCATTTGCGGAAATTGTTGGGACCAAGCATAAGTAGTCTTTAATGTTGGGACCAAGCTGTTGGATAATTTAATTATGATTCCATTTTGAAGCATAATGATAACATCTGTTTTGTCTTTGCCAACATCTTTTAGGATTGCCTAACTTCCATGTTCTTTTAAGATCTTGTTTGCTCTCATTTCTGAAATTTGTCTCTTTTTTATTTACCAGGCTACCATTGGTATCGACTTTCTAGCCAAAACAATGTACCTCGAAGATCGAACTGTTCGATTGTAGCTTTGGTGAGTCTATTATTGTTTATCTTAACCTATTGTACTTTCAACTTTTATGGGTTTATCTTAACTTAGCGTGCTAATGTATACCCACTTTAGATTCTGCCTCTTTTTCCTTGTATGTATCAAGTATCTTGTTTTAGCATGGAATCACTATTGCTCCATGAATTTTGGATTAGCTTCATAAAGTTTCATTGTGTTAATTGGAAATTTTGGTTTCAAACGTTTGTGGGGAATAGAGTTTTGCTTGGTTTTTTAAGTGTCATGTTTGAAAAGAGTGGCATCTTTGATCTTTATTATAGGGATACTGCAGGGCAGGAAAGGTTCAGGAGTCTTATACCAAGCTACATTAGGGATTCCTCGGTGGCAGTCATTGTCTATGATGTAGTAAGTATGGTATCATTTCACTTTGTTTTCTACTTTGATTATCTCACTGTATGTTTGCTTGTTCAAGTTATTGTGTTTTATGCATGTTTCTGTAGGTAATTACATTGCCAATTTCTAAAATGCAATCTCGCAGATTTATATTCCCTGCTTACTTAATTGTTCGTAAAAGTGGGATGAAGTTTTACCAACATTTAATTTTGATGGTGTAGGCAGGCAGTCGTTCTTAAATACTTCAAATTGGATTGAAGAGGTGCGGGCTGGACGGGGAAGTGATGTTATCATTATTTATGCTTGTGGGTAACAAAACAGATGTTGGCACTTGGACAATGTTGTTTTTATTATGTTGTGTACTATTAATTATGTATTTGGATAATATTATTTGTGGTTTGGAAGCTTATTTATAAATAGTCAATCCTTGTTTTTTATTTTTTTAACACAATTACAAATAATTTATTTGACTTTGGTTGTTTTCATTTTATGAAGGTTAGTAATGTAGCTTAATAATTGAGTATTATTATATATATAATTAAATAAATAAATCATTGTAATATATGTAAAAATAATTTAAAATATAAAAATTTATTAATATGTATATAAATTTATTAATATATGTAAAAACAGCTTTTTCGGAAAATATTTTCAGGAAATCTGCCAAACAACAGAAAATATTTTACATAGATTCATCCAAACACTAGAAAATATTTTCTGTAAATCATTTCCAAAAAAGTAAATCATTTTTCAGAAATCATTTTCTGGAAAACATTTTACTGTCAACCAAACATACCCTTAGTGAAGTCAGTGAGCCAATGAAATTCGTGGATTTTTACATTTTATAGCTCCTTCTTTGCCTATTGCTCAATCATTAAAGTGGTATAAAATATATTTGAAGAGCTAATAAATAATTTAAATTTACTGAAATTAAAATAAATAGTTTATTCAAAATAATTAATTAATGATTTCTTAAATTCTAAAATTGTTTTTATTTTTTAAATAAATAAACCAATCACTTTTCCATCAGGGAAACATTTTAGTCCCACTAATATCCAGGTCGTCTACTAAACTGGGGTAAAAGTTATCCAAACAGAGAATGGTGTGATTGCACCAAAAAAATCTTTTAAACACCGTACTGGAATTGCTTGGGTATCCAAAGGAGCCCAAGCACCCGAGGTATATGCTAGGGAAAAAATAAGCCGTAATTAACAAGATTACCAACTTGGTTATAGAATTGGAGATGGCCCATCATAACTTCTTGATGGACGAATGGGGTCGTTTTGGATAAGGATAAATATAGTCTTTCGTAACAAATGCGTAAAAATAATACTAATATCAAATGTAGTGTAAGAAGTTTATTTATTCTACTTAAGAATTAAGATGTCAAACTCCTTTAAGTTGCATGCCGTTTTATGAAATCTGAAGTTCAAATGGCGGATTTGAGGTTTGATTGATATTCACTAATTACTGTAATATTACAAAAATATGGACATTTCTTTCGGATATCGTCTATAAGAAAAGGAAGTTGAAAGAATGGAGAAACCCTCAGAGCATATATGTATTTATATACAACGTATAATGCTTCAAATATGTGAAAAGAATTGAGTAAGCTCAAAGACACAAACCATGTGAGGCAGTGCAACACAAACTATAGAATTGGGATATTTAAAGTATTGGAGTAACAGGACCAGTTAAGAATAGGAATGAATCAAAACATCACGTGCTTGTCACTCTCTCTGACTGTACAGTTGCATTTTACAGCCTAGCACGACACAGAATCAAATGTTTTTGTTCATTCATTGCAAAAGCCAAAAAGGTAAAAAAGAAAGAAAAAAAGGTCTTTAGCTGCCTTCCGTCTCCGTATGCCAATCAGTTGCAGAGGCTGAGGACTTCCTTAGATGCAGGAACCATTAAAAAAGATAAAGGTTGGGAGATTTTTAATTATCAAATTTATTCAAGTCTAAGTGGAAAGGTTGAGGAACGGCGAATTGGGGCTCGTCATTTGCTTCATTTGACTCGATCGATCTGGACAAAATTCCCAAATATTTCTTTTGTGCATTCAACGTTGGTGGGGGGACCCTCTCTTTTGGTTGGTGCCCTTCACTCTTGATTAATTTTGAGCATGCTCGTATATTAAAAAAAAAAAAAAGAACAGGAAAAACCAAACTGTAAGCATGCTAATAGCAGGTAAGACAAACAAGCTTGAAATTAGTAAATAATATTGGGTATATATATGAAAAATATTTGGTACCTTGTTGTTAGTGGCGGTAAGAAAATTAACAATTGTATTATAGAGTATAATAAAATATTAAGAAAATAAATATTTAAAGAAATTAATACATAACAATTTTTTAAGGTTGGTGGAACAAAAAAAAGTACGTGTACGTGTACTAAATACTAACTATATATATATATATATGTGTGTGTGAGTATTGAATGTAACAATTTCTTTTTGCAAATTAAACATGAGTTAATCCAATCAATAAGTGTTGGGTGTAGTAGTAAGGCACATTGCACTCTTAAGAAGAGAATGCGGGTTCGAACCTTCGAGACAACATTGTTAAGAGGGACAGCTACAAATACTGAACATGAACCATAAAACAAATATGAAAAAGCATGTCCTAGATGCAATGGCAGTTGGAACTCACCTTGCAATTGGGTTGTTGTGTAGCTTGTCATAGATGTTGGTATCTTTTTGAGAGAAAAATCTTGGACCATCTTACACAATCTTAAGGATTTTTAGCAACAATTTATTGGACTAACATGTGAAGAAATGTAACACCCTATACTCGGTTTGATCGCCGAGCCTGAGAACAGGTTGCTACACCACCGTCTCACATCGCATACAACATAAGTCGACTCATTATTAAAACATTCATCTTTTTTGTGTAACACCCTGAACCCGTATCCGTCGCCGAAACAAGGTTATAGAGCATTACCGAAATTTACATAACAAATAAACAAATATTTCATATCATATAGCATTCATATCAGAAACCAGTCGTAATCAAGCATAATGTCCCTTATGTGAGCCCTCGAGGCCCAAAATACACATTAGAAACAAGTTGGGAATAAATCGGGTACTCAAAGAATTTTCTAAAAAACTTTAATTTTTTTTTCAAAGGTGCAGGGGACATACGCCCGTATCATCCGGCCATGTGTCACACACAACTGAGACACACGCCCGTGTCTCTGCTCGTGTGGACAAAAATAGGTCATTTTCCAAGCCATATTTCTCACCCAAATTGACATCAACCTATACACATTAATTTTCACATCACCAAGTCATAACAAGACATTTAAATCAAGCTAGAATTATGTCCTAAACATGGGTTACCAAAACATACAACCAATATGCCTTTAGGCACCTCAAATAACATCTTATAACATGTCAATCAACATCCACAATCACCTATTGGTCCAACCACATATATGAATAATTATGCCAAATATACCAATTCAAACCAATCATCAATATACTTATAAGTTCACCATCACTCAAACATATCAAACACACATCAAACATGATAAGCCATATATATATATATCAAAATATATCAAACACAAGCCATTCAAATGGCTAATCACAACAAAACATTTACATGCCAACATTTGGCCAAATTAACCTATACATGCCATTATAACCAAAATTGATTTACTATATATACCGAAATGGGCTGATGGATAGTGTGAAGTAACTCCGACCAGCTTCCAACCAAATCGAGCTTCCTAATTACTATAAAACAAGGAAAATAAAATAGAGTAAGCATTTAAGCTTAGTAAGTTTGTATAACATGGAATTTAACTTACCATTATTTCACATATAAGGTAAGCATACAAAACATATTCCAATCAACTTGGCCAAAAGCCTAAACATGTACATATCTTCAACACGTTAGCCATGTAAGCACATATAATAACCCATCATCCTGGATGAACAAAGTTATCAAACAAGTTCCACATACATGTAACAATCATTTCATGCTTCAGTATATCAAGTAATATCATTTCCATGTACTTGATGTATATAGGGGTAATAGTTCGTTTCAAACTTATATTATCTCATATCAGAACTTAGCCCGTTGAACCATTTAAAATATCGTTGGATACACGGGTAGTACACACAAAGTGTACAAAACTGTAATCCGTCAATTCATGTACATGTATGTTTATACAAACATGTAAACAGGAACCTCTTTCGAGCCATATAACGAGAAGCTCCTGTGAGCTGTATAACGGGAAGCTCTTGTGAGCCAAATATCGGGAAGCTCAAGAGAGCCATTAATCGGGAAGCTCATGAGAGCTAAATAACGGGAAGCTCGTGAGAGCCAAGTATCGGGAAGCTCGTGAGAGCCAAATATCGGGACGCTCATAAGAGCTGTGGTGTGTGCGCAACACATGCAGGATCACAACCAATTCGGGAACCTTAATGACATGTCATTTGTATCCTTCGAATTTTTAAAGTTCAAACGGGACTCAATACTTGTCGGATATGTGGTAGATATTATACATGGCATTTTATACAAATCAAACACAATAATATTAAATTTAAAACATATAAATATACAATTTAGTTACACGAACTTACCTCGACAAGTGTACGTAAATTTGTAAGCTACTAATCCGATGCTTTCTCTTTTCCTCGATCTAACTCCATATTAGGTCTATCCGGATCTATACGAATAAATTCAAATCAATTTAATATAATTCATATTCAATTCAGTCCAATACACATCTTTGGTAAAATTACTATTTTGCCTCTATACTTTTAATTAATTACGATTTTGTCCCTAGGCTCGGAAAATGCAATTTATACAATTTAATCCTTGTTTCAAGCCTAATTGATTTTGATACATAGCAACTCATGTATTTCACAAAATTCAGAAATTTTCCATAAATTTTTCAACTTTTCAATTTAGTCTCTAAATCATAATTTTATCAAAATTCTTCTTACAAAAGTTATTTATCTATCAACAACCTTTCATTTTCTACCATAAAACTTCATACTTCAACTATACTCATCCATGGAAAAACCCTAACACTTTAATAGTTTTACAAATTAATCCCCGGGATAGCTAGATTAAGCTATTACGATTTCAGAAATATAAAAATCATTAAAAACGGGACAAGAATACTCACCTAATTAAGCAAAATAAACTTGTCTATCTTCAAGCTTCCATGGCTAGGGTTTCCATGTTTTTATTTTAGGAAAGATGATGAAAATGATAATAATTTAATTATTTAATTCATTTATCATCATTTTATCATTTACTTTCCAAAATTAACCTTACTAATTTACTAAATTCCAATGATGAATAATCATTCTTATCTACTAACTACACTAAATGGTCTATTTTCCATATAAGGACCTCTAATTTTAAATTCCATAGCTATTTGGTACCTTTACTACTAGAATTCAACTTTTGCACTTTATGCAATTTGGTCTTTTTCATCAAATTAGACATGTAAACGATAAAATTTCTTAACGAAATTTTCATACGATATTTCTATCATACTATAGACCATAAAATAATATTAAAATAAATTTTTTTCGACCTCGGATTTGTGGTCCCGAAACCACTATTTCGATTTCACTGGAAACGGGCTATTACATTTTGTTTCCTTTACTATTATGGCATTCATATGAATTGTAGTCATACTTACTCTAGAGGGTATAAAATGTGCTAACATACATTATATACAAATAAAATAAGTACTAAACATGCATTAGGACCATTTAGCAAAATATCCCAAAACTATTACGTAGGTATCGATACTAGTAAAGCGGTATCGATAATTCTCTCAAGTGCTATCGATACTGCTGGGAAAATAGATACCAAATTAGTTTACTATTTCTCGTCTTAAAAACCCAAATTACTTAACCGAATTTCAATTCGTCTATATACTAACTCTGTAAATATCCTTATTTAATATTTACAGACTCGGTTTACAAAAATGAAGTCTCAAAACCGCAATTTTTGACATCATTGAATTTTTGGTTGTTACAAAATTATTGTTTTCATTAAGCTCCATCAACTAGTGTCTCTCAAACATCTTATCCAAAGGCTCCTCTTTCAAAGATTTTATCGATGACGAGCTAGTTGCCATATCGACCATCACTCAACCTTCCTCAATTGACCTTTCTCCTCCTGCTCTCTTTTTCCTCCAATAGAAAAATAAGTCTTCTCATATCTCCCTACAATTTCTACAAAGGGCATCATTGTTCGTTTTTGCTAGGTCTCATATGATAGGGTAAGATTGATCCATGATCGGATAATTTTGTGATAGAGGTTTGGCCGTTACCACTTTGGCTCCCTTCCTTACTAGTTTTTTATAGTGTCCCCTTTAAATGGTGGATTTTTCGTGGTTCCATATTTTTTTTCCAATTCTAGGAGACTCCTCCCCCACTGTAGGAGGTTTGGCCTATGTTAGACGAAAGCTTGGGGCTCCAATATATGCTTGATGCCATTGACCATGTTTTTATTCTATTCTTTTTGTTGCTTTTTCAAGTTTTGGCCATCCACCTTGGTGTGCTATAAAGGTTTGCAATCTTGTCCTTGTCTAGTAAAGGGTGTTGCTTGCTTTGATTCTTAGACTTGGCTTTTGACTAAGCCATTATAGCATACGTCTATTCGTACAAGTGGTTGAACGTTGTTCATTTGGTTAAGAATTTTCCTATTGCTCAAGTCTTTTGAATTTGTTTCGCAATGATTCCCTGCTTGAACTCTTTGCTAACTTCTTTGATTCGTATATGACGGATCAATTTGTGAATGAACTTCCTTGTTTGGTCGAGGTCATGATTTTTTACCACTAACCCTTGTATTGTTGCTTTATCCGTTTTGTAAATCATGGGCCTGGGCTTTCGTGCTTGTATCTCTTTACAAATGTTTCAATTTTTGTTGACTCTTTATGAGATAAATGCTAGTGATTGTTAAGCATTAATTGTTTTTTTTCCTAAAATTGATCCTAACCTCTGTAATAGATTTTAAAAAGTTATCTACTTCACTTGTCAACTAAACGAATAGGCCAAACCCTAAATTAGCTTTATTGTTTAAGCATATAAAGCGACAGACTTAACTAAATGGGGCTACCCCACAGTTAGAAGATACTTTCCCACGTATGCCTGAATGCAATTGGCTGGGCAAAACTACATTTGTTATAGGGATAAAAGTAATATTGAATTAATTTTAGTAATTTTTTTACTTGATGTTTGAATTTGGTCTAAATTATTGTTTAAATTTGACTTTTTGTCACACATTTTAATCATTCTTTTAATGGTACTAAGACATATTATATTGCACTAATATTGTGTTACTCGTGACCTAAAATTTTAAAAATAAATTATATAAATTTAAAATTTCAAAATTATATTTAATTCAAAATATATAAATAAAAATATAAGAAAAAATCCAAATACCTTTTTACCTGCAATCCTTTGCTAGATTTTAAGATTTTAACTAACGTTGCACCTTATTTCAAAGGGTTAATAGTTGATTTGATCCCTAAGCTATGGTTAAAAAACCATTTTGATTTTTTAAAATTTTCTAAGCAATAATCGAAAAAAGAATCTTGGACTAAAAATTATTAGAAAATCTATAAAAACAATTAAAAATATTTAAATATGTATAAATTAAAAAAAAATTAAACTAACATTTTTTGAAAATTTTTATTATATAAAAAAAATCTTAAAATTTTCAAACTAAATTCAATTTATTTTCCACCATTGATGAACACCTTCAATCACATCGACAACTTTATGTTGTTTTACTGGGAAATTGCTTTGCAAATTTTATATTTTTTTATTTTTTTCTTGAAGCCCAAAGGCTCTAGAAAAATACATATCAATGCAAGATTCGAATTCTACTATTAGACCAATTGTTACTGCTTAAGTTTTCAAGAAGCAAAATCTAAGTTTGCAACATTATTTCTATTCTTTGAGAATTGTAAAAACTTCTACCATTAATGATCTATCTACATGATTTTCTGATCATTTTTGGGGAAAAAGATAAATTTTAATTTTTTTCTTTTCTGTAATCTCAGTTATTAGATAGTTTTAAAATTTTAGATATTTTAAATTTATAATACAAAGTGCTCTTCTTCTTCTCCAAGCATATCATTTCTTCTCTGAAAAGATTTTATTCTCAATTATAAATAAAACATATATATATATATATATATATATATATTTGATCAGCATGAAAAAAAAAAAGCAAGGAAAAATGAAAATAAAACAACAAAGCTCTAAATAAAATTTTGTGAGCAATATAACAATATTTTCTTATAAGATTTTATTTAACCTTCAACCCTTGAACAATAATGATTCACAGATCCTAAGTTTTTTAATAACCACCACCAAAAAATGAAATGTTTCAAATAAGCTAATCAAAATTTTATCTATCGTGTCTCTATCTGACTTCATTTAATTCACCAACTCAAACAATCATCAATCGTGTCTCTATGCAGAGATAAATGTGTGTGCATGATCTAGAAAGTAGAAAGTAATAAGGGAACTAATTTTTTGTTGTCTACTTAATTTAATGGAGACGTTGGACTGGAAGCTCATATACTTCCTATATTAGTTACTTTTAGAAACCTAAACTTATCGAAGTGCTTAATGGACCTTGGAAAGCCTACCAAAGGATAAAAGTAAAGATTTACTGATTAGGTCTGATGAGTTAATACATTTGTACAGTAAATTTAAGATTTTGTTCCAGATTGTTGTTGTTCTGTTGCCTGCTTGTGGATGCTACTGATAGCGGTCGATCTAATGAAACTCTTGCGGACTCTAACCTCAAAAGAATAGAATATTTACTCGTTGACTGACAAATCAGCAATGAGAATTAAGGTATTTACTTGGTGTAGAAGTTGAACAAGTGTTTTGCACTGGACAATTTTTACCTGTAGGCTGAAACCATGCTTAATTATGTGATACAGACTGCTGCAAAAACTGTCATAGCAATGAAGATGGCCTGCAATTTACTCATGTAAACGGAGCATCCTTGTATTCAAGGTCAAGTTCCTCATCTGTAACTCCCCTATCCGACCTCACCTGACCAGCTTATATTTTCAAACCCACATATATTAGTTGATAATATTGCTGATGGACTTTTCCTATTACGGATCAGCCCAGGGCTAAAATAGGATTTCATCATTATATCTTTTTAAGCATGAATATGCTTGCATTTGGCAGATCGCATCACATGTGTCCTCCAAGTTGGAAGGCATAAATATTGCTATATGAGAAGGGAAGTATTGATTCAAAATTAATTGCATAAACTTGTTATTGCATTTGCTTACAGCAGTCTAGTTTTTTCCCTTCAACAGAATTTGTCAACTGGGTCACACTTAAGAGGCTAGCAAACTTCATTGTACGTACATCACTACCCAAAGCATTCTAGTCAGCTCTCAATGCATGCCGTACTAGCACACACAAGTTCAGAACCTTACCATGGCAAGGTAGGGATTCGATATAAAAGCTATCTGAATATTGTAGCTTTCTCTTTATAATGATTCTGAGCGTTGAATGAATTGAGATAAGGGGCATTTTCACATGTTGAGACACTGACGTCGACAAGTCAGGATAGGCTTTTGTTTTGAACCAGAAATGGAGCCAACACTAAGACAAGATGATTGTGAACCAAACTGTATTTATATGGGAATTTCTGGGGACCATCTTCTGTCGAAAGTTCCATAACCACCCCGCAAACAAAATCTAAGCTCCCAATCATTTCATTTTCTTTGGTGGTTGTCTCGTATATATAACCTGTGAAATTCTGCGTCTGGCTTTTGCTTACTAAATGGTGCAAGCAGATGAACTCTCTTCTAGGTAAATGCTAGTTGTTCATTCCAGTCTGTAAGCAGGTTCTATCTTGGTGCATGGGCACCTATCCAAGGTGGTCCAGTTTTGTAGGCGCTCGTTTGGTTTTTGGACCACGGCTACAGCCAATTGGGACAGTGATCCGTCGGGCATTTCCATTTGGGGACCTCACTGCTGATATTGCATACAAATATACAAACTGATCTGGCTGCTGTAACAGTAGTGTTTGTATTTAGTAGTCAGTAAAAAATTAGCAGTATCAGTTCTCGATTTATAGTTTATACCCTTTTTTTAAAGCCTGAAAATCTGTCGAGGAATTGTTTGCTGGCCATGTCCCTCGTAAATTGATTTCTGCCTAGGTCATGGTAGAGGGATGGATGTCCACTGCTGTTGGCATCATTTTATGATCTGTGTTATAAGATATTTTATCAATATTAATAGGTTAACCATTTGTATTATGTGTACTTTAAAACATTTATGTATTTATATTTTTATATCTTATTGTGTTTGTGTTATTAGTATAGCCCCATATTTTCCGTCTTTGGCCACGTAGATCCATGATCTCCTGCCAATAGACAAAAATAACACAATAAATTTGGATTCTAATATTATTTGAAGAATTCAATCCTAGGTAATTGACATAAATATAAAATAATGATATTATTTCCAACTGGTCGGTCACCTTTTCAAATGTCATGTGATCTGGAAAATCTTATTTCTAATACTTCATAAAAATTAGAGTTTGCATGATAATTTAAAGGCTCCATATTGGTTGTTGTTGCCCATATCAAGGAAATGACAAATTGAAAGTGTTGAGAGATAATTAAGTACCAAACCAAAAAATTTACGAAATTATTAAAATTTGTACAACACATGTTAAACACACGCAATACAGAAACACAAATTGCCACTTGAAAAAGCCTGATTGTGCTGCCCCAGTGGTTGGTCCTCGGCAGAGAATTGGACGGTAGAACCTTATCTTTTTGCATGTGGATCTGCTATATCGCCCTTTGTTTGCATAGGCTGCATCAAACTTAAGCATTCGCTTCCACTTTTCTACTGTCACCCAAAATTCCAAAGAGGCTCACCTTCTTTGGGACCACCCTAAAAGAAAGAAAGTATATTAAATGAAGTGGCAGCTTGAGAATTTGGGACCATCTCTTTGTAGTGCTTTAAACTTTTATACAACTCAAGACTTACCTTTATTAGTTTTAGATTTTAGTTGTTTTCTTTTTCTTTTTCTTTTTTTTTTTTTTTTGTTATGAATCTTTGCTTTGGGTGTCTAATCCTATTTTTCACCTTACATTTTGTTCCAATTAATTTTTGTTCTTTTATGTGTGTGTGACGTCTTGAAACTAATAGTCTATTGAAATCTCCGAAGATCTGATTGTTGTTTTGTTGTGTGTGAACTCTCAACTTAATGGAGTTGTTATTGTTTCCCTTTTTTGCAAAAATTTACTTGGATTCCCCCCCCCCCCCCGATGATGCATATCTAGGCTTGGAAATTATGAATCTTTAGTGCTCATGATTTCCAAAGGGATTCACATACGGTAAGGGAACTATTTTTTCTTAATTAAAATACTCTTTCCGTGTATATAATTTTCATTCAATTCTCAATTTATCTTTTCTCCTTTTCATTTTTAATAGAAGTTGGATTAAACCAATCTCTTAACATGGGCACTTCAATTATTGGAGACGAATCTAGACTCTCTCTCTCTCTCTTTTAATCCAATCTAGACATATTTATGTGTTAAGAAAATAACATTTCATATAATTTATAATAGTTAAGTTCGAATATAATTTTTTTTTTTAAATCTCTTCACTCTGCCGATTGAGGCTTATCTCGATTGTTGTCAATGTAGGAAGACGTGAATTCGAGTGTATTGAAGAGTATTATCTTCCTATTTATGGGCTGGGGAGGGGCTATGAATAGTTTTAGGCATTATGTCAAAAAGAACAGATATTATCAGAACTTATAATGAGAAAATCATCATTTTTAATTTTATTAGTTTCCAATGTCACATGTAAGGTTACATATTTACACAAATTTTTAAATATTATTTTTTAATTGCAGTATTTAACGTAAAATAATATTTTAAGTATTAAATATAACTAAAATATATTAATTTAACAATTCAAATATTATAATAGAAAATTTTCAAATCATAATTAAAACATTTTTAACATATTAAACATACAATATAATTTTACTTTATCTAATTAATACAAAATAATATTATTGAAAATTATAATTAATTAACATAATTAATTTTAATATTAATTAAGTGATAATTAATATGCTTAAAATTATATTCAAGTGATAACTCTATTTTACATCAATAAAATTAGTATAACTTTTTTAAAATAAAATTAGCACAATATTTTTAACTAATAATTATATATTAAGTTATAATTATTTTTAAACATGTAATTATTGTAACTTTTAATAAATTATAAATTTTTTAAATGTATAATTATAATTATAATTATAATTATAATTTTTTTATTTTTAATGTGAATTTTAAAATGTATAATTATAACAACTTTTTTTTAATTTAATTTTTTTATTTTTTAATGTGAATTTAGTAATACGATGAAAAATAAAGTATATTTTTTAAACTCATATTTATATATAATATATAATTAACTTAAGCAAAACATATTTTTCTATAAAGTTGGATACGTTCATATATATAGATTGTATTTATATATTATTTTTCAGGCTTTATTATATTTCGTATCACATTTTTATATTCTATCTGAAATGATTAGATTTTCTATTGGGTGAATGGCTGTGCTTGAGAGCACATGAACACTCACGTGGTTCTGCTGCTAAAAGCCTAGATATCATTCAATTCAATCCATGCAAACTAATGACTAATCATTTTTATTTCTTTTATTTCCTATTTTTATATTTATATATCATATAATGCCTTGGGAATGTCTCTCTCAAACTTTACTTTAAAGCTGCTTATCTTTTTTCCTTTAAATAATCCATGTACTGTTTGATTATTAATCACATACAGGTAAGCTTGATAGCCATTTAATAATATTAAATACGGTTCAATTATATTAAATGAATTTGAAGTATACAAAATAATTTGAGCATTCCGGTAATATATATACATACCAATACTGATTTTTTGATAAAATACTTAAACAATAGAAATGTTTTTCTCGCACAAAATTTATGTATATATACACATATATACACACATGTTGGTACAAAGCTTAGCAATAAGGGTATTTGGGTGGAATGTAAGTGGTTTACACTGTAGTGTTGAAAGCCGCTAAGTCTTTGTTGCGTATATCTAGCGACATTTGATATTGGTAGATAAGCTTGGTCTAGAGAGTTATATTAAGAAGTAATGGAATAATAAGCATTAATCTTCTCAAGGATTTTTTTTTTTTATAAGGTTCACAGAGTTCCCTCGGTGGAGTGATTGCGTGAAGAGAGGCCAATTTGGTGAGGTTTCTTAGGAGAGATTTTAAGTAGGTATAACAATTGCCCCCTAGTCGAGGGGAATGTTATAAAATGTATGTCCCGAGACTAATGAAAGAGAGGTTATTTCGGTGATGTGTTCATGGCGAGGAGTAAACTACATTAACACTTGAGTTTATATTTGAATATCTTTATGTAGTTATCTCATTTCCTGCTCTCATAGTATTATTGCCTTTGCTTACATTCTACGTGTCATCATTTGATTTGTTGTTATTGTGGCGTATTTATTACGACTGTTCATCATATGCTTGCTTTGTTGATTGGCGAATTAATTGTAACAGCCTGCTTTTGAGTCTAGTCGGAACAGTGGTTTCAGGACCACAAATCTGGCGTAGTAAATTTATTCTTATTATATTTTTATGGTCTACAATTTTATGGAATTGTTTCGTGAAAACTTCGTTCAAAAATTTTGACAATTGGGCATTCAATTTAGTCAAAAGGACTAAATTGTAAAAAGTGCAAAAGTTAAGTTCTACATACTAGAGGTGTCTAATTGCTATGAAATTTAAAATTGAAGGTCCTTAGATGGTAATTAGACCATTGGTTAAGTTAGTGGACAAAAATAGAAATGAAGTAAGAGAATTGTTATGTTTTATGCTAGGGGCATTTTGGTCATTTGGTTAATAAATGAATTAAAAAGCCAAATTAAAAGCCAATTTTTGTCCATCTTCTACCCCATGGCCGAAACTTGCATGGAGAAGACATAGCTAGGGTTTTCCAAGCTTCCAAGCTCGATTGTAAGTCCGTTCTAGCCCCGTTTTTAATGATTTTTACGTTTTTGAAATCCTCGTAACAAGATCTACCTATTTCTACCACTAATTTGAGAAAAGATCAAGGTCTAGGGTTTGACTCATGTTGGATATTTGTGTATTTTGATGTTTAATGGTAGATTATGCAAAATTGATGTTGAATAAACGACTTTTGCTAAGTGATTTTCGGTAAAATATTCAAAAAGGACTTGTTTGTAAATGTAACGCCCCTTACCCGTATTTGACGCCGGAACAAGGTATGAGGCATTACTAAACTTACACGCAATCAATCATGCAATTTAGAAATTTGACATTTCTTTCCCAATTTAAAACTCTTACTAACACCTCTTAAACAAGCCTACAAAGCTTAATTCACGTTCTAGGAATGGTTCGGGATTAAATCGAGCTCTTTTGAAGCTCTCTGGAAGATCTTAAAAAATTTTCTCTAAACAGTCCACACGCCCGTGTGGAGGAAGGGACACGCCCGTGTAACATATCACATGCTTGTGTTCCACACCTATGTGGAATTATTTCTTAATTCGAACCTACAAGGATTTTCACACGGCCGGACACACGCCCGTGTCCTTGACCCATGTCCCTCACATGGCCTCAACACGCCTGTGTGCTCCACCCGTGGTCAACACTGACTTGCACCACACAGCCTATCACACGCCCGTGTGTCTTGCCCATGGTCGACACTAACTTGCATCACTAACATGCAGGGGACACACGGCCCAGCCACACACCCATGGGACTGACTGTGTGTCACACACGGCCTAGACACACGCCTGTGTGCCTACTCGTGTGGGCTAGAACAAGGCTATTTGTCAAACTCTTTTTATCACTCTAACTTATACAACATAAATCACATTCAACCATTAACCAAGCAACCCAATCATGTATCATACACATTCATGAATAGCCCCATCTTTTCATATTAATAATAATTAGCCATCAACTATGGCTATATACAAAAGAGTTTATCTATAAAAGAGCCAACACACTTGGCCAAAACAACAAAACATTTCACTAAGTCTAGTCCCTATACATGCCATACTCAATATGCTAAGTCTAACTATACCGAGATGTGCTGATAGTGTGGGTGATCTTCTGCTTATCTTCGTATCCCGAGCTGGCTCTTTGACACTATAAAACAAGGGGAAAAGAAAAGGAGTAAGCTTTAAGCTTAGTAAGTCTACATGTAAACAACAAGCATCAAACCATATGCTAATCAACAAATAACATTACACACTATGTAAGAACAATTCACATTATCATAAACATGCTTACTCATCTCAACTCTTACCACATTCCAACCATATAACATATATATTGTTCACATTTACTTGCACATATACCCTGCACTCATCACCAAAAAGCCACATGAAATATCCACTTAGACAAGTTTCCAGATGAACCCTTCGAAATAATACTAGGTACCCGGTGGTTTCGCACACAACCCATCATTAATTAGTAATAGGGTGGTATCGCACATAGCCCACCAACAAGAATAATTACGATGGTTTCGCACATAACCCACCAAATGATAATATAAACAATGGTATCGTACACAGCCCATCGTGAATAAATAATAAGGTGGTATCGCACATAGCCCACTAACAATGATAATTACGGTGGTATCGCACACAGCCCACCAAATGATAGTTACAGATATTTTTCCGTACTTACATTTCTATTCCGAGGTTCATACGAGAATTACTCATTATCTAACATTTTCAATCAATCTCACCAATAAGTATTTGCATCCAAACAATGCATCAATAGGTAACATCATGAGTATTAAAGATGTATCGTTTACAAGTAAACTTACCTCGGTGCAAAATGTGTTAATTGACAGTTTAGTCCGTAACATTGCCTTTTCCTCGGTCAAGGTTATTTCCACGTTCTTCTTAATCTATAATAATAAAATGCACTCATTAATCACTACATAATTCATGATACATCAAAATTTCTACTTAGGCAAAAATGACCATTTTGCCCTTATACTTTGGCAAAATTACGAATTTGCCCCTAGGCTCATAAATCGTTTTTCATCATATTTTCTCATTAAACAAGCCTAGCTAAACATTTATTTCTCTTACAACAATTCATAAAACCAAGCATTTCATGCATTTATTACTCAATTGCAACCTTCACAAATAAGTCTCATTTAGGTGTTTTCATGATAACACCTTTCACAAAAGTTATTCCTTAACTCACTAACATTCATTATCTTCCATAAAAACTTAGCAACAACATAAACACTCTCATGGAAAGTCCCTAAACTTTCAACCATTTTACAAAATAGTCCCCTCATTAGCTAGCTTAAGCTTTAGGGGTTCCAAAAGTACAAAAATTATTAAGAAAGACCTCTAAAATCACTTACTTGCAAAACCATTGAATCGATATTTTATGAGCTAAGGGCATTTTAGTAATTTCTCCCCTAAGGGCATTTCTGTAATTTCCGCAAATCAAATTTTTCGGGGAAAACATTGTAAAAATGGTTGTTCTCATATTTAAAAGAGTGATTTTAAGAATTTTGAAAACCAAGTATTTGTTGTTCTCTTCTTCTTCGAAAACATGGCTAGTTCCCTTTCGGGTTTTAGTCGTTACGTTTAGCCTATGACCGAGCCCTCTTGGTCAGGGTGAACCAAAGCTACGCACCAGGCAGGATTCGAGTGGAGAGGAGGTGAGTCACGCGGACTGCTTAAATACCAAGCTCTCACCGAACCTTTCTAGACATGCGCACAGAGGTTGCCACACCACTGAGCCCTTTGAGTTAGGGTGAACTGAAGCTACGCACCAGGTAGGATTCCTGCGAAGAGGTGGTGAGTCACTCGGACTGCTTAAATACTAGGCTCTTCCGGATCCAATCCTAGACATGCGTACAGGGGTTACCACACCCTAGCTCAGTGACTTAGCCATAGGTTGGTTTAGTTCATTAAGTCTTATGTCTTGTCTGTGTGTTTGAGTAATCTAATCCTAGGGTTCAAATTCCTATAAGTCTATTCTATGTTCCATGCTTCCTACCCTTCTACAGATAATAATTCACAAAGAGGTTCAGAAGTACTTACCTGGGCGGATAGGTGCCGGAGACTTGGTGCCATGCTTGTTCAAAACCAAAACCATTTCAAATCATTTAATAAGGCCTACTAATCATAAAACCAAACCTTTTTGGGCCTTGGGCCCCCACAGCCGAGCTTTGAACTGGGCTCTGATACCAATTTTGTAACAACCCAAACCCGACCCAAACGCTACGACCGAATTTGGTTTGTTACGGATAAAACATTTTGAAACCTTTTAAAACCGATTTAAGTTTTCGATAAAAGATAGCATCTTGTTAAAAACAGTTGAGGTGTATAAAACCCATACTTTGATTTATTTCGAAAATATTTATTAAGTCAAGTTATTATATATATTTTAGATGTACCCGATGGTACCTTAAAACCTTTACGATTGTTTTGGAAAACAGGTGAACTCACTTTTAAAACAAAAAGTTTAAAACAAATATTCAAGCATAAAACAATAATAAAGTAATCATAGGAGGCCTTATTACAACCCAATTAAAATCAAACCAACAATAAATAAAACTTAAATAAAATATAGAAGAACCGAAATTCAAAGTCTATTAAATTAAAATCCCACCGCATGGCCACCTCAAGTCCCTCCGGCTCCATATCCGCGATCTACGTGTCACCTGAAAAATAAAGGAGAAGGTGAGTCACCAAGACTCAGTATGTAACCCTTCCCCCGGTTTAAGCAATTTCATACACAATGTATAACAATTAACATGCATCAACTCATATACCCAACCTAACCATCCATATCACCTTTCTCTACCCCGTGTGGTACCAAACCACTGGTGGTGCCAAACCACTGGTGACTTAAAGTCACAGATGTGATGCCAAATCACTGGAGGTGCCAAATCTCTGGTGTCCGAAGACACAAATCGATTGATGGGGCCAACCCATCGTGTGATGCCAAATCACTGGCGTCAATCCCGTATTATCATCTGTGGGGCCAACCCACTGTGGTGCTAAGCCACTGGGACGAGACGCTATGAGGTGCCAAACCTCTGGAGGTACCAAACCTCTGGTGACCGTAGTCACAGTGTGTTACCAAAACACTGGTGTCCGTCGACACAATATCTCTGCCCCTCCTCTCATCAACCCATATCAAGTAATTATAAACAGAGTTTATGTCAACATACATTTATCACATGTATCAAATAAGCCATGCTTCCCAAAAGCATTATTATCAATCTCATACTGACAGAGACTTACCGGGATCCTCGCTTGTACCATTAAGGCACTAAATCCATATTTACATAAAGCAGATTTACATACAACATGTATTTAATACAGTTCATTAACGGTTATAAGTGTCTATGTACACACCTGATGTCGATGAGAAGTCTAAATCCCGAAAAGAGAAGTCGGCCACCCTAGATCCACTTGTCCCTATATTCGGCCAAATACATAGATTAGCATTATGGCTTATTCGGCCAACCCAAATAATTTAAAGGGGTCCTCTTTTGTACCCGAATCCTTACCTAACCGCTTTGAATACTAGCTTCAGCACCCGAATCGCGAATCTGGCTCACAACTACAATCGGTCAGTCAATATTACTCATAATCAAAGTTTTCGGCTTTTTAATCACTTAAAGTAAACCCTCTATCACCACTTACCACAACCGAATGCTAAAGATTAGGGGCTTGGGTCGACTGCTTCAAGATCTTGGGGTACCTAGCAGAGATCGATTACCAAAAGCATTTAGAAGCCTTGTTAACCATTGCCGAAATCGGCACTTACCCTTAACAGAAATCGGCAAGGAACAGAGAAGGGAAACCATGGAGTTTCGGCACACTTACCACACTTACCTTCAACTGACAACGAGGATGCAAAGAGGTCTATACTACTTTAGCATTCGGCCAATGTGCTGCCCAAAGAAGAAGAGAATTTCGGTACTTCAAAGGGGTGTATTCGCCTATTATGAAAGAAAAATAATGGAGAGAAAGAGGTGATAAGAGTTTCGGCTAAAAAGGGGTTTGAGAGAATGGAAAAATGAAAGAAAAATAAGAAGGAAAGGGGTTAGAAATTTCGGCTAAGCAAAATGAAAAAAAGAAAAGCAAGGTGGTCACTTGGTGCTTTTATAGGCATTCGGCACCCCCCCTTTTTGAGCTTGCCGTCCACTTCTCCTTGAAGTGTTTAAAATTCATTCCACTACCTTAATTCATTCTAGGCCACTTGTTTAAACCGATTCAAAATAATTTGAATTATCCCAAGGCCTAAATTCTCTCTTGCCAACTCTTGTTGATTATTCATATATTAATCCAATTAATCTTAATAATATCCTCATCTATCTCCATTATCTTATCAAATAAATAATAGAAAAACAAAGAGGCCATGTGCTTGTCAAACTCCAGCCGAAAGAAACAAAGGACCATGTGCAGCCAATTCACGCCAGCCTTCAAAAAAGAAAAACAAAGTGTTGCTCCTTAGATTCGAACCAAAGACCTCACGCACCAGCCCTCTCTTCCACGTCCCTAGCCACTTCTTCCAGCCCGACTTTCATGCCAATTTACCCCACCATTTATTTATAAGACCTCCCCAGGCCGTTTACCCAAAAATAAAAAATGCAGCACGCTGCTTCAGCAGCTCGAACCTGCGCCCAACAACCTCCAAGCCTTTAAGTAGCACACGTTAGCCACTTAGCCAACCCAACTTTCATGTCTACACCCAGCCCCCAAAGTTCTTTAAAGCCTTCTTACTCGGCCCCCCTTCCCTTTAGCGTCAAAAGCCAAAAATAAACTCATCCCCCTTGTACCTCCCAAGACTCGAACCTCCTCCCTTGCAACACCCTTAGGCGCACCAAGCCAATTTTGCCCGTTAGCTTATTGTGTCACATTTTCCCCAAATTTTTACTTAACCCCTAATTGCTAAGGCTCCTTACTTTTAAAGCTTACAAATAAAAATTCCTACTATCTCGAGCCAACTTAAGGCCCTTAATTACTCTTACCATCCCATAAATAATATCATAAAAATTCAAACACAAGGAAAATCACTTAATCACAAATAGCCCCGATTTTAGGATGTTACAATTCTACCCCCTTAAAAGAATTTCGTCCTCGAAATTACTTACTATCGTCTAATCGTGTATCCTTAACTCGTCATCCCACGCTACCGCTGCGCACTCTGATCTTAAAGAACTATCATGCTTTCTACACATTCCCTACGTTCATAATCCAAGTTCCATACACTTTACTAGCAACATAAAAACGAACTAACGTAACCACAACCAAGGCAATTAAAAGTACTCCGGAAATAAGGAACTTACCCGTTGTCATATCTGGCACATCTTCCTCCTCGCGACAGCCAACTGCATAAACCAACCTTGGTTGCCTCGTCGATGCACCTTCAGCCCCTCGGCCACGCCCGTTACCATTATCATTACCTCTAGCTGCACCTCGACCTCTCTGTGGTTGCTGGCCGTCCTTCCTGAATTGACCACGTCCTTGATCCTCAGCTTGAGTCCTTGCCAACTTCCGCGGACAATTCCTTACCCGGTGCTCCATTGATCCACACTCAAAGCACCCTCTACTTCCTGCCAAACATTCTCCCGAATGAGATTTCCCGCATCTAACACACTGAGGTGGCCATTGAGCAGGCTTTGTGGCTCTTTTTGATTCCCCGAATCTAGCCCTCTTCTCCACATTACTGTCCAATCCAGGTGATCCAAAGCCTCTCTTCTATTTGTTCCTATCATGCTTCTGTCTTACTGTCTCATTGATCCCTTCGGCTACCTTAGCCTTTTCCACTAGAGACGAAAACTCACGAACTTACTGCGGAGCAATCAGTAACCTTAACTCATCTCTAAGCCCATCCTCAAAGCGGACACAGCGCTCATGTTCGGTAGCCACGATGCCTCTAGCATATCTACTCAGCCTTAGGAACTCCGCCTCATATTCCGATACTGACTTAGTTCCTTGCACTAATCCCAGAAAAGCCTTTCTCTGCGCGTCAGTGTAGCTGGTACCCACATACTTTTTCTGGAAAGCAGCCTTAAAGTAATCCCATGTCAGATCATCCGCTGTGGCACCATCTCGGACAGTGAGCCACCACTGATATGCTTCATCCTTCAGAAGCGACACGGCTCCTTTCAGCTTCTCCTCATTAGACAAGTCAAGATCGTCCATGATCCTTTCTATAGATTCTAACCAGTATTCTGCTGCACTAGGTGCCACTCCCGACACGCCCCGGAACACCTCAGCTCCGTTGGACCGAATTCGCTCGGGAACAGATTTTCGAGCTCCCAGACTTCCACCAGCCCCAGCCACCAACTCGAGAACTCGCAACACAGCTTGCGAAACTGCCTCACCTCCGATCTGATCCTGCTCCTCAGCTCCAAAAACTGGAGGTGGTGGTGGAGGTGGTACCTCATTTTCAGAACCTTGACCTGACCTGACGGGTTCAGACACAGTCATCCTACCCCTACCGCGTCCACGGCGTCCACGTCCTCTAGAACTCATTCTATCTAACGCGCTTTTAATCTGATTAAGAAAAATTTTATGGATTAGTAATTTGTTCCACTTGATTATCCGCGAAGAATTTTATGAAAAGTTCAATAGGGATTCCTTCGATCAACAATGTTTTAAGTCTTCTACCCTAGTTCACACAAAAGGGCACATCCATTCCCTAATACTTTCCATACTTATTCACTCTTTGGACATTTCTGTCCCGTTTCTATCCCAGGGGTATTTCTGTCTTTTTCCTATAAGGGTATTTTTGTAATTAAAAACCGAGAGATTTCAAACTTTAATAAAGCAGGTCGCTTTGAAATTCCCAAAACTGGAGAGTATTTCTGAAAATTTGTAAAATTTGAAGTTATGGCATCATTTTAAGAACTAGGGGTATTTTGGTAATCTTGTCAATTGGGGGTAATTTTGTAATTTTAATAAATCCGGGATATTTTAACGGTTGTAAAACTCTGAGGGTTCCTTTTTGAGGGTTTCCCCAAAAAAATTTTGAGTTCAGGGTCATTTTGGTAATTTTACAAGTTGAGGGCATTTTCGTAATTTTCCAAAACCAGAGTATTTTATTGGTGATTGCAAAGTAGAGTTTTTGAAAAAATTAAGGAAATTTTTGGGCAAAACCATTGAATTGATATTTTATGAGCTAAGGGCATTTCAGTAATTTCTTCCCTAAGGGCATTTCTGTAATTTCCGCAAATCAAATTTTTCGGGGAAAACATTGTAAAAATGGTTGTTCTCATATTTAAAAGAGTGATTTTAAGAATTTTGAAAACCAAGTCTTTGTTGTTCTCTTCTTCTTCGAAAACATGGCTAGTTCCCTTTCGGGTTTTAGTCGTTACGTTTAGCCTATGACCGAGCCCTCTTGGTCAGGGTGAACCATAGCTACGCACCAGACAGGATTCGAGTGGAGAGGAGGTGAGTCACACGGACTGCTTAAATACCAAGCTCCCACCGAACCTTTCTAGACATGCGCACAGAGGTTGCCACACCACTGAGCCCTTTGAGTTAGGGTGAACTGAAGCTACGCACCAAGTAGGATTCCTGCGAAGAGGTGGTGAGTCACTCGGACTGCTTAAATACCAGGCTCTTCCGGATCCAATCCTAGACATGCGTACAGGGGTTACCACACCCTAGCTCAGTGACTTAGCCATAGGTTAGTTTAGTTCATTAAGTCTTATGTCTTGTCTGTGTGTTTGAGAAATCTAATCCTAGGGTTCAAATTCCTATAAGTCTATTCTACGTTCCATGCTTCCTACCCTTCTACAGATAATAATTCACAAAGAGGTTCAGAAGTACTTACCTGGGCGGATAGGTGCCGGAGACTTGGTGCCATGCTTGTTCAAAACCAAAACCATTTTAAATCATTTAATAAGGCCTACTAATCATAAAACCAAACCTTTTTGGGCCTTGGGCCCCTACAGCCGAGCTTTGAACTGGGCTCTGATACCAATTTTGTAACAACCCAAACCCGGCCCAAACGCTACGACCGAATTTGGTTTATTACGGATAAAACATTTTGAAACCTTTTAAAACCGATTTAAGTTTTCGATAAAAGATAGCATCTTGTTAAAAACAGTTGAGGTGTATAAAACCCATACTTTGATTTATTTCGAAAATATTTATTAAGTCAAGTTATTATATATATTTTAGATGTACCCGATGGTACCTTAAAACCTTTACGATTGTTTTGGAAAACAGGTGAACTCACTTTTATAACAAAAAGTTTAAAACAAATATTCAAGCATAAAACAGTAATAAAGTAATCATAGGAGGCCTTATTACAACCCAATTAAAATCAAACCAAAAATAAATAAAACTTAAATAAAATATAGAAGAACCGAAATTCAAAGTCTATTAAATTAAAATCCCACCGCATGGCCACCTCAAGTCCCTCCGGCTCCATATCCGCGATCTACGTGTCACCTGAAAAATAAAGGAGAAGGTGAGTCACCAAGACTCAGTATGTAACCCTTCCCCCGGTTTAAGCAATTTCATACACAATGTATAACAATTAACATGCATCAACTCATATACCCAACCTAACCATCCATATCACCTTTCTCTACCCCGTGTGGTACCAAACCACTGGTGGTGCCAAACCACTGGTGACTTAAAGTCACAGATGTGATGCCAAATCACTAGAGGTGCCAAATCTCTGGTGTCCGAAGACACAAATCGATTGATGGGGCCAACCCATCGTGTGATGCCAAATCACTGGCGTCAATCTCGTATTATCATCTGTGGGGCCAACCCACTGTGGTGCTAAGCCACTGGGACGAGACGCTATGAGGTGCCAAACCTCTGGAGGTACCAAACCTCTGGTGACCGTAGTCACAGTGTGTTACCAAAACACTGGTGTCCGTCGACACAATATCTCTGCCCCTCCTCTCATCAACCCATATCAAGTAATTATAAACAGAGTTTATGTCAACATACATTTATCACATGTATCAAATAAGCCATGCTTCCCAAAAGCATTATTATCAATCTCATACTGACAGAGACTTACCGGGATCCTCGCTTGTACCATTAAGGCACTAAATCCATATCTACATAAAGCAGATTTACATACAACATGTATTTAATACAGTTCATTAACGGTTATAAGTGTGTATGTACACACCTGATGTCGATGAGAAGTCTAAATCCCGAAAAGAGAAGTCGGCCACCCTAGATCCACTTGTCCCTATATTCGGCCAAATACATAGATTAGCATTATGGCCTATTCGACCAACCCAAATAATTTAAAGGGGTCCTCTTTTGTACCCGAATCCTTACCTAACTGCTTTGAATACTAGCTTCAGCACCCGAATTGCGAATCTGGCTCACAACTACAATCGGTCAGTCAATATTACTCATAATCAAAGTTTTCGGCTTTTTAATCACTTAAAGTAAACCCTCTATCACCACTTACCACAACCGAATGCTAAAGATTAGGGGCTTGGGTCGACTGCTTCAAGATCTTGGGGTACCTAGCAGAGATCGATTACCAAAAGCATTTAGAAGCCTTGTTAACCATTGCCGAAATCGGCACTTACCCCTAACAGAAATCGGCAAGGAACAGAGAAGGGAAACCATGGAGTTTCGGCACACTTACCACACTTACCTTCAACTGACAACGAGGATGCAAAGAGGTCTATACTACTTTAGCATTCGGCCAATGTGCTGCCCAAAGAAGAAGAGAATTTCGGTACTTCAAAGGGGTGTATTCGCCTATTATGAAAGAAAAATAATGGAGAGAAAGAGGTGATAAGAGTTTCGGCTAAAAAGGGGTTTGAGAGAATGGAAAAATGAAAGAAAAATAAGAAGGAAAGGGGTTAGAAATTTCGGCTAAGCAAAATGAAAAAAAGAAAAGCAAGGTGGTCACTTGGTGCTTTTATAGGCATTCGGCACCCCCCCTTTTTGAGCTTGCCGTCCACTTCTCCTTGAAGTGTTTAAAATTCATTCCACTACCTTAATTCATTCTAGGCCACTTGTTTAAACCGATTCAAAATAATTTGAATTATCCCAAGGCCTAAATTCTCTCTTGCCAACTCTTGTTGATTATTCATATATTAATCCAATTAATCTTAATAATATCCTCATCTATCTCCATTATCTTATCAAATAAATAATAGAAAAACAAAGAGGCCATGTGCTTGTCAAACAGCCGAAAGAAACAAAGGACCATGTGCAGCCAATTCACGCCAGCCTTCAAAAAAGAAAAACAAAGTGTTGCTCCTTAGATTCGAACCAAAGACCTCACGCACCAGCCCTCTCTTCCACGTCCCTAGCCACTTCTTCCAGCCCGACTTTCATGCCAATTTACCCCACCATTTATTTATAAGACCTCCCCAGGCCGTTTACCCAAAAATTAAAAATGCAGCACACTGCTTCAGCAGCTCGAACCTGCGCCCAACAACCTCCAAGCCTTTAAGTAGCACACGTTAGCCACTTAGCCAACCCAACTTTCATGTCTACACCCAGCCCCCAAAGTTCTTTAAAGCCTTCTTACTCGGCCCCCCTTCCCTTTAGCGTCAAAAGCCAAAAATAAAACTCATCCCCCTTGTACCTCCCAAGACTCGAACCTCCTCCCTTGCAACACCCTTAGGCGCACCAAGCCAATTTTGCCCGTTAGCTTATTGTGTCACATTTTCCCAAAATTTTTACTTAACCCCTAATTGCTAAGGCTCCTTACTTTTAAAGCTTACAAATAAAAATTCCTACAATCTCGAGCCAACTTAAGACCCTTAATTACTCTTACCATCCCATAAATAATATCATAAAAATTCAAACACAAGGAAAATCACTTAATCACAAATAGCCCCGATTTTAGGATGTTACACGAGGCATTACTAGGCTTATACGCAAACAATCATACAGTTCTGAGACCTAACTCTCCTTCCAAATTTAAAACTTTTATTAACACCTCTTAAACATGTCTACAAAACCTAAATCACACTTTAGGAATGGTTCGGGATCAAATCGAACTCTTTTAAAGCTTTTTGGAAGACTGTAGAAAATTTCTCTAAATAGTCCACACGCCCGTGTGGAAGAAGGGACACGCCCGTGTGGAAGAAGGGACACGCCCGTGTGACATATCACACGTCGGTGTTCCACACCCGTGGTTGACACTGAATTGCATCACACGGCCTGTCACACGCCCATGTGTCTTGCCCGTGCTCGGCACTGACTTGCATCACACGGGCTGTCACACGCCCGTGTCCTTCGACCGTGTGGCGAAATAAATTCCAAATTCAGGTGCAGACCTCGCACGGCCTGGGCACATGCCCATGGCCAAGGCCGTGCCTCCAACATAGCTGAGACACACGGCCGTGTCTCTGACCGTGTGTTTAATACTGAGCATACTGACTTGTAAAATTAACATGCAGGGGACACACGTCCCAACCTCACACCCATGGGGCTGACCGTGTGTCACACACGGCCTAGACACACACCCGTGTGCCTACCCGTGTGGACTAGAACAAGGCTATTTGCCAAGCTCTTTTTATCACCCTAACTCATTCAACATAAATCACATTCAACCATTAACCAAGCAACCTAATCATGCACCATACACATTCATGAATAACCTCATATTTTCATATATTAATAATAATGAGCCATCAACTATGGCAATATACAAAAGAGTTCATCTTTAAAAGAGTCAACACCCTTGGCCAAAACAACATGACATTTCATTAAGTCTAGCCCCTATACATGCCATACTCAAAATGTTAAGTCTAAATATACCACGATGTGCTGATAGTGTGGGTGATCTTCCGATTATCTTCGTATCTCAAGCTGGCTCTTTGACACTATAAAACAAGGGAAAAGAAAGGGAGTAAGCTTTACGCTTAATAAGTCTACATGTAAACAATAAGCATCATACCATATGCTAAGCAATCACAAACATTACATATTTTGTAAGAACCATTCACATTTTCTTAATCATGCTTACTTATCCAATCTCTTACCACATTCCCACCATATGACATATATATTGCTCACATTTACTTGCACATAAACCCTGCACTCATCACCACAAAGCCACATGAAATATTTACTTAGACAAGTTTCTCGATGAACCCCTCGAAATGATATAAGTATCCGGTGGTTTCGCACATAGCCCACAATTAATCAATAATAGGGTGGTATTACACACAGCCCACCAACAGTGATAATTACGGTGGTTTCGCACATAGCCCACCAACAATGATAATTACGGATATTTATCCGTACTTACATTTCTATTTCGAGGTTCATACGAGAATTACTCATTATATAACATTTTCAATCAATCTCACCAAAAAGTATTTGCATCCAAACAATGCATCGATAGGTAACATCATGAGTATTAAGGATGTATCGTTTACAAGTAAACTTACCTCGGTGCAAAATATGTTAATTGACGATTCAGTCTGTAACCTTGCCTTTTTCTTGGTCAAGGTTGTTTCCGCAATCTTCTCGATCTATAATAATAAAATTTACTCATTCAATCATTACATAACTCATAATACATCAAAATCTCCACTTAGGCAAAATTATGATTTTGCCCCTAGGCTCGGAAATCATTTTTCGTCACATTTTCTCCTTAAAGAAGCTTAGCTGAACATTTATTTCTCTTAGAAAAATTTACAAAACCCATCATTTCATGCAATTATTACACAATTACAACATTTACAAATAAGTCTCATTTAGGTGTTTTCATGGTAACACCTTTCACAAATGTTATTCCTTAACCCACTAACAATCATTTTCTTCCATAAAAACTCAACAAACAACTTAGACACTCTCATGGCAAGTCCCTAAAATTTCTACCATTTTGCAAGATAGTCCCCTCATTAGCTAGCTTTAGGGGTTCCATAAGTAAAAAAAAATTATCAAGAAAAACCTCTAAAATCACTTACGTGCAAGAGATTAGCTTGGTTGAAAATTTGAACTCCAAAAACCCTTATTCTCTCTTCAATTTTTAGTGGAGAAGAAGTGTGAATAGTAAAAGATGACAACTCTTTTATTTATATTATTTTATTCATTTTTGGTCACCTAATATCTCCAAAATCTTGACCAAATTAATGTCTTTGTCCCCCCTTGGCTGGCCATCACTCTTAGGGTGGTATATTTGCACTTTAAAGACCTCCAATTTAATATTCCATAGCTATTAGACACTCCTAACTTGAAAAATGGAACTTTCGCACTTTATGCGATTTAGTCCCTTTTTTACAATTAAGCATACAATCGCTAAAATTAAGGCACCAAAATTTTTATGCATCCTTATAAACTTGCTATAACACATAAAATAATATTAAAATAATTTTCTTTAACCTCGGATTAGTGGTCTCGAAACCACTGTTTCAACTAGCCCCAAAATTGGGCAGTTACAACTGTCCCCCTTTAGAGATTTTCATCCTCGAAAATATTATCGGTAAAATGTTTGGGTACTATTTAACCATGGCTTCTTCCATTTCCCACGTAACTTCTTCTACACCGTGTTTTTGCCATAATACTTTCACTGAGGCTATACTTTTGTTCCTCAACTATTTAACCTCTCGAGCCAAAATCTTAATTGGTTCCTCTTCATATGTCATGTCCAATCGTATTTCAATTTCGGTTAGAGGGATTACATACGAAGGATCTGATCGATATCGCCGCAACATCGACACATGAAACACGTTGTGTATTCTCTCTAGCTCTGCCGGCAAGGCCAACCAGTAAGCTACTGGCCCAATCCTTTCAATAACCTCATACGGCCCTATGAATCGTGGACTCAATTTGCCCTTTCGACCAAATCTCAATATTTTCTTCCACGGGGATATTTTCGGAAATACTTTATCGCCCACTTGAAACTCGATTTCTTTCCTTTTTAAATCCGCGTATGACTTTTGTCGATCTGAAGAAGCCTTTAGACTATCACGGATCACGGATCACTTTCTCTTCTGTTTCTTTAACTAGATCAACCCCGTGAATTTGCTTCTCATTAAGCTCGGTCCAATACAAAGGAGTCTGACACTTGGTCCATATAAAGCTTTGTACGGTGCCATCCGTATACTCGACTGATAACTGTTATTGTAGGAAAACTCAACCAAAGGTAGACATTTTTCCCAACTACCTTCAAACTCTAAAACACTGCATCGGAGCATATCCTCAAGAACTTGAATCTCTTTCAGATTGGCCATTGGTTTGAGGATGGAATGCAGTACTAAAATTAAATCTTGTATCCAAGGCTTCCTGCAACTTCTTCTAAAACCCCGAATTAAATATTGGATCTCTATCCGAGATAATAGATATAGGCACCCCATGTAATCTTACAACCTCAACAATATACAGTTCGACCAATTTATCAAGTGAGTAATCCATACGCACTGGTATAAAGTGAGCCGATTTCATTAATCTATCCACAATAACCCACACAGCATCTTTCTTTTTCGGAGTCGTAGGTAACCCCGTTACGAAATCCATTGTGATTCGATCCCACTTCTGCTCGGGGACCATCACTAGCTGAAGTAATCCCGAAGGTACTTGACGGTTGACTTTCACTTGTTGATAGATCAAACACTTTGTAACAAACTCAGAGATGTCTCTTTTCATACCCGGCCACCAATACAACTTCTTTAAATCATTGTACATTTTCGTGCTGCCCGGATGTACTGACAAGCAACCATTGTGTGCTTCATGTAAAATTTTCCAGATTAACTCATCATCCTTAGGTACACAAACTCTATCACGAAACATCAAACAATCATCTGTACCAACCCGAAAGTCAGAGTCACTTCCTGATCCGCACCGAGCTCTTTTAACTTGCATCTTACTATCATTCCTTTGAGCTTCACATATCTATTGAAGAAACAATGGCCTAGCCCTCAACTCGGCCAATATAGCTCCAACATCGGTCAATGCTAAACTCGTATTCATAGCTCTAAAAGCATACATGGATTTTCTGCATTCACTTTCCCCGGGTGGTATTCAATTACTAGCTCATAATCTTTCAATAATTCGAGCCATCCCTGTTGTCACAAATTCAAATCTTTTTAGTCCATCAAGTATTTCAAGCTCTTGCAATTGGTGAAGATTCGACATTTTTCACTATACAAATAATGACATCAAATCTTCAACGCAAAAACGATCGCAGCCAACTCCATGTCATGAGTCAGATAATTTTTCTCATGCGATTTTAGCTGTCTCGAGGCATAAGCTACTACTTTACCCTCTTGCATCAACACACATCCAAGACCTTTTAATGATGCATCACTGTAGACCACAAACTCCTTTCCCGACTCAGGTTGTACTAAAATCGGCGCCTCAGTCAACAATGCTTTCAATCTATTGAAACTCTGTTGGCATTTCTCGGTCCATTCAAACTTAACATCTTTATGCAACATTTTTGTCATCCAGGTAGCAATCATGGAGTACCCTTTTACGAGACGTCTGTAGTACCCCGCTAAACCCAAAAAGCTTCTAATCTTTGACACATTCCTTGGCGGTTTCCACTCCACAATAGCCGAGATCTTGATTGAATCAGCTCTAACGCCATCACTTGACACAATGTGTTCTAAAAATTCGACCCCCGGAGCCAAAACTCACTCTTGCTAAATTTAGCATACAACTGCTTGTCTCTTAGAGTTTGCAACACAATTCTCAGGTTTTCTGCGTGTTCATTCTTATCCCAGGAATAAATTAGTATATCGTCAATAAAAACGACTACGAACTTATCCAAATACTACCAAAAAATACGATTCATTAAATCCATAAAGATCTCAGGAGCATTTGTTAAGCCGAATGGCATGACAAGAAACTCATAATGGTCATACCTAGTCCAAAATGTAGTTTTCGACACATCTTGCTCTTAACCCTCAACTGGTAATAGCCAGACCTTAAGTCTATCTTAGAAAACACCGTAGCTCCATTCAGTTGGTTGAATAAGTCATTTATCCTTGGCAAGGGATACTTATTATTCACTGTTACCTTTTTGAGTTGTCTGTAGTTTATACACAATCTCATCGATCCATCTTTCTTCTTCACAAAATGTACCGGAGCACCCCTATGGTGAGTAGCTCAGTCTCGCAAAACCCTTATCCGTTAACTCTTGCAACTAAACCTTCAATTCTTTCAACTCCAATGGTGCCATCCTATACGGGGCCACAAAAATAGGTGTTGTACCTGGAACTAACTAAATCCCAAACTCAACTTCTCTAAATGGGGGTAATCGGGTAACTCTTCCGGAAACACATCCGGATACTTGCACACCACAGGCACTGATTCAACCTTTACCTCTAACTCCTGAGTATTCAGCACAAAGGCGAGATAGGACTCATACCCTTTTCTCAAGTATTTTTCAGCTACCATTGACAAAATCACTACAGGCAAACTATCCGATTTACCTGATTCAACCCAAATGACATCTCCATCTACACATCTCAATTCAATAAATTTACTACAACAGTTTACTAAAACATCATGAGTAGTCAGCCAATCCATGCCAAGAATCAAGTCAAATTCATCAAACGACAATAGCATAAGGTTAGCCGAAAAACAATGACCTCTAGCTGTCAAAGGACAATTCCTGCACACTTTGTCAACTAGCACATGTTTGCCTAACGGGTTAGACATTTTTACTACAAATTTTGTTGACTCAACAATCATACTCATGCTAGATGCCAATTTCATGCAAATATAAGAATGAGTAGACCCCGGATCAATCAAAGTAACAACAGAAATATTGTGAAGAGTAAATGTATTTGTTCTGGAGTTGATGCCTCTTCGCGAGTGCGAATGGCATAAGTCCTTGAAGGTGCTCGACCCTCCGATCTCACAGCAGAGTTTCTAGGCGCACCTCTACTACTAGTCCCACCTCCTGGGTTCTTTTGTGGTCTACTCCTCGAAGGTACATTGCTCGCTCTTACTTCTTGCTTTCTATCCTTATCGTCCCTCTCTGGACAGTTACGAATGAAGTGGTTGGGCGAACCACACTTGTAACAATTATGGTTATTTCCCCAACACTCCCTAGTATGTTGCCTACCACAATTTGGACACTTCGGTTGATTTGACTTTGTATTGCCCACACTTGCCATCGAGGTGGCTTGAACTCTCGAGCCCAAATACGTGTTACCTCGATCTCGGTGTGAATGCCCAACTAAGGCAGTCGTCCAGGGATTTATTACATTGGACCTCTTTTATTGAGCTTGGAACGATTTACTCATTGGCTTCTTCCTTGCATCTCAGGCCTCAATCATGGCTTTTCTCTTTTCCTTATTCAGCTCTTCAGCCTTGTAAGCCCTATCAACCAACACCACAAATTCTTTCAGTTTCAAAATCCCAACTAGCAATCTGATGTCCTCATTCAGTCCATCTTTGAACCTCTTGCACAAAATAGCTTCCGTAGACACACACTCTTGAGCGTACTTGCTGAGCCTAAAAAACTCGCGTTCATACTCTACCACAGTCATTTTGCTTTGCTTTAATTCAAGGAATTGTTTCTATTTCTGATCTACAAATCTCTAACTTATGTACTTCTTTCAGAACTCTTCTAAGAAGAAGTCTCATGTCACTCTCTCCCTTGGAACTATCGATGTCAACATTTTCCACCAACGATATGCCGAGTCCCTTAGTAATGACACGGTGCATTTTAAGCTTTCCTCAAGCGTGCGAGAGAGTTCATCGAATACCCTCATAGAGTTCTCAAGCCAGAACTCCGCCCTCTCAGGATCATCGTCGATATTAGCTCTAAATTCCTCGACCCATTGTTTTCAAATCTTATCAACTGGGGATTTGGTCATTCTCACCAAATTTATACCTTTAGGAGCCACAGGGATTGGCTGAGGTATAGGCGGGGGTGGAGGAGGTTGAGCATTAGGGTTTGCTCGTAAAAACTCGTTGTACCAGTTACTCATCATGTGGAGAAAGGCCTCCCGAGCCTTTTCTCTTTGACCCATATTCTCGGGTCTACTTTCTATAGGCGTGGTCCCTTGCGCAGGAGCCGGCGTGTTACTGGCAGCAGCATCATCAGCAGCTGCTCGGTCAGGATCCATTTACTATACAAAAACACAGTTTAAAAATTGTCAGAAGTCACCACACTATCAATATACGTCTATGGCATGTATAGCTAAGCTCTTATACATGCTACGGTAGCCCTAGAACCGACTAAACCATATCTTTGATACCACTAAATGTAACATCCCTTACCTGCATTCAATGCCGGAATAGGGTACGAGGCATTACTAGGCTTATACGCAAACAATCATATAGCTTTAAGACCTAACTCCTTCCAAATTTAAAACTTTTATTAACACCTCTTAAACATGTCTACAAAACCTAAATCACACTTTAGGAATGGTTCGGGATCAAATCGAACTCTTTTGAAGCTTTTTGGAAGACCTTAGAAAATTAAGGATGTATCGTTTACAAGTAAACTTACCTTGGTGCAAAATATGTTAATTGACGATTCAGTCCGTAACCTTGCCTTTTCCTCGGTCAAGGTTGTTTTCAGGATCTTCTTGATCTATAATAATAAAATTTACTCATTCAATCATTACATAACTCATAATACATCAAAATCTCCACTTAGGCAAAAATGACCATTTTGCCCTTATACTTGGGCAAAATTACGATTTGCCCCTAGGCTCGGAAACCATTTTTCATCACATTTTCACATTAAACAAGATTAGCTGAACATTTATTTCTCTTACAATAATTTACAAAACCCATCATTTCATGCATTTATTACACAATTGCAACATTTACAAATAAGTCTCATTTAGGTGTTTTCATGGTAACACCTTTCACAAATGTTATTCCTTAACCCACTAACATTCATTTTCTTCCATAAAAACTCAACAAACAACTTAGACACTCTCATGGCAAGTCCCTAAACTTTCAACCATTTTGCAAGATAGTCTCCTCATTAGCTAGCTTAAGCTTTAGGGGTTCCAAAAGTAAAAAAAATTATCAAGAAAAACCTCTAAAATCACTTACTTGCAAGAGATTAGCTTGGCTAAAAATTTGAACTCCAAAAACCCCTATTCTCTCTTCAATTTTCGGTGGAGAAGAAGTGTGAATAGTAAAATATGACAACTCTTTTATTTATCTTATTTTATTCATTTTTGGTCACCTAATTTCACCAAAATTTTAACCAAATTAATGTCTTTGTCCCTCCATTGGCCCGAGAATTGATGTGTATTCGAGTCATAGGAGCTAGTAATTGCCGATATGCTCATATTGGTGGTGTTATTGTTGCTGTGATCAAGGAAGCAGTACCAAATACACCTCTAGAAATAGCAGAAGTCATCAGAGCTGTAATTGTACGTATTCGTAAAGAACTCAAACGCGACAATGGGATGACAATACGATATGATGACAATGCTGCCGTTGTCATTGATCAAGAAGGAAATCCAAAAGGAACTCGAATTTTTGGTGCGATCGCCTTGGAATTGAGACAGTTAAATTTCACTAAAATAGTTTCATTAGCTCCCGAGGTATTATAAGACAAGACCCAAGTATAGTTAGAGTATTTAGAGTATTTTAATGGCATAGATTAATTAGTAGATTGTGTCTCACGTAAATACCTTTACGAAGTAAAAAAAAAAAGACTACGTTGGTTATATCAAAATTCGGGAGCAAAAAAAATTTTAGTTTACCATGGGTAAGGACACTATTGCTGACATAATAACCTCTATACGAAATGCTGATATGAATAGAAAAGGAACGATTCACATAGGATCTACTAACATCACTGAAAACATTGTTAAAATACTTTTACGAGAAGGTTTTATCGATAATGTAAAGAAACATCGGGAACGCAAGAAATATTTTTTGGTTTTAACCCTACGGCATAGAAGGAATAGAAAAGGACCACATAGAACTATTTTAAATTTACGACGGATCAGTCGACCAGGTCTACGAATCTATTCTAACTATCAACAAATTCCTAGGATTTTAGGCGGGATGTGGATTGTAATTCTTTCTACTTCTGGGGGTATAATGACAGACCGTGAGGCTCGACTAGAGGGAATCGGTGGAGAAATTTTGTGTTATATATGGTAATCCGTCCGGTATACGAATTGTATCCGAAACTCTCGATGCGATCGAGCTTTGTGGATTGACAAGCTACTAACACTAGTTAATTTTTAAAAGTTCTACATTGAAGGGAAGAGTTTGAATAGTGTGATACTAGATGACCAACCCTACTTTAGGTATGTTCTAACTTGTCATCGTGGCTTAATCATAGAAATGAATGGCCAATAGGTGGTAAGGATGGGAAAATGATGCTTTATAAAGTCCCCAAACATGTTGACCTCGTCTAGAATTATATAGAGTGTCATGTAAGCTTGGCACAACTCATCAATCATTCAATTTTTAATGAATAGTGTGGTTCAAAAAAGGTGTGAAAGGAATGCCCTAGTATGCTTGTGACAATTCGCCTAATCAATGATGTTGTTAGGGAGGTCTTTGAATAAGGTGTGGATGTTTATGTTATGTATTTTTCTTTTACTTGAATTTATTATTCTTGCTAACTGAAAGTCTTGCCTTGTTTTTGGGGAGTGCTTCTTTTATGCAAGGTAATTGTAAACCAAGTGCTGTCTTAAAAGATGTAGTCTCTAAAGATGCTTTAGTTGATCCAAATAATACGATTCTTAAGCATGCTTTAGTTACTCATGTTGAAAGACTATCATTTGAGATTAGGAAGATGAGAAGGCATTCCTCTGGTAATGACTAAGGGAAGGATCTCCCTTGGCTTCTCCTATAGAATCATCGGCTTCGCCAACTCCACAAGGTACAACATTTCTAGGATGGTTGGGCTAACATACTATCTCCCCTTTTAAACTTAGTTTTTTTTTTAGACAAAGGGAAACATGTTATGGTTTAGGGATATGGGGGGCATCATTAAGGATTTTGAAGTTCTCTTGCAAATTAACAATGTAAGTACAATTACAACATTTAATTATCTTCTTTATCTAACTGACAATGATGTCTATCATTTGTTCTTGAAGAGTTCGTTTTCATGTCTGTCAAAGTTTGAGCAAACATTTTTATTAAGGAAGAATTCACTCTTATGGTTGGGGATCAACATCTAGGCAATGTTGGTTTAAATAATAATATCATCATAGTTCAATATGACAAGCTCACCATTGTTTATCAAATGATAGGGAAATTATCTCCAAGTTGGAGAGTAATATCTAGAAAGAGAAAATATGAGTTGTTCATTTTAAAGGTTTAAATGACTATGTTTATCACTCGTAACAATCATTACAAAACGTAGTGGCTAAAAATCATTGATTTAAGGACCAACTTCGCTAGAAAATTTTAAAGTTGGAATTTGTGGTGAAAAATGTGTTAAAGAAATGCATTGTGATATTCAAGTTCTAAAAGTGAAACATGACTAGATCACGTAGGAAATGCATGTAAGGCTTGATAATAATGCCTCAAGAGTTCAAGAGTTAGAGGTAAATTTTGTCATTACGGATCAACAACATTAAGAAGTTCTTGCCAAAAGTGAGTTAGATGCAAATGCTAGCTTTAGATGCGATGTTTGCTTGGTTCAAGATTTTACTTTTGCTAGTAACTTGCTAGTGATGGAACGCCGGTACCCCATGGCGCAGCAGAATAAAATTAGATCCGGCTATCCAAATCATGGATCCATGTGTGAGGAACGAATCGGGGTGAAACAAAGGTTTCGAAATTACCAAAACTTCAATCTGAGTAGACAGCGACGCCTTGGCAACAAGAGTTTTGATCTACTGTCGAATCAAGCCTCAACCTTTTCCGATGCCGGCCTCTACGTAATCCACCCGGTTTGACTATGAACGGAAGAAATCTCCAAAACTGTTTTGGAGGCTTATTTGCTTGACGGCTGCTAGACCTAACAAGCAATCACTTAGGGTTTTCATATTTTGTTTTGTCTCCTTTTAATACCTTTTATAATGGGTGCCTTTCTCATTGGGCCTTTTATAATAGGTATCCTCTTAATTGGGCCTTTTATAATTGGTATGTCTTGAATGTATTACAAGATTAAATAAATACAATAAAGTTTTTAACCGAAAATTATAATTACATTAATTATATCTGAAAATTATAATTACATTAATTATAATAAGGATTCCGGTAAACTATATTTATTTAAAT
This sequence comes from Gossypium australe, assembly GCA_005393395.2. Taxonomy (NCBI): domain Eukaryota; kingdom Viridiplantae; phylum Streptophyta; class Magnoliopsida; order Malvales; family Malvaceae; genus Gossypium; species Gossypium australe. The sequence continues at coordinate 42,753,329 of CM016625.1, read as the reverse complement.
TTATATATGAATCAAATTCATATATTAATAAAATTATGTTATCATTATGTGTACAACATCCTTGTACATATAATATGTTCAATATTTGATTGCCCAATTAAATTAATTCTTTAATTAATTTAATTTATGTGACAACCAAGCACAATACCAACTATATTTTATTCCGTTCATTTCAACCATAGGGTGTAACCCTGTAGGTTCTTGCAACGTTAGCAGTAATACTAGAACGATTCTATTGTCACAGACAATGAGTGGCATCTAGCAATGCATCATTGCTACCTAAGTTACAAGAAGTCATGATTCGACATAACCTTTCGTGATTAACCTTTCATGCATTAATCCTTAAGTCCTTTATCTCTGGAACGGATACAAGTCATGGGATAGTCACACTTGCATAATCCATCCCATGTTTCTTGATATCTTGAGTAGACTATGATATACAAATTAGTATGACATCTCATATCAACTTATTTGAGCATGGCCATGCATTTCTAGTCTCACTCAATCAAGTGGCCTAAGATATTACTCCTATTATGTAGGAGGGACTTATCCTTTATTGATCAACCATATCCCTCTACATAGATTGTGGTATATCCAACATCAGCCTTTATAGAACAACCTGTTATGGTGTACGTTTGACTGTATCAAAATATACAACTCACGATGCTGGGATAATAATGATCTCAAGTCTGAGGATCATATACATATTAATCACTATGAGTAATGTTGTGACAATTACATAATAATCCAAGAAACATACTCATAGCGGGTCAATCCAATATGTTGTTCTCTAACACACATATTCATGCATTGATTTTGACACTCCATATCAATGACAACTCTTTATCATCAATCAACTACATGTTAGTCTTAATGCATTATTATTGTCCTAGTCAACAATAATACTCGACTAAGGATCTTTTAAGAATAATCATATTATTCTCAGGACATTATTATAAAACAGTTTATCTATACACACAGAAAGAAAAACTGAAATAATAATGACAACGCTTTATATTAATAAACATGGTAAATTAAGTATGTTATTACAACCATCTCATGATTGATCTTTGGGCATACTCTTACAGCTAGGGAGCCTCTTAATTTGGTGGATGTAGGTTTGTTGATCTTCATATATTTTAAAGTCATTCAACCTTTGCAATCCTTCAAGCCTTTAGTGGGAAGCTTGACGGGACAAGATGCATAGTCTAGGCCATCTTAAGGTATTCTTGAGGATTATCTTGATGTATAAGTTTGTTCATGGTTATTTTTATCTATGTACTTTTACTGTTACAATGTACTTCACACATTTATTCTTCTACGAAAGATTCTTGTAACTAATATGTTATTATTATGTATATTTTTCTTGAGCACTATATATGATAATATTTTTTTAACAGTTAATTATTGTTTATTTTGTGATGCTTGTGCTTTACTAATTTGTGATCCTGAAAAAGGTAAATTAAAAGTAGTACTTAGTGCACTTCGAATGGAAATGATAATAATGCTTTTGTTTACTTTTCCTAAAAAGTCGACAGTACAATTGGTTGGCTTTATCAGGTGAAAACTAACTTTTTGAAAAGGCATGATATTTCAAACTTGGAGTTTTGTAGGGTTTTATTCTTGCGACCTTGGATATTGGTGAAGTTCTTGCTTCATGCTTCAGAAGTTCAATACCTCTCTCCTTGGCTTCGAGTTTTTTTTTTACCTTAACATCCTTTTTTTAAGGTATCAAATGGGGGGTTTATGTATCATTATCCCTAGCTTTGAGGTTTTTTTACCTCTTTATCCTTTTTTAAAGCACCAAAGTGGTTCCCGTACTGCTCTCATTGGCTTTACAAAGGGACATGTCGCTTACCCTTGGGATAATCTTGTACCCATGTCAGGTGGGTCCATTATTCTCTTTAAATATTGGAGTTTGGTGAAGTTGATTGAAGATTTCAATGCTTAATAAACTTTGAATCTAAATAGATCAAATGAGATGTCCTCAAAAGTTGTCTCATGATGGCAAGTTTATGAGAGAATGAACGAAATGTCTAGAAAGATCATTCTTTAGCAAAATGGGTGAGGGTTTCATAAAGTAGAGATGATGCGGCGGTGGACTCCCTTACTTGTGGTGGCATTTTAAGTGTGATTTTGATAGTGTGTATGATGTTTTAAAATATTATTGTTGAGTTTTTTCTTGTGCTTTAGCTTGTGTTTTGCATCATTTTTAATATATTCATCTAACAACTTGTTGTCTTTGAATCTATAGGATTTCTTTGTAAGCCAACTATTTCTTTTTTCGATCGATCCTTCTCATTCACACCTCCTCGTGTTTTACTACAAACCATCCTATGTTGCTAGGGGTGCATTTTTAACCATGCCTTTCATGTGAACAAGGTCGGATCTTGATAAAGACGACTGATAAGAGTTCATGTTGTGTAGAATTTCTAAACAAAAGATTACGCCTTTATTGAACCCACGTGACTTTATTTTCATCACTTTTCCCTTCATGCATGTTAATTTTTTTGTTGTTGATGTATTGATGCTTCAGCCTTAGTAGACCAACTACAGTAAAACTTTCTATTTTCGTAATTGCAACTACGATGGTGATGATCTAAAGAGACAACGAGATTTCTTTTAACACTTTTTACATATTGGGCCTGACAGATCCTTGAGATAGCCTATTCATGGCTTCACTTTTTTTCCCAGAGTTGACCTTGTCCTTATCAAGTAGATGTTCATTGGCTTATAGGCTCTCTAAGATATGCCACTAGCTTTATCGTTTGTTGGAACATGCTTTTGCATAGTTGGTCTTAATGTTTAAAGGTTTGATCATTTAAGCTCTCTAGTTTCTTTTCTTTCTTCTATCTTTTTTTTTTTTTGCAAACCAATCCCTTTTGAAGGATGTTTCCCTTATTTTTAAAGTATTTTGGAGGTCGAGGTTGCCTTTGTCCTCATCATTTAAATTAAGGTGGCTAATGCTCATTAATTCTTGTTATACAAACATTTGGTAAGGCTTGTCGACAATTTGGCCCAACTTTTTTAAAGTGTTTATGTTTAGTCTTACTAAATCCCATCTTAGTTAATTAAATACCACTTTAAGATCTTCCTCTTCTCTATGCACGTGATCTAATATTTCTTTTTTATTTTGGGTGAAGTAGTTAATAATTCTATTACAAAGACAAGCTACATGAAGGTAAAAAAATCTAAGAAGACATCATTTGCTTTGTACACCCTTTGGTGGATCGATTGTTGTAAGATGAATTGGAGACTATGTGAGGAAAGAAGTATAATTTTTCATCCTTTTTTTTTCTTGCTCTTGCATTTTTACTTTTTATAGTCCCTTGTTTCTACTTTAGGTTCTTGCCCTTTTTTGACAATTGGGGCACCCATGTTTTGATGTCCAATGGGGAGAACTAAAGATCAATCTTTTTCCCTTGAAAGAGAATTAAATAGAGGTTGTTTTAGTAGTTTACTTTTAACTCAATGACACGGTTTTCCTATGTGAGCTCTTTTCTATGGTAAAAAGGTGAGGGAATATCAATAAGGAGAAGCTAAAGAGATTGAGCGATTCTAGAAAGATTATCATCAGTTGTTATCTTTAGGAGCTTGTCTTTCATGAGGCTCCTCTTTTTATACATGGGTGATGATTGCACGCTAATTGAGGAGGAAAAGCTCAAAGCCGTTAACCTTAATGATGTGGAGGAATGGATTAGCTTGCTATTTTTTAAGTTGACCTCTATGGGAATATGTATGTTTTCCTAAAGAAAAATTCAACTTTAATTGATGATAATCAAAGGTTCTTTTTAGAGATTTTTTGTCATGCACTGGTAAGCTAGGACTTCCTTGATTCTTAGATCACTAATCTAAGACTTCACCTCTTTTTAGTTCTACTTTGGGGTTTTCTTATTGCCATCTTCCTGCTAGTTGGTGTGTTGCTTCACAAATTTCTCCAATTTGCCTTTTTTTTATAGCCACTTTGATAGTAATTTTTCGGTAAAGGCAATTTTTCATGCATGTCCAAGTGAAACTAGCATTTCATCAAAGATTCACTTATTCGAGGGTTTGATTGTATTGGTAGGGTAGATTCAAGAATTCCTTCTTTTTTAACCCTTCTCAAGATAGAGTCCAACAAAATGTTAAGTATAGCTATAAAACAAGGTAATGGCTCCATTTTGGGCCTCTATATCGGTAGTCTTGATGTTGAGATTTTAGGATTTCCTTTTCCCATCAATAAAGGAACTACTAATATTTCTTCCCTCTTGAATTTAGACTTTCTTAGGCCATAAAAGACTAAATTTGGTATAGGAGGGTATTGCACTTTTCAATGTTCTTCGGTTTTTCTTCCCATGTGACTTTTGACTGTCTGAAGGGGACAACTTGGGGCTAATACTATTTGTGCTAAAGATACATATATTCATGCAATCAGGCATGGAAAACTCATCATGGGCCCGTAATTCCCACTAGTGTTGAACTAGTGGCGTAAAGGGTTTCCTACTAATAAAATTTAGTGGTGAACCTCCAATTGTTGCCTTTGATGGACAACCAAGACTTACAAAAGAATACATTTATGAATCTAATGTGTGAGTTGAAGAAAGTGTGGATTGTATAGTGTAGGAACCTATATTTGAAACCTTAAAAGAAAAAAAAAACTAGTGAAAAATAATTGAAGTGCTAGTTGTAATTGCCAATAAGGTGGTATTGCGATATGAACAGAGAAAACAAAAACACAAGTCATTTATGTAGTTCTATTTCCCCACATCTATGGAGCCTAGCTTAGAGAGTAAATCCACTATCTTTAATCTCAATACAACAAGTGATTTAAAGTCATATCGTACCCTGGTATAGCAACCTTGCTTTTGTATCTAAATATCTAGACCACTCACCTTTAAATTTTCCCCTAAAAAGCTAATTTGTAAACCAAGCAATAAACTTGTAACATTCTGTTTTCAGTGAAATCAGAACAGTGGTTCTGGACCATAAATCCGAGTTAAAAAGAAAATTTATTTTAATGTCATTGCATTGTCTGCATTATGATAGGAATGATGTATGAAAATTCTGATAAGAAAATTTTACCGATTATGTGTTTAATTATGGAAAGGACCAAATTGCATAAAATGCAAAAATTGAATTCTAGTAGTTAAAAGGATTAATTAACTATGGAATTCAAAACTTGAGGTCCTTATATGATAATTAGACCATTAGAGAAAAGTTAGTAGATATTTATGATGAATCATCCATGAAAAAATTAGAAAAGGACAAGGATTAAATTGGAAACTAAAATAATTAAAAGATGATAAATTAAATAAATGTTTAATATCATCATTTTATATCATCTTCATCCCCAAATACATGGAAACCCTAGGAAAGAGAAATCAAACTTTCTTGGCTTGATTAGGTATGATTTATTATCCTGTTTTTAGTAATTTTTATATATTCGAGTTCGGATTAGCTTAATCTATGTATTTTAGGAATCGATTTGCAAAGTTATCAAAGTATGAAAATCTTGCCATGGATGAATATGCTGAAAATTTGAAATTTATGGTAGAAAATGAAAGGTTGTTGATAGATAAACAACTTTTACAAAGAGAATTTTCATGAAATTATGATTTAGGGACTAAATTGAAAAATTGTAAAACCCATGGAAAATTTCTAATTTTTGTGAAATTTATGGGCTGTTATTAAGACATGCAAAAATTGGTTGAGCTTGGAATAAAGATTAAATTGCATGAATTTTACTTTCTGAGCTTAGGGACGAAATCGCCATTTATGAAAAGTATAGGGGTAAAATAGTAATTTTGACTAAGAAGTGAATTGAGTTCAATTAAGTATGAAATGGATTAAATTGATATTAAACTTATTTATATAGATCCGTAAAACTCAAGTACGAAGTTAGATCGAGGAAAAGAAAAAAATGCTGGATTAGTAGATTTGCATACACGAACAAGTGTCGAGGTAAGTTCGTGTAACTTAATTATGTGTATTAATATGTTTGAATTGAATGTTGTATTTGTGTGAATTACATAAATGTTTAATGTATGAAATTAATCACATGTTCGATATTGCTCGATAAATGATAAATTCTGTTAAAATAACAAAATGCAATGGATATAGTATTTCCCGTAATGATTATAGTCCTACACGTGTTGCGGACATTATAGCTCGGACGAGCATCCTGTTAAAAGCCTTCTCGAGCATTTCCTATTATATAGTTCCTGCAACCATCGTAATCAGTAGTGATCCTGCATGTGTTACATATTACCGCAGCTCTTTGTGAGCGTTCTGTTACATGATTCAATCGGTTGTGATCCAGCATATTATGTAAACACAAACGCAGCTCCACGTGAGCTTCCTGATATAGGATCTTATGAGCTTCCTGACATGGCTCTCTTGAACTCTCTGTTACCTTATCTGGTGCTCCCTGATAATAACTCTTCGGAGTTACCTGTTAAGCTCTATGAGCTCCCTGATTAAAACTCTTATGAGTTTCCTGTTTAGCCTAGATAAGCGTCCTGTTACATGGCTCATTTGAGCAACTTGATATATGTGGCTCGAGAATGTGCTCCCTGATTCTGTGCCCTATCGAGTACCCCTGAACATGAATTGACGGATCACTGATTTGAATACCTTGCATATACCACTAGAGTATCCATCGAAATTTCAATGATTCAACGAATAAATTCTCGAAATGAGAATCTATAAGATTAAGTGAATTATATCTCGAAAGTTCCTAAAATTCCTGAAAATTTGTAACATGATGAGCTCATCCATGCTATTTAATTTACATGTGAATTATATGACTAACATACTTGTTTAAGTGTATGTGATTAGGCAAATTTTGCTAATTTGTTGGCAATCATGTTAATGTATGCTTTTTTGAATGGATGTAATTGGTAAGTTTAATTCTTGTTATACAAGCTTACTGAGCATTAATTGCTTACTAGGTTTTATTTTCTCTGTTTTATAGTGCTTGAAAGCTCGAAAATGTTGGAGATTGGTCAGAGCATCATCACACTATCCGCTCGCTCATTTTGGTATAAATAATAAACTTATTTTGGTATAATGGCATATATAGGTTAACTTGACCAAATGATGGCTTGTAAATGGATGTTTGTAATCTAGAAATTGGTATGGCTAGTGATGTTTGATTTGGTATATTACTACAATGTTATATCATTTTAATATATATATATATATATATATATATGTATGGTATGGTTAGATTAAATTAAGGTAAACTATATGCCTTAACAAGAGGTAAGTTTGGTTCTATGAATATAGGTGATGTTATATCATTCATGTTAATGATGTTTGCTTGGTTTAATGTTTGGAATTGGTTGATGGTAAACTTTGGGTGAGAAATAAAGCTAGGATATGGCTTTATTTTTTCCACACAGGTAGACACATGGGCATGTGTCTTGACCATGTGTGACACAGCCTGGCACATGGACATGTGGTTTGGCCGTGTGTCCCCTGCACCTTAAAATTGAGAAACAGAATGCTCAGAATTGAGCACATGGATAGAGACACGAGTTTGTGTCTCAGTCGTGTATGATACACGACCTAGAACACGGGCGTGTGTCTTGGTCGTGTAACACTTGCACCTAATTTTGGAAAATTAAATTGACCACACGGCCTAGCACACAGTTGTATGGCTGGTCTTGTGGCACAAGTCAGAGAGTTGCACGGGTTAGGACATGGGCTAGGACACAGCTGTGTGTCCCACACCGAATACCCACACGGTCTGAGACATGGGCATGTCACTTGGCCGTGTGAGCCACATGACCTACCCACACGGGCGTGTGACCCCTGTATATAAGAAAAATTTTGAAATTTTGCGAAAAATTTTCTGAGTTCCCGATTTAGTCCCGACTTGATTTAAATATTTAAATTGGGCCTTGAGGGCCCATTCAAGGGACAATATGATTAGTTTCGGATATGAATATTAAATGACTCGAATTACATGAAATATTCTGTAAACTTTGGTAATGTTTCGTAACCCTGTTCCGGCGACAGATACGGGCTAGGGGTGTTACAAAACTTGTTTACAATCTCAATTACAAGTTCTTCAATGAACAAATAAGTTTTAGTTCACTTGATTACAAAACCTACACAAGTCCCTCCAAATATATAAGAGTTCGAGGCTTGTTATGTTGCTAGACCAAATATAATTAATTCCCTTATGAAATTGCAGCTAAAATAGCATATACAATATAATAAAGTCTAAGATAATGTAAAGATATTAAAGATAAGTCTTTAGGAAGTCCCAACCAAATCTCCTTATTTAAAGGGATTTGATTGCTTGATCTTGTTCAATCCAATCCTCAAGATATGTTGCTATAAATGGATTGGTCTTCCAAGATAAGCCATCAAACATTGAAGAAATCATCTAATTCAACGTCAACTAATTTAGTTGAAAATATTTACAAATCCAAATAAGTCAATTTACATTGATTGTCATAGTGTTAACCATAGCGGTCACTACCACTGGTATTATGTGAGTTACTACTCACATACTTGCCTCAACAATAAAACATTTATCAATGTTCAACAAGCCTTCAATATTTAAAGCACAAATCTGACTTTACTAAGTAAACTTCAATCCATAATGATCTACCCAAATCTCATCAAATTAATTACCCTTTATATAAAAACACAAATTATTGAGATAAATCTTTATAAAGTCAGCTTACATGATCTTAGATTGCATATCTCAGTATATAAGGTAAGTAGATCACATGATCTTCTAACCGCCACTTGCCTCTGACCCTCTGTCTTCTGCAGCCACCTGCCACCGTCTCTGCAGCACCGCCCCACTTGCACACCGAGCATCTGCAAACATTAAAAGAGACGAGACAGGATGCGTGTAAAGAGAAATAACAAGGCTATAAAAGCCGATCACAATATTGTTGTAAGGGATTTTTTTTATCAATAGAAAAACAATTCTAGAATAAAAACAAAGGGTTCGAATATTAACAGAGACAGAGCAACCAAGAAGCGCAGTAAAACCCCACAAAAAATCGAAATCGGAGACTACGAGGTGATTTTTCTCTGAAATCCCCCCTTCCGTTTCTGGTTCCATTTTAACACATACGTGCACATATATATATTTAACAAATAATAATAATAATAATAACAAAGGTTTTTTACCTTCCCCGCCACCGCGCGTGGTGGCCGGTGCGACGGCGCGACCCTGACCGAAGCTCCCCCGGAGACTCTGTCTCTCGGGTCTGCAAAGAGAAAAGAGAGGGGAGCAAAAAATTTTTTTTAAAAGCAGACAGCTAAAATGATTTTTTTTTCTGGGTTCTAGGGCCTTAAATAGCCCTTCAAAACGACGTCGTTTTGAGGCTGGCCATTTATGCCCAAAACGACGTCGTTTTGCTTAAACTGACCCGAATCCGACCCATACCCTAAGAGGATCCGCGTGTTTTTTTGCTAAAGGGGAAATTGCGCAATCAGCCCTTCCGCATTTTTAGTTCTTAAAATCAAGTTTTTCATTATTGCACATCGGCCCTAAAATTTTGCGCAGTTTTGCGATTTGGTCCTTCCCCAAAGTGCTGCGTTTAATTTGCTGGAAAAATTATCCCTTTGGTCCCCCATCTTTCACGCGCGTTCTTTTGTGACCCCCGAAGCCCGTTTTATTTACAAATTGACCCCGAACTTTGTTTTATTTATCATTTAACCCCCGAAACCCCGTTTTATTTAATAATTGACCCAGAACTTTTATTTGTAAAGCAATGGAGTCCATCTTCAGTTATTTACAATTTTGCTATTTTTTGTTTTTATTTAATTTGCTCATTTATTTGTTGTCTTATTATTTATTATTATTTATCTTAATTATTATTACCCTATCATATTATTATTAGTATTATCAATATTATATTATTATATTCTATGTATATATATATATTATTACCATTACTATATTGTTACTATTATTATTACATTATTATTATTAGTATATTATTATTATCACTATTATCTCCATACGCATATATTATTATTATTTATCACCATATTATTATTATTATTATACTACTATTATTACCGCAAATACATTACTATCTCCCTTATTATCATTTTATTATTTCCATCATCATTATTACCCATTTACTTATCCCTATATCACCGTTACTCTTACTATATCACGATTATATATATATATATATATACACATATATGGTTTTATTTTTCTATTATATACGCTATTTCACTCGTCAAATCGCCGTCATTATTTTCATCTGTCATTATTATCATTATTTTTTACCATCGTCAATATATATACACCATTGTCACAATACCTTCCTTGCCCCATTACTTATATTCTCATCGTTCATCTCCTTGATTTTCCCGACATCTCAATTTTCATAACAATTGATATTCCGTATTAGCAATTCGAGTGAATCGAGCCCTAACTTACTGGGTTCTGGTTTTTTCTCGTTTAAGTTAAACAACGGAATATCCCTTTTAAAAATCGCAAATTCAAGTTTTAAATCGACATTCCGTATTAGCAATTCGAGTGAATCGAGCCTAACTTACTGGGTTCTGATTTTTCTCGTTTAAAGTTAAACAACGGAATATCCCTTTTGAAATCGCAATTTAAATTTTAAACAAAACACTTAATCCCGGATATTCGAAATGTCGCGCCCTAACTTACTGGACTCGACATCTAGATACTTCGGATAAGTTTTTTTTATTATTATTAAAATAGAGGCAATATTCCTAATTTGGACCTTCGAGAAAACGAGCCCTAACTTACTGGGTTCTGATTTCTCGTTTGACAAATGACGGAAGATCCTCTTCAAATGTAAAACTAAGTTTTAAAAGGCGAGCTTAGTTTCGGGAGTCTAAAGTATTGCGCCCTAACTTACTGGACATGATACTTTATCTCTTCGAAAAGAAGAGAGTCTTATCGTCCCTTCCCATTCCTTCAAGTTTTAGAGATAAAAAGTATCGTATTTTCAAATCATTTCAAGTTTTCAACATTAGGACATCAATCAATCAGTTTGGTACCAATTCTGGGCGTGTCGAGGGTGCTAATCCTTCCTCGCACGTAATTGACTTCCGAACCCATTTTTCTCAAATTTTCGTAGACCAAAAGCATCGTTTTAATAAACCGAGACGTTTTATTAAAACAAATGTGATCCGATCACACCCAAATAAAGATCGGTGGCGACTCCCTTCCTTTTCGTTTTCAAACCTCGAGTCGACCGCGTCGTTTACTGTTTCATCAAAAAATGGTTGCGACAGCTTGGCGACTCCACTGGGGACGTCGAGAGTCAGGCCATAGATTGATTGATTCTTGTCCTTTTGATTAAAATTGGAAAATGGTTTCGGAATTCATGTTTCTTTAAATGCGCTTTCAATATTATATTGGATCTCTAAAATACTTTGGCATTGCATTGCATGACCGTTGTGGTCACACCTTTAAGTGGGAGCGAGAAGCTATGCCTTCGTGAGGTTTTCACCTTCGCATGGGCTAGTGGACTGCTTTCGGGATACATCCGTACCTATGTCTTCGTGAAGTTTTCACTTCCGCATGGCCATAGGGAAATGTATTCCCCTAAACCGAACTCGGTCCGTATGAGCCTATAATAGGTGAGGATCGAGGAATCTGCTGGTTCGGGTACCTCGAACTTTAGAACTCAACCACACGTAAAGAGCCTAAGAACCCACCCCGAGCTGAACTATGCCAAACCTTAGTAGTTACCTAGATAGGCGTTTGTGTATTTTACATGCTTTATATCTCATTCTGTGGTACTAATTGGTGATGTTTTATTTCCTCTGCATGTTATTTCCATTTTTAAGAGGCATCAATTCACGGTCAGTTTCTGAGTTAGAGAGCTGGTTATGGAAAGCAGATTCCTTGATAAAGTGGAAGACAATGCGGCCGCCCGCATATGGTCAGAGCAAGGCCAATTAGAAAAAGGGGATAGCTTAGTTGAGGGGTATGTGTCAGAACTACGGGATTACACCAATATCAGTGTCACGCAGAACGAACTTCAGGAGTTGAAAGAAATATGGACCCAGTGGGATGATGAGGCAAAGCAATTGTTCTATAGTACGTACGGCAACCTGCCTTACCTGCTTGATGTCAAAATAGATAAGCACCTATTCCGAGCAATGACTCAGTTCTGGAATGCTGCTTATAGCTATTTCTCTTTCGGGAAAGTGGATTTGGTTCCCACGGTAGAGGAGTATATGGCCTTGCTACGTTGTCCAAGAATTCAAGTTGATAAAGCTTATTCCAAAGCAGTTAATGGCCCGAATTTTGTGAAGAAATTGACTAATATCACGGGAATGAGCGAACAATGGCAGCTAGAATGCAGAAGAAAGGGGAGGGCAAATGCATACCTTGGATATGTTTGAGGGACCTGATCCTAACGCATCCCGATGCAAAGAAAAAGATTGACGTCTTGGCCTTGTGTATTTACGGTTTGGTGATCTTCCCAAAAGCCCTAAAACACATTGATGAAACAGTTATTGATCTATTCAGTCGATTAGACAAAGGGGTCACGCCTGTTCCCGCCATCTTGGCCGAAACGTTCAGATCCTTGAATGCATGTCAGAGAATGGGTGAGGGCAGGTTTATTGGATGTGCGCAGTTGTTATTGGCCTGGTTCCATAGTCACTTCTGGAAAGTGGAGAAAGCATCTTGTCGGTCTTTGTTAGAAAATTACTCCCCATTGGAAGAGATAGTAGCTACGCCCAGGAAAGAAGACGTGTCCGAAGAAAACTGGATAACACTCCTTCAAAACCTGCAAGAAGACGACATCAAGTGGAAGGCCCCTTGGATGATTCCCGACAAAATCCTTTATCGCTGTGGAAGCTTCGATTGGGTTCCTCTACTGGGAATTTGGGGTGCTACTGCAATGCCCCTTTGCTGGTCATAAGACAGTATAGTTCAAGACAATTCGTACCGACGACATACGGGCTGGCTCAGTGCGGGTTCTCATACGAAGGGGGGAGCTATAAGAAAAAGGTTAAGGAGATCTCTAGTGCCTGGAATCAGATTCATAGAATGAAAAGATTATCCGCAGGCCCGATGACGACCCCGAAATACACTGAATGGAGGACTAGGAGGATCAATGATAACATCCCTGAGCCAAATCCAGAGGGCGTCCGGTCAAGAGAAGAATGTTTGCGAGTAGTCCTATCAGAACTGGAAATCGTGAACCAAGATTTTGAAAGGATGAGTTCGGAACTCGAAAGAAAGATAGAGAGACTGGAAGAAGAGAAGATGCTCCTCAAGTTAGACATAGATGGATAAAAGTCGGAAGCTGAAAAACTAAGAAAGGAGAAAGGGAAAATAGAGGAAGACCGAGATGATTTGAAGACGGAATATAAGAAGATGCGTTTGACAATGAAAAATGCCGGATTAGCAAAAACTCCGGAGCAATGGCGACATGAGATCCGAGAGGAAAGAGCCAAAGCTAGCAGTTGGGAGAAAAAGTTCCAGGGAATGCAAACACAAAACGAGGTTCTGAGAAAAGATATGGCAGAAAGCCAAAAAGAGAAGAAAGGACTAAAAGCTAGGGTGACTGAGCTTGGACGATCCCTGCATCGCTACCGAAGTCGCAACTCGGAAAGTGAACTGAAATTAAGTCTAAACAAAATCGAGGAAATGAAAGGCAAGATCAAAGAGTTAGAGTCAGCATTACACGGTTGCGAACTCCGAATTGAGATTTTGGAAGCAAGAGAGGGGCATTGGGAGGAGGAGCTTCACCATTCCCGTAATCAAGTTAGAGATCGAGACTATCTCATGGGTGAAGTGTTAGTTCAGATTCGAGAAGTGGCTGATCACCTGCAGACCCTGGCAGCACAAGCTGAGATCCTAGGCATGAAATACGAGCTACAGGCAGATCGTAGTCAAGAGCTGACCTCTTTACTTAGGAAGATCAAAACTCTGGGCTCAAAGGCGAAAGCATATTTGTAATCTATTTTATGTAAAGGGTTTTGCCTTCTAATAAAGTTTTCTAAAATGAAGTTTATCAGAATCGATGTCTTCTTCTTGCATTCATGCATTTGCATTGCATCACATTACATGCATTTAAGTTTATAAAAAAGGGCCTAATTAGCTAAAATTATCAGAGAGAGAGAAAAAAGAAAGTGAAAGGAGAAAATCTGGAAGTGGAACATCACTACGAAACACGCGCTAAAACTAGGAAAATGGATCAAAGGTTCGAACAATTCCAAAAAGAAATATAAGAACAAATGCAAGAGCAAATGTTGAAGCTCCAGCAGGAAATGAGGGACCAAATGTTGGAGGCCCAGAGAAACATGATAGCCCAAGTGACCCAAGTGATGAACGGGCAATGGATAAGGGGAAGGGTCCCATGCCTCCAGTTGACGAGGATAGCGAAGGCGCTCCCCCAGGTTATACCCCGCCGCACGCGAGAACTCGGCCTGAGGAATATCTCCAAAGGCCGCCAGTTACAAGCAGGCCCCAGCAGGGGCAGGATGATGTTAGACCTCCCACGAGCTATCACGTAGGCTCTGGATCCCAACCAGGAGATAGCTCGGCCAACCCTGTTGTGCCCGATTTAGACGCAGTAGAGAAAATGGGGTCGAGAATAGAATCCTCAAGGCAACTAGAGGATCGTTGCAAATGGCTGGAGGAAAAATTTAAAGCGCTGGAAAGTATCGATCATCATCATGGGATCGACGCAAAAGACCTAAGTCTAGTTCCCGATTTGGTATTGTCTCATAAGTTCAAAATGCCTGAATTTGAAAAATATAGTGGGACTAGCTGCCCGGATGCCCACATCACCATGTTCTGCAGCCGAATGGCTGGCTACGTAAGCAATGATCAACTCTTAATCCACTGTTTCCAAGAAAGTTTTGTAGGCGCAGCCGCTAGATGGTATAACCAGCTTAGTCGAGCCAACATTAGTTCATGGAGAGATTTGGCTCAAGCGTTTCTGAAGCATTACAGCCACGTCACAGACATGGCACCGGATAGAAATACTTTGCAAAGCATGGAAAAAAAGACAAAATGAAAGTTTCAGACAGTACGCACAGAGGTGGAGGGAGGTCGCCATGCAGGTTCAATCACCCCTCTTAGAAAAAGAGACTACCATGCTCTTCATCAACACCCTGAAGGCCACTTTCATAACTCATACGATAGGGAGTACGACTAAGAGCTTTGCCGACATAGTAATGGCAGGAGAGATGATCGAACATGCCATAAGGGGCGGCAAGATCGAGGCAGGAGAAAGCACTAGGAGGGCCGCTCCTAAGAAGAAAGACGGTGAAGTAAATAACGTGAGCGCATACAATAAAGGGTACTCGAAGGCGATCACGGTTAATCAGCCAAAGGCAGTTACCGCTGGACAACAAGGACAGGCAAAACAGGAATTGGGAACCAGACCGAATACCGAAAAGATTCAATTCACGCCAATTCCAATAACGTACAAGGAGCTATACCAGATTTTGTTCAACGAGCACATCGTGTCCCCGTTCTATTTGCAACCATTGTAACCATTGCAGGGGTGGCGGGGCATTCGATAAAGAATTACCTCGCCTTTAAAAAGATAGTCGAGAAGCTAATAAAAATAGAGCTTATAACACTCGACGACATGGTAAAAAAGGGGAACCCACTACCCAATCACGAGGATAGAGGGGTAAACGCGATTGGTGAGGCAATGGTAAGGAAAATCAAGAAGGATGTCACGGAAATGAAAACCCCATTACGAATAATCTGGAAGGAGACGGCGAAAAGAGGGTTGGTAGATTCAGATCTTGCGGGGAGCGGGAGGCATGTAAAGAACTACTGCGAACTCCATAAGACAAAAGAGCACGAGATTTAAGAATGTGCCGAGTTTAGAATTTTGGTGCAAGGCCTTATGGACAACAAAGAACTGGAGTTTTATGAAGAAGGAACAGAGGAGGAGAACGTATGTGCGACTGAGGATGAATTGAGGAAGCCTGGGGTCAATTACCCGAGAATCATCATCTCACGAAACACGGAAGGCGGGGCACAGGGAAGGCTGAAGATTATAATTCAGAAATCGGCTTCTTTTCCCTACCAAGACAGTAAAAAGGTAGCCTGGAACTACAATTGTAATGTGACAATATCAGGGGCGGAAAGCTCCACTAGCATTTCTGAGGAAGTCAAGAATGAAGGGTCCTATACACGTAGTGGGAAGCGTTACGACCCTGAGAACAGAGGAGCGGAACCAGTGAAACCGAAGACTGTGCCGATTGGGCGGAAAAAGGAACCCGAAGCCCCTATCAATGAACTCGTAAAAGAGGAAGAGGCCAAAGAATTATTGAAATTCTTGAAACGCAGCGAATATAGCGTGGTGGAACAGCTGCACAGACAACCAGCCCGTATCTCTGTGCTAGCCCTACTTCTAAGCTCAGAGGTGCACCGCGAAGCACTAATGAAAGTACTAAATGAGACTTATGTTACTAAGGATATATCCGTCAGCAAGTTGGACCGTCTGGTTAATAACATAAGCGTTGACAATTTCATTTACTTCAGTGATGACGAAATCCCACCCGGAGGCATGGGGTCAACGAAGGCCTTGCACATAACTACCTGTTGCAAGGGATACACTCTGCCAAGTGCGCTAATAGATAATGGATCAGCATTAAATGTCCTACCACTGGCTACACTCAAGAGGTTGCCGATAGACAGTTCTCACATGAAAGCATGCCAGAACATAGTGAGAGCATTTGGCGGCACTAAAGAAGAGTAATAGGAAGACTGGACGTACCGTTACTGATCAGGCCCAACACATACGAAGTCGACTTTCTGGTCATGGATATCAAGCCCTCTTATAACTGCCTATTGGGGAGGCCATGGATTCATTCGGCGGGAGCCGTACCCTTATCGCTACACCAGAAACTGAAACTGGTGACAGAAAATCGGCTGGTAACTATAAACGCCGAAGAAGACATCATAGCAACCGTTACCAACGAAACGCCATATCTAGAAACAAATGAGGAAGCCATCGAATGTTCCTTCCGGTCCTTGGAGTTCGTAAACGCGACGTTCATCTCGGAGGGAAGTGAAGTCCCGGTGCCTAAGCTATCCAAGACCACCAGGATGGGATTACAAATGATGATGGGGAAAGGAGCCCTACCCGGAAGAGGATTGGGCAAATATCTCCAAGGGAAAGTGCAGACCCCGATGCTGAAAGAGAAGAGAGACTGTTTTGTTTTGGGTTTCAAACCAGATGCCAAACAAATGAAGAAGGAAACAGAAAAGAAGCAAGAAAGGAGAAGGGCCTGGCTAAACGGAAAGGACGTTAAGTGGGAACCAATGACATTCCCCCACATATCTCATACCTTCGTGTCAGGAGGAATAATTTACCTGGAGAAAGAATCTCCTAGAAAGGAGCATCTTCACATCAATGCCATACATGATAGGGAAGCTGATCAGGGAAACTTATCAGGTATTCGCCTGTGTGAACCTGGGAGCACCTTAGACAATTGGACTGTAGAGGAATTTCCTGTAGTTTTTAGAGATTACACAGAGTAATATTCAGAATGTACTCATTGTTTTCAAGCCTAGAAACAATGAGATCTCTTTTGTGAAATAGGCTCATGTTCGGATATTTTGTTTTAATAAAGTACATCTTCAATTTCTATCAAGCATTCTCTCATTTTTTTTCTTTTTCATTCATGTCATGTGAATAGTCATCCTCAAATTCATTTATTCTTTATACATCCTTTACTACCCACCACAGGTCTCTAGACATCAATGATATGAGCAATGATACTACGGATTCAGAAGTCTGCTTTGAGCAAGTCATGTGTTCAGAGGAATCTCAGGACTTTGAAAATGACACAATATGCGACTTGCCTCCCGAATTGTTGAGAATGGTAAAGCAAGAAGAAAAACAGATCCGACCCCATGAAGAGTCGGTAGAGATGGTGAACCTAGGAGAAGGGCAAGAAGTGAAGATTGGAGCCTGTATTACAGAAGAAACTAAGCGGGACCTCATCGAGCTACTCCACGAATTCAAGGATGTGTTCGCATGGTCGTACCAAGATATGCCCGGACTAAGTACTGATATCGCAGTACACCTATTGCCCATAAGAGAAGAATGCAAGCCAGTCCAACAGAAGCTCCGAAGAATGAGACCGGACATCTTGTTAACAATAAAAGAAGAAGTCGAGAAACAATTTAACGCCGGGTTCTTGCAAGTGGTCAAGTACTCGGATTGGGTAGCTAACATTGTCCCTATCCCCAAGAAAGACGGGAAGGTACGGATGTGCGTGGATTACAAGGATCTAAACAAGGCCTGCCCGGAGGACAATTTCCCATTGCCTCACATCGACACCTTGGTAGACAATACAGCAGGCTTTTCGTTTTTCTCCTTCATGGATGGTTTCTCGGGATATAACCAAATAAAGATGCATCCTGAGGACATGGACAAGACAATGTTCGTAACCATGTGGAGAACATTTTGCTACAAGGTAATGCCATTTGGGCTAAAAAATGCGGGAGCGACATATCAAAGAGCCATGGTAACCTTATTCCATGACATGATGCATAGAGAAATTGAGGTTTACGTGGATGATATGATCGCCAAGTCCCGAACTGAAAAAGCACATGTGCAGGTTTTGAGGAAATTATTCTTGAGACTGAGGAAATTCCAATTGAAGCTTAACCCGTCAAAGTGTACCTTCGGAGCTCGGTCTAGGAAATTGCTCGGATTCATAGTCAGTGAAAAAGGGATTGAGGTCGACCTGGACAAAGTCAAGGCCATACAAGAATTGCCTCCGCCACCTACCCAAAAGGAAGTTAGAGGTTTCTTAGGAAGGCTAAATTACATCGCTCGGTTCATTTCACAACTAACCGAGAAATGTGACCCCATATTTCGTCTCTTCAAGAAACATAATCCAAGCACGTGGGATGAAGAATGCCAGAAAACCTTCAAAAAAGTAAAATAGTACCTGTCCCATGCCCCAGTACTAATACCGCCTCAACCAGACAAGCCATTAATCCTTTACTTGACGGTGCTTGATAATTCAATGGGATGTGTGCTGGGTCAGCATGATGAGTCGGGGAAGAAAGAAAGGGCAATATACTACCTTAGTAAAAAATTTACCGAATGTGAAACGAGGTACCCGCCAATCGAGAAATTGTGCTACGCCTTGATTTTGACAATTCGGAGATTGAGGCAGTATATACTGTATCACACGACATGGCTCATCTCGAGGCTAGATCCTCTTAAATATATGATGGAGTCTACCGCCTTGAATGGAAGGATGGCCAGGTGGCAGATTCTGCTTTCTGAATTCGACATCGTCTATGTGAACCAAAAGGCGGTAAAAGAGAGTGCAATAGTAGACTTTTTGGCCAGTAGAGCCCTTGAGGACTATGAGCCTTTGGACTTTGATTTCCCTAATGAAGATTTGATGTACGTGGTAGACGCTGAAGAAAGTGCCTCTGAAAGTCATCCCTGGAAATTGAATTTTGACGGGGCATCAAATGCCGTGGGCAATGGAATTGGGGCAGTTCTGATATCCCCAAAAGGAGACCATTACCCATTTACTTGCAAACTGGATTTCGATTGCACTAATAATATGGCAGAATATGAAGCTTGCATCATGGGACTTCGCGCCGCTATCAAACGCAAAATCAGGGTATTAGAAGTATATGGAGATTCTGCCCTAGTAATCTATCAACTTAAAGGGGAATGGGAAACCAGAGATCCAAAGCTGGTCGTCTACAAAAGATTGGCCCAAGATTTGATCAGAGAGTTCGACGAAGTCACGTTCCGTTATTTACCCAGAGACGAAAACTAGATGGCTGATGCTCTGGCCACCTTAGCCTCCATGGTCCGAGTAAATGAAAATGAGGACATGAAGCCCATACAAATGAGCATTCATCAAGACCCGGCCCATTGCTACAATTTCGAAGAGGAAGAGAAAACTGGCCCACCATGGTACCACGATATACTGAGGTACGTGAAAAATCGTGAGTACCCGGACCAAGCGACTGAGAACGATAAAAGGACGTTGAGAAGACTAGCCTGTGACTACATCCTGGATGGAGAGGTCCTATACAAGAAAAGGAAAGATCAAGTGCTGCTGAGATGTGTGGATGCCGCCGAAGCTAAGTTAATCCTGGAAGAAGTCCATGAAGGCATCTGTGGAACTCACGCCAATGGTTTCACGATGGCCAGACAAATAATGAGGTTTGGGTATTATTGGTCCACCATGGAAGGAGATTGTATCAACTATGCCAAGAAATGCCATAAATGCCAGATTTATGGAGACAATATTCACGTGTCCCTGTCACCTTTACATGTTATGACTTCTCCATGGCCATTTTCCATGTGGGGCATAGATGTCATTGGGCCAGTCTCTCCGAAAGCATCGAATGGGCATCGATTCATCTTTGTGGTCATCGACTACTTCACAAAATGGGTAGAGGCTGCCTCGTATGCTAACGTCACTAAATCAGCGGTTAGTCAGTTTTTGAAGAAGGAGATCATTTGTTGATACGGAATACCCGAGAGGATCATATCAGACAATGCACTGAACTTAAACAACAGTACGATAGCAGGGGTTTGTAGCCAATTCAACATCAAACACCATAATTCGTCGCCGTATCGTCCAAAGATGAATGGGGCAGTAGAAGCGGCTAACAAAAACATCAAGAGGATAGTGGGGAAGATGACTGAGACCTATAAAGATTGGCATGAGAAGTTACCATTTGCACTCTATGCTTATCGGACGTCAGTCAGAACCTCTACCGGGGCAACACCTTTTTCGTTGGTCTATGGGATGGAAGCAGTCCTTCCTATTGAGGTAGAAATAAAGCTGGACGAAGCTAAATGGATCCAGGCTCGGTATGATCAATTGAACTTAATTGAAGAAAAGAGATTGAGGGCTATTCGTCACGGTCAGATGTACCAAAAACGAATGATGCGAGCTTACGATAAAAAGGTACGCCCAAGAGAATTCCACGAGGGGGACCTCGTGCTGAAAAAGATCCTTCCCATACAAAAGAATTACAGAGGAAAATGGATGCCGAATTGGGAAGGACCGTATGTGGTAAAGAAAGCTTTCGCGGGAGGTGCACTGATTCTGACTGAGATGGAGGGGAAAAGCTTGCCCAATCCCGTGAACTCAGATTCGGTTAAAAAGTACTTTGCTTGAAATGGAAGAAGCCAAGGTGAAAACCCGCAAAGGGCACTTTGAGACTTCAAAAAAAAAGGGGGGGCCAAGGTGAAAACCCGCAAAGGGCACTTTGAGACTTCAAAAAAAAAAAAACCGGAGAGGCCAAGGTGAAAACCCGCAGAGGACACCTTGAGACCAAAGGACTCTTGAGTTGAAAACCCGAAAAGGGCGGCTCGAGTTTTGAATGGACACGTGGCGATCTTGCAATGCTAGAATCAGCGGAAGAGGAAACACGTTGCATATTGGGGCATCAACAAAGTACTTTGAGTCTTCTAAACACGTGCTAAAGCTCTAAGCAGTCTTCATGAAACCTGTATGAAAGTCTAATCGGCAATGTCTAGAGTATCCGATGGATGTCCTGCCCATTATACTATTGTTGAATTCTTTCGCAAGGAAGGATATGTTCCCAACCATTTTCTTCGTTTCATTTTAACTCTCTTTGAAATCGACCTACTGTTACCCATCATTCATAAACATGTTGCATTAAAACAATAATTGATGAACTAATAATTTCCCAAAAGAAAGTTCTACATATTACTCTGGGAATCTAGGACAATTGTCGAGAATTTCCACGTACACAAATTAAAGACATTTGAGAAAGAAGGGTTTTAATGGAGACCATTTCTTCAAAATTCCTCGTCCGATTCAGTAACTGTGGTAGGACAAACAATGTTACCTAGTCATCCAGAAAAGGTATGACAGGCCAATTTCCGACAAGGAAAGATTCAAAAACCCTAAGTCGCTGTGGAACGAATCCAAAACGAAACAAGTCGGGTTTTCTTTGAGTAGGAGTTGTGATTCTTGGGAGAACGGTTGAAAGTCGATGTGTGCCCGTGTCCCGAGGTCTAGAAGGAATGAGCCCTAAAATCTCTATAGGGGCAAACTATTTGAGCAAGAAATGTTACTGCAAGAGAAGTGGAGACGAAACCTTAACGGATAAATGAGTGATAAACACCTTGAATAGGAATCATACTCATAACATTCTGACTCATCATACTCATGGCATCCCAATCATTAGGCATAAGCATGTACTCATTCTACAGGTTATGTCCTCAAAAGGACACGATCGAAGATATCAGTCTGGTGATCCCTGAGTTTGCAGGGATCAGATTGAAGATAGCATAGTTGACATTCCTGAAGTGGCAGGAAGCAGATCAAAGATAGCAAATCTGGCAATCCTGATGTTGCAGGAGCGGATTGAAGATGGCAGATCTTACCTCCCTGAGTTTGCAGTGGAGCAGATCGAACATGACGAATCTGGCAATCCTGATGTTGTAGGAGCAGATCGAAGATAGCAAATCTGGCAATCCTGATGTTGCAGGAGCAGATCGAAAAACAGATCTTATCTCCCTGAGTTTGCAGTGGAGCAGATCAAACATGACGAATCTGGCAATCCTGATGTTGCAGGAGCAGATTGAAGACAGCAAATCTGGCAATCCTGATGTTGTAGGAGCAGATCGAAAAACAGATCTTATCTCCCTGAGTTTGCAGTGGAGTTGATCGAAGAGGTCAAATCTGGCAATCCTGATGTTGCAGGATCAGATTGAAGATAGCAGATCTTATCTCCCTAAGTTTGCAGTGGAGCAGATCGAAGATAGCAAATCTGGTAATCCCGATGTTGCAGGAGCAGATTGAAGAACAGATCTTATCTCCCTGAGTTTGCAATGGAGCAGATCGAAGAGGGCAAATCTGGCAATCCTGATGTTGCAGGAGCAGATTGAAGAACAGATCTTATCTCCCTGAGTTTGCAGTGGAGCAGATCAAAGAGGACAAATATGGCAATCCTGATATTGCAGGAGCAAATTAAAGATAGCAGATTTGACATTCCTGAAGTTGCAGGAAGCAGATCAAAGACATCAGTCTGGCGATCCCTGAGTTTGCAGGGATCATATTGAAATAACAGAGTTGGCGATTCCTGATGATGGCAGGAGCAGAGCGAAGATACAAGTCTTATCCCCCTAAAGGCACAACAGAATAAATTGGAGCGACAGGTCTTATCTTTCTGAAGCATCGATGGAGTGGATCGAAGCAACAAGATGTGGTGAACAGAATGAGGTTATCTGAAGAAAAGGGATACCAAAGAAGTCAAGACATAGTGGGACCGGGCAAAATTGGTCTTTCTTTAAGTCTTTGCTCCATTCTCGTTACACGACAATGAGCAAAGAGGGGAGGCTGTTGTAAGCCCAATTTTGCCCGTCAACCCAGACCCAAACAATAAGGCCCAAAATACAACAGACCCTAAAACCCAAAGCCCAAATCGGTGGCCCACTAAGACATACCCGGTTACAATTCCTAACCCATTTACACCCAATACCCGTTAGCCCAATGGCCTAAACATAAACTTAGGGTTCCAGGAACCCTAAGGAACCTAGCGCCGCAGCCTTTGTGCCCGTGACTGTTCAGCTACTGACCGCTGACCCCTGGTCTTCTGACCGCCACTTGCCTCTGACCCTCTGTCTTCTGTAGCCACCTGCCACCGTCTCTGCAGCACCGCCCCACTTGCACACCGAGCACCTGCAAACATTAAAAGAGACGAGACAGGATGCGTGTAAAGAGAAATAACAAGGCTATAAAAGCTGATTCACAATATTGTTGTAAGGGATTTTTTTTATCAATAGAAAAACTATTCCAGAATACAAACAAAGGGTTCGAATATTAACAGAGACAGAACAACCAAGAAGCGCAGTAAAACCGCCCAAAAAATCAAAATCGGAGACTACGAGGTGATTTTTCTTCGAAACCCCCCTTCCGTTTCGGGTTCCATTTTAACACATACGTGCACATATATATATTTAACAAATAATAATAATAACAAAGGTTTTTTACCTTCCCGACCACCGCGCGTGGTGGCCGATGCGACGGCGCGACCCTAACCGGAGCTCCCCCGGAGACTCTGTCTCTCGGGTCTGCAGAGAGAAAAAAGAAGGGAGCAAAATTTTTTTTTTAAAAGCAGACAGCTAAAATGATTTTTTTGGGGTTCTAGGGCCTTAAATAGCCCTTCAAAACGACGTCGTTTTGAGGCTGGCCATTTATGCCCAAAACGACGTCGTTTTGCTTAAACCGACCCGAATCCGACCCGTACCCTAAGAGGATCCACGTGTTTTTTTGCTAAAGGGGAAATTGCGCAATCAGCCCTTCCGCATTTTTAGTTCTTAAAATCAAGTTTTTCATTATTGCACATCGTCCCTGAAATTTCGCGTAGTTTTGCGATTTGGTCCTTCCCCAAAGTGCTGCGTTTAATTTGCTGGGAAAATTGTCCCTTTGGTCCCCTATCTTTCACGCACGTTCTTTTGTGACCCCCGAAGCCCGTTTTATTTACAAATCAACCCTCGAACTTTGTTTTATTTATCATTTAACCCCCGAAACCCCGTTTTATTTAATAATTGACCCAGAACTTTTATTTGTAAAGCAATGGAGTCCATCTTCAGTTATTTACAATTTTGCTATTTTTGTTTTTATTTAATTTGCTCATTTATTTGTTGTCTTATTATTTATTATTATTTATCTTAATTATTATTACCCTATCATATTATTATTAGTATTATCAATATTATATTATTATATTCTATGTATATATATTATTCCCATTACTATATTGTTACTATTATTATTACATTATTATTATTAGTATATTATTATTATCACTATTATCTCCATACGCATATATTATTATTATTTATCACCATATTATTATCATTATACTACTATTATTACCGCAAATACATTACTATCTCCTTTATTATCATTTTATTATTTCCATCATCATTATTACCCATTTACTTATCCCTATATCACCGTTACTCTTACTATATCACGATTATATATATATACACATATATGGTTTTATTTTTCTATTATATACGCTATTTCACTCGTCAAATCGCCGTCATTATTTTCATCTGTCATTATTATCATTATTTTTTACCATCGTCAATACATATACACCATTGTCACAATACCTTCCTTGCCCCATTACTTATATTCTCATCGTTCGTCTCCTTGATTTTCCCGACATCTCAATTTTCATAACAATCGATATTCCGTATTAGCAATCCGAGTGAATCGAGCCCTAACTTACTGGGTTCTGGTTTTTTCTCGTTTAAGTTAAACAACGGAATATCCCTTTCAAAAATCGCAAATTCAAGTTTTAAATCGACATTCCGTATTAGCAATTCGAGTGAATCGAGCCCTAACTTACTGGGTTCCGATTTTTCTCGTTTAAAGTTAAACAACGGAATATCCCTTTTGAAATCGCAATTTAAATTTTAAACAAAACACTTAATCCCGGATATTCGAAATGTCGCGCCCTAACTTACTAGACTCGACATCTAGATACTTCGGATAAGTTTTTTTTTATTATTATTAAAATAGAGGCAATATTCCTAATTTGGACCTTCGAGAAAATGAGCCCTAACTTACTGGGTTCTGATTTCTCGTTTGACAAATGACGGAAGATCCTCTTCAAATGTAAAACTAAGTTTTAAAAGGCGAGCTTAGTTTCGAGAGTCTAAAGTATTGCGCCCTAACTTACTGGACATGATACTTTATCTCTTCGAAAAGAAGAGAGTCTTATCGTCCCTTCCCATTCCTTCAAGTTTTAGAGATAAAAAGTATCGTATTTTCAAATCATTTCAAGTTTTCAACATTAGGACATCAATCAATCAGTTTGGTACCAATTCTGGGCGTGTCGAGGGTGCTAATCCTTCCTCGCACGTAATTGACTTCCGAACCCATTTTTCTTAAATTTTCGTAGACCAAAAGCATCGTTTTAATAAATCGAGGCGTTTTATTAAAACAAAGGTGATCCAATCACACCCAAATAAAGATCGGTGGCGACTCCCTTCCTTTTCGTTTTCAAACCTTGAGTCGACCGCGTCATTTACTGTTTCATCAAAAAATGGTTGCGACACTGACCATCAACACTATAGAAGATTGCTTTAAGGGGTTTTCAGTTCGCATTTGCATGCCACTTTTCTTCAATGGCCCAAGTAGTCTCAGCTTTTGGAGTTTTGAAACCTAAAACATTAGTAATTTGATGCTTCTAGCCATTGAGAATTGATCTTTAATCCTTCTCATCTATAACTTTACGAAAGCTTTCATTCTCGTTTTCCAAGAAGCATAGTTTGCTTTATCCAACATAGGGGTCGTAAAAATGAAAAACCTTCCATCTTATACAAGTATCCACACCAGTAAACACCATTAGCTATTTTAAGTTAGAGGCTCTGATATTGATTGTTGGGACCTATAATTTAAACTTGAAAATAAAAAAACTAGTGATAATCGAAGTGTTAGCTTTACTGGCCACCAAAGGTGGCACTGTAATAAGAATATAGAAAACAAAAACACAAGTAGTTTATGCATTTTGGTTTCCCTACATTTAGGGAGTCTAACTAATAAGTAAATACACTATCTTTAATCCTAATACAACAAGTGATTTAGGTCCTATCACACCCTATTATAGCACCCTCATTTTTGTACCTAAAGATCTAGATCATTCACCTCTAAGTTTTCCTTGAAAACTTAGGTTGTAAACCAAAAAATAAACTTCTTTACTCTCAATTACAAGTTTCTTAACGATCAAATAAGTGTTAATTCACTCGATTACAAAAACCTATACAAGTCTTTCCAAATTTATAAGAGTACGAGACTTGCTAAGATGCTTGATCAATACAATCAATTCTCTCATAAAATTGTAGCTAAAATAACATATACAATATAATAATAAAATCTAAAATAATGTAGAGATATTAGATATAAGTATTTAAGAAGTCTCGATCCAATCTCTTTATGTAAGTGGATTCAATTGCTTGATCCAATCCAATCCAATCTTCAAGATATGTTGTTTTAAATGAATTAGTCTTCAAAGATAGGCAATCAAATGTCCAATTAACCGTCTAATTCATTGCCCAGCTGATTTTATTAAAAACATGATCAACTTCAAATAAGACAATCATAGTGATAACTGTAGTGTCCACTACCGCTTGCACTGCGTGAGCCATTGCTCACATACATGCCTCAATAATAAAATACCTATCAAGGTTGAACAAGTCATCCATATTTAGAGCATGAACCCAACATCACTGAGCAAACTTCAATTCACCATGATCTGCCCAAATTTCATCAAATCAATTACCCTTTATATAAGAACATGAAGGATTGAGATAAATCTTCATAAAATTAGCCCATATAATCTTGGATTGAATATCTCAATATATAAAGCAAGTAGATCACATAAGAATCCTTGAAAAGCGATATTGCTTGATTCAATCTCTTCTCCAAAAATAAAAACAAGATTGTCTACACAAAATCCCTAAAAAGATTCAATCAATTAATCAATATATTTTGGTTAAACATGCCAACAAATAAGGTAAGTTATAAAACATGTGCAGTGCCAAATGCAGTGGCCACTACTCCTAAAACTTCTCAACATATGGTTTATCATAGCTAAGGTTACTGACCCCTATAGTACCCATCATAGCTTCAGTTTGTCGTCAAAGTTCCCTTAATCAAACTTGACTACTCAACGAAATCATGTTGATCACACGGTTACCACCTATATCCATTATTGTACATGATAGAGTTATATTTTCAATAAGGAAAATAAAAATAAGAGTAAATACAGTAAAATAAAATAACTATACAACAAAATTAAAGCACTTTCTAACTCACTTATCTTTCAACTAATATTGCTTTTCTAAAAACAATTAACTTAATAATTATTTTACATCGTTACAATCTCCAACAATGGTGCCAACAATTTGACCATGCTATGGTGTACAAACACCAAGCAGATAAATTTACACAAAAGATATAAGAATGGAAATCGACTTTAACTGCAAGTATCATAGGTTAATTGCAATATTTATCTGTTACAACAGAACACAAAATTTTTTGAGGATCAAACACAATGGATTGTCAAAATTGGTAAATGGTGTTATCAAATTAATTATTCCAAAGCAATTATCAACCGAATCAATTCACAAATTAATAGTGCAACCAAAGAGAGAATTAAGGTAAAACTAATTCTAAAATTAACATATAATAAAAATCAAAGAACTTTCTATTTCCTGTTTAAACAATGTGAACTAATTAAGCTAAGAGCATTCAATTTACTAATTGTTAATTAATCTAAAACACTATTTCAATCGAGTTGTTTACTACTTCTAATTAAGATTACCCTTTCGGTCTCCTCCAAATTAATTGTTACCACCTAGGCTTTCCTCTCAGTTTCATTGCTCGGCACATTTATACCAAATTATTATGCAAAAAATTCTCCTCTCAGTCTTATTTGTCTAAATGTTCTACTAGAGTTGTCAATTCTAGAATTTTAAGAAGTTTGGCAAAATTGAATTAACACCCAATCGAATATCGATAAAAACTTAATCAAATAAAAAATTAATCCATGCAAGATAATCATAACAGCACATGTTTCATTCCAATTCTCATAAAAACTTTCTATCAAAAACTTGATGAACAAAATATAAAAATGAGAAAGGAGAGAAATGCTTATTGATAAATCGGGTTAAGTGCATATAACATCTCGCCCAACTAAGCCCTAGTATGCGGGTGTTATTTTAGGAGTAAGAATTTTAGAATAGGTTTTGAGTAAGTAAGGTGTTGGATTTAACTAAGAAGTTGAAGTCTACGGGTAGATCCTTGGGCGAAGTCTTGGTTAGGCGAACATGTCAGAGGAAAACAGTAGCGTGGTTTTATTCGCCCAAATGATACTTTGGCAGATAGATTGGGCGAACTGTTAAGATTGGGATACTGAGTGAAAATGTCTCAGAAAGTGAGACATCTATAAGAAGGGAACTTAGTACAATGTTGAGGAATTTCGAGTAATGAGGATATCGCCGAAAGACGTTTTATGCCAAGTTTGGCTACTTAACGTGCTGGTTATATTCTAATGAGATTGTTTGGAACGAACGATGGACTCAACCCAAAAATATTTATGTAATACATATAATTGCGAATTGTTGTATACGTTTCCTTACAATTGTAAACCACCTATATGACAAATAGAATAACATTTTGATGCGTGTTAAGTTTCCATAAGGACAAAGGTTGTATATTTAGACAATCAGGATTGAGAAAAGGGGGTTTTTCCTCTTCCTTTTTCAAGAAATATTTCTTTGTCTAGATGTAAAGAAACCTAGATCAATTCCTTTGTAACACCCCTAACCCGTACCCGTCGTCGGAATAAGGTTTTGGAGCATTACTGGATTTTACAGAATAATTCCAGATAAATCGTGTCAAAATATTATTCATATCCGAAAACAACCATAATGTCCCTTAACAGGACCCTCGAGGCCCAATATGAACAGTAGAAACAAATCGAGACTAATTCAAACTCACTGAGAATTTTTCATGAAATTTCAAAATTTTTCTTGAAATTTCAAAGTTTTTCTTAAGTGCAAGGCTCACACGCCCGTGTGGTCTAGGGACATGCCTGTGTGACTCTTAGACATGCCCGTGCTATAGGCCGTGTCTTACCCTGTGTAACTCTTTGACTTGTGTCACACGACCTGCCACACGTCCGTGTGCTAGGCCATGTGGTTAATTTATTTTTCATAAAATAGGTGTAATTTTCACACGGCTAAGATACACGCCCGTGTTCGAGGCTGTGTCTCTCACACGGCTGGGACACATGCCAGTGTCGTTGCCCGTGTGCTCAATTCTGAGAATTTTGTTTCTAATTTTAAGATGCAGGGGACACACGGCCTGGACACAAGCCCGTGTCCCTACCCGTGTGGACAAAATAAAGCCATTTTCTAGCTTCATTTTCTCACCCAATTTACCAATGACCTACACCAAAGTTTGCAATTCATATACCAACCAATTCAAGCATTATAATATCAAGACAATTCTATCATCTAACATGATATAACATTACATATAATCATACCTATAATCTTACCATTTGTAACATACCTATTTAATATATCAAACAAACTATATAAATACTTATGTTATTAACATGATATAACCTCATTAGACAAATACCAAAACATGATCAAAACTAGCCATTCTAATGGGTAAATTTCAAACATCCACTTATAATCCATCATATGACCAAGTTAGCCTATACATGTCATTATACCAAAATAAGTCTACCATATATACCAAAATCAACGGGTGGATAGTGTGATGATTATCTGACCAATCTCTAACCTTTGTGAGCTGCCGAGCACTATAAAATAGGAAAAATAAAACCTAGTAAGCATCCTTATGCTTAGTAAGTTCATATAATAATAATTAAACTTACCAATTCTGTTTATTTCTATTTTTCATACATTAACATGTTTTCCATAAATATAGCTAAATACCTATTCACATGTATTCAACCAAACAAGTTAGTCATATAATTCACATATATACCAAATAAGCATAGATGAGCTCATCATGCCACATTTCCTTAACATTTCATAAATATTAATCCTTTGATTCATTAATTTCCCATATCAACAGTTTTATTCGTTAAATTATTGAATTATCGATGGATATGCCATTAGTACACACAAAGTGTACAAACCATTAACCCGTCAATTCATATTCTGAGGTACCCCCTTAGGGCACTTATTCAGAGAACACACTCTCGAGCCACATATCATACAGTAGGATTACCAGTCTAGGCTAAATCCTGTCCGTAACATATGCTCTAAGAGTTTTGTCAGGATTACCGGTCCAGGCTAAATCCAGTCTATTCCATACGCTCTAGAAAACTTATATCAGGATTACCCGTCCGGGCTAAATCCTTTCAATAATGAGGTCAATAGGATTACACGTTCAAGCTAAATCCATTCTGCAACAAATGCATGACCTCATTTCACAAGGGAAATCACCTTTATCCATCATAATCCAATATTTACACGGAATTTAATCCTTTTCATATGTTTCTGAGCATATGTCCTTTTCTTACATTCATATCATTCATAATATATACATGTATTATTGTTCTACATTCAATCTAATACAACATTCTATTCAACAAATTTACATGATGTACAATTAAGTTATACAAACTTACCTCGACTATAGTTTGTACTTGAAAACCTACTAATCTGAAATCTTTTCTTTTCCTCAATCTATCTCTTTGTTTGATCTTTCTAGATCTATATAAATGAATTTAACATCAATTTATCACATTCCATATTCTATTAAACTCAGTTTACATTCTAAGCAAAATTACCATACCCCTATACTTTTCATAATTGATAATTTAGTCCCTAGGCTCGGAAAATGAAATTCATGCAATTAAATCCTTATTTCCAGCCTAGCCGAATTTCATATGTCACAATAACAGCTCATAAATTTCACAAAAATCAGAATTTACCATGGGTTTTACCATTTTTCAATTTAGTCCTTAAATAAATTTTCATCAAAAATTCACTTTGTAAAAGTTGTTTATCTATCAACAAAACCTTTCATTTTCTACCATAAATTTCATAATTTCAACATAATCATCCACGAAAAAATTTCCACACCTTGTTAAAATTTTCAAATTAATCCCCTAAATAGATAGTTTAAGCTATCATGATTCCAAAAATATAAAAATTACTAAAAACGGGACTTGATTACTTACCCAATTAAACTTGATTAGTTTCCTTCCTCTCTCCTAGGGTTTCCATGGAAATATTTGGGGAAGATGATATGAAAAATAAGATGATATTCTATTTAATTAATTATCATCTTTTAATTATTTTTGTTTTCCAATTTAGTCCTTGCCCTTTTTCAATTCTTCCATGGATGATTCATCAAAAACATCTACATACTTTTCTTTAATGGTCTAATTACCATATAAGGACCTTAAGTTTTGAATTCCATAGCTATTTAATTCTTATAGCTACTGAAATTCAACTTTTACATTTTATGCAATTTGGTCCTTTTCACAATTAAACACATAATCGGTAAAATTTTCCTATCAGTATTTTCATATAACTTTCCTATCATAACACTAATCATGCAATAATTTTAAAATAATTTACCTTTTTAGCTTGGGTTTGTGATCACGAAACCACTGATCCAATTTCACTAAAATTGGGTTGTTACATCCTTTGTTCACGGAAGCTAAGTTGTAAGTCTGGATCCCCACCGATGAGTGCTTCATGCCAAGTAATTTTTGTTGATCGTTCGATGAAAGTTTGAATTTGGAGTTTGGAGCTAAAAAAAATGGGGGTGAAGGTCAGGTGAGTCATTAGACTGACTCTTGCATGTGCATTATGCATTTCAGAAACTTCTATGCTAAGTGACCAAATCGTGAAATTGAAACTCGTAAAGTATGAAGTTGATAGTCTAAGTACAAGGCATGAATTTAAATGATTATGGTGTGTATATGAGTCTGAAAGCATGATTATGACTGTCATAAGCAAGTCATTGAATGATGGGTCTATGCATGGTGAGTTCGTGTCTATCTCCGGAGTTGTCTAAAGGGGTTCGCCAAGACTTTAAATACGAATCTCTGAAAGGAAAAATTCATGGCCATGACATTTCAAATGAAAGGACCATATCGAGTAAGACCATAGTTGGGCTATGACGTTATATGAGAAGAACTAAAGGATGGTTATTATCTAATGGGGTTTCTGTACAACCAAACGATAAGGGGAAAACCTCACGTAATAGGAGTTTAGGAAAATCCCTATCGTAAATATGGTAGAGGAAGAAACACCTTTGTGGCAACCTTTGTAAAGGAAGTCTTTGTGACAATATCTGAAAAGGGAGTCTTTGTGACAATCTCTATAAAGGGAGCCTTTGTGGAAATATCTATAAAGGATGCCTTTGTGGCGATCTCTGTTAAAGGAAGCCTTTATGACTATCTCTGAAAAGGAACACCTTCGCGGCGTAGTTTAAAAGAATGACCCTTGTGGCAACCATCTGAAGGGAATGCCTCTATGGCGGACCCTGAATGAAAAGAAAGGAATTTTAGGTGATCTCTAAAAGAGCGGCGTATATGGTATCCTAAAGGAATAATATGTATGGAAAACTATGAAAGTAAGGCCCTATATGGAATGTTAAGGTCAATCCTGGATAGTAATAAGGTACGAACAGTGAAGCTGAAATGTGCCAGATTACGCGATGAATCAATAATATTTTGTTTGTATGGTCCTCTGAAATAGGAATGATTAAGGAACTAAGTAAGGCCAAAAGAGTACGTGAATGAGGTAATGGATATGTGAGAGATAAGTGATTATCTCAGGGCAAGGTATAACTTTTGTGGCTTAAGGAATGGTTCCGTTGAGATATTTTGGCGTGGCTAGCATAAACTTAAGACATGAACAACGAAGTTGGAACATGCTAGAATGAGTGGAAGATTCAAGGTACGAATCAAATGGACTTGAAGATCAAGTCGATTAACAATATTTAATCTGTACGGAACTTCGAATGAGAATGACTAAGGGACCTTAAAAAGGGGTAAGTAAAGAATGTAAGTAATGTATCAATGGACGAAGGGTAAAGTATGACTTAAAGGTAAGGTATGATGTCTACGATATGAATGATAGAATTCTAGAATTTGTACTTGTCAAAGACAAGTCGCCAAACAAAGAACAATGAGAGGATAAATGAAGTTATCAAATGCATTGCATAAGTGCAAAATAGGTAAATGAGGTTTAAACTCACTAAGTTCTCATGAACATACCTTAGTGTTTTATATTACAGGTAAGCAAATTAGGTCTACGCTAGGAGGGAATATGCTAAGGTTACACCAGAGACGACTAAAAAGGATATTATGCATATAGGACGTATTGGCAGCACATGTAGACAATATTATCGCTAAGAACTAATATGCTTATAACATATAGAATAATGTAGTTAAGTCACGTTAGTCACTTGTAAGTCCTCTCTATTTGAAAAGTCTTGTACAATGGTTGTAATTATTTACAGTATGCCTAGTTGTAGATTATTTGGAACATTATTCTTAAACAAGATGTAAAAGCCCAACTTTTGTATGTATAGTTTTATGTAAGTCTGTAGTAGAGGTGTAACACTTGAGATCCAGATTTGGCTAATCGGATCGGGTTAAAGGCATTACAGTGCAAGAATATTGAGTATTCTTCGATCATAAAGTTTTTACATTGAAATAGAAAAATTACACACAAGAAAATAAAATAAAGATCTAATCTACTAAGAAACCTGGAAAGAAAACTATACACTAATCTATCCCTAAAATTATCATCTATCACTTACTCTCCTCTCCCAAAAATGAGATTAAAAGTTGGTTTATATAGGAAATAATTAAAAGACTAAAATGTGCTTAATGTTATTATAATTCCTAGGCTTAAATTAAAGAATGATTGCTAAATGCCCTTGAAAACTTAAGCTAGTTCCCTTGGAATCATCGTGACGTCGCAATGTCGGTTGCTTCTTGTCATGATGTGAGGTTGCGACATCGCAGTGTTCAGTGTTTCCACATTGCGACAAAACTGTCTATTTGGGTTCCCCATGCATCTGTCTTCAATATTACGACTTCCACGACTTGTGGTCGCAACCACAGTTACAATTTCACCTTAAAGGGACATTTTCAATTCTTAATTCATCCTACATAACCACATAACCTTCTCTAGTTACAAAAAATCATTGAAACCCATAAAATGACCTGAAAAATATGTAAAAATGACTCAAGACAGATTTGTACTACCTAGACACTTAAAAACACTATATGAAAGTAAAACATCTTAGTTTTGCTTAGAAACATGCTAAAATGTATGCAAAGGAGTAGCAAATATGTGTACTAAATATGACATATCAGTTACCTTGGTAGTTCCAGTTCATGGGGCTCTATTAGTAGGAGAGGGATACTTGATGTTGCAATTAGGGGTGTTCTAAGTTCTAGAGGGAGTGACTTTTAATTGGCAATTTCATGTTTTTTTCTCTCTTTACCCCATTAACAATTTCATTGTTAATACAAGGATTATTGATGGAGGTATTTGTGTGGAATGGAGGTAATTTACCATATAGTGTCAAGAGTTGTTAAGTCTTTATTACAGATATTTAGTGAGGTCTACGTAGAGATTTATTAGTGGTGGATAGCTTGGCCTTTCCTAGAAAAGAAGAAAGGGTTTTATAGTAATTTGGAGCTTGTTGTCGGTCTTATCGAATAAAAACCCTACCACCTAGGTTTCAAGAGTAGAGTGGCGAGAAATAAGGTCAAGAAATGTTTGAGTTAACTTGATATGACTAATCAAATCAAATCAAAGTTTTGTTTTGGAGAATTAGTATTAGAAAGGTATAGAGTGACAAATATTGGTTTTCTTGAAGATTTCTTTAAGGTTAAATGAGTCCATTTCTAGTGAGTTTCTTTGACAAAATGATTGCGTAAAGAAAAGTTTATTTGGGAATGTCTCTTGAGATGGATTTTAGGTAGGTTTAATGATACACATGTTATCCCTATTTAAAAATAAATTTCTAAAACAATATTTTAAAAAGATAAATTTAAATTTATTATTATCTCTATTCATTTCTTCAAAAATCAATTCATCTGAATAAGAGAGTAACTTTAATTATTTTTGTTATATCCTTATCTCAATTTGAACCCGATTGGACACTCCATTGGACCATTTAGGGTCCACTGAGTGGCATAATTAGGTAGGAACCCCTAGTTACTTATAAATACCCCAAGGATCAACATAGTAGGGTGACTCCTCTCCACCCACAAAATCCTAACACATTAAGTTTTGAGTATTCTTTGATGGAGTCCTACCTTTCCGACTCTCAGCCTTAAAGTAGATGAGCCAACCTTCTTTGACGCCACCCCTTTCCTCATTTTCCAGTTCCATTGATACCGCATATCAACAATTTGTCATTAACTTCTTTAAATCATTTATAAGTAATGTCTAAATCTTGGTTTTCTAATATAAATAACAAATTGCTAATGATAAGGTTATGTACACGACATATATACACAATAAATTGATGACAAACTTAAGAAAACAACCAAACAACAAATAAATTATTAAAAGGTTTATTTATCAACGTCAAAGTAACCCAAAAGCAAAGGACCTACTACGTGAAACAGGTTCCCCTCATGATTAATTAGCACGTTGGGTTGTTTAGTTAAAAAAGGCAATTTGCTTTAAGCCTTTGTTTAAGGCATTTAAGTAATATAGATGAATCATGTACCCAAAACAAAAAGTAATATAAATGAATAAAGCAAATATAAAACGTTATTTTTTATTAGCAAGTGTTAGGTATATTGTTAATGTTTATTACACTTTCAATAAAATAATGTATATTTAAATATTAGAGATCACATTATTAAAAACAATAACTATAAATCTCGAATATAGAAGTGTAAACAGGATATAAGAATACTAAAAAATAAAATGATATTTTTATGATTAAGTTTTAGATCAATTGGTGTCCCTTATTATTCTAACAACATGTGTTTGTTTTATTTAAGTACATTTTTCTCTTATTTAAAGGTTGAGGAGGGATTATATATATTTAATACAAGGTTATTTGAATTAGGTCGAATCAGTCGGTTGAACTGAGGGCAAGTCGAGATACTAGTTCGGAGGAGGGTATTGAATCGATTGACCTAAAAACCGGTACATGCTGATTCAATTGGGCAAAAAACTGATTGAATCGAGCAATTGAAATCAGGGATTTAAATTGCGGTCACGGCCGTGTTTTCGGTCGCGTTGCGTTTATCGCGGTTACGGACATAACGCATGCTATTGCAGTCACTGCGGGTATCGCAGTTGTAAATTTTAAAAAAAAAATTCATACAACTTATTGTAAAACATAATAGCGGTTTCGGCCATAGCAGTTTCGGACGGTGCCGCTACCGCTATATAACGGCCACTATTTCGATAATGGACCGCTATTTAAATCCCTGATTGAAACTGATTTTAAATCATTTTATTTTTATAATTTTTTTAATGATTTATTTATTCAAACTTGACCGATCAAGTGAATCGACGAACCGACGTCCTATTTGATTCTAAAAAATTTAATGTTATAATTAACTTTAATTTTTTTTATATATTACTTTAATTGGGTCATTAGATACTGATTAACATTTCTCGTATGAAATAATTTGGAGTACTATATAAAGAAAGAGAAGGTGACGAAAAATAAAAACCTTCTCTCAAGATCTCAAGAAGCTGATCAAACTGAAGATGTAGAAGAAGAAGAAAGTGCAGTAAGCCAGTGAACGACACTTGTCTTCACTCCAACAAAATTTTTGTTTTTATAAATAAAAAATAATTTCATTAAGAATTATTAATAAATCATTTATATATATGTTTTGGGTATGGTCTGTCCAACTGTTACGCTATTCCTGGATTGAATAGCGATTTTAAGCTCCACTCTCGTCGTTTTCTTTGCTTCTTCACTCTTTTCAACACTTTTAAATTAACATTTTATAATATAAAATGATCTTTTTTTACTATATAAATAAACAAAAAGGCTTGCGATGTAAAAACCCATGTATACATGCAGGCATTTGTGTCTTGTTCGCTTTACTTTCAAGTTTCCCGCTCTGTAACTTGGAATAAACAAAGGGTATTCAAAGAAATTTCTTTTTCTTTTCCTTTTTTTTTTTGCTTCTTTATCTTTCCACATCTTTGATTTCGTTTGAGAGTGATTTCAATGGCTATTGCTTTGTTTTCTTATCTCTTCCCTTTTTTTTGTCTGTTTGCATTGCTTCTTTCAGGTCATGGAAATATTAGTAGTAGCAAAAGTGTAGATATTGTTGCATTGTTGGTTTGTTTTGTTTTGGGATTTTGATTCTTTAAATCCTAAAAAAAAAAGAGATGAATACAAGAGTCCGCACCACTCTTCAGTCCATGAAAGCTCCTTTAAATCATGACAGACACCACAATAAAGTAACTTATCTCTACTCTTTTCCCTCTTTTTTTGCTTTTTCTTTTTTATTTTGACCTTTTATTGGTTTTTACAAGATTTGAAGATTTTGGTTTTTGTTAATGGTTAGTTTGAGTGTCCAAAGATTGATTATTTGGGGATTAAAA
Organism: Gossypium australe; assembly: GCA_005393395.2. Classification (NCBI taxonomy): domain Eukaryota; kingdom Viridiplantae; phylum Streptophyta; class Magnoliopsida; order Malvales; family Malvaceae; genus Gossypium; species Gossypium australe. The sequence continues at coordinate 42,715,233 of CM016625.1, read as the reverse complement.
GTTCAAACTTTAAAGAAAATTTGGGTTTTTGAAAATTTTGGAATTTTGCTATATTATTGCTAGTGTCATAAAAAGAGAAGTAGGGAAGCACTTTTGATCCTAAAATCTGAGGCCTGTCCTCACACTCGTCTCAAGGAAGGAATAGTGTCTTCTTTAAGTTTCTTGCTTTCAATTATTTCTTTGTATAAATATTTTTTATATACTTAAATTTATCCTATTTTTTCTTTGGATTACTGAAAGAAGGAGAAGATGGAGAAGTGTCAGGGAAGTAGAACACTTGGTACCAGCAAAGCTGTACCAAATAGGAGAAGATCAATCAGGGAAAAGAAAATAGCCTTATTACAAGATGTAACCAAAATTTATACACTCTTTTGGTCTATTCAATTGATTTTCTCTTGGTTTCTATTTGCAGTTTTTCAACAAATTTTGTGGTGGTATTGGTATAATTTGCAGGTTGATAAGCTAAAAAGGAAGCTTAGACATGAAGAGAATGTGCATAGAGCTTTGGAGAGAGCTTTTACTAGGCCTTTAGGGGCACTTCCTCGGCTTCCTCCTTACTTACCTCCATATGTAAGTCTAACTTAACTGCATGCTACATTTGAGGAAGAAATTCTTGGAAATTTTTTTCTAATACTTGAAAAATGGAAACTTTTACATGTTCTATGTAAATTTTGTTTTTTGAGAGTGAATTGGGTTATCTTTTCTGGGGATTGTAGACATTAGAGCTACTTGCTGAAGTAGCTGTTTTGGAAGAGGAAGTTGTTAGGCTTGAAGAGCAAGTAGTGAGTTTTAGGCAAGGTCTTTATCAAGAGGCTGTCTATGCATCTTCCAAGAGGAATGAAGAGAATTTGAATGAATCCACTGTTGAGCAGTCTCCGGTTCGAAGTTCAAAACACCAGCGGTCGAAGTCTTTGTCTGTAAACGAGATGAGTTTGGTACCAACCATTGCCAGGTCTCAGCCATCTATTTCCAGAAGTGTTTCAAGCAGAAAGATGTTGCCTCCGGATACTATTTGCGATCGAGCTGGACAGTGCTTTATCAGGCCAACAAATGGTAAACAAGCTTCCACAAAATTCAATTCTGCTTCCGGAGACGGAAGAGGAAAAGAAAACCAATCATTTTCCAATGCTGTAAAGGATAAACAATCTCCAGACAAGAAAGCATCCAACATTGTGACCCCAGTAAAGAGACTTCCAACCAAGCTTGACTCAGCAGACAAATATCTGGATCCTCTGAAGGTGCAGGTATGTACTAATTTCTGGTTAAAAGAACAGTAGTTTTCCACTTCATTATGGTTTTATAAATTGAGGTTTTTTTACCGTCCAGCTAGATGGTAGATTAGTAAAGCAAGAAAATGCACAAGCAAGCCCTTCTAGTTCTACAGATGATAAGGTATCAGAAGTTGATAGTACACCAAACAAAATATCTGAAGACATCGTAAGGTGCTTGTTTAGAATTTTAGCAAGGTTGAGCACCTTGAAAGATAAAGCTGCGGAATCCGGGACTTTACCTAGAGAAAGTGAGGTCCGAGACCCTTATGGTATCTGTTCAGATTTGAAAACTAGAGATATTGGACCCTATCAACATCTTTGTGCAATTGAATTGAATACAATTAACCTAAACCGGAGTACGAATGCTTTGTTTCTGATCCATAAACTAAAGTAAGTTCTTGGGTTGGTTTCCCTTCCATAATATGTTAATTGTGACATTTCTATTCAGCCTGCCTCTATGATGATGATTTCAGGTTTCTTCTTGGGAAGCTCGCGTCTATCAATTTAGAGGGTCTCAGCCATCAGCAGAAGCTTGCATTCTGGATTAACACTTATAATTCCTGTATGATGAATGTAAGAAATTCGTTTTTTTGTTGAACATTTTAATACATTCCAGAATGCAGAGAAGTTTGCTGAACTTAATATGCAAAAAGCAAGAGCATAACACTTACGTACTGGTTCTGTTAGGCAATTTTGGAGCACGGGGTTCCTGAGTTGCCTGAAACAGTTGTAGCACTAATGCAAAAGGTATGTGTCATCCATATTTTATGTTACTGAGATTTGTCAGGGATGCTATTATTGATGCCATTTTTTTTTTATGCCCATCATAAGCTGCTAAAAACACTTACTGTGCATTATATAGCCCTCACCATATTAGACAATGGTTGCTACAGCTATATTTGAAGTATTGTTTACATCTGCTTTTGGACAATTTGACTTAAAATTTGTCAATTTTTATGGCTGCTTCAGGCTACAATTGTTGTGGGAGGCCACTTACTAAATGCAATAACAATTGAGCATTTCATATTAAGGCTGCCTTTCCATTTGAAATTTGTAAGTAAAAAAAAACTGTTCATCTTTCTTTTCTATATACTTCTGTAGGGGAGAGGATAGAATTCATTGTGCTTTTAAATTTTGATATTGCTAACTAGATTATTACTCCTTTTTCTCTCTTTCTATTAAAGGCCTGTCCTAAAGCTGCAAAAAATGATGAGGTGAAAGCACGCAATATATTTGGTCTCGAGTGGTCCGAACCTTTGGTTACATTTGCTCTTGCATGTGGAAGCTGGTCATCTCCTGCTGTAAGTTGGCTTCAAAATCAATCTCCTTTCGTAGATAGTCGGAAACATTCATAGTTAACAATGATCAAACATTAATCACGTTCTTTCTTCAAGTGCTGAAATGTGGGATTTGGTAATGAAGGTGAGAGTATACACGGCGGCTCATGTCGAAGAAGAGTTGGAAACAGCTAAGAGAGACTACCTGCAGGCAGCGGTGGGGATTTCAAGAACAAACAAGTTAACAATACCAAAGCTATTGGATTGGTATCTGCTTGACTTTGCAAAGGATTTGGAATCATTGCTGGATTGGGTTTGCCTGCAGCTACCAAATGATGTGAGAAATGAAGCAGTGAAATGCTTAGAGAGAAAAGGGAAAGAGACCCTTTCACAGCTTGTGCAAGTATTGCCTTACGATTTCAGTTTCAGACTGCTTTTACAGCGTTGAGAACTATATTTCGCAATCGATGCTTTTATCAGCAAAGAGTTCAGGAATTTGGGGTTGGTGAGATATTTATACTGAACTACTAATATTAAAACGAGACACAGTTAGGAGTACATATGTAATCTAGCATCTGTAAAGTAAAAAGAAAAATGAAGGGAGATGAATAACTGGTTTCATTACTTGGCAAACATTGACTTTGGGCTGTGGTGATTGGTTCATTGAAATTAAATTTTCAGATTATTTATGTTGCATTTTTTGTGCCTTTGGTTCTTTTACTCTTTCAATTGATTTTCAGAGGATGTTGGCTGTGAGGAAAAAAAGTTTGTCACGGTTTTGCTATATAAACTGTAGTGATATGTATTTTTTCAATTTGGTACTTAAATTTTCTTCTTCCATTTTCTTACTTAAAATGCTAGTGTGGGGAATAAAATAAACTTGTGAGAAATTAACTGAAGGTTTCAAGACGTGTAATTATGTTTTTTTTTTTAAAATTATATTTTGGTATGTAAAAGAATTAGAAGCAAAGTAATCTCAAGAATATAAAAAAGTTTAATGATTTTTTGCATTTTACATTAACGAAAATAGTCCATTGAATATTGAGTTAACATAGCAAGATTCTCAAATTCTATAAAGAATTGCAACAATTCTTCACATAATAATTTTTTAATATTAGAAGATGGAGGAGAATAATGAAACTTGTTTTGAGTTTTTGATGTGTCATACAAATAAAATTTTACTTTTATTTATAAAATTTCTTATGAATCATTGTAAAGACAAAACTATCTAATAAATATCTATTTGAGTTATATTTATTAACAATGAACACAATTATTTGATTAATAACTTTTTGCTAATATCTGCAGTACTAGTATGTATCATCAGAACTTGTGGTTTAGCCTTTGATTTTTTTCCCTCTTAGAAATAGATGCTATAGTAATGTATGATAATAATAATAATAATAATAATAATAATAATAATAATAATAAAGTTAACATAACTTTTAAGTAACAAAAGATAACTCATCACTTTTCTAGGTATTATAATTTTTGGTTACTTATTATTTTTATTTGTAACTATTAGAACATTATATATATTAGGAATGTTCAAACGATCTCTCTCATTTTTAAAATATTCTAGATTTTGATAATCTTGAAAATCAATTGCATAAATGAAGGTTTCTTACGATTGAACCTTCACTTAGTGAAAACATGTTAAAGTTAATTGAAATTGTATGGTAAACTATATTTTGAACCAGTTATTCCATTTGATTAATCGAATACATATCACATAATGATTTAAACATTAGTCAATGCACAGGATCCAAAGACATTGTTATTATTATCATATGTCTATAACCTTTTTTTTATGAGCGTTATTAGAGCTAAGCCATTGAGTTCTTAAAAGCAACCACACTTCACACTTACATAGGTACAATCCATCAATAGTGTTCCTATTATTTTAACACTTTAACATATTTATGTTACGTGTCTATTAAGAGTATAATACTCATCCTTTCCTTTATCATTTTGAGTACCTGACAATTACCTTAAGATGATATATTATATATTATTTTTATGGTGTTAGCAATCACATACTAATGATGTACTTTATCTCATTCAACTCAAAACTTGACATTATACCAAGAGTTGGGTTGAGTTTTCATCATGGGTGACTTAAATGTTATGGGTTTGTACTTCATCTTAAAATTTCTAAATTTGAATATAGCTATGTTAATTTTCTATACCACATGATGAAACTTTATAAATTCATAAGACCCAAATCCTCACCATATTTAATTATTCATTTTTCGCAAAAGGAATGCTACCCATGATATTCTTTGTACAATTATCAATTTATAGTCATCACTTTATCTTTTCCTATAATGATGGTTTCATACTTGTCTATTTTATTTATTTGTTAATGTTTAAGAAATTAATTTCACAAATGCCAAATATATGAAGACATGCATCATATGTCTATTTGAACCAAGTATATTCATTAATGTAAAAATGCCTCAAACCCCTTGGTGAAACAAGAAAACATATTTGCTATTTTTCATAGTTTCATTTCATAGTCAATATAACATAATTTTCTCTCTACAAACCATATACATACAACAGTATTTCATATAATACTTTAGTATATAGTTATATTAGAGGACCATAAATTGTCCAACCATTTGGCTATAACATCACATTTATATACCATTTATAATAGACATTATCAGTCAATTTGTGACTATTAATAAAACTATGCTCATCACCTAAATAAGTAAAATAGCTTTATATTGCAAGTTTCATGCTCATAATATCTTTTATTCAAGACTTCCAAAATATATTTCAAATTTTACTATATTTCAAAACTTTATAGAATTATGAGATTATAGATAGTATTCCAAGCCGTATATTAAAAACCAAGTGCAGTACAATAACATGCATAATATGATCTAGATTTCAAATATATGGTTATCACATTCATATTCTCATTAAAAGATTTCATATTAGAATAGTGATCTTATTATATAAGTCAATGATTTCCTCTATTTTACTTTGTCAAGAAAAATTAGTCATGCAAATTGCATATGACTTATTTCATTTCTAGTCATAATCAATCCTAGTCCAAATCATAAAACATAGACTAAAAAAAATTGCAATCATATATAAAAGTCATTTAGCTTATGGTTATTTTATATCAACCAAGATGACTCACATTATATGTTCCATCTATATAATAAACTTTCTTTTTAGTGAATCATTTTGTCAACGAATATGCTTAATTAATGTCTCATAAATAACATCTAAAGGTTATTAATAGCATGATTTGAATAAAAAAATTCATTCCATATCTACTATTCATAAGAAAGAAAAAAAGTACTTTTAGTATGAAAATCTCCACTCACAAATTGGATAAAATGAATTGGTTTCAATTCTTCAAAATTGTTGTCTTTTATAGTGCACTAATAAGTGCATAAGTGACCTTTTTAAGTTGATCCATTTTGGTTTCAAGAAACCATTCCAATATCACCTTTTGAAAGTAGTTGTTGAACTTAATGGCACAACTTTTTGGATTGAGAATGCTCTCCCAAATGGTCATATGCTTCGATTGGACAGAGATTTGTTCATCCAATGTTTGAATAATGTCATAACTATTCAAAATAAGAAGTATTATTTCGGTCCACTAATAGAACCACTCCCGATCGAACATTTGCATTTCATCCATGTATTTTATCCATATTCTTTCTTTCTTTATTTCATGATTGTTATATATATATATATATATATATATATATATATATCATATATACTATATTATTTTATACCAACCATAATTATGCATGTAAAACATCATTCATTTAATAAATTAACATTTGGTTTTTATCAAGAATTGATGCATGACACATTCATATATTTTGCATATAATACCTCAATAACAATATAACAATTGAAATCTAATTTATGTAACAATAATAAAATAATAAATTTGGTGTACTTTTTTTTTCTAAAAAAAATCAAAATTTAATAAGATCATTTACTTCAATGTAGTTTCGTTGTCGATAACCTTTCTTATAGTATCATGTGAATGTGTAGTGAATGATGTGCCTTATTTAATTTCTCATAAATTTGTGAGATTAGAACCTTAAAATTATTTGTGTGTGGAGATAAAAATACACTTATGAGAAATTAACCGAAGGCTTCTAGGCATGTAATCATGCCACTTTCTTTAAGGTTTTGTTCGCCCCAACCTCAAGCATACAATGAAGCCCAATGACTATTTGCATTTTACACTAAAAAAAATAGTCCACGAAGCACTGAGCGAAGCATAGAAATATGTAAAATTTGAACGTCAATAATTGCAATAAAGAAAGAAAAATAATAATACATAGATTTTACGTGGAAACCCTTCCGGAAAAAAAAACCACGGGTAGAGGAGAAAAAAAATCACTAATGTTGAAATTTGAATGATACAAGAGGAGTTTTGACTACATCTATTTATAGGTTGAAAAACCTTATTCTAATTAGTGTCAAGTAGAAGGAGAGTAGTTCTATACGGATTCTGCTTGTGTAATCAATATAAAAAAGAAGATAAGTAGTTTTATATGGATTCTACTTGTGCAGCCTGGTTCGTACTGCGGGGGTCTACGACCCTTACACCCCCAGTCGCAACCCCTGTCCAGTTTTATGCTTAACAAGGATATATGATGGCTATGACCTTCGCCCCCACAGATCCCTCTATTTTGTCACTATATTTTATTTCATTAATAGGAATTTGGGTCACACAACTCTAACAAAAATATTATCAAATTCTACATAGAACTTTTGCGACAATTCTTTGTAGAATAATCTTTGAATATTAGAAGATGGAGGAGAATGAAGAAACTTTTTTTTTTGAGATTTTGGTGTGTCATGCAAATGAAACTCCACTTCTATTTATAGGAATTCTCCAGTCTCTTCATAGAGACATAACTATCTAATAAATGTCTATTTGGATAGTCACATATATTAAAAATGAACACAACTATTTATTAGATATTACTTGAATAATCATAATGTTTTTGTTAATAATCAAGTAACACAACTTTTAGTAACAAGAGACATAATTCATTACATTTGAATTGCTACAATTCTTGATTAATAACCAAGTGTTATTAACTTTTGGATACGTATAATTTGTCATTAGAAACTATTGGAACATTATATATTAAAAATATTCTAACATTAATTTATCACCTAAATTAACATTTTCATTCCAATTTATCCCCAAAATAAAAGTTGCCAATAAAAGCATGACACATGGTACATTTTTATTGGATGTGAGTAATTTTTAGAGGTAAAATGAGAAAAAAATGATAGTTTATGTAAGACCCAAAAAAAGTTTAAATACAAAAGTTAGAAAATGAGTATAATTCAGAAATTAAATTGTGACTTAAGAAAAAAAATACATGAGTAGAGAGTTGCACTAAATTTTTCACTAATGACAAGTTGATGTAGAATTTACCATGAAAATAGTTCACAAAATAATCCTTATGCTTTCTTGTGTAAGGTCTCTTTTTAAAGATGAATGTACTCAAAGGTAGCACCAAATAATCATATCTATTGTTATTGTACCAAATCACATCAATAAATGAGAAAAATTGAATTAAATTGATTAGTCAAGTTAGATTAAAAATTAATAGTTACCCAATTTTGTTTCTATATCTATATAATAAAGGAGCCATAGAGACTTTCTTAAGTAGTTTCTCTGGAAAGGAGCACCAAGAGAATAAATGATAATCAACTCACCAAACCTACATCAACTAATGCATTTCTTACAAAGTCTCTTTAAAAATTGTCTCTCCATCTTTCTAGCTTCACATGCAGGATGTTCCTCCTAATAATAATGACGAGTTGGCTCTATGGACTTTAGAAACTTTGAAAATGAATAATGATGCCATTGCAATCTGCCTTAATGAGGAATAAAGGCTTTGTATCAGGAAAAATGTGTAAGAACTTGTATTGTTAAAGTTCATAGCAAAACTATGGGTTACAAATATTTCCAGCAAGCTTCAAGCTTTATGAAACTTCAAAATGCGTTAACTATTTTTTATTTGGGATCAAACTTCTTCATTGTTAGGTTACATGAGAAGTTTACTTTAATTTCATAAAAAATTAGCCTTGATTCATTATTAAACACTGGGAACAAAATTTTAGATCTTCAAAGGCTTCTTTATCCTCAATTGTTGTTTCGTTAAGGCTACTTGAATTCCCTAAAGAATAATTTGATGGAAAAATATTTTAAAAAATGGCAATAGCATAGGCCCACTCCTTCGAGTTGACAACCACATTCTTATAAGTGAGAGGGGATGTTATGCCTGATTTCATGTCTAGCTAAACCTTGAATGATCCTTTTTGAAATCGGTTATAATTAAACATTTTAAACAACTTATTGTTTACAAGATTTTTTATGCTTTTCATGTAGAAGAATCAACCACGCCCTTAAAAAGTTTCCTCTTTTTTCTTATTTATCCTCGAATGTTACTAGCACAATTTCCAAAACAAAAAACTAAGAAAATAGTCAAAGGTTGAAGAAGAGTACATACCATGAATGTAGGTCTAAAAAGAAAAAGAATCTCCTTGTCCCCAAATCATGTATGGAAATGGTAACTTAAACTCCAAGAGTTAAAAGCTATGTGCAAGTGTCATAAGGCTAGAACTTTCGTCTCATAATCCATGTGGCCTTAGGCAATTTCTTGGATTCAAATTTGCCTAAGTCAGTCTTACTCTCACAAAGTGAGAATTCACGATAGAAATTCTCCAGGGCACCGAAATTAAAGCGGAAACAACTAAAAATGAAAGAGCAACAAAGGAAAAAAAATGCCACAAGAAAGCAACACACAGAAGGTGTTTGAGTAAATTCTCTCAAAGTTCCTCTATTACTTTGAACGATTACAATTGAGTGATTACTAATGAGAAGGAAGACATTTATATAGTTGAGCTCCCCCAAATCCAGCTGTACAAATTGAGTTACATCGATGGTCAAGATTAAGAAATATCTACAATTGAGATTTTTAAGGGATTTACACATTCTTTTAAGATCACAAAACCAAATCTTCTAAGATAAGTTTCCATATCTACCATGGCAACCCTAAATTTCCTAAAGTGCTTCAATAGGCCACCAAGGCTTCAAGTAGATGGGCTTATCCACATGTTCCATGAATCAGGCCAGTTCAAGTGGGTCAAATGAGCCCCATTTAATCAATTGACCTCCATGGGACGCTCTTTGCACATTCATAATTGGATTTGATCCGTAGCTCGTGACATTTCTCCTATCTATTCTCGTAACCTCGTCGCATCCTCAGAATGACACGGGTTTGATTCACCTTAGAACTTTCTCAACGCCTCAACTGTTTCCCAACTAGTCTCTCTATCGGGTAGTTCTGCTCTTCTAAACATTTTCCTTGGCTTCTATCGTCGCCTAACTCAAACTGTTTCGCCCTTTCGTACATCTCGTTTGCAAGAGTCCGTCGCTCTTACTTGCCCACATTATGATTTATTTCGGTTAGGATCCCCTTGATCCTCACAAATAGGCTTCAGCGTGCCCACATTAAACACTGGGTTAACCTTGAGAATTCTCACCAACTTCAGTTTGTAAGCCCCTCGACTTACCCTCTTCAAAACTCTAAAAGGGCCCTTGTGCCCTTTCCAAGCCAATGGTAAGTCAAAATGAAAACCACTAGGAGAGTGTTTGAGATGTACCTCGCTCATTACATTTACTCATTCCGACTGCCTAGTTTGCATCACTACTTTTCTCCCAAAGTTTGATGCACAACCCACATCTCTCATAGGTGGCAGCCCTATCGATATCTCAACAGGATTCAAATCAGTTTGTCGTACCTCTAGCATTTCCAAGAGGGTCTCCTTAGCACTTTGGTCTACCAAGTCGATGTTCTTACCACAATGAACATCGTTGTCTAGTTAGATTGCCGATAGTACCTTGGTCCCACCTTTTTCATCACAACTCATCGACACTACGCATTGTAGTTGATGAGTATCAACGATACATATGCAATCAGCAAAAGGAACCAAATGAGTATTAATCCAGTCAAGAAAATTCAAGCCAAACATGAAGCCGTAATCATCTAAATGAATTATCTCAAAATCTTCCTTGCTTTTCCACTTGTCGATTTGTAGTTCAACTCCTTATGTTACGCCCATAGTTGGAACCTCTTTGGAATTAAACGTCTTGATCCTCTTAGTAAATTTGCTAACCAAGAGGCCAAATTTACCCACGGCCGTGTGACCCATGTATTCAAATTTTTGTATCTTTTTTCTAGACTTTCCAAATGATTTCAATTTAGTACCAAATTGTTTCCAAGGTATATTTTAGACCTCGAGAGCTTGATTTAGGGACAATATGAATGTGAATGAATGTTTATTAATATGTTTATGATAATGTATGAAATGCATGTTTATATGTTTTGTTTGTATGGTAATGCTCTGTAAGTCTTCTCAGAGTAAGACTCTTTAAGCAGTGTAAATCTCGCAAACCACCTCTTAGGTATTTAGATACTTCGAACATGGTTCATAGGGTTCTTCCTATACAGTATATCAAAACTCATTAAGGGCTCGCAAAACTAGTTCAACAATTGATGGGGTTCACACTTTCCACAATTCACCAACCCTGTAACTTCGCAGCAACTTGAGTGAACTTTATATAAGTTTGTTAGATTTGAATATTTTATGCTATTGCTTATGACAAACACTATGCTTAGAAATTAAGTACTTGAGAGTGAACTTGTCAATAAAGAAAACTTCAATTGAACTTGGACTATATTCATATACTTAAAATTTAGATTTCTTTAATAAGTATTATCGGTTCACAAATAAAAACCAAAGGGAAACATAAGAAATCATAAAAACAACTAAGTCCTAGAACAATTGGCGAAGTCAACAGAATGACAACTCTAAGCCCAAGAAAAATCCCACATTGCCTTTAATCCAGAGTTTGCTTGTATCACCTTTTCAATATTTTTACTTCACCTGGATCACTTGCCTCGTTGCTACTCACCATGCGATCTAACTATCTGCTATGTTTAGAAAGGAGTGTCTGATTTCTTGTGAAATCAATAAATATATAGGAAATAATAACCACATAGCACACACAAATAATAAGTTAGGAAAAAGCTTCGGCAAGGTCACAGAACTGCGAACTGGGTTTACCATTCTTATGCAAAGTTTATTTCGTAGATACTCATTGTTAATTAGCTTAAAACAGTAAAACATAGTATTTTGAAAACACAAACTTACTCATATGTTGTTTTTTTGTTGCATAAGCGAATCTCCTTATAACGCCTCAGAATGACTCAATGAGTCTTAACATGTCCCATAAGTGTAGCATAAAGCTAAGCACTCTCCAACACACCAACATGTCCCATTGAATGGAGCTTAGCTCGACATTCCCTTATCTCTCCAACCTATCCTAGGACCTTTCGCCCAAAACAGAAAACATATGGTGAGTTCACAATCCTATGACATGCCATTATATCCAACAGTTTCAGAAGGTTATCATGTAAAAACATATACTTAAATATAGAGCTCGCAAATCATGAGGAGCTTGCCGAGCACTGTTCCTATTGAGCTCACAGTAAAGAGCTTGCATATCACTGTTTATAAAAACACATATTTAAACACAATCACAAAATTAGAGTTTTAGAGAAGCTTACTTTCAAAACTTATGTACAAACCTTAAGCTCCTGATTAACGCTATGGTTCACACATATATGTAGCGATCCTTGAACACTCCCCAAATTGCTGAAAAATTAGACAAGCTTCGCTTTTCCATTGTCTTTGCTTGTAGACGATTCTGTCAGTTTTGCAATTTCACAAACTCACACAAGTTACTAACAGGCAGAGCACATGAAAATTCATACATAAACACAAGAGAACCTAGGTTCGCACATGCTTGTGTTTTGGTGAACCTAGTTTCCTTTGTTGTGAACCTTTCTTAATTACTTCAACACATTAGAGAAACAGAGTCTTGCGTTAGATCCTAAGAGCTAAGTTTTAGGTTGAAACTTGAAAATAAGATAATCGACGGAGAAATTTAAGCAAATTTCTCGTTAAAAAAAGTAATATGGAATTTCTTAATGAGAAGAGCTTAATTTATAGGCTCTAAGTATTTTGATGTTCTTAGGATACCATAGTTGCTGTAAAAGTAGGAAAGAGTTACGTGCATGGATGGTTTTACGAAGAGAAAAGTAAGTCAACTTCCTAATTTTTGTATAATTACCCTTTGATTACTCCTACTTTTGAATCTTGGCCTAAAATAGTGATTACAGCTCGTCAAGCCCATTGGCGACCACAGCTTGCCAGGCCCACTAGCAATCCTTGCTTCAAGTCCACTAGCGATCATAGTTTGTTAAATCCATTAGCGACCTCAATTGGTCAAGCCTTTTGGCGAACTCCAGCTCGCCAAGCCTATTGGCGAACATCAACTGGCCAAGCCTACTGGAAAATACCAGCTCACCAAGCCTATTAGTGAATACTAGCTTGCCAGGTCTGCTGGCAAATACTTGCTTGCTAGGCTTAAACTTTTTTAGTTCCTATTTTGGGATGTTACAACTCTCCCCCTCTTAAGAAATTCTGTCCTCAAAATTACCTACGTCAGAACATATAAGGATATTGATGCTTCATTGCTTCCTCAGTTTCCTAAGTGGCTTCGTTGGTTTTTTGGTTTTGTCACAACACTTTAACTAAAGGAAATTTTTTTATTTCGTAGGACTTTTTCTTTGTGAGCTATAACTTCAACTGGTTCCTCATCATAAGTTAAATCAGGTCGTACCTCAACTTTATCTACTGACACTATATGGGATGGGTCCACATGATACTTTATAACATGGACACATGGAAAACACTATGGACTCGCTCAAGTTCTGGTGGCAACTTAAGTCGATAGGCCACTGGACCGATCCTTTCAGCCACCTCATATGGACCAATGAACCTTGGACTTACTTTTCCTTTTCACCTAAATCTTGAAACTTTCTTCCATGGTGAGACCTTTAAGAGCACTTGCTCTTCCACTTGGTACTCAATATCTCTTTGTTTTAAATCAACGTAGGATTCTTTTCAATTAGAAGAGGTCTTTAGTCGCTCACAAATCATCTTCACTTTTTCCTCTGTTTTGCGAACTAGCTATGGTCCAACCAGTCGCCTTTCATTTAATTCTGCCCAACACAAGGGAGTTCTAAATTTTCTTCCATAAAACACCTCAAAGGGTGCCATTTGGAAGCTTGCTTGATAGCTATTGTGGGATGCGAACTCTGCCAAAGGCAGATAATGTTCCCAACTTCCTGCAAACTCTAACATAAAACATTGCAACATGTCTTCTAGTACTTGTATCACTCTTTCAGATTGACTATCTATTTGTGGATGATAAACAACATTGAAGTTAAGTTTTGAACCTAGATATTCTTGTAAACTTTTCCAAAATCTCAAAGAGAATTGAGGATCTCGATTAGAGGTAATGGGAACTGGTATGCCATGGAGTTGTACTATCTATGCGATGTATAACTCTACCGGTTTTTGCAATGTATAGTTTGTGCAAATAGCTAGGAAGTGTGAACTCTTTGTAAGGCAATTCACAATCACCTATATCACATCTTTCTTTGTCGAAGTCAAGGGCAAGCTTGAAAAGAAGTCCATGGTGATCCTTTTCCACTTCCATTATGGAATTTTGAGTGGTTGTAGCAAACTTGAGGGAAATTGATGCTCTGCTTTCACCTTCTGACATACGAAGCATTTTGCCAGAAAGTCTGTGATAGCTTGCTTCAAGCCAGGCCACCAATATAGTCCGCGGAGGTCACGGTACATCTTATTTCTCCCTGGAGGCATTGCGAAAGGGCTACTATGAGCTTCAGTAAGGATCACATGTTGAAACTCCTCGTCACTGGGCACGCAGAGTCTTCCACGAAAATAGATACCCTTTCCTTATTCAATGCGAAGTCTCCCTGCACTCCCTACTCTACTTGGCGAACCTGCCTCACCAAGTCTTTATCTATGACTTTCTTTTCCTTTAATCTGTTGTGAAAGGGTCAGTTTTACTTGTAGTTTGTGAGTAGTCCCCCATCACTTATCACATAAAATCGTGCAAGCAGAGCTCGCAGTTCACTCATCAAAGTCCTATTTAAGGCATCTGTGACTACACTCGCTTTTCTAGGGTGATATTCTATCACACAATCATAGTACTTTAGCAGTTCTATCCACCTTCTTTGTCGTAAATCTAGTTCTTTCTGTGTAAGAAGAAACTTGTGACTCTTTTTGTCTATGTAGATGGTAAATCGCTCGCCATATAAGTAGTGTCGCCAAATCTTGATTGCAAACACTACTGCTGCTAACACTAGATCATGGGTTGCATAGTTTTGCTTATGAGGCTTCAACTTTCTTGAAGCATAAGCAACCACCCATCATTCTTGCATTAGCATGTAGCCAAGTCCCACGTGCTGTAACACCCCTAACCCGTAATTGTTGCCAGACTAGGGTTAAGAGGCATTACCGATCATTTCAGAACATTTCATATTTCACCAACTATCAACACAAAGTTCAAGCATTCATCACTGGCATTTCTCAAAATCATCAACAATTTCAAAAATTAAAGCATGCGCTAGCTAGAACACTAAACAACGATAAGAAAGACGTAGAAATTATCAAAAACCGAGCAACTAACATACATTAATTAAGACTTGTAATAGCCGAACCCTACTTTGTTTTCTTTCTTTTATTTTTCTTCAAATTCGGCACAAAGATGAGCATTATCTCATCATCTTACATATTTGTTTTATTATAAACATATTAATTCATCATTTACTAAATTACCCTTAATAAATATTAATAATAACACCAAAAACCATGCTATTATCATCCACTTAATATCAATTGGTTTAATAACAACATAAGGACCCACATTTTAATAAGCCATGCCTAATTAGCACTTTAGAAATTGATCACTGTAAAATCAGAGTTTTAAATATTTATAAAAGAATGATCAAACCTGGAGACTAACTCTGACAATGATATTAAGGCAAGTGTATCTATTGAACAGTAGTATAGCTTAGGCAAGACCGGTTATCGAACCCAAAGGAACTAAAAGTATTAATACTCACCTTCTTTTTATTATTTAGTCTTAAAGTTAGAGTGAAGATTGCTTTTTAACTAAATTGACGACAGCTAAACTAAGGACACAGAGACAAGAAGACGAATAGGAAAATAACTTTGGGGAAAAACTCAGTTGATTGCGACGATACCCTTAGGAAGAACCCACCTAGAATTCACTTATTAATTAACCCTAAATTGTATGATTTCTTTTACTTAGCTTGATCTGTGAGACTCCCTAACCTATATTAAACCCTCTCTCGAGGCGAATAACGTCTAACCCTAGGTTAATTAGTGGAACTCTCGTTCGCTTATAATAACCCCCTAGGATAGCAGTAAATCAATCAATGGACTCCCATATTAGGTTTCACCCTAATCCGGTAAAATCTCGTAACCCTATCTCTAGGAGCCCGATCAACTCTGCTTAATTATGTTAGATCTTCTTCTTAGGCAGGGTCTATTCCTCCTCCACCTAAGCACATTAGATTTGGATTAAGCAACATAATTAAGAACAAACTAAGTAATTTATCATATAACTTAAAAATCAAATAATAAAATCCATCTAGGTTTCATCCCCTTCAGGTATCTGAGGGGTTTAGTTCATAATGAATAAACAGCACATTGCAAGAGAAAAGATGAAACAAAACATAGAAAAAAATCTTAAAACCCCCTGAAGGAATCGAAGGAGAATTCTGTCGTCTTGAGTATTATTCTGGCTTCTTGGGATGGATCAATTGGCTATCCTCGCGTTATTCTCTAACTCTAACCTTCTCGGCTTGGCTCCTTGGCCTCGCTTTCGCTCCCCTAAACAGGTGATACTTGGGACTTATTTATAGGCTCTTGGAACGCGATTCCTTCTCTTTAAGTATCCTTTTTCGACTAAAATTGGTCTTTCCAGCGTCAGAGGCACGGCCATGCCACACGCCCGTTTTCGGATTTCTCTTAAGGCACGGTCGTGTGTGATTGAGTTGAGGCCGTGCTCTAGGTGTTCGTCGAGGCACGGCCGTATGGACTTTGGGCCAGGCCGTGTCGATTTCGTGTAAAGGCCCATTTACTCTGTTTTAGGCCCGTTTTGTGTTCTTTTCATCCTCGGGTGCTTTCCTGGGTATAAGACATGAAAAGAAAGGATTAAAAGCACCTTTTTATATAAAACAGGGGATAAATCATCAAAAAGCATACTAAATGTGGGTCTAAAATATGTTACTTTTACGGTTTATCAGAAATCAACATACAACTTTTACATTTTATACGATTAAGTCCTTTTTGCAAATTAAACACACAATCAATAAAATCTTCACACAGAATTTTCACATATACTCAATCACATATTATAAATACAAAAAATAATATTAAAATATTTTTTCAACCTCGGATTTGTGGTCTCGAAACCATTATTTTGACTAGGGTCTAAACCGAGCTATTACAACTCTCCCCCCTTAGGGATTTCGTCCCCGAAAATCTTACCAGTGAATAGGTTCGGATATTGCTCTCTCATAACATCTTCAGGCTCCCACGTAGCCTCTTCAACTCTGTGTTTGTGCCACAACACTTTTACTAAAGAAATTTTCTTATTTCTCAACTCTTTGATCTCACGTGCCAAAACTCGAATCGGTTCTTCACTATACGATAAATCTGACTGAATCTCAACCTCAGTAGGAGCAATTACATGCGATGGATCATATTTGTATCGTCGAAGCATCAATAGGTGAAATACATTATGAATTTTCTCTAATTCAGGTGGCAATCGACGATAGGTGAAATACATTCTGAATTTTCTCTAATTCAGCTGGCAACAGCAATCTATAAGCAACCGGTCCAATTCGTTCAATAATCTATATGGCCCGATGAACCTCAAAATCAACTTGCCTTTTCGGTCAAATCGAAGTATTTTCTTCCACGGAGACACTTTCAAAAATACTTTGTCACCGATCTCAAATTCAATATTTTTCCATTTCAAATCTGCGTAAGAGTTCTGACGATCTGAGGTTGCTTTCAAACTATCACTTTCACTTTCACTTTCTGCTCAGTCTCTTTTATCAAATCAACCCCGTGAATCTTATTCTCACTTAGCTCAGTCCAATACAATGGAGTTCGGTAATTTCAACCGTAAAGAGCTTTATATTGTGCCATTTTGATACTAAATTGAAAACTGTTATTGTATGCAAACTCAATCAATGGCAAATGTTTTTCCCACGTACTTTCAGATTCAAAAATATAACATCTCAACATATCTTCGAGAATCTGAATAATTCGTTCGGATTGTCCATCCGTTTGTGGATGAAATGCAGTACTAAAATGCAGCTTCGTCCCTAAGGCCTCTTGCAATTTCTTCCAAAACCGCGAGGTAAATCTCGGATCTCTGTCAGATACAATGGATAATGGTACCCCGTGCAATTTCACAATCTTAGAAATATATAGTTCAGCTAATTTATCAAGTGAATAATCTCTTCTCACCGAAACAATATGAGCTGATTTTATCAATCTGTCAACTATCACCCAGATTGCATCCTTCTTTTTCGGAGATAAAGGCAATCCCGACACAAAGTCCATCGTGATTCTCTCCCATTTCCACTCAGGAATCATTATTGGTTGTAACAAACCATGAAACCTGATGTTCAGCTTTGACTTGTTGACAAACCAAACATCTCGAGATAAACTCCGAGATATCCCGTTTCATACCATGCCACCAATAAAACTGTTTCAGATTATTATACAGTTTTGTACTTCCCGGATGACCAGCCAAACGACTATTGTGAGCTTCGTTCAAAATCAACTGAATCAACTCTGAATTCCTTGGAACACAAATCGGATCTCTAAATCTCAAACAATCATCATTATCAACTCAATATTCTGAATCGACATTCAAACCACACTGATCTTGTTTAGCCATCATTTCAACATCACTTTTTTGAGCATTGTAAATCTAACTTATAAATATTGGCCTCACTTTCAACTCAGCCAAAACCAGACCATCATCACACAGATCTATCTGAGTACTCATTGCTCACAAAGCAAATAAAGACTTTTGGATCAAAGCATCAACAACAACATTAACTTTACCCGGATGATAATCAATCACAAGCTTGTAGTCTTTCAACAATTCTAACCATCTTCTCTGTCACAAATTCAATTCTTTCTTAGTCATGAGATATTTCAAGCTCTTATGATCCGTATAAATATGACATTTTTCACCAAATAGATAATGACGCCAAATCTTCAATGCAAATACAATTGCAGCTAATTCAAGATCGTGCATCGGGTAATTCTTTTCATGCGGCTTTAACTGCCTCGAAGCGTAAGCTATAACTTTACCCTCTTGCATCAGCACACATCCCAAACCATTCAACGATGCATTATTGTAAGCTATAAATTCTTTACCCGATTAACACTGGTGCCTCTGTCAACAATGCTTTCAATTGTTCAAAACTCTGCTGGCACTTTTTTGACCACTCGAATTTAACATCTTTTTGTAGCAATTTCATCAACAGAGTCGCAATCATCGAGAAGCCTTTCACAAACCGCCTATAATATCCCGTTAGTCCCAGAAAACTATAGAATTCAGACACATTTCTTGGAGGCTTCCATTCTAAAATAGCTGAAATCTTACTCGGATCAACTCATATTCCCGCAGCTGATACAATATGTCCCAGAAAACCAACCTCACGCAACCAAAACTCACATTTGCTAAACTTTGCATACAATTACTTCTCACGCAGAGTCTGTAACACAATTCTCAAATGCTCGGCATGTTGCGTCTCATCACATGAATAAATCAGAATGTCATCAATGAACACCACTATAAAGCGATCCAAGTACGGTCTGAATATTCGATTCATCAATTCCATAAACACTGCAGGAGCATTCATTAGTCCGAAAGGCATAACTAAAAATTCATAATGTCTGTACCTCGTTCTGAAAGTAGTTTTCGGCACATCCGATTCTTTGACTCTCAACTGATAATAACCTGATCTCAAATCTATTTTAGAAAACACTATAGCTCCTTTCAGCTGATCAAACAGATCATCGATTCGCAGCAATGGATATTTATTCTTTATTGTCACTTTGTTCAATTTTCGGTAATCAATACACATCCTCATAGTGCCATCTTTCTTTTTCACAAACAATATAGGAGTACCCCAGGGCAAGAAACTCGGTCGTGCAAATCCTCTATCTGTCAACTCTTGCATTGAAATTTTAACTCTTTCAATTCTGTCGGTGCCATTCTATATGGAGTTATCGAGATAGGAGTTGTTCCCGACACTAATTTAATACCAAACTCAAGTAATCCTAGTAATTCTTCAGGAAACACATTAGGAACTCACAAACTGCAGGTATAGATTCAACTTTCTTTTTAGTCACTTTTGTATCTATCACATACGCAAGATTGGCTTCGCAACCTTCTTTCACATAATTCAAAGCTTTCATCAAAGATATAACAACTAGTAACCCATTCATATCACTGGATGCAATTCAAACTATCTCACCATTCTGACTTCTTAAATCAATATTCTTTCTTTTACAATTTACAATAGCATTATGCAAAGTGAGCCAATCCATACCCAGAATAATATCAAATTTATCAAAAGGTAGTAACATCAAATTAGCCGGAAAGCAAATATCCTGAAACATCAACGGACAGTTCTTGCACACTTTATCAACCAAGACACACTTGCCTAAGGGATTCGATACTCTAATCACAAATTCAGTAGACTCAACAGGTAGAGTCTTACTAGATACTTGATTCACACACACATAGGAATTAGTAGATCCTGGATCTATCAATGCAATCACATCAGTATCAAATAGAGTAAAAGTACCAGTTATGATGTTTGGAGATGACGCTTCTTCACGAGCGCGAATAGCATAGGCTCGGGCAGGTGCTCTCGCCTCATATCTCACAACTGTATTGGTAGTCCCTTTCTGACTTCCACTCACATTTCCAGTGTTTTTGGGTGGTCTACCCCTGGTTGTCATATTACTCGGTCTCGCACTCTGAACATTGTCTTTCTCAGCTAACTCTGGGCAATCTCGAATAAAGTGATCTCGTGATCCACATTTGTAGCAAGTTCTGTTATTATACTTGCCCCAACATTTTCAAACATGTCGTCTCCCACACTGTCTACACTCAGGTTTGTTGCTTTTGACACTTCCAACACTTGATTCGGTCGAAATTTGAGTTCTTGGACCAAGACTTTGTCTCACACGATCCTTACTCGAATGTCCAACCGAAACATTTGAGCGATTGCTTGCATCTTTGAATCTCTTTGATAGAGGTTGATACGACATGCTCATCGATCTTTTTTCTTTCATCTCTAGCTTCAGAATCTGCTTTCTTCTTTTCTTTGTTAAGCTCATCAGCTTTGCAAGCTCTTTCAACTAACACAACAAATTCATTCAAGTCAAGTATTCCAACCAGCAATTTAATGTCTTCATTTAGCCCTTCAATGATACGTTTACACATAGTAGCTTTAGTTGAAACACATTCCCGTTCATACTGACTTAATCTCACAAACTCCCGTTCATACTCCGTAATTGACATACGACCCTGTTTTAGCTCTAGAAACTCTTTACGTTTCTGATCTATGAATCGTTGACTGATATACTTCTTTCAAAATTCAACTTGAAAGAAATCCCAAGTGATTCTCTCTCAGAACCACTGATATCAATGTTTTCCACCAATTATATGCCGTATCTCTCAACAAGGAAACAACACATTTAATTCATTCATCAGGAATCAATCACATCTCATCAAACACTCGAATTGTATTCTCGAGCCAGAACTCAGCTCGTTCAGCATCATCATCAACCATAGCTCTAAACTCTTCAGCCCCACACTTTTGAATTTTATCCACAGGAGGCTTACTCAATCGAATCGAATCTGTAAATTGTGGCACTACAGGCACTTGTGGGGGGTGGAGGTTGTTAAGCAGCCGGATTCGTTCGAATGAACTTCGAAAACCACTCACTCATTGTTTGGAAGAAGGCTTGCTTAGCCTCTCCCCCGTGGCTACTAGCTATCGGCCTAGATTCGACTGGCGCTGTCCCTTGAGCGAGAGCAGGCGCATTGCTATCTACATCATCAGCAACTGCTCGATTGGGATCCATTTGCTATATAAAAACACATTTTTAACTATCAGGATTCATCATACTATCGAAATTATATATATGGCATGTATAGCTAGGCTCATACGTGTTACATTAGTCCTAGAATCGACTAAACCGTAACTCTGATACAAATAAAATGTAACACCCCTAACCTGTAACTGTTGCCAGACTAGGGTTAAGAGGCATTACCGATTATTTCAGAATATTTCATATTTCACCAACTATCAACACAAAGTTCAAGCATTCATCAATGGCACTTCTCAAAATCATCAACAATTTCAAAAATTAAAGCATGGGCTAGCTAGAACACTAAACAACGATCACAAAAATGTAGAAATTATTGAAAACCGAGCAACTAACATACCTTAATTAAGACTTGTAATAGTTGAACCCTAATTTGTTTTCTTTCTTTTCTTTTTCTTCAAATTTGGCACAAAAATGAGCATTATCTCATCATCTTACATATTTGTTTTATTATAAACATATTAATTCATCATTTACTAAATTACCCTTAATGAATATTAACAATAACACCAAAAACCATGCTATTATCATCCACTTAATATCAATTGCTTTAATAACAACATAAGGACCCACATTTTAATAAGCCATGCCAAATTAACACTTTAAAAATCAGCACACAGCTTTTACATTTTATGCGATGAAGTCATTTTTGCAAATTAAACACACAATCAATAAAATCTTCACACAGAATTTTCACATATACTCAATCACATATTATAAATACCAAAAATAATATTAAAATATTTTTCTGATCTCGAATTTGTTGTCTCGAAACCACTATTTTGACAAGGGTCTAAATCGGGCTGTTACATGTGCGAGGCATCATTGTAGACTACAAAGTCCTTCCCATGCTTTGGTTGAATTAGTATAGGTGTTTTAGTGACTATCACCTTAAGTTTTTTGAAGCTTTTCTATCTTTCTTTTGTCTATGTAAACATCACATCCTTCTACAATAATTTTGTTAAGGGTGATGCTATGGTGGTGAACCCTTCAATGAACATGCAATAGTACCCTGCTAACCCTAGAAAGCTTTGCACCTCTGTAACACTCTTTGGTGATCTCCACTCTAAATTTCTTTAATCTTCTTTGGGTCTACGTGAACACCTTCTGCCGAAACCACATGACCCAAGAATGCTACTTCTTTTAGCCAAAACTCACACTTGTTGAGCTTCTTAAATAGTTGCTTCTCTCATAGAATTTGTAGCACGGTTCATAGATGAGCATCATGCTCTTTTTAAATTTACGAGTACACCAGAATGTCATTTATGAAGACCACCACAAACTAATTCAAATATTCATGGAACACTATATTCATCAAGTCCATAAATGCAGCAAGTGCATTTGTTAGACCAAAGGGCATGGCTAGAAATTTATAATGCCCATACCTTGTACTAAATGCTATCTTTAAAACATTTGACTGCTTCACCTTAAGTTGATAATACATTGATTGCAAGTTTATTTTTAAGAACACTGTGACACCTCACAGTTGCTTGAACAAGTCGTTAATTCATGGCAATGGATACTTTCTTTTATGGTCAATTTGTTCAACTGTTTGTAGTCGATGCATATCCTTAAACTACCATCCTTCTTCTTCACAAACAGAACTAGCGAACCCCAAGGTGATACACTTGGTCAAATGAAACCTCTAATGAGTAACTCTTGTAGTTGTGTCTTTAGTTCTTTAAGCTTTGTTGGTGTTATGCGATAGGGTGTAATAGATACTGACAGGCTACTTGGGTATAACTCAATGTTGAACTCCACTTCGCGATCTGGGGGTAAACCAGGTAGCTTGTCTGGAAACACATCAGGAAATTCTTTACAGTGGAAATGTCGCAAACCCCTATTTCTTTGTCCTGCGAACGCATTACATAGGTGAGGTAGGCTTTGCAACCTTTACTCATCATATTCTATGCACTAATTGTCGAGACCATGTTGGATAGAAATTGGGTTCACTTTCCAACCACTACTATTTCCACCATTTCATTAGTTCGCAAAGTAACTCTTTTCAATGCAAAATCTATCTTGGCTTTATGCTCAGTTAGCCAATCCATCCCCAGAATTATGTCGAACCCATAGAAGGGAAACTCATCAAATCAGCGAAGATGACATGTCCTTCGACCATTAAAGGACACCTAGGATACACTCTATCTACTAGAACACTCTCGCAAAATGAACTTGTGATAGTTATTGTAACGCGTAGGTTTGTGCAAGTATACATAGTCGTTTTCAAGAAATAAGTAAGTATAAGAGTTATTGTCTCCACAGGGATTGCGTTTAAATCGATAATTTTAAAATTATCATTCACAAGCTGGTTAAGAAAAAACACAATAATTTTGAGTGATAGGTGTTAAATTAATTTAATTAAATGCAAGTTAACCTAAATGCAAATGCAAATGAAATTTAATGCAAGGTGAGGGTTTAGCAGTGATTTTCACAAGTTTAACAACAATCACATAAATAAGCTAGAATAATTACAACATTTGACTCAATTCATTTTTCATCATGTTTAACAATGTTCAGAAAAGTTCTATGGCAACTCGATCATTCATTAACTGGGAATCTAATATAAGTTCAACCGAATCTTATACTTAGAAAAAATGCATAAACCAATGTCATAAATTAACTAAGGGTTCCTTAGAATTTATGTGAAGTAATAGAGACAGATTAGGTTTGAAATAATTTAATCACATAAACCTAAAGTTATGCAAGGTGATAAGTTCTCTTAGTCTATTATGAACCTCTAATTTATTCCGATTAGGAAATAAATTAAGCATGCACCTTCCAATTATCGTGTCTATTAGTTATCATTTGATTACGATTGACTAACTAATTCTAATGCATTCAAACATATTTTAATGCTTGAAATACATAATGATTTTAATTGGAAGCACGAACAATTGAGGCAAAAATCATCATAAGCATGAACCAAATGAATTTTATCAAATTAATGTAATCATTTTCAATGGAAAAAAATCAAAACATCAAAACAATTTGCAAACATTTTGAATAAAAATAAGATTTAGGAAGAAGAAACTCTTGATGATTTTGGCGATTCTTCGAAGACCGATCGTGGTGGTTTCTTCCAATTCTTGTGATTGCAAAATGCTCCTTAAGGTGGTCGACCAAGAGTGGTTTTCCTTAATGGAAAATGCTAGCTAAAGGAGATGGGGAAATGGGAAGGCTTATGCGTGGAAGAGAGGGAAGAAAAGATGAGAGGAATGTGAATTAAGAGATGAATGACTGACGAGGGATGATGGAATGAGAAGTGAGGGTTGGTATTTAAAACAGAGGAATGGCATAGGAGTTGCAAAAAATGGCTTGAAGATCCCTTAGTTCTCTCCTTTGCTTGGCCGGCCTTGAAGTGTATAAAAGGCTGTTGATGGTTGCTTGATTCATGCTTGATTTCATGCATGAATCATACAAGGGGTTGGACGATTTCTTAGATATTAGTTGGGAGTTTATTTTTGATTCTTCCACAAGTGTAAGGAACTCCAAATAAATCTTCCAAAAGCTGATTTTGGGCTGCTCATATGCCTTTGCCAAATTTGGGCCATTTTCCCCCTTATTGGATTGTTTTTGACAGCCAATTTATACCAGACTTAATCCTTTTAAACAACCATCTCACAAGTTGGGTTGAATGGAATTATTAAGTCCAATTTAATGAGTTTTTCGTCTGCATGATGTACAATTTAACTTGTGCTCATATGTGATATTATTCAGCTCCCATGTTTTATTAATTCAACAATCCATCTGCAACATTTTGAGTAAAAATTAACATCCAACATAAAATAATAAAATAATGCAAAATTAATAATTGTTTGTATAAAATTGCAAACTTTACTTAATTTATGTCTGGTGTCTTAATATGAATAAAAATCAATTACTCGGGATTAACAGAAATTCTAAGTAAAAATGTGATATAAACAACTATAAAAAATCTATATAATTTAGAGTTTACACACCCCCAAACTTAATCCATTTCTCGTCCTGAGTAATTTTCATGCAAAGAAAACATTTTAGGGAAATCTTGTACAATATTTACATGGAATCAACTTTTCAGACAATCATGCTGCAACAAATTTTATGCTTACAATATCTTTTTGCTAAAAAAATTTATGTTAAGTACAAGAAGATGCTATCATAAGTCATAATTTGCATGCGTTCCAAAGTCATATATAGAATTCACCATTCAACAAAATTTCCTTATCTAATTAGACAAAACAATCCTAAGGTTTAATTATTGGTTTTCATATGTTGCACTTAGTAATTCCTCGTCACTAATGTAGTCAGCATAATTATCAAAATCAATAGGTCTTATAAGGCTGTAATGGGGCTAGGCTCAAGGTAGGGATAAAGAGAAGTGATTTTTAGGCTACTTCATCTTAACCCTAACTTTGTCTTGGATCTTTTTGGGGTACAACCTGGCTACTCATGAGTTTTAACACCCCCAAACTTAATTTGAAACTTATGCTCAACAATACCTCTCAAAACTTGAGTAGAGGTATATTTATTTTACCTTTTTTGCTCAATAATATATCTCGACATTTGAATAGAGATTTTTCATTTTCTTTTTTTTTTTGAATCATGAATAATATGTACATCTTTCTAAATCCCCCCCCCCCAAATTTGTATCATCAAGACAAGTATAGTTAAGATTGGTGCAAGATAGAGTAGAATTAAAATATGAGAATATGACTTATTGTGTAGGTGAATAGAAATAAAATAGGCTTAATGGTTCAAACTAAGGTTTCAAGCGTTCAATTCATATGGTAGGCTTGAAAGGCTTAAACGATCCAAGGAAAATGTTCCTAAATCATATTTAGATTTTTATGCCTCATAGGATTTCACCTCAAGAAAGTTACTAACACAATTCTAAAGATTTAAACTTTCATGCATGCCTATTTCTAAGGAAAATAAGTTTTTCATGGAAAAGACTATATAAAACTAATGAAAAATACAAGCATATCGTAACTAAGGTAACATATAACAAGAACTTAAATAAAATCAGAAATTATATTTGCAACTTATTAACAAAAATTGGTTCTAAACATCACTTTATTGCAGCATACTTATGTGATAATTGAAAATTTTTAAAAATCATACAAGATTGATCCTTACCCCTTTAAAAAGAAGCAATGTCCTTATTGCAAAAAAACGAAGTAGTGAATGAAAACTATACACCAGGTAGGACTCAAGAAAGAGAGGTGAGTCATGAAGACTACTTAAGTACCATGTCTTTCTTGAAGAATCCAATCCTCAAAAATGTACATTCACATTGCCACACTACTATGTTCTTTACTAGATAACAAAATTATTGGAAGAGCATTGGCTTATTTTATTCCTAATTTGCAAATTATTCAACTTTAATATGCATAAAATAAAATATTCCTAAAACAAAATAAATAAAAGTCTTAAAAGTAATACTAAAGAAAAAGAAATTTGCCCTTTTTCTTTATCTGTACCATCCCCCTTGTCTTGCTCCTTTTCCTTCTTGTTCTCGTTTGTCTTCATGTCCTCTTCTTTCCATGACTTGAAGTATTCCTTATAGAATCATCTCTAATTTTTTCATATTTCCAATAAGCTTGTTGTTATGCATAAATTTCCACATATCCATCATGGTTGATGTAATAGTCCGTTTTTAGTGAAACTGGAACAGTGGTTTTGGACCACAAATCCAATGTCAAAAAATTTATTTTATTATTATTTTAATGTCTACAACATTTTCGTAGAGTCATATAAATTTTTTGAGAAGAAATTTTATCGTTTGCATGCTTAATTTGATAAAAAGGATTAAATTGAAAAAAGGTGCAAAACTTGAGTTCTATAAGCTAAAAGGATTAAATAGCCTTGATAATAAACATTTGGATGGTTTATGTTGTAATCAAACCATCCATAATGTGAGTGGACATATATGGGCACATTATTAAGTGTTTTAAAGGTTTTATATTAAGGTTTAAAATGTAATTTAATAAAATAAACTAAGTAAAATAAAGAAAAACAAGTTGTCATCCTCCAAAATGTATCTATCCACCGAAAATTAGACTTAAAAACTCCATGGGAGGAGCTTGAAGGTTCGACCAACCTTTGTTTGTGCATGTAAGCATTTTTTATCCCATTTTTAGTGATTTCTATGTTTTTGGAGTTGTTGTAACTTAATCTAGCTAGCCTAGGGACTAATTTGTAAAAATGTTAATAGTCTAGGGTTTTACCATGAATGTATGTGCATTTTTTGTGATGTTCGATGAAAGAAAATGAATGGTTGTTGTTAGTTACACAACTTTTGTTAAGTAATTTTTGATGAAATTGTCAATTAGGCATTTAGTTGAAAAATAGAAAATATTCATGATGAAATTGTGAAATAAATGAAATGTAGGGCTTGCTAGGGACCTGTATGAAATTCGACTATGGTGGGTTAATGGAGAATTTCATGAATTTTCATTTTATGAACTAAGGACTAAATTGTAGTGAATTCAAAATTTTAGGGGCAAAAGCGAATTTTTTTCAAAATATGATTTTTTGATTAAATTGAATAGAATGAAGTTTGAAATAGTTAAATTTGATTATATAGATCAAGAAAAGCAACGTACAGATTTATATTAGGGAAAAGAAAAAGTATTGGATTAATCGATCAAATTTCTCTGTTCGTGTTTGAGGTAAGTTCGTATATTTAATTAGCATTGAATTATGTTTGATTTGAATGCTTTTATGTTATATTCTTGGTATTATGACTCTACAACAATATTCAACAAAGTTTCGACAATTTTCGAATCTCATTTGAACCTTAGGAATACATAGGATACAAATGACATGTCATTAGGGGTTACTATGTTTCGGGTGTTGGTCTTGTGCGTCCTACCAGTGGCTGAGTTTCTGGCATGTGTTGCACTGAAACACCCCACACCCGACCCACGAGCCTTGACCGGATCTGGTATGTTCCCCGGTGTAAACCGTTTCAAATTCTTTTGTGACTTAGGAAAAATTTGTGTGTTTTGAGAGTAAAATGGTTTTGGGTTGGGCTTGAGTTGAAAACGAGTTTATTTGAGGTGACAAAATATTTAGAGTTTATTTGAAAATAAATTTCACTTGATCTTTAATTAATAAAAATTTGTATCGTAATAAATAAAGGAAAAATAAAGTAGTTCAACTATGGCCTTATTACATCAAATAATTCCCAAAAATGAATTAAAGTGCTTAAATAAAATAAAAGTCCAAATAATAAAATTTTCCTTGCTGTGCATGGCCACCTTTAAGCTCCTGCCGACCCGGTCCATTACTGATCATCACCTGGAAGAAAAAGTTCCCCAACGGGGTGAGTCAAACAGACTCAATGTGTACACAAACACTAAGTCTTAACATTTCAGGCATGCATTATCATATCACATACATATTCAAATAACAGGTAAAAATAATGATGCAACCCAAACCCAAACCTAGTTAGCCATCCGCTACACTTCCCCGTACCAACCTGTACACCGTGGGGACTACTAAGTCGACCCTCCTTCCGCTACACTCCATCGAAGGCAGTCGCTGCAGTCGACGTGCTCATCGCCCTTATAAAATTCGTGGTCTTAGGTCACCACATTCAGATTTCGTGGTCTTAGGTCACCACATTCAGATTATCGCGGTCTTAGGTCACCGCATTCAGATTTCGTGGTCTTAGGTCACCACATTCAGATATCGTGGTCTTAGGTTACCACATTCACTTCCCCTTTTCATATAACCCGAATGCCCCATATCATACATATCATGCACATCATGCCTTAATTCACATTCTTATCACTTTTTCACATGTCACAAATAACATATATTCATAATCCTAGTAGGAGTAGGAAACGTACCTGAGTAATTTGTACCATTGCATGGTACTTTAGCCATATTTTCACATTCTTAATAACACATTTAATATAAAACATAGCCATGAACATATTAAAGCTTAGGGTAGGGTACACACCTGATTCGCTTAGGGTTTCCAATCCAAATCCCGAAAAGCTTGATCTAATGCCTTAGATCTTAGATCTCTACATTTAATCAATCATTTAATACTTAGTAAAGAGCCATTCGGCCATAAATCCAAATCCTAGTAGGATTAGTACACTAAAACTTACCTTGGTGTCGAATTGACTATAGTCAAATCCCGAAACTTCGCAGAGTTGCCCCCTTGCAATCGGCTAGGCACTAAAATCACTTAACTAATTAGTTTCGGCTTTTAAACGAAATAAGAAATAGATCTTCATACCAAAATAAGCCTTGGCCGAATGCTATAGACACTTGCCTTGTGGATTTTAAATCCCGAAACTCACCGAATAACTAGGGAACACGCGGCCTATGGTGTACCTTCAGGAAAAGAACTTCTTCTTCCTTGTAGTTGACACTTAGTAAATCCCAAAAGATCTCCTCAAGGTTTCGGCAACAAGAATATTGATGGGATTAGTCCTATATTTTCGACAAATCTAAAAGAAAAGAATAGAAATCAAACTTGTTCTTACCTTTGAAGAAATCGACAGCACCTAAGCTTGAAGCCACTTGAGATATTCGGCTATGGCCTTAAAAGGCTTACTTCCGGCTTTTGGAGGGATTAGAAAGAAAAGAGAAGGAAGAATAAAGATGGAGGATTCGGCTAGAACACAAGGTATTTCGGATTTGGCTAACAAAGAGAAGAAGAATAAAAACTGTAGGAAATTCGGCAGAGAGAGGAGAATTTGCTTAAGAAATTCGGCAAAGGAAAAGTGAATGAATGAATGGCCTCTCTTTTCCTTTTATAGCCGAATTTACTAGCTAGAGTCCCTTACTTGGCCACCACTCTTCTATTTTGATAGCTTTATCCCTTGAATTCTCACTTTATTAAAAGAATTTAATCCAACAATTATCTCTTGAAAATAATGATAAATAAATCCTTTATTTATCCCTTATTTATCCACTAATTATAAAAGAATAAAAGCTCCTAGAATTTAGCCATGTGCCGTCCAACTCCCTTGCTCCTTGCAGCAAAATAAAACTCTTTTATTTACTCCCCAAGTGACGAACTCAGGCCCACTTGCATAGCTTGTGGCGTCACCTACCTGGGCCTTAAGTGATATCTTCAGGCCACTTTTCCAAGCCTGTTTGTGTGTCAAATTCCTCCTATTAATTTTCTTAAGGCCACCCTGCCTTAGTTTCCTCTTTTTAACCTTTAAAACTTGACATTTCTTTACATTTCCAAGTTTCCAAAAATTTTCGTTTGCCTCCTTTAAACTTAACATTTCCATACATTTCCAAGTTTCCCGAAATGTTTACTTTCTTCTTTTGAATCATTTCTAAATCATTTCCTTACATTTCCTAGTTTCCAAAAATGTTCACTTTCCTCTTTTTACACTTAACATTTCCATACATTTCCAGGTTTCCAAAAACGTTCAAAACACATTCATAACACATAAGACATGTCATTTCATACAATTAAACCGAAAATGCATAGGCCCTTTTCAGGATGTTACATGCAGTTACTTGACAGCTTATATGAACAACACTGTGTAGCTACGTCCTAACTGACAACTTGTGTAAGCAGGCCCACTTATGGCTTAAGAGAGAGCATTTATATGAGATATGAGATAGTAGTGGTTTTGACCACATGTTAGCACATAGTGTGCGAGATTCTCGAGTATCTGATATTATTCTAGTGGTTCAACAGGTATGAAAAATGGAAGGTTTGATAAATGCCTCAATATGTGATGGGATGAAAGTATGGAAAGGTATGAGTTAATGATGTTTGAAATATGCTTAACTATATGCTTGGAAAGTATGAATGCTAATAAGTAGTGTGTATAAAAGCTATGATGTTTTGAGATGATTTGCTAAGCTATGTGATTATCTAAATTAAAAGGTTGTTGTTGTTTAGGCTAATGCCAAGTCATGTTGGTTTATCACAAATTGTTTTTATGCTTATAAATGGAAATGGTAAGCTTTGTTTATAAATTACGAACTTACTAAGAATTATATGCTTACTTTGTGTTATTTCCTTTGTGTTTCTAGTTAATTGGAAGGTTATTGATAAACCGTAAAAGTAACATATTTTAATCCCACATTTAATATGATTTTGGATGATTTATCCTTTGTTTTATATAAAAAGGTGCTTTTAATCCTTTCTTTTCATGTCTTATACCCAGGAAAGCACCCGAGGATAAAAAGAACACAAAACGGGCCTAAAACGGAGTAAATGGGCCTTAGCATGAAATTGACACGGTCTGGCCCAAAGCACACACGGCAGTGCCTCGATGAACACCTAGAGCACGGCCTCAACTCCGTCACACACGGCCGTGCCTCAAGAGAAATCCGAACACGGTTAGGTCTCGATCCACACAGGCGTGTGCCATGGCCGTGCCTTTATCGCTAGAAAGAGCAATTTCAGTCGAAAAAAGGTACTTAGGGAGAAAGAATCGCGTTCCAAGAGCCTACATATATCCCCAAGTACCACCTTTGAAAGGGAGTGAAAGCTAGGCCAAGGAGCCAAGCTGAGAAGGTCAAAGTTAGGGAGTAACGCGAGGATAGCCAGTTGATCCATCCCAAGAAGCCGGAATTATACTCAAGACGGCGGAATTCTCCTTCAATTCCTTCAGGGGGTTTTAGGGTTTTCTTATGTTTTATTTTATCTTTTCTCTTGCGATGTTTTGTTTATTCATTATTAACTAAACCCCTCAGATACCTGAAGGAGATGAAATCTAGATGGATTTTATTATTTGATTTTTAAGTTATATGATAAATTACTTAGTTTGTTCTTAATTATGTTGCTTAATCCAAATATAATGTGCTTAGGTGGAAGAGGAATAGACCCTGCCTAAGAGAAGATCTAACATAGTTAAGCGGAGTTGATCGGACGCCTAGAGATAGGGTTACGAGATTTTACTGGATTAGGGTGAAACCTAATATGGGAGTCCATTGATTGATTTACTGCTATCCTAGGGGTTTATTATAAGCGAACGAGAGTTCCATTAATTAACCTAGGGTTAGACGTTATTCGCCTCGAGAGAGGGTTTAATATAGGTTAGGGAGTCTCACGAATCAAGCTAAGTAAAAGAAATCATATAATCTAGGGTTAGATACTAAGTGAAGTCTAGGTGGATTCTTCCCGAAGGTATCGTCAAAATCAACTGCGTTTTTCTTCAAAGTTATTTTCTAATTCGTCTTCTTGTCTTTGTGTCCTTAGTTTAGTTGTCGTCAATTTAGTTTAAAAGTAATCTTCACTCTAACTTTAAGGCTAAATAATAAAAAGAAAGTGAGTATTAATACTTTTAGTTCCTTTGGGTTCAATAACCGGTCTTGCCTAAGCTATACTACTGTTCGATAGGTACACTTGCCTTAATATCGTTGTCAGAGTTAGTCTCCAGGTTTGATCATTCTTTTATAAATATTTAAAGCTCTAATTTGCAACGATCAAGTTTTTGGCGCTGTTGCCGGGGAACTAAAATATTAAGAAAACTCTATTTTTATTACTTTAGCCCTAATTTTTATTTTTCGCAATTTATTTTTCTTTTCGCTTCTATTTTTGTTTTTTTGTTTTTTTCTGATTGCTGAAATTTTTCTTTCTTGCTTTTCCAACAGGTACCTCTAGTTTATGACTAGAAGGAACCCGAGAGGACCTTTGGTATACGACAGTGATATCGAAGCTACCGCTCGTAGGAATCATCGAGAAACCAAGCGAGCCTTAGATTACACAGAGAGAGAGGAAGAAAATAGATCCAATCCTACTGAAGGGATGGACGAAAACAACCCACCACCACGTGATGTGGGGGATAACAATGCTCCACGCACAATGTTCGATTATGCGAAACCGCATTTAATAGGAGCAGAATCTAGTATTGTTAGGCCTGCTATATCTGCTAACAATTTTGAATTAAAGCCTAACACAATACAAATGATTCAACAGTTTGTACAATTTGATATTTTGTAGGACGAAGATCCAAACACGTACATAGCTAACTTTTTAGAGTTCTGTGATACCTTCAAAATAAATGGCGTTTTTATTCCCTTTTTCATTAAGAAATAAAGCCAAACAGTGGTTAAACTCGTTACAACAAGGGTCAATCACTACATGGGATCAGATGACCGAAAAGTTTTTGATGAAATATTTTCCACCGGCCAAAATGGCTAAATTACGGAATGATATATCTTCTTTTGTGCAGATGGATTTAGAGGCGCTATACGACGCATGGGAGAGATTCAAAGATCTCTTGAGGAGGTGCCCACACCATGGCCTACCCTTGTGGATACAAGTCCAAACCTTTTATAACGGTATAAACCCCTCAACGAGGCAACTTATAGATTCAGCCGCCGGTGGAACGTTGAACAACAAAACTCCAGACCCAACCTACGAGTTCATTGAGGAGATGTCATAAATAATTATCAGTGGCAAGCTTCAAGGACCAAACCGACAAAATTAGCAGGAGTTTTCAACATCGATGCCATGACCATGCTATCAACACAGCTCGAGATGATGAATAAAAAGCTTGATAATTTGTGTTCTTCACAAATACATCCAGTCATGCAGTGCGACACAAGTGGAACTGTGGCGAATCCTGAGTAACCACCCTACCAATCGGAAGCAGAAGATGAACAGATGAACTATATAGGTAATAATTTCCGATCTAATAATAATCCTTATAGTAATACTTACAATCCAGGTTGGAGGAACCACCCAAATTTTTCATGGGGAGGACAAGGAAACCAAGGAAATCAAAGGCAACAACCTCCTCAAAACTTCCGAAATTAGCCCTATCCACAAGAAAACAAACCAACCCTCGAGGAACATCTCCAAGAAACTGATAGAGCAGCCAAAAGCAACGAGAGATGATTCGACAAAATTGCTAAATCAGTCAAGGAAGTGACTAATGCAGTCGAACAACTTGCAAAACTAATGTCAGAACGACTGCAAGGACGTCTACCAAGCAACATTGAAGTGAATTCTAAGGAGCAAATTCAAGCAATCACAGCTCAGGACAGTAACGGATTAGCTGAACCTGATCCAATACCGGAAAAGAAGGTAGACGAAAGTAAAATAGAGGTACCACAAGAGAAGCCAAAACTGGTAATTAAAGAGTATCAACCTCGCATACCTTATCCTGAAGCCTTAAAAAGAGACGATTCAGAGGAACAGTTTGGTAAGTTTCTTAAACTTTTAAAAAAATTACATATTAACTTACCTCTTCTTGAAGCTCTCTTTCAGATGCCAGATTCGAGGAAATTTTTAAGACAGCTCTTGACCAACAAACGCAAAATAGATGAAGAGCACCACGTGGAACTAAACGCAACATGCTCGGCGATGCTACAAAATAGACTACCACAGAAACTAAAAGATCCAGGGAGTTTTACAATTCCATGTCTAATTGGTAGTCTACATATTGATAATGCGTTAGCTGATCTAGGGGCAAGCAAAAACGTCATGCCTTACTTACTGTTTAAACGACTAGGTCTAGGGAAGCCCAAACAAACTAGGATAAGTATTCAATTAGCTGATAAAACTGTTAGAATTCCTAGGGGCATTATCGAAGACGTTCTTTTCAAAATCGATAAATTTGTTTTTCCAGTAGACTTTGTTGTCTTAGACATGGATGAGGATAACTCAATCCCCTTAATTTTAGGAAGACCATTCCTAGCAACTACCAGGACTAAAATTGATATTGCTACAGGTGAGCTCATACTTCATGTAGGAGATGAATCGATCAATCTCCAAGCTCTCGACTCGGCCAGGACAACAGTCAATGCAGGTAAGAAAGCCATTTCAGTTGATAATCATATTATCCAATCTTCATCATAGGAAACAGCACAAGGCCTAAACCCTGAGTCGGCTCATATCGACAAAGTAGAATTACACGAGGAACAAAACCTTAGGGTCGACAACTTCGAGAAGCAGAAGACAGAGATCAAAGGAGAGCTAGAAATAAAACCCGAGGAACCACAAGAAGAGCTCATGGGGACATCGAATCACTTCAAAATAGGAGACCAAGTAACATTAGACAAAACCGATCCCCAAATCACTACCACAGATTTGAAGGCAAAGGGAGAAATCCTTCTCAAGGTACATGATATCTTCCCAAATGGAATAGTCGAGGTAAGCAATCCAATATTCGGCACTTTCAAAGTAAACGCTTCTCGACTTAAACTTTGTTAAGAGAATAAAACCGTAAGTACGAGGGAAGATATTCAAACCTTTAAACCTCCTTAAAATTTTCAAATAACGAGGAAAAGTCTAGCTTAAGACTATAAACAAGCGCTTCTCGGGAGGCAACCCGAATACTAACAACATTTTTTTTACATTTTCCTTTATCTTTTGTTTTCCTTTTTAAACTAACCAAAAATGCAGGTTTTTCAGGCCACACAGCATTACACACGGCTGTGCCCCTGGCCGTGTGGACCACCTAAACCGCCACACTGACAGGGCAGAGGCTGTGCAGTCAGCCCAACCACCCTCCCCAACGTCACGGATCCAACAAACCTCCCCATGGCCACCGACAGAGAAGGCACGGCGTGCCCAAAATCGTGTGAAGTTACTGACTTGCACACCACAGACAAAACACGCCCGTGCTGGAAACTGTATGAAGCTACTGACTTATCGAACACGGGGAAGACACGCCCGTGTAGAACGACCGTGCCAAAAGAAAAAAATTCACAAACACGGGCATAGGGTGATAACACCCTCTATAACACGGTCATGTGAGGTGGCCGTGTAAATCGACACACACTGTGACCACGACCGTGGGGGAGCACAAAATTTGAACTTCTATTTAAACCCCTCCCCTCTTCCCTTTCCCTCCATCTAATTTCTTCTTTATTCTCTTTCCTTTTTAATCTCCTCCGTCTCAGACTCTTCAAGACCCTAGATCCTTGAGCAAATCAACACCATGCCGAAGAAGCAGAAGAAGCTACGCATAGACTCCTTAACAAAGAACGATCAACATGAGTTCATGCCCGCAGCTTCGTCTTGACAACAAGCAAGGGTCTTTGAGACCAATTAGTATTTATTTTTGTTTTCTCTCTTGCTTCAATTTCCTGCTCTTCTTCTTTATTTTCCTCATCTAAGTTTCTCTACTGCCCTTTTCGTTTAATTTTCTTTTAACTTCTTAATGTTAGGTTCGCCAGGCTGCTAGGGAATCATGCCAACCACCACCACCACCATACCGACGCCTTCGCCGTATTTGCCAAAACCGCCACCATAACCTCCACGACCCCTGCCCTCCTCCAAGGAAACAGTCCACACATCAGGGAGTATTCTACCCCCTCCCTTTTGATTTTAAATATATATGCATTATCTATCTTTGTACATTGAGGACAATGTACATCTTAAGTGTGGGGGGTAAAAGAACCTAAATTTTTGCATTATTCTCAAATCCCTAAGGGTAAAAGTGGAATAAAATTGCCAAACTTTTTTCATTATTCTCAAATCCCTTATTTAGTTTGTTTTTATGCAAAGTTGTCATATTACTAATTAGGATGAAATTTCTGATGATTTGTGATGATTATTGACATGTTTTAGAATAAGTCATAGTTAATTATACATTGATGTTTTAATTTAAAGAATACTGGAGAATCAAGCATGATAAGTCTGTTTTTCAGGAATTAAAATTTTTGCTAGGCTGTTGACCAAA
Organism: Gossypium australe; assembly: GCA_005393395.2. Classification (NCBI taxonomy): domain Eukaryota; kingdom Viridiplantae; phylum Streptophyta; class Magnoliopsida; order Malvales; family Malvaceae; genus Gossypium; species Gossypium australe. The sequence goes on along the minus strand of CM016625.1, from coordinate 42,677,877 downwards.
ATTTAAATGCTACCTTGAAATTTAAAATTCATAAGGATGATGTCAAAACACCCATAATTTTTGTGAGTATTTGAACCTTATAGAGCATACATTCTTTTTCATGCTCTTTTTTTTTTATTATGAGTGTGTCAACCATGAACTGTTATTCTAGAACTTGCCTCGTTTTTACATGACGAGACCACAGTCGTGATTTGATATACAGAGATGATAAATGCACCTAGGTTTTAACCCACTAATTCCACTAAATAGCCCACCTTTACAATTAACCCCTAGTGAACCCCGTTGATCCTAACAAACCCCTTTTTATTGATTTACCTACTAATATTAACCCAAAACCCTTGTATTTGTTATCACCCTTTCTTTTGACTACCCCTTAATCGAGACTTGATTTGATCAGTTACCGAAGTATTATTCTGATAGTTAAAATTTATCATGTATTATTAGTTTGTTCTTAAAAAAAAAACCTCAAGGTATTCAATATTAGTAGTATGAAAAAAAAAAGAGAGCTTACAAAATCAAAGACTGTTTTCAAAAGAAAAGCCCGTATTAGTAGGATTATTACTTTTCAGTTAATGAAGTTTAGGAAAAATTTTAGGTAAGGTACTTATCAATTCAATCTCGATTCTAACCCTTTAATTTCATCCTATGACCACACCTTTTACCCTAGCCCCGTTACAACCCTAACAAAGACCTTTTGATCTGTTTGTCGTCTCATATTACAGTGGTGGAGATTTGATTTTCAGGCAAGCTTATGGGATTAACTTTTCAGGTTCGACTTATGAGCGATCTTTTTCTGAACCTTAAACACTTTAGAGTGATTTGAGTGAATCCCAAGTGACGATATCAATCCTTGTAGATTTTGAATTAAAAAGGTAGTTATTTAAAAGAAGGACGACACCTATGTTTCGAGGTACAAAATTATGACTTATCTCGTTTGAATCTTTAGGACGCTTTGAATCAAATTATCCATGTATGAATTCTCTATGAATTAGGATAAGACATTGTTGATAAGAATTATAGATCATGGAAAGTTTGTTTTAATTGTAAGTTGAGAATTTTGCTTGAGGACAAGCAAAAGCTTAAGTGTGGGGGTATTTGATAAACCGTAAAAGTAACATATTTTAATCCCACATTTAATATGCTTTTGGATGATTTATCCTTTGTTTTATATAAAAAAGGTGCTTTTAATCCTTTCTTTTCATGTTTTATACCCAGGAAAGCACCCGAGGATAAAAAGAACACAAAACGGGCCTAAAACGGAGTAAATGGGCCTTAGCACGAAATTGACACGGTGTGGCCCAAAGCACACACGGCCGTGCCTCAATGAACACCTAGAGCACGGCCTCAACTCCGTCACACACGCCCGTGCCTTAAGAGAAATTCGAACACGGTCAGGTCTCGATCCACACGGGCGTGTGCCATGGCCGTGCCTCTGTCGCTGGAAAGAGCAATTTCAGTCGGAAAAGGGTACTTAGGGAGAAAGAATCACGTTTCAAGAGCCTATATATATCCCCCAAGTACCACCTTTGAAAGGGAGCGAAAGCTAGGCCAAGGAGCCAAGCCGAGAAGGTCAAAGTTAGGGAGTAACGCGAGGATAGCCAGTTGGTCCATCCCAAGAAGCCGGAATTATACTCAAGACGGTGGAATTCTCCTTCAATTCCTTCAGGGGGTTTTAGGGTTTTCTTATGTTTTGTTTTATCTTTTCTCTTGCGATGTTTTGTTTATTCATTATGAACTAAACCCCTAAGATACCTGAAGGAGATGAAACCTAGATGGATTTTATTATTTGATTTTTAAGTTATATGATAAATTACTTAGTTTGTTCTTAATTATGTTGCTTAATCCAAATCTAATGTGCTTAGGTGGAGGAGGAATAGACCCTGCCTAAGAGAAGACCTAACATAATTAAGCCGAGTTGATCAGACGCCTAGAGATAGGGTTACGAGATTTTACCGGATTAGGGTGAAACCTAATATGGGAGTCCATTGATCGATTTACTGCTATCCTAGTGGGTTATTATAAGCGAACGAGAGTTCCACTAATTAACCTAGGGTTAGACGTTATTCGCCTCTAGAGAGGGTTTAATATAGGTTAAGAAGTCTCACGGATCAAGCTAAGTAAAAGAAATCATATAATCTAGGGTTAGATACTAGTGAAGTCTAAGTGGATTCTTCCCGAAGGTATCGTCAAAATCAACTGTGTTTTTCTTCAAAGTTATTTTCTAATTTGTCTTCTTGTCTTTGTGTCCTTAGTTTAGTTATCGTCAATTTGTTTAAAAGTAATCTTCACTCTAACTTTAAGGCTAAACAATAAAAAGAAAGTGAGTACTAATACTTTTAGTTCCTTTGGGTTCGATAACCGATCTTGCCTAAGCTATACTACTGTTCGATAGGTACACTTGCCTTAATATCGTTGTCAGAGTTAGTCTCCAAGTTTGATCATTCTTTTATAAATATTTGAAGCTCTGATTTGCAACGATCAGTTATTGGAGATCCATTACACTATCCATCGGCTAAATCGGTAGATTTTGATGATTTTGAGTCATGGTTATAATGGCATGTATAGTTGTTTTGTTTGATGAAATTTAGCTATTATGTGTGACTTGTATATATGACATTATGGTTGATGATATAGTTGGTATGATATTGTAATTATATGGTATTTAGGTGTGGTTGTTATTTTGATGTCGTGTTGGTTAAAATGATAGTAAGGAAATGATATGGTAATGGTATTTTATGAAATGGTGAATGGTATGAATAGAGATAGTCCTTGAATGTTGCTAATGGATTGATTTGGTAATTTGATACTGATATTGTTTTGGTCAAATTGGTATGGTACATGTTGTGAAAATGGACATTTGGTATTGGTTGTGCATGAAACTTTGGGTATATGAACATATGGATAAATGTGGCTTTGAAATTGTTCAATTGGTAGTTTAATTAGTAATTGGTTAGATGTCTAGGTAAGTTGATTGTTGAAATTAAGGTGCCATTTAGCTTATTGGTTGAATGGATAGTTTCAATGTTGTGTAAGCTTGAATATGCATATGTAAAGTGTGTCTTAAATGCTTGATTATAGGTACAAATAGCTTGTGCATGAGGTGTAAGTTTGGGAGAGAAAAATGGCCTGGAAATGGCCTATTTTTCGTCTACACGGGCGTGTGTGACACAGCCGTGTGTCTCCTGTAGCTTTCAAAGGGTTGTAAGTCAGGCTATTACATGGCCTAGCTCATGGCTTGGCACACAGGTGTGTGGAGTTATTTCGAAAGGTACACAGCCTGGCACATGGGCGTGTGGCTTGGCCGTGTGACCCAAGTCAGTGAGTTACACAGGTACGGACACGGGCTAGGACACAGCCATGTGTACTTATTTTGATTGTCCACACGGCCTATGACACGGGTGTGTCTCTTTGCCATGTGAGTCACACAGCCATGTGACCTTGCTATTTGAAATTTTTTTCCTTTTTCCAAAAAATTTCATATGTTTTTGATTTAGTCTTGAATCGTTGCTAATGTCTTTTAAGGGCCTTGAGGGCTCGTATAAGGGACTGTATATATGTTTTTTTATTAATGTTGCTATGACTTACCTTGTGATTTTTTATGATAATAAATTGTTCGTTGTATGACGTTATGCTTCGGTAATGCTCCATAGCCCTAATCCGGTTACGGATACGGGCTAGGGGTGTTACAGTTGAAAATTCTGATTTCTTCATAGTGTTTGAAGAAGTAGGCATTGGAACGGTCAACTCAGGATTTAAACTTGGCTCTATTGGTTCAGCAACATTTGGTTCCACCCACGGTTTAGGATTGTTTTGTTCCTATTCAAATTTTTCTTCTTCTGTTTCATTTACTGAGTTAGCTTCCGGTTTAGATTTGGTTGACGACTTATCATATTCTGGTTCTTTCAGTTCATTTGGTTCAATCTGGTTCAACTGTTCAACATTCTTCACTAACCTTTCAAGATCATGTCTTGTTATGCAACCTTGAACATAATGGCCCTTTAGGTTCACCTTTGATTTGACTTCGGTTCAGAAACACAGTGAAGTAATCAATGACGAAAAATAGGCATTTTTTTCTTAGCACAATCATGGATTCTTTGAGAATAATTTTTCTAACATTGATAGACCTTTCTATCATAATTGCATATAAAAAAGCTTTCATTCCATTGAGATGGTGGAACTATGTGAGATAGGCATGAAGCTATATCGAACAAAGTAGAACCATACCTTAGCTACTAATTTTTAGTACTCCATTCAGTAAGAATAATACTGTATTTTCTTATAATTCATTGGGGTCTCGAATTTGTAATAACATTAAGTACTTGTTGAAGAAAATCCCAATTGATATTTGTCTTCAACATCAGGTAAATTCTACAAATCAATAATGGGCTTAGAAGTAAGGGGTAACTTCCTTTTGCGAACAAGAACCTCACAATCATTTGGCATAGTTAAATTGACATAGAATTCTCACACTAAGTCCTTTTCAGGCATTGATCGTTCATCACAAAATTGATTCCAAATTAAGGCATCAATTGTTTTTCTAATTGACAAAGGCACAATCATCTTGTCATTGCTCTCCAAATTGAAATACTTTTTCGGCATCATGGGTTGATTTTTGACAATGGAATCAAATCTTTCCCTTGTTGCCTCATCTTGAATCACAATTGGATTTTTGGCAGAAGTATTTGATGATCTAGTTCTTTTACAAGACATGGTTAATTTTCCCAAAAAAAAGAAGAATTTTAAAGTAATTAACAAGGTGGTTATGGTGGCCAGGGTTTGCGATAGCAAAAAGAATGTAGCGACAAGAGAATCGCAGTAGCAAACAGGATAGGTAGTGACGGTTGCTGCGGCGAAAAGAGTAGCTCTGACAAAAAGGTTGCGGCAGCGATAATAAGGTTTTACGAGAAATAAGGGAAAGTTGGGGAGAAACTTTTGGAACTTGAAGTCGACGAAAAGGAGAAAGAAGATGGTGGCTAGGGTTGAGGTTAATTGCTTGAGTGGTGCGAAAATTATGATGGTAGGGAGGGGTTTATATGGTGATAAACTAGCGCAATTTTTTAGCTAAAATTTTTCTACAATGGATGCTTGGGCGGCAAGGTATGGAGGAAAGTGAAAATGGTGACAAATTTAGGGTTTTCGGGGGTGTTATGGATGACAATTAGGTGGTATTTTCTCCTCTTCATTGTTTTGGGCCTCTAGCCCAAGCTACAGTTCTTTCTTGTAGTGAAAAATTAAACTAACTAGATAAATAAACTAATTAGTACTTGGGCCAACCTGACCCTCTCATTAAACATAAACAAATAACAATTAAAATTAAAAGTTCCTTTTGGGCTACTTAAAAATTTTTTTCTCAAAAAATTATATCAAATTAAAATCCCAAGAAAGGTTGGAGGGGTCACAAATGGTCCCGCTTAAGTTCCAATCTCCTTAGACATAATTAATATACTAATTCAAGAAAAAGAATTTCTAGTCATGTCATTTATTAAAAATAAAAAATAAAAACTAAGGGTCCATTAACTCAAGTGCGGTCTCAGCTCGCTTAATATTATTATTCCAAAAGTGTTTGAGACGGTAACCATTAACTTTAAATGTACCTACAGATAGACTTTGTGAATGGTGTATGGTCCATTCCATCGAGATTTGAGCTTCCAGGAAATAATTTTAGCCTTGAATAGAAAAACAAGATTTCTTGACCTTCTCTGAATTCTCAAGGTTGTATACGTTTGTTATGCCATCTCTTAGTCTTCTTTTTATACATCTTAGCGTTCTCGTATGAAAACAACCTTAATTCCTCCAATTCGTCAAGCTGTAACATTCTTCTCTCACTAGTTTGCTTTAGATCCAGATTTAATTGTTTCAAGGCCCAGTGAGCTTTATTTTCCAACTCGAGCGACAAAAGACATGCCTTTTCAAAGACTAACCGATAAGGAGTCATTCCTAACGGTTTCTTGAAAGCTATTCGATAGACCCATAGATAATCATTGAGCCTCCACAACCAATATCTTCTGTTAGGTTGAACCACCTTCTTAATGATTCCTTTGATCTCATGGTTTACCTGTTCAAATTGCCCATTCGACTGTGAATGATAGGCGATTGCGATTTTGTGCTTCACATCATACTTGTCAAGCAACCACTTAAGCCATTTGCTTACAAAGTGAGATCCTTTATCGCTAATTATAGCTCTTAGAGTCCCTAACCGTGTAAACACATGCTTATGTAAGAATCACATGACTACCTTAGCATCATTTGTTGGGTATGCCTCAGCTTCTATCCATTGGGATATATAGTCGACAACCACTAGTATGTACTTGTTACCATAAGAAGAAGGAAGCAAGCCTAGAAAATCAATGCCCCAAACATCAACTAATTCTACCTTTAGTATGTTTGTCAAGGGCATCTCGTTCCTTCTTGATATGTTTCTGGTCCTCTAGCATCTATCACAAATTTTCACTTATGTGTATGCATCCTTAAACACTGTAGGCCAGAAAAATCCATCTTGTAAGATCTTTGTTGTAGTGCGGGAACCACCAAAGTGTCCCTTACTCGGAGATGAATGGAAATGTTATAAGATCTTGTCAATATCACTTCCAGCTACGCACTTTCTGATTATATTATCTACACATTGTTTAAACAAAAATGGCTCCTCCCAGAAATAATACGGACTATCGTGAATGAATTTCTTCCTTTGTTGGTCTGTCATTCTAAGAGGCATTATTCCACATGCTAAATAATTTTCAAAATCGACAAACCAAGGAGTGTCATGGATTTGATTTACCTCGAAGATATGCTCATTTGGAAAATTTTAATTAATGGGCACAAGTGAATGAGTTACCTCATTTTGTTCCAACCTCGATAGATGGTCAACTACTTGAATTTCAACTCCCTTTCTATCTTGGATCTCAAGGTCAAATTTTTTTACTAAGAGTATCCATCGAATTAACCTCGGTTTAGCATCTTTCTTTGAGAGTAAATATTTGATGTTCGTATGGTCAGTAAACACTATAACTTCTGAACCTATAAGATAAGAACAAAACTTATCAAAAGCAAAAACTATAGTAAAGAGTTCTTTTTCAATTACTGTATAATGAAGTTGGGCTCTTGTCAAAGTTCTACTTGCATAGTAGATAGGATGAAACACTTTGTTTCTTCTTTGCCCCATCGTAGCTCCCACAACAAAATTGCTTGCGTCACACATCAACTCAAAAAGTGAGTTCCATTCAAGTGTAATGATTGTTGGGGCCGAGATTAACCAATTTTTCAATTGCTCAAATGCTTCCAAGCATGCTTTGTTAAACTAAAAATTGTTGCCTCTATATAATAACATACATAAAAGCTTGGAAATTTTTGAAAAATCTTTAATAGACCTTCAGTAAAAACCCACATGGCCCAAAAAACTTCTAACTCCTTTCACACTGACTGGTGGTGGTAACTTCTGAATTACATCTACATTCATTTTAGCAACTTCAATCCCTTTTCTAGATATTTTGTTCCTAAAACAATTCCCTCCTTAACTATAAAATGGCATTTCTCCCAGTTAAGGACAAGATTTGTCTCCTCACATCTCTTCATTACCTTAGCCAAATTACTCAAACAAACATCATAAATGTTACCAAAAATAGAAAAATCATCCATGAATAGCTCAACAAAATTTTCAACCATATCAGTAAATAGTTCCATTATGCATTGTTGAAATGTGGTAGGTGCATTACATAAACCGAAAGGCATTCGCCTAAAAGCAAACGTATCATATGGACAATTAAAAGTTGTTTTGTGTTGGTCTTTCGGGACTACAACTATTTGGTTATATCCCAAATATCCATCTAAGAAACAGTAATATCCATTACTTGCCAGTTGGTCCCACATCTGAACCATAAAAGGCAGCGAAAAATGATCATTTCGAGTTGCTTTGTTCAATTTTCTATAGTCTATATAGATTCTCCAACCCGTGACTGTCCTTTGTGGGATTAACTCATTTTGTTTATTCTTGACAATCGTGATTCCACCTTTCTTTGATACATACTATACCAGACTTACCTACGAACTATTTGAGATGGGGTAGATAATTCCCGCATCTAACCATTTAATAACTTCCTTTCGAACTACCTCTTTCATTATTGTATTAAGTCTCCTTTGCCCATCTATTCTAGCTCGTTCGCCCTTCTCTAAGATAATTTTGTGCATACAAAAGGACAAACTTATTCCTCGTATATGAACTATGGTCCAACCGATCGCCTTTTTAAATTTCTCTAAGACTTCAATCAACTACTCTTCTTGGTGCTCTGTTAATTCTGTTGAAACGACCACAGGAAAAGTATAACTATTACTCAAATAAATGTATTACAAATGAGAAAGAAGTACCTTCAGTTCAATTTTGGGTGGTTTCTTGATTAACAATTTCGGCTGTGTGTATTCTTGAGTTTCTAGCTCCAACGGTTCAAATTGTGTTAGTTGAACATAGTCTTTCAGATTTGCTTCCATCAAAGCCATACTTTCCTTACCTTCTTCACCTTCCAATGGCTCAGAACCTAAGATGTTTTCCAATGGGTATTCTACAAAATTATTCTCCCATTCCATAGAAACTAAGGTTTCTAACTCCTTTATTACTGAACATTCCTCTAATCCGATCAGAAAATTTCATTGCTTTAAGAATATTAAATGTTACTTGGTTATCTTGAACTCTTATTGTAAGTTCACTTTTTTGCACATCTATTAATGTTCTTCCTGTGGCTAGAAAAGATCTCCCATGGATGATCAACACTCCCTTATCTGCTTTAAAATTGAAAACAATAAAATCAACAGGAAAAATAAACTTCTATACACGTACCAGAAATCCTCAATCTTTCCTTTTGGGTATGCTAAAGATCGACCTGCCAATTGGAGTGTCACAGTTGATGATCACCTTTAAATCACATAAAGTTTTACCACATTAAGATTCTCCAATATTACAGGGTATAGAAAAGCTTCTAGGGTCCTTCATTTTTAGAGGTAGCTTGTTCTGTAAGAACGCACTGCACTCCTTTGTTAGTGCTACAGTCTCGAACTCACTAAGTCTATTCTTTTTGGATAAAATTTCCTTCATGAACTTGAAATAATTGGGCATTTTTTCTAAGGCTTCTACCAATGGTATATTGATGTAAAGCTACTTTAGAACATCCAAAAACTTCTTGAATTGCACCTACTATTTTTGTTGTTTGATTCTTTGTAGATACGGAGGTGCTGAAACCTTAGCTTAAATCGAACAACTTTTCTGAGGAATTGTATCTACATATGATGAATGTGTTAGCTTATCAACATTCACTAGTTTAGATTTTACCTCTTCATACTTTTTAACATCTGGCTTTTCTAGTGCTATAATCTCAATTGTCGGTTGATTTTCCTTTTCCTTGACAAGTTCTTCTTCAACCTCACCCACCTTGGGTTCCAAAGTCTTACCAACTACCTTGCAGTGTTCCTTTCCCAAATTCCTTGGATTTTTTGTGTCACTCGACAAGGCTCATTATGGTCTATTACAAAGCTTCGTAGCTAACTGACCCATTTAGTTCCCCAAAATTTTCAATGTTGCTACTTGAGTTTGGATTAAGGCGCCGTTCTTTGCCATGTACTATAACAACCCATTTTCGGTGAGATCAGAACAATGGTTTCGTGACCACAAATCCGAGCCCGAAAACTAAAATTTTATTTTATTTTATTTTATGGCTGGCATTAAAATAGGAAGGCCACTGATAAACCGTAATTGTAACATATTTTAACCCACATTTAATATGCTTTTCGATGATTTATTCCTTGATTTTTATAAAAAGGTGCTTGTAATCCTTTCTTTTCATGTCTTAGACCCAGGAAAGCACCCGAGGATGGAAAGAACACAAATTGGGCCCAAAACAGAGTAAACGGGCCTTAGTGCGAAAGTGAAACAGCCTTACCCAAAGTCCACACGGCCGTGCCTCGACGATTACCTAGAGCACGGCCTCAACTCCGACTCACACGGCTGTGCCCCAAATTAGAAGTCCTAACACGGCCTGACCATGAGTCACACGGGCGTGTGACATGGCCGTGTCTCTGTCGCTGTAAAGAACAATTTCAGTTGGAAAAGGATACTTAGGGAGAAAGAATCGCATTCCAAGAGCCTATATATATCCCCTAAGTGCCACCTTTGAGAGGGCATAAAAGCTAGGCCAAGGAGCCAAGCCGAGAAGGTCAGAGTTAGGAAATAAACGCAAGGATAGCCAGTTGATCCATCCCAAGAAGCCGGAGTTATACTCAAGACGGCGGAATTCTCCTTCAATTCCTTCAGGGGGTTTTAGGGATTTCTTATGTTTTGTTTTATCTTTTCTCTTGCGATGTTTTCTTTATTCATTATGAACTAAACCCCTCAGATACCTGAAGGGGATGAAACCTAGACGAATTTTGTTATTTGATTTTTAAGTTATATGATGAGTTACTTAGGTTGTTCTTAATTATGTTGCTTAATCCAAATCTAATGTGCTTAGGTGGAGGAGGAATAGACCCTACCTAAGAGAAGATCTAACATAATTAAACAGAGTTGATCGAACGCCTAGAGATAAGGTTACGAGATTTTACCGGATTAGGGTGAAACCTAATATGGGAGTCCATTGATCGATTTACTGCTATCCTAGGGGGTTATTATAAGCGAACGAGAGTTCCACTAATTAACCTAGGGTTAGACGTTATTCGCCTCGAGAGAGGGTTTAATATAGGTTAGGGAGTCTTACGGATCAAGCTAAGTAAAGAGATCATATAATTAAGGGTTAGATAACAAGTGAAGTCTAGGTGGATTCTTCCTTAGGGTATCGTCGTGATCAATTGATTTTTCTTCAAGTTATTTTCCAATTCATCCTTTTTGTCTTTGTGTCCTTAGTTTAGTTCTTGCCAATTTAGTTTAAAGCAATCTTCTTTCTAATTTTAAGGCTAAATAATAAAAAGAAAGTTAGTATTAATACTTTTAGTTCCTTTGGGTTCAATAATCCAGTCTTGCCTAAGCTATACTACTGTTCGATAGGTACACCTGCCTTTAATCGTTGTCAAAGTTAGGCTTAGTTTGGATGGGCGGTGTGTTTACCACCGGTGAGGTTAAAAACAGCGGTGGCGGTGAGATTAGTTACTGTAGCGGTGAGATTGGACACTATAGCAGTGAGATTAGAAATAGCGGTGGAGTGTGTGTTTGGATTCAAACGCAGCTGTAGCGGTAAGGTGAGAATATAAAATGACTATTAAGTACATTATATTAGAATTGATATATAATAGGAGTTTTTAAATTATTTCTTATATAAAATTATTAAAATATGTGAATTTATAAATTCATTTAATAAAATATTAAAATGTATCTTCCAATATTTTATTATAAATATTTTAATGAATTATATAATCAATTTAAATTATTTATTAGATAAAATGATTATTATTTTTAATTTTTTATAGTTAAATATTCTTTTATAACAATGATAAATATTATTTTCGCAAATAGTAACATTATACTTGGATCAAATTTTGAAGTATCTAAAAGCGCAATGTCGAGCCTTTGAGCTGGTCATCAATGCTAAAAGGAAGAGCTGCAAATCACATCTGTTGAGATATTGACAGCAGAGGAAGAAAACAGAAGCAAGTAACCGGATGATGTAAAGATTAACTTCATTACTTGAATAAGCACTATGCCATATACATTAGTCTGGATTATATGTGTTGGTTTTTAGCAAAAAACTAAGGAGAAAAAGAAAAACGAATACAAAGAAGTTTGAACAAGAAGAAAACTGAATTTGATCTCCAAAAATAAGATCTTTTTGAATAAACAAAATGTTGCTGCTTCACTGGTTCAGCTTGCATGTTGGTGCTGCTGGTTTCCTGTTGCAGAAAACAAATAAAAATTGAGTACATACATTTCATTTAGATATTGCATACTCCAATCTTTTTGAATAACACTAATTTATTAATTCATGAGATCTAACTAGTATTTTATGATATGCAAGTAAAATAAGCTGAAATTTTCATGTCATAAGTATATAAAATATTGTTTTGAGAATTGATGCAAATTGTCTACTTTAAACTAGTATCCCCTATAAGATCCTGCTGATGGATCAGAACCTGAATGAGGCCCCTGTAACATGAACTCAAATAATTAAAATGTTGAAATCCCAAGGAGCAAAAATTTGCAAAAATTGAAAACCATTCACTACAGTCTAATGATGTTAAAATTAGCTCCAAACAAATTGATTACATCATGGAAGCAGAACTTCAACTGGTATAAATCATATAACAATCTAGAACATAATGATAGGACTTGGGAGAGGTATGTCCATTGAGAAAGTGTGGCCATGTATTAATTAATCATAATTTTGGGGGTTAAATCAAATATGCTAATCCAACATCAAAAAGAACCATTCACATGGATGTTTCCACCATTTAACAATATATGCAACAAAAGTACTATTCATGTTTTATAATAAAAAATAATTTAAATCGTATGCCTAGCATAAACTAGGAATAAAATCAAGAAATAGCTTTGCTAATAAAAACACAATAATCTCCATAATGAATAAACCCAAAACACTTAAAGTACCTTGCTTAGTGGTTTGTTAGGCTGAGCGTAAGTAGATTTCGATAGTTTAGTACCAATGCCATTAGATTTTGTTGAGTTCAAATCATTTGACTTTGTAAAAGTAGAGCCGGAACCATATTTTACATTTCCAAAACCATCAAGGATTCCATTTGAAACATCTCCAGCATATGTTGAATCCCATGAGTAACAAGGCATGGCTTCCGATGCATAGGAAACAGGAGGCTGAAAATATCCTGATGAATAATATGGTTGTTGACCAAGGCATTGCCCATCAACACCCATTAGAGCCCCAGTAACATATGGGTTATAGCCAGGCAAATAGTAGACCAATGAACCATTTTCCGATTGCACACCCTGGGGTAACAATCCAATAAAAACCAGAACAGTCAACATATGGAATTTGTAATTCCATATTACTGGTAATGTTAAGATGCCATAAAATGAAAACAATATGAAGGGATGATGCCATAAATGTGCAGCGAAGGAACTAGCAAGAAGAACATACTGTAAGTGAACCATCAGTAAGAAAATAACCCTTATCATCAGATTGAGTGAATGACCCATCATAACCTGAAAAAAAATCCATTTAATGTTTTTTTTACAAAATTAAATACGCTTGATAATTTTATCTTAAACAACAGTAAGCCAAACTGCAAAAGAAGAAAAGAATGACATATCTGCAGAATAAATATAGAGTCAAGAACTAAAGCCTAAAAGTTTTGTTCCCCTCAAAACATTTATCCTTTTTTGGGGAATATGAATTAGGTAATTTAGGAACACTTTTCAACAATTGCTTTTTCATATTATTTAAAACACCTACAATATTAATGTGTTTCATCATGACCTTGGCATGCAAATCTTCTAACAAATGGATGGCAACGATGAAAGTTAGAATGACAGCAAATCTCATTTGCAATAAAATCCATGGCTATCCTGATTCTAACATTGTGTACAAATGCCGTGTTTCAACATGAAGGATTTTTATATAATCTAACCTGGGTAGCAATAATTTTCAAAGCAAGTAGATTGATTGAAACCAGGTTCTCCAACCAAGTCTTGATGACCCTCAGCTTTTGCACCAGAAGATTCATATGGTGAAGAAGATATTGTGGAAGTCAAATCAGATGCCATTCCAATTAATTTAGATGAAAACATAACATAAAGTATAACGAATGTAACACCCTGAATAATTGGGTCTGTGCATTATATGTGGTTGACTGCTTAAAATATTAAATTGAGAATTTAAGGTACAATTGGGGCTCAGGTTTGGGCTGAAACTTGGGTTAGTTTCTAATAAAGAGCTATAGAACATTATTTAAATATATATCTATGTTTAAAAGGCAAGGTGGGCTTATGGCCCAAAAATTTGGAGGTGTTATAAGGGGAGCATGTAGGTGGCGTCAATAAGGGATGGACTGGGCCAAGTGTTGGCTACTTAGGGCCCAAGTTTTTGGGTCAAAAAAATTTGGCACTTAGGAGGGAAGGGGAGGACGACACACTTGCTACAATTTAGGGGTTTTAATTCTTTTGTTTTTTTGATAAATAGGAAGATAATGAAGAGAAAGATTGGGGCTATTTTTAAGGAGCTAAGGGATTAAGATAATAGGAGGGATAAAAGCTATCAGATGACAGCAGAGTTGGCCGAAAATCCAACTCTGGGAGGGGGATTGATTTGCTAAAATTTATTGGCCAGTGATCATCTTTTTCATTCTATTTTTTCTTCTTTCTTTCTCACCTATTCTCTGCTAGCCGAAATTTCTTTTCTCTTGTGAGCTTCTCTCCCTTTCTTTGCCGCAACTTCCTAGCTCTCCTCTCCTCAATATTTTCTTCCTAAAAGCCGAATTCTCCTTGCTCATATCTCTTCCTTCCATAGCTGAATCTTCAAGGTTGGTCTCTCTTTCCCGAAGGTGCACCATAGCCGATTACACCTTCCTAGTTTGGTAAGTTTTTGTGATGTATTTCTACCATATTTCTTTCTTTCTCATATTGTTCTTAAACCGAATTACCCCTCTAACACCTCGATTGATGATCACTCTCTGATATTAGAAGCTGAATTCTTTCTTGCTGAGATCTGTAGTGCCAATTTGTGAAAAGCCGAAGGTAGGAAGGTGACGTTTTCTTAAAGGACTTTCGGGATTCGACAAATTAGGTAAGAGATCTATTAGTTTTTAATGTGTAGGTTGAGATTTATTAACCTTGGCCGAATATTGAAGGGCTAAATCTTCGTGTGATTTTCCAGCTTTTGAGCAAGGCTTTACACTGAGGGTAGTAGATTTGGATATCAACTAAGGATAGTAGATTTCGCGATATCAGGTGTGTAATACTTCCCCATCATCTAGATCTGCTTATAAAATGCATGTTTATAAGTTTATGTGTGTTGTGATAAATGCTGAAATCTCAGTTTAATGTTGGAAACCCGAAGAGGGTGAAGCAAATCACCAGGTCAGTGAATGTTTTGACTTTATATGATAAAAGCATACTGATTTTATGATTGCATGGGTTGGGTTTGTTAAAGGAGGAAGTTATACGTTGTAGCGATTTTACCGTGATCTGTTGTAGCGGCTAATGCCGTGATCTGTTATAAGGGTTTCGGCCATGATATGTTGATGAGCAGCATGACTGCCATCTTGGCGTGTAGCGGTGTGGGTTGATTGTAGAAATCCCCAATGGTGTGAACGGTTGGTACGGGGGCATGTAGCGGATGGAAACCTAGGCAAACGGTTGGGCCTTGCATATTATTTGTTATTTATATAAATGAAATTATTAATCTGTTTTATGGGCCTAAGGCCCAAAATCTAGTGGTGCATGAGGGTTGCACACTGAGTCTCGCGACTCACCCTTTTAATTAACATTTCAGGTGATACCTAGTGCTTCGGACCGGGCTGGAGAGGAACGCAAGGTGGCCATGCAGAAGAATATGTGGATTTGGCAAAAAGACTCAAGTTAATTATTTTATATTGTATTTTGATTAATGGATTTTAAACTCCGATGTAATAAGGCCATGGGCCACTAGTTTTATTTCATTTTATTATGGGTTTAAATTATTTTTGTTTTTAGTTATCGGAACCATTTATTTTAATTAAACTAAGGCATGTAATTAAGTTTGGGTTTTATTTACAAAGGCATACTTTATATATTATAGATATGGGCTTTTTTGAAAATACGACATGTTTTACAAATTTTTCTTAGTGACATACCAGATTCGGTTGTAGTAATTGGGCCGGGTTTGGGGTGTTACAAATTGGTATCAGAGCCCGGTTCAAAACTCGGCTCTGGGGTTTTTGGGCTCAAAACGTTTTCTAAAATGGGCTTTTGAAATCTGGATGTCTTTAAGTAATAACAGACCTGTTAGCTCGGCATGGCACCTGCGTCTCCGGCCCAAGTCCGCCAGGTAAGTACTCTGAACAATTGTGTGATCTTTATATATATGTGGGCTTAATGGGCCTAGTGGGACGTAGATTAAGTTAGAATTAGAACTTGATGGACTCTAGGCTTAGTACAAACTACTTCTTAAAATTTCATAAAACTTAATTTCACTAAACAAACCCGTTAACGAGCCGCAAGGCTAGGGTGTGGTAACCGTCATACGCATGTCTAGGAAGGATCCGGAAGAGCCTGGTATTTAAGCAGTCCTAGTGACTCACCTCCTCTTCGCTGGAATCCTACCTGGTGCATAGTGACTATTCACCTTCGCCGAGTTAGGGTGTGGCAATGGGCATACGCATGTCTAGGAGTGGATTCAGGGAGAGCTTGGTACTTAAGCAGTCCTAGCGACTCACCTCCTCTTCATTAGAATCCTACCTGGTGCGTAGTGACTATTCACCCTAGTTACGAGGACTGGTTGATGGGCTAAACCCTATGACTAAAACCCGAAAGGGACCGACCACCCTATTTTTGAAAAAAAAATCCCAAGGTTTTGTAAAAAAAAATTTCAAAACATATTTGATTTGTGAAAATTTACCCGAAAATCTCACGTTTACAAGAATAACCCGGACCATGAAACTAGATTTTACCAAAAGTACCTCGGTTTAAAAAAAACAACAACATCAAAGTTTGAAAAATTACCAAACTACCCTTGTTTTGCAAAATGACCAAAATACCACTAGTGGGTAAAATTACCGAAATACCCCCGGGATTGAAAAAAATTACCAAAATACCCCTATTTCACAAAATCACCAAGGACCCTATTTTGAAAAACTACGAAAATACCCCTATAGGATAAAATTATGAAAATACCCCTAGGTAGTGAAAACAACAACAACAACACCACCACTTTTCTGTAATGAACGTGAGTTCATGAATGTTGATGATTGAATGTATGAACTTGAGACTGTATTGTGTGTATGAATTCGAAAGAACTACTTTTTAAAACTATTAATCATAAGACTGTTCGCGATAAATCAGTGGAAAGAAATAATGATTCATAAAATTCTTAATCAGATAAACAAAAATCGAAAGAATGAGTTCAAGGGGTCGAGGACGTCCGCCGCGTGGACGCGGTAGGGGTAGGATAACCTTGTCTGAGCCAGTAGGGTCTGGCCATGGGTCAGGAAACAAACTGCTGGATCCTCCAGCTGTGGAGGGAGAGTTACGGGATCAGGCGACCGGAGATGATGCTATTTCTCAGACGATGTTGCGAGTCCTTGAGAGAGTTGCTGGAGTAGGCATGGGCACAGGAGCCCGAAAATCTGTGCCAGAGTGGCTTAAGGCCAATGGGGCAGAAGTGTTTAGGGGAGTTTCTGGGGTAGCCCCTAACACAGCTGAGTACTGGATGGAAGCGACTGAGCGTATAATGGATGACTTAGATTTTACGGTGGAGGAGAAGTTGAAAGGGGTCGTGTCTCTTCTTCGAGACGAGGCTTACCAGTGGTGGCTCACAGTGAAAGAAGGTACTGCTGCAGATCTGATTGACTGGGAGTTCTTTAAGGAGTCATTCCAGGGAAAGTATGTTGGGGCCAGTTATATTGATGCACAAAGGAAGGCATTCTTGAACCTGGTACAGGGAAGTAAGACTGTGACTGAATATGAGGCAGAGTTCCTGCGTTTGAGCCGCTACGCTCGGGGAATGGTAGCAACGGAGTATGAATGTTGTGTTCGGTTCGAGGATGGGCTGCGAAATGAGTTAAGGGTTCTGATAACACCGCAACGAGAGAGAGTTTTTGCTGTTTTGATAGGTAAGGTTAAAGTACTGAGGAAGTGAAACGGGTTGAGGACAAGAAAGGGATAAGGATCGGGGTAAGAGCAAGAGGAGTTTTGGGCCATCAAGAGTATTTGGGAATATTCAGAAGAGGCCTAGGACTGATGGGCCAGTTCGTGCTCCGACAAGTCAGAATCAAGCATGTTCTACATGTGGGAGGACGCATTATGGGGAGTGCAGAATGAAAACAGGTGGATGCTTTAGGTGTGGATCCACAGAACATCTAATTAAGGACTGTCCTCAGATGGATCGGGTACAGCCGGCAGGCCGAGGTTCTGATCAGGCTGGAATAGGTGGTCAGCCAGTACCAAGGGGTCGTGGCCCAAGTAGAGGAGGAAATGGGGCCGGTCGTGGTCATGGAGCACCTGGTAGAGGTGCCGGTAGTGTGGATGCAAGGCAGCCGGGTCTAGTTTATGCAGTTCGTCGACAGGAGGATGGTGACGCACCGGATGTCATCACCAGTACGTTTTTTATTGCTGATAGGCCTTTGCTTGCTTTGATTGATATTAGATCAACCCATTCCTATATTGCATGTTCCATATCTGAGACCTTAAGTATAGACTCTGAAACAACTACTAGGAAGATGACTGTAGTTAGTCCTTTAGGACAATCTAGGGTAGTAGACAAGCTGTTTAAGGAGGTACCTTTAGAGACTCAAGGGGTAGTGTTTCCGGCAGACTTAATGGAATTGCCATTTGGAGAGTTCGATCTTATCCTAGGAATGGATTGGTTGTCAAAGCATAGTGCTAAGCTGGATTGTGGGACTAAGCGCATGGTGTTAAGTACCTCGGAAGGCGGGGAGGTGGTTGTGTTAGGAGAAAGAAGGAACTATTTGTCCAACATAATGTCGGCCTTGAAAGATGTTAAGATGATTCGGAAGGGATGTAACGCCTTTTTAGCTTTTATTAGTGCTTTGGATGCTAAAGAGGTGACTGTCGATGAGGTTCGAACAGTCAAGGATTTCGCGGATGTATTTCCAGAGGAGTTGCCAAGATTACCCCCGGATCGCGAGGTGGAGTTTGGAATAGAACTACTCCCGGGTACGGGTTCGGTATTTATTGCCCCTTATTGAATGGCGCCGAAGGAGCTGGTGGAGCTCAAAGCTCAGATTCAGGAGCTATTGGATCGAGGATTTATCCGACCGAGTGTGTCTCCATGGGGAGCGCCGGTTCTATTCGTGAAAAAGAAGGACGGATCCATGCGTGTGTGCGTGGACTATCGTCAATTGAATAAGTTGACGATTAAGAATAAGTACCCATTACCGAGAATCGACAGTTTGTTCGACCAGCTCAAAGGAGCTTCGATCTTTTCTAAGATTGATTTAAGGTCGGGATATCATCAATTAAGGGTTAGAGAAGGAAATATTCATAAGACGATGTTTCGAACTCGGTACGGTCATTATGAGTTTTTGGTAATGCCGTTCGGTTTGACGAACGCGCCAGCAGCATTTATGGATATGATGAACCGGGTGTTTCAGCCATATCTTGATCGGTTCGTCGTAGTATTTATCGACGATATATTGGTTTATTCCAAGTCCGAGGAGGAGCATGATGCACAACTTCGAGTGGTGTTGCAAATTCTAAGGGAAAAGCAGCTGTACGCAAAGTTCAGTAAGTGTGAGTTCTGGCTGAAGGAGGTGACTTTTCTAGGGCATGTAGTTTCCGCAGAGGGGATTAGGGTAGACCCTCGGAAAATCGAAGCTGTGTTAAATTGGAAATCGCCGAAGTCTGTGGCGAAAATTCGAAGTTTCTTAGGATTAGCAGGATATTATCGAAGGTTCGTTGAGGGGTTCTCTTCAATAACGGCACCATTAACTAAGTTGTTGAGGAAGGGAGTATCTTTTGTGTGGACTGACAAACAACAGGAGAGCTTTGAGAAGCTGAAGAGAATTTTGATGGAAGCGCCGGTGTTAATTTAGCCAGAGGAGGGAAAAGAATTTATCGTCTACTGTGATGCGTCACACATAGGTTTATGGTGTGTGTTGATGCAGGATGGAAAAGTTGTGGCATACGCGTCTCGACAGTTGAGACCGCATGAGTTGAACTACCCTACGCATGACCTGGAATTGGCGGCGGTAGTGTTTGCTCTGAAGATTTGGAGGCACTACCTGTACGAGGAAAAGTCGGTAATTTACACCGACCATAAAAGTTTGAAGTATCTCCTTACTCAAAAGGAGTTAAATTTATGACAACGTAGGTGGATCGAGCTCTTGAAGGACTATGATTGCTCGATTGAATACCATCCTGGCAAGGCGAATGTGGTGGCGGATGCGTTGAGTAGGAAGGTGATAGCAGACCTAAAGGCAATGTTCGCTCATCTTAGTTTGTATGAGGATGGTAGTTTGGTAGCTGAACTACAAGTAAGACCTATGTGGACAAGTCTAATCAAGGAGAAGTAACTTTTGGATGATGTCTTAAGTACTCGAATCCGACAAGTGCAGGAGGGTGAAGTAGAGGACTATAGCCTGAACAATGATGGAGTTTTGTGTTTCCGTGGGAAGGTTTGTATGCCAAAAGATGAGGAGCTAAGGCAAATGATTCTTCGGGAATCGCATAGTAGTCCCTATGCTATGCATCCTGGAGGAGTTAAGATGTATCGGGATGTGCGAAAGCAATTTTGGTGGCCAGGTCTGAAGCGAGAAGTGACGGAATTCGTAGGTAAATGTTTGACGTGTCAGCAGGTGAAGGTGGAGCACCAGCTGCCTTCGGGGTTGTTGCAACCAGTGAAGATTCCGCAATGGAAATGGGAGAGAATCAAAATGGATTTTGTTAGTGGGTTACCCCTTACACCCACCAAGAAAGATTCAATTTGGGTAATTGTGGATCGGCTGACGAAGTCTGCTCACTTCATACCGGTTCGGGTCGACTACACTTTGCAAAAGTTGGCTAAGTTGTACGTGGCTGTAATATCCCGGGTTAGGGGCTATTTCGTTGTGGCATGTTTTGCAGGTGTTTGTGTGCTGTGTTGCTATTTCGGTGCTTTAGGGGTTTAATTATAGGCTAAGTGTATGCCTGAGTAGGTAGGAAAATTTTAGTTTTTGGCCTTAGGTGTGGGGAGTGGATAGAGTTGGGGGCTTAAGAAAATAAAATGGGATTTTATTGCACAAATGAGGAGCTAGCAAAGTGGCAGAGCTTGCGCCACTTGGAGTTTGGTGTGGCGTCATCTGCAAGGGGGAGTGGAGGTCCAGTGTTCGAGCTGCGGAGTACTCCTTTTTATTTCTTTTTGGGACGGCATAGGGGGAGAGTTGTATGTGGTTTAAATGCTACTTTGGACCAAGTCAAGTGGTTTAAAAGAGGGGTGGAGAGTGAGTTTAGGAAGGAGACTTATTCAAAATGTTTGAATGAGTGAATGGGAGCAATTTGGGGGATATGGCCGAATATTTGGGGAGTGGGGGAGAAGGTGGCCGGCTTTGGGAAGTGGGAAGGTGTGTGCCGAAATGCATTTTTGCATTTTGGCAATTCTCTTAGGCAATTTCGGTCAAAGGTTAGTAGCAACCAAGTTCTTTCATTTTGTCAAAGCAAGCCGATTTTTGCCATAGAAAATTCTTTCATTTTTGACACCCTTTGAAACCGAAAGTCCTCAATCAATTCTTTTCTTTTTTCTTCAATTGTTGAAACCGAATTCATATCTCCCTCCTAGCCGAATCTTTCATGGGTGCCTTACCATTCCATTAAGCCGAAACACTAATTCCTAAAACACATTTTCTATCTTTTTCCAAAACCGTAAGTACTTGTCCCCATCCATTTTCTATTTTCTTCCATTTCAAAAGCTCTTGAGCCGAATTCTCCATTTCTTTTCTCCTTTCTTTTTGTGCCGAAACTCTACTCATCACAATCTTTTTCTCTCCTTTACACTAAAGCCGAATTTAAGGATATTAAAACACCGGAAGCCGAATTCTTTTCTCCTTTTGTTGAAGCCTTGACCGAATCTCTTCTCTTCCCTGGTGTTGGGTTGGCCGAATATTGGTGTCGGGTGTTGGTAAGTGCAGGGCCGAATGGCCATCTCCCTTCTCCTTTACACTTTGTTGATGTGGGTTGCTTAAAGGCCGAATATGGTTATTTTTGGAAGGGTATTAACCTCTTTGTTATAGGTCATTGGGATTTTGGATACAATCAAGTGGAGCTTTCGTTTTCTGATTAGCCAGGAGGGGTAAGTTTTGGTAAGGGTTCGATATTAATCCCTTTGGTTATTGGTTGATAGCCGAATGTTGTAAGTGCCTAATCCTAGGTTGGCCGATTGTTTTAGGGGCTTGACAACCGAGGGACATAGATCGTTCGTAGGGATTTCTAGGCTCGTATAATCAGGTGTGTATACTAACACACTTATATTTAGGAATATTATTAATAAACCTGTATGCCTATTAAAATTTATGGCAGTTGATGGATTGATATGATACCCATTTGGGTATGAGCTTGGATTCGGGTAAGTTACTACTAATATCATTATGAGTTATTGATGATTTATATGATATCATGACCTATGTTATTTATGTATGCCATGAGAGTTTATGCTGGGTATGTGGGCATAATTTGCATGATAGTATGATATGCATGATTACATGAGTTTGGCATGTTGATGGGTGATATGAGAGGAGGGAGTATGATACTTTGTGCTGACGAGCACCAGTGCTTTGGTAGCACAACTTTGTGACTTTGGGTCACCAGAGGTTTGGCACCTCCAGAGGTTTGGTACCTCAGCGTCTCGTCCCAGTGGCTCAGTACCACAGTGGGTTGGCCCCACAGATGATTATACGGGATTGACGCCAGTGTTTTGGTAACACACGATGGGTTGGCCCCATCATCATCGGATTTGTGACTACGGTCACCAGTGCTTTGGTAGCACATTGTGTCTTTGGGACACCAGAGGTTTGGCACCTCATTGCGACTTGTCCCTGTGGTTTGACCACCGTGGGTTGGCCCCACTTGAGATATGGGATCGTCTGCTAGTGTTTTGGTAACACACGATGGGTTGGCCCCATCATCATCGGATTTGTGACTTCGGTCACCAGTGCTTTGGTAGCACAACTGTGTCTTTGGGACACCAGTGCTTTGGTAGCACATTGACGGATATTGTGTCTTTGGGACACCAGTGCTTTGGTAGCACATTGTGACTATATGTCACCAGTGGTTTGGCACCACCAGTGGTTTGGTACCACACGGGGTAGAAAAGGAGACATGGATGGTTAGGATTGGGTTGCATTGATTATATTGCTATGTATGCTGTGTGTTGGCATGTTGTTCTTCGGGAGTGGGATTTACACACTGAGTCACTCGACTCACCCTCTCCTTGACATTTCAGGTGACTCGTAGACGCGGACTTGGAGCCGGGATGGACTCGGGGTGCTTACGCCATGCTGAATAAAGTCTTTACTCAGACTCTATATTTTGGGTACTTTAGTTATTTACTTTTATTTGGGTTTCTATTTGGATTTGTAAAAGGTCTTTAAATTTATGTTTTAAGTTGGTGGATGTTTTAATTAGATTTAATATGCCTAACAAAGTAACTTGGAATAAATTTTACTAAAATATGGAAAGATAAAGTTTTCAAAACTAAAACGCAACGTGTTTTTAAATTATACCATCGGGTATCACACAAAGTCTTTTGATAAACAAATACAAATGGTTTTCAAATCAGACTTGTAGTTCTTCTAAGTTTAAAAGTGCTTTATGTATCACTAAGAAACTGATGAGGTTTTAAAGAATTCAAACTCGTTTTAACTACAAATTCCGGTTAAGTTTTCAAAATCTCCGGGTTTCAAATACATCAACTGTTTTCCAAACAAGACTACTCAAATTGTATCGAACCCACTGTGTTTTCACTCAACCTTTAAACGAAAAATCTAGTTTTCCCAAAACGTTTTCCCCGTAGCATACCAGATTCGGACGTGGTGTCTTGTCCGGGTTTGGGGTGTTACATTTGTGGTATCAGAGCCAAGTTCAAAGGCTCGGCTGTGGGCCTGAGGCCCAAAATGTTTTTTAAAAAGTCTGTTTAAGTGTGGTTTTGAAATACATGGTCTTGAAAGGCATGGCACCGAGTCTCCGGCACCAGTTCGCCCAGGTAAGTACCCCGAACTATTCTCTGTGATTTGATTGGATGTTATATGATTGATGATAGCAATAGTATGCTACCTTAGAGATTGAAACTGATAGGATTCTGTGAACTTGCGAGAACAAATCCTCTTTAAATATTCATAAGACTTGCTTTTTAAACAAGTGGAATAAATACTGATGCATAAAAATTCTTTAATCAGATACGTAGAAAGATTAGACATGAGCACTCGAGGCGGACGTGGTCGTAATACTCGTGGTAGAGGTAGGGGTAGGATGACGGTTTCTGAGCCCGTAGGATCTGGGCAGGGTTCAGAAAATGAGGTACCGGTTCCGCCACCAGCTGGAGGTGGTGAGTTCCAAGATCAGACCGGGGATGACGCAGTGTCACAGGCGATGCTGCGAGTGTTGGAAAGGGTAGCCGGGGCTAGTGGTGGTGCAGGAGTTAGGAAATCAGTTCCTGAGCGACTCCGGGCTAACGGGGCCGAATTCTTCCGAGGTGTTTCTGGTGTTGCTCCTAGCACTGCTGAGTACTGGCTAGAGGCAACTGAACGGATCATGGATGATCTGGACTTGACGACGGAGGAGAAGCTGAAGGGTATCGTATCTCTTCTCCGGGATGAGTCATATCAGTGGTGGCTCACAGTTCGGGACAGTGTGGCAGCAGAGGATTTGACGTGGGATTATTTTCGGGCTGCATATCAAAAGAAATACATCGGGGCTAGTTATATTGACTCCCAGAGAAAGGCATTTCTGAGGCTTGTTCAGGGGAGTAAATCCGTTGCTGAGTACGAGGCTGAGTTCCTGAAGCTGAGTAGGTATGCCAGGGGCATTGTAGCCACTGAGCATGAGAGGTGTGTTCGTTTCGAGGATGGTCTGCGAGACGAGTTGAGGCTGCTGATTGCTCCACAGCAGGAGCGTGAGTTTGCTGTCTTGGTTGAGAAAGCTAAGGTGGCTGAGGGTGTTAAGGAGTCCGTGAGGCAGAGTATGGACAGGAGTAGGCTTAAGAGGAGCTTTGGGTCTTCTGGTTCGTCGGATAATCCGCAGAAGAGGGCTAGACCGAGTGGGCAGAATCAGTCTGCGAGGTTTGTTGCTGCTAGGCAGGGACCACCGCAGTGTAATCAGTGTGGGAAAACTCATTGGGGTGGTTGTTGGACTGGTGGTAAAGGGTGCTTCGAGTGTGGGTCTCTGGAGCATCGCATTAGGGACTGTCCGCGTAGGATGGCCAGGATTCAGTCTGAGAGTCAGAGCCGTAATCCGTTCAGAGGTAATGGACCGCCACCGCAGAGGGGCCGTGGTAATGGCAGAGGTGGTTATGGATCTGGTCGGGGCCGTGGAGCACCGGGCAGAGGTGCAGGTAGTTCTGAGGCTAGGCAGCCGGGATTGGTGTATGCTGCGAGGCGCCGTGAGGAGGGCGACGCACCGGACGTCATAACCGGTACGTTTTTGATTTTTGGTACTCCTTATACTGCTTTGATTGATGTGGGTTCTACGCACTCTTATGTTGCCAGTAGTATAGTAGAGACGCTGGACTTAGACTCTGAGATATCTTCTAGGCAGATGACTGTGATTAGCCCTCTAGGTCACTCTGTAGTAGTAGATAAACTGTTTAGAGAGGTACCCCTAGAACTCCAAGGGGTAGTGTTTGCTGCTGATCTGATGGAACTACCGTTTGGGGAGTTCGATCTGATTCTTGGGATGGATTGGCTGGTTAAGTACCAGGCGAGGTTGGATTGCGCGGCTAAGCGCATGGTTCTTAAGACGGGTGATGGCGATGAGGTGGCTATGATAGGTAATAGGAGAGATTACTTATCAAATGTGGTATCTGCTCTGAAAGCGGAGAAGATGGTCAGGAAAGGCTGTGATGCGTATGTGGTTCATGTGTATGCCTTGGAGGCTAAAGGGTCTGCTGTTGAGGAGGTTCGTACTGTTAAGGAATTTGCTGATGTGTTTCCTGAGGAGCTTCCGGGTTTGCCGCCAGATCGAGAGGTAGAGTTTGGGATTGATCTGTTACCCGGGACTGCGCCAGTGTCTATTGCTCCGTATAGGATGGCGCCAAAGGAATTGGTGGAGCTTAAGGCTCAGATCCAGGAGTTATTGGATCGAGGTTTTATCAGGCCAAGTGTTTCGCCGTGGGGTGCCCCAGTTCTCTTTGTTAAGAAGAAAGATGGCACGATGCGGATGTGCATAGACTACCGCCAGTTGAACAAGCTGACGATTAAAAACAAGTATCCGTTGCCACGGATAGATGACTTGTTTGATCAGCTGAAGGGTGCTGCGGTATTCTCTAAGATTGATCTGAGGTCTGGGTATCACCAGTTGAAGGTTAAGGAGGCTGATATCCATAAAACAGCGTTTCGGACTCGGTATGGGCACTACGAATTCCTGGTAATGCCATTCGGGTTGACAAACGCACCGGCAGCGTTTATGGATATGATGAACAGAGTGTTTCAGCAGTATCTGGATCAGTTCGTGGTGGTTTTCATAGACGATATTTTAGTGTACTCGAGAACAGAGGAAGAGCATGATAAGCATTTGAGGTTGGTGCTGCAGATCTTGAGGGAGAAGCAACTTTATGCTAAGTTCAGTAAGTGCGAGTTTTGGCTGAGGGAAGTGACATTTTTGGGTCATGTAGTGTCAGCTGAGGGTATTCGGGTAGATCCTCGTAAGATTGAGGCAGTTCTGGATTGGAAGCCACCTAGGACAGTGGCTGAGGTTCGTAGTTTTCTGGGTTTGGCCGGATACTACCGAAGGTTTGTTGAGGGTTTCTCGTTGATAGCAGCGCCGATGACTAAGTTGTTAAGGAAAGAGGTTCCGTTCGTATGGACTGAGAAACAGCAGGAAAGCTTCGACAAGTTAAAGAAGGTTTTGACTGAGGCTCCGGTCCTAATTCAACCTGAGGCTGGTAAGGAATACACAGTCTACTGTGATGCATCACATACGGGTCTGGGGTGTGTGTTGATGCAGGAAGGTAAGGTTGTGGCTTACGCTTCTCGACAGCTGAGGCCACATGAGGTCAACTATCCGACGCACGATTTGGAGCTAGCGGCTGTAGTTTTCGCCTTAAAGATTTGGAGGCACTACTTATATGGGGAGAGATCGATAGTCTACACGGATCATAAGAGTCTGAAGTATCTACTGACTCAGAAGGATTTGAATTTGAGGCAGCGTAGATGGGTTGAGTTGCTGAAGGATTACGACTGTTCTATTGAGTATCACCCGGGCAAGGCTAACGTGGTAGCAGACGCGTTAAGCCGTAAGGTTGTTTCAGACTTAAGAGCTTTGTTTGCCCATTTGAGCTTGTATGACGACGGGAGTATTGTGGCAGAGCTGCAGGTTAAGCCTACTTGGGTTGAGCAGATCAGAGAGAAACAATTAGAGGATGAGGTTCTGAGTGCGCGAAGGTTGCAAGTGCAGAATGGTGGTTTGGAGGGTTACAGCTTGTCTAGTGACGAGGTGTTGTGTTTTCAGGGTAAGGCTTGTATGCCTAAAGATGTTGAGCTGAGGCAGAAGATTCTTCAGGACGCACATAGCAGTCCTCATGCTATGCATCCTGGAGGTAGCAAAATGTACAAGGATCTGAGAGAGCAGTTTTGGTGGCCTGGTCTGAAGAAGGAGGTGACAGAGTTTGTCGGGAAGTGTCTGACTTGTCAACAGGTTAAGGCTGAACATCAGTTGCCGTCGGGTTTGCTTCAGCCTGTGAAGATTCCGCAGTGGAAGTGGGAAAGGATAACCATGGATTTTGTCAGTGGGTTACCGCTTACGCCAAGCAAGAAGGATTCAGTTTGGGTAGTGGTGGATCGTCTGACTAAATCAGCTCACTTTATTCCGGTGAGGGTCGACTACTCACTCCAGAAGCTAGCGAAGCTGTATGTTTCAGAGATAGTAAGGTTGCACGGTGTTCCAGTTTCGATAATCTCAGACAGGGATCCCAGGTTTACTTCAAGGTTCTGGAAGGCATTGCATCAAGCATTGGGTACTCGTTTGGATTTCAGCACGGCTTTTCACCCGCAGTCTGACGGACAATCAGAAAGGGTTATTCAGATCTTAGAAGACATGCTGAGAGGTTGTGTCTTGGATTTCAGAGGTAGTTGGGAGGAGTTTCTACCGTTAGCTGAGTTTGCCTACAACAACAGCTACCAAGCGAGCATTAAGATGGCTCCATACGAGGCGCTGTACGGTAGGAAGTGTCGCTCACCTACATGTTGGACTGAGTTAGGTGAACGTCAGTTGTTGGGACCTGAGTTGGTTGCTGAGACAGAAGACAAGGTAAAGTTGATTCAAGCTCGATTAAAGGAAGCTTCGGATCGACAGAAGTCTTATGCCGACCTTAAGCGAAGAGATATAGAGTTTGCTGTTGGGGATCGAGTGTTTCTGAAGGTCTCGCCTTGGAAGAAGGTTCTGAGGTTCGGGAAGAAAGGTAAGCTAAGTCCGAGGTTTATTGGGCCGTATAGGGTGTTAAGGCGAGTTGGACCAGTAGCGTATCAGCTTGAGTTGCCAGCAGAGCTTAGTCAGATTCATGATGTCTTCCATGTTTCGATGCTTCGGAGGTATCGTTCAGATCCGTCGCATGTGGTAGCAGTGGAAGAGATCGAGGTGAATCCAGACTTGTCTATGGAAGAGGAACCTGTGCAGATTCTTGATCGGGAGGTGAAGGTTCTGCGTAGGAAGTCTGTGCCTTTGGTTAAGGTACTTTGGCGGAATCATGGCGTAGAAGAAGCGACGTGGGAACCCGAGGATACGATGAGACAGCAATACCCGCAACTCTTTTGACCAGGTAATTTCGAGGCCGAAATTATTTTTAAGGGGGGTAGAACTGTAATATCCCGGGTTAGGGGCTATTTCGTTGTGGCATGTTTTGCAGGTGTTTGTGTGCTGTGTTGCTATTTCGGTGCTTTAGGGGTTTAATTATAGGCTAAGTGTATGCCTGAGTAGGTAGGAAAATTTTAGTTTTTGGCCTTAGGTGTGGGGAGTGGATAGAGTTGGGGGCTTAAGAAAATAAAATGGGATTTTATTGCACAAATGAGGAGCTAGCAAAGTGGCAGAGCTTGCGCCACTTGGAGTTTGGTGTGGCGTCATCTGCAAGGGGGAGTGGAGGTCCAGTGTTCGAGCTGCGGAGTACTCCTTTTTATTTCTTTTTGGGACGGCATAGGGGGAGAGTTGTATGTGGTTTAAATGCTACTTTGGACCAAGTCAAGTGGTTTAAAAGAGGGGTGGAGAGTGAGTTTAGGAAGGAGACTTATTCAAAATGTTTGAATGAGTGAATGGGAGCAATTTGGGGGATATGGCCGAATATTTGGGGAGTGGGGGAGAAGGTGGCCGGCTTTGGGAAGTGGGAAGGTGTGTGCCGAAATGCATTTTTGCATTTTGGCAATTCTCTTAGGCAATTTCGGTCAAAGGTTAGTAGCAACCAAGTTCTTTCATTTTGTCAAAGCAAGCCGATTTTTGCCATAGAAAATTCTTTCATTTTTGACACCCTTTGAAACCGAAAGTCCTCAATCAATTCTTTTCTTTTTTCTTCAATTGTTGAAACCGAATTCATATCTCCCTCCTAGCCGAATCTTTCATGGGTGCCTTACCATTCCATTAAGCCGAAACACTAATTCCTAAAACACATTTTCTATCTTTTTCCAAAACCGTAAGTACTTGTCCCCATCCATTTTCTATTTTCTTCCATTTCAAAAGCTCTTGAGCCGAATTCTCCATTTCTTTTCTCCTTTCTTTTTGTGCCGAAACTCTACTCATCACAATCTTTTTCTCTCCTTTACACTAAAGCCGAATTTAAGGATATTAAAACACCGGAAGCCGAATTCTTTTCTCCTTTTGTTGAAGCCTTGACCGAATCTCTTCTCTTCCCTGGTGTTGGGTTGGCCGAATATTGGTGTCGGGTGTTGGTAAGTGCAGGGCCGAATGGCCATCTCCCTTCTCCTTTACACTTTGTTGATGTGGGTTGCTTAAAGGCCGAATATGGTTATTTTTGGAAGGGTATTAACCTCTTTGTTATAGGTCATTGGGATTTTGGATACAATCAAGTGGAGCTTTCGTTTTCTGATTAGCCAGGAGGGGTAAGTTTTGGTAAGGGTTCGATATTAATCCCTTTGGTTATTGGTTGATAGCCGAATGTTGTAAGTGCCTAATCCTAGGTTGGCCGATTGTTTTAGGGGCTTGACAACCGAGGGACATAGATCGTTCGTAGGGATTTCTAGGCTCGTATAATCAGGTGTGTATACTAACACACTTATATTTAGGAATATTATTAATAAACCTGTATGCCTATTAAAATTTATGGCAGTTGATGGATTGATATGATACCCATTTGGGTATGAGCTTGGATTCGGGTAAGTTACTACTAATATCATTATGAGTTATTGATGATTTATATGATATCATGACCTATGTTATTTATGTATGCCATGAGAGTTTATGCTGGGTATGTGGGCATAATTTGCATGATAGTATGATATGCATGATTACATGAGTTTGGCATGTTGATGGGTGATATGAGAGGAGGGAGTATGATACTTTGTGCTGACGAGCACCAGTGCTTTGGTAGCACAACTTTGTGACTTTGGGTCACCAGAGGTTTGGCACCTCCAGAGGTTTGGTACCTCAGCGTCTCGTCCCAGTGGCTCAGTACCACAGTGGGTTGGCCCCACAGATGATTATACGGGATTGACGCCAGTGTTTTGGTAACACACGATGGGTTGGCCCCATCATCATCGGATTTGTGACTACGGTCACCAGTGCTTTGGTAGCACATTGTGTCTTTGGGACACCAGAGGTTTGGCACCTCATTGCGACTTGTCCCTGTGGTTTGACCACCGTGGGTTGGCCCCACTTGAGATATGGGATCGTCTGCTAGTGTTTTGGTAACACACGATGGGTTGGCCCCATCATCATCGGATTTGTGACTTCGGTCACCAGTGCTTTGGTAGCACAACTGTGTCTTTGGGACACCAGTGCTTTGGTAGCACATTGACGGATATTGTGTCTTTGGGACACCAGTGCTTTGGTAGCACATTGTGACTATATGTCACCAGTGGTTTGGCACCACCAGTGGTTTGGTACCACACGGGGTAGAAAAGGAGACATGGATGGTTAGGATTGGGTTGCATTGATTATATTGCTATGTATGCTGTGTGTTGGCATGTTGTTCTTCGGGAGTGGGATTTACACACTGAGTCACTCGACTCACCCTCTCCTTGACATTTCAGGTGACTCGTAGACGCGGACTTGGAGCCGGGATGGACTCGGGGTGCTTACGCCATGCTGAATAAAGTCTTTACTCAGACTCTATATTTTGGGTACTTTAGTTATTTACTTTTATTTGGGTTTCTATTTGGATTTGTAAAAGGTCTTTAAATTTATGTTTTAAGTTGGTGGATGTTTTAATTAGATTTAATATGCCTAACAAAGTAACTTGGAATAAATTTTACTAAAATATGGAAAGATAAAGTTTTCAAAACTAAAACGCAACGTGTTTTTAAATTATACCATCGGGTATCACACAAAGTCTTTTGATAAACAAATACAAATGGTTTTCAAATCAGACTTGTAGTTCTTCTAAGTTTAAAAGTGCTTTATGTATCACTAAGAAACTGATGAGGTTTTAAAGAATTCAAACTCGTTTTAACTACAAATTCCGGTTAAGTTTTCAAAATCTCCGGGTTTCAAATACATCAACTGTTTTCCAAACAAGACTACTCAAATTGTATCGAACCCACTGTGTTTTCACTCAACCTTTAAACGAAAAATCTAGTTTTCCCAAAACGTTTTCCCCGTAGCATACCAGATTCGGACGTGGTGTCTTGTCCGGGTTTGGTGGCTGAGGTTGTAAGATTACATGGTGCACCGGTGTCGATCATATCGGATAGGGACCCTAGGTTCACGTCCCGATTTTGGAAAGCTCTTCATCAAGCAATGGGAACAAGGTTAGACTTCAGTACCGCTTTTCACCCACAGACTGATGGTCAGTCTGAGAGGGTAATTCAGATCTTGGAGGATATGCTAAGGGGTTGCATCATCGATTTTAGGGGTAGTTGGGAGGAGTATTTACCCTTGGCTGAATTCACGTACAATAATAGCTATCAAGCTAGTATTCAAATGGCGCCGTATGAAGCATTATATGGAAGGAGATGTCGTACTCCAACTTGTTGGACAGAGTTGGGTGAATGTCTGGTATTGGGTCCAGAACTAGTTTCGGAAACAGAGGAGAAAGTTAAGTTAATACGGGCTCGATTAAAGGAAGCGTCTGATCTGCAGAAATCTTATGCGGATCTAAAGAGGAAGGAGGTGGAATTCGCAGTAGGAGATCAAGTATTTTTGAAGGTTTCCCCATGGAAAAAGGTAATGAGGTTTGGACGGAAGGGTAAGCTAAGTCCTCGGTTTATTGGGCCTTATCGGGTGTTAGAACGTGTGGGGCCAGTGGATTATTGTTTGGAGTTGCCTTCAGAGTTGGAGCAGATACATGACGTGTTCCATATCTCGATGCTGAGACGTTATCGATCTGATCCATCGCACATAGTGGCAGTGGAAGAAATTGAAGTAAGGCCAGATTTATCTTTTGAGGAGGAACCAGTACAAATTTTGGATCGAGATATAAAAGTGTTGAGAAGGAAGTCCGTTCCTTTGGTCAAAGTTCTATGGCGAAATCACGGCGCAAAAGAGGCGACATGGGAGCCAGAGAATGTTATGCGACAACAGTATCCCTATCTCTTTTGATCAGGTAAATTTCGAGGACGAAATTTATTTTTAAGGGGGGTAGAACTGTAACACCCTGAATAATTGGGTCTGTGCATTATATGTGGTTGACTGCTTAAAATATTAAATTAAGAATTTAACGTACAATTGGGGCTCAGGTTTGGGCTGAAACTTGGGTTAGTTTCTAATAAAGAGCTATAGAACATTATTTAAATAGATATCTGTGTTTAAAAGGCAAGGTGGGCTTATGGCCCAAAAATTTGGAGGTGTTATAAGGGGAGAATGTAGGTGGCGTCATTAAGGGATGGATTGGGCCAAGTGTTGGCTACTTAGGGCCCAAGTTTTTGGGTCAAAAAAATTCGGCACTTAGGAGGGAAGGGGAGGACGGCACACTTGCTACAATTTAGGGGTTTTAATTCTTTTATTTTTTTGATAAATAGGAAGATAATGAAGAGAAAGATTGGGGCTATTTTTGAGGAGCTAAGGGATTAAGATAATAGGAGGGATAAAAGCTATCAGATGACAGCAGAGTTGGCCGAAAATCCAACTCTGGGAGGGGGATTGATTTGCCGAAATTTATTGGCCAGTGATCATCTTTTTCATTCTATTTTTTCTTCTTTCTTTCTCACCTATTCTCTGCTAGCCGAAATTTCTTTTCTCTTGTGAGCTTCTCTCCCTTTCTTTGCCGCAACTTCCTAGCTCTCCTCTCCTCAATATTTTCTTCCTAAAAGTCGAATTCTCCTTGCTCATATCTCTTCCTTCCATAGCCGAATCTTCAAGGTTGGTCTCTCTTTCCCGAAGGTGCACCATAGCCGATTACACCTTCCTAGTTTGGTAAGTTTTTGTGATGTATTTCTACCATATTTCTTTCTTTCTCATATTGTTCTTAAACCGAATTACCCCTCTAACATCTCGATTGATGATCACCTCTGATCTTAGAAGCCGAATTCTTTCTTGTTGAGATCTGTAGTGCCAATTTGTGAAAATTTTTCATAGTGACATACCAGATCTGGTTGTAGTAATTGGGCCGGGTTTGGGGTGTTACAACAAAAATTAGAATGCAAAAACTAAAACTAAGCCTCCATTACTTTCTCTTTTGCTTTCGCCTTCAAACTTTCATCTTCTTTAGTTTCATTTTCAACATCAAATCAATAAAACAAATTAGAAAATGATGCAATTCGATGGAGTGAGACACTATCTAATCCTGAATCTATATTTACCAAAACAAAAATCTAACATTATAACTAAGATTTGGAGTTTAAAAAACATTTGAACTCTATTAAAAATCATCAAGAACCATCATAAATCTCAGCACTCACTCACTCTACAACTCACCTAAAGCTTTGAGAAATCGCTCTTTCTCAAATATGATTCTCTGTTCTAATGTTGTTTTAAACTTAAAAACATTTGGAATCTAACCTAAAATCAATAAAAAAAACTCAAAACCGAAGCTCCTCTCTCAAGAATACTTATAAGAGATCTCTTCACTTCTTAGTAGTTGTGAAGATAGGAAATAAAAGAAAACCTTGCACTGCAGCAACTTCCTTGGCCAGTTGGTTGCTGACATGTCAAAATATTAACCAACAATGAGGAATGAAAAAACAAGATGTCATTCACAAGGAGCAAATTCAAGTGGAACTGGACTAGATAACTCATGAAAGAAACCCTGGCGTTGCAGTAACTTCACTGCAGAAACTGAAATTTTTATATGGACTATATATAATATGGAAAAGAGACATATTGGTGGCCTATCAGCTAACTCATTAGTCTGAACATTAACAAACAGTTTCATATTCTTAAGTTTAAACCTGATGTTTAAAGTTCAAAATATTCTTAGTTGTAAGACCCTAGCATTGTAGCATTAAATTAGTTAAGACACTAAACTGCCCTGGCATAAAGGTTAAAGAATGCCCATAAGTATAACAAGAATTAAAGAAAATGATTGAAGAAATTTGAGAAAAAATATGGCAACCACTGTGAAAATTAAGAATTTGTTTCGTAGCACAACTAAGACAATCCTAACCATAAACCATAAACCATGTTATCACACAAGTGTATTGCTCAAAAAGTATTTTCCAGAAATGGAAAAAGATAGTAAGATTCAGTTAAAAAACGAATTGGATTGAGAAAACAATAGGAAATTGAATTACCGATAGGGGAAGAACAAGAAGAGGAAGAAGCAGATTCAAGAACCAAGAAGGCAATTCTAACGAAAAGGAAAGGCAAAATGATCCCCAATACAACACAACCGGCAACAGCGTTCGGCTCGATATCGGCTTGAAAAGGAAAGGCAAAACTAGTTGCTGCCACCGTCGCTTCTTTGCTCCCTCCTCCTTCACTCGTGTTCGATATCGTTACTCTCTCTATCCCTGTTGCTGATATGTAGAACTTGTTTATTTTCCGTCGATTTCCTCAACTTCTCCTCACTTCCATTTAATCCAAACAAAGATCCACTCGATCATTGCTCAACACTAGCATCGAAATCTCAACGTGATGCTGAACCAGTGTAAGGGTTAAGGGTTTTTGGGAGGAAATCTCAATAGAATGGAATGGAATTTGTTGGGAGGAAAATGAGAAAGAGAAAAAAAGAGTGGTCAGAGAGGGGATAACCAGTGTAAAGGGTTTTTTGTCTATTAAAAATAACTTCAACTGGACTGGGTTCAATTGCTACTCAAACCTTTAGTGAAGTTTCTAGAGATCAGTGAGTTTCAGATTAATTTTGGCTGAAACGTGATGCTGAACCAAACAACATTTCAGTGAGATTGGTAACCCAATCTCACCACACTGGAAGAAAACGGGCATCCAAAGGAGCCCTTAGTCTCCAGGTTCGATCATTCTTTTATAAAATTTTAAAGCTCTGATTTCAGCGATCAAGTTTTTGGCGCCATTGCCGGGGAACTAAAATATTAAGAAAACTCTATTTTTATTACTTTAGCCATAATTTTTATTTTTCGCAATTTATTCTTTCTATTTATTTTTCTATTTTGCTAAAAATTTCTTTCTTTCTTTTTCCAGCAGGTATCTCTAGTTTATGACTAGAAGGAACCCGAGAGAACCTTTGGTATACGACAGTGATATTGAAGCGACCGCTCATAGGAATCGTTGGGAAACCAGGCGAGCCTTAGATTACATAGAAAGAGAAGAAGAAGACGAATCCAATCCTAATGAAGGGATGGACAAAAACCACCCACCACCACGTGATGTAGGGGACAATAATGCTCCACGTACAATGTTTGATTATGCGAAACCGCATTTGACAGGAGCGAAATCAAGTATTGTTAGGCCTACTATATCTACTAACAATTTTGAATTAAAGCCTAACACAATACAAATGATTCAACAGTTTGTTCAATTTGATGGTTTGCAGGATGAAGATCCAAACACTCATATAGCTAATGTTTTGGAGTTCTGTGATACCTTCAAATAAATGACATTTTTGATGATGCCATACGTCTTCGGTTATTTCCTTTTTCATCGAGAAATGAAGCTAATCAGTGGTTAAACTCGTTACAACGAGGGTCAATCACTACATGGGATCAAATGAGCGAAAAGTTTTTAATGAAATATTTTCCACCGGCCAAAACAGCCAAATTACGAAATGATATCTCTTCTTTTGTGCAGATGGATTTCGAGACGATGTACGATGCATGGGAGAGATTTAAGGATCTCTTGAGGAGGTGCCCACACCATGGCCTACCCTTGTGGCTACAAGTTCAAACCTTCTATAACGGTGTAAACCCTTCAACGAGGCAATTAATTGACTCAGTCGCCGGTGGAACTCTGAACAACAAAACTCCAGAAGCAGCATATGAGTTCATTGAAGAGATGTCACTGAATGATTATCAATGGCAGGCTTCAAGAACCAAACCAACGTCGATGCAGTGACCATACTATCAATGCAGCTAGAGATGATGAATAAAAAGCTTGATAGTTTGTGTTCCACGCAGGCACATCCAATCATGCAGTACGACACAAGTGGAACTGTGGCAAATCCTGAGTACCCACCCTACCAACCGGAAGCAAAAGCGAACAAATGAACTATATAGGTAATAACTTCCGATCCAATAATAATCCTTAGAGTAACACTTACAATCCAGGTTGGTGGAACCACCCAAATTTTTCGTGGGGAGGTCAAGGAAATCAAGGAAATCAAGGAAATCAAAGGCAACAACCTCCTTAAAATTTCCAAAATCAGCCCTATCCACAAGAGAAGAAAGCAACCCACGAGGAGGTGCTAACAAAATCAGCAAACACAGAAAAACGCCTACAAGACATTGAGAGAACACTTAAAGATCAACAAGCGTCAATTGAGAAACTTACTGAGTTATGTGGGAAACTCACTAAGACGGTTGGATTACTTACTAAGATGATCTGTGCAATACGAGCAGAAATTTTTCCTAAAGGGACAGAACAGGCAAAAGCAGTCACACAAAGAAGTGGAAAGGAATTAGGCGACCCAAAGAAACAGACCGCAAACGAAGATAACAAGGCAAGCGATAAGGAGATTGAGGATGTAACTCCGGTACGCAATGAGAACAAACCACCAATCCCATATCCAGCAAAGTTAAAAAAGGAACGAATTGATGCCCAATACGTCAAGTTTCTTGAACTTTTTAAACAAATACATATTAACTTACCCTTTGTTGAAGCCATTTCACAGATGCCAAAGTACGCAAAATTCTTAAAGGAACTCCTGACGAATAAACGAAAACTTGAAGAAGTGTCAACGGTGGAACTTAATGAGGAGTGCTCAGCCATCCTCCAAAATAAGCTACCAACCAAATTAAAAGACCTAGGAAGTTTTACTATCCCTTGTTTAATTGGTAGCTTGAACATTAAGAAAGCATTAGCTGATTTAGGTGCCAGTATAAATTTAATGCCTTACAAAATGTTTAAACAATTAGATCTTGGGGAACCAACACCCACTAGGATGAGTATTCAACTAGCAGATAGATCCATTAAATATCCTAGAGGAGTTATCGAAGATGTCTTGGTAAAAATTGATTAATTTATTCTCCCTGTTGATTTTGTTGTGTTAGACATGGATGAAGACATTAATGTTCCTTTAATCCTAGGGCGTCCTTTTTTAGCCACTGCTAGAGCTCTTATCGATGTAGGTGATGGTAAACTCGCTCTAAGGATAGGTGATGAAGAAATCATTTTTCAAATTTATGATGCCATGCGATATTCTAAAGAACAAGATGATTCTTGTTATTTTGTTGATACT
This sequence comes from Gossypium australe, assembly GCA_005393395.2. Taxonomy (NCBI): domain Eukaryota; kingdom Viridiplantae; phylum Streptophyta; class Magnoliopsida; order Malvales; family Malvaceae; genus Gossypium; species Gossypium australe. Next base: position 42,640,135 of record CM016625.1, on the reverse strand, counting down.
ACTGACCATATTATTCAAAACTCATTACAGGAAATCATACATGACGACACGATGGAATTGTGCCTGACTGGAGAAGAGGGGGAAGAAGATGAAGACAATGAGTTGAATCTGAATACATCGTCATCCAGGCAAATGAAAGAAGAGAGCATTGGAAATGATGACGAAATAAAACAGAAACCCTCCATCGAAGAACCACCCAAATTGGAATTAAAACAGTTACCAAAACACTTAGAATACGCATTCCTCGGGGACAATTTTACGCTACCAGTAATTATCTCTTCAGAATTAGAACCCAAGGAAAAAGAGGAGCTAATAAAAGTGCTAAGAGAACACAAGAAAGCCATAGCTTGGAAAATTTCTGACATCAAGGGAATAAGCCCTGCGTTCTGCACCCACAAAATTATAATGGAAGAAGAATACAAGCCATGTGTGCAACCCCAGAGACGGTTAAACCCTAACATGAAAGAAGTGGTCAAAGCTGAGGTAATTAAACTTCTAGATGCAAGAATAATTTATCCTATTTCTGACAGCACTTGGGTGAGTCCTGTGCAGGTAGTTCCAAAGAAAGGAGGAATGACGGTAGTGCCCAATGAAAAGAATGATTTAATTCCCACAAGAACAGTTACAGGTTGGAGAGTCTGTATAGACTATAGAAAGCTGAATGATGCCACCAGAAAAGATCATTTCCCTCTGCCCTTCATAGATCAAATGTTGGAAAGATTATCCGGGCACATGTACTACTGCTTCTTGGACAGACTCTCCGGCTACTTCCAAATTCCCATAGCTCCTGAAGATCAAGAGAAGACGACATTTACATGCCCATATGGTACGTTCGCTTATCGTAGAATGCCTTTTGGATTATGTAATGCTCCTGCTACTTTTCAGCATTGCATGTTGGCAATCTTTGACGAACTCGTGGAAGACATCATGGAGGTATTTATGGATGATTTCTTAGTATTCTGTAATTCTTTCCATCTTTGCCTTAAAAATTTAAAATGAGTTCTAATGAGATGTGAGGAAACAAACCTTGTTTTGAACTGGGAAAAATGTCACTTTATGGTTAGAGAAGGAATTGTGCTGGGACATAAGATTTCTAGTAAAGGGATTGAGGTAGATAAAGCAAAGGTTGAAACCATAGAACAACTACCTCCCCATAGCTCTGTTAAGGCTATTAGAAGCTTTTTAGGACATGCAGGGTTCTATAGAAGATTTATTAAGGATTTTTCTAAAATAGCTAAGCCTTTGACAAAATTACTAGAAAAAGATGTCCCTTTTAATTTCAATCAGGAATGTTTAGATGCATTTAATATTCTTAAGGATAAATTAATAAATGAGCCGATTATAATTGCACCTGATTGGAACCTACCCTTTGAACTAATGTGTGATGCAAGTGATTTTGCAATAGGTGCAGTTTTGGGACAACGAAGAGACAAGCATTTTCAGCCAATTTACTACGCTAGCAAAACATTAACACCCGCACAAGAAAACTACACCACCACAGAAAAAGAATTGCTAACTATAGTTTTTGCTTTTGATAAATATTGTCTAAAGTTGTCGTTTACACTGACCATTCGGCTCTTCGTTATCTTTTAAACAAACCTGATGTAAAACCCAGACTTATACGATGGATTTTACTTTTACAAGGATTCGACTTGGAAATACAAGATAAGAAGGGAGCCGAGAATCTTGCAGTAGATCACCTTTCTAGACTTGAAAATCCACACACCAAAGAGCTCGACGAAAGTGAAATAAATGATTCATTTCTCGAAGAACAACTCTTCTATATAACACATTCTGAGGTGCCGTGGTTCACAAATATTGCGAATTATTTAGCAGCTAACGTTTTGCCAAGAAAATTAACACATCACCAAAAGAAGCGATTCTTTGCTGATGTGAAAAATTATTTTTGGAAAGATCCCTTTCTTTTCCGCATATGTGCAGATCAGGTAATTTGAAGATGTGTTACAAAGACAAAAGCAAGCAAAATCTTAGAGCATTGCCATTCTGGACCGTCAAGAGGACACTACAGTGGGATTAAGACAGCACACAAAATTCTCGAATCAAGTTTTTATTGGCCCACTCTATTTAAAGATGCCAACAGGTATGTTGCCTCATGTGATAAATGTCAAAGAATAGGTAATATTTCTAAACGTGATGAAACGCCTCAAACATATATGTTATCATGTGAAATATTTGATGTATGGGGTATTGATTTCATGGGACCATTCCCTAGTTCGTTTGGGAACAAGTACATTCTAGTAGCAGTTGATTACATGTCAAAATGGGTAGAAGCGGATGCTTTACCTACCAATGATGCTAGGGTAGTAGTCAAGTTTCTCAAGAAGCTGTTTTCCCGATTTGGCACACCAAGAGCCATTATTAGTGATAGGGGTACTCATTTCTATAATACTCAATTTGAAAAAGTCCTAAAAATATGGAGTATACCACAGGACAGCCACCCCATATCGTCCTCAAACCAGTGGGCAAGTTGAGGTAGCAAACCGAGAACTTAAGCGCATTCTAGAGAAAATGTTGAATCAAATAGAAAAGATTGGGCTGTTAAAGTAGATGATGCTTTATGGGCCTATAGAACAGCTTTCAAAACACCTCTAGGGACATCCCCTTACAAACTTGTATATGGGAAAAGCTGTCATCTACCATTCGAATTAGAACACAAAGCTTTTTGGGCAATAAAATTTTTGAATTCTGACCTCAAAATTGCAAGAAAGAGAAGAATAATGCAGATGAATGAGCTGGACGAATGGAGAACGGAAGCCTATGAGAACTCAAAACTATACAAGGAAGCAACAAAGTGACGCCACGATGCTCGTCTCAAGAATTCAAAACAATTCGAAGTAGGAGACCTGGTCCTACTATACAACTCAAGGCTTAAACTATTTCCAGGAAAGCTGAAATCAAGATGGTCAAGCCCATTTATGATCAAAACAATTTTCCCATATGGCACCATCGAGGTAACTTATCCCACCAAAGGCACATTCAAGGTAAATGGTCACCGACTTAAAATTTATAATGGTGCAGATTTTGGAGATATGAGAGAGGAGCTTATGCTCCATGAGCCTTCTTTTAGAACTGAAAACAGGGAATGTCAAGCTTAAGACTATAAACAAGCGCTTCTCGGGAGGCAACCCGAGCACTAACCCACTAACATTTTATTTTCATTTTCTAACACCACATTAAAATAGTAAAAAAAAGTGCATTTTTTAACACGGCCTTGAACACGGGCGTGTCCATGGCCGTGTGAAAGACAGGGGACCACCCACGGGTGTGCCAAGAGCCGTGCCTAAATAAGGAAAAATCTCTATCGATTAACATGGGCTGTAATACCAGATCACGCCCGTGCCATCTAAGCATGCAAGGACACTGACTTATCGAGCACGGGAAACACACGCCCGTGTGCCACAACCGTGCGAAGCTACTGACTTGCACACCACGGGCAAAACACGGCCATGCTAAATGGCCGTGCGAAGATACTGACTTGCCACACACAGGCTACACACGCCCGTGCGTACTAACCGTGCCAACACATTAATTTATCGAGCACGGGCATGCCCAATGGACACATGGCCGTGCTAAGAAACCTGAACGAGCCCAAACCTGAAAATAAAAAAAAACACGGGCAAATTCAAATTGACACGGGCGTGGCATTGAACCGTGCCCCCTCCCCTATATATAAAACTTAACCGTCATCCCCCCCAAACCTAACCCTAAAATCAGTTTTAAGCCTCCCTTCTCCCAAAATCCGGCCACACAACCAAATCTCTCCACCCAAAACCACCTCCCGTCGCCGTTTTTCTCTAAAAACCACCCAAAACCAGCCACACGCCCACACCACAGTCGTGCTACCAAGCACTACGCCCATGCCACTTCCGTGTTTGTGCAGTAGAACCACCGCCACCGCCGTGCCCCACCCGTGTTGAGTATTTTGCACTATCCCTGGTTCCCTTTCTTGATTAAATATTTGATAAACTTTATTGCATTCTTGTTTATTTACAGATTTTGTTTAGATTTAGTCTCAAATGCATGATTGTTAGGAAATTTGTTTTAAGTACCCATAATATTCATTGGTTGTTAGATTTTATACTCATTTTATTCTTGAATTTTAAAATTGATACATTGCTCTGCCCACTATTGTTTGAGAAAATTTTTTTCACTTGCAATTCAACATGCTCACAAATTCTCAAATTTTTCATGCCTTAAATGTAGAATATGACGGCTGTGCTATTTTGGAAGCTTGAAACTGCTTTATATTTGATTACAAATTTCAGGTACCATGTCAACATCCCGGATCAAACGAGTAGCCCCAAGCAAGAAAAGAAAGGGGCCCGGATCATCCTCCGCAAGTGCCTCTACCAAGCTTTGACACCCATTCCTCAATTCCCTCAAGCAACTCAGGACGAACGGTACAAAGCAATCCAAGGTAGACCCCTAGGCACCGGCAGGCAAATTGACTAGAACGCAGTGCAGCAAGTTGGGCTCACAACAGATATTCAAGCAATACTCTCAACCGACTCGTGGGAGAACTTCTTCTCAATCGACGAGACAACATATTTGGAGCTCACATTAGAATTTTGCACCACCTTCACATTGCAAACGGTGACGACTTAGTTCGACGACCCGGGTGCTATCCAATTCCGTCTAGGAGGCTCAGTGTGTCGATTAAGTGTCCCACAATTTGGCCCGACTCTCAGACTTTACACTCCGGAATTTATAGAAGAAAACCCACTTGCCGAATTAAACTGAGAACTCCACTGCACTCCGCTCGAATGTTGGCAAAGTCTACGCCCCACTACAAGCCAATATGACCCCAGCCGCTCTAAGACGACGGCACTTCCCCCAGCCCTAAGGTATATGCACGCCATTCTCGCGCACACCATCACAAGGCACAGAGAGAGCACTGGCGTCATAAACAAGCACGACGTCTACTTCCTATCATGCATGTCTGAAGGACATGTTTTTGACTTGGCATATTTTATCGCATGCGCGATTCAACATCAGACAGAGCCGCACAGGAAGTTGGTTTTGTCAATGGGGCCATACATTACGAGGCTGGCTCGACACTTCAACCTCATCAACACCGACGATCAGATCACCTCCTTCACACTGATAGGCAACATGGTACCTCAAGGCATCCTGTAACATCTTGAAATTGGGCCTAGTAGGATTGAGCCCAATGGGCCTTAGGCGTAGTAGCATTTAAAATTTTAGAGAACGGTATTAATACAAGTTAGACTTATTAGGTAAGTGATTTTGGAAGGTTAGAGGGCTTCTAGGAAGTCACGAGATCAAATTTAGGCTTTAGGGAAATTTTGGTTTTAGGTGAAAAAAACCCTGGAAGTTGGCAGGTAGGCCTTAAGAATAAAATATGGAGAAAATGACACAAGTGGAGTGTGTGGTGCAGTGGCAAAGTGACACCACATAAGAGACAAGGGGGTGACGCCACAAGGAAGGAAGGAGGTCCAAGGTTCAAGTCTTGGCTTTTGCATTTTGGTTTCTTTTTACCTGGATGTTAGAATTTGGGCCATAGTTTATATTTAGTTGCGCATGGTTTAAGACACAAGAGGAGCTTGTGGCCAAGTGGTTAGCAGCGTGGATTATGCTACAAGGGAGCCTGGGTTCGAATCTCATGAGAAGCAATGGAGTATTTATTTTGCAGATTGGACGGCAAGAGTTTCAGTTGAATTTAAACTCTACTGGCGAAGGGATCCCACATCGGAAGATACAAAGAAGGAAGGTGAAGAGCTAGCTATATAAAGAGTATTCCAGGAGGAGAGTTAACATACCTTGGAGGGCATTTGGGCACAGGAGTGGTCGGAGCACGGATTAGCACCAGACTCCTATCAGGTGTGTGTACTTCTCTACTCTAGTTGTAGAGCGGCAAATGCCGAAGTGCCGGTCACGGCAATAGTAGCCACACGAGTGTGCAAACGCACGTGTGGGGCTTCGACGCGATAGTTGAGGCCAACAGTAGTATTCTTGTGGGTTGGGGTTGCTTGGGCCGCGATGGGCCGAAGTGGGCCCAATGGGCCCATGGGCCTTTATGGGTAAAATATGCGATTGTGTAGTATTTAGTGAACTAGACTAGGTGGAACTTATATACGTGGCTAGATTTGTGCTAGGTGGGCCACACGAGCGTGTGGGCCCGAATGGGGCGAAATCGGGTGTTAGGCCCAATAGTCCGGTAAGGACCGGAAATGGTAGTTGAGTTGCTCGGGGAGACATTAGGCTTTCGGAAAGGCCATTGCAGGTGTAAATTTACAAAAATACCCTTGGTGGGTAAATTACGAAAATACCCTTGGTAGGTAAAATTACGATTATACCCTTAGAGGTTGATTAGCTTGATTTTATTGTTTTATGTCTATCTGATTATGATGGTAACTCATGTTATTCTTATATTTGATATATGTTTTGCATCATGACACATTGCATAATATCTGAATAATATGTATGTTGCATGGGCATATGGGTGATATTGATAAAGGGGAAGTGTTATGGTGGTTTTTACCACATTATCTGGTGACTAATGTCACATATTATTATCTGGTGACTCTGTCACATTATCTGGTGACTAATGTCACATATTGTTATCTGGTGACTCTGTCACATTATCTGGTGGCTATGCCACGATTATAAGGGCGATGAGCAGTTGACTACAGCGACTGCCTTCGATGGTGTGTAGCGGATGGAGAGTCGATTTAGTAATCCCCACGGCGTGATTGGCAGGTACGGGTGATGTGTAGCAGATGGAAATTTAGGCTGGGATTGGGTTCTGCATTATCATCTGTATATGCATCATATCGCATTGATTATCTGATTATCTGCTATACTGTGATGTTAGGGCTACGGCCTGATTCGATTTATGTGGGCTTCGGCCAAGTATGTTATTGTGAGGGCTAAGGCCCAATCTTCTTTTGTGGGCTTAGGCCCAGTTATCACTCGTAAGGGGAAACACACACTGAGTTTTCGTAAACTCACCCCTCTTTTTAAATGTTTCAGGTAATCATTAGATCGCGGATTTGGGAGCCGAGGCAGACTTGTGGTGGCCCTGCAATGTTTTCTCACAAACTCGGTTCTTTTATTTAAACCTACTTTTAATTTTGGGATTTTGTTATGTAATAAGGCCTTTGGTATTTTATTTGGTTTTAGCTTGCAATTTGGCTACTGTTTATTATTAAATGTTCAATATGGGATTTTCCTAAAATGATAATAAACTGTTTTTATTCAAAATTACTCAAACTCGATTTTCACAACAAATACAATTTTATTCAAATTAATAACAACTTTGTAAAGTGGGCATTGAACGAATTGGCTTTTATAAACAAACCACAAAGCGGAGTTTCAAAAAGAATACGAACTTTTTAACAAACGCACAGTTTTTAAACAACCCTTTTATGTGACATGCCAGATTCGGTCGTAATGTTAGGCCGGGTTTGGGGTGTTACACATCTAGACGATGCTACACATGAGGATGATCAAACAACGTCGAGGTACAAACCCCCCTCAGTACAAACTGCAGACACCCACAAACGAGGGAGAGGACGAGGACATTCCTGACGATGTCCCACCACCATCAGAGGAGGCACCAAATCCTAGCCAGCACCCATACCGAGCAGCAACATCATTGGCAGACATCTCGGCACGACTCGATCGATGGGTTAGAGGCAACACTTCAATAAATATGCCAGCACCTACACATTTCATCATCGGCACCACCACCAGATCCCACCAACGATGAGGACTTCTGAGTCCTTTTAATTTGTTACCTTACATTATATTTTCTTCATTTTAAGTTTTTCTTTTGTGTTGTTTTTTTAATTTGAACTTTTCTTATTACAAACTTTCACAATTAGCTATCTAATTATTCAAAGCAGTCTTAACCACATATCTATTACATTGTCAATAACTAGTGATTTTGCAGAATACAATACACACTCCACAAACACAAACGCACAACTAGGAAGAAATACACAAAAAGAGTCACCTGATGCCATACACTTTCCACATCCTCCAAGGATCTCATCCGTAAATTCAGGAAGTAACACCTTCCCTTTTATCTTTTGATTACACACTAATTTTCATTATTTATCTTTGTACATTGAGGGCAATGTACATCTTAAGTGTGGGGGGTAAACATACCTAACTTTTTGCATTATTCTCAAATCCCTGATTTAGTCTTGTTTTTATGCAAAGTTTTCATATTACTAATTAGGATGAAATTCCTGATGATTTGTGATTTTTATTGACATGCTTTAAAATAAGTCATAGTCAATTGTACATTGATGATTAAATTTAAAAGAATACTAGAGAATTAAGCATGATAAGTCCCTTTTTCACGAATTAAAATTGTGCTAGGTTGTTGACCTAAATTTAAATACTACCTTGAAATTTGAAATTTACAAGGATAATGTCAAAACACCCATAATTTTTGTAAGATTTTGAACCTTATAAAGCATACATTCATTTTTCGTGCTCATTCTTTGATTATGAGTGTGCCTACCATGAACTGTTATTCTAGAACTTGCCTCATTGATCCATATCGAGACCACACTTTTGAGTTGATATTACAGAAATGATAAAGGCACCTAGGTTTTAACCCACTTACACCACTAAATAGCCTACCCGTAACAACTAACCCCTAGTGAACCCCGTTGATCCTAGCAATCCCTTTTATTGACTCACCTACTAAATATTAACCCAAAACCCCTTTGTAATTGATATCACCCTTTCTTTTGACTACTCCTAAATTGAGAATTGGTCTGATCAAGTTACCTAAGTTTATTATTCTAGTAGTTAATCGATCTTGCATTACTTAGGTTGTTCTTAAAAAAAAATCAAAGTATTCAAATTCTAGTAGTATGAGAAGTGAGCTTACACAATCAAAATATCGTATTAGTAGGTTTATTACTTTTCAGTTGATGATATTTCAGTATGTTTAAGTAGGTATTCATCAATTCAATCTCGATTCTAACCCTCTAATTTCGGCTTGTAACCACGCCTTTAACCTTAGCCTCGTTACAACCCTAACAAAGACCTTTTGATCTATTTATCATCTCATATTACAGTGGTGGAGATTTGATTTTCAGGCAAGCCTATGGGATTAACTTTTCAGGTACGACTTATGAGTGATTTTTTTCCTAAACCTTAAACACTTTAGAGTGATTTTAGTGAATCCTTAGTGAGGACATCAGTCCTTGTCGGCTTTGAATTGAAAAGGTAGTTATTTAAATAAGGGGAGACACCTATGTATTCAAAGTACAAACTCATGACTTATCTCGTTTAATACTTTAGGACTCTTTAAATTGAATTATCCATGTATGAATTATCTATGAATTATGATAAGGCATTGTTGATAAAAATTGTAGATCATGGAAAGTTCGTTTTAATTGTAAGTTGAGAATTTTGCTTGAGGACAAGCAAAAGCTTAAGTGTGGGGGTATTTGATAAACCGTAATTGTAACATATTTTAACCCACATTTAATATGCTTTTCGATGATTTATTCCTTGATTTTTATAAAAAGGTTCTTGTAATCCTTTCTTTCATGTCTTAGACCTAGGAAAGCACCCGAGGATGAAAAGAACACAAATTGGGCCCAAAACAGAGTAAACGGGCCTTAGTGCGAAAGTGAACGGCCTGACCCAAAGTCCACACGGCCGTGCCTTGACGATTACCCAAAGTCCAGCCGTGCCCCAAATTAGAAGTCCTAACATGGCCTGACCATGAGTCACACGGGCGTGTGACATGGCCGTGTCTCTGTCGCTGGAAAGAACAATTTCAGTCAGAAAAGGATACTTAGGGAGAAAGAATCGCATTCCAAGAGCCTATATATATCCCTTAAGTGCCACCTTTGGGAGGGCATAAAAGCTAGGCCAAGGAGCCAAGCCGAGAAGGTCAGAGTTAGGAAATAAACGTAAGGATAGCCAGTTGATCCATCCCAAGAAGTCGGAGTTATACACAAGACGGCGGAATTCTCCTTCAATTCCTTCAGGGGGTTTTAAGGATTTCTTATGTTTTGTTTTATCTTTTCTTTTGCGATGTTTTCTTTATTCATTATGAACTAAACCCCTCAGATACCTGAAGGGGATGAAACCTAGACGAATCTTGTTATTTGATTTTTAAGTTATATGATGAATTACTTAGGTTGTTCTTATTTATGTTGCTTAATCCAAATCTAATGTGCTTAGGTGGAGGAGGAATAGACCCTACCTAAGAGAAGATCTAACATAATTAAGCAGAGTTGATCGAACGCCTAGAGATAGGGTTACGAGATTTTGCCGGATTAGGGTGAAACCTAATATGGGAGTCCATTGATTGATTTACTGCTATCCTAGGGGGTTATTATAAGCGAATGAGAGTTCCACTAATTAACCTAGGGTTAGATGTTATTCGCCTCGAGAGAGGTTTAATATAGGTTAGGGAGTCTTACGGATCAAGCTAAGTAAAGAGATCATATAATTAAGGGTTAGATAACAAGTGAAGTCTAGGTGGATTCTTCCTGAGGGTATCGTCGTGATCAATTGCGTTTTCTTCAAGTTATTTTCCAATTCATCCTTTTTGTCTTTGTGTCTTTAGTTTAGTTCTTGTCAATTTACTTTAAAGCAATCTTTTTTCTAATTTTAAGGCTAAATAATAAAAAGAAAGTTAGTATTAATACTTTTAGTTCCTTTGGGTTCGATAATCCAGTCTTGCCTAAGCTATACTACTGTTCGATAGGTACACTTGCCTTTAATCGTTGTCAGAGTTAGTCTCCAGGTTCGATCATTCTTTTATAAATTTTTAAAGCTCTGATTTCAGCAATCAGTCACATGAAATTTTTGATACGAATTTTTTTTCGATTGTGTTGTTAATTAGGTAAAGGTTGAAATTGCATAAAATGCAAAAGTTGGATTCTAGTAGCTATAGGTGTTAAATAGCTATGAAATTCAAAACTTAAGGTCCTTATATGGTAATTAGACCATTGAAGGAGAGTTAGTAGAGATTTTTATGACTCATCCATGGAAAAATTAGAAATGATTAGGGATTAAATTGGAAATCAACAAAATTAAAAGATGATAGAAAAATAAAAAGAAATTATCATCTTTTCTTTTCATCTTCTTCCCCATTTTTTATGGAAACCCTAGGAGAGAGGAAGAGAACTTTTCAAGCTTAAAAAGGTATGAAATCAAGTCCCGTTTTTAATGATTTTTATATTTTTAGAATCAGGATAGCCTAATATTTCTATTTATGGGATCTATTTGAAAAGATAGCAAAGTGTAGAAACTTTTCCATGGATGTAAATGCTGGAAATTTGAAATTTATGGTAGAAAATGAAAGATAGATGATAGATAAACAACTTTTACTAAGCAATTTTTCATGGAAACTTGATTTAAGGACTAAAATGAAAAAGTGGTAAAACCCATGGAAAATTCTAAATTTTGTGAAATGTGTGTGCTGTAAAAATTGTTATTAAATCTTGGTTAGGCTTGGAAAAAGGACTAGATTGCATGAATTTCATTTTCTGAGCCTAGGGACGAAATTAGAATTTTTGAAAAGAGTACGGGCAAAATAGTAATTTTACCTAGGATGTAGTAGAATGCAAATGTATGTAAAATGTGATAAGTTAATTATTAAATTTACCTATATAGACTCGGAAAGACCAACTATGGAATTAGATTGAGGGAAACAAAAAGTTTTAAATTAGTTGGAATTCAAACCCGAACAATTGTCAAGGTAAGTTCATGTAACTTAAATATGTGTATTAAATGCTCGAATTGAGTGGTATGATTGTGTTGATATGTATGAGATGATATCTATAATGAAATAATCATAAGTGTGAAATGTGGATGAATTGTCATGTTCCGTGTGAATGTTGAGAATTCAATGGAATAAGGTGATATTCTCGGACGAGAATAACATTACACATGTTGTATAAAGGATTTAGGCCGGACGGGTAATCCTAATGTAAGCCCTATTGAGCATATACTATAATTTGGTTTTAGCCCGAACGGGTGATCGTGTCGTTTTATGTGATATCAAAGTCTTAAAATTTATGTAAAGAATGATCGAACCTGGAAACTAACTATGACAACGATTTGAGGCAAGTGCACCTATCGAATAGTAGTATCGTTAAGGCAAAATCGGATTGTCGTACCCAAAGGAACCAAAAGTACTAATACTAACTCTCTTTTTATTATCTAACCTAAGAATTAAGGGAATTGTTTATCTAATCTAAAATTAATTAACTACTAAAATAAAGACTCTAAGACAAAGAAGAATGAAATTGGGAAAATAACTTTGAGGAAAAACCAATTGATTAAGACGATACCCAAGGAAGAATCCACCTAGACTTCACTTATTATCTAACTCTGAACCAGACAATTTATTTATTTGACTTGATCCGTAAGATTCCCTAATGTATATTAATCCCTCTCTTGAGGCGACTAACGTCTAACCCTAGGTTGATTAATTGAAATCTCTTTCTAATTAAAACCCCTAGATTTGCATTAACTCGATCTATGGGCTGCCATATTAGGTTTCACCCTAATCTGGAAAAATCTCGTCACCCTATCTCTGGGCGTGCGATCAACTCCGCTTAATTATGCTAGATCTACTCTTAGGCAGGGATTTTTGCTCCTCCACGTAAGCACATCATACTTGAATTAATATCCCGGAAATATTAACACAAGAATTAAGAACACATAATTAAGAACAAGTCATATATTTATCATATAGTTCAACAAACGATAACAAGATTCATCTTAGGTTTCATCCCCCTCAGGTATCTGAGGGTTTAGTTCATAACAATAAAAGAGAACATCTCAGAAGAAAAAACAAAACATAGGAAATCCCTAAAACCTCCTGAAGGAATTGAAGGAGAGATCCTCCATCTTGAGTATAACTCCGGCTTCTTGAGATGGATCAACTGGCTATCTTCGAGTAAATCCCCACAAATCTGCCTTCTTTGGCCTAGCTGGATGCCCCCTGACTAAAGCCTTGGGTTCCCCTCTTTTAGGTCATACTTAGGGTGTTTATATAGGCTTCTGAATATGTTTCTTTACCCCTAAGCATCCTAATCCGAGTGAAACTCTTCTTTCTCACGGTAAGGACACGCCCATGGCACACACTCGTGTAAGTCGTGGCCAGGCCGTGTTTGAGGCTGTTGAATGAGGCACGACCGTGTGGTCTTGGGCCCAAGCCGTGTGGATTTCGTGATATGGCCCATTTACTCTGTTTTGGGCTCATTTTTTGTTCTTTTCATCATCCGGTGCTTTTCTGAGTATAAAAACATGAAAACAAAGGATTAAGAGCACCGAATTACATAATTCAAGGCTTAAATCATCCAAAAGCATGCTAAATGTGGGCTTAAAATATGTTACTTTTACGGTTTATCAAATACCCCCACACTTAAGCTTTTGCTTGTCCTCAAGCAAAATTCTCAACCTACAATTAAAACGAACTTCCTAGATTCATAATATTCATCAATAATGTTTTGTCCTAATTCAAAGATAATTCATACATGTATAATTCAACTCAGAGGGTCCTAAAGATTCAAACAATCAAAGTCACACATTTATAGCCCGAAAACGTTAGGTGTTTCCCCTTACCTAATTAATTACCTTTGATTCAAAATTGACAAGGGTTGACATCCTCACTAAAGATTCACTCAAATCACTCGAAGTGTTTAAGGTTCGGAATTAAGCACTCAAAAGTCAAACATGAAGAGTTAATCCCATAGGCTTGGATGAAAATCAAATCTCCACCACTATAATATGAGATGATACACAAATCAAAAGGTCTTTAACAGGGTTGTAACGGGGCTTGGGTTAAAGGTGTGGATAAAGGCTAATTTAGAGGGTTAGAATCGAGATTGACTTTACAAATTACCTAACTAGAGATATCGAACTGATAATAATTACATAAATAATATTTTGATATGAGCTTCTTTTTCAATAATTTGGAATTTAACGTATAAGCTTGCCTAATCACAAAACTAATAGTGAATATTCTTCGAATTTTTTTATTTTTTTAGAACAAGTCAAATACATAATAAAAGATAAATTCAACTACTGCAATAAAATAATTAGACAATCGGTCAAATCAAATCTCAACAGAAAGGGTAGTCAAGGAATGGTGATAACAAATACAAAGGGTTTTGAGTTAATATTAGTAGGCGAGTCAATAAAAAAGGGTTGTTAGGATTAAACGGGGTTCACTAGGGGTTAATTGTGAAGGTAGGCTTTTAGTGGAGTGAGTGGGTTAAAACCTAGGTGCCCTTATCATCTCTGTATATCAACTCAAAGGTGTGGTCTCAACATGTATAATTGATGCAAGTTCTAGAATAACAAATCAATGTTGACACACTCATAATCAATAAAGTGAGCAAGGAAAAGAATATATGCTCTAAAAGGCTCAAAATCTCACAAAAAGTATGGGTTTTTAATGTCAACCTCGTAAGTTTCAAACTTCAAGGTAATAATTAGATTCAGGTAGACAACCTAACAAAATTTTAATTCTGAAAAATAGACTTATCATGTTTGATTCTCTAGTATCCTTCAAATTTAATCATCAATACACAATTATCAATGACTTGATCCAAAACATATCGGTAAAATCATGAATCAACAGGAATTTCAGTCTAATTAGTGATACGAGAAAATTACTTTAAGCCAAGATATCATTCAGGGATTTGAGAATAATGCAGAAAGTTAGGCACTTTCTCGAAATAAATATTCACCCCCCACACTTAAGATGTACATTGCCCTCAATATACAAAGATGTATATGCATTTTAAGAGAAAGAGAGGGGTTAAACTTCCTGAATTTGGATGGTTTCCTTGAGTTGGGAGGTCCGAGGTGTGGTGGCTGCTACCGAGCTCTGCGCTAAATGAAGAAATTGGGAAGGAAATATTAAGATACATTTAAAATAAACTAAATATATAATTAAAGACAAGAAAGATAAAGAGAAAGAAAATAGAAATGTAAATAAAATTAAAATTAAAGATGAATGGGCCGAATAGTCCTTATTGTTGGATGGTTCACGAGGTGCGTGTGACCTCTAAGGCTGCATTGAGGTAGTGGTTGTAGTTCCGGTGTGATTCCCTAGCAGCCTTTAGAACCTAAAATCAAGAAATTAAAATAAAATAAACTAATTTAAGCATAAGAGATCAAAGAGAAGGAAAATAAAGGAGAAGAGTAAAGAAGAAGAAAAATTAAATGGTCTCAAAGACCCTTGGCTTGTCGAGTAGATTAAGCGGCTGTCATGAACTTATGTAGATCGGTCTCCCACAGGGAGACTGTGCTTGAATCCTTCCGCTTCTTTGACATAGGTATTGTGAAGATCAAGGGTTAGAAAAATAATATGGAAGGGGGAAGATCTGAAAAAGAAAAGGGAAAGAAAATGGTATGGAATGAGGGATATGGGGAGTAGGTTAGAAGAGGGGGTGGTTTAAATAGGATATTGAGGTATGGTACGTCTCATGCCCGTATACCCTGGGCGTGTCAATTCACACGGCTATGTCGCATGACCGTGTTGTGTTTTGTTCGTTTCTCCCACGCCCATGGGTATAGTGCCACGCCCGTGTGTGATCTAACAGTGTCGGCCACGGCTGCATCGCACGGCCGTGGCATGGTGGTTGGAGTCCGTGACTCGAAGATACGATTCGTTCTGACTTGTACCATCTTTGCCATGTTAGTACGGAGATTCAGTGCATCCACACGGCCACGGCCACGGCAGTGTGCAAGGCTGCGTGGCTTGAATTTCTGTACTTTTGGTTAGTTTATAGTTAGGTGCTAAAAAGAAAGAATAAAATAAAATAGATAAGATAAATAAAAGTGGGAAGTTAATGGGGTTAGTACTCGGGTTGCCTCCCGAGAAGCTTTTGTTTATAGTCTTAAGCTAGACTTACCTCTCATTCATATATTCATGGTGGTTTGAGGAGTTGAAAGTCCTTCCTCATGTTAGCAGCTCCATTATCATGATAAAGTGTAACACCCCTTACCCGAGACCGTTGCCGAAGTCGAGCACGAGGCATTACTAGACTTAACTTACTAGTTATGGGTATAAAAATTGAAACTGTCCGTCTGCGTCATGTTCACTAAATTAATTATAACTCGAGTTACGAAACTCGAAATCTAGATCTATAAATTTTCCCTGAAACTAGACTCATATATCTTCTTACTATAATTTTTACAAAATTTTTGGTGTGGCCAATTAGTACAGTTTATTAGTTAAAGTCTCCCCTATTACACAGTTTGACAGTTCTGACCTCTCTTCACTAAAAATCAATTATCTCATAATATATAACTCGTTTCCTACACCGTTTTCTTTATATGAAAATAGACTCAATAAGCTTTAATTCTATGTCTCATGAACAACCTAATTCAATTTCTACTATTTTTGGTGATTTTTCAAAATCACGTCACTGCTGCTGTCCAACTATTCCCCTGCATATAATTACATAATTTCTTTAAAATAATTATCAACTAGACATTTCATAACATCCACAACCATGTTCTTAATTAACCATTTTAATGGCTAATCATTACCAAACATTTACAAGTCCATAATAAGCCATATCATAAGGTCACACACATAAAATGGCTAAGTCCCTATACATGCCATAACTTAAAACGTTCGAGTCACAAAATACCAATATAATCCTTTGATAGTGTGTACGATCTCCGACGTCCTTTCGATCCCCGAATTGGCTTGCAATACTATAAAAAAAAATAAAGAATGGGAGTAAGCATAAAGCTTAGTAAGTTTACATGTAAATAGATGACAACATTCTTAATGAATTAACTTATTCTTTTCTTATCAAGATCACTTAAGCTTTTAACTCAATATACTCAAACTTGTATTCTTACCTTGCCTTTTTAACATGAATTTATCTTACCTTACCTTTTTAACATGAATTTATCTTACCTTACCTTTTTAACATGAATTTATCTTACCTTACCTTTTTAGCTTGAACTTGTCTTACCTTTACTTTTTAGCTTGAACTTGTCTTAACTTACTTTTTTAGCTTGAACTTGTCTTACCTTTACTTTGGTATACTCTTTGAATTTTCCCGTTGAACCACTTGGAATACTAAGGATACGCGGGTACCTTTCCTTATGAAACTTAACCATTGCCATGTCTTGACATGGTTTTACGTGGTATCCTTGCCTTGTGAACTCACCAATGCCATGCCTTGGCATGGTCTTACGTGGGACCTTTGCCTTATAAATTCACCAATGCCATGCCTTGGCATGGTCTTACATGGGATCTTTGCCTTATAGTAACTTATCAATGCCATGTCTTGACATGGTCTTACATGATTTCCTCAAACCGTAATGTCATGACATTTGTATCCTACACATTCCTAAGGTTCAACTGGAACTTTCTGAGATAGCTTTTCCGTCAATTCATACTTGAGTCTTTAAATAATAAATTTACAGAATAAATATGTAAATGCTGGAATTTAATAATATTTAATGTAAAATAATAGAATATTGCATTTATTTACTGCAAACTTACCTCGAAATAAATTTAATCCTCTATCTTTTTTCTTTCCCCGATCTAACTCTGGATTTTGTTCTTCTTGATCTATAATAGAAAATTTAGCTTATTTAATACTCATATTTATCAAAACAGTCCTTAACTCTCATTTTTGGCAAAATTACAATTTTGCCCCTAAACTTTTACATATTTACGATTTTGCCCCTAGGCTCGAAAATTAAACTTCAGCCCTTATTCTTATGTTTTATAACATGCTGAACATTTTTCCCTTCTATAGCAACTTCAAATTCTTACTATATCACATACTTATGAACAATAATAACTTTTACTAATTAGCTCGTTTTTACCGAAAATCACTTAATAAAAATCATTCCTCTACTCATAAACATGCAAAATCTACCATCAATCATCAAAAATCACAAGTTCTCATCAATGGCATAACTCAAAATATTCATCAAAATTCAAAATTGAAACATGGGTTTTGTAGCACTCAAAGCAACGATCTCAAAAACGTAAAAATTATCAAAAACCGAACTCAATTACATACCTTAATGAAGCATGCAAGGCCGATAGTTTAAGAGCTCAAGCTCTTTCTTTCTTCTCTGGTTTCGGCAATGAAGAAGACAAAATGATAGAAAAAAATGTTCACCCACTTCTTTTATGTTTTATTACTATTATATTATTTATTAAAGTAATTTAACATATATAAAGTAAACATGTAAATGCCTTATATAAAGACATGTTGCCGTCCACTACTCCTTAAATGAACAATTATGGCTAAATTACTCTATCAACCCTTAAATTAAAGAAATCATCAATTCAACCATTTAATCAAGCTATAAGGCTACTTTTACCACTTATGCGATTTAGTCATTTTCTTTAAATTAAGCACACTAACAATAAAATTAATTCACGAAACTTTCACACATGTAAATTCACATATTATAAGCACTGAAAATAATATTAAAATATTTTACTAACTCGGATTTGTGGTTTCGCAACCACTATTCCGTTTAGGCCCTATTTCGGGATGTTACATTTCTCCCCCCCTTTAGGGATTTTCGTCCCCGAAAATCTTACCTGTAAAGAGATTTGGGTACTGTTTTCGCATAGTCTCTTCGGGCTCCCATGTAGCCTCTCCTATTCCATGCCTATTCCATAATACTTTCACAAGTGCAATACTTTTATTCCTTAATTGCTTAACCTCTCGGGCTAGAATTTTTATTGGTTCCTCCCGTAAGTCATATCTGGCTGAATCTCAACCTCTGTTTGCGAAATCACATGCGACGGATCTGAACGATAACGATGTAGCATAGACACATGAAACACATTATGAATCTTCTCTAACTCAGTTGGCAAAGCCAAACGATATGCCAATGGCCCAACTCTCTCGATCACCTCAAACGGTCCAATAAAACGGGGACTTAATTTGCCTTTCTTGCCAAATCTGAGAACTTTCTTCCACGGAGATACTTTCAAGAATAACCTATCGCCAACTTGAAATTCAATGTCTTTTCTTTTCAAATCTGCATAGGATTTCTGTCTATCTGAAGCTGCTTTCAAGCAATCTCTGATGACTTTTACTTTTTCTTCTGTTTCTTTGACTAGATCAACCCCGTAAATTTGATTTTCCTTAAGCTCTGTCTAATACAAAGGTGTGCGACATTTACGTCCATACAAAGCTTCATAAGGTGCCATCTTCAAACTCGATTGATAACTATTATTATAGGCAAACTCTACTAACAGTAAATATTTCTCCCAACTACTTTGAAATTCCAATACACAACATCTAAGCATATCTTCAAGTACCTGAATAACTCTCTCTGATTGACCATCAGTCTGAGGATGGAAAGCTGTACTAAAACTCAACTTTGTACCTAAAGCTTCCTGCAATTTCTTCCAAAATCGTGAGGTAAATCTCGGATCCCTATCTGAGATAATCGATAACGGTACTCCATGTAGTCTCACAATCTCTGTAATATATAACTCGGCCAACTTGTCAAGTGAATAATCCATACGAACTGGGATGAAATGAGCCGACTTTGTTAACTTATCAATCACAATCCATACTGCATCTTTCTTTCTCGGTGTCGAAGGCAATCCTGTCACAAAATCCATAGTAACTCAATCCCATTTCCACTCGGGAACTAATACAGGCTGTAATAAACCTGAAGGTACCTGAAGTTCGGCCTTTACCTGCTGACAGATCAAGCATCTAGAAACAAACTCTGATATATCTCTTTTCATTCCTGTCCACCAATACATTTTCTTCAAATCATTATACATCTTTGTACTGCCTGGGTGAATAGACAAAGAACTGCTATGTGCTTCCTGTAAGATTTTCTTAATAAGCTCATCATTCTTTGGTACACATACTCTGTCTCTGAACAACAAACAACCGTCAGAACCGATCTGAAAATCAGACTCTACACCTGACTCGCACTGAACTCTTTTGGCTTGCAACTCACTGTCATCCTTCTGAGCTTCAAAAATTTCTTCAAGAAACGTCGATTTAACTCTCAACTCAGCTAAGATAGAACCATCATCTGATAATGCCAAACTAGTGTGCAAAGCTCTCAATGCAAATAAAGATTTTCTACTCAAAGCATCAGCAACAACATTTGCCTTACCCGGGTGATAATCAATCACTAGCTCATAATCTTTAATCAACTCTAGCCATCTTCTTTGCCTTAAGTTCAGATCTTTCTGAGTCATCAAGTATTTCAAACTTTTATGATCAGTGAATATTCGGCATTTCTCCCCATATAAGTGATGTCTCCAGATTTTCAATGCAAATACAATAGTAGCTAGCTCTAAATCATGTGTCGGATAATTTTTCTCATGTAGCTTTAACTGTCTAGAGGCATAAGCAATTACCCTTCCTTCCTGCATAAGTACACAGCCTAGTCCATTCAAGGATGCATCACTGTAAATCACAAACTCTTTACCCGGTTCTAGTTGTACTAAAACAGGAGCTTTAGTCAACAATATTTTTAACTTGTCGAAACTCTGTTGACACTTCTCAGTCCATTCAAACTTGACATCTTTTTGTAGCAATCTTGTCAATGGAGTAGCTATCATGGAAAATCGCTCTACAAATCGTCTATAATAACCGGCAAGACCAAGAAAACTTCTGACCTCTGATACATTCCTGGGAGGCTTCCAATCAACAATGGCTGAAATCTTATTCGGATCAACTTTAATACCTTCACCTGAGACAACGTGTCCAAGAAAACAAACTTCCCGTAACCAGAACTCACTTTTGCTAAATTTGGCATAAAGCTGATTATCTCTTAAAATCTGTAAAACTGTTCTCAAATGCTCTGCATGCTCAGTCTCATCATGAGAATAAATCAAAATGTCATCAATGAACACGACTACAAACTTGTCCAAATAAGGTCTAAAAATTCAATTCATTAAATCCATGAAAATAGCAGGAGCATTAGTTAAGCCAAATGGCATCACAAGAAACTCATAGTGACCATACCTAGTTCGAAAAGCAGTCTTTGGAACATCTGACTCTTTAACTCGCAACTGATAGTATCCGAATCTCAAATCTATCTTAGAGAACAGAGTGGCTCCCTTCAATTGATCAAACAAATCATCTATTCTAGGTAATGGATATTTGTTCTTGATGGTTACCTTGTTAAGCTGTCGATAGTCTATGCACAATCTCATGGAACCGTCCTTCTTTTTCACAAATAATACTGGTGCACCCCATGGTGAATAACTAGGTCTTACAAAGCCTTTATCAGTTAATTCTTGTAGCTGAGCTTTCAATTCTTTTAATTCTATTGAAGCCATTCTATAAGGAGCAATAGAAATAGGTGTGGTACCTGGAATCAATTCAATACCAAACTCAACTTCTCTAATAGGAGGCAAACCTGGTAGTTCTTCCGGAAACACATCAGGGAACACATTTACCACAGGCACTGATTCAATTTTCAACTTTGGATCTTTAGTATTCAACACAAAAGCAAGATAAGCTTCACATCCTTTCCTTAAACATTTCTGAGCAGACATAACAGAAATCATAGAAATTGAACTATCTGGCTCATCTGAATTAACCCGAAGGAACTCACCATTTTCACATTTCAACTCAATGAATCTTTTTCCACAATTCACTATCACATCATGTGCAGTTAACCAATCCATACCAAGAATCACATCAAACTCATCAAATGGCAATAGCATGAGATCAGCCGGAAAACAGTAACCTCTAATCATCAAAGGACATTTTTTACATACTTTGTTTACTAACACATGCTGACCTAATGGGTTCGATACTTTAATCACAAATTCTGTAAACTCTATGGGCATGTTCATACTAGGCATTAATTTCATGCAAACATAGGAATGGGTTGACCCCGGATCAATCAAAGCAATAACATTAACATCATGAAGAGAAAATGTACCCGTAATTACGTCGGGGGAAGATGCCTCTTCACGAGCACTGGTAGCATAAGTCCTTGTGGGTGCTGTAACATCTGATCTTGTTGTTGTATCTCTAAATGTACCTCTACCTGCCCCTACTCCTGAATTTCTCTGAGATCTGCCTCTAACGGGGGTATTACCTGATCTTGCACTCGGTATTACATCTTTTTTAACCATCTCGGGACACTCCCAAATGAAATGATCCGGTGCACCACATCGGAAACAACCAGTCTTAGTTGCTCGACATTGACCTGGATGACGTCGACCACATTGAGGACACTCGGGCCTATCAGGCTGAATACTGCCAACACTCGCAATCGAAGTGGTTTGAGCTTTTGAATCTATAAATCTTCCACCTCTGTTTCGGCTAGAATACCCGGTTGAAAAATTAGGTCTTGTAGAAAACTCTCTAGGCCTCTTGGATGTAGACTGAAATGACTTGCTCATCTGTCTTTTCTTCGTGTCTTGCATCTCAATTTTAGCTTTACCCTTTCTTTTTAACAACTCTTCTGCCTTACAGGCTCATTCAACTAAAACAACAAACTCCTTTATCTCTAAAACACCAACTGACAGTCGGATATCATCATTGAGCCCATCCTCAAATCTTTTGCACATGATAGCCTCTGTAGACACACACTCTCGAGCATAATTGCTGAGTCGGATAAATTCACGTTCATAGTCGATCACAGTCATCTTACCCTGTTTTAACTCAAGGAACTCTTTTCTTTTCTGGTCAATAAACCTCTGACTAATGTACTTCTTACGGAACTCCTCTTGAAAGAAATCCCAAGTAACTCTTTCTTTCGGTACTACTGACACAAGTGTCTTCCACCACTGGTAGGACGAATCTCTAAGAAGTGACACCACACATTTAATACATTCTTCCGGTGTGCAGGATAACTCATCAAAGACTCTGATAGTGTTCTCGAGCCAAAATTCAGCTTTCTCTGCATCATCATCTTTGGTAGCCCGAAACTCTTCAGCCCCTTGTTTTCTGATCTTGTCAACGGGCGGTTTCTCTCTTCTAACGGTATTTATAACTGGGGAAGCTACATGGGTAGTCTGTGGATCATGAGGGGGTGGAGGTCTAACGGCCGGGTTCGTACGAACGAACTCAGCAAACCATTCATTCATAGCTTGGAAGAAGGCTTCTCGAGCCCCTCCTCCCTGACTAACTGTAACGGGCCTTTCACGACTATCTGGTGGCATCGTCCCTTCAGTGGGAGCTGGTGCATTACTCTCTACATCATCTGCACCATCTCGTTCGGGATCCATAACTATAAAAAAAATTTTAAATCGTCAAGAGTCGTCACACTATCAAAATATAAGTATGGCATGTATAGATAGACTCTTACTCATACTAAATATTCCGAGAATCGACTAAACCTTTCTCTGATACCAATAAATGTAACACCCCTTACCCGAGACCGTTGCCGGAGTCGAGCACGAGGCATTACTAGACTTAACTTACTAGTTCTGGGCATAAAAATTGAAACTGTCCGTCTGCGTCATGTTCACTAAATTAATTATAACTCGAGTTACGAAACTCGAAATCTAGATCTATAAATTTTCCCTGAAACTAGACTCATATATCTTCTTACTATAATTTTTACAAAATTTTTGGTGTGGCCAATTAGTACAGTTTATTAGTTAAATTCTCCCCTATTACACAGTTTGACAGTTCTGACCTCTCTTCACTAAAAATCAATTATCTCATAATATACAACTCGTTTTCCTACACCGTTTTCTTTATATGAAAATAGACTCAATAAGCTTTAATTCTATATCTCATGAACAACCTAATTCAATTTCTACTATTTTTGGTGAGTTTTCAAAATCACGTCACTGCTGCTGTCCAACTATTCCCCTGCATATAATTACATAATTTCTTTAAAATAATTATCAACTAGACATTTCATAACATCCACAACCATGTTCTTAATTAACCATTTTAATGGCTAATCATTACCAAACATTTACAAGTCCATAATAAGCCATATCATAAGGTCACACACATAAAATGGCTAAGTCCCTATACATGCCATAACTTAAAACGTTCGAGTCACAAAATACCAATATAATCCTTTGATAGTGTGTACGATCTCCGACGTCCTTTCGATCCTCGAATTGGCTTGCAATACTATAAAAAAAAAAACAAAGAATGGGAGTAAGCATAAAGCTTAGTAAGTTTACATGTAAATAGATAACAACATTCTTAATGAATTAACTTATTCTTTTCTTATCAAGATCACTTAAGCTTTTAACTCAATATACTCAAACTTGTATTCTTACCTTGCCTTTTTAACATGAATTTATCTTACCTTACCTTTTTAACATGAATTTATCTTACCTTACCTTTTTAACATGAATTTATCTTACCTTACCTTTTTAGCTTGAACTTGTCTTACCTTTACTTTTTAGCTTGAACTTGTCTTATCTTACCTTTTTAGCTTGAACTTGTCTTACCTTTACTTTGGTATACTCTTTGAATTTTCCCGTTGAACCACTTGGAATACTAAGGATACGCGGGTACCTTTCCTTATGAAACTTAACCATTGCCATGTCTTGATATGGTCTTACGTGGTATCCTTGCCTTGTGAACTCACCAATGCCATGCCTTGGCATGGTCTTTCATGGGACCTTTGCCTTATAAATTCACCAATGCCATGCCTTGGCATGGTCTTACATGGGATCTTTGCCTTATAGTAACTTATCAATGCCATGTCTTGACATGGTCTTACATGATTTCCTCAAACCCTAATGTCATGACATTTGTATCCTACACATTCCTAAGGTTCAACCGGAACTTTCTGAGATAGCTTTTCCGTCAATTCATACTTGAGTCCTTAAATAATAAATTTATAGAATAAATATGTAAATGCTGAAATTTAATAATACTTAATGTAAAATAATAGAATATTGCATTTATTTACTGCAAACTAACCTCGAAATAAATTTAATCCTCTATCTTTTTTCTTTCCCCGATCTAACTCTGGATTTCGTTCTTCTTGATCTATAATAGCAAATTTAGCTTATTTAATACTCATATTTATCAAAACAGTCCTTAAAACTCTCATTTTTGGCAAAATTACAATTTTGCCCCTAAACTTTTACATATTTACAATTTTGCCCCTAGGCTCGAAAATTAAACTTCAGCCCTTATTCTTATGTTTTATAACATGCTGAACATTTTTCCCTTCTATAGCAACTTCAAATTCTTACTATATCACATACTTATGAACAATAACAACTTTTACTAATTAGCTCGTTTTTACCGAAAATCACTTAATAAAAATCATTCCTCTACTCATAAACATGCAAAATCTACCATCAATCATCAAAAATCACAAGTTCTCATCAATGGCATAACTCAAAATATTCATCAAAATTCAAAATTGAAACATGGGTTTTGTAGCACTCAAAGCAACGATCTCAAAAACGTAAAAATTATCGAAAACCGAACTCAATTACATACCTTAATCAAGCATGCAAGGCCGAAAGTTTAAGAGCTCAAGCTCTTTCTTTCTTCTCTGGTTTCGGCAATGAAGAAGACAAAATGATAGAAAAAAATGTTCACCCACTTCTTTTATGTTTTATTACTATTATATTATTTATTAAAGTAATTTAACATATAAAGTAAACATGTAAATGCCTTATATAAAGACATGTTGCCGTCCACTACTCCTTAAATGAACAATTATGGCTAAATTACTCTATCAACCTTTAAATTAAAGAAATCATCAATTCAACCATTTAATCAAGCTATAAGGCTACTTTTACCACTAATGCGATTTAGTCCTTTTCTTTAAATTAAGCACACTAACAATAAAATTAATTCACGAAACTTTCACACATGTAAATTCACATATTATAAGCACTGAAAATAATATTAAAATATTTTACTGACTCGGATTTGTGGTTTCGCAACCACTATTCCGTTTAGGCCCTATTTCGGGATGTTACATAAAGTGTAAGACGAGTAGCGTTTATTTTCAAAGTTCCAAAAATAGGGTTACTTACCTCGACTGTTCCGTAAGGGAAAACATTGACTACCTTAAAAGGGATTTCTTTGTTTGTGTTAGGATCAGGGGGAGGTATTCGTGGGTCTGCCTTATCTAACAATACTTGATCTCCGAGTTTGAACTTGTCTGTCTCGTAGAGTGTCTTTGGTTCTGCTTCATGTATCCCTAGTTTTTCTTTGAGATGCATCTTCCACTCTTCTAGTTCATCGATCTAAATTCCTTGTTCCTCATGATTTATTTCCTTGTTGGCACGGGGTCTAGGATCGGGATCATACTGTGGTGCTCCTTGAAAAGAAGGGTTAACCGAATGATTATCAATAGAATTTACTTTCTCACATTGATTAATTGATGTCCTAGTTGAATCAAGAACTTGAAGAGTGACTGTCTCGTCACCTACACAGAGTATGAGTTCGCCTGCACCGATATCGATTTTAGTTCTAGTAGTTGCTAAGAATGGTCTTCCTAAAATTAGGGGGATCGTGTTGTCCTCATCCATGTCTAAAACGACAAAGTCTACTAGGAATACGAATTTATCAATTTTTACTAGTACATCTTCAACTATACCCTTAAGAATTCTAACAGTTTTGTCAGCTAATTGAATGCTCATCCTAGTTTGTTTGGGCTTCCCTAGACCTAATTTTTTAAACATTTTATAAGGCATGACATTTATGCTTGCCCCTAAATCAGCTAACACATTATCAATAGATAAACTACCAATTAAGCATGGAATTGTAAAACTCCCTTGTAACATCCTGACTTGGGGGGCTTTGCCTTTGATGTGTTTCTGTGTTTATGCTATGCTCTGTATGTTGTGTTGGTGTGTTTGGGGGTCTCAGGGAGGCTTGAGGATAAGTCAGAGCCTTGGCTAAAATTTCTATTTTAGGCACTTTAGGGGAAAGCTGGATGGAATAGGACTTATGGGATTATGTTGGTGTTTGGTTGACACAAGAAAAGGAGTGGCAGAGTGGGAAGGAGGCGCCACTTAAGATGCTGGTAAGTGACGCCACAGGGAGTAGAAGGGGGAGCAGGTTCAAGTCACCAAGAGCTCATTTTGGGAGTTTTTTTTGGCGTCAGGGAGAGCAGAGGCAGATTTCGACTGGGACACTTCAGGATAGGGGAGTGGACTGAGTCAAATGGTTTGATTGAATGGCATGGAGGAAAAAGTGGAGTTTGAAGTGTTCAAATATTTCAAACGGGTGATCAGGAGGAATTTGAGGAGAAAAGAAAGGGATGAGCATGGTGAGCTTGGTGTTGGCCGAATTTCAAACTCATTGTAGAGGGGGGATCGATTTTTGTGTGTCTAGGAGTGTGCCGAAATTTTGTTGTGGGTTCCTTCCATTTTCGATTTTGGAGAGTACTTGGGTGCCGTTTTGGGTACATTTCGGGTAGCTTAAACTTTGAAGAAGCCGAATGATCTTGGTCCCTTCTTCATTTTCGGTTAGTGACCTCCTCTTAGTAAGCATCACTTGTGCTCTCATTTGGTAAAAGCTGAAACCGCAACTCTTTCTTCTCCTTTTTATTAGTATTCACTTTCATGACAACCCCTAGCCGAATTCCCCTATAGCTTTCTCTATTTTCTTCTTAACCATTCCTATCACTTCTTTTCATTTGATTGTCATTCTTCTTCTCTCAATTGTTCTTTCTCAAAAGCCGAAACCCCTAATTCCATTCTCATCTCTATTTCTATGCTATAGCCAAATGTCCCTTGTCTATAGTTCTCTTCTCTGATTTTCTTTTGCAAGCCGAATCTCCATAGTTTCTCTCTTCCATCTTTTCTTTTCATCTCTACTAAAACCAAAAGTTCTAAGTCCCATTTGCAGTTTTGATTCTTTCATCTTCTCCCCTGTTATTGCCGAACCCTCACTACAGCTGTGCTTGTGTCGATTCCTCTTAGGTGCCATTCAAATCTTCTGTGCCAAGGTAAGGGGCGATTTCTCCTATTTCTTTATCTCCCTTTCGGTTTTTGGGAGCCAAAGCCGAATGGCTAGTTGGCTTAATGATTTGGATGCTTTGGCCGAATATAGGTGGGGGGTGGTGTTCGCATTCTTTTTGGAGACTTTCGGGATTCACTCGACTTGTGAACCAAGCCTAAACCTTCGGTTTTTGTTGATCTAGGTAATGAGATCTATTTAGCTAAACATGTGATCCTGCTCATATTTTATTCTATGTGTTAACTCGGTCTTCTGACCAAGATCAATTCCATAGACTCAAATGCCAACAATTCTAAGGAGGGGGTTGGACCCGTAAACCCAACCCCTAAGTTTAAGAAGCGCGCGGTGTCTGCTGTTCGAGATTGGCCACCAGGTTGTGGGCCGGCTTCTGAGCAGAATAAGAGACAGATAGCAGTAGTTCTGATTAGCGATAGTGTCGACATAGAGATCGTGGTATTACGTGTTATCAGGTGTGTAACTCTCACACACTTTGTATTTTAATTATGTTATTAACTTGATGGCAAATGCCGAATGATGGCATGAATCACTAAGATACCCTTGTGGGTAAGATCGAAGACTCTGGGTAAGTTTTGCCATACTCTGTTTACTATGTTCTGTTATTGGATGATGCATGTATGAGTGAGATGAATGATTGTTTATGTATTGAAAGCATGATCATACCATATTAATTGTTCCACATGGGCATGGTTTTGGGGGTATGATGTGAAGAGGGAGAAAACATGAACTCTTTTAGACTGTCACCAGTGGTTTGGTACCACAAGTGGGTTGGCCCCACATATTACCTTTTTGTGACTAAGTCTCAGTGGTTTGGAACCACCAGTGGTTTGGTACCATATACATTATTTCTGTGACTTTTCCCAGTTGTTCGGCACCACAGTGGGTTGGCCCCACATATATTCGTTACGGGATTGTCAAGAGTGGTTTGGTACCACAAGTGGGTTGGCCCCACGTATTCTCTTCTGTGACATTTGTCACCAGTGGTTTGGAGCCACCAGTGGTTAGGTACCACCAGTGGCTAGGTGCCACAGATACTGGGTAGATTCGGGAGATATGGTGGATGGACATAATAGGTTGGTTGGGTTGCATTACATCCATACTTAATATATGAATTTGTGTGAGAGGCCAAAGCTCATTGCGATGGGGATTTACACACTGAGTCTCGGTGATTCACCCCTTTCTGCTAAATTTTGCAGGTAATCCTTAGACCGTGGATATGGAGCCGAGGTGGACTCGAGGTGGCCATGCATAATGTTTTAAGTAACTTTATCTTTAGTATTTATTTCGGATTATTACCACTTTGATTTGGATTTTGGTATTGTAATAAGGCCGTTTAATCGTTAATTTGGTTTTGTTCTTACTACTTTATTTTAATCGTTATGGCATGCCTAATAAATAATCTAAGTGGGTGTTTTTCTAAAGTTAAAAGAAATTAAATTTTAAGATTTTATAATTGGTTAACCAAGATCGGGTTTTAGTAACAAATTAACTCAAATTTTACATACTAAGATGAAATGATGTTTTCAAGTGATCGCTCATTAAAATTTTTCTTAAATTTCAACTTTGGATTACGAAACCTGAACTGTATTATGACTCTAGCTAAGCAAACATTTTTTTTTAAATCTTCACCAAAGGCGATTTAATGCAAAAAATATTCCTCATGGTTTTTGATTTTAAACTTTCTTCCCTGTAACATGCCATATTCGGTCGTAGCGTTTTGACCGGGTTTGGCGTGTTACAATTGTGGTATTAGAGCCAGGTTCAAAAGCTCGGCTGTGAGTGTAAGTCCCAAATTACTTTTCAGTAGATGGTTTGAAAAATGGTTTCGATAAAATACATGTTTTCGGGAAGCATGGCACCTGAGTCTCCGGCACCGATCCGCAACGGTAAGTTTTCTAATCATTGGTTGTGTGATTTAATTATTCCGTGATATGATTGCTAGTATTAGGAAATTTACCCTAGAGACTGAAGCCTGTAGGAAAGCATATGTATGCGAAAACAACTACTTTGGTAATATACTCATAAGACTGATTGGTTAATAAACAATGGAAGAAAGAAAGACTAACTCATAAAACTCCTAATCAGATTAAATCGCGAACGTTAGTCATGAGCACTCGAGGACATGGGCGTAATGTACGTGGTCGTGGTAGGGGCAGGATTACTGTATCAGAACCAGTAGGGTCTGGTCATGGGTTAGGAAATGAGGTACCGCTACCGCTAGCTGTGGAAGCAGAGTTTCAGGACCAAACAGTGGGAGACGATGCGGTGTCTCAGGCAATGTTACGGGTCTTGGAGAGAGTTACTGGGGCAGGCGTGGGCACGGGGGCTCAAAAATCTGTGTCTAAACGACTTCGAGCCAATGGAGCAGAAATATTTAGGGGCGTTTCTGGCGTAGCCCCCAACGTAGCTGAGTACTGGTTAGAAGCAACTAAGCGTATAATAGATGATCTTGACTTCACGGCAGAGGAAAAGTTGAAAGGGATCGTGTCTCTTCTCCGAGACGAGGCCTATCAGTGGTGGCTCAAGGTCAGAGATGGTACGATGGTTGATGATATCACCTGGGATTTCTTTAAAACAGCATTCCAGAGGAAGTACATCAGATCAAGTTATGTGGATGCGCAGCGTAAGGCATTTCAGAACCTGGTTTAGGGGAGTAAGTCGGTGTCCGAATATGAGGCGGAATTCTTACGTTTAAGCCGTTATGCCTGGGGTATTGTGGCCAGGGACCATGAACGTTGTGTTCGGTTTGAGGATGGGCTGAGAGACGAGCTGCGAGTGCTGATAGCTCCATAGCGGGAGAGGGAATTTACCGTTCTTGTGGAAAAGGCTAAGATAGCCGAGGAGGTGAAGCAGTCCGAAAAGCAAAATCAGAAGAGGAATAGGAATAAAAGGAGTTTTGGGCCATCAGGGTCTACTGGGGGTTTTCAGAAGAGGCCTAGAGTAGGTGGGCCGAGTCAAGCTGCGAAGCCTGTTGCTGCTTAGTGGCCACCGCAGTGTACTCGATGCGAGAAATTTCATTCGGGAGAGTGTTAGGCAGGTAATAGAGGATGTTTCGAATGTGGGTCTTTGGATCATCGGATAAAGGATTGCCCACAGAGGCCAGTCAGGGCACAATCGGAGGGTCAAGGATGTGCACAATTCAGAAGAGATGGTCAGCAACCGCAGAGGGGTCGTGGCCCAGCCAGAGGAGGTAATGGTGTCGGTCGGGGCCGTGAAGCACCGGGCAGAGGTTCTGGGAATACAGAGGCGAGACAGCCTGGGTTGGTCTATGCAGCTAGGCGTCGAGAGGGGGCGACGCACCAGACGTCATAACCGGTACGTTCCTTATTTATTGGTTGCCTTATACTGCTTTGATTGATATTGGTTCAACACACTCTTATGTTGCTAGTACTATATCGGGAACTCTGAATTTAGACTCTTGGACTTCTTCTAGGGAGATGACTGTAGTTAGCCGTCTAGGACAATCTGTAGTGGTGAACAGACATTATAGAGATGTACCCCTAGAATTTCAAGGGGTAGGTTTTCCGACTGATCTGATGGAACTGCCGTTCGAAGAGTTCGATTTGATCTTAGGTATGGATTGGCTAGTGAAGTATCAGGCAGATTTGGACCGTGCAGCCAAGCGCATGGTGTTAAGAACTTTCGAGGGTGAAGAAGTGGTGGTGATAGGTGAGAGGAGGAATTACCTATCTAATGTGGTATCTGTTTTGAAGGCCGAGAGAATGGTGAGAAAAGGATGTAAGGCATTTATAGCTTATGTTTGTGCTTTGGGGGTCAAGGAATCAACTGTGGGGAGTGTTCGAACGGTAAAGGAATTTTCTGATGTTTTCCCAGAAGAGCTTCCAAGATTACCTCCGGATCGTGAGGTGGAGTTTGGTATTGATCTCCTACCGGTAACAGCGCCAGTGTCTATTGCCCCATATAGAATGGCACCGAAGGAATTAGTGGAGCTGAAAGTGCAGATTCAAGAACTGTTAGATCAGGGTTTTATCTGACCAAGTGTATCGCCTTGGGGAGCACCGGTGCTATTCGTTAAGAAGAAGGACGGATCAATGCGTTTGTGCATTGATTACTGTCAGTTGAACAAGTTGACAATCAAGAATAAGTACCTGTTGCCGAGGATAGACGACCTATTCGACCAACTTAAGGGAGCATCAGTCTTCTCCAAGATAGATTTGAGGTCGGGCTATCATCAGCTTAAGGTCAAGAAGGTGGACATTCATAAGACAGCGTTTTGTACTCGCTATGGTCACTACAAATTCCTGGTGATGCCGTTTGGGTTGACCAATGCACCAGCAGTGCTTATGGACATGATGAACCGGGTTTTTCAACCCTATCTAGATCGATTCGTCGTAGTGTTTATAGATGATATCCTGGTGTATTCAAAGTCTGAGGAGGAGCATGATTCGCATCTTCGAGTGGTTTTGCAAATTCTGAGGGAGAAGCAGTTCTGGCTAAGGGAAGTTACCTTTTTGGGTCATGTGGTGTCTGCTGAGGGGATTAGGGTGGGCCCCCGGAAGATAAAAGCTGTGTTGGATTAGAAACCGCCTAAGTCTGTAGCGGAGATTCGGAGTTTTCTTGGGCTGGCTGGATATTACAAAAGGTTTGTTGAAGGGTTCTCTTTAATTGCGGCACCGTTAACCAAGTTATTGCGGAAATTATTCGACGCATGACCTGGAGCTAGCTGCAGTGGTTTTCGGCTTGAAGATCTGGAGGGACTACTTATATGGGGAAGTCCATCATCTATACGGATCACAAGAGCTTGAAATATCTCCTTACTCAGAAGGAGTTGAATTTAAGACAGCGGAGGTGGATCGAGCTGTTGAAGGATTATGACTGCTCGATTGAGTACCATCCAGGTAAGGCTAACGTGGTGGCAGACACATTGAGCCATAAGGTAATATCAGATTTGAGAGCAATGTTTGCTCACATTAGTTTATACGACGACGGAAGTTTATTAGCGGAACTACAAGTGAAGCCGACATGGGTAAGTCAGGTTAAAGAGAAACGGTTATTAGATGATGTTTGGAGGGCTCGACTTCTGAAAGTGCAGGATGGTGGATTAAAGGATTACAGTTTGAACAGCGATGGAGTTTTATGCTTTCGTGGGAAGGTTTGCATGCCGAAAGATGTGGATTTGAGGCATAAGATTCTTCAAGAGGCGCATTCTAGCCCATACGCTATGCATCCTGGAGGTAGTAAGATGTACCGAGATTTGCGGGAACAGTTTTGGTGGCCGAGTTTAAAGAGAGAAGTAACCGAATTTGTGGGTAGGTGTTTGACGTGTCAGCAGGTAAAAGCCGAACATTAGTTACCTTCGAGGTTGTTGCAATCGGTTAAGATTCTGTAGTGGAAGTGGGAAAGGATTACGATGGATTTTGTTAGTGGGCTACCCCTTACGCCTACTAAGAAGGATTCGGTTTGGGTAATAGTTGATCGTTTGACGAAGTCTGCTCATTTCATACCAGTTCGTGTCGACTACTCTCTACAGAAATTAGCTAAGTTGTATATAGTGGAGATCGTGAGGTTGCACGGGGTACCAGTGTCTATCATCTCAGACAGGGACCCTAGGGTTACGTCAAGATTTTGGAAGGCATTGCATCAAGCGTTGGGTACGAAATTGGATTTCCGCACAGCGTTTCATCCACAGTCTGATGGACAGTCGGAGAGAGTGATTCAGATCTTGGAAGATATGTTGAGGGGCTGTGTCTTAGACTTTAGAGGTAGTTGGGAAGAATTTCTGCTGTTAGCGGAATTCGTGTATAACAACAGCTACCAATCTAGTATTCAGATGGCACCGTATGAAGCGTTGTATGGTCAGAAATGTCGCACTCCTACATGTTGGACAGAGTTGGGTGAGCATCAGTTGTTGGGTCCAAAGTTGGTTTCTAAAACGGAAGATAAGGTTAAGTTAATTCGGACTCGGTTGAAGGAAGCCTCGGACAGGCAGAAACCCTATGCCGATCTGAAGCGTAAGGACATAGAATTTGCAGTGGGTGACAAGGCTTTCTTAAAGGTGTCACCATGGAAGAAGGTGCTAAGGTTTGGATGGAAGGGTAAGTTAAGCCCCAGATTCATCGGGCCTTATCGCGTGTTGAAGCGTGTGGGACCAGTAGCCTATTAGCTCGAGCTACCTTCAGAGTTGAGTCAGATCCATGATGTGTTTCACGTTTCGATGCTAAGACGCTACCGTTCAGATCCATCTCATGTGGTACCAGTGGAAGAAATTGAAGTAAGCCCAGACCTGTCTTTTGAAGAAGAACCAGTGTAGATCTTGGATCGCTATGTCAAAGTATTGCGTAAAAAATCAGTTCCTTTGGTTAAAGTGTTGTGGCGGAATCATGGATCAGAAGAAGCTACGTGGGAGCCAGAGGATGTTATGCGGCAGCAATACCCTCAACTCTTTTAACCAGGTAATTTCGAGGCCAAAATTATTTTTAAGGGGGGTAGAACTGTAACATCCTGACTTGTGGGCTTTGCATTTGATGTGTTTCTGTGTTTATGCTATGCTCTGTATGTTGTGTTGGTGTGTTTGGGGGTCTCGGGGAGGCTTGAGGTTAAGCTGGAGTCTTGGCTAAAATTTCTGTTTTAGGCACTTTAGGGGAAAGCTGGATGGGATAGGACTTAAGGGATTATGTTGGTGTTTGGTTGACACAAGAAAAGGAGTGGCAGAGTGGCAAGGAGGCGCCACTTAAGATGCTGGTAAGTGACGCCACAGGGAGTAGGAGGGGGAGCAGGTTCAAGTCACCAGGAGCTCATTTTGGGAGTTCTTTTTGGCGTCAGGGAGAGCAGAGGCAGATTTCAACTAGGACACTTCAGGATAGGGGAGTGGACTGAGTCAAATAGTTTGATTGAATGGCAGGGAGGAAAAAGTGGAGTTTGAAGTGTTCAAATAGTTCAAACGGGTGATCAGGAGGAATTTGAGGAGAAAAGAAAGGGATGAGCATGGTGAGCTTGGAGTTGGCTAAATTTCAAACTCATTGTAGGAGGGATCGGTTTTTGTGTGTCTAGGAGTGTGCCGAAATTTTGTTGTGGGTTCCTTCCATTTTCGGTTTTGGAGAGTATTGGGGTGCCGTTTTGGGTACATTTCGGGTAGCTTAAACTTTGAAGAAGCCGAATGCTCTTGGTCCCTTCTTCATTTTCGGTTAGTGACCTCCTCTTAGTAAGCATCACTTGTGCTCTCATTTGGTAAAAGCTGAAACCGCAACTCTTTCATCTCCTTTTTATTAGTATTCACTTTCATGACAATCCCTAGCCGAATTCCTCTATAGCTTTCTCTATTTTCTTCTTAACCATTCCTATAACTTCTTTTCATTTGATTGTCATTCTTCTTCTCTCAATTGTTATTTCTCAAAAGCCGAAACCCCTAACTCCATTCTCATCTCCATTTCTATGCTATAGCCGAATGTCCCTTGTCTATAGTTCTCTTCTCTGATTTTCTTTTGCAAGCTGAATCTCCATAGTTTCTCTCTTCCATCTTTTCTTTTCATCTCTGCTAAAACAGAAAGTTCTAAGTCCCATTTGTAGTTTCGATTCTTTCATCTTCTCCCTTGTTATTGCCGAACCCTCGCTATAGCTATGCTTGTGTCGATTCCCCTTAGGTGTCATTCGAATCTTCTGTGCCAAGGTAAGGGGCGATTTCTCCTATTTCTTTATCTCCCTTTCGGTTTTTGGCAGCCAAAGCCGAATGGCTAGTTGGCTTAATGATTTGGATGCTTTGGCTGAATATAGGTGGGGGGTGGTTTTCGCATTCTTTTTGGAGACTTTCGGGATTCACTCGACTTGTGAACCAAGCCTAAACCTTCGATTTTTGTCGATCTAGGCAAGATGATCTATTTAGCTAAACGTGTGATCCTACTCATATTTTATTCTATGTGTTAACTCGGTCTTCTGACCAAGATCTATTCCATGGACTCAAATGCCAGCAATTCTAAGGAGGGGGTTAGACCCGTAAACCCAGCCCCTAAGTTTAAGAAGCGCGCGGTGTCTGCTGTTCGAGATTGGCCACCAGGTTGTGGGCTGGCTTCTGAGCAGAATAAGAGACAGATAGCAATAGTTTTGATTAGTGATAGTGTCAACATAGAGAGCGTGGTATTACGTGTTATCAGGTGTGTAACTCTCACACACTTTGTATTTTAATTATGTTATTAACTTGATGGCAAATGCCGAATGATGGCATGAATCACTAAGATACCCTTGTGGGTAAGATCGAAGACTCTGGGTAAGTTTTCCCATACTCTGTTTACTATGTTTTGTTATTGGCTTATGCATGTATGAGTGAGATGAATGATTGTTTATGTATTGAAAGCATGATCATACCATATTAATTGTTCCACATGGGCATGGTTTTGGGGCTATGATGTGAAGAGGGAGAAAACATGAACTCTTTTAGACTGTCACCAGTGGTTTGGTACCACAAGTGGGTTGGCCCCACATATTACCTTTTTGTGACTAAGTCTCAGTGGTTTGGAACCACCAGTGGTTTGGTACCACATACATTATTTCTATGACTTGTCCCAGTGGTTCGGTACCACAGTGGGTTGGCCCCACATATATTCGTTACGGGATTGTCACCAGTGGTTTGGTACCACAAGTGGGTTGGCCCCACGTATTCTCTTCTGTGACATTTGTCACCAGTGGTTTGGAACCACCAGTGGCTAGGTGCCACAGATACTGGGTAGATTCGGGAGATATGGTGGATGGACATAATAGGTTGGTTGGGTTGCATTACATCCATACTTAATATATGAATTTGTGTGAGAGGCCGAAGCTCATTGAGATGGGGATTTACACACTGAGTCTCGGTGACTCACCCCCTTCTGCTAAATTTTGCAGGTAATCCTTAGACCGCGGATATGGAGCCGAGGTGGACTCAAGGTGGCCATGCATAATGTTTGAAGTAACTTTATCTTTAGTATTTATTTCAGATTATTACCACTTTGATTTGGGTTTTGGTATTGTAATAAGGTCGTTTAATTGTTAATTTGGTTTTATTCTTACTACTTTATTTTAATCATTATGGCATGCCTAATAAATAATCTAAGTGGGTGTTTTTCTAAAGTTAAAAGAAATTAAATTTTAAGATTTTATAATTGGTTAACCAAGATCGGGTTTTAGTAACAAATTAACTCAAATTTTACATACTAAGATGAAATGATATTTTCAAATGATCGCTCATTAAAATTTTTCTTAAATTTCGACTTTGGATTGCGAAACCTGAACTGTATTACAACTCTAGCTAAGCAAACGTTTTTTTTAAATCTTCACCAAAGGCGATTTAATGCGGAAAATTTTCCTCATGGTTTTTGATTTTAAACTTTCTTCCCTGTAACATGCCAGATTCGGTCGTAGT
This sequence comes from Gossypium australe, assembly GCA_005393395.2. NCBI lineage: Eukaryota > Viridiplantae > Streptophyta > Magnoliopsida > Malvales > Malvaceae > Gossypium > Gossypium australe. The sequence goes on along the minus strand of CM016625.1, from coordinate 42,602,884 downwards.
GTTTTGACCGGGTTTGGGGTGTTACATCCCTAGATCTTTTAATTTCTGTGGTTGTTTATTTTGCAACATTGCTGAGCACTCTGCGTTCAGTTCCACATGTGATGCTTTGTCTATCTGTTGTTTGTTCGTCAATAGCTTCCTTAAGAATTTCCTAGAATCTGGCATCTGCGAAAGAGCTTCAAGTAACGGTAAGTTGATATGTAATTTCTTTAAAAGTTTAAGAAACTTACCGAATTGTTCCTCTGTGTCGTCTTTCGTTATTGCTTAGGGATATGGTATACGAGGTTTGTATTCTTTGATTACCGGTTTTGATTTTACCTCAACCTTTCCTTCTTCTACCATATTCTTTTGCCTTAAATTGGGCTCGTCTAACCCTTCACTATCTTGAGCTATTATGGCTTGAATTTGCTCTTTTGGGCTGGCCTCGGTGTTGCTCGGTAGTCTTCCCTGTGGTCTCTCAGAGATCTGCTTAGCAAGTTGCCCGATTTGATCTTTGAGCTCATGTGTTGATTTTTCAAGTTAATTTTTAAAGGATGTCTCAGTATTCTGAAAACGTGTTTCTATAGCTGCCATGAATTCTGTCAGAATCTCCTCGAGGTTTGGCTTCTTTTCCTGTGGGTAGGGCTATGGTTGGAAATTTTGGGATGGTTGTTGTCTTTGATTTTTTTGACTACCCCATGAGAAATTGGGGTGGTTCTTCCAACCTGGATTATAAGTATTACTATAAGGGTTATTGTTAGATCAGAAATTATTACCCATATAGTTCATTTGTTCGCTCTCCATACCTTGTTCGTAAGGTGGGTACTCAGGATTCGCCACTCCTTCAGTTGCGTCGCACTACATAACTGGGTGTGCTTGCGAAGAACCATATACACCATCAAATATTTTATGTAACAACTCTACCTGATTTGATAGCGCAGTTACTGCGTCGAGGTTGAAAACTTCGGGTGCTTTGGCTGGCCTTGTCCTTGTAACTTGCCACTAATAGTTATTCAATGACATCTCCTCTATAAACTCGTAGGCCGCTTCAGGAGTTTTGTTGTTCAGGGTTCCGCCAGTGGCTGAATTGATTAGTTGCCATGTTGAAGGGTTCACACCATTGTAAAAAGTTTGGACCTATAGCCACAAAGGTAATCCATGGTGTGGGCACCTCCTCACCAAATCTTTGTATATCTCCCATGCATCGTAAAGTGTCTCTAAATCCATCTACACAAAAGAAGAGATATCATTCCTCAACTTGGTCGTTTTGGTTGGCGAAAAATATTTTAATAAGAATTTTTCGGTCATTTGGCCCATGTAGTGATTGACCCTCGTAGAAGGGAATGCAACCACTGTTTGGCTTTATTTCTTAAAGAAAAGGGAAATAACTGAAGACGGGTGGCATCATCATAAACGCCATTTATTTTGAAGGTATCACAGAATTCTAGAAAATTTGATAAGTGTGTGTTAGGATCCTCATCCTGCAAACCATCAAATTGAACAAACTGTTGTATCATCTGTATAGTGTTAGGTTTCAGTTCAAAATTATTTGTAGCAATAGTAGGCCTAACAATACTTGACTCAGTTCCTATTAAACTAGGTTTAGTATAATCATACATAGTTCAAGGAGCATGATATTCGGCCATCTCTAGAGGTGGTGGATTATTTTTAGACATCTCTTCTGTAGTATTTATTTCGTCTTCTTGCTCTTCTTCTATGTAGTTTAAGCTTCGCCTTATTTCTCTACGATTTCTGCGAATGGTACCTTGAATATCACTGTCATAAAGTAGGGGTCCTGTCGGGTTCCTTCTAGTCATAAACTAGAGGTACCTGAAAGGAACAAAAAGGAAGAAAATTTAGAAAAGTTAAAAATAAAATTAAATAAAATAAATATGGCTAAAGTAATAAAAATTAAGCTTTCTTAATATTTCAGTTCCCCGGCAACGGCGCCAAAAATTTGATCGTGTCATTTTATGTGATATCAAAGTCTTAAAGTTTATGTAAAGAATGATCGAACCTGGAAACTAACTATGACAACATTTGAGGCAAGCGCACCTATCGAACAGTAGTATAGTTAAGGCAAGACCGGATTATCGAACCCAAAGGAACCAAAAGTACTAATACTAACTCTCTTTTTATTATCTAGCCTAAGAATTAAGGGAATTGTTTATCTAATCTAAAATTAGTTAACTACTAAACTAAAGACTCTAAGACAAAGAAGAATGAAATTGGGAAAAATAACTTTGAGGAAAAACCAATTGATTAAGACGATACCCAAGGAAGAATCCACCTAGACTTCACTTGTTACCTAACTCTGAACCAGACGATTTATTCATTTGACTTGGTTCGTAAGATTCCCTAATGTATATTAATCCCTCTCTCGAGCTGACTAACGTCTAACCCTAGGTTGATTAATTGAAATCTCTTTCTAATTAAAACCCCTAGATTTGTATTAACTCGATCTATGGACTCACATATTAGGTTTCACCCTAATCCGGCAAAATCTCGTCACCCTATCTCTAGATGTGCGATCAACTCCGCTTAATTATGCTAGATCTACTCTTAGGTAGAGAATTTTGCTCCTCCATGTAAGTACATTATACTTGAATTACTATCCCAAAAATATTAACACAAGAATTAAGAACACATAATTAAGAACAAGTCAAATATTTATCATATAGTTCAGCAAACGATAACAAGATTCATCTTAGGTTTCATCCCCTTCAGGTATCTGAGGGTTTAGTTCATAACAATAAAAGAAAACATCTCAGAAGAAAAGATAAAACAAAACATAAGAAATCCCTAAAACCCCCTGAAGGAATTGAAGGAGAGATCCTCCGTCTTGAGTATAACTCCGGCTTCTTGAGATGGATCAACTGGCTATCTTCGAGTAAATCCCCACAAATCTGCCTTCTTTGGCCTAGCTGGACGCCCCCTGACTAAAGCCTTGGGTTCCCCTCTTTTAGGTCATACTTAGGGTGTTTATATAGGCTTCTGAATATGTTTCTTTACCCATAAGTATCTTAATCCGAGTGAAACTCTTCTTTCTCATGGCAGGGACACGCCCATGGCACACGCCCGTGTAAGTCGTGGCCAGGCCGTGTTCGAAGCTGTTGAATGAGGGACGGCCGTGTGGTCTTGGGCCCAGGCTGTGTGGATTTTGTGATATGGCCCATTTACTCTGTTTTGGGCTCATTTTCTGTTCTTTTCATCATCCGGTGCTCTTCTGATAAAACATGAAAACAAAGGATTAAGAGCACCAAATTACATAATTCAAGGCTGAAATCATCCAAAAGCATGCTAAATGTGGGCTTAAAATATGTTACTTTTACGGTTTATCAAAGGGTAATCCAAATTACGCTCTCTAGAGCATGTGCTACGGATAGGATTTAGCTTGGACTGGCAATCCGGTTGCGAAAAATGTGGCTCAAGAGTGTGACTCTTATTACTTGCCCTAATGGGTTCTATTGCACATGAAAATATTACTCGAACATCCATCGAAATCTCATTAGTTCAACGGAAAAAACTCTTGAAATATGGAAAGGTATAATTAATGGAAGTTTGTATGTAATGAGCTCATCTATGTTTTACTTGAAATTCATATGAGATTATGTGACTAACTTGTTTGTATAAGTGATTGTGTGTTTAGGTAACTTATCCAAAATTGATGGATTTGTGTTTTATGTATGCTTGTCTTAATAAATATAACCGGTAAGTTTATTTCTCGTTATACGAACTTACTAAGCATGAAAATGCTTACCCCGTTTAATTTTTTTCCCTTGTTTTATAGTGTTCGTAAGCTTGCGAAGGTTGAAGGATCGGTCGGAGTATAATCACACTATCCACTATCTCCATTTTGGCATATTTAGAAATCTCATTTTGGTATAATGGCATGTATAGGCTTTGTTGGTCAAATGATGACTTGTAAGTGATATTTTGTAATCTAGCCATTGGAATGGCTAGTAATGATTTGTTTGGGATGTTTGTAAGTTATCTCATGTTCAATGTTTATGTGTTAAATGTGGATGAATAGAGTATGTTTATCTTGAATATGCAGTAAAAGTATGATTATAAACATAAATGGCATGTGATATTATGCCATGATAGATGTTAGTTGAGGCTTGGTTTTAATGCTTGATCTGGCTGGTATATTCATGCAAGTATTGGTGTAGGTTGTTGGCAAAATTGGGTGAGAAAATGAAGCTAAGAAATGGCTTCATTTTGTCCACACGGGTAGACACATGGGCATGTGTCTAGGCCGTTTGTGACACACGGCCGAGTACATGGGCGTATAGCCAGGCTGTGTGTCCCTTGCACCTTAAATTCAAGAAAACAGAATGCTCAGAATTGAACACACAGGCAGAGACATGGGCGTGTGTCTCAGCCGTGTGGGAGACACGGCCTAGAACACGAGTGTGTGTCTTGGCCGTGTGAAACTTGCACCTAATTCAAATTAAGTTAATTATCCACACGGCCTAGCACACGGGCCTGTGGCATAACCGTGTGGCGCAAGTCAGAGAGCACCATAAATTGGACAGGGCCTGTACCACGGGCGTGTCCTAGGGTCTGTCCCTTGGACCACACTGCCGTGTGAGCCCTGTACCTTATAAAAAAATTGTAATTTTACGAAAAATTCATAGAGGTTCTGATTAAGTCCCAATTTGATTCTAATACTCATTTTGGGCCTCGAGGGCCCATTCAAGGGACAATAAGAAAATTTTTGAGTATGAATAGTATGTTTAACAAAAATTGCATGAGAATGTTCGGTGAACTACGGTAATACTCTCTAACCCTGTTCTAGCGATGGATACGGGTTAGGGGTGTTACATGTACGCCTTCAACAAATTCCCCAAACTATTAGATGGTTCAACTTGTAGTGGCTTTTGAACTTGTTGATTGAACCCTTGAGGTTGATTTGATCTATGTTACATGTAGTTGCTCTTCAGTCCAGCTTTTTGGTAACTCCAAGAGAAGTTTGGATGGTTACGCCATGAAGGATTATAGAAGTTGGACTGTGGTCCTTGTCCACTTCTATTTTGGTATTGATTTCCTATGTAATAAATAGACTCAAGATTTGATGGACAATTCTCGAAAGAATGAACGGCTTCACAGTATACGCAGGAAATAATGTCAAAGTGACTCGATGGCTGATCTACAACATGATTAAAGCCGTTGTAGTAAATTGTTTCAACATTGAAGTGATAGAAGATACCTGAGTTGAGAGTGAAGTGAGGGCGTCTACTTCATGCACTCTGGCTACTTGTCTTCCTGAAGCTGCTCGATTTTTCGGCCACTGGTAAATGTTACTATCTATTCTCTCGACGATCTCATAATCCTCATTGTAAGACTTTGACAAGAGACCACCATTCATAAAAGCATCTACCACCAACCTTGTATGTGCATTGAGACCATTATAAAATGTCTCCAACTTGGTGCAATATGGAATCTCGTGGTGAGGGCACTTGCGTAGTAACTCTATGAATCTTTCCCATGCCTCGTATAATGATTCATCATCAATTTGTTGAAAAGTGGTGATCTCATTCTGCAAATTATCATTTTTTCTAGGTGGGAAATACTTTACTAGAAAGCATTCAGGTAATTCTTGTCATGTTGAAATTGAATGTGGTGGCAACAAATTAAGTCATGCTTGTGCTCGATCTCGCAACGAGTACGAAAACAACTTCGATCTTAATGTGTCTTCAGTTACACTGACTATCTTAAAGGAATTGCTCATCTCCATGAATAATCGAAGGTGAATGTGTGGATCTTCTGTGGGAATTCTATTAAATTGGCCTATTTTTTGAAGCATCTAAAACATCACAGGCTTCAATTCAAACTGCGGTGCCTGGACCTCCGGTTTCCTAATTCCTGGATTAAGTTCATTAAAAAGGGGCACAACGTATTGCCTTATAGCTCGATCCCTATCATCAGCAATAAGGATTGGATTATGAACATTAGCGAATCCATTCCTTTGAACATCATTTTGATTTTCAAGGTCCATTTTTGTTGCTTGTCTTTGGGCTAGTCTTTCTCGTCTTCTTTGTCAAAATGTTCGCTCAATTTCAGGGTCTACAGGAAGTAGACCGATGATTCAATCTATGCTCATAAACACCTGAAAATAAATCATAAAAAATAAATAATAAATAATTAAAAATAATTAAATAAAAATAAATAACCAAATTGCAACAAATAATTTTACAAATTATGATTAAATTAGTAGTACCCGACAACGGCGCCAAAAACTTGTAATGCGTAGGTTTGTGCAAGTATACACAGTCGTTATCGAGTAATAAGTAAGTATAAGAATTATCATCTCCACAGGGGCTGTGTTTAAATCGATAAATTTAAAATTATTATTCACAAGTTGGTTAAGAAAAAACACAATAATTTTGAGTGATAGGTGTTAAATTAATTTAATAATGCAAGTTAACCTAAATGCAAATGCAAATGAAATGTAATGCAATATGAGGGTTTAGCAGCAATTTTCACAAGTTTAACAATAATCACATAAATAAGCTAGAATAATTACAACATTTGACTCAATTCATTTTTCATCATGTTTAACAATGTTCGAAAAAATTCTATGGCAACTCGATCATTCATTAATTGTTAATCTCATATAAGTTCAATCGAATCTTATACTTAGAAAAAAATGCATAAACCAATGTCATAATTTAACTAAGGATTCCTTAGAATTTATTTGAAGTAACAGGGATGGATTAGGTTTCAAACAATTTAATTACATAAACCTAAAATTATGCAAGGTAAAAAGTTCTCTTAGTCTATTACGAACCTCTAATTTATTCTGATTAGGATATAAATTAAACATACACCTTGCAATTATCGTGTCCATTAGTTATCATTTGATTAAGATTGAGTGACTAATTCTAATGCATTCAAACATATTTCAACGCATGAATGACCGCTTCTGGACGTACTAACGTCCAGAGTGTGAATACTGTAGCAAAAGATGAATATAAATGAGGTGGTATCCGCAAGTATATGAGTCATGTTGTAATATAATATAGTGACAAGGAGTAGGTGAGTACTCTGAGGATCATACCCAAAGGAGGCTAGTACTAGATCAATTTTAACCTAAACACCAAAAGATCTAATTAGTACTTGAAATAGGTTATATTACGAAAATATAGATAATGGGGATTTTTAGGGTTTTTTTATAATAACAGTAATAATAAGTTAAAAAGTATCGAGAAATTAAAAAGTGAAATTGATCAAATCTGATTATGTGTGATTATCTCACTTCGGTAATCTTTATCAATTGACAATTCAAGTTCCTCGTCAATCAACTAGTCGATATCCCGGCAGGACCTTCCGATACGTCCACTAGATTAACAAGTAAACAATGACTACTTATCTTTCTATAATAGCCTGATTTTGGGGCTAGTCAGAATGGTGGTTTCGAAACCACTAATTCGAGGTCAGATAAATTAGTTTTAATATTATTTATGTGTTATGGCATAATTATATGGGTACATTAATTTTGGTGATTGCATGCTTAATTGTGACAAAGGACTAAATCGCATAAAGTGCGGAAGTTTTATTTTAAAAGCTAGAGTTGTCTAATAGCTATAGAATATTAAATTAGAGGTCCTTAAAATGCAATTAGGCCATTGGGGAAGTGATGGCCGGCCATAGGGGACAAATTAGAGACATGATCAATGTTAGGTGAGGTTTTGGTGACTTAATTGATAAATAAAATAAAACAAAGAAGCTATCATCTTTTACTATTTTCATTTCTTCTTCCACCGAAAATTCAAGCAAGAATAGGGGTTTTTGAAGCTCAAACTTTCAGCCAAGCTATCCTCTTGCAAGTAAGTGATTATAGAGGTCTTTCTTGATAATTTTTGTACTTTTGGAACCCCTAAAGCTTAAGCTAGCTAATGAGGGGACTATTTTGCAAAATGGTTGAAATTTTAGGGATTTTCCATGAGAGTGCTTATGTTGTTTGCTGAGTTTTTATGGAAGAAAATGAACCTTAGTGGGTGAAAGAACAACTTTTGTGAAAGGACTCTGCATGAAAAACTCCTAATAGGACTATTTTGTAAAAGTTATAAAATAGATGATAAAGGTGTGAAATAGTTGAAATTATGAGTTGCTATAAGAGAGAATATGAATCAGCTAGGCTTGGGTGTGAGAGAAATGAACACATTTCATTTTACGAGCCTAGTGGCAAAATCATAATTTTGCCAAAGTATAAGGGCAAAACGGTAAATTTTGCCAAAGTAGAAATTTTGAAGTGTCTTGATTTGTGTAGTAATTGAATGAGTAAATTTTATTATTATAGATCAAGGAGAACGTGGAATCAACCTTAACCAGGGAAAGGGCAAGGTTTTCGGACAAAACTCAAATTGACATATTTTGCACCGAGGTAAGTTTATGTGTAAACGATACATCCATATTACGTATGTTTTAATTATTAATGCATTGTGTGGATGTAATTGATTATTGGTGAGAATTATTGAAATAGTAAAAAATGTGAAAATTTTTGGATGAACCTTCGGAAGAGAAATATGGGTACGGATAAATATCCGTAAATATGTAAATTTTGGTAGGCTGTGTGCGATACCACCTTGTTGTTTATTAATGATGGGCTGAGTGCGATACCATCGTATATATTATCATTTTGGTGGGTTGTGTGATACCACCATAATTATCATTGTTGGTGGGTTGTGTGCGATACCACCCTATTATTGATTAATGGTGGGCTATTTGCGAAACCACCGAGTATCTTGTATCATTCCGAAGGGTTCATCGAGAAACTTGACTAAGTGAAATTTCATGTGGTTTTGTGGTGATAAGTGCAGGGTATATGTGCAAGTAATTGTGAGCAATGTTTATGATATGTGTTTGGGATGTGGTAAGATTTGAAATGAGTAAGCATGATTATGAGGATATGGTTTGTTTTTACAAAGCATGTAATGTTTGATTGATGATTATGTGGTATGATGTTTATTGTTTACATATAGACTTAATAAGCTTAAAGCTTACTCATTTCTCTTTTCCCTTGTTTTATAGTGTTAAAGAGCTAGCTCGGGATACGGAGATAAGCAAAGGATCACCCACACTATCAGCACATCTTGGTATAGTTAGACTTAGCATTTTGAGTATGTCATGTATAGGGACTAGACTTAGTTGAATGTCATATTGTTTTGGCCAAATGTGTTGGCTCATTCAAAGATGAACTCTTTTGTATAAGGCCATAGTTGATGGCTCTTTCTTATGAATCTATGAAAAGATGAGGTTATTCATGAATATGCAAGTTGCATGATTGGTTTACTTAGTTTAATTATGCATGAATGGGTTGAAGGTTTGATGTGATTTAAGTTTGTATGAGTTGAGGTGATAGAAAGAGCTTGGGAAATAGCCTTGTTCTTGTCCACAGAGGTAGACACACGGGCGCGTGTCTAGGCCATGTGTTACACACGGTCAGCCTCATGGGCATGTGGTTAGGTCATGTGTCCCCCCACATGCTAGGTTTGCAAGTTAGTATGCTCAGTAGTAAACACACAGGTGGAGACACGACCATGTGTCTCAACCATGTGGAAGACACGGCCATGGACATGGGCGTGTGCTCAGGCCGTGTGAAGTCTGCACCTGAATTAGGAATTTAATTCGCCACACAGTCGAAGGACACGCGCGTGTGCCTTGGCTGTGTGACATTTATGGGGTGATGACGTCAGAAACAGAATGCCAAGGTTTTTGCACACGGGCTAAGACACGAGTGTGTCGTGGCCATGTGAGAGACACGGGCCAGGGACACGAGCGTGTGTCCGGTCATGTGAAAACCCCTGTAGGTTCAAATTGAGAAATAATTCCACACGGGTGTGAAACACGGGCATGTGATATGTGACACTGGCGTGTGGGCTGTTTGATGAAAATTTTCTAAGTTTTTCTATAGATCTTTTTAAGGGCCCGGTTTGATCCCGAACCATTCCTAAAGTTTGATTTAAGCCTTATAGGCTTGCTTAAGTGGTGTTATGAAAAGCTTTAATTTGGAGTGGAAAGTTAGGTCTCGGTATTGTATAATTGTTTGTGTATAAGTCTAGTAATGCCTTGTACCCTGTTCCGGTGTCGAATACGGGTAAGGGGTTTTACACTTTCGACCTCATAGTTCAGACCGATTTGGGGTTGAGGTGTTCATGGATAGGCCATACCAATTTTACGTTAATTCCAACCTTGATAACTTCCTAGGGTCGTCAAGCCTAGGGTTTAGGTTATTCCTTTCCCAAATAGTTGATCCATTGAGTAACCCTTCAAAATAGTTAATAGATCATGCCTCCACTCGCTAATCCCTCGTAAATAATATAACATCGATATAACACGTAAACATGATAAGTGAATCAAAAGTATAAAGTTTAAGAAAAAGTCTGATTTGTATTATGAAGAAGAATGAATCCACAAAGTTTTATCACATCCACAAACTAGATATCCTGAAATAAAACAAAGAATAATACTGAAAAAAAAAATTAAAACCTAACAGAAGAGAAATACTAACCTAAAATTAAAAAGAAAGATTCTAAGCTAAGTAACTGTTCCCCATAACATGTGCCAAACAAGCCTATTTATAGATTTGAGGTGGCTGTCATCCTTGACCCTAGGTTAGTTGACGATCATGAGCTTTAAGTTGGATTGTATGGGCCAAAATGCCCCTTGGCTTGTATTAACGCTCATCCAAAGTCGATGTCGCGACACACTAGGACCTATGTCACAACATAGAAGTCGGTATACTCTTTTTAAGGATGTCTTTAGGGGTATGTCGCAACACCTTTAAGCTGTGTCGCGACATTGAAGGCAGTCACGGAATTTCTCCATTCTGCTCTCTATGTTAGGACATCGAATCCTTCGTGCTGTGACATAGTGACCAGTATCAGTTTAGCATGCCTTCTAATGGTCTCCTATACACTTACAAAGTTCATTAGCTCACCCTTAGGCCTTATTCGGCCCCTAAGGTCAATAAAAGACTCAATTTGCACATTTTATTAAATTTAATTAAACTTTCTAAACCATCATTAAACCTAATGATAATGCTTATTTTCAAGCTCCTAAAGTGCGAAAATTAGTTTAATTTGCTACAAAGTCTTTTAAAAATCATCCAAAAATTAATACAAGTCTTTTAAAAATAACAAGAGCAAAAATCAATCCTCCTCCAAATCATCTAGAGGACGAGAGTGCCTTTGCTCCATAGTGAGTTGGGCTTCATATGACAGACCTTTTCAGTGTAGAAAATTGTGGCTAAAATGTCGCTTCATATTCTTCCTCCCTTCCAGGGTACTCCTGAGTATCACTTTCCTCCTCAAGATTAACCCCTTCATCCTGATGAGTTAGAGTCAGCTTGAATATATATAGGGGATAACTCAGAGTGCATAACCCATTCATCCTTGCAAATTCTTTAAATATTGGTCTTGTTTCCTCCATCCATTGAATCATTCCATCAAGTTTTGCGTATATATCTCCACGAACTCCCTTTCTAACCTTCAGGTGATCTTTCTACTTAATTGTTGCTAGTAAGTCCATTTTCTTATTTCTCCTTAGATTCCATTCAGTTATTTGCTTTTTCTGGAGCTCGACATACTATGTATATAATGTATCTCCAATGATACTCATGGGTTTTATAAATTGCTTGTTTTCATTCATTGGCACTTCTATTGACGACATAGAGCCGTTATGAGGTGGGGAAAGAACAGTCCAAATTTTTGGCTCTATACAGATCATTTCATCTCTCAAAAGATCCAATGCCCTACACAGACTTGTTTACATTGTAGGATACTATATAACAAAACTACTAGAAAGATAATAACATTAGAGATATTCAATGCTAGTGCAATTCCTGTGCCAATGAATTACATCCACATCTTTGCAACGGGAAACATAATAGCTTGATTAAAATTCGTGGGCAGCTCAGTGTCTGACATGTAGTTCCAACTACCCACGCCCTATGTTAAATATTTTATAACATCTTCTATTTCAATGTTTTGAAATCTTTCCAAATTCGAGTTTTCAATAAAATCTTTCTCATAAAATGGGATGTTATAAAATTCACAGATATCATTAGGGGAGACTGGAATATCTTCCCCTCATACTTCGACATTAGTTATTACTGCATAATAGCCTTGCTTAATCATTTGGTCCTTAAGGGACACATAAAACTCCTGGACCACAGATATGTTTGCATTATTCATAGGAGTAACGCAAAATTGCTCCCATTGATGATAACAGACCAAAGTCCAAATCTCTTTGCAGTGAACCATCGAGGTTTCAAACACTCGTTCCTAAATTAGAGGTCTCCCTTGTGACCCTAGAAAATATTTTTCCATATTGTCATTATGAAATCGAATGGGGTCAAAAACACGTGGGGTTTCTTGAATAGGAGTCGTTTTGTTCTTTTTAAGAGGCATATTATAAACAATATTTCTAAAAGTATGAACAGTAATCAATAAAACAGTAGAGAAGTTTGAGAATACTTGAACCTCGACTTGTTTGCACTTCCTCTTTGTTTTTTTGATGAGAACTCCTTTCAATGTAGCCTTTAGAATTGGGAATAATGAATTGGGGATTTAGGGTTTGAGAAGAAAAAAGATTTTGGAGATTAAGGGTTTTGAGGAGGTTTTGGAATAGTTTAAGTGATAGAATAAGGTTAGATTAGCTTAAAGGGGTATTTGTATGTTTAAAAAATTGTTTTTGAGTTTAAAAATAGGGTAAAATCATGGTTATTCTGTCGGGTTGCGCAACTGGGTCAGGTCAACCTTGTAAAAATTTGCAGCGATGTCGCGACACAGGGGCTCCGTGCCTCGACATCCCTAGTAGACTACTCATGTCATGACATCGGGGTTCGATGTTGCGACACACCCTGTAGTTTTGGAATTCTTGAGAAATGTCTTCTGTGTTGCGACATCAATTTGATTTTTTAACTTCTTCCTTACTGCCCATGATGTTGCGACACAGAGTCGTCTGTGTCGTGACATTGGCCTTGTTTCCCAAATTTCCGATCTTCAGGATGAATCAAGCGCTTTGTTAAACTTGTCTTTAACCTATTTGTAGTACATTAACAATTTAGTTAGTAGAGTATACAGTTAGTACAGTTAGTAACAATCAAAGAAATGTTAAGTCTTGCTGCCAGACTCATTTGTCAGCTCAGTCAAAATACACTAAGGTGATCCTTGTGAAATGTTTTTATCTGTATTAGTCCAACAACCATCATGCCATTCTATTCGTCTACGGATGTCTCTTTCTCTTAATTTACCTTTTCAACCTACTTAAATGATCAACAACTCTTTTAGCAGTCATAACAATTAATGATTTGCGAAACCATATGCCCATATAACTACTTTAATTGATGTTGAACATTTGTGCTCTCGAAAAAGATTGAGGATTGTGGTTCACAATTATTGTCTATAGTGTTTCTGTCATTCTTATTGATCAGGTATGGCTTTTCAGAAGTACTTTTTAAAGTGATTCGTAGAGGGATAGGGAAAAAAATTGCATTGCGCTACTGAAGTTCTGCTTTTGTGGACTTTTAAATTCATCCATCGGCCTGAAGATAATTCCCTTTGATGGTTTTCATAAAACTCGAATACTTTGTAACGACCGAAGCTCGATGCTTATACACATCAATTTTTTAATTTGATTGAACCCTACTATATGATTGTAAGTTCTATCATTATATATTTTTCCCACTCTTTCCAACATTTGGCAAACTCCTGGATCTATAAACTTCTGGGGTGCTTAATTTAGTACTAATGTAATGCAAAGGATAGTTAATTCAGGATCATCAACTGGGCCTACCAATATCTCTTGTTTTTTGCTCTAGGAATTCCTGAATTGACAAACACTCTTCCGCCATATTCTTTTGTTTCGGCCTTATTAGTGTAATCCACGATTTCTGGGACAATTATTCCATGTTGATCTGATTATTCAGTTTACTATCCATTTCCCTTATCAGCTCAATATCTTCCTTTTTAACAGTTAAGTTGTCTGAATGTTCTTCTGCTTGCTGAAGTAAGTAATACTCTAGAATTTCTCCCTTTTCACAAGTATCAATAGCGACATTCTCTTCTTTGCTCAATTCTAGACTTAGTACCTATTGGTACCTTTCTGATGGCATATTATCTTAGTCATCATCATTTTGGGAAAGAACTAGGGTTCCTCCTCGAAGTTGATTTAATTCTAGCATTAGTAATCATTGATTCTCCTAAATCTCCCAATCTTCATAGACTTCTTCGTAAATATCTTCGTCATAACTGAAGTCTTCAGCAGACTACATATAATAAAATTCATTCATGACTTTGTGCTGATTGACTCCTTGGTTGATAGTACTTAAGATTCCTTAAAAAAACAAATATTAGACGTGTTAATTAACAAAATAAATTGAAAGGCATAACTATAACCTACAAATTTCCTAATTATTCCTTTAAAGTGCAAAAATTAAAATTAACCCAGTGATGTTGGCTCCCCAGCAACGACGCCAACAACTTGATTGCCTCCAGAGTTACTAACGTCCAAAGTGTGAATACTGTAATGAAATATTAAATTACAAGGCAGTATCTGCAAGTATATGAGTTTAGTTTTAATATAGTTTTACAACAGAGTGGGTGAGTACTCTAAGGATCATAGCCAATGGAGGCAAAGACTTGATCAATTTTAACCTACACACTAAAAGATCTAATTAATACTTTAACTAAGTTATAGTACAGAAATGTAAATAAGAGATTTGTGGGAATTTTTATAAAACTAATAATAAAACAAAATAACATAAAAGAAAACTAAATTTCAAGTGATAGAAAAAGTAGAAGGAATCAAATTTCTTATGGGTGATTAGCTTGCTTCGGCAATCCTAATCAACTATCGTTTTGAGTTCCTTGTCAACCAAATACTCGCTACCCTAATAGAATCTTTCGATCTTCCACTAATATAATTATAACACCCCTTACTCGTATTCGATGCCGGAACAGGGTACGAGGCATTACCGAAACACATACACTTGTAAATGCATTAAACCAAGTCATAAAATTTCATCTAAATTATGCATCATCACAAACATACAACTTGAATAACACTAGCCAACATCAATGGCCTTATACAAAATAAACTATTAAATATTAAAGGCCAACATTTTAGGCCAAACCAATTATGACATATACAAATGACTAAGTCCCTATACATGCCATAAACTTAAGAGGTTTGTATTCACTTTTACCCCACGATGATAGCTTGATAGTGTGATTACCTCCGGCGATCTCCAACTCGAGCTAGCATACAACCCTATAAGATATGGGAAAGGAAGGGAAGTAAGCTACAAAGCTTAGTAAGTAAGTATGTAAATAATTAATAATGGATTTATTAAGTTTACAAAACAACACAATCAAATCTAAAATCAATTACATCATTTATTCAAGTTTGGAGCAAGCTGTCTATTCGAATCACAGTCACTAAATTATTTTTATCTGAAGGTACGAAACTCCAAATTAAGATCCGTAAATTTTCCCTAAAACTAGACTCATTTATCTTCTCACCATAAAATTTTAAGAATTTTTGGTCTTACCAATTAGTACATTTTATTCATTAAAAATTCCCTTGTTTCACTGTTTGACTGCTCTGACCACTTTTCACTACGAACCAATTTTATCATTATACCGAATTCATATGATGATAAAATTTATTTCATTTGAAAATAGACTCATTAAGTATTTCAATCATATAACTTATACCCCATAATTATTTTTTTCGAATTGTTAATGATTTTTCCAAGACAGAATAGGGGATCAAGTAACCATTCTGAACCAGTCTCACAAAAGTTTAAATATCTCAAACTATACAATTCCTTTACTTTCTCTGTTTCTTTTATATAAAAATAGACCCAATAATCTTTAAATAAATATCTAATACAACTTATAATTCCATTTCTACCATTTTTGGTGATTTTTCAAATTCACATCACTGCTGCTATTCAAAACAGTTTTATTATAAATTTTTGCTTTCTCTCACTTTAGTTGTATTCATTACTTACCTATAACAATCATTCCAATTTCCAATCACATATGGAGCATATTGCTCATGCATTACACATACATATACATATACTTATCACTAAAACATCTCACATAATTTCATTTAGTCAGTTTTCCCGTTGAACGCTTCGGAATAATAACGAATATGCGGTGGTTTCGCACACAGCCCACCTTTGGAATCGAAGCTCTCTTGTACACATAGTGGCCTTCACTCAATACCACTCATGTGACCTAGCTCGATTGTACTCATAATTCTGGCTCTCTTGTACATATGGTGGCCTTCACTTAGCACCACTCATATGACCTAGCCTTCTCGTAGCTCTCTTGTACACATAATGGCTCACACCATATACCACACATGTGACCTAGCTATATATAGCTTTCTTGTACACATGGCGTACTCTCGGTACTACACATATGACCTAGCTTTGTATAAAAAATCTCTTTTATCTCTCTTGTGCACATAGTGGCCTACACTTAGTACCACTCATGTGACCTAGCTACGTGCCAATTACATCTTTCGTTTCCGAAGGTTCAAACGGGAAATAACTCACTTTTTAACACTTTATTTCATTCTTTCAATAGTTAATTATGATTCAAAAATCAGATACAATACATTAAACATCCTGAAATATAAAACATCAATAAAAATAATGAATTATTTACATATTACTTACCTCGGTGCAAACTATGGCGAAATTTGCAATTTAGTCCTTAACCTTTTCTTTTCTCCGATCAAGGTCAATTCCTCGTGTTTCTTGATCTATCATAACATATTTAACTCATTTAATACTCACATTATTCAATTTAGTCCAAAAACCACACTATGCGACATTACATTTTTTCCCTCTAACTTTCACAAAATTACGATTTTGCCCCTAGGCTCAAAAATTAAACTTCATCCTATTTTCCTACATTTTAGGACATGCTAAACATTTTTCCCTTCTATGGCAACATCAAATTCTCACTCTAACATGTACTTATGAACATTAGGTATTTTTATCGATTATGTCGTTTTACTCGTTTTTATGTAAAATCGCTTAGCAAAAGTTGTTTGACATAATTTCAGCCTTCATATTCTATAATAAAACATCAAAATAAACACATTTCACCTATGGGTATTTTTCCAAATATGAACCCTAGGTTAAAATATTGCTAGAATAAGCTAAACCGAGTTACCGGGATTCCAAAAACGTAAAGAACATGACAAACGGGGCTTGGATTGACTTACTATGGAGCTTGGAAGCTTGGAAACCCTAGCTATGGAGTCCCCCCTTGAAATTTCGGCCTAAGGAAGAAGATGACAACCTTTTTCCATCTTTTTCCCATTTAATTTCCTTTTTATTACCAAATGACTAAATTACCCTTCATTAAAAACTTTGGTTCTTTCTACCTATATTTGTCCATTTTTGTCCATGAAAGCCTAATGGTATAATTACCATTTAAGGACCTCTACTTCAATTTAAAATTTCATAACAATTGGACACCTCTAACATGTAGAACTCAACTTTTGCACTTTTTACAATTTAGTCCTTTTGACTAAATTGAGTGCCCAAACGTCAAAATTTTCGAATGAGATTTTCACAAAATCATTCCGTGAAATTGTAGACCATAAAAATATAAATAAAATAAAATTTTCAATATCGAATCTGTGGTCCCGAAACCACTATTCTGTTTAGGCATTATTTCGGGATGTTACAATAATGAGTCAACAAGGACTACTTATTGTAACAACCCGAATTTGGGCCTAGTAGAATTGGGCCTATTGGACCTTGGGCATGGGAGTTTTTAAAATTTTTTGAGAACAAGAGAATGACACTAATGCAAGTTGGACCTATTAGGTGAGTGATTTTGGAAGGTTAGGGGGCTTCCATGAAGTCCCGGGTACAAACCTGGGCTTTAGGAAAAATTTTGGTTTTAGGTGAGTAAAACCCTAGGAGTTAGTAAGTAGGCTTTAGGAATAAAATGTTGTAAAAAATGACACAAAAGGAGTTGTGGTCTAGTGGCAAATGGCGCCACATGGAAGACAAGGGAATGACGCCATAGAGGAAGCAAGGGGTCCAAGGTTCAAGTCTTGGCACTTGCATTTCATTTTGATTTATTTTTAAGTGAACTTAGACTTTGGCCCATGGACTTATATTTAGTTGCGCATGATTTTAGACACAAGAGGAGCTTGTGGCCTAGTGGCTAGCGGCGTGGATTAAGTTACAGGGGAGCCTGAGTTCGAATCCCATCGCAAGCAAAAAGGGATATTTATTTTGCTAAGTTGGGATGGCCAGAGTTTGTGTTGGAATTAAACTCTGCTGAAGGAGGGATCCCACATCGGGAAGCTAGCAAGAAGCAAGGTGAGAAGCTGGCTTTAAATAGAGCAATCTATGAGGAGAGTAAGGATACTTTGGTTGGCGTTTGGGCATAGGAGTGTTCGGGGCACGAATCAACTCCAGATTCCTATCAGGTGTGTATTTCACACTACTCTAGCTGTAGAGCGGCAAATGCCGAAATGCCGGTCACACGGCGATGATAACCACACAAGCATACGAGCGCATGTGTGGGGGCTTTGATGCGATAGTTGAGGCCATCATGAGTGTTCTTGTGGGTTTAGGCTGTTTGGGCCTCGATGGGCCATGTGGGGCCAATGGGCCGTGGGCATTTATGAATAAATTATATGATTGTGTAGTAGATATTGGACTAGACTATGTGAATCTCATATCTGTGGCTAGATTTGGGCTAAATGGGCCACACGAGCATGTGGGCCCATTTGGGCCAAGAATGGGCCCTAGGCCCATTCGCATCGTTATCTCTGTTTAGAATACCTTGGTTTACACAATTACTGAAATACCATTGATTTACAAAATTACTGAAATACCCTTGATTTAAAAAATTACTGAAATACCCTCAACTTGTAAATTACCGAAGTACCCTCGGTTTGTAAAATTTCTGAAATCCCTGATTTGTAAAATTATCGAAATACCCTCGGATTGCAAAGTTACCAAAATATCCTTAATTTGTGAAATTATATAAAAACCCCTGATTTGTGAAATTACCGAAATATCCTTAGATTACAAAATTACCGAAATACCCTCAAATTGCAAAATTACTAAAATAACCCTGATTTGTGAAATTACCGAAATACCCTCAGATTTCAAAATTACCAAAATACCCCTGACTTGTGAAATTATCGAAATACTCTAGTTTGCGAAATTACCAAAATACCCTAGTTTGCAAAATTACTAAAATACCCTTTATGGGTAAAGTTACCGAAATACCCTCGACGGGTAAAATTATCGTTTTACCCCTAACTGACTAAATGATTGATTATGTTTGAGATGCACTGCATACATGGATTAGTTATGAGTAGAATTACCAAATTACCCCTGTAGTGTAGGATTACCGAAATACCCTTATAGGGTAAAATGACTATTTTGCCCCTGAGGGTAAAAGACTGATTTTGGTGCCATGATGTGACCGTGATTGTATGACTGTGGTTTAACCGACTTGACTGTAGGCGTGTGTCTGATTTGTTGTTAATATGTATTGAAATGATTGTTACTAAGCATGGCCATTTTGCATACATGTGTAATGATTGAGCATGACATACATGACATACTGCATTGGGTTAGGTTATGCTTATGGAGGAAGTACTGTACAGGTGGCTATGCCATGTTATACTGATTCAGTGGCTCTACCACGATATACTGATTTTAGTGGCTCAGCCACGTATACTATTACCGGCAGCTTTGCTGCGTTGATACTGGCAGCTCGGCTGCGATCTTGATGTGTAGGGCTGGGTGGGTTGACTTGGTCCCCACAAGTGTGTAGGGTTGGTACGGGTGGTGTGATGATTGGACTGGGTTGGGATGCATCCTCATACTGTTGCATACCTATTTATGAGATCTGTCACTGTACTCAGCTTAGGTCGCTTGTTCTATTATTGGTTTGGGCTAGGCCCAATTGATACTGTTATGGGCAATGACCCAAATAATTTTGTAGTGGGCTTTGACCCACGTATGCTCTAATCTGTACTGTACAGTGACTGTTGAAAGGGCTTCGGCCCAGACTGTTTAGGTTTCTGCTTCTGTATATTGACTGTTACTCTGGTAAGGGGATTACACACTAAGTTTTCATAAACTCACCCCGTCTTTAACTGTGCAGGTAATCCTCAGCCTTAGACGGGTCAGAGCTGCGAGGGACTCGAAGGTGATTACACTTCTGATTAGCTTTAAAGTATACGTCCTATTTTTATTTTAGTTTAACTTGTTGGGTTATAAATTTTGTAATAAGGCCTTAAGATTTCTGAACTTTAAGTTTTGGGATTTCATTGATTGTTTTATAATTGCTAGAAGTAGAACACAATTTATCGGAAATAACTACTGTTTTTCAAAATATCACATTCTGCAACTGTTTTAAATTAAGCTTTCAGCAACAAACAAGGTTTTAAAGATAATAATGTTTTCCAAGAATCATTTCTAATAAACCACGTTTTGAAAATAAGCAAGCAAAATCTAAGGTTTTGAATAGCAGAAAGTTTTAAGTTGTAAGAAGGGTTTCTAATGAAAGCATGGTTTTCGAAAAACTCCTCAATGTGACACGCCAGATTCGGGCCTAACTTCTAGGCTGGGTTTGGGGTGTTACATTTATCATCTGACCTCACATCCAGACTGGCTTGGGGTGAAAGTGTTCACGAATGGGCAATACCATTTCTGGGTTAATTCCCACGTTGATAACTTTCCAAGGTTGTTAGGCCTAAGGTTTGTTTCACACTTTTCCTTTCTCAAATAGCTGATACGTTGAGTAACCCTACAAAACAACTAATAGATCATGCCTCCACTCGCTAATCCCCAATAAAAGGACTAGTTTCTCATGGCTTTCATAAACAGTATGGAATAGATGGAATAATAAAACATGGAGAATGAATCGAAGTGGAGAGTTTAAGAAAAGCATGATTTATATAAATAATAACACGAATCCACAGAAGTTGATTGTCTTCACAAATCAGATCTCTTGAAAAAAAAGGAACAAATAAAGTAAACTTTAGAAAACCTAAGAAAGAAAGAAAACAAAACTAAATCTAAAGAAGGAAACTAGGTTAATCCCAAAGGTTTCCATAACATGTGCAAAAGGAGCCTATTTTTAACCTTCAGGTGGACATTGTCCTTAACCCTAGGTCTACTGATGTTCTTGAGCTTTAAGTTTGATTGTATGGACTAAAAGACCCATGCTTCGTGTTTAATTTTCATCCTAGAGTCAACGTTGTGACACACTGTGTAACACCCCTAACCCGTAACCGTTGTCGGAATAGGTTAAGAGGCATTACTTAACTAGTAACTCAGTTCAGAACAATCATTTATCAAATATCATCTCATTTCAGTAAATATCATTCATTCACATTCAATATATATATTTAAATCGAGCATACAAAGCTTAATTTTTGAATTCGAGACTAAATCGGTAACATATAATCAATTTGAGGAAAAGTAGGAAATTTTTTGAATAAGGGTCACACGCCCGTGTGAACAGACCGTGTGCCTAACACAGCTAATAGACACGCCAGTGTCTTAGGCCGTGTGGAAATAGGGCATACATACTAACTTGCATCACACGGCCGAAGAAACGCCCATGTGCCAGGCCGTGTGAAAACTGGAGAGTATACTGACTTAGCAGCACGGCCAAGTCACACGCCCGTGTACTAGGCTGTGTGCCATTTAGGGGGTATACTGACTTGTACCACACGGCTGGTCACACGCCCGTGTGTGAGGCCGTGTGGAGCATACTAACATCAATTTAATTACAACATCAGGGGACACACGGCCGTATAAAGTGACCATGTGTCACACAAGGCTGAGACACACGCCCGTGTGCCTGCCCGTGTGGACAAAAATAGGCTATTTGCAACGCCATTTTGCCACCCTAATTTCACAAACATCCACAAACATAAATGAAAACATTTTTTCAAATCAATAGGTAACCATTCCATAACATTTCATACACATAATATACCAATTCAACTTGGTACTCAATTACATAATTAATACCATGCATAATCCATTTATATATAAACTACATATTAGACATCACTTGTACATTTTCATTCCATCAATTCCTTCCCCAAAACATACCATAATTTAGCACTTATTGATCGTGTCTATCAGAGTCTTAAAAATTTATAAAAAGAATGATCGAGCCTAGAAACTAACTGTGACAACGACTTGAGGCAAGTGCACCTATCGAACAGTAGTATAGCTTAGCGGCAAGACCGTATTGTCGAACCCAAAGGAACCAAAAGTACTAATACTAACTTTCTTTTTATTATTTAGCCTAAGAATTAAAGGAATTTTTATCTAATCTAAACTTAACTAACAACTAAGCTAAAGATGCAAAGACAAAGAGAATGAATTGGGGAAAATAACTTTGGGAAAAACCAATTGATTAAGACAATACCCAAGGAAGAATCCACCTAGACTTCACTTGTTATCTAACTCTGAACCAGACGATTTATTCACTTGACTTGACCCATAGGATTCCCTAATGTATATTAATCCCTCTCTCGAGGAAACTAACGTCTAACCCTAGGTTGATTATTTGAAATCTCTTTCTACTTAAAACCCCTAGAATTGCATTAACTCGATCTATGGACTCCCATATTAGGTTTGACCCTAATCCAGCAAATTTTCGACACCCTATCTCTAGTTGCGCGAGCAACTCCACTTAACTATGCTAGATCTACTCTTAGGTAGGGTCTATTCCTCCTCTACCTAAGCACATTAGTACTTGAATCAATATCCTGAAAATATCATCGCAAGAATTAAGAACACATAGTTAAGAACAAATCAAGTATTTATCATATAGTTCAACAAATGATAACAAGATTCATCTAGGTTTCATCCCCCTCAAGTATCTGAGGGTTTAGTTTATAATGATAAAAGAATACATCTCAAAAGAAAAGATAAAACAAAACATAAAAAAAACCCTAAAACCCCTGAAGGAATTGAAGGAGAGATCCTTCGTCTTGAGTATAACTCCGGCTTCTTGAGATGAATCAACTAGCTTTCTTCGAGTGAATCCCACAATTCTGGCTTCTCTGGCTCGGCTCCTTGGTCTAGCTGGACGCCCCCTGATGGTTGGCCTCTAAGGTGTTTATATAGGCTTTTGGAATGGCTTTCTTCGCCTCTAAGTACCCTAATCCGACTGAAACTCTTCTTTCTCACGTTAGGGACATGCCCATGGCACATGCTCGTGTGAATCGTGGCCAGGCCTTGTTCTAGACTATTAAGGAGGCACAATCGTGTGGTCTTGGGCCTAGGCCGTGTTGATTTCGTGATATGGCCCTTTTACTCTGTTTTGGGCCCGTTTCTCGTTCTTTTCATCCTCCGGTGCTCTTCTGAGTATAAAACATGAAAATAAAGGATTAAGAGCACCAAACTTCACAATTCAAGGCTTAAATCATCCAAAAGTATGCTAAATGTGGGATTAAAATATGTTCATATTTCGGTTTATCAAATACCCCCACACTTAAGTATTTGCTTGTCCTTAAGCAAAATTCTCAACTCACAATTAAAACGAACTTCCTTTATTCATAATTTTCATCAATAATGTTTCATTATAATTCAAAGATAATTCATACATTGATAATTTAACTCAAAGGGTCCTAAAGATTCAAATAATCAAAGTCATACATTTATAGTATGAAAACATAGGCTTTTCCCTTTACCGAAATAATTACCTCTGATTCAGAATTGACAAGAGTTGACATCCTCACTAAAGATTCATTCAAATCACTCAAAGTGTTTAAGGTTCAAAATTAAGCACTCAAAAGTCGAACATGAAAAGTTAATCCCATAGGCTTGCATGAAAATCAAATCTCCACCACTATAATATGAGAAGATACACAAATCAAAAGGTCTTTAACAGGGTTGTAACGGGGCTTGGGTTAAAAGGTGTGGATAAAGGTTGAATTAGAAGGTTAGAATCGAGATTGAATTTGACAATTTACCTAACTAGAAAAAATGAGCTAATCCTAAATAATTACATCAATTGAAAACAAATAATACGAGCTTTTTCTTCAAGATTTGAAATTTAAACATGTAAGCTCACTTAGTAGAACTAATAATGAATATGCTTTTTTTTAAGAACAAATCAAGTAATAACGGATGAATTCAACTACTGGAATAAAATAATTAGGAAACTGATCAATTCAAATCTCGATGTAAGGGTAGTCAAAAGGAATGGTGATAACAAATACAAAGGGTTTTGGGTTAATATTAGTGGGTGAGTCAATAAATGGGTTGTTAGGATCAACGGGGTTCACTAGGGGTTAATTATGAAGGTAGGCTTTAAGTGGAGTAAGTGGGTTAAAACCTAGGTGCCTTTATCATCTCTGTATATCAAATCAATAATGTGGTCTTGACATGTATAATCGAAGCAAGTTCTAGAATAACAAATCAATGTTGACACACTCATAATAAAAAGTGAGCACAAAAGAATGTATGCTCTAAAAGGCTCAAAATCTCACAAGAATTATGGGTTTTTTGATATCAATCTTGTAAATTTCAAACTTCAAGGTAATAATTAGATTCAGGTAGACAACCTAACAACATTTTAATTTTTGAAAATAGACTCATCATGCTTGATTCTCTAGTCTCTTAAAGTTTAAATCATCACTGCACAATTATCAATGACTTAATCCAAAACATATCAAAGAAAATCATGGATTCAAAAGAAATTTCGTTCTAATCATAATATGAGAAGATTACTTAAGAACAAGGCATAATTCAAGGCATAATTCAGGGATTTGAGAATAATGCAGAAAGTTAGGCACTTTCTTGAAATAGATATTTACCCCCACACTTAAGATGTACATTGCCCTCAATATACAAAGATATATATGAAGTTTAAAAGAAAGGGAGAGGTGAAACTTCCTGAATTTGGATGGTTTCCTTGAGTTGGAAGTCCCGTGGTGTGGTGGCTGCTACCGAGCTCTGCGCTAGATGAAGAAATTGGGAAGCTCGTGAAGAAATAGCCAAGAAATATTAATAATAATTCAAAATATACTAAATATATATTTAAAGACAAGAAAGTGAAAGAGAAAGACAATAGAAAGTAAAATAAAATTAAAAGAAAAGATGAATGGACCAAAGAGTCCTTATTGTTAGATGGTTCGCGAGGTGGGTGTGATTTCTAAGGCTGCAGTGGGGTGGCTATGGTCGTGGTCGTGGTGATTCCCTAGCAGCCTTTAGAACCTAAATCAAAGAAAACAAAATAGAATAAATTAAACTAAGTAAAAGAAAAATAAAGAAAAGAAAAATAAAGGAGAAGTGAGAATAAAAAGAGGAGTTAAATGAACTCAAAGGTCCTTTTCCTGTCGAGTTAATGAAGTGGCCGACATGAACTTATGTAGACCGGTCTCACAAAGGGAGACTACGCTAGGATCCTTCCATTTCTTCGAGATGGATGATTGTTAGAACAAGAGTTTAGCTCAGGGCTAAGGAATAAGAATATAGAAGGGGGCAGGAAGATTTGAAGAATGGGGTAGGCGAAAAGAGGGAGGGGGTGGGTTAAATAGATTTTTGATGTCTAGTACATCCCCACGCCCGTGTACCCTGGGCGTGTCAAGTCACACGGCTGTGTCATGCTTCATTTGTTTCTCCCACGCCCATGTGCAGGTCACCACGCCCTTGTTTGGTAAGACAGTGTCGGCCACGGCCGCATCGCACGGCCGTGGTGTTCAGTTGGGGCCCGTGGCTTGAAGATATTTTTCGTCCTGTGTCGTACTATCTCTGCCATGTCAGTACGTACATCCGTAGTATCAACACGGCCACGGCCACGATCGTGTGTAAGGTCGTGTGGTATGGAAGTTTACACATTGTTAGTTTAAAGTTAGGTGCTAAAAAGGAAAAAATAAAAGAAAAAATAAAAATGTAAAAATTAATGGGGTTAGTGCTCTGGTTGCCTCCCGAGAAGTGTTTGTTTATAGTCTTAAGCTAGACTTACCTCTCATTCGCACGTTTATGGTGGTTTGAAGAGTTAAAAGTCCTTCCTCATGTTATCAGTCCTATTACCAGTATGTAATTCGAGTCGAGTAGCATTTACTTTAAAGGTACCGAATGTAAGATTGCTTACCTCGACTATTCCGTATGGGAAAACATTGAGTACCCTAAAAGAGATTTCTTTGTTTGTATTAGGGTCAAGATGGGGTATTCGAAGGTCTACTTTATCTAACAGTACCTGATCTCTGATTTTGAATTTGTTTGTCCCTTGGAGTGGCTTTGGTTCTGCTTCGTGCAATCCTAATTTCTCTTTGAAGTGTGTCTTCCACTCGTCTAGTTCATCGATTTGAAGCCTTCGTTCCTCATCAGTTATTTCCTTGTTGGCATGAGGTCTATGATCTAGCTCAGTTGTGTAGTTTCGCGGTGCTTCCTAAAAAGAAGGTTTAACCGAATGGTTATTAATAGAATTTATATTCTCACCTTGACTACTCGTTGTCCTAGCTGAGTCGAGAGCTTGAAGACTGATTGATTTATCACCTACACAAAGTATGAGTTCTCCTGCACTGACATCAATTTTAGTCCTGGCAGTTACTAAAAAGGGTCTTCCTAAAATTAAGGGGATACTATTGTCCTCATCCATGTATAACACGACAAAGTCTACTGGGAATACTAATTTATCAATTTTCACTAGCACATCTTCAATTATACCCCTAGGAATCCTAATGGTTTTATCAGCTAATTGAATGCTCATCCTAGTTTGTTTGGGTTCCCCTAGACCTAGTTGTTTAAACATTTTATAAGGCATAACATTTATGCTTGCCCCTAAATCAGCCAAAGCATTATCAATAGATAATATACCAATTAAACATGGAATTGTAAAACTCCCTGGATCTTTTAATTTTTGTGGTAGTTTATTTTGTAGCATCGCTGAGCACACTGCGTTTAATTCGATATGCGAATCCTCGTCTAACTTCCGGTTGTTTGTTAAAAGCTCTTTTAAAAATTTCTTTGAATCTGGCATCTGCGAAAGAGCTTGAAGAAACGGTAGGTTAATATGTAATTTCTTTAAAAGTTTAAGAAATTTACCGAATTGTTCATCTGTGTTGCCCTTCTTCATTGCATCAGGATAAGGTATATGAGGTTGATACTCTTCAATTACCGGTTTTGGCTTTTCGTGACTTACCTTAAACTTACCGTTCTCTACCGGCTTCTCTTGGCTTAATTTAGGCTCATCTAACCCTACACTATCCTGAGCTGTTATGGCTTGAAGTTGCTCCTTTGGGTTGGTCTCAGTGTTGCTTGGCAAGCTGCCTTGTGGTCGTTTAGAGATCAGCTTAGCGAGTTGCCCTAACTGGTTCTCGATCCCTTTAATCGATGATTGTTGATTTTTAAGTTTGTTTCGGTGTTTTGAAGACGAGTTTTTGTCACTGTGATGAATTTCGTCAGCATCTCCTCAAGGTTCGGCTTCTTTTCCTGTGGATGGGGCTATTGTTGGAAGTTTTGAGGGGGTTGTTGTCTCTGATTTCCTTGACCGCCCCATGAGAAATTGGGGTGGTTCCTCCAACCTGGATTGTAAGTATTACTATAAGGGTTATTTTGAGATCGAAAATTGTAACCCATATAGTTCATTTGTTCGTTCTCTGCACTCGAGTTGTAAGGTGGATATTCTGTGTTGTTCATCCCTCCTCCATTCGTATCGCACTGCATAACTGGATGTACCTGCAAAGAACCACATAAACCATCAACCTTTTTATTTAACGTTTCTACCTGATTTGATAGCATGGATACTGCGTCGAGGTTGAAAACACTAGCTGCTTTTGTTGGCTTTGTCCTTGTAACTTGCCACTGATAGTTATTCAGTGACATCTCCTCTTTAAATTCGTAAGTAGCCTTAGGTGTTTTATTATTCAGGGTTCCACCGGCGACTGAATCAATCAATTGTCTAGTTGAAGGGTTCACACCGTTGTAAAAAGTTTGGACCTGTAGCCATAAGGGTAATCCATGATGTGGGCATCTACTCAATAGATCTTTGTATCTCTCCCATGCATCATAAAGTGTTTCTAAATCCATCTACACAAAAGAAGAGATATCATTCCTTAACTTGGCCGTTTTGGCCGGCGGAAAATATTTTAACAGAAATTTTTCGGTCATTTGATCCCATGTAGTGATTGACCCTCGTGGAAGAGAATGCAACCACTGTTTAGCTTTTTTCCTCAAGGAAAAGGGAAATAACCGAAGACGGATGGCATCATCAGAAACGCCATTTATTTTAAAGGTATCACAGAATTCTAGAACATTCGCTAAGTGTGTGTTAGGATCCTCATGCTGCAAACCATCAAACTGAACAAACTGTTGTATCATCTGTATAGTGTTAAGTTTCAGTTCAAAATTATTTGCAGCAATAGTAGGTCTAACAATACTTGACTCAGTTCCTGTTAAATTAGGTTTAGCATAATCATACATAGTTTGAGGAGCATGATGTTCGGCTGCCTCTGGAGGTAGCGGATTATTCTCAGCCATCTCTTCGGTGGTATTGATTTCGACTTCTTGCTCTTCTTCTATGTAGTTTAAACTTCGTCTTATTTCTCTACGATTTCTACGAACAATACCTTCAATATCACTGTCGTAAAGTAGGGATCCTGTCGGGTTCCTTCTAGTCATAAACTAGAGGTACCTACCAGAAGAAAAGAAGAAAATTTAGAAAAGTAAAAATAAATTGCAAAAATAAAATAAATATAATATGGCTAAAGTAATAAAAATTAAGCGTTCTTAATATTTCAGTTCCCCGGCAACGACGCCAAAAACTTGATCGTGTCTATCAGAGTCTTAAAAATTTATAAAAAGAATGATCCGGCCTAGAAACTAATTGTGACAACGACTTGAGGCAAGTGCACCTATCGAACAGTAGTATAGCTTAGCGGCAAGATCGGATTGTCGAACCCAAAAGAACCAAAGGTACTAATACTAACTTTCTTTTTATTATTTGGCCTAAGAATTAAAGGAATTTTTATCTAATCTAAAATTAACTAACAGCTAAGCTAAAGATGCAAAGACAAAGAAAATGAATTGGGGAAAATAACTTTGGAAAAAACCAATTGATTAAGACAATACCCGAGGAAGAATCCACGTAGACTACACTTGTTATCTAACTCTGAACCAGCCGATTTATTCACTTGACTTGATCCGTAGGATTCCCTAATGTATATTAATCCCTCTCTCGAGGCAAATAACATCTAACCTTAGGTTGATTAATTGAAATCTCTTTCTAATTAAAACCCCTAGAATTGCATTAACTCGATCTATGGACTCCCATATTAGGTTTGACCCTAATTCGACAAATTTCCGTCACCCTATCTTTAAGCGCGTGAGCAACTCTGCTTAACTATGCTAGATCTACTCTTAGGCAGGGTCTATTCCTCCTCTACCTAAGCACATCAGTACTTGAATCAATATCCCGGAAATATCAACACAAGAATTAAGAACACATAGTTAAGAACAAATCAAGTATTTATCATATAGTTCAGCAAACGATAACAAGATGCATCTAGGTTTTATCCCCCTCAAGTATCTGAGGGTTTAGTTCATAATGATAAAAGAATACATCTCAAAAGAAAAGATAAGACAAAACATAAGAAAACCCTAAAACCCCCTGAAGGAATTGAAGGAGAGATCCTCCGTCTTGAGTATAACTTCGGCTTCTTGAGATGAATCAACTGGCTTTCTTCGAGTGAATCCCACAATTCTGGCCTCTCTGGCTCGGCTCCTTGGCCTAGCTGGACGCACCATGATGATTGGCCTCTAGGGTGTTTATATAGGCTTTTGGAATGGCTTTCTTCGCCTCTAAGTACCCTAATCCGACTGAAACTCTTCTTTCTCACGTTAGGGACACGCCCATGGCACACGCCCGTGTGAATCGTGGCCAGGCCGTGTTCAAGACTATTAAGGAGGCACGACCGTGTGGTCTTGGGCCCAGGCCGTGTTGATTTCGTGATATGGCCCATTTACTCCGTTTTGGGCCCGTTTCTCGTTCTTTTCGTCCTCCGATGCTCTTCTGAGTATAAAACATGAAAACAAAGGATTAAGAGCACCAAATTACACAATTCAAGGCTTAAATCATCCAAAAGTATGCTAAATATGGGATTAAAATATGTTCATATTTGGGTTTATCACTTATACACAACCAAATATGATACCAAAAATAAGCCAAATCACATGGCTTGACTTATACACAAAATATACCATTAACATAATTCTCAAGTAACCATAACTATCACCATTTAAACTAGCCTATACATGCCATATTTACAAAAATTCACAAGTTCCAAAAGTACCAATCAAAAATTGGGTAGTGTGATGAGTACCTCCGACTTGTCCGAAACGAGCGAGCTATCGAACCTCTGTAAAACATAGAAAAAGAAACAGAGTAAGCTTTATAGCTTAGTAAGCCCGTATAATTCAGAATTAAACTTACCATTTATATGATAATTAAGGCAAATAATCAAGATGTATTCAATTCAATTACCAAATGCCTAAACATAAGCATTCAACACAAGTTAGTTACCTAAATACATTAAATCATCCATTATCTCAATACATTGCATTATACTATATTCATATATATTGTACAACATTGGTAACATCTCATTTTCAAACATATAGACAATAATTCATTTGAAAACCGTAACTCATCCGTATAAACAGTATCTATGCTTGTTGAACCTGTTAGAACGTCAAAGGATACTCAGGTGATATACATCAGTAATCCGTCAATTCATTATCATTTTTGCTCTTTCGAGCCATGATCAGTTAGCTCATCCTGAGCTGATGAACAGTAAGCTTTATTGAGCTGAAACGGTAAGCTCTGACGAGCTGAACAGTAAGCTCATACGATCTGAGAACAGTAAGCTCATACAAGCTATGGTGAGTCCAAAACAAATGCAAGAGCTCGACCAAAACGGTAACCCTAGTGACATGTCACTCATATCCTACACATTCATACGGTTCAAACAAGAGTCGATAACCAATAGATTATATCGATAAGGCATTTATATTTCAAGTATATCAATTATTCAATCACATACATTCATTTCAAATATTTACCAACATATAAAAGTTCGATTCTAATTATACGAACTTACCCCGGGTTGCTCGGATGGAAATTATCGTCTATTCGCCAACCTTTCTTTTTCCCCGATCTAGTTCTGGAATTTGCTTATCTTGATCTATAATATATCAAATTTAATCCATTCAATAGTTACTCAATTCAATTAAGCCCATATTTCCTAATTTTGGCAAATTACACATTTGCCCCCAATGTTTTGCATTATTTACAATTTAGTCCTTTTCACATTAAAATTGCAAATTCATGCAATTTGGTACAATTTAGTGCTAGCCAAATTTCCTAAGGACTCCTATCAACCCATGTCTTTCATTATTTCACACTTTTAACCACATAATTTTACATTTTTACAAATTAATCCCTTTTTGTCATTTTTGTCAAAAATCACTTTACAAAACTAGTTTAACTATTAACAGAGATTCAAAATCCATCATCAAACATCAAATAACTCAAATATTCAACAATGGAAATATGTTAAATCTTTAATAGTTTCAAAATCTAAGGTATGGGCTAGCTAGAATACGAAGCAACGATCACAAAAACATAGAAATAATCAAAAATTGACCTAAAACCGTACCTTAATCAAGCTAGGAGTGTCTCGAAATCATGGAATCTTCAAACCCTTATTTTCTTTCTCAATTTCAGCAATATAGATGGAAGATGATGAATAAAATGATTTTGGTTTTATTTATTATAACTTATTAAACATTTTACCAAAATAACCTTAATTAAAATCCTTCAAATATCATGATATTTTGTCCATTAATGTCCATTAAATTTAATTATGGTCTAATTACAACATAAGGACTTCTAGTTTAATGATTCATATCTATTTAATACCTTTAACTAATAGAACATGCATTTTACACCTTACGCGGTTTAATCCTTTTTACCGAATTAAACATTCAAACAGTAAAATTTCTTTACGAAACTTACACACAATAATTCTATCATGCTGTAAACCTTATTAAAATAATAAAATAAATATTTTGACCTAGGATTTGTGGTCCCCAAAACCACTGTTCCAATTTGACTAAAAAACGAGCTGTTACACACCGGGACTTGTGTCGCGACATAGAAGTCAGTATGCTCCTCCTTGGGATGTCTTTAGGGGCATGTCGCGACACCCTTAGTCAGTGTCATGACATCGAAGGCAGTTTCGTACTTTATCCATTCTACTCTCCATGTTGCGACATTAGGTCTCCCATGTTGCAACATAGCATCCAGTATTGGCCTAAAACGCCTTCTAATGGTCTCCTGCACACTCACAAAGTATGTTAGCTCTCTCTAAGGCCTCATTCATCCCTTAAGGTCAATAAAAGACTCAATTCGCACATTTTATTAGATATAAGTAAAACTAAAGAAACTTAATTAAAATATAACATAAATGCTTGTATTCAGGCTCCTTAAGTACGAAAACTAGTTTAATTTTGCTACACTAAATTACGACAGATCATCAGGTAATGACTTTAATTATAACTCAGGAGGTTTGATAACATATGACACCTTTTTTTTCTTTTAGTTCGGGACAATTTGTTCCAGCTGCACCTTGCTCTGCCTCTCCCAGTCAAGTTGGGATACCATGTGATCATTCTTTTGTTCAGCACCATCCCACTCTTCTTTTGCTTCGTAATCATTTAATTCTTCTCCAATTAACTCCAACCAATTGTAGTCTTGTTCTTTGCTTCCAACTTGTTCCAGTTGCCTAGTTTCCACTTCACGACATTCCTCCCAAGTAGATTCATTAGCGCTAAATTTCTGCAATATTTCCATTACGTCCTTCCTCATTTTTGTCCAAATGCTTCCCCCAGTCATAATATCGAATTTTTGTCTATTCTGACTGTCCATGTAACAGCCCGTTTTCGGTCAAATCAAAATAGTGGTTTCAGGACCACAAATCTGAGGTCAAAATAATTATTTTATTATTATTTTAATGTCTACAACATGATATAATGATTGTGTGAAAGTTTCATTAAGAAATTTTACCATTTGGTTGGTCAATTTAATAAAAAAGGCTAAATCGCGTAAAGTGCAAAAGTGTTGTTCTATTAATTAGAGGTATCAAATGCCTATGAAATTAAATAATGGAGGTCCTTATGTAGTAAATATACCATTGGTTGTCTAAGTGGACATTTATGGACATTATAAATGAATTTATAAAGGTTAAAAACTTAAGGTTAAATTAGTAAATAAGTTAATATGTATAATAAAACAAAAAGGAATTAAGGTATCATCTTCTTTAATGTTTGAAACCACCAAAATTAGGGATTGAAAAAAACCATTACAAAGCTTGGAACTTCGGGTATGGTATCTTGAGCATGTAAGTCCATTTTTGGTTCCGTTTTTAATGATTTCTATTTTTTGTGATCCTTTTTTGGTTTCGTTTTTAATGATTTCTATGTTTTTGTGATCGTTGCAGCTAGTACTAGCTAGCCCAGGAACTAATTTGCAAAACTGTTAAAGATTTTGAATTTTCCCATTGATGAATATGTATGAGTTTTGATGATTGATGATAGAAGTCGAAACCATTTTTTTTCTTGAAAAACGAGGTGGACTTTTATTTAAAAAAATGAAAAATGGGAGTCGCCACCAATCCTTTTTTATGAAGTGTGATCGGATCACCTCGTAGTTTGATCGTTTTAATAAAATATTTTGATTTATTATAACAATGATTTTGGTCTACGAAATTTGATAAAACGGGTTCGGGAGTCGGTTACGTGTGAGGAAGGATTAGCACCCTCGCCACGCCCAAAATTGTTACCTAATTGATTAATTAATGTCCTAATGTCGAAAACAAAAAATTTGAAGAGATTTTAAAATATGATCCTTTGCTAAAATATTGCTTAATAGAAAATTTTTCTGAGAAAATGGCATATTTTACGTAAATCGAGAATAAAGAATTATGTCCTGTAAGTTGGGACACAATATCTTAAATCCCCAAAACGAGAATAAATACCGAAAATTTTGTTTATTTTGAAAGACATTCGACTATCCCGGTTTAAAAAGAGAAATCATATTCCGTAAGTTAGAACACAATTTTTTCTTGATTCCCGAGAGATTAAAAACAAAATCATGTTTTTAAAAAAAGGGGATATTCGGTTATTTGGATTTAACGACAAAGTCGAAACCCAGTAAGTTAGGGTATGCCTTTTCGGATTTCCAAATGCGAAACATTGCCTTGTTTAAAAATTTCCTTTTTGAATAATAACAAAGGTGGAATTTAAAACGATATGTATTTATTTTATTATAAAATAGATAAACGTTTATATATAATATGTAGTATGATGATGGTGCAATAATATAAAACTACTAAATGAGGTAAAATATGAGAATAATGAATAGCAAATATATAAATAAATACTACAGTGATAATATAATAATAATAATCATATTATAGGAATAGTAACTCAAAATAAATGAAACAGTTTAGAATAAATGGACATGACATAGAAAAGCCAAGAATAAAAGAAATATTAAAATAAATAAAACGTAGATAATAATGATACTAATAATACAGTATACCAAGAAAAGCACATGGAAAACAAGTACGTAAATATATGTATATATTAATGGTAATAGAATACTAATAATAAATAAGATAATATTAATAACAATAACGTCAAAAAGAAAATTAAAATAAATATTAGATAAAAGAAAAATAAAGACAATTTTAAAATTTAGGAAAAATAAGAAATTATAAATAAATACATAAGTAAATAAATAAATAAAATAAGAAACATAAAAAAATTGAAGTTAAGTAACTAATGATTGAATTGAAATTGAAATAAAATTAGGGGGGCTAAAATCGCAATAAATTAAAATAAAAAAGGCAAATAGGGACTAAAACGAAAAGCGAGAAAGAAGGAGGGGTCATCGGGGAAATTATACCCTTTCCCAAAACGGCACCGTTTACTTTGGGACTAAAATGAAACACGAGTAAAAATATCCGCCAAAATTAAAAGGAAAGAAAAAAATCAAAACGGACTAAATCAAAATAGATGGAAAATGCGAAAGGGCTATCCGCGCAAATAGACCCCCAACACAAAAACACGCGGATCCCTTGGTGGGTCGGGTCGCGTGCGCGGGTCTGGAGTAAAATGGCGCTGTTTTGGCGCTGATGGCCCTGGTGCAAAACGACACCGTTTCGATGCTTTATAAAAGCTATTTTTTTAAAACTTTCATTTGCAACAATTTTTTTTAAAAAAAAATTTGAGGGCTTTCTTCGTTGCTCTCCAGCCCTTCTTTCTCTGGCCCGAGTTTCTGCTGTGCTCCAGCGCCGATCGATGTCGTCCGCCACCGTGTGCGGTAGTCGGACCCCCAGGTACATGTTTTTCCTTTTTTTTATATACTATATTTTAATGTATATGTTTAGTTTTAAAAATATAAAAAAATCTTTATACGTATAGATGAACAGTTTTGAAAAACAATAAAAGGAAGATAAAAAGAAAAATGCAAAAAAAACCTACTATTTTTCGATCGAAAGTTTAATCAATGTTTCTTTCTGTTTTGTATTCGATTGTCTGTTGTCAAAAAAAAAATACAATGTTCATTTGTAGCTTTTATAGCCGAAATAAAATACAATATATTTCTTTTTTTTTTGCTATTGTTGTTTGTGTCCTTTGCAGGTACGTGGCGTGCGGTGGGCGGAGGTACGGAGGCCATATGGTGGTGACGTGGAGGCACGACGTGGCAGCAGGTTTGGAGGCGTGCGGTGCAAAATGGTAGCCCTAGGGTTTCTGTTTTCAGATTTTGATTTAGGTTTTGGGCCATTTTGGGCCTAGAGATTAGTTGGGTATTATTTTTTTGGGGCATGTATTGGGTTTGCAAAAAGGATTGTTAAATTTGGACTTTTATTTATTATTTGGGTTTTGTTTTCTAAACTGGGCCAGGCCAAAATTGGCCTATTACAGCTGCCCCTCTTTGCTCGTTGACGTGTAACGGAAACGAAGCAAAAACTTTTAAAGGGCCAATTTTGCCTGGTCTTGCCGAGCCTTGACTTCTTTGGTGCTTCAATCCTTCAAATAGCCTTGCTCTAACCCACTGCAACTTCAGAGGTATAGGAATTGGTGCTTCGATCCGCTCATCTGCAACTTTAGGGAGATAAAACTATTAGCTTGAATCTACTCCACCGTAACTGCTTCACTGCAACCTCAGGGAGATACGGATTGGTAATTTCGATCTACTCCACTGCAACTTCAGGGAGATAAGGTTTGCTGTCTTCAGTTTGCTCCACTGAAACTTCAGGGAGATAAGGTTTGCCATGATCTGCTCTACTGCAACTTCAGAGAGATAAGATTTGTGGCTTCGATATGCTCCACTGCAACTTCAGGGAGATAAGATTTGCCATGATAGATTTGATCCGACCTACTGCAACTTCAGAGGTATAGGACTTGTAATTCGTAGCTTAAATCTGTTTCGCTGTAACTTCAGGGAAATAAGATTTGTTGTCTTCAGTCTGCTCCACTACAACTTCAGGGAGATAAGACTTGTAATTTTAACCTGCTCCACTGCAACTTCAGGGATATTAGGCTTGCCACGATCTGCTCTACTGCAACTTCAGAGAGATAAGATCTATAATTTATAGCTTCAATCTGTTCCACTGCAACTTCAGGGAAATAAGATTTGTGGCTTCGATCTGCTCCACTGCAACTTCAGTAAGATAAGATTCGCCATGATAGATTTGATCCTACCTACTGTAACTTCAGAGGTATAGGACTTGTAATTCGTAGCTTAAATCTGTTCCGCTGCAACTTCAGGGAAATAAGATTTGCTATCTTCAGGGAAATAAGATTTGCTATCTTCAGTCTGCTCCACTGCAACTTCAGGGAGATAAGACTTGTAACTTCAACCTGCTCCACTGCAACTTCAGGGAGATGAGGTTTTCCATGATCTGCTCTACTGTAACTTTAGAGAGATAAGATCTGCGGCTTCGATCTGCTCACTGCAACTTCAGTAAGATAAGATTCACTATATTCAGTCTGCTCCACTGCAACTTTAGGGAGATAAGACTTGTAACTTCATTGGTTTATTGCACCATTCTCTAGGTAACACGACCTATAAATTTCGTTTCATGGGCTTATTTTTGTGGCAAATGATTAGGAAGTTGATAAACCATAAAAGTAACACATTTTAATCCCACGCTTAACGTGTTTTTGGATGTTTACTTATAGAATTTAGTGAATTCGATGCTCTTAATCCTTTAAATTCATGTCTCTATACTTAGGAGAGCATAGGGGAGTGAAAGGAACAGACAACTGGCCAAAATCGGACAAAATGAGCCATCTTAAGGATCCAAACAGCCAAAGCCTGCACCACACAGACTGTTCACACGGGCTGGACACACGCCTATGTGCCAGCCCGTGTCGATCGAGAGCCATGCAAATTCTCACACGGCCTGGGCCTCATCACACGGGTTGATCATACGCCCGTGTCCCTATAGTACCCTGCTTTGTTTTCACGCAGAAAAAGCTAATTTTTAGGGTTTCTAAGCCTTCTAAAGTATATAAATACACATTAGAGGGAGACCTAAAGGGGGCACAGAGAGTAGAACGAAGAAATTACTCGAAGGAAGCCATCGGAATCATCTAGAAGGCAGATTCACTCCAAGATTGAAGATCTCCATCAAGTTCTTTAGAAGTTTTTGGGTTCTTTATGTCTTGTTGTTTTCTTAACTCTATGATGTTTTCCTTTTACGTTATGAACTAAACTCCCTAAATACCTAGGGAGGATGAAACCTAGATGAATCTTATTATTTAATAAATTTGAATTACGTGATAAATACTTGATCTTGTTCTTAATTATGTATTCTTAATCCTTATTTTGATGTTTTCAAGAATATTAATTCAAGTTTAATATGCTTATTCAGTGGAGCAAAAGTCCTTGTTTAAAAGAAGATCCAACATAATTAAGTGGAGTTGATTGCAATCCTAGAAATAGGACGACATAAATCTGTCAGATTAGAGTCAAATCTAATAAGGGAATCCATAGATCGAGTTAATGCGACGATAGGGGTTTTAATTAGAAAGAGATTTCAATTAATCAAACTAGAGTCAGTTGTTCTTAGTCTTGAAAGAGATATTAACATAATTTAGGCATTTCTACGGATCAAGTCAAGTGAATAAATCATTTAATTCAGAGTCAAAGTAATAAGTGAAGTCTAGGGGGATTCTTCCTTGGGATTGTTTTTATTCATTCAATTATTCTCTTCACTCTCTGTCGCGTTCATAGTCATTTAGTTAGTCGATTAATTAGTTAATAAATCCCCTTAATTATTAGGCTAGATAATAAAAAGATAGTTAATACTAGTCATTTTAGTCCTTGAGGATACGATATTCCGGACTCACCACAACTATACTACTGTTTGATAGGTGCGCTTGCTTTTGTTGAAATATTAGTTAGTTTCGAGCCCATCAGAAGTCATGATCGGAATGAATCAAATACTCCTATTTGGACGTGTACGAATGATGTTTGCATGAATGCAGAATGTCATTTTTTCGAGAATGATCCCTTTTTGATGCTTAGGTTGTCATTGCTCATCATTCATCAAGATTCTATCACTGATATGCTACCATGCCTTCTTATTTAGCTAGTATCTTTGACAGAAGATCTAGAAAAATAGTCATAATTTGGACTATTCTTTCTCAAATGTTTTTTTTAACTCATGAATCTGGTCAGTTCTGACTAATGGTTCTGTTTCAGGTTTTCGTACTATTTAGAAGCTTCCAGAGTAATATGCAAAACTCCTTTTGCTTGAGTATTATTGGTCCAACTGAAAAAGATTATCACAATGGACAAGATGAAATTTTATTGGGAGCAAAGCTCGAAAATTAATCAAGATAGCAAATTTTACTAAGATTCAAAATGAATAAAGTGAAAATATGTACCCCAGATATCTCAGCATGAGCTTCTCCGCACAAAAATTCTTGAGGATCCTTTGAACTTGATATGTGTTTAGAAGAACTGGAGTACTTTATTGATGCCCCAAGATGTAGCATCATTCCTTCTTGTTAATTCGGAGAAGGCAAGACTACCGCATGCCTCACATTCGATCAAAATTTGAATTGCTCTTTCTTGGGTTTTCAATTCAAAACCCCCTTTGGTCTCAAGGCGCCCTTTGCGGGTTTTGGCCCTGGCCTCTCCTTTTTCCTTTCTTTTTTTTTATTTAGTGTGGGTGTTCTTAATTGGATCAGAATTCACTGGATTAGGTAGAGTCTTGCCATCCATGTCAGTTGATATCAATGCTCCTCCAGGGAAGGCCTTCTTTACCACATAAGGTCCTTCCTAATTTGGTATCCATTTTCCTCTGAAATCTTTTTATATGGGAAGGATCCTTTTCAAAACTAGGTCCCTCTCATGGAATTCTCTAGGACGAACCTTTTCGTCATAATCTCGGATAGCTTTCAACCTCTTTTCTTCAATCAGGTTTACTTGATCATATTGAAATTAGATCTATTCTATTTTAGCCAACTTTAACTCTGGAAAAACTCGGAGGGAATAAATCTTGACTTCAATGGGCAAAGCCGCCTCTATTCCATAAATCAATGAAAAAAGAGTTGCCCCGGTGGGGGTCCTAACAGACGTTCGACAAGCACAAATGCCAATCTTCCTGAGTCTCAATCATTTTTCCCGCGATCCCTCTTTTTTTTTACCGTTCGTTTTGGGGCGATACGGTGTTTAATCTTGAATAGACTACAAACTTCTGATGGCGCACTGTTGCTCAAATTTAATCATCGTCAGATATGATCCCTTTTTGGGATTCCATACCGACATAGAATTTGCTGACTGTCGACTTTGTGACATCGACATATGAAGCATCTTTCGCCCACTTGGTGAAGTAATCGGCAACCACAAAGATGAGTCGATACCCGTTAGAAGCTTTTGGCATGATCGGCCTACTGACATCCATGCCCACATATAGAAAGGCCATAGATTCCACTGAATATTTGTAAGGTGGGATCTATTTCTCATCTTGTTCTACTATCCTTCACAAATCAGAAAATGAGCTGCAGTCTCGGTCATCTTCAAAATCCTGATGTTCTTCTAGACACATATCTTGCTCAAAAGGAGGTTCTGAGTCAATAGCAGTGTTGCTCATATTATTGATATCTGGAGACCTGTTACAGGGATCAAGAAAGATTCGAAGAATAAAAGAATCTAAGAATTTTTAATTGTGTGGTACGATTATGAATGAAATGGAAACAATAAAAGAATATTTCCTTGACGTGAAACAAAGATGCATTCTATTGAAATAAAGATACTGGACATAAGCCTATTTCACAAAAGGATTCTTATTGCTCCTAGGCTTAAAGCAATAA
Organism: Gossypium australe; assembly: GCA_005393395.2. Lineage (NCBI taxonomy): Eukaryota > Viridiplantae > Streptophyta > Magnoliopsida > Malvales > Malvaceae > Gossypium > Gossypium australe. The sequence continues at coordinate 42,562,464 of CM016625.1, read as the reverse complement.
GCATGTTTTGGACATTACTCCGAATTGACTTTAAAAAATACAGGGATCTCTTCCATAGTCCCATTGCTCAAAACATTCCCAGGTACGCAAGGGCAAATTCCTAATGAATTCTCTTCTCTGGCTCCCTCTTTGGATACGGTGTTAATGTTCAGATTTCCCAACATTCCTTCTGACCTTTGACTTCTTCAAGAAATTCCAACTCTTTATTATCCATTAGGCTCTGCACCAAAGCTTTGAATTCAGCGCAGTCTTGGATTTCATGACCTTTTTCAGTGTGGAATTTACAGTAGCTCCTCATCCCTTTGGGTGTCTCCTCCGAATTCTGAATGATTAATCCTATGTCTATCATTTGTTTCAAAACCCATTTCAATGGGGTTTTTACTTTTGTAATATTCTTATTGATTCTCTTCCTCATATTCTCGATTATCGCAATTACCCCCTTATCAGTATGGTTGGGTAATGGATTTTCTACACCCAATAGATTGTCAAATTTCACAATGCCCATTCTGATGAGCCTTTCGATTAACTTTTTGAAAGTGGTGTAGTTTTCTATCGAGTGTCCTGTGGTTCTTGCGTGGTATTCGCATTGGGCGTTCGCGTCATACCATTTGGGGAATGGAGGCTGCATTGGTTTCGAGTAGAACGGAGATACCACATGGGCATTAAACAGATTTTGGTACAACTCCCTATACGTCATGGGGATGGAAGTGAACTGGAGTTTTTCTAAGTTCGGCCTCGAGTTGGATTCTTGCCTTGAAGGACCTTGATGGCTGGTGGTTACGGCCCTCGGCTGGCCTATAGTGATTGGCTTGGGATACCTTTTACTAATCACGCTCACGTTATCCACTTCATTTTCATTTTTCTTCAGGGTTGACCTTTTGGTACTTTCCCTTGCGTCTATCTTCCCACTCCTTATGGCGTTTTCAATCATCTCACCGGACATTACTATATCTAACACATATGGTTAATGAACTAGGCTTTTAGAGTGTTGATGAAAAGCATCGTGGTTTCTTTCTCTAGAAGAGGTGGTTGGACTTGCTTCGCCACCTCTCTCCATCTTGGGGCATATTGCCTGAAGCTCTCATTCTGCTTCTTTTCCATGTTTTGTAAAGTAATTCTATCAGGAGTCATATCCATCACATGACTATACTGCTTCATGAATGCTTGTGCTAAGTCTCTCCAAGAACCAATCCTAGTATGGCTCAATTGGTTGTACCATTTGGATGCTGCTCCCACCAGACTATTTTGGAAGCAATGTATTAGTAGTTGATCATTGTTAACATACCCAGTCATCCATCTGCAAAACATGGTGATGTGAGCTTCAGGTCAATTGGCCTCATGGTACTTTTCAAATTCTGGCATTTTGAACTTGTAGGGAAGCACTAGATATGGGACCAAACTTAGATACTTAGCATCGATTCCATGCTGACTATCAGCATTTTCCATTGCCTTGAATTTTTCCTCCAGACATTTACATCGGTCCTCTAACTGCTTTGGCAATTCGGTCCTTGCCCTTTCCTTTTCTGCCACTTCATCAAGGTCAGGGATAACAGGATTAGTTGGGTTATCCCCTGGGTTAGAACCTGATCCAGCTTGAAAGCTCATCGGTACCGAAACACCATCCTAAAATTGTTGAGGCCTAAGCGTGATGGATGTTTTTCGAGGGTAGACCTCAGGTTGTGTCTGTGTTTTTGTTGGAGTAAAAACCAAGAGGATAGAGAGGTTCCTCATTATCTTCTCCAGCATTAACCATGGGCCCCTTTCCTTTATCTATTCCTCCAGTCAGCAGTTGGGTCAAATGAGTCATCATATTTCTTTGGGACTCCAACATTCAGTCCATCATGCCTTGCTGGATTTTAGCCAGTTGCTTTTGCATTTGCAATTTTAGTTGATCTTGTATCTCTTTTTGGAGTTATTCAAGTCTTTCCAATCTTTGATCCATGTCTTTTGTCTTTGCTCGGGTATCGTAATGATGTTTGGTTAGTAAGTTTTTGTTGGTTTCCAGATTAACTCTGAAATGATTTTAACCAATTAGGGTTTTTCTATGAAATTTAATACACATGATGTGATGTAATGCGAATGCATACGAATGCAAAAAGGCGTCGATTCTGATTCAATTTCATTTAGAAAACTTTACTAGAAAATAAGATTCTTTACATAAAATGGATTACAGATATGGCTTTGCCCTAATGCTCAAAGTTTTAACTTTCCTAAGCAACGAAGCTAACTCTTGACCTCGATCTCATTCTAGCTCATACTTCACGCTTACCATGTCAGCTTGAATTGCCAAGGTCTGTAAATGATCGGCTACCTCTCGAATCTGAGCCACGGTCTCGCCCATAATGTAATCTTTTTTCCTAACTTGATTCTGAGAATGGTGAAGCTGTTCCTTCCAACGTTCTTCACTTACCTCAAGAATCTCTACCCGGAGCTCACAGTTTTGTAATGCATACTCTAGTTCTTCTATCTTTCCTTTCATTTCTTCAATCTTGTTCAAACTTGCCCTTAACTCAACTGCAGAATTATGATTTCTATGCTGATGAAGTAATTTTTCAAGTTCTACCACTCTAGCCTTTAATTCTCTTTTGTCATTTTGGGTTTCTAACAAACTCCTTTCTAGGGCCTCTTTCTGTGCCTGAGCCTCCTGGAATTTTCTCTCCCACCGTTCGGCTTTGGTTCTTTCTTCTTGGATCTCTTGTCGCCATTGCTTCGACATTTTTCCCAATCTGGCGATTCTCATCGATAGACGTAATTTTTTGTAATACATCTTCAGACTAACCAAGTCTTCCTCGGCTTTATTCTTTCTTTTCCTTAATTTCTTGACCTCTACTTTTCAACATCATCATCTAACCTTAAATGCATCTTTTCTTCCTCCAATTGTTTTATCTTCTTTTCAAGTTCCAAATTCCTCCTCTCGAAGTCTTGCTTTATGATTTCTAGTTCTGACAGGATCACTTGTAAGTACTTTTCCATCGGTCGAATGCCTTCTAAATTCAGCCTGGGATATTATCATTAATTCTTTTACTCCACCATCCACTATAGTCGGGAGTCGTCATTGAACCTACTGCCAGCCTTTTCATTCGACGAGTTTGATACCAAGCATTAGAAATCTCCTTTACCCTTTTTCTTGTAGTTATCTCCCCTGTACGAAAACTCACATTGAGCTACCCTATACGTTGCCGGTATGAACTGTCTTGATATGTATTGCCTCAATACGAGCAAAGGAGCATACCCAACGGCTCTCCAAATCCCAAGTAAAGGGACCCAGTCAAAACTCCCACATCGGTAAAGAATTTCGTTGAGAATCAACCAATGAGCTTTCCACTCGACATCTTCTTCCTGAAGATTTTGGAGGAGCGCTATCCAATTTTCCTCTGATATGTCATCCATTCTTGGTGTGGCCACTATCTCCTTTAATGGGGAGTAATTCTTGGAGAAAACCCGATAAGAAACCTTATCCACCTTCCAGAAATAACTGTGGAACCAAGTTAACAACAACTGCGTGCACCCTATAAATCTACCCTCACTTGCCCTTCTACATGTGTTCAAAGAACTAAATGTCTCGGCCAAGATTGTAGGAACAGGTGTAACCCCTTTATCAAATCGATCAAAGAGATCTAAGACCGCCTCATCTACATACCCTAATGCCCTAGGGAAGATCATTAGTCAGTAGATGCTTAAAGCAAACACATCGACTCTCTTTTTCGTATCAGGATGCGCTAGCATCAAATCTCTCAAATTCTTCCATGGGATGCACTTACACTCACCTTTTTGCTTGATCATAGCTGTAATCCACTGTTTGTTCATTCTTGTAATGTTCATTAATTTCTTCCAAAAGGTCGGGACATAAGCTATTCTAGAATAAGCTTTATCGACTTGAACCTTTGGACAACGTAGTAGGGCTGTATATTCTTCCATAGTGGGGACAAAATCTACCCTCCCAAAGGTAAAGCAACTGTATGCAAGGTTACAATACTGAGCGAGGGTCCGAAATAAATGCTCGTCTACCTTGATGTCGAGTAGATACGGCAAATCCGCATAATTGTAGTAGAACAACTGCTTGGTCTCATCGTTCCACTGATCTCATATCTCTTTTAATTCCTAAAGGTTATTTTGCGTCACGCTGATACGGGTGTAGTCCCATAATTCTGACGTGTATCCCACGGCTACACTATCCCCTTTCACTAATTGCATTTTCTCTGACCACATACGGACAGCCGCATTATCTTCCACTTTATCAAAAAATTCGTTCTCCACAATAAGCTCTCTAATTTAGTAATCAAACGTGAATCGACACTTTTTCAAATATGAAATGACATGCAAACATAGCAAAGACACAATAAGTCAGTACAATATACAAAAAAAAAAACTCAAATCAAATGAAAGAGAATCAAGCACCTATCTAGGTAACCTCTAGGGTTTGGCGTAGTACTATCTAGGGTGGGCTCCTAAGGTCTTCTACATGTGGTTTGGTTCTAAAGTTGAGGTACCCGAACCAGCAGATTCCTCGAACCTTACCCATTATAGGCTCATACGGACCGAGTTCAGTTCAGGGGAATACATTTCCCTATGGCTGCACGGAGATGAAAATCTCACGAAGACATAAGTACGGATGTATCCCGAAAGTGATCCACTATCCTTCACGGAGGTGAAAACCTCACGAAGGAGTAGCTTCTCACTCCCACTTAAAAGGGGTAAAATCGACCGACTTATGCAATGCAAAAAATGCTGAGACACATTAACAGATTTAAACCAACAAAGCAAACATATTATGATGAAAATCAAGCAAATGATGTATAAAATGGAGCAATCGTAAATTTAAAACAGATTTTTGATTTTTCGAAAAAAGACAAAAATTAATCAATTTATGGCTCGACTCTCTTCGATCTCCCCAGTAGAGTAACCAAGCTATCAAAACCATTTTTTTTTTCAAAAACAGGGTCGACTTTTATTTAAAAAACAAAAAATGGGAGTCGCCACCAATCTTTTTTTATGAGGTGTGATCGGATCACCTCGTAGTTTGATTGTTTTAATAAAATCTTTTGATTTATTAAATCAATGATTTTGGTCTATGAAATTCGAGAAAACGGGTTCGAGAGTCGGTTACGTGCGAGGAAGGATTAGCACCCTCGTCAAGCCCAAAATTGGTGCCTAATTGATTAATTAATGTCCTAATGTCGAAAATTGAAAATTTGAAGAGATTTTAAAAATACAATCCTTTGCTAAAATACTGCTTAATAGAAAATTTTTCTAAGAAGAGGGCATATTTCACGTAAATTGAGAATAAAGAATTATGTCTCGTAAGTTGGGACACAATATCTTAAACCCCCGAAACGAGAATAAATACTGAAAAATTTGTTTATTTTGAAAGACATTAGACTATCTCAGTTTAAAAAGAGAAATCATATTCCTTAAATTAGAACACAATTTTTTCTTGATTCCCAAGATATTAAAAAAAATCATGTATTTAAAAAAGGGGGATATTCGATTATTTGGATTTAACGAGAAAGTCGAAACCTAGTAAGTTAGGGTACGCCTTTTCGGATTTCCAAATGTGGAACATTGCCTTGTTTAAAAATTTCCTTTTTAAATAATAACAAAGGTAGTATTTAAAACGATATGTACTTATTTTATTATAAAATAGATAAACGTTTAAATATAATATGTAGTATGATGATGGTGCAATAATATAAAACTATTAAATGAGGTAAAATATGAGAATAATGAATAGCAAATAAATAAATAAATACTACAGTGATAATATATAATAATAATCATATTATAGGAATAGTAACTCAAAATAAATGAAATAGTTTAGAATAAATGGACATGACATAGAAAAGCCAAGAATAAAAGAAATATTAAAATAAATAAAACATAGATAATAATGATACTAATAATATAGTATACCAACAAAAGCACATGTAAAACAAGTATGTAAATATATGTATATATTAATGGTAATGGAATATTAATAATAAATAAGATAATATTAATAACAATAACGACAAAAATAAACTAAAATAAATAGTCAATAAAAGAAAATAAAGACAATTTTTAAAATTTAGGAAAAACAATAAATTATAAATAAATACATAAGTAAATAAATAAATAAAATAAGAAACATAAAAAAATTGAAGTTAAGTAACTAAGGATTGAATTGAAATCGAAATAAAATTAGGGGGCTAAAATTTAATAAATTAAAATAAAAAAAGCCAAACAGGGACTAAAATGACAAGCGCGAAAGAAGGAGGGGTCATCGGGGAAACTATTCCCTTTCCCAAAACGACGCCGTTTACTTTGGGACAAAAATGAAACACGAGTAAAAATATGCGCCAAAATTAAAAGGAAAGAAAAAAATCATAAGGGACTAAATCAAAACATATGGAAAATACGGAAGGGCTATCCGCGCAAATAGACCCCCAACACAAAAACACGCGGATTCCCTGGCAGGTAGGGTCGCGTGCGCGGGTTTGGAGTAAAACGGCGTCGTTTGGCACTGTGGCCCTGTGTAAAACGGCATCGTTTCGATCCTTATAAAAGCTTTTTTTTAAAACTTTCATTTGCAGCATTTTTTAAAAAAAATTGAGAGCTTTCTTTTTTGCTCTTCAGCCATCCTCTCTGGTCCGAGTTCCGGCCGTGCTCCGGCGCCAATCGACGCCGTCTGTCGCCGTCAACTCTGCCGTGTGCGGTAGTCGGACCCCCCAGATACATTTTTTTTTCATTTTTTTATATATACTATATTTTAATGTATGTGTTTAGTTTTAAAAAATATAAAAAACTCTTTATACGTATAGATGAACAGTTTCGAAAAAAAATAAAGAAAGAAAGAAAAGGAAGATAAAAAGAAAAATGCAAAAGAAACCTACTATTTTTCGTTCGAAAGTTTAATCAATGTTTCTTTCTGTTTTGTATTCGATTGTCTATTGTAAAAAAAATACAATGTTCATTTGTGGCTTTTATAGCCGAAATAAAATACAATATATTTCTTGTTTTTTTTCTACTGTTGTTTGTGTCATTTGCAGGTACGTATTGTGCGATGGGCGAAGGTACGGAGGCCATACAGTGGTGACGTAGAGGCGCGAGGTGGCAGCAGGCTTAGAGGCGTGCGACGCAAAAAGGGTAGCCCTAGGGTTTCTGTTTTCTAATTTTGGTTTAGGTTTTGGGACATTTTGGGCCTAGGGTTTAGTTGGGTATTATTTTTTGGGCCTGTATTGGGTTTGTAAAAAGGACTGTTAAATTTGGACTTTTATTTATTATTTGGGTTTATTTTATAAACTGCGCCAGGCCAAAATTGGCCTATTACAATATATTTTGAATGTTTGTTGATAGTTAAACAAGTTTTGTAAAGTGATTTTGAGTAAAAATGTAAAATAGGGATTTATTTGTAAAAATGTGAAAATGTGGGGTTAAATGTGTGAATAAATGAGAAATATGGGCTAATATGAGTACTAGAGAAATTTGACTAGCATGGGTTGTAATTAAATTGCATGAATTTGTGATTTTATGAAATAAGGAGTAAATTGTAAAAGATGTGAAATATTAGGGGCAATTGTGTAAAAATGCCTTAAAGTGAAATTTGGACTGAATTGAATAAATGGATGATTAAATGAGTTGAATTTGATATTATATAGATCAAGAAAAGGAAAATACGGACTTAGATCGGGGGAAGAACAAGGTTTCAGATTAATTGACCCGCGTTATCATTTTTACATCCGAGGTAAGTTCGTATGTAATAAGCATTGTTATAATTATGCTTTAAATGCTTTAATATTGCATAAATTGTGTATATGAGACTACAGTCATGTTTGAAGACAATTCTGCTATGTATGGCACTTAGTGTGCGATTCGAGATAGCTACGGCTATGTATGGCACTTAGTGTGCGTTTCGAGATAGCTACGGCTATGTATGGCACTAAGTGTGCAATTCAAGATAGCTTCGGCTATATATGGCTCTTAGTGTGCGAGATTAAAATAGCTTTGGCTATGTGTGGCACTTAGTGTGTGAGATTTTGAGTATTCGACATTAATTCGAATAGGTATGAGTTGGTTATGGATTGGTGCAGGTAACATGAATCGTATGAGCTTTAAATCGAAGAAAGTATGAAGTATGCATATAATCTTATGAGTAAAGATGTGAAAGGTTTGTTAGTTAAAACAAGTTACATATTGATATATTCAAATTGTTGAATTGTGAATTTATGATTAGTTCGAGTTGATTTCATACGAGCTTACTAAGCTATAAAACTTACTTTGTGTACCTCTTTGTGTTTTATAGTGATTTCAAAGCTAGCTCGAATTCGGGAATCATCGGAGATATCGTCACACTATCCAACCATCACTTTGGTACTTTTAAGCTTATAGTTTGGTCATATGGCACGTATAGGAATATGGTCATTTTAATAAGTATTTTAGTAGTGACTTTTTCCATTTGAGTTGGCTTATGAATGCCTATATTTTGGTTTGTATATATAGCCATGTGAGTTGGCTTATATAGATGATTTTGATAATGTATATAAGTGTGTAAATGACCTTTGTTTTGAGTTTGGTAATTTTCCTAAATATGCTAATTGTGATGGGTAGATTTTGAATTAGTATTTGGAGTATGAAATAGCCCATGTTAGATGAATGAGATGTTGGTTATATTAGGTAAATAAATGCATGTTTGGATGTGTCCATATTGATGAATTGAGATTGTGAATATTGGTATGTTTTGGAAAACATGGTGGAATATAGTGTGTATTGTATTTGTTGGTATTGAAATGGTACGAAATATGTTTGATTGAGGTTTTTTAAATGCTTATAAGTGTTATGTTTTGGTAACATTGAAATTGGTATAGGTGTATATAAGTTTGAGTGGCAAATTGGCTTGGAAAATAGCCTATTTTTGTCCACACGGGCGTATGTCTCGGCCGTGTGTGACACACGGTCATGTTACACGGCCGTGTGTCCCCTGGAGTTGAAATTGAATTGAAGTCAGTATGCTCCACACGGTCTCACACACGGGCATGTGACTTGGCCGTATTGCATAAGTCAGAATACTTTACAGGTTTGACACAGCCTGGCACATGGGCGTGTATGGCCACTTCGAAGGGCACACGGCTAGACACTCGGGCGTGTGGTTGGCTGTGTGACCCCAGTCAGTAAGCTCACTTGTTTGGAAACGGGTAATACACAGGCTGGGACACGGCCATGTACTTCCATTTTGAATGTCCACACGACTTGAGACACGGGCGTGTCTGGTGGCCGTGTGAGACACACGGCCTGGCCATACGGGCGTATGTCCCCTGTTTTGCGAAAAATTTTCTAATTGTTGAAAAACTTCCCGGGTTATCAATTTAGTCTCGAACCACTCCCAATGCATGTTTAGGGCCTCATAGGCTCGTATTAGGGGTAAATTGATTGTGATTGAATGATGATTGTATGTATTGATTAAATGTATGAGAAAAGTATGTCTAAATGTGTTGTAAGTTCGGTAATGCTCTGCAACCCTATTTCGGTGTTGAATACGGGCAAAGGGTGTTACAGTCCAACCCATAGTAAAAATTTTGAATTTGAACCGCGAAGTGTATACCCCCGCTTAACATGGATTTGAGGATTATCTTAAACCTCTCCCATGCCTACCTTAATGTTTCAGTGGTACTTTGCTTGGAATAAAACAATTGTGTGTAAATACTCAATACCTTGGCCATGGGCAATACTTGGCGAAGAAATAGTTGCACAAACTCAGTCCAAGTATTAATGGTGTCTGGGGGAAGTGCTTCTAACCACATTTTTGCCTTCCCATCCAATGCAGATGGAATTAATAATAACCTGCATAAGTAACAGTATTGCATATATGATCAAATCTCCATAGAAATGCCATGGTATCCTCAGTTTTATGATCAGTGAATCTAACATTATTAGAAATCCATGTTAGTAAAGTAGGGTTTAATTCAAAAAGTGAGCTATGAATGACGGGATGAGAAATGCTAGACCATAGCTAGTCTACATCATACAATGTCCCTAATACCTTTATAATTTTGTTAGTAGCTATTTATTGCTAAACGAATCGTATCTATAACCTAAAAATTTCTTAATTATTCTTACTAAAGTGCAAAAACTAAAATTGAACTAGTGATGTTGCCTCCCCGGTAATGGCGCCAACAACTTGACCGCCTTCGGATGTACTAATGTCCAGAGTGTGAATAATGTAGCAAAAGATAAATATAAATGAGGTGGTATCTACAAGTATACAAGTCAGGTTGTAATATAGTTACAACGGAGTAGGTTAGTACTCCTAGGATTGTACCCAAATGAGGCTAGTACTAGATCAATTTTAACCTAGACACCAAAAGATCTAATTAGTACTTGAAATAGTTATATTACGAAAATATAGATAATCAGGATTTTTAGGGTTTTTTTTATAATAATAGTAATAAGAAGTAAATAAGTATCGAGAAATTAAAAAGCGAAATTGATCAAATCTGATTATGGGTGATCAGCTTGCTTCAGTAATCTTCATCAACTGTCACTTCGAGTTCCTCGTCAATCAACTAGTCGATATCCTAGCTGGATCTTCCGATACATCCACTAGAATAATGAATCAATAAGGACTACTTATCTTTCGACCTCACAATCTAGACTGATTTGGGGTTAAAGTGTTCATAGATAGGCCATACCAATTTTGGGTTAATTCCAACCTTGATAACTTCCTAGGGTCATCAAGCCTAAAGTTTAGGTTCTTCCTTTCTCAAACAGTTGATCCGTTGAGTAACCCTACAAAACAGTTAGTAGATCATACCTCCACTCGCTAATCCCCCATAGAGGGATTAGTTTCTCATGATTTTCATAAACAATATAATATTGATATAACACGTAAACATGATAATTGAATCAAAAGTATGAAGTTTAAGACCAATTTTTATTATGAAAAAGAATGAATCTACAAAGCTTTATCGCATCCACAAAACCAATCTTCTGAAATAAAACAAAGAACAATACTGAAAAAAATATAAAACTTAAGAAAAGAGAAATACTAAATCAAATTAAAAAGAAAGATTCTAAGCTAAGTAATCGATCCTCGTAACATGTGTCAAATAAGCATTTATATATTTGAGGTGGCCATTGTCCTTAACCCTAGGTTAGCTGACATTCTCGAGCTTTAAGTTGGACTGTGCAGACCAAAACACCCCCTAGCTCGTATTAATTCCTATCTAGAGCCGATGTCGTGACACATTAGGACCTGTGTCATGACATAAAAGTTAGTATACTCTTCATAAGGATGTTTTCATGGGTATGTCACGACACCCTTAGGCTGTGTCGCGACATTGAAGGCAATCTCAGAATTTCTCCATTTTGCTCCCTATGTTGCGATATCAAACCCTCTATGTTGCGGCATAGTGACCAGTATCGATTTAACATGCCTTCTAATGGTCTCCTGCACACTTACAAAGTTCATTAGCTCACCCTTAGGCCTCATTCGGCCCTTAAGGTCAATAAAAGACTCAATTTACACTTTTAATTTAATTTAATTTAATTTACCAAAACATCATTAAACCAAATGATAATTCTTATTTTCAAGCTCCTAAAGTGCAAAAATTAGTTTAATCTGCTACACCGAATTACGGAAGATCAATGAAATACATAATGATTTTAATTGAAAGCATGAATGACTAAGGCATAAAACATCATAAGCATGAATCAAATGAACTTTAACAAATTAATGTAATCATTCTAGCTAAAACAAATTAAGTCGTCATTATCAATGGAAAAAATCAAAACATCAAAACAAATTGCAAACATTTTGAATAAAAATAAGATTAATGAAGAAGAAACTCTTGATTATTTTAGCAGTTCTATAAAGACCGATCGTGGTGGCTTTCTCCAATTATTTTGATTGCAAAATGATCCTCAAGGTGGCCGGCCAAGAGTGAATTTCCTCAAGGGAAAATGCTAGCTAAAGGAGATTGGGAAATGGGAAGGCTTATGCGTGGAAGAAAGGGAATAAAAGATGAGAGGAATGTGAATTGAGTGATGAATGAGTGATGAGGGATGATGGAATGAGAAGTGAGAGTTTGTATTTATAGTATAGGGATGGCATAGGAGTTTGCTAAAGATAGCTTGAAGATCCCTTGGTTCTCTTCTTTGATTGACCGGCCTTGAACTGTGGAAAAGAAGGTTAATGGTTGCTAGATGTAACACCCCAAACCCGGTCAACACACCACGACCGAATCTGGCATGTCACAGAGTGAAAAAGTTTCGAAGAAAACAAGTTGTCGGTTTAATTTCAGTGAAAAACTCTTTGTTTGCTTTGTGTTTGCAGAAATCCGGTGCATGTATATTTGAAATCGTTAAGTTGCTTTGTAATCCCGCGAATCTTTTTAAAACTCTTTTGCCATACATTACTTAAGAAAACGTTCAAGTCCAATGGAGCCCGAATTAGTTAAACTTAGTTACTTTAAAATCGTTTGTATTGGAACTTTGGAAAACTTATATTTGAAAATCATTTAAGTTGACTATGTTATCATGTGAATTATACTACCCGATGGTAAGGTTTAGAAAACCCATTGCGTATTATAGTTTAGAAAACGTTGTGTTTTCGACTATTAAAACAGGTCAAGTAATTTACTTAGCAATATTTGAAATCAACCTAAAGCAGATGAAAATAAAACCCAAAATAAAAATACTAATGGCCTTATTACAACCCAAATAAAAATCAAAATTAAAAGTTAAAGTACCCAAGTCGAAAATCCATGTAAAACCGAAAGCAAATATCGCATGGCTACCTCGAGTCCACCCGGCTCCTCATCCGCGATCTACGAATCACCTGAAAAAGATAAGGGAGAAGGTGAGTCACCAAGACTCAGTGCATAATCCCCCTCCCGATTATAGCAACATACTTACACAGATTCATAACCAAGTAAATACATCATGCACCCAAACCTAGCCACCCATAACTCCTTTTTCTACCCCGTGTGGTACCAAACCACTAGTGGTGCCAAACCACTGGTGACCCAAAGTCACTGATATCAATATAATTGTGGTGCCAAACCACTGGTGACCCAAAGTCACGATTAATCCATTTGTGGGGCCAACCCACGTTGTGATACCAAATCACTGGAAACAATCTCGTTTTATCAAATGTGGGGCCAACCCACTGTGGTGCGAAGCCACTGGGACGAGTCGCTATGAGGTGCCAAACCTCTGGTGACCCAAAGTCACGAATAATAACTGTGGTACCAAACCACTGGTGGTGCCAAACCACTGGTGACCCAAAGTCACGGATATCAATCTTCCCCCTCCTCTCATATCACCCACAATAATGCACATGCATATACATCTCATGCCATCATGCTTAATCATTAAACATATATCGAACATATCGTAGATAATAGCATCAGCAATCATGCATCTTAAACTCATCAAAACAGACTTACCCGAAATCCTTGCTCATACCCATAAGGGTATCGTATCGTAATCTACACAATTTTTGGCTTTTAACAAAGTTTAGGTTATTAGCATATTTACATAGATTATGAAGTGTGTAAGATACACACCTGGTTACTAACGCGACTACTGAATCCCGAAGATCAAAATCTAACGCACTAGATCCCCCCTTTCCTACATTCGGCCAATACCAAAGTCATTAGCAAAAACCCATTCGGCTACTCTTGTAAATCCCGAAGAGTTAACGCACAGAGATAGCACTCTTACCTTAACACTCTTCGGTTTCCAACCAAATCCCGAAGCAACACGATGAACCTCCCTCTACAATTGGCCAGGCACTAGCAACAAAAATAATTAGCCTTCGGCTTTTGAAAGAGTAAGAAAAAGATCCGAACGATGGAACCCTTACCTAGATCGGCAACCAAATCCTGAAGATCCACTGAATACGGCTACACCCTAGTGATGTTTCAGGATTTCGGCTACCTCACCAAAATAGAACAAGAAAAGAGTTTAAGATCCCGATTTATAACGAATGGAGAAATAGAAGAGAGGATGGCAAGTGAGATTCGGTATTAACCAAATCAATCGAGAAAAGAAGAAGAAGAAGTTATACTTACCAGGAGATTCGGCTATAACCCAAAAGAAAGAAATAGATTTCGGCACTTCAAAGGGAATTAGAACACGTGAGAAGAGAAGAAAAATGAGGCTAAAGGTATTCGGCCAATCACTTTGAAGGAAAGATAAGAGAGAACTCAAGGTTTTCGGCTTTTCAAAAATAGAAAGATGGAGAAGAAAAATGGAATAGGGATGGATGGATTCGGCAAACGAGAAAGAAAAGGTTTCAGCACAAGGAGATTGAAAGAAAGAGATATGTCGAATGGAGAAAAGAGTATTGATTTCGGCTTTTGAGCAAAATAAAGAGAAAGAAGGTGAAAGCAAGTTTCGGCTCTTTAAGGAAATAACAAAAATGAATCGGCCAAGCACCCCAATTGCCGAAAGTAGAAAAGGAAATGGTGCAAAAGAGGTTTCGGTTTTGACCCAAAACGAAAGAGGAAGAAAACTTTCTCAACTAGCCGAAATGCTCCCCTAGACCACTAATGATATTCGGCCCACCCTTAGCTACCCTAGCCGACTTCTCCCATCACCCTTAGTGTTTGGCATTCGACCAACACTAAGCTTCCTTACCCGATTCCTCAAAATTCTCCTAGCCACCCATTCAACGAGTTTGAAAAAGTTCAAATTCCACAATTTCCTCTCCTTCATCTGTTCAAATCTGTTGACCTCATCCATCCTTATCTCAGAGAGTCCATCCTAAGCACACCACCTCCTTAGCTTTGGCGTCAAAAATAATTGCACAAGGGGAGATTTCTGCAGCTCGAACCAAGGTCCTCTTAGCTCCCTCCCTTGCCACTTTACCACTAGGTTATTTGTGTCAAGATACTCCAACAATTCCTTTTAACCCCTAACTCCCTTAGCTCCCCCTTCCAAGTACTTAAAACAAAAATTTTAGACATGACTCAGGCCTAACCCGAGGTCATGCCTGGACCCCAAAACACCCTAAACTAGCACAGCAGGCATATTATCACATCCAATCACACCAAAACGCGGAGACCCCGATTTAAGGATGTTACACTAGATCTCATGCATGAATTATGCAAGGGGTTGGACGGTTTCTTGGGTATTAGTTGGGAGCTGATTTCTTTTTCTTTCACAAGTGCAAGGACCTCCAAATAAATCTTCCAAAAGCTTATTCTGGGTTGCTCATATGCCTTTTCTATTGGGTCATTCTCCCCCTTGTTGAACGATTTTTGACACCCAATTCATAGCAAACTTAATCCCTTTAAATAACCATCTTCCAAGTTGGATCGAATGGAATTCTTAGGCCTAATTTAATGAGCTTATCATCCACATGATGTACAATTTAAATTGTGCTCATGTGTGATATTATGCAGCTCCTATGCTTTATTAATTCAACGGTCCTTCTGTAGCATTTTGAATAAAAATTAACACCTAACATAAAATAATAAAATTATGCAAAATTAATACTTATTTGTACAAAATTGAAAATTTTACCTAATTTATGTCTGATGTCTTAATATGAATGAATGTAACACCCCAAACCCGGCCCACGAGCCACGGCCGAATTTAGAATGCCACTGCGGAAAACGTTTGAAAAAGAATTGACTTAATGGTAAAAACATAAAAATTTGTTGTCTTTAATAAAACATTGTGTATTTAAAACTCTAAGTAAAACTTTGATGTTACAAATTATTCGGATTTAAAACTTTAACATATACTTTTAAAATATAAGTTGCTAAAAATAATATCATGTCCTAATAGTAATTTAATCGTCAATCCAATTAAAACATAGTAACAACTTCAAATACTTTAAGTGGCCCTTATTACATCAAAGTAATTATTCAAAAATACTTAAAATAATAAATGCGTAAAACAATTAAAATATCTTCTGCATGAAATAAATAAATATAGCTTCTGCATGGGCCACCTCGTATCCACTCCAACCCGGTCCAAGCATCATGAATCACCTGCGATGTTTGGTAAAAATTTGGGTGAGTCAAACAGACTCAGTGTGTAATTAGTCCACTGAATTCCACCCACATGGGCTTAGCCCACAACCAAACCACATCATATAATAATGCAAGTTATCCACATAACTCCATATATTGGGCTTCGCCCATTATCACATTAATCCTCATGTCAGATAATCAAGACAAATAATTCACATGATTTCACTTATTGGGCTTGGCACATATCCACATCACATATTGGGCTTGGCCCATTTCCACATTAATCCACATGTCAGATAATGAGTTTATGCAAAGTGCACCCAACCCAGCCTAGGGTCCATCCTCTACACACCCCCGTACCCAGCCACCACACACTAGGGGATTACTAAATCGCCCTCCAACCTCTACACACCAATTTGGCAATTAATGCCGTCCACGCGAACTAAATCGCAAATAATCCACAACGCGACCTCAGTCAGCGCCAATCCACGATGTAGCTCGTAGCTAACATCAAAACCATGATGAGGCACATAGCTACTCATCAAACCACGATATGGCACATAGCCTATATCAACCACAATGAGGCACAGAGCCACTCATCAATCCACGTGAGGCTCGTAGCCATCACTAAACCACGTACTCGAAGTACACCCTGTCCTTCTTTCATATTCATTTCCCCCCCATGCATATGCAACATACGATAATGACATGGTGAATAATGCATGAGCATGTTAATTAGGCATACCATTACATATAATAATAACCACACTTTATCAGCATTTAACACTGACCTGATTGTCGACATACCATACTCTAGGGTAGCCATTTCATAATTGTCACTGCACTTATTAGCACATATTCATAACACATGCAAATACAATCATATACCCGGAAAACGGTGGGTTAATCACACACCTGATAACTTGAAGTACTACGCTCTCGATCCCGATGCTATCACTAAGCGACACTACGGCTATCTGCCTACTTTCCTGCTCTGACGCTGGCCCACACCCCGGTGGCCAATCCCGCACTGCAGAGACTGCTCTCCTCTTAAACTTAGGAATAGGGACTACCCCTTGTCCTTCTTGACTGGTATTCGCCTCCATCCACAACACTTAATCAGAACATTTGGTTAAACAATAATTTACGAGATCTTAATCGAATAAACTACCATAATCTAAAAATCCTTACCAAAATGGATCGAAATCCCGAAAAAGCTTCTCTTCCTTCTGTCGATTTGCCCTTAAAAGCCAATGTCAGAATCAGCCAACACTTAAATACCAAATATATGGCCTTAGGCCGAAAGTCACACTTCCTTACCTTACTAACCAAATCCCGAAAACCACTACTTGCCTTTGAAGTTGTCAAAAACCCTGCTAAACAACTATTAGAATCGGCTATGAACCAAAAACCTATGAAACGGCCCTTGGCCGAATGCCACATAACACTTACCTTGATGAGTCGAATCCTTAATGCTCCCCTTAACTAACACTTAAAACAAAATCTTCCTAGGACACTCTCCTACATCCTAGGGTTCTAGGACCTAAAACACATCCAATCATACACTAAGCCCACTATCACTTGTATTATGCCTTAAACGCATAACCCCTAAATCTAGGATATTACAGTTCTACCCTCCTTAAAATAATTTCGTCCTCGAAATTACTTACTAACGAACAATCGTACATCCTAACTCACCACACTATGCTACTGCTACGCACTCTGAGCTTAATAAAACCAACACACTTCCTATGCACAATCTCAAAGTTCACAGTCAAGGTTCCATACGCTTCACTAAGAATATAAGAATGAACTAACTCTATAACAAACAAGGTAATAACGGACATTCCAGAAATAAGGAACGTACCCGATATCACATCTGGCACATCTTCCTCCTTGCGGCGACTGGCCGCCTAACCCGACCTTGATTGTCTCGCCTCTGAACCTTCAGCACCTCTGCTTGGTGTTCCACGACCTCGGCCAGAACCATTCCTTCCATGGTTCGGACCACGACTCCTTGTCACCTGCTGACCATTTCTGCCAGGCTGCACAAAACCTTGGCCTACTGTCCGAGCCCTATCCATCACTTGAGGACATTTCCTAACCAGATGAGCCTTAGATCCACACCGGAAACATTCCTTACTATTTCCCCAGCACTCTCCTGCATGAGCTCTCCCACACTGAGCACATAGACGACTCCGATTCTCAGCAACTGGTACAGGTGCACGTACAGAATTCTCAATCCTTGGCCTTTTCTGAAAATCTCCAGATGATTCTGACGGTCCAAAACTCCTCTTATTCCGGTTCCTATTCTTTTCTCGGTTCTGTCTCTCAGTCCTCTTAACTTCTTCAGCAACCCGAGCTTTCTCCACTAGAATAGCAAAATCCCTTTCTCTCTGCGGAGCAATCAACACTCGCAGCTCAACTCGCAATCCATCTTCGAATCGGACACACCTCTCGTAATCAGTAGCCACGATCCCCTTAGCATACTGACTTAACCGCAGAAATTCCGCTTCATACTCTGCTACCGACTTACTCCCTTGTACCAAATTTAGAAACGCCTTTCTCTGCGAGTCTAAGTAACTAGCTCCAACATACTTCCCTTCAAACTTAGCCTTGAAATACCCCCAATCCACTCGATCTGCAGGGGTACCTTGTCTGACAGTGAGTCACCATCGATAAGCTTCATCTCGGAGCAACGAGACAGCACCTTTCAGTTTTTCCTCCGCCGTGCAATCCAAATCATCCATGATCCTTTCGACTGCCTCCAACCAATACTCCGCTACATTCGGAGCTACCCCAGATACTCCTCTAAAAACTTCGGCTCCATTCGACCTAAGTCTTTCAGGCACTGATTTCCGAGCTCCATTTCCCACACTAGCTCTTGCCACTCGCTCTAGCACTCGCAGCATAGCCAACGATACTGCGTTACCTCCTCCAGTCTGATCTTGATCCTCCATGCCCACCGTTGGCGGCGGCACATCATTTTCTAACCCATGGCCAGACCCAACTGGTTCCGATACTGTCATTCTACCTCGACCACATCCACTAGAACTCATATCTAACGTCGCGATTTAATCTGATTAAAAAGTTTTATGCATTAGTCTTTGTTCCACTGATTAACCGCAAGCAGTTTTATGAAGAGAAGTTTAATAGTAGTTCTTTCGATCAATCAAATTTTTCAGCTCAAGTTCACTATTCTAATTCAGAGATTCACATTCATGCATTCACAACATTCAACACACTATTATGGGCATCTTTGTCCATTCCCAACCCAGGGGTATTTAGGTAATTTTGTAAATCAGGAATATTTTGGAAAAATTTTCAAAAATAATCTTTCTACAAATCAAAGGGGTAATTTGGTGATTTTAAAACTAAGGTTTTTATAAAACTACGTGGCTAGTCCCTTTCGGGTTTTAATTATCGGGTTTAGCCCGTGAACCAGTCCTCTTGGTTAGGGTGAACCGTTACTACGCACCAGGTAGGATTCGAGTAAAAAGGAGGTGAGTCACTAGGACTGCTTAAATACCAAGCTCTTACCGAATCCACTCCTAGACATGCGCACAACTGTTGCCACACCCTAACTCGGCGACTTACTTCACAGGTTTGTTCGGTTGTTCTTAAGTCTTATGTATCTTGTGTTGGAGTGGACTAGTCCTAGGGTTCAATAGCCCTTATCTACTAATCTACGATACCATAATGCCCATACAGTTCACATATACAAATCACTTCAATAGCTAGGGATACTTACCTGGTGGACTTCGGGTCGGAGATACAGGTGCCATGCCAGAACGAACCTAAAAAATTTATGAAAGCCTATATCTTTGAAAAGCCCATCTTAAAAAAAATGTTTTTGGGCCCAAAACCCTCAAAGTTGAGTTTTAAATCGGGCTCTGATACCAAACTGTAACACCCCAAACCTGGCCCACGAGCCACGGCCGAATTTAGAATGCCACTGCGGAAAACGTTTGAAAAAGAATTGACTTAATGGTAAAAACATAAAAATTTGTTGTCTTTAATAAAACATTGTGTATTTAAAACTCTAAGTAAAACATTGATGTTACAAATTATTCGGATTTAAAACTTTAACATATACTTTTAAAATATAAGTTGCTAAAAATAATATCATGTCCTAATAGTAATTTAATCGTCAATCCAATTAAAACATAGTAACAACTTCAAATACTTTAAGTGGCCCTTATTACATCAAAGTAATTATTCAAAAATACTTAAAATAATAAATGCGTAAAACAATTAAAATATCTTCTGCATGAAATAAATAAATATAGCTTCTACATGGGCCACCTCGTATCCACTCCAACCCGGTCCAAGCATCATGAATCACCTGCGATGTTTGGTAAAAATTTGGGTGAGTCAAACAGACTCAGTGTGTAATTAGTCCACTGAATTCCACCCACATGGGCTTAGCCCACAACCAAACCACATCATATAATAATGCAAGTTATCCACATAACTCCATATATTGGGCTTCGCCCATTATCACATTAATCCTCATGTCAGATAATCAAGACAAATAATTCACATGATTTCACTTATTGGGCTTGGCACATATCCACATCACATATTGGGCTTGGCCCATTTCCACATTAATCCACATGTCAGATAATGAGTTTATGCAAAGTGCACCCAACCCAGCCTAGGGTCCATCCTCTACACACCCCCATACCCAGCCACCACACACCAGGGGATTACTAAATCGCCCTCCAACCTCTACACACCAATTTGGCAATTAATGCCGTCCACGCGAACTAAATCCCAAATAATCCACAACGCGACCTCAGTCAGCGCCAATCCACGATGTAGCTCGTAGCTAACATCAAAACCACGATGAGGCACATAGCTACTCATCAAACCACGATATGGCACATAGCCTATATCAACCACAATGAGGCACAGAGCCACTCATCAATCCACGTGAGGCTCGTAGCCATCACTAAACCACGTACTCGAAGTACACCCTGTCCTTCTTTCATATTCATTTCCCCCCATGCATATGCAACATACGATAATGACATGGTGAATAATGCATGTGCATGTTAATTAGGCCTACCATTACATATAATAATAACCACACTTTATCAGCATTTAACACTGACCTGATTGTCGACATACCCTACTCTAGGGTAGCCATTTCATAATTGTCACTGCACTTATTAGCACATATTCATAACACATGCAAATACAATCATATACCCGGAAAACGGTGGGTTAATTACACACCTGATAACTTGAAGTACTACGCTCTCGATCCCGATGCTATCACTAAGCAACACTACGGCTATCTGCCTACTTTCCTGCTCTGACGCTGGCCCACACCCCGGTGGCCAATCCCGCACTGCAGAGACTGCTCTCCTCTTAAACTTAGGAATAGGGACTACCCCTTGTCCTTCTTGACTGGTATTCGCCTCCATCCACAACACTTAATCAGAACATTTGGTTAAACAATAATTTACGAGATCTTAATCGAATAAACTACCATAATCTAAACATCCTTACCGAAATGGATCGAAATCCCGAAAAAGCTTCTCTTACTTCTGTCGATTTGCCTTTAAAAGCCAATGTCAGAATCGGCCAACACGTAAATACCAAATATATGGTCTTAGGCCGAAAGTCACACTTCCTTACCTTACTAACCAAATCCCGAAAACCACTACTTGCCTTTGAAGTTGTCGAAAACCCTGCTAAACAACTATTAGAATCGGCTATGAACCAAAAACCTATGAAACGGCCCTTGGCCGAATGCCACATAACACTTACCTTGATGAGTCGAATCCTTAATGCTCCCCTTAACTAACACTTAAAACAAAATCTTCCTAGGACACTCTCCTACATCCTAGGGTTCTAGGAACCCCTAAAACACATCCAATCATACACTAAGCCCACTATCACTTGTATTATGCCTTAAACGCATAACCCTTCAATCTAGGATATTACAATGAAAATCACCCAATTACATATCAAATACTCGGGATTAACAGAAATTACAAGTAAAAGGGTGATATAAACAACTATAAAAAATCTACATACTTTAAAGTTTACACATCTCCCAAACTTAATCCATTGCTCGTCCCGAGTAATGTTTCATACAAAGAAAAAATTTTAGGGCAATCTTGTACAATATTTACAGAGAATCAACTTTTCACAAAATAAGGTTGCAACAAATTTTATGCTCGCAATCTCTTTTTGCTAATAAATTGCCCTTATACAAATATTATTCCAGAATTTTATGTTAAGTACAAGAAAATGCTATCATAAGTCATAATTTACATGCATTCCAAAGTCGTATATAGAATTCACCATTCAACAAAATTTCCTTATCTAATTAGACAAAACAATCCTAAAGTTTAATTATTGGTCTTTATATTTTGCACTTAGTAATTCCTCTCCACTAATGTAGTCGGCATAATTATCAAAATCAATAGGCCTTTCATAAGGTTGTAATAGGACTAGGTTCGAGGTAGGGATAAAGAGAAGTGATTTTTAGGCTAACTCACCTTAACCCTAACTTTTTCTTGGATCTTTCTGGGGTACAACCTTCCTACTCATGGGTTTTAACACCCTCAAACTTAATTTGAAACTTATGCTCAACAATACCTCTCAATACTTGAGTAGAGGTATATTTATTTTACTCTTTTTGCTCAACAATATATCTCAACATTTGAATAGAAATTTTTCTTTTCACTTTTTTTTGAATTATAAATAATATGTACATCTTTCTAAATTTTCGCCCCAATTTGTATCACCAAGACAAGTATAGTTAAGATTGGTGCAAGATAGAGTAGAATTAAAAAGATGATAATATGGCTTATGATGTAGGTGAGTAGCAATAAAATAGGCTTAATAGTTCAAACTAATGTTTCAAGGGTTAAATTCATATGGTAAGCTTGAAGGCTCAAACGATCCAAAGAAAATGTGCCTAAATCATATTTAGATTCTTAAGATTTCGCCTCAAGAAAGTTACTAACACAATTCTAAAGACATAAACCTTCATGCAGAATTAAACATTCATGCATGCCCATTTCTAAGGAAAATAAGTTTTCATGGCAAAGACTATATAAAACTAATGAAAAATACAAGCATATCATAACTAAGGTAACATATAACAAGAACTTAAATAAAATCAGAAATTATACTTGCATATGGGCTAACTTATTAACAAATATTGGTTCTAAACATTACTTTATTACAGCATACTTATATGATAATTGAAAATTTTTAAAAATCATACAAGATTGACCCTTACCTCCACTTTAAAAAGAAGCAATGTCCTCATTGCAAAATAACGAAGTACTGAATGAAAACTGTACACCAAAAAGGACTCACGAAAGAGAAATGAGTCATGAAGATTGTTTAAGTACCAAGTCTTTCTTGAAAAATCCAATCCTTAGACATGCACATTCACATTGCCACACTACTATGTTCTTTACTAAGGAACAAAATTAATGGAAGAGCATTGGCTTATTTTATTCCTAATTTGCAAATTATTCAACTTTATTATGCATAAAATAAAATATTCCTAAAATAAAATAAATAAAAGTCTTAAAAGCAATACTAAAGAAAAAGAACTTCCCCCTTTTATTCGTCTGTATCATCTCCCTTGCCTTGCTCCTTTGTCTTCTCGTTCTCGTTTGTGACGTCCTCTTCTTTCCATGACTTGAAGATATGATCTAGGAACTCATGAAAGAAATTGTTAGAGATATTTTAAAAAGTATTCATTATGGAATCATCTCTAATTTTTTCATATTTTCAATAAGCCTATTGTTGGTTATGCATAAATTTCCACATATCCATCATAGTTGAAAATTTTGATTTCTTCATAGTGTTTGAAGAAGTGGGCATTGGAATAGTTAACTCAGGATTAACACTTGGCTCCATTGGTTCAGCAATATTTGGTTCCACCCTCAGTTTAGTGTTGTTTGGTTCCTCTTCAGATTCTACTTCTTTTGTTTCATTTACTGAGTCAACTTCCAGTTCAAATTTGGTTGACGACTCGTTAGATTCTGGTTCATTCGGCTCACTTGGCTCGATCTGGTTCCACTATTCAACATTCTTCACTAACCTTTCAAGATCATGTCTTGTTATGCAACCTTGAACATAACGACCCTTCAGGTTCACCTTTGATTTAACTTGGGCTCCCAAACACAGTGAAGTAATTAATGATGGAAAGTAGGCACTTCCTGATTTTTTCCTAGCACAATTTTGGATTTCTTTGAGAATAATATTCCTAACACTGATAGACCTTTTGTCATAATTGTATATGCAAAAGCATTCGTTCCATTGGGACGGTGGAACTATGTGAGATAGGCATGAAGCTATATCGAGCAAAGTAGAACCATACCTTAGCTACTAGTTTTAAGTACTCCCTTCGGTAAGAATGGCTACCGTATTTTCATATAATGCATTGAGATCCCGGATTTTTAAAAACATTAATTATTTGTTGAAGAGAATCTCAAATGATATTTGTCATCATGGCAGAGTATTCATCTTCTTCAAAATTAAGTAAGTCAAACAAATAATTAATGGACTTAGAAGAAGGGGTACCTTCTCTTTATGAACATGAACCTTAAAAGCGTCAACACAGTTAAATTGGCATAGAATTCTCACACTAATTTTTCTTCAGGCAATGGTCGTGCATCACAAAATTGATTCCAATTTAAGGCATCAATTGCTTTTTGAATTGACAAAGGCACAATCATCTTGTCATTTATCTCTAAATTGAAATGTTTTTCTGGCATCATGGGTTGATTTTGAAGATGGAATCAAATATTTCCCTTGCTTCCTCATCTTGAATCACAATTGGATTTTCAGTAGAAATATTTGACAATCTAGTTCTTTTACAAGACATGGTGAATTTTCCTGAAAAATAAGAAGAATTTTGTCAAAGAGTTTAGGGGAAAAAAGTAATCGACAAGGTGGTTATGGTGGCTAGGGTTTACAATAGAAAAAAGAATGCGACGACAAGATAATCACGGTAGCAAATGGGGTAGGTAGTGATGGATGCTGCGGCGAAAAGAGTTGTTCCAACGAAAAGCTTGCGGTGGTGATCATAGGGTTTTGCAACAAAAAAAGGGAATATTGGGGAGAAACTTTTGGAACTTGAGGCCAACGGCAAGGAGAAAGAAGATGGTGGCGAGGGTTGTAGTTAATTGCTTAAATGGTGTGAAAAATATGATGGTAGAGAGGGGTTTATATAGTGATAAACTAGGGTAAAATTTTAGCTAAAAATTTCTACAAGGGATGCTTGGGCGGCAAGTTATGGAAGGAAGTGAAAGTGGCAATAAATTTAGGGTTTTGGAGGGCTATTATGGATGGAAATTAGGTGGTCTATTCTCTTCTTTATTGTTTTGGCCCTCTAGTCCAAACTGCAGTTATTTCTTATATTAAAAAAGTAAACTGACTAGAAAAATAAACTGATTAGTACGTTAACCAACCTAACCCTCTTATTAAACATAAAAAATTAAAATTGCAAAAAAAATATATTAAAATTAAAAATTCCTTTTGGGCTACTTAGAAAATTTCTTCTTGAAAATTTACATTAAAGTGAATTCCCAGAAAAGGTTGGAGGGGTCACAAATGGTCTTGCTTAAGTTCCAATCTCCTTAGATAGAATTAAGTTAATGTACTAGCTCAAGAAAAATAATTTTTAGTCATGCCATTTAATAAAAAATAAAAAAATAAAAATTAAGGGTCCGTTAAGTCGAGCGCAGTCTCAACTCACTTAATATTATTATTCCAAAAGTGTTTTAAACGGTAACCATTAACTTTAAATGTGCCTCTTTTTATCTTCTAATTCCACCACTCTATACGGATAGACTTTGTGAATGGTGTATGGTCCTTTCCATCAGAATTTAAGCTTCTCAGGAAATAATCTTAGCCTTGAATCGAACAACAAGACTTCTTACCTTTTCTGAATTCTCAAGGTTGTATATGTTTGTCATGCCATCTCTTAGTCTTCTCTTTATACATTTTGGCATTCTCATATGAAAACAACCTTAATTCCTTCAACTCGTCAAGCTGTAACATTATACTCTTACTGGCTTGATTTATATCCAGATTTAATTATTTCAAGGCCCAATGAGCTTTATTTTCTAACTCGAGCAGCAAATGACATGTCTTTTCAAAGACTAACCTATAAGGAGTTATTCCTAACAGCATCTTAAACGATTTTCGATAGGCCCATAGAGCATCATCAAGCCTCCACGACCAATCTCTTCTATTAAGTCGAAATACTTTCTCAAGAATTCCTTTAATCTCACGGATTACCAGTTCAACTTTCCCATTTGATTGTGGATGATAGGCAGTGGCAATTTTGTGTTTCAAATCATACTTGTCAAGCAAACACTTAAGCCATTTATGTACAAAGTGAGATCCTTTATAACTAACTATAGCTCTCGGAGTCCCTAACTATGTAAACAAATGCTTATGCAAGAATCGCCTAACTACCTTAGCATCATTTGTTGGGTATGCCTCAGCTTCCACCCACTTAGATACATAGTCGGTAGCCATAGGATGTACATGTTATCATATGAAGAAGAAAATGTCAAATAATTCTACCTCTAGGATGTTTGTCAAGTTCATCTCATTCCTTCTTGATATGTTTCCAGTCCTCTGGCATCTATCACAATTTTCATGTATGCCTATGCATCTTTAAACACTGTAAGCCAGAAAAATCCAGCTTGTAAGATCTTTGCTGCAGTACGGAACCACCAAAATGTCCCTCACTCAAAGATGAATGCCAATGGTATACGATCTCGTCAGTCTCACTTCCAGCTACACACTTTCTGATTATATTATCTGCACATTGTTTAAACAAAAATGGCTCCTCCCAGAAATAATACCAACTATCGTGAAGGAATTTCTTCCTTTGTTGGAATGTCATTCCAAGAGGCATTATTCCACATGCTAAATAATTTGGAAAATTGGCAAACCAAGAAGTTTCATGGATTTGATTTACCTCAAAGATATGCCATCTGGAAAATTTTCATTAATAGGAACAAGTGAATGGGTTACCTAGTTTTGTTCCAACCTCGATAGATGGTCAACTACTTGATTTTCAACTCCCTTTTTGTCTTGGATCTCAAGGTAAAATTCTTTGAGTAAAAGTATTCATCGAATTAACCTCGGTTTAGCATTTTTTTTAGACTAAATATTTGATGGCCGCATGATTAGTAAACATTGTAACTTTTGTACCTATAAGATAAGAACAAAACTTGTCAAAACAAAAAACTATAGGAAAGAGTTCTTTTTCAATTACCGTATAATTAAGTTAGGCTCCTGTCAAAGTTTTGATTGCATAGTAGATAGGATGAAACACTTTGTTTCTTCTTTGCCCCATCACAACTCCTACAACAAAATTGCTTGCGTCACACATCAACTCAAAAACTAAGTTCCATTTAGGTGTAATGATTATCGGGCTGAGACTAACCAATTTTTTAATTCCTCAAATCCATCCAAGCATGCTTTGTTAAACACAAAAGTGGTGTCTTTCTCTAATAACATACACAAAGGCTTGGAAATTTTTGAAAAATCTTTAATAGACATTTAGTAAAAACCCGCATGGCCCAAAAAACTTCTAACTTCTTTCATTCTGACTAGTGAAAAACAAAAAAAATCAGCCATGAATACCTCAACAAAATTTTCAACCATATCAGTAAATAGTGCCATCACGCATCGTTGAAATGTAATAGGTGCATGACATAAACCGAAAGGTATTTGCCTAAAAGCAAATGTACCATACGGGCAAGTAAAAGTCATTTTGTGTTGGTCTTTCGGGGCTACAATTATTTGGTTATATCTTGAATATCCATCTAAGAAACATTCATATCCATTACCTACCATTCGATCCAACATCTGATCCATAAAAGGAAATAGAAAATTATCCTTTTGAGTAGCTTTGTTCAATTTTCTATAGTCTATACAGATTCTCCAACCCATGATCGTCCTCGTCGAGATTAACTCATTTCGTTCATTCTCTACAATCATGATTCCACCTTTCTTTGGTATACACTGTACCAGGCTTACCCATGAACTATCTTAGAAGGGGGAGATAATTCCCGCAGCTTACCATTTGATAACTTCCTTTCAAACTACCTCTTTCATTATTGGATTAAGTCTCCCTTTCCCATCTATTCTAGCTCATTCACCTTCCTCCATGATAATTTTTTGCATAAAAAAGGATGGGCTTATTCCTCGAATATCAACAATGGTCCAACAGATCCCCTTTTTAAATTCCTTTAAGACTTTGATCAGCAGCTCCTCTTGGTGTTCTGTTAGCTCTACTGAAACAATCATAGGCAAAGTAGAATTGTTACCCAAATAAACGTATTTCAAATGGGAAGGAAGTACATTAAGTTCAAGTTTGGGTGGTTCCTCGATTGACAACTTCGGTTGTGTGTAATCTCAAGCTTCTAACTCCAACAGTTCAAACCGTGCTAGTTGAACATAGTCCTTCGAATTGGCTTCCATCAAAGCTATACTTTCCTTATCATCTTCTCATGGCTCAGACCCTAAAGTGTTTTCTAATTGGTATTCTACAAAATTATTTTCTCATTCCGTAAAATTTAAAATTTCTAACCCCTTCATTGCTAAACATTCCTTTGTTGGATCAGGAAATTTCATCGCTTTAAAAACATTAAATGTTACCTGGTCGTCTTGAACTCTTATTGTAAGTTTGCCTTTTTTCACATCTATTAATGTTCTTTCATTGGCTAGGAAAGGTTTTCCCAAGATGATCAGCACTTCCTTATATACTTCAAAATCTAAAATAATAAAATCAGTAGGAAAAATAAAGTTATCTACACGTACCAGAACATCCTCAATCTTTCCTTTTGGGTATGCTAAAGATCGATCTGCCAATTGGAGTGTCACAATCATGGGTCTTACTTCACCTATTCCCAACATCTTAAAAATAGACTTCGGAATCAAGTTGATGCTTACCACCATTGGGTTACAAAGTCTTACCACTTCGTAAAGCAACAACCTTGTAGTGTTCTTACCCAAATTCCTTGGATTTTTCGTGTCACTGGACAAGGCTCCTTGCGGTTTATTACGAAGCTCCGTAGCTAACAGACCAACGTGGTTCTCCAAATTTTTTAGTGTTACTACTTGGCTCTGGATTAAGGCGTCATTCTTCTCCATGTACGCCTTCAAAAAATTCTCCAAACTATTAGATGGTTTAGCTTGTAGTGGCTTTTGAACTCATTAATTGAACCCTTGAGGTTGATTTGATCTATGATGCATGTTGTTGTTGTTTGATCCAGTTCCTTAGTTATTCTAAGAGAAGTTTGGATGGTTACGCCATGAAGGATTATAGAAGTTGGACTATGGTCCTTGTCCACTTCTATTTTGGTATTGATTTCCTACGTAATAAATAGACTCAAGATTTGAAGGACAATTCTGGAAAGAATGACCGTCCCTATAGTATACGTAGGAAATAACGTCAAAGTGACTTGGTGGCTAAGCTGCAACATGATTAAAATTGTTAATAGTAAAATGTTTGGTTGAAGATACCTGAGCTAAGAGTGAAGTGAGGGCGTCTACTTCACGCACTTCAGCTACTCATCTTCCTGAAGTTGCTCGATTTGTCGGCCACTGGTAAATATTACTAGCTATTCTCGATATGATCTCGTAAGCCTCATTATAAGACTTTGACAAGAGAGCACCATTCGCAGAAGTAACCACCACTAACCTTGTTTGTGCATTGAGACCATTATAAAATGTCTCCATCTGGATGCAATGTGGAATCCCGTGGTGATGGCATTTGTATAGTAACTCTTTGAATCTTTCTCATGCCTCATATAAGGATTCATCATCCATTTGTTTAAAAGCAGTGATCTCATTCCACAACTAGAATTTTTGCTAGGTGTGAAATACTTTACCAAAAAGCGTTCAACAAATTCTTGCCATGTTGAAATTGAATATGGTGGCATCGAATTAAGCCATGCTCGTGCTCGATCTTGCAACAAGTACAGAAACAACTTCAATCTCAATGTGTCTTCTTTTACACTGGCAATCTTAAAGGAATTGCTCACCTCCATGAATAGTCGAAGGTGAAAGTGTGGATCTTCTGTGGGCATTCTACTGAATTGTCCCAATTGTTTGATGCATCTAAAAAATCACTGGCTTCTTTAGTATTAGTATGTAGCGTCATTCACAATAGTGAAATTCATAGCCCAAAATATGGGTAAATGATATCCTCTCATTGGCATTACATGGTTGATGAAAAGTAAACGGGGCCACGGGTCATTCATCTTTTTCATGGATGACTTTATCACCATTTGATAGTTATTGACTTTTTCACGAAGAAAGATGTAATGCTTACCAAAAGATAAAATAGGATCATTATAACAGCCCTGTGTTAGCTAAATCAGAACAGTGCTTTCAGAACCACAAATTCAAGGTCAGAAAATTATTTTTAATATTATTTTTGGTGTTTATAGCATGTGATTATATATGTGTGAAAGTTTCGTGTTTTAATTTCATCGATTGGATGTCTAATTTGATAAAAGTATTAAATCGCATAAGATGCAAAAGTGAGGTTCTCATAGTTTAAAGTGTTAAAATGCTATGAGATATTATATTAAAGGTCCTTATTATGAAATTATACCATGTATAATGAGGATGGACATGTATGGACATATATTAAGCATGTTTTTGATGTATTAATAAAGGTTAAAATAATAAAATGCAAAATAAGTACAGATTAAATAAAACATACTAAATTTCCTTCCTAATTATCATCTTCTTCACCGATTCATAAAAGAAGAAAAGCCATTAACAGGCTTTGGAAGGTTTGGCTCTTGCATGTTCTAATTGTAAGTCCATTTTGATTCAGTTTTTGATGATTTTTACGTTTTTGAGATCGTTGCTTTGTGTTCTAGCTAGCCCATGCCTTAATTTAGAAATTTGTTAATGATTTTGTGAAGTGCCATTGATTAATGCTTGAGCTTTTGAATGTTTTATGATGGAAAATGAATATTTGTTAATAGTTATACAAGTTTTGTTAAGTAATTTTTGACAAAAATGTCAAAAGGGGTTTAATTGTGAAAAGTGCAAATTGAGTGGCTTAAATGTGAAATAAATGAAATTTTTGGGCTGCTAGGGACCTATATGAAATTCGGCTAGGCTTGGGTTTAATGAAATTTCATGAATTTTGTGTATTTGTGAAATGGGAACTAAATTGTAAAAATGTGGAACTTTAGGGGCTAAAGTGTAAAAATTCTCATATATGTGTTTGTGGACTGAATTGAATGATTTGATGAATAAATGAGTTGATTTTGAATGTATATAGATCAAGAACGAAAGAAATCAGATTTAGATCGGTGAAAATCAAATGTTATTGAATAGTCGATCCAGTCCGTTTATCCCGAATACAAGGTAAGTTCATATGCAAATAAATGTCTTTAAATTGAATTATATATGTTTAATTGTCATTGAACTGCTATGAATGTTGAATGATCAAATACGAGCAAGAATTGATAGGGTTACAATATCCGAAAGTCTCGTATTAACCTTAGGAGTAGTATAGGATACAGATGTCATGACATTAGGATTAATGAGATGTGATTATGTGTAAGACCATGTCTGGAACATTGGCATCATATGTGATTACGTGTAAGACCATGTCTGAGACATTGGCATCATTATTTGATTTCGTATAAGACCATAGCTGGGCTATCGGCATCGATATGTAATAACATGTAAGACCATATCTGGGATATGGGATTGTACAAGCTATATGTGATTTCTGAGTATCCTTAACGAATTCGAAAGGTTCAACGGGTAAAGTCAAGTGAAGAAAGAATGTGTGAATGAGTTAAGTGGCTTAGGTACGTACGAGATCCATATAAGTATTGAAAAGGGAAGTATTTGATGAATTCACTTGTGGTAATGAATATGTATACATTGGGAAAGGTTTGTGAGCTTATATGTGTTTACTCATAGTTTATCTATTGATGGAAATAATGTTGATTCATGTGGTAATTTTATTTGTATATGGGTTACTAAGCTTTTAAAGCTTACTTTGTGTGTTCTTCCCCTGTTTTATAGATAATCGAAGCGAGCTCAGATTCTGGGATCATCAGGAATATCGTCACACTATCAATCAACTTGTTGGTACTTTTGATGTTATGTAAATATGGTATATGGCATGTATAGGCTAGTGATATGATGATGTGTTTTGAGATATGATATTAGCCATGAGATTTGGCTCATGAATGATGTAAATGTTGATGCGTATTTGGCCATTTAAGTTGGCTTAAATTATAAGTTTGATAAGTGATATATGATGTATATATTGTCTTGTGTTTTGGCATCTTTGGGATGGTTGTTGTGATGGTTATATGGTTGCTCAATTAGCTAGTTGTCAATTGGTGTATTATTGCTTGAAAAATGGCATGTTGTGGCTTGATTTTAAGATGATGATTTGGTATATTTTATGACATGAATTAGTTGATAAGATTATGAGAAAAATGCATAGAGAAGATAGGTGAAATTGTTGGTAATGGCATATTGTTTTAGTATGTTTTGGATTATGATTTGAGTAGTGAAATGGATGGATTTTAAATGGCATGAATTGTATATGAAATAGCATGTTTTGGTGTCTATAAATGTGTTGAAATGGTATTATTTTGGTTGTTTAGGTGAGAATGAGAAAGGGTGGCAAATTGGCCTTGCAAATGGCCTATTCTTGTCCACACAGGCATGTGTCTCAGCCGTGTGTGACACACTGTCGTATGTCCCTTGGTGTTGGAATTGAATTGACGTCAGTATGCTCTACATGGCCTCACATAAGGGATTGTGACTAGCCGTGTGGCACAAGTCAGTATACCCCCTAAATGGCACACGGCCTAGCACATAGGCGTATATCTTGGCCGTGTTGCATAAGTCAGTATACCCTACAGGATTGGCACGGCCGAGCACACGGCCTGGCACACGAGTGTGTGTGGCCATTTTGAAGGGCACACGGGCTAAACACACGGGCGTGTGGTCAGCCGTGTGACCCAAGTCAGTATGTATGCCCTGTTTTCACACGGTCAAGGACACGGGCATGTCTGGAGCCATGTGAGGCACACGGCCTGTTCACACGGGCATGTGACTCTTGTATGTTTGATAAATTTCTAAGTTTTTGAGAATTTTCGTATGTTATCGGTTTAGTCCCGAACCATTTCTAAAGCATGTTTAACACATTGTAGGCCCTTATAAGGGACAATGTGTTTATGATTGAATGGTGTTTAAGAATGGATGCATAAATGTATGTTGTATGTTGTGATTTGATAGGTAATGCCTTGTAACCCTATTCCGGCTACGGATATGATTTAGGGGTGTTAAAATCATATTGGGAGAATAGATATTATCCTAAAGAGATCAAGGATATCCTGTGAAGGTAACACACTTATGACGAGGTCATTGGAAAAGCACTAAGTAGTTGCTTTCGTAATGGTATGTTGTTGAGGAGAGCTCAGTCATGATACTATAGTGGAATGACTTTGTGACTAAATGATTTCATAATTAATAGGTGAAAATTCAAAACTTAATTATAAATCATTTGAGCCTTAACTACATATGTCCAATCGGTCCCTGCCTAGCTCGTTGAAACCAAAAATGAATAGCGTGTTTGAATAGAAATGAACAGAATGAATAGAAAAAGAGAAATGAGAAACATTCAGGAATGATTATGGTTTTCTCCAAAATGGAGAAATGGAATCATTTGAAAATGAATGTAGGTTTCCAAAAATGGAAATGGAAACGAAATTGAAAATGGAAACTTTCAATCTTATATAGGATTACTTTAAAAATTATGGAAGAATGAGTTTATGTTTTTGGATTGTTTTGAAGTAGAAAATGAAAATAAATCATTTGGTCATAGTGAACATGTTAAGTTGTGACATATTGAATGAATTTTCTCAAAATTTTATAGGGGGTAAAATCATCAAAATTTTATTCGGGATAAAATTGTCAAAATTTTACTGAGGTATATTTGGGATGAGAAAATTATTTAATATGTAAATATTAAAGTTTATTTTTGGAAATAGAAAAACTGAATCAGGTTGGACCACATTACAGAGTATTAGGTCAAAAAGGTCTAAGAAGTACTTGTAATTGGACTCGATGTGAGAGAGGCCCAAAACCCCTCATATAGCATGAAGAGGGAGGCAACCTTAGTAGAAATAAAATTGTGAGTTATTCACCCCTACCCTACTCTAAGTAGGATGTTGTTTTTCAATTTAAAATAAACCTCTACAACTCTACAAAGGTTCAATCTTTTCTTCCTATAAATAGATGGCACCAATAAAGCTATTGACAGAACTTATGAGAGATTATTATTCTATCGAAAAATAGAGAGAATTTATTCTCAACTTAGAAACATATTTTTTAGAATAACAATTTTATTGGTTTTTATTAAAGAAGAGAGAATTTCTGTTTTCACCACAAAAGCAAAACTTTTTCTAATTCTGTGTTTTGATTCAATTGGTTCGAGCCCACACTCGAAGCAGTTCATGGTACGAGAACAGTGGAGAAGATCATTTGTTTGAAAGTCGAAAAACATCAACGATCTGCTTATCCCAAAAATAGGTATGAATTCTGTTAAGGTTTATTGCTATAAATATCAAAAACTGGGTCGGTTTTCAAATTTTTTTATTTTTCGTTGTGCAAGAAAACCGTTTTCGAACCGGGTTTTTTCAAACAGTCGAAGTATTTCAAAATGAGAGGATTGATGGATTCTAGGTATCTCGAATTTAAACCTAAAGGTAATGGAATTAGGGATACTACTACCTAATATAGTACATGACCTAATGAAATGTAAATTGTGACACACCACACCCGACCTATTCATCGAATTCGAATGTTTGATGTCACATTATGTTACCAGAGCAACTCAGACTATTCCGACATATTTCATAGAAATTATATATGCATGCAAGGATTAATTATAAAATTCACATTATGTGAATAGAAAAATACTATATCACAATCAAATAGGCCTACAAAGAGAGGCTCAGGTCATACGAGGTCAATCGCGGAGTTGAGACACGAATACTAACTCAATCAATAAATTTTGAAGTTGATGTCTCGAGACGAGGTAAACATGTCTCAAGACATGCTTCTTTTGTTTTATATTTTAGCTTTGATGTAGAGATTTCTCAAGAAAATAAGGTCTATTTCTCGAGACTTGCCCCTTTATCTCTCAAGATCTAATCCTTTGTTTCAGACCCCTAGCTTCAATGTTTTACTATCTTGAGACATAAGCCACTATGTCTTAAGCTTCAACCATGATGTCTCAAGACTTGCTTGGTAAGTCTTAAGGCTTATACCTAGAAATGCATAAAATGGCAATTTTTGTTCTTGAGATCTCGAGACATGCTTTTGATGTCCCGAGACCAAAGGGAAATTTCACCTATAGTGCACATTCTAACTTATCAAAATGGGCAACTAGTCACACTGAAACATAATCATTATAATTGTAACAGCCCGTTTTTGGTTAAATTGAAACAGTGGTTTCGGAACCACAAATTCAAAGTCAAAATATTTATTTTATTATTTTAATAAGGTTTATAGCATGATAGAATTATTGTGTGAAAGTTTCGTAAAGAAATTTTACTGTATGAATGGTTAATTCGAGAAAAAAGGACTAAATCGTGTAAAAGGTAAAATGCATGTTCTATTAGTTAAAGGTGTCAAATAGCTTTGGGTTTTAATTATGGTGGCCTTAAATGGTAATTAAACTATTTGATTTATGAGTGGACTTATATGGACACATTTTAGGTGTTTTAAATGAATTATAACAAAGGTTAATATAGTAATTTGTGAATAACTTAAGTTAAAATAATAAAGATATAATATCATCATCTTCATTAAGCTTCATCACCGAAAATTAGGGCTAAAAAGAATCCATTTCTATACTCTTCATTCGGCTATGCTATCTTTGCTAATTAAGGTACAGTTTTTGTCCCGTTTTTAATTATTGCTATGTTTTTGAGATCGTTGCAGCTAGTACTAGCTAGCCCAGGGACTAATTTGCAAAAATATTAAAGATTTTGAATGTTTCCATTGATTAATATGTATGATTTGTGATTTTTAATGATAGATTATGAACATTTGATGTTAGTTAAACAAGTTTTGTTAAGTGATTTTGGTGAAAATGCAAATTAGGGGCTAAATTGTGAAATGTGAGAAATGTGTGGTTAAAATGTGAAATAAATTAGAAATATGAGCTAATATGGACACTATTTAAATTCGGCTATCATGAAATTGGATTAAATTGCATGAATTGGTGATTTTATGCAACAAGGACTAAATTGTGAAAAATGTGAAAGTTTAGGGGTAAAAGGGTAAATATGCCTTATAGTATGTTTTGGACTAAATTGATTGAATAGATGATTGAATAAGTTATTTTTGAATATATTTAGATCAAGAAAAGCGGAATTCAGATCTAGATCGGGGAAAAACGAAAGTGATCGATTAAATGACTCGATTCGTCGTTTGAGCATCTGAGGTAAGTTCATATGCAATAAGCATTGTTATAATTATGCTTTTGTAATGCTTTGATATTGCATAAATTGTATATACAGGACTACATTTATGTTTGACGACAAATCGGCTAAATATAGCACTTAGTGTGCTATTTGAGATAGCTTCGACTATGTACGGCACTTAGTGTGCAATATATTGAGATTGGCACTTAGTGTGCAAAACATCGAGTATGGCACTTAGTGTGCGAGACATCGAGTATGGCACTAAATGTGCGAGATATCGAGTATGGCACTAAATGTGCGAGACATCGAGTATGGCACTTAGTGTGCGAGATATCGAGTATTCAACGGGATTCCGTGTAAGTATGAACTTGTTATGGATTAGTACAGGTATGTATATGTATATTATGATATTAAAATCGGAGAAGTTACAAAGTTTGAATATAAGCTTATGAATAAGCATATGAAAGGTTTGTTTGTAATCTTGAATTTCATGATAATATGTTTAGATTGATGATTTGTGTTTTATGAATTGTTGAGTATATTTAGTACGAACTTACTAAGCTTTGTAGCTTACCTTATTTGTTTTTCCCGTGTTTTATAGTGAATTCAAAGCTAGCTCGGATTCGGGGATCGTCAGAGACTATGTCCTACTATCCAACCATCTACTTGGTACTTTTGAGTTGTGTATATATGGTATGTCACACCCTTACCCGAGACCCTTTGCCGGAATCGAGTACGTGGCATTACTAGACTTGACTATTAACTCGGGGTGTAAAATTTTAAAGCTGTCTAACTGCGTCACGCTGACTAAATCGATCATAACTCGAGTTACAAAACTCGAAATTTAGATCCGTAAATTTTCCTTGAAACTAGACTCATATAACTTTTCACCATAATTTTTCCAGAATTTTTCTTGTGGCCAATTAGTACAGTTTATTCATTAAATTTAGCCTCATTACACTGCTTGACAATCCTGACCTGTCTCTACAAAAATACAATTATCTCGTTACACAAATTTCCTATAATGTTCTTGTTTATACCAATGAAAAATAGACTCATTAAGGGTTCTACACATATAAACCATGCTTCTTAATTATTTTTGTACAATTTTTTACAATTTTTCCAAAACAGAACAGTGACTCACGAATTCATTCAGAGCAGGTCTCACTAAAACTTAATTATCTCATAATATATAAATCTTTTGCCTACTCTGTTTCTTTCATGTAAAACTAGACACAATAAGGTTTAATTTCATATTTCATTAACCTTCTAATTCAAGGTATCCTGATTTTGGTGATTTTTCAAATCACACCATTTCTGTTACTACAAGCTGTTTCGTTACAATTCATGAAAAACTAACTTCTAACCGAACATGTCCATATACCTAATTCAAGGATACATTTCGTATACATACAATTTCTTATCAAAAACGATTAAACTTCAACTAAGAATGCATAAACATTGCCAACATAAACCAACGTACATATCAAAAACACAACGGCATATTTAACCAAAAATTTAGCCATATTCGCATGGCTATTATATACAAGAACCTTAAAATTTCATCAAGACAAAGACCAAGTCCTTCCTATACATGCCTTCATTTAAAACCAAAATAAAAGAGTACCCAAAATGTAGATTGATAGTGTGAGCGACTTTCCGAACGATCCCGACGAGCTTGTAGCTTGCACCTAATCTAAAAAAAAAACAGAGAAACACTTCACACGATAAGCTTACTAGCTTAGTAAGTCCTAATTTCATAAAAAAAAAATATAACGTTTAAAAATCAACGATTTAATTACTACAATTCAACTTGTAAGCTTATACTCGTATTTATTTTCAAACTTTAATTTCATACCCATATAAGCAAGTATGAATTCGTAAGAAAAATATCTCTTTACCCACATGTTCATAATCGAATTACTTATTTATATTCAAATCTTTCGAAACCCAAAATATCATCATGTAATCATAGGTACAACATTTATACACTTAAATGTCAATTACTATACCATGGCATCAATTACACTACCACTCATGTGGCCGAATACCCAGTCATGTATCCACATACTAAAAGACCAAGATACAACATCATGTAATTCATTAGTAAAGCCGAGAACACGTATATTAGAACCATATATATATATATATATATATATATTCCACACTCGTAACACATGCCAGTTGTAATAAATCACTGATTTACCTTGTCTTATATAAGTAAGAAGTTCATTCCTATTTTACATACTCACCTGAGCAGTTAACTTGATAAGTTTGCTTTAATTCGCCTTGAACACAAATTTCAATTTCTATTTCATAAAATACATCACCGGCATTAAGCCTGCTAGGCATAAAAGCCCGATAAGAATCACCGGCACAAAGCCTGCTAGGCATGAAAGCCCGAATAGAATCACCGGCACAAAGCCTGCTAGGCATGAAAGCCCGAATAGAATCACCGCACAAAGCCTGCTAGGCATGAAAGCCCGAATAGAATCACCGGCACAAGGCCTGCTAGGCATAAAAAGCCCGAGTCATGTCAATACAGTTAAACATTCCCAACACACTTCATAACTATTATATATTCGTCTAATTCAATCGGGTATGCTTACATTGAACCATCAAAACCATTTTATCACTATACAATCTAACAATTCCCCATCACATACTCAACAAAATCACCAACCTAACATACCAATATACATTCGGCCATGGTGAAAAAGAATACTAAAATTCCTCAGTTTTTTAATATTCAAGATAACCATAATTAATTCTTTGACATGATTTAACTAAAGGACTTACCTCGGTTGTCGATAGTCCGTGCGAATCGGCTATTCGAGAACCTTCGTCTTTCCCCGGTCTAATTCCGTTTTTCTTTGCTCTTGATCTAAAACACATTAAAATTTAGCTCATTTAATTGCTTTTCATCTCAATTTAGTCCCAAAACACACAATTGGGCAATTTACCATTTTGCCCCTAATGTTTTCCATTTTTACAATTTGGTCCAATTTACACAAAACACAAAATATGCCAAATTTTCCAACACTATAGCTTGGCCGAATATCCCCATAGCCATATGTGTCCATGCATGCCATTTATTTTATGTTTTAGTCCTTCAAACTTTTTATTTTTTTCAAATAAATCCCTAGCATCCAATTTCATCACAATTTCAAATTCAAAAAGGATGATTTAACATATACTAATTGAAATCTACTATCAAACATTTCAAGTCATGCATATACAACCATAGCCGAATTTAATGTGCCAAAATCTCAAAAATTTCTACATGGGTTGTATAGGATTCAAA
This sequence comes from Gossypium australe, assembly GCA_005393395.2. Classification (NCBI taxonomy): domain Eukaryota; kingdom Viridiplantae; phylum Streptophyta; class Magnoliopsida; order Malvales; family Malvaceae; genus Gossypium; species Gossypium australe. The sequence goes on along the minus strand of CM016625.1, from coordinate 42,522,709 downwards.
GCAACCATTCCAAAAATGCAAAAATTATCAAGAACTAAGCAAAATACATACCCCTAATTAAGCCCCAAAGTGCCGAAATTTCAAGCTCCAACAATGGAGTTTCTTCTTCAAACTTTCGGCCAAGAAGATGAGCAAGATAAGCTTCTCTTTCTTCCCACTTGTTTTTATTATTTTATGCTAAAACAAGCATATATTTTAACATTTTATTAACACACTAATATAACATATAATCATACTAAAATAACATCAATTTTGTGATTAAAAAGGCCCATTGCCGTCCCTCTTTATAGCACATGGGCTAATTGCCCTTTTAGTACACCCACTTAAAAAGCCACAATCAAATTAGTACCTTTCACTTTAGCATGCAACTTTTACACTTTTCTCGATTAAATCCTTTTTATCAAATTAAGTACTTAAACGATAAAATTTTTCTACGAAACTTTCACACATTTTCATTCACATATAATAGACATGAAATAAATTATTAGAACATTTCTCGGGCTCGGATTCGTGGTCCCAAAACCACCGTTCCGATTTGGGTCAAATTTGGTCTGTTACATGGTATATGGCATGTATAGGCTAGAGTCATTTTGGTATGTTTGATGAACATGTATTTTGAGCCATTTGAGTTGGTTTATGATAATGAAATTGATGATGTTTATAAATGTGTAAATAGTTATACTTTGAGTTTGGTAATTGACCTATATTGTGTGGTTGAAGTTGAATCTATAATGCTAAATGATATTACGTAATTTGGGAAGCTATGTGCTTGAGAATTGATGCTTGATAATGTATGTATGGAATGGTTTAGTTGATTGAATTGAATATGTGAATTAGGTATGAAATTAGATGGCAAATTGTAGCATATTTGTAAATTATATTGATGGTAAAGAAATGCTATGATTTGAACATTGGTTGATGTTTTTTGATGCATATTAGTGTCTTGATTTGGTACCATTTGTGCTTGTGTAGGTATGTGCAAATTGGGTGGCAAAATGGCTTGGTAAATAGTCTATTTTTGTCCACACGGGCAGAGACACGGGCGTGCGTCTCAGTCGTGTGTGACACACGGTCAAATTACATGACCGTGTGTCCCCTGGTGTTGAAATTAAATTGAAGTCAATATGCTCCACATAGTCTCACACACGGGCGTGTGACTGGTCGTGTGGTACAAGTCAGTATACCCCTTAATTGACACACGGCCTAGCATACGAGCGTGTGACTTGGCCGTGTTGCATAAGTCAATATACCCTACATTTTTCCATGGCCTAACACACGGCCTGGCACACGGGCGTGTGTAGCCATTTCGAAGGGTACACGGGCTAGACACACGGGCGTCTGGTCGGCCGTGTGACCCAAGACAGTATGTATGCCCTGTTTTCACACGGCCTTAGACACGAGCGTGTCTACTAGCTGTGTGAGGCACACGGCCTGTTCACACGGGCGTGTGACCCTTGTTTACATGAAAAATTTCTATGTTTCCAGAATTTTTGTATGATATCAGTTTAGTCTTGAACCACTTCTAAAGCATGTTTAAGGCCTCGTAGGGCCTTATAAGGGACAATGTGATTATGTTGAATGATTTATGAGAATTAATACTTATTGTTGCATAAATGTATGCTATATGTGTTGTGAATTGATCGGTAATACCTCGTAACCCTATTCCGGTGTTGAATATGGGTGAGGGGTGTTACAATAATGCCAAATCAACATGCACCAATTTAACTCCCAAAAACATCCAAAACATTCAAAAACATAGCATTCAATGCATTATGCCTTAACATGACTAGGTAAGTAACTTAATACTTATAAGCATGCATACTAATCCATTAATCAAACATTGAAATTCATCAAGTATAACTTCACAAGTCCAAAACTGACCAAAACATATCGAATAGCCAAAATATCAACCACAACTCATAACTTATACTATTAACTTAGGTACATGCCAATTACAACTAGGTTCAAAATGAAGGTCATAAAAAGTTAGCTAAACTTAGGGATGGATCTTTGAATGCTTTTGGACTCACTATTATATCAACACCTAACATTATCTGAGCATGAAAACAAACAATTTTTCATGCGAAGCAATAAAAGCTCAATTGTGCTAACATAATTTGAAAATCAACACATAATGGTATTAAACAATAAAACATAATAAAATGGAATTATAATATATTATAACTAAGTTTCATTTCAACATCAATGATCACATAATCTCATGACATTTTATCAATTAACCCTTTGGGTATTCATGCCTCATTTACCAAGTATTATTATCATAATAATTTTCAATATCACTAAATCATTTCATTTACCACGTATCGATGCAACCCTCAAGGTATTTACATCTTGTTCCATATATCACAGCCAGTAATCGATATCATGCTATTATTAACTTTCCATTATCATATATATTTCACATTTTATTTTTCACATTTCGACCCTATTAACTGATTCAGACTCAAGGATGAATACACAGATCAATCCACTTACACAACAAAATACACACAAAAGTGCTGACCGGGCATAAATGCATTGATACCTACAACCACATCAATATACGCTCGTACCCTCAGGGTATTTGAGCAAGTGATATGTTTTCGGCCCCTAAGGTATTAGAGAACTATCAAATAATAATACACTTTTAGCGCTAAAGCTCCCTCCGATATAATAGACCCTATGACCTGCCAATTATACCCGTAATTCTATCCAACACTGTTAATAAAGCATTTTTTATTATCAATTATCACCGAATCATACTCTAACATAATTAAAATGATGATATCACCATCATAAACATATATATACTTTGAACATATACCAAACACTTCAAAGTGATTAAGTACCACATACCTTTTATGTCTTTATTCATCATCAATAATTTTATAAATTTAGTTGATTAATAAATTATGTAGTGAAAACAAATTATGAAAGCACAAATCGAAAAATGCTACTCATTGGCAGCATTCACCTTTCTTTTGTCTCTTGACATCTCGACGTCATCTTTAGCTACGTACGATAATTCAATTACGAAAATAGTATTAGTATCACATTCAACAAGAACATAACCATATTCAAACATGAATGCACATCAAACAATTAGGTCCCTTAGAACCCTAATATCCCCAAATCTCGTAATTCACAATCTACCCAATCGAATCTAAATTCAACTTCGTATCTATACTCTAGGGACCTCAAACTATCAATAAACATCATTAAATACCAAGGTTCTCATCTCTTACATATAGGTCCTTAAAAACTCAATAATGACCTTAAAGCTTTAACTTAATCTTACCTTACTCCAAGTTAACCAACTTCATTTTCCAACATAATTCTCCCATTATCTAAGCTTAATCAACTAGATATTTCATAATCTGAAGCTCAATTTTTCTATGTATTTAACAATGGCAATTCAAGCTAACTTCCAAAATTAAAAAACTAACTAATGTGTTGACTATACCAAGCTTCCTTAGATAAAAATCCATGAAAATTCATCAATAAAAGCTTACTTACCTCTAGCTTTTGGTGGTCGGTTATGGAGGAAAAAAACCCTTTTCTTTCCTCCTTTCTTATGGACGGTTTTGAGAGGAAAAATCGAATATGAATATCATCTTCTCTCTCCCATTAAAACATATATATACACATGAGATTAATTAAATTAATTAACTTAATTAATAAAAAAAGTGAAAGGCCATCATTTAATTTCACTTATCTTAGTGGATTTCAATGACAAGATCATGTTTGTCCATTAAGCTAAGCTCCAATGGTGGCTAATTGCATTATAGACCTTCACAAAATTACTACTTAAGGGCTTACCCAATTCCTTAATCAAATTTCTCTAGTTTAATCACTTTATAATTTAGTCCATGTACTATAGATAACAATTTATCTAATTTAATCATATAGCAAATCGATTCTAGAATTTCATACATGACACTTAAATTCCTTGATTAAAAATTTCAAATTAACTTATTTTAAGAAAATCCGGCTTCGAAACTGAACTTTCCAACACCGACTATAATCGGGACATTACATAAACAATGGAAGAAGGATATTGATGCAGAAGCTCTGGAATGAATTTTAAGAGCTAAACAATCAACTCGAAGTTTATGATTCTTTCTTGCAACCTAAGTAACTTCTTACAAGAGTAGTTTCTAGATCGAAGTTCTTGAATTCAAATATGAAAATTTCCAACAAGAATTAGATGATAAAACAATAGAAAAATGAAGAACTAAAGAATTGGAAAACAAAAAAAAAAAAGAGAGAAAAAAAGAAACAAAGGATGATAGATGGATTGATGAAAAGAAGATGGTGTCGATGACAAATAGTTGGATACATAGCCTAGCCTCTTTGGTGAACTTACACCAACAAAGAACTATATTGGCCTTTAATTAAACCTCTCGATTGACTTGAATTAGGCAAGTTGGAGTTATGATAAACCTCCTCCTCTTAAAGAATTGAAGCAAAAGTTCTATTGAGAAAGAAACAAGAAACTAGTCTTGTAAGAAAAACTCTCATAGCAATTTTATTAGTCAAATAACCTAAAAATGTTTGGATCCCATCAAAAAATACATCGCAAGTCAACTAATCTATTAAATTTGAAAATTGACAGCTTTAATGAAATTAATTTAATGAGTTTCAACTCATCCATGTATCCATCGGATGTGAATCTGGATATACCCTTATTTAACATATGCAAAATGATGATGAATGGACAAGAGATCGCGGATGTCAACCAAAATTCAAAATTTTCATATGTCGAATGTGCAGTAACTCCACTGCATCTAAAGAGAATCTTGCTCAAAGACATAGGGATATGTTCCAAAATGTCTTAAATGAGATTTAGGGATTTAGGGTGAGAAAACTAAAAATATTTATTCATTTGTCCTTTAGCATATGATATTCAGAAAGTTTCAAAGTTTGGTTACGCCTCATCATCACAAGGATTTGGATCGTTGGCATATTGGTGAAAGGCAGGTTCCGATATTCTCATTAATTCAAACCAGAGTGATAATCTTAGCCGTATTACAAAGATTGTTAGAGAAATTTAAAAGGCCAAATATTCGGAGATCTTTGAAGGAATACTGATCCTTCTTACATATGGTTGTATGCTAAGCTCACTCGGGATGAGTTTCTTTTGTTTAGTAAAGAAGAATCTTATCCAATTCAATGAATAATCACTCAAGAATTAGCACCTCGTCTTCTTGGGTTGTACCTCCAAATGGAGGAGCAAAGTTCATATGGAATCTTCTTTGATCCCAAAACTCAAATGGTGGCCCCAATGGGAAATTATCAACGGTTTTAGTGATCGCATTTTTACATCTTCATTGGTCATGGCATCAGGCAATGAGGATGGAAGCGAAAATGCATGTTTTTTGAATCTGACTCCGAGGATCTGATCCATATTCATGGGTGGGAGGATAAAGGCTACCAATCGCTTCAAAAATTGATGCAACCATCCATTATATACCATTGTTGCATAGCAAATAAAGTAGCGTACTAGATGACCAAAGCCACTAGACTTTATGTATTGCCCAATTCGTTGAATGTATGTTACTCTCGTATATTTCAAAATATAAACACACTAATACGAATGGCATTTCAGCCGTCGATCAAAAGTTGATAAAAGAATCCTACAAAAGCATGTTTTAATAGTTAACTGATTAGACAGAAAAGATGGCCCCCAGGTGCATTTTAGTGACAAGACATCAGCAAGCAGGCGATGTGAAACTTGATTTGATGGTGATGATTGATAAATTAAGTACAATGAAACAATCATTCATTTCATAGGTTTGCTTTCTCTCCTACTTTTACCAAGCACACTATAGGCATTTAGCACCGCTACCACACCATTCGTTCAAAATAAAAAAAAGGACAAACGTCCCCCACGCCTATGAAATAATTGAAATGAAATAGCTAATTTTTCCAATGGTTGAAAAGACACTAATACAATCCAAATGAAGCCAAGGTTGAAACCGTCTCCAACTAAAACACCAATCAAAATTTTTGCTTGTTAAAAAAAAGGCATATATCTATCACCAAAGGTAAAATACAAACCGAGATTAGTTCCTAACTAACGAAAAATTCAACGTAAAACCCTATATTACAAAAGAGGAAGGTCCCAAGTCACACAACAAACAAATGGGCCTGAGCCTGAGGCTTAAGGTGATATATAGGGAAAAAAAAGGAGGGTAGTGGGGTACTCAGAAAATGAATGATATACAAACAAATGAAAAGAGAACTTATACATATACCTCGCGAAACCTGCTAGATTCTTGATGGTGAAGGAACTCAACTTTGAAATGACATATCAGTGTCCCAAAATGGAGATTTCTGTAGGCAGAGGCCTGTAGCTTAGAATGGGAGAAAGCCTACCTGACCAGGAGAGCTTGCAAGGCTAGAGAAATGGTAGATTGTGATCTTAGCCAAATGGAGAAGGAACTGGTCCTGCCCCCCCAAGTGCATCTGACCTTTTAATACTTCCCATGCCACAGATGATGCATCCAGGAGCAGAGAGAGCAGAAAATTTGGCCCCACAAAGATCACAAACATCGTATCCAATAGTAGACAGACGGCTGAGCGTGGCAGCACAGAACTGAGAGGGATCCTCTAGTGGATCGATAGACTTGTTGGTTAAACCCCTCTGAACACAAATGTCAATCAGGCTCCTCAATTCCTCTTGCTTACCTGGAGGTGCCTTAGATAGGAGAAGTTCAAGCATCTGCTTTGCATAAGCATAGTTCTGAACATCCATATTTCGTTTTATGGCAGTGCGAATGCAATTTATTCGGTGCTTTGCCTGCAGAGGCAAAGAACCTAGATGTCTAGATAGTCTAGCCATCTCATCTTTTGCGCTGAGTGCTCTTGGGCCTTGGACTTTCTGCAGCCTTGTAATTTCCTGCAGGAGAGCCAAAGGAACATATATTCAGTCATGAAGAACAATTTTATGTTCCAAACTATAGCATAAAGGTCAAGGCTTGGGACGTTCAAATGAGATTAAAGTAAACGCAATTAGTGAGCTTAGCCTATCCACCAAAACCATTTAGACGCTAACTTTCGAATTTACGAATTGTCAAAGTATCATAGATTAGCATAAACCACCCAGTTTGTAAAGGATCCAAACTGAACTACATATTATGAATAATGTGGTCCACATACCCAGACTACATTCATTCTTGTTCCATAAATATTACAGATCAGCTCATTATATGATCTCTAGCACCATGAATGCAATACGAAGACTGGAGTTAAATTGATGAGAATCAATAAAAACTGCTAGCAACAACAATGAGCCTAAGCAAAAATATCCTTATCATGCTATTGGCATGTAAAATTCAAAAGCAAGAACAGAATAAGATCAATCAAAGATGAGAAAGAACATTGAACCTAAATTAATATTTTCAAAACTTGAAAGAATCTTAAGCTCTTAGCTTGTAAAAACAGTAGACTAGCTTGACTACTGAGCATAAGGCCAAAATAAAAAGCTCACGCAGGATGATAGAGAGCTCAATGTTCGAAAAATCATAAAATATTATCATCAATCCATTCTCTCTCTCCAGTCTTTAGCACAACTCAATCTAAAAGACAAATGCTCGTTAAATTTCCTCAGATGCTTGACTCAAGTTGTAATTCATTTAGTGCCCCAAAAATGATGACGTACCTGAAGAAGCGTTACAGCTATCTTGTATTGAGCACAGATGGTAGCTTGAGCTTTAATATCAGCTCCACGAGAGTTATCCTTAGCCAGTGCCAGAAAAGCTTCATCAAAACAGGATAATGAATCTGGAAGTTGATTCTGCTCAAGGTGAGCAAGTCCAGTCTTAAAACATATGGGAGCTGCTGCCCCACGTGGAACCTATTAAGACAGAAAATATTGTAAATGGAAGGATTTAGAAAGCTACATAATAAACATATCTCCAGAGAATGACAGAATTAGTAGCTTCCAAGTCACAAGGACAGATTATTACTACAAAGCCAATCAGTTAAAACAACCTTTATTCCAAATACTGTTAGAAATGATTTTGTTTTTCCCCAGGGCCATAAGTTAAGCAACTTGAAGTTATTGGACACATGCAGCTATGTTTTTTAACTACAAAATGCAAGTGCATCCCATAATCAGGATTGAAGAGGAGGGGAGAAGAAGAAATAACATAATGCACATATTCACCTGTCCGGGACGCACAGATGTTGGAGTGGGTGCAGAGGAAGTAGGTTTTTCAGACTCTGCAGAATTTGGAACTCCAAGAGCACTAAGGTCAAGAGGTTGCGTGGATAGCGGCATTTGAGCAGGCTGAACTTGAGGCTGTGGCAAACCAACAGCTGGAGCTGAGTATTGTGGAGGAATACCACCACCAGGAAGTGCAAGAGACTCAGGAGGAATAGGTTGTTCAGCGGATTGAGGAGGAACCCCACCGCCGGGGAGACCAATATCAGCCGCAGGTGCATTTACATGGTCATGTGGTACCTTTCCACCAACTTCAACCTTTTGAGGAGTTTGATCGAACTTTGAAAGATAAGATCCAGGAGGAGGCAAAGCAGCTACAACCTGGAGGGATGGTATTGTGTTCTGGAAAAAGTCTTCTGGTATAGGTCCAGCAGCAGTTCCAACACCTTTGGTTGCAGGAGCTGATTGTGATACCAATGCAGGTTGTACCCATGAATCAGTGCCGAAGAGATCTCCAGGGGCAGAAACTGTGGGATTAGTCACAGAAGCACCGGAAGCAGGATAAGGTTGCTGTTGACTCTGACCAAGATCCTGGCCAGTCCATGATTTTGTCCTGGCTATAGGTAGGCCCAAGCCATCACCAAGTCGCTTTGTCGCTTCTTTAATCTTATTAACATCCACAGTTCCTGACGTCGGCTTTTCTCGTATTCTGATCTGTAACTTCTTCGTTTTTGACACTCCTTCCTCATCACTGCTGCTACCACTATCAGCTGTGCCATACATTGTTTTCTTGAATTCTTCTGCAGCTTTAGCCTGTTCATCAGCAGCAGTGGAACTGTGATTGGGTTTGATTAAAGTTTCCAGACCCATCAAAGAACCAGCCTTGGTTTCAACACTTGTAACTCCCATAGAACTATCTGTAGATTTAGCCACAGAAGTATGGACTCCATTTGGCTTATGGTCACCTGCTGCAGGTATAACCAAGCTACCTTCCTTTACTTCAATAATGTTTCCTCTTCCTTTGATTGAACCAAGGTAAACACCAATATGATCTGTGATAATTGATGGAATGGCACCATCATCAGTCTTCATGTATGGCATAACTTCTGCAGCGAGCTCCCATTGAGGTATACTCTTTAAGTTCGTAGGGGTCTTGATTTCCCAGTTTCCACCACCCCATTCAGGTCCCTTAGGAACCATACTTTCAGCAGCGAAGTTGGCAAAAATGCCTTGTGTCCAACCACCTGAGCGCACTCTTAAAATCCTTTCACAATATCGCCTCAATTCTGAATCAGCACCTTCTTCCTCAAGCCTCTGAGCAAGACGCCGCATTGCACTGGGGTTGAGGTGGCATATAAACAGGCCTAGCATGCTTTCATAGTCTGCTATGACTTCAAAAGTTTCCTTCGCACTGTCAAACTGACCATACCTGCAGTTCAAAATTTGAGTCTCATCAAAGGAAAAATGGGACCATATAATGACAAGTCAGTCATAAAGGCTGAACAATGTTAATGGATGAAGCACAGAAGATTACTGTATAATGCTCTTAATAAAGTAACATGATTTGTGATAATAATTCTAAACATAGATGCTTAAACTCAAAATGCATAACATCATTTTATGTGTTTTGAACTTTTGATAAAGAACTTAAACAGCATCCATAACTATAAGACAGATCCAATAGGCACTAGAGGTACATAACCACAGCAAAAACTGGAGTCATATATCCCAAAATTGCATAAATGAAAGATTGGTATGAATACTAATTTAAGTTCAGCACACACTGCTAACAATCAAAATGTAATGATCTGAACTGTGAACCAGAGATCAGCAGAAAAATATCGAGCATGATATATTACAGATTGAATCTTCTGAAAAGTAACCAACACATTCACTTCATTTATGAAAGAGCCTGTTATATCCTCAACCTTCTAAAAAATTATTATTGACAAGTTCATTTACAAAATCAAGAACCTCAGCACTGAGAAAGGAAGAAGTCAATGGCTGTGATCACTTACTTGATACAGGCATATCCCAATTGGCGGAACCGGTGGAACAAATGAGAGGTTGGTGGGCATTTTGGATAATCTCTAGAGCGCACAAATTCATCTTTTAAAACAGATAGAGCAGTAGAAAAACGAAGTGCTTTGATTGCATAGAGTCCCCGCATCACCTAAAATTGTTTTATTATAGCAAAGCTCAGAACCAAAAGTAAAAGGTTAATGAAATGTAAACATAATACACAATTGTTCATCTACCTGAGTGAACTGTGGACCTGCTTGGGATAATGATACTGCAAGATCTCCACAAACAGGGGGACCACCAGCAAGAATATCAAGAGATCGAGGAGTGATACGTAAGCTGTCAAACCTTAATAAGGTAAAAAAATATAGAAGTCAGATGCCAAGTTTCATGCATAAATCCACTTTGCTATAGCTAATGAAAAGATAATAATAACAAAAAATGCTAAGTTTTACACATCAAACATGAGCAAGATTTCAATTAGATGAGTAACATTAGGCAAAAAACATGAAAAATATGCAAAGGGAAAGGAAAACCTTGATGTTATTTGGTATAGGATTTCAGAAAGGTCAAGCTTCTGGTCAAAGTTTTGTTGCATGGTAGCAAAACCAATAAGAAGAGGTTCAAGAAGCCCAACAAGGCAGCTCTTAATCTCAACCCCCTTCTTTTGTCTAGGATTTATATCTGTAGGGTTAGCTAGCAACAACCGATCATTTAGAGCCCCAACTAGAGCTGCAGGATAGAAATCATCTCAGTCACTCCACAATATAATCATGCCGCACCAGGTTGCATTTGATACAATACAATGGTGTAAAAATCAATTGGGAACAAGAATGCAAACCTGCATTTGGCATGCTAATGGAGAGTACAGTCCTCACTTTCCCATCCCATCCTAAAATACAAACTGCAGTTGCAGTAGAAAAAAGAAGTGTAGGTCCAACCCACAAAAGGGATCTAAAGTGCTCATGAGTTAAGAAGTAAAACAAATTTACTAATCTTGACAATATAAATTATGTATTAGTACAAGGATGCATGCAAATATATACAAGACTAACCACATATTGTTGATAAAAGATTTTCATTCCTTAACACATAAATGAGATTGAATTTATACTGAACATGTCCCGACAAATATTGTTGGAATGGGTAAAACCAGAGCGTAATTCCATGGGGAAAATGGTATGAAGAAGCAAAACCGGTAAAAGAAACTAATGCAAATCAAAAAGAACAAAAAAATGCTAAGATTATACAGGTATCAGCAATCACTGCTAGTAGAAGCAGGTATTGTTCCAATGAGAATCATAGAAAGAGGAACTGATTCATAAAATTGACTTTCTGGTAGTGCGATAAGGGAAACAAGAGATTGTCAGTTGCTATTTCAGGTAGAACATTAAAAGGCCTATGACATGCGTATACTTTTACAAGCATCCAAGGAGAGAGTTATTTTTTACACATGTATATGTATTCATGTATGCATGATGTATTTGTGATAAGATTTATGCTGCATTACGTATTCAGGATATTGAAGGATTTCCTTTGTCAAATTTAAAAGAACTGCTTGCAAGTACATCAAGGTCTGCTGAAACCATAAGCACCCTGTGAGTGGTTAACACTCCTGCAACATAGCCTCTTGTAGTTTCTTGCCAATGTACCTGCAGATATTGGAAAACTGCAGGGTTAAAATTCCAAACCCGTATTATTTTCAAGAAAAAAGCAGTCAAGCTAGATAGTTGATGCATAACTTTGTGAACAGAATAATGGTATACATAGATAAAGGTGCAATAGATGTGAATTAGTTTGTGAATGTACATATATGTATGCATTCAGTTCCTAGATGCAATTCCTTTTGCACAAAATGCATGTGTTTTTTAAGCAGTCAAATCCACAATTCAGCAGATCTCAGTCATCAATGCTATTAGATTACATGAAGGCTTGAGTAAATAAAGCAGTGCTAGGATCTTATATAAGGTGGTCAGTTGACCCAAGGAGCTCCAGATGTTATATGTATTTTTCCCCTAATACATTCATGATATAAATCCTTCATGGATCTGGCATGATTCACATGCTAAATTGAGATTTCGTTAAAATTAAGTGATGAATTAAAGAAAAGAAAAGGCAGAGGCCTTTGCAAGTTTATGGAGGAACCATACAAAAAGGATAGGTGACACCACAAGGTCTGCAACAGAAAAAATTAGAAGGGACAGCTAGCAAATTAAATCCTTTCTTTTTTCTTTTAGTTTATATATATATAACTTCCATGTACTTTCATGAGTTTTATTATATTATCTAAAAAGCTTTCATGAAATGAACACTTCAAAAGTCATCCTTAAAGAGTTGAATAACTCACCTGAAGCACAATCTCATTTGCTTTTAACCTTATAAACTTTTTCCCCTCTGTTTTTGTTGATATATAGTGACCATCAGAAGATGGAAGAATGTAACCTTGAACTAACTTAGCCAACCCAATCTGCTTCCCATTATATGCAAACATCAAAGTGGACTCTGAAATCACAGAAGATACTTATCAGTATCATGTCTTACAAATGGTGATATCTAACATGAAGTATCATATGTGCCCAAGCACCTATAGGAGTGGAAAATATTCGATCAATTTCAGTGTCGAACAAAAATGGCATAGGACCCTGAATAGAATTAGGGTTTCCATCCACAGGTTGATCAGGTAAAAAATTTGGTTCAACTGCACCATTTTTTCCATCAGCTTCTTGTAAAGCTGCTCCTGGAAGAATATACAGAGCCAGTCCAGACTTATCTTCATCAAGAATAGCAAATTGATTTTCATTGGGGCCAATAAATGCAGCATCACAACCTACAATTTGAAAAGGAGAATATCATAAATAAATTCTTGAGGCATAATATGTGAGAAACTAGCTAGTAAAACAAGCAAGACAAACATATTTTTGACGGATATACCTTTGATTGTGCTTCCCTTGTTGTTAGCTAACTTTATATCGGTATGTTCCCAATAAAGGACCACTTCATTTGTAGTGCCACTAAACTCATAAACAATGAGAAATAGATGCCTCTTCTTACCATAAACCATATATTTAGGATAATATTCCACATTTCCTGGGATCTGAAAGAAAATTATATTGTTAAGAACCAAAACCTTGTCGGCATTAAAAAACATCTTTTTAAGCATTTACCGATGTGAAAAGTTTCTTGTAAATACTATCTCCTCCAGAAGAAAGATTATAAGCCATGAGGTTAACACCATCTACATAAAAAGCCCTGACAGGGTAATGAAGAACACGGTTCTCCTTATTGAAGAAATTGAGCTCCAAATGAAATGGCTGCCAATAAAGTGAGTCATATCAGCCAAATAGTAAACAGAGGCAACATAGATGTTAATGCATAATCAAAATCACAATCCAATGTACCTGGCAAACAGGAATGTCCTTCAGTTTATTTTTAGCATCCACAATAGAGATGAGAGGCAGCCTAGATATTGGGGCAGTTTCAGCATGACCTTCCATGAAATGCTGCAATAATAAAGAAAGGTAATGAGTTAAAAGAAAATGAAACAGTTCAGCATTCTTGAAATTGAAGTTAACATACATTTTAGAAATTAATATATAAAAATAACTTAATTTGAAATGAATAAAGTTCAAAGGAGGAGCATACACTATAGAGGAATGCCTTCCGTGCAATGTCTGAAATTGTAAGATCACTTTGGCTGCCATGAAAAATATATAAATGGTCAACAATGATACATGATTACATAAAAATAGATTGTATGATTGAGTTGAATCATATCAATGTAAAAACTTATCCATGATGGTATGTAACAGTTATAAATGTACGACCACTAAACCAAAATAATTAAACATTACAACCTCCAAACTAAATACATTTATCTGCACTCCAGACTTAACCTACCCCTTAATATGTTGTTCTTGCAGTTGTGCTTGAAGCTGATGATCAGCCAAAATTCCAGAGGAACCCATAGATGAAAGCTTCTCCTTTAGGACAGATGCTGCACATGATATCTACTTTCAGCAAAAATACTCAAAAAGTTAAGCAGCATATCACATATGTTACACAGACTATGAGGTGAGTGTTAGATATGGATGTCCCGACAAAGGCGTGCTAAATTTTTTTGCAAGTTTTACAAAATTTATGGAAAATCATACCGTCATAACCATGTCCAAATATGTATAGGATACAGGTGTCTCAAACAGATACTTGAGGAAAAATTAAGTCTCGGTAATGCAGGATATCACCAGAAAGAATGTTCTTACTGTGATATACAGAAAAAATAACATAATGTAGAGAGAAAACATAGAAGGCATTGACAGCTTTACTTATTTTTGGTCTAAGCAAATGCATACAACATTATCAAATAAAAACTAAGCAGTTTCTCAAGAGTTGAGAGAATATGAATATAGATTCTGTAGAAGCAGTGCCGAAGAGAACAAAACATTCAGTGATCACCTCAATGAGGTATAACTTTAAACAAGACCATGCTCTGAAAGAAATCGCACCATCCTATATTGAAAGAAACTGCTCCAATAACATACCTTAAGACCGTTAACACTTGATATTCAGGTACATTCAGAAATTAAACTGGCATAAATTATTTTAAAACAGATTATTTTCTTCATATGTAACAATGCACATGTATACAGATGATCCATTAAATGTCCACCTGAAGATCCCCTGGCACTTTGCAAAACTGCAAAGAGTTGTTTCCTTCCTTCCCTAGTGTAAGAAGCCCTATTCTTCATGTTGTCACTGCCACTCATATTCTGTCATGGGAAATGCTTATTTATACATCAGAAATTAACAAATAGTTTATAATGCAATGCTATAGGTGAGCGATCTTAACTGCAAAAAGCAGAGCCGCTAAGTTCAATTTTGGATGAACTTCCAAAGCTCTGATACGAGGCAAGGGATAAACTGCTTCCCCACCCTGCTGAGACAGAATGCGTGGGATGTCCAATGATTCGATTGCTGCAAAGAGAACACCAACGGCTCTTGAGTATGTGATTTCCATTTAAGAAAAAAATGTATGTATCTCATCCTCCTTCTTTCCCAGAGAGTATGTTTGTACTTACAAGCCGGCTCAAAAAAATTTACTTGTGTTGGAGGTTTATTTGGATTAACTAGCAATCTTGTTTTCCAAACTTGTAAAGTTCCATCCTTGGAAAGAATGACGAGTAAACGCAACATTGGAAGCCAAGCTAATGATGTGATAGGTTGAGTACCCACCTGTGTGCTGTGTGGCAAAAACAGAACATTTCAACAAATAAGTGCCTTCTTCTAATATCAACACACATAATACAGGCTTGAAAAGAAGGAAAAGAAAAAAAAATAGAAAAAACAAGCTTACATTCCAATCATAATAGGTCTTTCTGTTGATACATCCCAGGCAAGAAGTGTACCACGTCTATCACCAACAAAAATCCATTCCAGTGTTGGATGAAAAGCAAATGCACCAGCACCAACTAGCTTAATGGTATTATCAACTGAAGGGAACAAGACAGAAAAGCATATGATATTTAAGCATGATATATAATAAAATACAAAAGGAGAATAAATTTTTCCTCAACTTACGTTGTAGTGTATAATGAACAGCATATGTATGAATGTTGTATGCCCGAATCAAACCTTCTGCATATGCTACATACTTTTCTCCCCCAAAACAGAAGTGACAGGAACAAGAAAACAGACAACTATTCAGTACATTCTTAATCATAAGAATGAAAATGATCATTTAGCCGTATGATGGCTGATAAGAGATGTAAGTAGATCAGATTGCATTGCAACTGCTATCGAGTTAGTCATGTATGTCAGAAGAGAAGATGATATTTTGGAAATCCAGTTCCAGCCAAGAAGAAAAGATCCATTTCAACAATCATTCCATCAGAATTAAATTAAACAAGCACTTTGAGCATCTCCACTTCACTGCTATATCACATATCTCATGTACATTAAATGATCCAGCCAAAAACCAAGAACAGATTCAAATTTCAAGTTTCATGCTTATCCTAGTAAATTCCCAAGCACTGAAACTTCGAACAACTATTAACTACCTGGAACAACTAACTTCATTTACAACATCAGAAAGAAACAAAAGATAATAAAAATCATAAGAATAAAACTTATAGCTGGAAAATGACAAATGTACCAGAACAGGTAGTCGAGGATGACAAGCAAGATTCACAACAGGTTTCTTCAAGTCTGTCTTTATTTTTGTAGGGGGTCTCCCACCTTCAATGGTCCCAACAACTTCACATATGACAGTAAAAATATTAGAAACATTATTAAAATCCCTTGTATAATATGATGATGCAAGTACAAAATAATTCTGCTAGAAAACACATGGAGCTAAGTAACCTGTTACACTCATTCTCTTGTGAAAACCAAAAAACACAACAGGTTGGAGAGGAGTCAAAGCAAGATGAACTTCTGTTTCAGACGAAATGTGTTCCGTCTTCTTTTCAGGTGAATGTAAAACACAAGTTTGTTCAGAATCAAAATCACAAGAACGTATTGTACAATCCTGCAACATGACATTTTCAGAAAAATAAAGGGTTATAATTTGCATTAGGGAACTTCATATAGAGGGGAACTAATAAAAGCAACTCTTTCATGTAAAAAAAGAAGCTTAAAGGCAACAATCATACCATTATTGCATTAAATCAAAATGTCAGAGGAGGTGGTATTTCTTTCTTTAAAATGTAATCCAATAAGGCTCAAGTAAAGATAAAAGGGGTAAAGTCCGTCATGGCAGGGACCTTAAGGATAACATCAAAAAAAAGCAACTGGGATCTAATTATAAATTATAATATCAGAATAATGAAAAGGAACAACAAAATTTTTCCTCATTACATGGTTTAGACAATCTATATGTCTAGAATGACTGCTTGTCGCCACTTTGCTTGTCGCCACTTTCTCCAACTTGGGAACGACCACACAAAATATATGATCCCTAGAATACCACTAGCATAGATTGGTTCCAATAAACCATCTTACCACAACATATTTTGTGAATAATTGAAAACTGAAAAGGAAATGAATTTTAGGAAGCTATCTAAAAGATCAACGCCATACATTGAAAGAACACACCCTACCTTAAAATGCCTCGACATTCTTAGGAACAAAAAAATAAGATTCAAACTATCTCCTCATACTAGAATATTTACAAAGAAACCTGTCTAATGGCAGTAAAATCATAAGATTGAACTAATACCAATCTTATATGCTCTACCCTCTACATCAATTGATTAACAATTGTACTAATACTAATCTTAATATGCAGTAATTCTATTCTAATGATAATTGAATGCAATTTCATTTTTGTTCTTTTTTGTGGTAATGATCGAAGCTAACTTTAAAATTGCGGAACCAACCTCAAGAATGGCAATCACAGAGTGACCACTTGTAGGACTATAAGCCATCCGAACCACCGGCGAACCAATGTCTATAGTAGCTAGCTTACTTCCAGTTAAAGCATCAAATTCTGCAACCAAAAAAGATCCAAACATGTTTTAATCCTTTTAAAGCAGATTTAACTGCTCAGCTCTAAAAGTTATCCAAAACATATTCAAATTCCTTTTTTTAAAAAGACAAAAGTTGAACTTTAGTCCTCATTACCGATGATGTAAGTGCCGATGGCAGCGGAAACGAGAGCCTGAGTAGGATGGAAAGCTGCGGCGTGTGGCTGCAACGGTTTGTAAATGCCTCGTGCGACATGGCGTAGATCCAAGTGTTGCAAAGTCGTCCACTCCATCGATTCTTCTTTTGAACTCTCTCTCTATCTCTCACACAGAAAAAGGAAAATCAGAATTGGGAAGAGAGCGGAGACCTAGATCCGATCTGAACTGCACGTTGAGAATCGAAGGAAATTTTAAAATTAATCTGTTTACCTCTTGTGTTTTCTATGCGAAAGAAGTTCAATTCATCCCGAGATTTCTTTTGAAAGGGAAATGCGTAGAAAAGAATATCAAATTAACAAAAATAAGCTGTGAAATTTAAGAGAAAAAGAATAGGCTGGTCTGGCTGGTTGGTGATGGCGAAACTGAGAGTTGGCCTTGATGGAGGAACAAATATTTGGGCCACCTTTTATTTGCTGGTTTTATTTAGGTACACTACGATTTAGCCCATTTTGGACTATCGAGTTCATAATATAAAACTTTCAAAGTGAACTTGGGAAAGATATTTAAGATGTTAATGACGGGAAGAGGGGTGGGCAATTTTTGGGTCATGTTACACAGATCATATTTGTATTAATTGTTTTAGTTAATATATATATATATATGAAGTTACCTGAAATTTGCAATTTGTACTCTTTTTAACTTTAATTGGTATCTAACCTTAAAATTGCAATTTCAATTTGGTACTTTTTTTTTAAAGGAATCTAACATTATTAATATACACGGACATGGCAACATGTCAATCTCACATTGACAGGTGACAAAAAATTTAAAATAAAATTAAAATTATGTACCTAAACTTGACTTAAATTTACATTTTAATAACTAAACTTGACTTAAAAGGAACAAATTGGTCCTAAGAGTTTTTTTATCAAATAGGTACCTAAACTTGACCTCAGTTCAATTTGATATCTAAACTTTTTTATCCAATTAGGTACCTGAATTTGGCTTTTTTTATTCCAATTAGTACCTAAACTTAGCTTCATGGTTCAAATTAGTCATTCACAGAAAGTATTAATTTGGACCAAAAAGCCAAGTACCAATTTGAACCAAGAAGCCAAGTTCAAGTACTTAATTGCACCAAAATAAACTTTAGGTACCAAATTGAAATTTAAGGCCAAGTTCAAGTACCTAATTAGAGTAAAAATCATGCAACAATATGAACTTTAAAACCAAATTCAAGTACCAAAATAATATATTTACTCAATTTTGACATATTTAATAATATTTTCACGTCTATATTCAAATAGCTGACACCAAAAAAAAAAAAAAAAAATCGAAACACAGACATGCATATTGCTCAGCCATCAGCCATCAGGAGCAGGTAACTCCATGGGTCACCATCAGCAGTGGCTATCAATGCCTAATCTTTGGCATGAATATGGCCTAACTGCTATAAAACAACAAAACTATCAGTATATTGCTTACAAAGAGTTATAGTTGATCGGTTTAGATCAACTATCCGTCAAGCAAATCTTCACATATTTAATCTACCCTCTAAAACTAAAATATCAACAGAAAACAATTTGTGGCCATAAAAAGTGCGCAAAATATATGCAAAGAATTGCATTGTTCAACCATATTACCATTTCATACTATGAAAAGGGAAGAAGATGTTCGTTTCCTATTTATCTTTGCATGATTTCCATGCTGAGAAGGTAACTTCCAGCTGTTGCTTGTGCATTGTAGCATCCTAATGAAAATTGAGTCAAAAGAAATTTTGCGTCCATTTACACGCCTTTACTGCAGAAAGTGATCAGTATTATAACTGCCTGTCAACATTCATCAAATCTGGAGATTGGATCAAATTCCTTTATCTATTGCAAAAGCCAGGATTTGAGTTGGGATGGTGGCTGTAATTGTCAGTTGAACTGCTGGTTTTGAGAAGCAGGTATTGTCCATGGATCTACATAAGGTCTAAAGGGCAATGACCTTACCATTGTTGAAGTAGATCCGATATTATAGCTGGAAAACCCATGTGGTGCACTCTGGTGGTTAAAGTTTCGTTGAGGTTGATATGGATTTAGGATAGTACCGGCATATGAATGATGAAAGGCACCTGTATCTTCAGCAAAATGAACGGGTTTTTCATAACTATAAGAAGTATTAGAGACTCTTAACCTTGAGTTTTGCTTCTTTTTCACTTTTCCAACTGGAGAAGACACGTGGTCATTGTTACCCATACTTGGACACCTTGGAATAGGGGTTTTTCTTCTTTGGTTATTAATCTTTCCCCTGTCCGGCTCAGTAGTTTTTCTTTTTTTCGATGGTCTTGATTGATGTGAATGCTTTTGGCGTTTTGTACCTAGTTATAAAATAAGAAACATGTGATGTAAAATTTCAGTAGCTCAATAGTCAAGAGAAATGGAATTCACAGAAACAAAGTTTACTTTCACCATCTCGCTCTCCGACATACCAACATCAGTAGACCACTTCCTCGTTCTTTTCATTGCTTTTACCAGCCTTGCTGCGTTGCCTCGTTTGTGCTTCTCGGCAAGTACGTGTTTTCTTTCGGCCTCATCACTCCAACGCTGATGTAGACCAAAAAAAAAAAAAAAAGCATAAATAAACCAAGCCCATCATGGCTAAAAATGTCAATTTCCAGCCAGATACTTGCCTGTCTGTAAGTTTTCAATTTATAAAGGTTTCGACCCTTTACAAGCAAAGGAAATAATGGAGGCAATTTCTTACTCCCCTTGCTCCATAATACTTCAACCTATACATCAAAAACACGGAACCGGTGGATACTATCATCAAGTGCACAAACAACTCATTGGGACAAAAAATTACAGAAAACGCATGAAAGGAACAATTTGTCACCTATTGCAAACTATCACTCAGATTGGCAAAACCAACCGTTTCGAACATATCTTTGTTTTAGAAACCAAATATGTGCAACATTTAGAGGACTTCTATCTACCTAACATAAGATAGTGCATTGGAATTACCGTAAATGTGTGTTGTTGTTTGGCTTTGCCATAGCTTTCCTTAACAACCCTTCCTGCAATAGTTCTCTTCCCCAGAAGTTTCCCACGCCTAGTCATTTTATTGAACCTGTTTTAAAAACCAAACCTTGATTTACATAGCCCCAAAAATGACAAGGAAATGTAAGAAGAGAAATAGACAAGATAAGGAGAATCTGCAATGTTAGTTCAGATAAGGGATTACTTCTTATAAACCTTCTGAGTAAACAAAACAACATCTCCTTTACAAACATCACCTACATTATTAAGTAACAATAACTTCGTATTACTCATTCAAATTGCCGAAATAATAATTCAAATGGAAAAAAAAAAATCAATAACAGGCAAATTACCAGTACAGTTGATGAAAAACGATGACCTGGGATATAAGGCTTCAGCTCTCCCATCTTTTATTCTGAGAAAGAAAAAAGAATGTGTTGTTAAGTGAGGATATTAATACCTACTCATTTTTTTCAAAGTTTTGAGAGATCTATTGCAACGTGGGAACAGAAAAATGTATGAAATTTCTACAAAAATGGATAAAAAGATGTGAAGAGATTACCTCCAATGCTCAAGAATTCTCTGTTGACACACTGCCTTAGTGCCTGTGATTCGGAGGCCATGGTTTCTCAAATAAGCTTTGAGTTGCTTCAAGCTCAAGCTTTCTAACTCACCTCCTTCTATGGAATACAAGGATCATAAATTGTAAGGACTTTTTTTCGGATCAAATACAATTATTATTTTCAAAAACAAAAAATTAATAAATTCAAAGAAGGCAAATATGACCTTTGAGAAGAGTGAAAACTCCAATGCAGAGAGAATCGTCGTTCTCGGTCCGATCATTATCGTCCGAATCGTTCCCTTCCTCTTCCTCTTCCTCTTCCTCAGTTTCATCTCCACTGATGATATGAGAATTAAATCAATATTAAAGGGGGGGACCCGAATAAATTGAAAATGAAATAGGAATTACAATACCTGGAACTGGAAAAGCTTCTATCTTCATAATCATCATCGTCACCATCTTCTTCTTCTGTTTCGTCTTCTTCCTCGGAGGAAGAGAGGGAAATCAAAGTAGGTTCGGCTTTTCCTTTCTTATCAGACATTTTGATTGAAGTCAAACGGAAGAGCGAAATTTACGACTGTAAACTCGAATCAAATTTTCTTACTAATTATTTTTCCTTACGACCTTAAAACAATTTTAATAACTTCACAATTTTTGTAACTTCACAATTTTTGAAGACATTTTATCTGATGAAATCCGAGTCGACACATGTAAGGTCAGGTCGCGTTGGAAATTTAAAGCCGAGTATCGAAATTAGCCCAACACCATAAAAACCATTCTCGGCCCAATTACAGTCCATTATCTCCGTTTTTGGTTAACTCAGTTTTGTTAGTTTAATCGATCTAATTTTGTGAGTTAAACTCGCTAAGTTTGCTTCTTCTTTTCGAATTAGTTAACTGCCATTCAACATCAATTCATATGATTGTAATTCCTTCAAGAATTATGTAAGTGTTAGATTCTTATTTCTAAGGTTATATGCGACTCTAAAGCCTACAGAATCCTTGAACAAGCTTTTGAACACCTCTATTTGGGTGTTTCGGTTCAGATTGGTCTCATTAACTGTAGTCTCAGTAAATTTTCCCATAAGAGTAATCATATGGTCTTTGACCGAAATGTCGGGCTTTTGTAGGGCATTTATCAAACTAGTTATAGCCGACTGTCGAGCCAATGCAGCTTAACCTCCGAATATATCCTCTAATTTGCTAGCATATAGCAACAAGCTATCTCATCATACTTCTCCCAGCATTTTCTAGCCTTAGCTTCAATTTCTCACAGCTTAAGACAATCATGAGATTCCTTTTTCATTCCTTATAGTTATTTTCATTCAGTTTGTTTCAGTAAGAATGCTTAGTAAGGGCGTATGTGCTATTTTTTGAACTTAAAAATAAAATATTCATTCATTAATCTTTTACTTAGCAAATATTAATAAAATGTTTTGCAACATACGATATACATTAATATGATGCATGTGTTTTACATTAAAACTTGAAAACATTTATAAGCCGTTGCGACGATAATTCCTACACTTACCATGGGTCAACCCTAATCAACTAGTGATAACATGGATTTCCATCCAATTA
Organism: Gossypium australe; assembly: GCA_005393395.2. Taxonomy (NCBI): domain Eukaryota; kingdom Viridiplantae; phylum Streptophyta; class Magnoliopsida; order Malvales; family Malvaceae; genus Gossypium; species Gossypium australe. Next base: position 42,499,739 of record CM016625.1, on the reverse strand, counting down.
ATACATGAACCTAATTCTTCAAGCATTCATACGTACTAATAATCATTTAACATTTGACCATCATTCTAATTTAAGTAGAGCTTCGTAGGAAGCTACTTAACTAGAAGATTTTGAGTGTATAACCATCAACTCAACACTTATCACATCACGTACCACAAATGAGTCATCGTGGGACAATATCACCAAGTGACATGCTATGACTAGTTGTCATTTTTAAAGAAAAACTTCTTGTTATATTGCATGATAATTGATAACTCGAAATTATATAGACATTTACAGCATCTTCTGACTAATAATTCATGCAAATTCTGAGTATTTTGATAGCAAATTTTGTAGTTTCATTACAAATTTGTAAAGTAAGACAAAATTAAAGATAAAATTGTAATCTTACTTATTTACATGCTAATTTGACATATTTTTTTCTAATTTGACGCAGTTTGGTGCAATAGAAAAAAGTTAGATTTGAAGCTCACCTATTCGATGTTCGATGTTGTAGCATTCATTAAATAGAGGCCATGCAGACATAGGTTGATGGCTGATCAGCATGGGACATCTTAAATTCACTTATTGGACTTCTAAATTCAATTTGACCCAACTCCTAAATGGGTTTCTGAAGTGGACAAGCATGTTGCCAAATTTGAAGCCCAAAATGTCCACTAATGAGGAAAGAGCCCAATTTGGCTATGGGAAATCCAACCGTCCATAAAAATAATTAATTTAAGCACCCAAGACTTGTTAAAATATCACAAATCAACCACAATAATTTTCCCATGTGACCGTTCAACTCCTTCCCATGAATCAAACATGAACTAGCTAAATTTAGCAAAGTCATCCACCTTCCTTCCTTAACATAATGGGTCGGCCATGTATGAAAGAAAAAATAGGGATTATCATGCCAAAAATAGAAAACTCAATGGGCTCCTCACTATTATAAATAGAGAGACATTTGCTATTCGTTTCATTCATCACACACTCATCATATCTTCTCCTTTTTCTATCTTTTTTTTACTTCTCATTTTCCATTCTTCAAAAAGTGTTTGCAAGGCTTTGAGAGCAACCCCATTCAGCCATATTAGGAGCTTTTAAGCTTGGTAGTCATCGCAAGAAGCAAAGAACTAAAGAGGAGCAAAGTGAGTTGTGCCTCGGAGAACTACTGGAAACGATTTAGCATTTCTTTTCCCTTTAATCTTTTTTTGTTCAAATCAAGAAACATGGTCGCAAATGAGTTTTCTACTTTTAATATAATCATGATTGCTTACTTTTGTTGGTGTTAGAATGATTTAAATTTCGTAGCTTATATTATTTAATGTTGTTAAAGAAGTTCTGTGCATTTGATATATTTATTTATTAAAATAAAAACATGAATATGTTATTCTTGCATTATAAATGTAGGGATGCAATTTAATTGAGATTAAATCAAAACCATATTGTAATTAATTGACACAATATATGAATGATGCATGCTTGATCTTTTTATGATGAAATTAGGTCAAACTAGTAATAATATCGAAAGAAATTTATTACCTTGCATAACCTTAGGATTAATGTGATTAAACTGTTTCAGTGTAGAAATATTATTGTTACCTCACACGATCTGATTTCTGCTTATTAAAATACTAAGTTGATTGAACATAGACATATGATAGAAAAACTTAATAATTTAATAAGTGTGATTTCTTAGACGATGCCTGGAAAGGTAATCTTGAAGTCTGACTTGACACAGAAATATGAAAGGAGACCAAAACGTTAAGCTTAGGCCTTTGAGAGAAGTCGATGCACTCGTAAAATCAGGGTTAGTAAATTATCAATATGCCACGAAATCACCGTAACATCTTTTAACCTTGTTTAAAAAATTCTATGTTAAAAAGGAAGATTATTCTAACACATGCATGTTATTGTGATTACTCTTAAAACATGCATACCTTTTTTTTCTGTGTTTTTTTTTTTAATTTTAAGCATACTTAGATTAGTTTTAGTATAACCAGAAATCCATCACACTTTGATTTATTTCATCACCAACCAATTTGCTAAGTATTAATTTTGTAATACTTGACTTGCATAAATAGTCCCTGTAGAGACGATAACTATTTCTCACTACTTTATTACTTGTCAACGATTGTGTATACTTGCACATCAATCAAATAATTTCGAGAAAAATTTTTGGCGCTGTTGCCGGGGACTATTATTTTAGTCAATTATTTGTGAAATTAATTATCTTGCAATTTGGTTCTATTTTATTTTGTTTTTACTTTAATAGTTTTCGTTATTATTTAGGTAATAACAGATCCTTTACAATATGTTCAAGGAGGAGCATTTGCTTATAATGCTCAAAATTTGATTATTGTTGCCAATGAAAGAAACTGTGTCATTCGACAATATGTAGTTCCTCTCTTAAATGAGCTCAATCCGGGTATTGTGAGACCCGAAATTGAGGCACTACAATTCGAACTAAAACCGGTCATGTTTCAAATGTTGCAAACTGTGAGTCAATTTAGTGGGATGCCTATTGAGGATTTGCATATTCATCTTTAGCTATTCATGGAAGTGAGCGTTTCATTTAAATTAGCTAGGGTGATCGAGGACGCCTTGAGAATGAAATTGTTTTCATAATTCTTAAGAGATAGAGCACGAGCATGGTTGAACTCTCTACCGTCCGGTTCCGTAACTACATGACAAGAGTTGACTGAATGTTTCATAATGAAATACTTTCCTCCATTTCTGAATGCCAAGCTATGAAATAAGTCACTTCATTTTAGCAATTTGATGAAGACTCTTTATATGAGTGATCGCTGAAATCAGAGTTTTAAAATTTATAAAGAGAATGATCGAACCTGGAAACCAACTCTGACAACGATAAAAGGCAAGTGTACCTATCGAACAGTAGTATAGCTTAGGCAAGACCGGATTGTCGAACCCAAAGGAACTAAAAGTATTAATACTAACTTTCTTTTTATTATTTAGCCTAAAATAAAGTGAAGTTGATCTAATCTAAATTAACGACTACTAAGCTAAAGACGCAAAGACAAAAAGAACGAATTGGGAAATAACTAGAAGAAAAATTCAGTTGATCATGACGATACCTTCAGGAAGAATCCACCTAGACTTCACTTGTTATCTAACACTGAATCATACGATTTATTCACTTAGTTTGATCCGTAAGACTCCCTAACGTATATTAAACCCTCTCTCGAGGCGAATAACATCTAACCCTAGGTTAATTAGTGGAACTCTCGTTCTCTTATAATAACCCCCTAAAATAGCAGTAAATCGATCTATGGATTCCTATATTAGGTTTCACCCTAATCCGACAAAATCTCGTCACCCTATCTCTAGGTGTGCGATCAACTCCGCTTAATTATGCTAGATCTACTCTTAGGCAGTGTCTATTCCTCCTCCACCTAAGCACATCAACCTTGAATCAATATCCGTGAAATATTAACTCAAGAATTAAGCATACATAATTAAGAACAAACTAAATATTTATCATATCATTCAGAAAACAATAACAAGATTCATCTAAGTTTCATCCCCTTCAGATATCTGAAGGGTTTAGTTTCATCCCCTTCAGGTATCTGAAGGGTTTAGTTCATAACAAATAAAGAAAACATCTCAAGAGAAAAAATAAAACAAAACATAAGAAATCCTTAAAACTCCCTGAAGGAATTGAAGGAGAAATCCGCCGTCTTGAGTAGAATTCCGGCTTCTTGGGATGGATCAACTGGCTATCTTCGAGTGATTCCCTCAACTCTGACCTTTCAGGCTTGGCTCCTAGGCCTAGCTAACCGCCCTCTTCAAAGGTGGTACTTAGGGGGTATTTATAGGCTCTTGGAATGCGATTCTTTCTCCCTATGTATCCTTTTTCGACTGAAATTGTCTAAAACCACGACAGGGGCACGGCCATGTCACACGCCCGTGTGACTCGTCTTCAAGCCATGTTCGAATTTCTAAATTGAGGCACGGCCGTGTAAATCGGGGTTGAGGCCGTGTTCTAGATGCTCGTCAAGGCGCGGCCGTGTGGACTTTGGGCCAGGTCGTGTCGATTTCGTGATATGGCCCATTTACTCCATTTTGGGCCCGTTTTATGGTCTTTTCATCCTCGGGTGCTATCCTGGGTATAAGACATGAAAAGAAAGGATTAAGAGCACCTTTTTACATAAATTGAGGAATAAATCATCCAAAACAAGCTAAATATGGGATTAAAATATGTTATAATTACAGTTTATCAAATACCTACACACTTAAGATTTTGCTTGTCCTCAAGCAAAATTCTCAACATACAATTAAAACGAACTTTCCATAATTCAGAATTCCTACTGACAATGCCTTATCATAATTCATAGATAATTTATACATGGATAATTCAATTCAAAGAGTCCTAAAGATTCAAACAATTGATAAGTCATTCATTTGTACTTTGAAAACATAGGTGTCTCCCATTATCTGAATAATTACCTTTAATTCGAAATTGACAAGAGTTGACATTCTCACTAAAAGATTCACTCAAATCACTCAAAGTGTTTAAGGTTCATAAAAAGAAGCACTCATACGTCGAACCTGAACAGTTAATCCCATATGCTTGCCTGAAAATCAAATCTCCACCACTGTAAAATGAGATGATAAGCAGATCAAAAGGTCTTTGTTAGGGTTGTAACGGGGCTAGGGTTAAGGTGTGAATAAAGGCTGAAATTAGAAGATTAGAATCGAGATTGAATTGACAAGTACCTACCTAAGAATGCTGAAATAATATCTACATCAACTGATAATAATTCTAACAATACGAGCTTTTCTTTTTTTTTTTTTGAAAAATAAACTTTAACTGTATAAGCTCACCACTAATTACTGAATATACTTTGATATATTTTTTTTAAGAATAAACTAATAATAAAGGATGAATTCAGCTTATAGCATAATATAATTCGGTAACTAATCAAATCATATCTCGATTAAAGGGTAGTCAAAAGGAAGGTGATAACAAATACAAAGGGGTTTTTGGGTTATTAAGAGGTGAGTCAATAAAAAGGGTTGTTAGGATCAATGGGGTTCACTAGGGGTTAATTTACGGAGGTAGGCTTTTTAGTGGAGTGAGTGGGTTAAAACTTAGGTGCCTTTATCATCTCTGTATATCAAATCAAAAAAATATGGTCTCAACATGTATAAACGAGGCAAGTTCTAGAATAACAGTTCAAAGTTGACACACTCATAATCAAAAAGTGAGCACGAAAAAGAATATATGCTCTATAAGGCTCAAAATCTCACAAAAATTATGGTTGTTTTGACATCAATCCCATAAATTTCAAATTCCGAAGCAATATTCAAATTTAGGTTAACAACCTAGCAAAAATTTTAATTTTGAAAAATAGACTTATCATGCTTGATTCTCTAATATTCTTCTAATTTAATCATCAATGCACAATTATCAATGACTTAATCTAAAACATGTCAAGAACAATCATAGATTATCAGAAATTTCATCCTAATTAGTAATATGAAAAATTTACTTAAAAACAATACTAAATTCAGGGATTTGAGAATAATGAAAAAAGTTTGGTCGGATTTGAGAATAATGTAGAAAGTTAGGCCCTTCTTTTAGATAAATATTCACCCCCCACACTTAAGATGTACATTGCCCTCAATGTACAAAGATAGATATAACATTTATGGGATAAATCAAAAGAGAAGGGGAAAGAATACTCCCTAAATTTTGGATGGTGTCCTTGGAGGATGGTAGAGGTCGTGGTGTGTATGTTTGAAGAGGTCGGTCTAGATGACGAACATGTGTTAGATGAAGAAATTGGGGAGCTCGTAGAGGATTAGCCAGAGATTATTAAGACACATTTAAAATAACCTAAATATATAATTTAAAACAAGAAAGACAAAGGAAAGGAGACTAAGAAGGAAAATAAAAATAAAATAAAAGGTGGATGGACCGAAGAGTCCTTATTGATGGATGGTTCGAGAGGTGGGTGTGACTTCTAGGGCTGCGGAGGTGCTGGCGGTGGTGGAAGTGGCATGATTCCCTAGCAGCCTGGCGAACCTGACACTAAGAAACTAAAATAAGTTAAACTAAACTAAGCATAAGATTGTCAAAGAGAAGGAAATTGAAGCAAAAGAGAAGAGACAAATAAAAACTAATTGGTCTCAAAGACCCTTGGCTTGGTGAGTAGACGAAGTTATCGGCATGAACTCATGTTGATCGTTCTTCTTTGAGAAGACTATGGTTGGCCTTTTTCGCTTCTTCGACATGCTGTTGGATGGCTCAAGGATCTAGAGATTTATTATAAAGAGGAAAAAGTTTGAGAGGGAGAAGGGAGAAAAGAAAAGAATGAAGAAATCAGATGGGGAGAAGGGGAAGGGCTGTGGGGTTTAAATAGGATTTCAAATCTGGCACGTTCCCACGCTCGTGGACCAGGGGCGTGTCAATTTACACGGCCGTCTCGCACGGCCGTGTGTCTGTGCGTGCTGTATCTCCCTGGCCGTTCTTCTACTAACCACGCCCGTGTATGTGAAGTCAATATGTTAGCATGGTTGGGAGCAACGGGCGTGTTCTACCCGTGGTCGACTAGTCAGTAACCTCGTACGGTTGTAAGACACGGGCATGTTCTTCCCGTGGTATGTAAGTCAGTAGCCTCACACGGTCGAGAGGCACGGGTGTGCCACTTTTACGAAGCCCATGGGGTGGTGGTTGGATCCGTGACGTCGAAAAGTGGTTGGGACTGATTCGCACGGCCTCTGATAAGTCAGTACGGAGATTCTGGTGGTCCACATGGTCACGGACACGGCCATGTGTAAGACCGTGTGGCCTTGAAATTCTGCACTTTTGGTTAGTTTTAAAAGGAAACAAAGAAGGAAAGTAAAGAAACTGAAAATAAATTTGAAAGTAAATAATGTTAGTGCTCGGGTTGCCTCCCGAGAAGCACTCGTTTATAGTCTTAAGCTAGGCTTCACCTCTCATTTGTATGGTCATGGTGGTTTGAGGAGGTGAAAATCCTTTCTCATGCGATCAATTCAGTTATGGATATATAGTTCAAGTCGAGTAGTGTTTACCTCAAAAGTGTTGAATTTAGGATTGCTTATCTTGACTGTGCCGTATAGGAAGACATTAAGTACCTCAAAAGTGATTTCTTTGTTTGCCTTAAGGTCTGAATTGGTGATTCGAGGGTCTTCTTTATTCAACAATACCTGCTCCCCTATTTTGAAGTGATTTGTTGTTCCTATCAGTTTGTCTGGGGTTTTCTTCAGTTTCACTTCGTGTATTCCTAGTTTCTCTTTGAAGTGTGACTTCCACTAGTCTGGTTCATCAATCTGAAGCCTTCGTTCTTCATGAATTTCTTTATGGGTACGAGGTCTAAGATCTGGCTCAGCTAGGTGATTTCGTGAAGCTTTCTATAAAGAAGGTTGAACCAAATGGTTATCAATAGAATTAACTTTCGTACCTTTATTACTCGATGTCCTAGCTGAGTCAAGACCTTGAAGAGTGATTGTTTCGTTGTCTAAACGAAGTGTGAGTTCACCAAATTCTTCCTCTATGTGATCTTTCTTTATTGCATCGGGATATGTCACATGAGCTTGGTACTTTGTATGTACCGGGTTTGGTAAATCATGGCTTACCTTAACCTTACCTTTACTTACCACAGGTTCTTACCTTGGGTCAGTTTCAGTGTTGCTTGGCAAGCTTTCCTGTAGTTGTTCAGAAACCTCTGATCAAATTTCAGAAACTATCTTAGTCAGCTGTCTAACTGACTTAGTAAGTTCCTCCACTTGGCTCTCGATCCCTTTGATTGATGCTTGTTGATTATCGAGCGTTGTCTCGGTTTTTTGAAGACGGGTTTATGTGGCTGCCATGGCTTTTGTCAGCATCTCTTCAAGGTTCGACTCCTCTTCTTGTTGGTGAGGTGGTTGTTGAAAATTTGGAGGAAGTTCCGGTCTTTGTCTATTTTGATCATCCCATGAGAAATTGGGATGGTACCTCCAACCTGCATTATAAGTGCCACTATAAAAATTATTTTGAGGTCTAGAATAGTTACCCGTATAGTGAGCTTGCTCGTCTTCCATGCCATATCCGTAAGGTGGGTACTCAGGATTTACCACGCCTCCTAGATTCAAATCACATTGCATTAATGGGTGTACCTGCGAGAGACTATACAAACCATCCATCTTTTTATTCATCATCTCTAGCTAGTTAGATAACCTGGTGGCCACGTCGAGGTTGAAGACACTGGCGGCTTTTGTTGGCGTTGTCCTCATAACTTGCCACAGATAGTTATTCAGTGCCATCTCCTCTATAAGCTAAAATTACTTGTCAAAGCAAATAAAAGAAAAATTAACATAGTAAAAAAAATGAAACTAATAATGATAAAAAAAATTACAAAAAAAAGGCTAAAGTAATAAAAATTAAGTTTTCTTAATATTTTAGTTCCCCAGCAACGGCGCCAAAAACTTGATCGCTGAAATCAGAGTTTTAAAATTTATAAAGAGAATGATCGAACCTGGAAACCAACTCTGACAACGATTAAGGGCAAGTGTACCTATCGAACAGTAGTATAGCTTAGGTAAGACCGAATTGTCGAACCTAAAGGAACTAAAAGTATTAATACTAACTTTCTTTTTATTATTTAGCCTAAAATAAAGTGAAGTTGATCTAATCTAAATTAATGACTACTAAGCTAAAGACGCAAAGACAAAAAGAACGAATTGGGAAATAACTAGAAGAAAAACTTAGTTGATCACGACGATACCTTCAGGAAGAATCCACCTAGACTTCACTTGTTATCTAACACTGAATCATACGATTTATTCACTTAGTTTGATCCGTAAGACTCCCTAACGTATATTAAACCCTCTCTCGAGGCGAATAATGTCTAACCCTAGGTTAATTAGTGGAACTCTCGTTCTCTTATAATAACCCCCTAGAATAGCAGTAAATCGATCTATGGATTCCCATATTAGGTTTCACCCTAATCCGGCAAAATCTCGCCACCCTATCTCTAGGCGTGCGATCAACTCCGCTTAATTATGCTAGATCTACTCTTAGGCAGGGTCTATTCCTCCTCCACCTAAGCACATCAACCTTGAATCAATATCCGTAAAATATTAACTCAAGAATTAAGCACACATAATTAAGAACAAACTAAGTATTTATCATATCATTCAGAAAACAATAACAAGATTCATCTAAGTTTCATCCCCTTCAGGTATCTGAGGGGTTTAGTTCATAACAAATAAAGAAAAAATCTCAAGAGAAAAGATAAAACAAAACATAAGAAATCCCTAAAACTCCCTGAAGGAATTGAAGGAGAAATCCGCCGTCTTGAGTAGAATTCCGGCTTCTTGGGATAGATCAACTGGCTATCTTCGAGTGATTCCCTCAACTCTGACCTTTCAGGCTTGGCTCCTTGGCCTAGGTAACTGCCCTCTTCAAAGGTGGTACTTAGGGGGTATTTATAGGCTCTTGGAATGCGATTCTTTCTCCCTAAGTATCCTTTTCCAACTGAAATTGTCTAAAGCCATGACAGGGGCACGGCCATGCCACATGCCCGTGTGACTCGTCTTCAAGCCGTGTTCGGATTTCTAAATTGAGGCACGGCTGTGTAAATCGGGGTTGAAGACGTGTTCTAGATGCTCGTCAAGGCACGGCCATGTGGACTTTGGGCCAGGCCGTGTCGATTTCGTGATATGGCCCATTTACTCCGTTTTGGGCCCGTTTTATGTTCTTTTCATCCTCGGGTGCTATCCTGGGTATAAGACATGAAAAGAAATGATTAAGAACACATTTTTACATAAATTGAGGAATAAATCATCCAAAAACAAGCTAAATGTGGGATTAAAATATGTTATAATTACGGTTTATGAATGAGGCATAAGAGCGGTTCAATGATTTATTATGAAAGTGCCATCATCATGACATTCCTTATTGCGTTCAAATGGAGACTTTCTGTATAATGCTTATATTAGAATGATGGTGGATGCCTCTACAAATAAAGCCCTTTTTTTGAAATCTTATAATGAGGCTTACGAAATTCTTGAAAGGATTTCTAGCAAAAACTTTATAGAGCCTCTACAAATGGCCGGTTAATCGAGTAGCCACGGGTAGAAGAGTGACAGGAGTACATGGAGTGGACACACTTACTTCTTTAGCAGCCCAAGTATCTTCTCTGTCTTCTATGCTTAAGAACGTTACTACTAATGGTTTCAATGGTAATTTGATAGGTCAACAGCCAAACCAGTTTGAGAATATTTCTTGCGTACACTGTGTGATGGTCATTTCTTTGGAAATTGCCCATTAAATCCATAGTTAAAACATTACATGGGAAATCAGAATCAGAGTGGTCCACAATTGAATTTGTACAATTCTTCATGGCAGAATCACCTGAATTTCTCATGGAGTAACCAATGGGCGGGCCCTAGGACCTATTTTATGCCGTCTCGACCAAATTATCTGCTAGAATATTCTCAACAAGTGCAATAACTCCCACCAATTAAATCTTCAAGTAATCTTGAGAATTTGCTAAAGGCGTACATAGTGAAGAATGATGTACTAATCCAAAGCCAAGAAGCAATGTTGAAGGATTTAGGAAACCAAGTGGGACAGGTAACCAATGAGCTCAGAAGTAGGCCCCAAGGTGTTTTTCTTAGCGACATAGAAAATCTAAGAAGCACAGGCAAAGAGCATTGCAAAGTTGTCACCTTGAGGAGTGGAAAGACATTGGAACCCAAAGTTGTTGAAGCTGGAGGTAAACCTGTTGTTACTCAAAATAAGGAGGAAATTCAATCGGATGTTGGAATTCCTACAGCACACTAGACCGTTCCCGCACATGAGACCCAAGAGGCAGTCTTACTGTAACAAAGTAGACAGGACAAGATCAAAACCCCACCACCTCTATATCCTTAACGATTCTAGAAGTAGTAGTAGGATACTCAATTTAAGAAAATTTTGGACGACAAAGAAACTTTTAACGACTTCAATGTTCCTAAATCCCTAGATGTAATTGAAGATTGTTCTACTATTTCCAAGATAGAATCGATATGGAGCGTCACCCAAGCCTGACCTGTTTGTCGGATTCAGGTATGGAGCGTCACAATGGTCCGATTTTACCTATACTTAATTTCTTATTTGCCTAAACTATTATAAAGCAGACTAAATATAAAACTAATAATAAATCTTACAACAAATGCCTTAAGCCACTGAATGTTTAAATCCTCATAGTTTTTGTTTCTAATCAGTATATTTGTTTACAAAATAACTCTTAAAATTTAATTGAGGACTATTTGCCCTATAATCCAGATTTTAGGGATGTTGTCTGGCTTCATTATTATTGATCATGAAGCGAAGCCTCCAATGGTACCCTATTCCCAAGTGCATGACTCTAACTGCCTGCGAACCTCGATCTCATCACTATCTGGCTGGGTCCCTCCTCTGAGTCCTTGATCAACCTCGCAAATCCTGTGTAACACCTCTAACCTGTATCCCTCGTCGGAACCGGGTTACGGAACATTACAGGAGTTTACAGATCAAACAGACAAAAATTTCAAACATTTCATATCATCAAAACAAGTCATCAAAGCATCATTTTGCTCCAAATTATAAACATACCAAATCTAAATCAATTTGCCTAGTTCATGAGTACTTAAACATAGAATTAGATTCACATGCACTTATCTAGATTTAGTTCAATTTACCATGCCATAATATGGCTTCAAAAAAACACATATTTATATGTATAAAACCAACCAAAATTAAACTTATAACCTCATTTACAATCAAACCACAAAATAACTATTATTTAAACACCCTAGGTACATGTCGACACAAAGGATAAACACCAACACATTTGAGTTTGGGATCGTTGTTGGATGCTGAATCGGTGATCAAAACTTAGTACCTGACCTGCACACGGAAAACAAAATCGTACGCTAAGTATAAACTTAGTGGTATTTCTATCATCCGAATAATTAAAAATAAAACAATATAATATGCACATAAATTAAGCACAGTTGAAAATTTAAAACATATTTATAATCCATACAATACTCAAATCTTGAATACATTATTTCATACCATATTCAATTTTCATCATATGCTATAAATAGCTTTTTTCACTTTGATCTACATATCAATTAACAATAATATTATCCATTTCATGAACACATAATTCATGCATTTCATTTCCATATTTCAATTCACCATCCCATTTCAATTCACATATAATACCATCCAATATCAATCATAGTGTCATTTCATTTAATTACCCCTATTAACACGATTCAGACTCGGACGGATACACAGATCCAACCAAAACACACCAGTTTGGCACCCAGTGCCTCATTGGATAATTCGAAGTAATAATTTGACACCTAGTGCCTCATCGGATTAATCCGAAGTAGTAAATTGACACCCAATGCCTTATCGACTCGAAGTCGAAGAAATCTCTGAACTCTTCCAATCCTATGGCATGCCATCTATATCCGACTCAGTCCGATACAATTAATAGGGTTCCAATTCACTTTTCAAATATAACCAATATCCAATTATCATATTTACACAATATCACATTTACACACACACATATATTCATAATATATATATTCCAAATTAATTCAATCAATATAAATTCAATAAATTCATCACATACCAAATTAATCCATTTTAATTATAAAACACAATAATTTTCACCTTAACACTTACCATATGCATTAAATAAAAATTACAACAATTAATAACTAGTTTCGGATTATAGGAATACAAACTGGAAATTCAGAGCTATTCCTCGTTGACTTTATTTTTCCCCTTTTTAGTCAAGGGCTCAGTACAACGTTAGCTACGGAATTAAAATAATTAAAATTCATCAATACAACACAATTCAATCTCATATTAAATGTTTCAATTTTTCCTCAATATTTGTCTAAATTCCAATTTAGTCCCTAAACCGAGACTAATTTTTATTTTTCACATTTAATTCTTTATTTTCATTTAAATTCCACTTTAAACTAAATTCAACTCCTTATTTTCACATAAATTACTAAAATTTGAATTTTTCACAATTTAGTCCCTATTACTCAAAATTTACAATTTATTCTACAATTCAATCTTTTTTTATTTCTAGCATAAAAATCTATCAATTTTATCCTTAATACTCAAATTATTCAACATAGACAACACTTAAAAATTCAATAATTTTTAAAATTTTGACATGGGTCGGGTAGTATTTAATACCAGGATTCCAAAAACATAAAAATTATAAGAAAAAGGGGATTAAATTGACTAACCGATTGAACTTGGAACTTTTGAAACCCTTGACCGTGGCTTCCTTCTTTCTCTTTTTTCTTTTTCTTTCTATTTCGTTTAAGCTTCTCTCTTTCTTTCTTTCTTTCTTTTTTCTTTTATTTCTTTGTTTTATTATTATATAATATATATAATATATATTTACTTAAACATTAAGAATATAATATATATATATATATATATATATATATAAACTTATAATATCTATCTTATGCGGCCTCAATTTTAACCAATAGCATAATTCCTTCTTTGGTCCATTTAATTTTTCTTAATCTATAATCCAACATTTACCTTATATACAATTTAGTCCTTATACCTAATTACTTATAATTCAAGCAAATCCACTTAATCGAAACCTAATTAACTACACAACTAGCTTCGAAAATATTTATTAAAAATATTTACGAGTCTGATTTACGAGTATGGAGTCCCGAGAATACATTTTTTAATTTAGTCCTTTTTAATTAATTAACTATCGAAACGTTAAAATTTCTTAACGAAACTTTAATACCACCTTAATGAAACTCCGTAAATATTTATAAAAATATTTACGACTCAGTTTATAAAAATAAGGTCCCGATACCTTATTTTCTAAAACCACTTGAACTTAATAAATCATTTATATAACATAAATTATCAAAACAAAAACCTTTTTAAAAATCACATTTGACTCACAAATATCAAATAATAATATTTACGAAACTTACTCGTCGGATTTGGTGGCCCCGAAACCACTATTTCCGACACCACTGAAAAATAGGCTGTTACATCCTGTGAACATCAACCACACTGTTGTAAGTTCAAATGAACTTAATGAGTTCCTTCACTAGGTCACAATAAATAAATAGTATCGCACAAGGGTAACAAATGTAAAATAAATTAAACTTAAATTAACTCCCTACTAGCTCAAGGTAGATGTTCTCTATCAGGGTCGTGGACTCCACTCGGTCCTCCGAGCTTCTTGGCTCACTATGAGACCTTCCTCTGGTTGAACTCTCTACTTGACAGTGATCCATACACCTCATCATATCAGCGAGTCTTATCCTTACTTCTCGTCTTTCCTTCCTTTCATACACCCCGTATACAGGGTGTTTTGTGATCTTTAACTTACTTGGCTATATGTCTGTTTTCCCATATTGTACCTCCATTTTAGCTTTCTCATCTTCCCGTCCAATGGTTCTTAGGACCTACCTTCCTTGGCTGACTTTCATGATTGAACTAGTCCTTGGCGGACTCCCTCTCTCCATACCATAGTCCCGAAGGACTCATTGGCACCTCCGTATTGTGTTGACTTTTAGCAAACCTCGCCATCTGGCGAACCCATTTTCTTTCCATCCTACTGATAACAGTGGCGGGATTACTCCTAATAATCTGCCTTATGCACAAGACTAACTTGGGGCCTCACCTGTCTCATATGATGAACAATTAACTTATTGTCCTAGCTGGCCATCACTCATCAAACTATACAAGTCTACCTCCCCTTTTACGTAGGTTCTCCTTTTAGAGATAACTTTATGGCATGTTTTCGTAAAAGACTATCTTCAAAAAGGAATAGTCTTGATAGACATACTATCTCATGGATAGAATTCTTATCCTGGGAGTGGAAATTCCCATCCCTCACATGAGATTTGCTTCCTATATACAACTTCATTATTGACTACTAGCGCGTGTGCGGATTAAAATGAATGATTTTGGAAAAATATTTTGAAATACGAGCTTTAACTACAAGCGGACAGTGTCATTTGTAATATTTATAGTTCCAATAGAACAAGTATTCCAATGGGTCAAACCTAAAGGAGACAGCGATCGAGTAATAAATAGCGTGCACTTTAGAGTCTAAGTAGCTATTGGTATGATTTTATAGTACGATAAATCATAACAAGAAAATGTTGCAAGGAAACTAAATACGCTACTCTAGGGACCAAATTGTAAAGGGTACAAAAATATAAAATTAATCAATAAATGACTAACAGTGGTTGGTTGACTTCGATGTGGTTTGTTGATTTTCAAAGGAGGGACTTAAATCGCTTAAATTACTTAAGTGGCTCAATTTTATCTCTCAATCTCAATTTTCCCAAATTAGACAAATTAGTTCAGTTTATCTTTCGATCTCATCAGGTAATCTGGGACTAATGAATTGGTGCACAATAAGATTACCTCTCAGTCTCACTTGTCTAGATGTTCCCTTAGGGGCATCAATCCTAAGTTTTTAGGTTCATTCAAATTAATCCAATTTATTACAATTTGGTCTTTCATCCAAAAATCAACTCATCATATCTCTATCAATCAACCCCCTTAAAGGTTTAGCTACTCATGCTGAAACTACAACTAACTGCCATGGAAATGAAAAGCAAAGAAGCTATTAAAGTAAAGCTTAAGAAAAATATAAAAGTTGAGGTTTTTATGCAAAAAAAATAAAATGTAAAAGACATGTAAAGAAAAGCATTCAACAAGAAAATCAAAAGCAATAAACATAGAAGGAACAAAGTTTAACAACTACAAAGTAAAAGAAACTAAAATACATTAAACTAAATCTAAAAATGTCTTACAACCAAGTTATAGGGACTAAAGATTCAAATAACCTTAAGCTAAAATGATAACTAACTACAAGACACTAAGAACAAGAAGGAAATGCGGTAAAACAAACTCTAAAACTAAGAAAGGCAAAGAGAAAATATAAACCCTAAAAAAGTTGCAAATAAACTAAGATAAAACCTAAAGAAAAATAATGCTAAAAACTAAACTAATGTATGTCTCCTACTGATTTATCGCTATTCGATGTAGCAAATTAAACTAGTTTTTGCACTTAAGGAGCTTGAATACAAGCAATTTTATTATGTTTTAGTTAAGTTTTCATATTTTAGTTCGGATTTAATAAAATGTGTATTTTGAGTTTTTATTGACTTTAGGGACCGAATGAGGCCTAAAGGCAATCTAACGTACTTAGTAAGTGTGCAAGAGAACATTCAAAGGCATAGGAACTCAAAGCTGGTCACTATGTTGCAACATGGGGAGTTTGATGTCACAACATAGGGAGTAGAATACAAGAATTTCAAGTCTGCCTTTGGTGTTTTTACATAGCAATAGGGTGTCACAACACACCTCTGAACTATGCATATTGTCTTCACTATCACGATACAGGCATTAGGGTGCCACGACAGCGACCCTATACGAGATTAATTACGAGTCAGGGGCATTTTGTTCAGCACAATGGAAATTATATATGAGAACGTCAGCTAAGCTAGAGCTAAGGACAACGGCTACCCTAATTCTATAAATAGGCTTATTTAGCACTTGTTTAAAGACAACTTTCGTAACAGCCCGTTTTTGGTCAAATTGGAACAGTGGTTTCGGGACCATAAATTTGAGGTCAAAATATTTTTATTATTATTTTAATATTTTCAGCATGATTGAGTGATTGTGTGAAAATTTCGTTAAGAAATTTTATAGTTTGAATGCTTAATTCGATAAAAAAGACTAAATCGCGTAAAGTGTAAAATGCATGTTCTATTAGTATAAGGTGTCAAATAGCTTTGGTTTTTAAATATGGTGGCCTTAAATGGTAATTAAACCATTTGAAAGGTGAGTGGACATATATGGACATATATTAAGGTGTTTTAAATGATTTTATATAAGGTTAATATAGTAATTCATTAAACTAAGGTTAAATAATTAAAACAAAAGACAAAATTATTCATTCTTCTTTCTTCCAACCAAAATAAGAAAGAAAAGAAGCCATGGATGAGCTTTGAAGGTTCAAATAATGCATGCTTCAATTGTAAGTGATTTTTGACCCGGTTTTTCGTGATTTTTATGTTTTACCTTTGATTTCAAAACTGATAACATTAGTGAGAGTTTCCATTGATGTATATATATGTTCTATGATGATTTATGATGAATTATGAATGCTTGTTGATAGATATACAAGTTTAGTTAAGTGATTTTTAGTGAAAATGTAAAATAGGGATTAAATTGAGAAATTGTAAAGTTAGTGGTTAAAATGTGAAATCAATGAAAAATATGGGATGCTAGGGGCATTATAATAATTCGGCTAGCATGGGTATAATTGTAATTTCATTAATTTGTGATTTTATGAAATAAGGACTAAATTGTGAAAAATGTGAAAGTTTAGGGGCAAACGTGTAAAATAGCCCTAAAGTATATTTTGGATTGAATTGAATAAATAGATGATTAAATAAGTTAATTTTGAATATATTTAGATTAAGAAAAGCGGAATTAGAGCTTAGATCGGGGAAAGAACAAAGTTACGGAATAGTTGACTCGATTCGTCGTTTTAGTAACCGATGTAAGTTTGTATGTAATAAGCATTATTAAAATTATTCTTTAAATGTTTTGATATTGCATAAATTGTGTATACGAGACTACAGTCATGTTTGACGACAAATTTGCTATATATGGCACTTAGTGTGCGATTTGAGATAGCTTCGGCTATATATGGCACTTAGTGTGCGATTTGAGATAGCTTCAGCTATGTATGGCACTTATGTGTGAGATTAAAATAGCTTCGGCTATGTTTTGGCACTTACTGTACGAGAATTCGGGTATTTGACATCATTCTGTTTTGGTATGAGTTTGTTACAGATTGGTTCAGGTATGTATATGAATCATACGAGCTTAAAATCGAAGAAGTTATGAAGTTTGCATATAAGCATATGATTAAGCATAAGGAGGGTTTGTTAGTATTTATGAATTACAAGCTAACAAGTTCAAATTGATGATTTGTGTATTTATGATTAGTTGAGTTTATTTCATACGAGCTTACTAAGCTATAAAGCTTACTTTGTTCGTTTTTCCTATGTTTTGTAGTGTTATCAAAGCTAGCTCGCATTTGAGGATCGTTAGAGATCGTTTCACACTATCCACCTTTCACTCGGTACCTATGAACTTGGTATTTTAAGTATATGGCATGTATAGGGACTATGGTCATGTTGGTTATGATTTGGTAGTGAGTTTTTCCATTTGAGATGGCTTGTAAACGTATATGTTTGGTTTGTGTATATAGTCATGAAAGTTGGCTTGTTTTGGTATGTTTGAACTATGTGTATATGTACATAAATATATGGCTTATGTTGTGAGTTCATGAATAGGTATATGTGGCTTGTATATTATATAAATTGTGGAGGTTATTTGATTGTTATCGGAGTAGTTATATGCTTATGATTTTGATATATAATGATGCATGTTTGGTAAAGGTTTAACTAGTTGATTGGTATATGTGTTTTGGTATGTTTTGATTGAGAAAACATAAGTTATAAGCATGTTGGTTATTAGTATTGGAAATGGTATGATTTAGTCTTGATTGTGGCTAAAACGAATGTTCATTTATGCTTTGAAATTGTTGCTATTTAAGTTGTTTAGGTACATGAAGTTGTGGGTGGCAATTTGGCTTGGTAAATAGTCTATTTTTGTCCATACGGGCAGAGACACAAGCGTGTGTCTTAACCGTGTGTGACACACGGTCATGTTACACGGCCGTGTGTCCCCTAGTGTTGAAATTAAAATCAAGTCAGTTTGCTCCTCACTGCCTCACACACGGGTGTGTGACCTGGCCGTATGGCTTAAGTTAGTATACCCTATAGGTTTGACATGGCCTATCACACGGCCTAGCACATGGGCGTTATGGCCATTTTTAGGGCACACGGGCTAGCCACACAGGCGTGTGTGTTGGCGGTGTGACCCAAGTCAGAGAGTTACATGGGGTCAAACACGGGCTGAGACACAGCCATGTGCTCCCATTTCGAATGTCCACACGGGCGTGTCTGGTGGCCGTGTGAGACACACGGCCTGGCCACACGAGTGTGTGTCCCTTATTTTGAGGAAAATATTATAAGTGTTTCCAATGTTTCCAAAGTTTTCGGTTTAGTCCCAAACCACTTCTAATGCATATTTAGGGCCTCATTAGGGACGATATGAATGTGTCGATTGATATTGAATGGCATATTGGAATTGTATGAGAAAATGTATGTGTAATTGTATTATAAGTCCGGTAATGCTCCGAAACCCTATTCCGACATTGAATATGGGTGAGGGGTGTTACAACTTTTCATATTGTAATTTTTTCTATATAATTTTAGTTTCAGTTTTCCTTTCTTTTAGGCATTAGGTTTATTTTTCAATTCTTTTTATTTGTGTTCTTTGGATGACTTAAGGCTTAGGACGGTTCGAGATTCAAATAATAGATACTCAAAACGGGTTCAAGCACTAGAAATGGTTAAGCACATGACATTGTTCCATATTCACTCCCAATTTATTCACAAGCTCACCTCCTTATTTCTCATTCCCTCACCTATCTTATTTCTCCAAAATGTTAGAAGGTATTACAGGAGATTAGCACGTACAAAATTTTGTAATTGTGAATCAAAAGATTTTCATTTTTTAGCTTAATTTTGATTTAGCTCTCTTTTTCTTTATTTTACGCTCTTTCGTTCACCTTGTTTTTTAAAGAAAATGTTCTAACCCGCATAATCTCTTCATTTTTTCTCACACAAAGCCACCATGATGTCTCTACCTAGCCCTTAATGTCCATGGCTTGACGTCCATTACATAGTGCATTTTAAAGAACTGGACTGAGAAGGATTGAATGCTAGGCTTATCTAGGATCAAGGCTTTTATATAAAGGTACAAGGAAAAGGTACTTGGAGCTCAAAGATATGGGAACCAAAGGTACATAGCAATAGGTAAGCTTTTAGGCTCTAGGCTATTTCAAACAATGCCTATGGTCTTTCCCGAATCAGTCACCTAACACCAATTCTTTCAAGCATACATCTATTCAAATGAACAATTAACGATTCAAATTATTTATCTACAATGAGTCATATACTCTATTCAACCTATGGTACACTTTATACATTTTCATTTAGGTTATTGCCTTAGTTTATTATACACATTAACTAATTGAACTAATTAGTCTACAATTAAGAATAATAAATTATCTAGTACCATTCAAAATTTACAATTTGGCAATTCAATGTACTTATTCAGTATGTGCAACTAATGCTTATTTCCTAATTATAGTTCAAGCACCATGCAATTAGACAAAATAAATGATAAAAAATGAAAAATATTTTTTGGTATTTTTTATTTTTTTTGAAAAAGTCAAAAAATTTAAAATAAACACACAAAACATTCATAAAACACTTAAAATTATGTGCATCCCCCTACACTTAGACTACACATTGTCCCCATGTGTTCTTGAAAAGGATGCACCAGACTAGCTTGGGTGTCCACCTCCTCGTTGAAGCTTACAAATGTAGTGTAGCCTTTCCGGGTAATTCGCTGCACATAGAACAAAAACACAAAAACAAAACACAAAACAACCAAAATACAAAATCTAAAAACAAAAAACTAAATCCAAAAGATAGCATAGTTTAATAGTTTACATTTTGTACAAATAAAAATAAAATGAAATGCGAAAACATGTAACTAAGCATTGGACGTATCTTCCTCCAAGTTGGTTTCCTGTACTCTACTCTCCGATGGCAACACCATCGATTTTTGGACATGCAAGGGTGAATACTTTTGGATCTGTTGCCCTAAGTATAGTATTTTTGTCTAAGTACACGTGATTTTTTCGAACAGTTTGGTTAATAAAATTATTCATAAGTTACATTAATACTTTATATATTGTCCTTACATGGTTTTTGCATGCAAAGTACGATGGAAGCAAATGTTGCTCATTGGTTGTCTAAATGTTTAACTAATACTAAGCATTATAACGTGGTCGGGTCATAGTACGGAAAGATAGCTTGTATTACTAGACGAACCTAAACATGTCCTTAGTTTAATAAAAATGAGCAAACTAATTAAAAGACTAATATGTCATCTATCAAGTCCAATTGGGGAGATGCCTTATATTGGGCATCGGAGTGGATGACTCCCAGAAGATAGAGACATAGATGTGACTAATTGGAATAATAGTACATCAGATAGGATCTAAGCAGAATATATCTTGAATCCATTTATGGATTTATTCATTTGTGACATTCATAGTGTGACATACATAAATCCTGAGTGGATGATGGACTATTTATGCATGACTCTTATAGTTTGATGTAAGAAAAAGCCTGAGTTCAAATAGATAAGGAACATAAAGTTGGTGTATTGGGTGTATGACTTCTGTAGTACGTAGCGTCGTTCACAATAGTGGAATTTGTAGCCCAAAACATGGGTAAATGATATCCTCTCGTTGGCATTACATGGTTGATGAAAAGTAAATGTAGCCACGGGTCATCCGTCTTTGTGATGGATGACGTTATCACTATTTGATAGTGATTGTCTTTTTATGAAAGAAAATGTAATTGTTACCATGAGATAAAATAGGATCATATTAGAAGAACGAATATTATCCTAAAGAGATTAAGGATATCCTATGAGGGTAACACAACACTAAGTCTTTGCTTTCGTAATAGTATGTCGTTAGGGAAAGCTCAATCACAATACTATAATGGAATGACTTCATGACTATATAAGTTTATAATTAATAGAAAAAAAGACAGAACTTAATTATAAATCATTTGAGCCTCAACTACATATGTCCAATCGGTCCCTCCACTAGCTCATTGAAACCAGAAATGAATTGCTTGTTTGAATAGAAATGAACGAAATGAATAGAAAAAGAGAAATGAGAAACACTCAGAAATGATTATGGTGTTCTTTGAAATAGAGAAATGAAATCATTTGGAAATGAATGTAGGTTTCAAAAAATGGAAATAGGAATGGAAAAGATCCATTTGCAATTCTATATGGATTACTTAAAAATGATCGGAAGAATAAGTTTATGTTTTTGAGCTATTTTAAAGCCTAAAAATGAAAATAAATCATTCAATCATAGTGAACATGTTGAGTTGTAAAATATCGAATGAATTTTCTCAAAATTTTAACAGGGAAAAATTGTAAAAATTTTACAATGGGTAAAATTAGGATGAGAAAATTATTTAATATATATTGAAGTTTATTTTGGGAAATAGAAAAATAGAAATGAGTTGGATCAAATTACAAAGTACTGGGTTAAAAACTGAAAAATGCTACTAATCGGGCCTAATGTGAGAGAAACCCAAAAATCCTATCTTGTAACAAGGTGGGATGATAAAACCCTAGTATTATTAACTAGGGTTGCAGCCCCCTACATCCTAGTTGAACTAAGATAATGATTTTCAAGTAGAAATAAACTTCTGAAACTCTAAAAGGGTTTTCCTTCTCTTCCTATAAATAGATGACACTGATAGAGCTATTTACAGATTTTTAAAAGATATTCTCTGAAAAGTAGAGAGAATTTATTCTTAACTATTAGATATATCCTTCTAGAATAAAAATTCTACCGATTTCTAATAAAAAGATAGAATTTTCGTCTTCACCCCAAAAAAGGGGAGAAAACTCTTTCTAGTTCTGTGTTTCGATTCAATTGGTTTGAGCCCACACTTGAAGTAGTTCGTGGAACAAGAATACCAGAGAAGATCATTTGGCGGAAAGCAAGGAACAACAAACATCCACTAAGCTGAAAACATAGGTATGAATTTGGTTAGGGTTTATTGTTATAAATATCACAAATTGGGTTAGTTTTCAAAATTTTAAGTTTTTGTTGTGCAAGAAAATCATTTTCAATCCATATTTTTCCAACAAATATGTCCTTAATGGTATCAGCAAATACTGTTACGTCATCAACCTTTGTCGTGTCGTCATCAGCTGATTTGCTGATCTGTCGTAATTCGGGTGTAGTATATTAAACTAGTTTTCACATTTAAGGAGCTTAAATACAAGCATTTTCGTTATGTTTTAGATAAGTTTCTTTAGTTTTACTTACATTCAATAAAATGTGCACGTAGAGTCTTCTTTGGGTTCGTATTATTCAATATCAATTAGGCTTTCTTAAACTCTCTATTCCACTTCATTCCCCATGATTAATTATTCCATTCTTTCCATGTTGTTTATTAAAGCCATGAGGAACTAATCCTTCTATGGGGGATTAGCGAGTAGGGGCACGATATCTTAACTATTTTTGTAGAGTTACTCAACGGATCAATTGTTTGGAAAAAGGAAGAACGTGAAACAAACCCTAGGCCTGACAAACCTGGGAAGTCATCAAGGTGGAAATTAACCCAAAATTGGTATTGCCCATTCATGAACACCTTTACCTCAAGCCAGTCTGGACTATGATGTCGGAAGATCAGTAGTTCTTACTAACTCATTATGTTAGTGGAAGATTGGGAGATCCTTCTAGGGTAGCAACTAGTATGTTGACGAGGAACCCGGGACGATAATTAATTGGGATTGTCGAAGCGAGGTGATCACTCATCCTCAAATTTGGATTCACTTTATTTTTCTCTATCTCTCGCAACTTTAATTTCTTTTTATGTTATTTTATTTTATTATTTTACAAATCCTAAACATATTTCTTAGTTTACACTCGTACTACATTTAACTTAAAGTATTAATTAGATCTTTAATTGTTTAGGTTAAGATTGATTTAGTACTCGCCTCCCTTGGGTACGATCCTCAGAGTACTCACCTACTTCGTTGTAAAATATATATTACAACTCAACCTGTATACTTGTGGATATTGCCTCATAACTCTCTAATTTAGTGCAGTATTCTCACTTTGCACATTAGTATGTCCGGAGGCGGTCGAGTTGTTGGCGTCATTGCCAGGGAGGCAACGTTACTAGATTAGTTTTGATTTTTGCTCTAAAAAGAATAATTAGGAAATTTTTTAGTTATAGATACGATTTTATTTTATTTTAGTATTACTAATCTTTTCTTTCTGGGTTTGGTGTATGACTCGCAATAGAGGCATACCTATTGTAGCAACCACAGATCTAGAAAGAATAATCCGAAGAAATCATCAACAGCAGCAGTAGCAAATTCAAGATCCACCACCACCAGCTATAGTTAATGTACCATGTAACAATCCATTGTTTCGAGACGTTGATGATAACGCCCTAGGAGACCCACGAGCACCGTAGTTACTCGTGAACAAGCAGATGGTGCAAAATGAAAGGGCTCTAAGGGACTATGCCCTACCAAGCTTAAAGATAGTTCAGGAAAGTATAGCAAGGCTGACTATTATAGCTAATAGTTTCGAGATCAAACCGGCGATGGTACAAATGATTCAAAATAATCTGCAGTTTAGGGGCACCATGACAGAGGACCCTAATAAGCATTTGAAACGGCTTCTCCAACTCTATGATACTTTTATGTATAATAGGGTCACTGATGACGCTATTTGTCTTCGATTGTTTCCCTTTTCTTTGTCTGATAACGCTTTTTCTTGCTTAGACTCGTAGGCACCAGGACCTATCACGACATGGGACGAACTCCCTGGAAAGTTTTTACAAAAGTTATTCCCAATTAGCAAAGCAATTCATCTAAGAAGAGAGATTGCTATCTTTAGATAGATTGAAGGAGAAAGTTTCTATGAAGCGTGGGAACACTTCAAAACGTTGATTCAAAAATGTTCGTACCACGAATTTCCTAAGTGGATGTGACTGCAAGTATTTTACAATAGGTTGGAAAGCGCAAGATCTAGACTAGACGGAGCAGTAGGAGGAGCCCTCATAAATAGGACGTACGAGGATGCGTACGAAATTATTGGAAATATGGCATTAGACTCCTGTCAGTGGCCAACTGAACGTTTCACATATGGCCAAAAAATCGCTACGGTCAAAGTTATTCAAGAGGATGGTAAGTATTAGTAGATAATGGATAGGTTAAACAATATTGAATCTGCTTCTACATCACTTATGTATGAAGGAGACAAGCCACTCTTCCATTATATCAAAAATCCTACCAAGGATGTGAATTACATTGGGAATAGGGGTGGAAACCCTTATTCGAATACACATAATCTCGACTAGAGGGATCACCCAAACTTAAGATGGGGAAGAAACTAAGACAATTTAAATCAAGTTAAAAATATTAATTACCAACCTCCTTATTTTCAGAAACCCTAGGATAGAACCAACCCAAGTGACCATACTGTATGTAGTCAACATCTGGATAGAATTGAGGAAGAGATGCAGTAAATGAGAATAGATGTCAAACAGGTGCAGCCTGAGTGCACCAACTCAACAAGAACAATGATTAAGCTCGAGGATCAAGGATCAAATAGGCTAAATGATGAGCATGATGGGTGATATCAAATGACAAATTGGCTCAAGAATTCCCAGTAACATGGAAGATAATCCATGGAGAGAAGGAAAAGAGCATGTGAAAGCTATAGCACTCCGATCAAGCAAGGTATTTTGTAGCCCAGAAATACCTTCCCTGAAAGTAATTGTGGATAATACTGATGAACCTTAAGACAATTTCATGGAAGTAAAAGATGGACCTGAATCAGAAGAAGAGAAGGCACCAGTGGCTGAGATAGGAAAAAAGACATCTAAAGATGCCGAAATCACGAAAGTCCCATTTCCAACAAGAGTAGAAGAAAGATAGAAGTGAGATGAGGATGAATTCGTAAGTTTTCTGAATCTATTTAAAACTTCAAATGTTAACCTACCATTAATCGAGCTAATTGAGAAGGTTCCCAAACACACCAACTTTTTAAATGAGATGGTGGCAAGGCGTAAGAAAGTCAAGGTAGGAGAAGAAGTTAATTTAAGTGCTTCCTGTAATGTGATTATTTCAAAACAAGTACCTCAAAAGTTGAAAGACCTAAGAAGTTTCACTATTCTCATAAAGCTAAGTAGCATTCATTTTAATAGAGCTCAATGCAATTTAGGAGCCAATATCAATTTAATGCCCTGATCAATTTTTGAAAAACTCAGGTTAGGTAATCTTAAAACAACTCAAATAACATTACAATTAGCTAACATGTCTTCGGCACATTCGAAAGGAGTACTAGAAGATGTGCTAGTCAAGGTGCAAAGTGTTATTATTCCAGCAGATTTTGAAGTACTTGATTTTGAGGAAGATTGGGAGATACCAATCTTACTAGGAAGACATTTCTTGGCTACTCTAGATCCACCATTGATTTAGAAAAAAATGAGCTAACTATGAAAATTAATTGTGAGACTGAAATATTCAAATGTGGTTATTAACCGAATGAGTAAGAGCGAAGGATATTTGGGGAGCATTGCAAAATATTATTCATCTTTAACATTTCTGAGTCAAGGGGAATGGTTCCCTTTATGAATGCAGAAACAATAAATAGTTTCAAAGAACGGGACAAGCGGTCAAAGCTGAAGTGGCACAACGGTCGGTGGACTAATACTGATATAAGAAATCATCCAAGGGTGAATCGACAATATTGTTCGATAAATCTTGCAGTATAACTTAAAATATGTGAATTGCTGCATGATTTTTTTTGCAAATTATTATATATGTAACTAACCCTATAATTTAAATTCTAACTTTTATTTGATGTATGTTCAAGTTTTAGACTGAAACATCCTTGAGGTGGAATTTTGGACCTAACTGGAGTCATTGTCATGACATTACACAGAAGAGTGGGAATATTCTTTCCCCATTTCGTGACGGTTTACCCGATCCACTGCGCAACCTAACTGCTTAAACACTAACTTTACCAAAATTTTTATCCCTTAAAACTCTATTTTATAACCCAAAACTATATATACTACTAATTAAAACACCCATTGATCCTTATTTCCTTAAACTCTCTGAAATATATTAACATCCTTTAAAACCTAAACCCTAATTTTCTAAATTCCCTTTCACAAACTTGGTGCAACAAGGAACGGGGATATCACAAGCAAGCAAGGAATTCAAAAAAACCTCAACTATACATTCAAGGTTAAAGGGTTCCTAAACTCAATTTTTTTACTATTCCATTGAATTCATTACTTAGATTGAAATACAATGCCTCCTAGGAAAATTAGGTGAACCATGGAAACAGAGCCATCGATTATTCAAACTACCTCTAATTTTCCAAATCCGAATGTTGAAAATTCTTTTAATGAACTTCAAGGAAAAGCATTCATTCAGGAGAGGGGAATTGATCCATCGATGATCTTATGTAAAGAAATATGACCATTGGTAAGGTATCATCGATGGGAAAATTTTTGGATGATTTCAAAAGATAATGCCATGGTCCCCATTGTACAAGAATTCTACGCATCTTTATAGGACAACGAGTCTAGAAATACTGAAGGTCATATATGGGATGTAATACTTGTGCAAGGGAAAGATGCACGAGTAACCCCTCGAATAATTTGCGATTTCTATAATGCTCTATATTATGAGAATGATTTCATTAATGAAATTGACTTAGAATATTTTAGAGACATAGATATGGATAGTATTACAAACTTTTTAACTGAAGGAAGGGGTGAATGGAAGTATAACACAAGTACCAATATCCTAGTATCTGTTCATCAAGCTATTATGTTTCATGAGGCTAAGATGTGGATTCAATTTGTTTGCACATGAATTATACCTGCTTTAAATGTTTCTAATGTTAATGCCTTTAGAGAAATTTTACTCTATGCTATTCTACAGAAAAAGAAGGTATGTGTTGGCAAATGGATTCACCAGAACATGGGAAGATGCATTAGTAGCCAGAAAGTGGGAGTATTCTTTCCCCATTTGGTGATGGCTTTATGCAGAAAGGCGTATGTACCTATGACATCCACTGAGCAGTCGTTGAAACCATCTCGAAGTATTATCAGTGATACCTTGTTCCAACAATACATCAAGTTGAGGGCCAAACAAATAAAAGAAGGGAACAAGCGACAGCAAGAAACGACAACTACACCCACATCATCACAAAGGGTGGCATGAGCTCAACAAGACGTTGGTGAGAGTAGTCATACAAAACTAGATTGAATGATTCAGTGGATGTAGGAATCGAGACCAATTTTCCAATAATTCGCAAGGAAAAACAACATCTGGGTCCCTAATTATACACCTGACATGTTCGATCCGACGAGTATACAACAAGGAGAAAAAGTGCATAAAAGTGAAGAAGAAAAAGAAGAGGAAAATGATGAGAGTGAGGAGATGAATAAGGAAGACGATTGAATTATTTTAATTTTATAAAGACTTGCATTAATTTTTGGATGATTTGAACTTTGTAAGAGTAAGATTAATAAGTATATTTTTAGTTTTGTTGCATTTTGTTTAACCTTTTTATGTAGGAACCCAACACGAAGAAGACACAAACAATTTGAGCTTTACATGATCAAAGAAGGAAGCACCCACCAATAGGAGTTAGAGCAGTCACAATCAATCGAGTAACTTCTTTCTTTATCTTTTAATGGGCTACACATTGAGGACAATGTGTCAGCTAAAGTGTGGGGGGTAACATAGGTTGTTTTTAAAGTTTTAAAGTTTTAAATTTTTGTTGATTTTTCATTGTCTTTTTGTGTGCTTGAGTTTGTAGAAATACAAGTGATTGGTTAGGAGCATGTACATAGGTTGCTTATGTTTATGAATAAGTTTGACATAACAATAGGAGGTTTTAAATTTTTTATTATTAGACTACTAAAGTTCTATACGTTACACAGTAAATAGGTATTAAACTATCATTTGTACAAAGTGATATAGAAAATACAAGGAAACGAGCATGCTAGTATGAATGATAAATGGTTGAATTTGTGGTTGTTTGGTTGATTAAATTTGTGCATGATGATATATTTAAGGCTGACCTAAGACATTGTTTGGAACACATCCAGAGCCAAAAAGCTATCCTATTTTACTACACCTTTAGTACCAATTTTAAGCCTTTTTTACACTTCTTGATGAACCACATTACAAACCCCAAGTCTGAAAATGTTAATTTGTATATACCCTTTTTCTTTGGTCCTGTACTGCACAATTATAGATGTCTGGCCATACGTATTGAGGGTTAAGTAGCTACATCATGACAAAGTTTGCAAAATTAGAGTGAAATAGGAAAGATTGGTGTGATTTACAAACTATAAGTTTGCTTAATGTTTGAAACAAAAAGAAAAACCCGAAAAGGGATTTAGTCTGAGTAGAAAAAGTCTTTAACCAGTGAAAAATCATTCATGAGTGAGATGTATTGGAAAAGAGAAAAGTGACAATGTCACAAAAGAAAGAAAACTCTTTCATTAGTGCACAAAAACTCGTAGGGCTAGCCATAGTTACTATGTCATGCTATGATTTCCTATACATTGAGAGACAAGGAAGATGAGAGAATGAGAAATAAGGTGGTGAGCGGGTAAGGGTCACTAAGGGGAGAAGAATAAGGATCAGTACGATATGCCAAACTATTTTCATGTTTGTAACCTTTTGATGCTTAGTTTTTTTTTAATTCCATACCTGTCCTATGCCTTAGAATGTTACAAGTCGAAAAGCCCTATGTGACCTAAGTATCATCATACATGAATGGGCATCATACTGAACATATGCATAAACAACTATTAGTATTCTGCTCGGATAATCAAAGTACCTGTATGATTTGTTAATGGATTCCTATAGGTGAGAACCTTAATACTTGTATATTCTGTAACATACTGAACTTAGATGTTTGTAATCAAAAGTCGAAAGTCAACTACTCATCATGTTGAAATTGTTAATAAGCATGAAATGCCTAAGTCATATGCTCCAAAATCAATGCTTTTATCATACTTGCTCAAGGGTTGTCACTTTTATTTGTCATCTTTGTTTATGTTGCTTAAGGACAAGCAATGACTTAAGTGTGGGGGAGTTTGATCTACCGTAATTTGGTGTAGCAGAGTAAACTAGTTTTCACATTTCAGAAGCTTGAATATAAGCATTTTCGTTATGTTTTAGTTAAGTTTCTTTAGTTTTACATACATTAAATAAAATGTGCACATCGAGTCTTTTATTGACCTTAAGGGCTGAACGAGGCCTAAGGGAGAGTTAATGTACTTTGTGAGTGTGCAGGAGACCATTAGAAGGCATTTCGAGCCAATATTGGACGCTATGTCACAACAAGTGAGATTCAATGTCGCAACATAGAGAGCAGAATAGAGAAAGTGAGAAACTACTTTCAATGTCGCGACATACCCCTGATGATGGCTACAGAGGAGCATACTGGTTGCTATGTCGCAACACAGGTCCTGGTATGTCGCGACATAAACTCGGTGACAAGAATAAAACATGAAGTAGGGGCATTTTAGTCTACACAATCAAACTTAAAGCTCGGGAATGTCAGTTAACCTATGGTTAAGGATGATGGCCACCTGAAGGCTATAAATAGGCTTATTTAGCACACATTAGGGGACATTCCATTAGCTCAGATTCTTTTCTTAGGTTTTAGATTTGTTTTCTTGTTTCTCTTAGGTTTTCATAGTTTAGTTTATTTGTTCCTTCAAGAGATTAGATTGTAAAGAAAGATCAACTTCTGTGGATTCGTTTTATTCAATATCAATCAACTCTCTATTCCACTTCATTCCCCACGATTAATTATTCCATTCGTTCCATGTTGTTTATTGAAGCCATGAGGAAATCCTTCTATAAGGGATTTGCGAGTGGAGGCATGATCTCTTAACTATTTTTGTAGGGTTACTCAACGGATCAAGTTTTTGGAAAAGGAAGAACATGAAACAAACCCTAGGCTTGACAAACCTGGGAAGTCATCAAGGTGGTTTTTTATTGCCCATTCGTGAACACATTTACCCTAAGCCAGTCTGGACTGTGAGGTCGAAGATAAGTAGTTCTTGGTGACTCATTATGTTAGCGGAAGATCAGAAGATCCTGCTGGGGGTAGCGACTAGTTGGTTGGTGAAGAACCTAAGACGATAGTTAATTGGGATTGCCGAAACGAGCTAATCACCCATCCTTAGATTTGGATTCACTTTATTTATCTCTATCTCTCGCAACTTTAATTTCTTTTTATGTTATGTTATTTTATTATTTTACAAACCCTAAACATATTTCTTAGTTTACTCTCATACTACAACTGACTTAAAGTATTAATTAGATCTTTAACTATTTAGGTTAAGATTGATTTAGTACTCGCCTCCCTTGGGTATGATCCTTGGAGTATTCATCTACTTCAATGTAAAATCTATATTACAACTCGACCTGTATACTTGTGGATACCGCCTCATAACTCTCTATTTTGGTGCAATATTCACACTCTGGATGTTAGTACGTCTAGAGGCGGTCATTCACCTTCGTCACTCCTCTACGCATTGGTTTCTGATCGCCTCTAAACGCACCAACGTCCAGAGTAGAAATCCTACACAAAAGATGTGAAAAAGCAGTATCCGCTAGTATACGGGTCAAGTTGTAATATAGTTACAATAGAGTAGGTAAGTACTCTGAGGATCATACCCGATGGAGGCAAACACTAAATTAGTTCTAACTTAAACATAAATAGATCTAAATAATACTTTAATCAAATTATAGTACGAAAGATTAAAAGAAGGGTTTGAATAAATTATACTAATTATAAGCAAGGACATAAAAGAAAATTAAGTAAATGAAAAGTAAGAAATCAAATAAGAAAATATATATCAAATCCGAGCATGGGTGATTAGCTCGCTTTGGTAATCTTAATCAACTATCGTCTCGTGTTTTATTGTTCAATCAACTAGTTAATACCTAGCAGGATCTTTCGATGCGTTCATTGGAAAACTAATTCAGCAAGAATTACTTATCTTCCGAGCTCACAGTCTAGACCGATTCAAGGTTAAGGCGTTCACAGACAGGCCATACAAAATTTTGGTTCATTCCCACCTTGATGACTTCCTAGGGTCGTCAGGCTTAAGGTTGTAGATTCTTCCTCTCTTGAACAGCTAATCCATTAAGAAATCACTACAAAATAGTTAATTATTCATACCTCCACTCACTAATCCCCTATAGGAGGATTAGTTCCTCGTGGATCTAGTAAACAATCTAAACTTGAATGAAAGAGTGAACATAAAGAACAATTTCAAGAATAGAGTTTAGAAGAAGCCTAATTGTATTGAATTTAAGTGTAGAATCCTCACTGAGTTTGAGAATAATTCCAGAATATGATTTCTCCCCAAAAGTAAAATAACAAGAATAAAAATCTAAAACCTAAGAAAAGAGAAAACTAAAGACTAAATCTAAAGAGAAAATTTTACAATATGAAAAAGGTGTCTATAACATGTGTTTGCTGAGCCAATTTATAGAATTAGAATAGTCATCGTTCATAACCCTAGGTCAACTGACATTCTTCAGCTTAAACTTGGAATGTGTGGACCAAAACACCCTTGGCTCATATTAATTTCCTGTCCAGAGGTGATGTCGCGACACACTATGTCCTATGTTGCGACATCGATAGTAGTATGCTCAAATTCTAGTTATCTTCAGGGGTATGTCGCGACATCCTCAGGCTGTGTCTCGACATTAAAGGTAATATTGGACTTTTCTTATTCTGCTCTTTACGTTGCGACATCCCATGCTTTATGTTGCAACCTAGCGACCAGTATCGAGTTAATGCGCCTTGTAATGGTATCCTAGACACTCATAAAGTATATTAGCTCACCCTTAGGCCTCGTTCGGCCCCTAAGGTCAATAAAAGACTCGAACAACACATTTTATTGAATTTAAATAAATGTAAGAAATTTTAACTAAATTCCAACTAAAATTCTCGTATTAAAGCTCCACAAATGCGAAAACTAGTTTAATCTGCTACACCGAATTATGGCAGATCAGTTTCCTCCTCTTCATCTTGATCTTCCTCAGATGAATCACTTGACCTGTCAGGCCATTGTATGACCTCTACTCCCTGACTTGCCATAAATGTATCCACAAATGGCTCAATTGCCTCTAGCATACAAGTGTTGCATCGCACGAGTCGACCTAGCTTACGTTGCCACTGTGTAGGCTTATCCTCAGTCTTGTTCTTAGCGCTTAGTTTCTTTGCTACTCGACACACATCCATTTTTTTCTGCGATGTTGATTCCAGTCTTGAATCTACTTCCTATGAGGCTTTGGAATTGGTTGAGCAAGGAATCACCTATGTTGCTAAGAGTAGGGCGATGAGTCTGCTCGGTGGATGCGATGTCTACTCCAGCCCTACGATAGAGATCGGTGACCAAATTCGAGAAATAAATACCCACCTTGCCGCTCGCAATGCAACTGTTCAATTGTTGATTTATCCATATACCTACACAAATTCTTTTGCGTTATAAAATAGAGTACAATAGGGTTGCTCTAAAAATGTTACAGTTATTAGTGTCGAGTGTTGGGCTGAGATGAGTACATAAAAATTGCATCCAAATTTTTGCAATAGGGAACACTATTATTTTTTTAAATGAGAGAGGTCACCCCAATGAAGCTTCCTACTTCTTCTCGCCTCTACCTTCCATAAGGTAGGTCAAAATCACGTCCATGTCTACGTTAGTAAAATGAGTTAAATTGAGGAATGACAGATCTTCCTCCTCATAACAAGGGATGCCAAAATATTCGCAAGTGGCCTCGAGGGAAATATGTAAACTAGCATACCTAACATACACCCGATCACATTTATAAATTTTAAAATTGGAGTAAAACTCCAATACTATGGGCATTACAGTAGGCTTCTTAGGAAGCATGCAAATATTGTCCCACCAGTGAAAGCGGATATTAGCCCAAATGTCATTGTTAAATGTATAGGCCAGATCAAAACCACGTTCAGGGATGAACGACAACCCTTGAATCACTTGATAGAAGTCTACAACCTTTTTTTGGGCAAATTTAACACTATCGAAGTCCGGAAACGGACCTATGACGGTTTAGGATCGAGACCGTTTTTGTTGTTTCGGAGGCCTTTTTATAACTTTCACAATTTTAAGTAAACAATATTAAACTAACCAACTAGCCACAAGCACCAAATAACAATCTAAACTAAAAATAAAAAAGCATAAATATATCTAACTATCAAGATAACAAGAAATTCTAACCAAGGAAATATAAATAAAGCAAACATAACAAAAACTAAGAAACGAGAAATAAAAATAAAAGAAAAGAGAACTTAAATTGAATTTGTAGTGATGGAAAAGTCAATGGATTCCACAAAGCTCTATGTCCTCCAAACTATATAAGATAATAAAATAAAACCTACAAAAGAAGGAAAGGAACCAAAACAAAGTAAAGGGAAAAGGAAATCATAAAGAAAATGGAGGAGATTAAAAGTGAGATTGAGAGAAAATAGAGAGGGAAAGTGTTTTTAGGGATTTCAATTTGAAACTTTGGGAAGAAAATTAAGGGAATGTGGGTGTTGGAGAGCTTTTTAAGCCTCCCAAAATAAGGGATATTGCGATACTTGGTTAGGGTATCACCTGACTCAACATGGGTATCGTGATATCGAGGGGTGGGTATCACTGTCCTCTATTTTTGGGCCTTTGCAATTCTCATTCTATCCGAGGTACCGTGATACCCAGCCATCAGTATCGTGGTACCACCATATAAAACCAAAATTTTTAAAATTTTAAATTCCAAGGGTATTGTGATACCAGGGGTCTGATATCGTGATACCTAGAAAAAATTTTGACCTTCAATAAAAAATATTCAAGAAATCGCGATGCCCCATTGGATATCACAATTTCACTGAACAAAACCGCAAAATACTTACAAATTTATCAAATTTTCTCTCAACTCTCAATAATCCGACCTACCAAGTTCAAAATTAAATCAACATAAATTAAAATCCTAATCTAAATGTAGAAAATATGTGGAGTCCATGCTCCATAATCCAAATATTTACAATTTTTTTGGTTCAATTGCCACATGCGGCAAAAGAAAAATGCAATTCAGGGTGACCGATTACACCCCTGTAGTGATGCTTCATTGGTATCCTCGACACCTAGATGCGCCTCTTATTCAATGTTCAACTGATGAATCTTAAGATTCGTAATGGCTTTTTCATCCTTTTTCGCTTCCAGATCCTCTTGTGTGTGAAATGAACACCTACAAAATTACAACATTCCAAAAAAATATGAATTTGTTAGCAAGAAAAGGTTTTGTCTCAACCACCTATCACTCATACCCTTGTGATGGCAACACCTCCTTAGACTTAGGCTCGGGCTCTACACATTTGAAAATTTTGGTCTCTCCCTCGATGTCCCTAGTCAACTCACCCTTTCCTACATTTATGGTAGCTCCAGATGTGGCCAAGAAAGTTTTCCCTGAAAAGATAGAAATTTCAAGATCCTCCTCGAAATCTAGCATGATGAATCCAACGGGAAAAACAATTGCCTAAACCTCACTAAAATGTCCTCAATGACTTCCTTGGGACGTACCAAAGATCAGACGGCTAATTGCAAAGTCACCATTGTTTCCCTAAGATCCCATAGACCTAACCTCTTGTAAATTGACAATGGCATGAGGTTAATGCTTGCTCCTAAATCACACAAGGCTTCCCTGAAACTCACTTATCCTATTTCTATCTCGATGATTAACATATCGAGGTCCTTGAGCTTGGGGGAACTCTTCTATATACTATGGCATTATATTTAGCATTATGAGTGAATCACCTTTCTCCTCCAATCTTTTTTCTCCTGACATCACTTTTCCAAGGAGCTTGGCATATTTTAGCACTTTTTCTAGGACCTCAAGAAATGGGAGGTTTACATTTAGAGCCTTAAATATCTTAAGAAAGTCTAGAAACTTCTT
This sequence comes from Gossypium australe, assembly GCA_005393395.2. Taxonomy (NCBI): domain Eukaryota; kingdom Viridiplantae; phylum Streptophyta; class Magnoliopsida; order Malvales; family Malvaceae; genus Gossypium; species Gossypium australe. The sequence continues at coordinate 42,463,930 of CM016625.1, read as the reverse complement.
ATTGTCTCGCTTCTTCTTCTCTTCTAGTCTAATCGAACAGGGTATGGGTGCTGGATTTGGTTGTTGTATTGGAACGATTCTATCCTCTGGTTCAGTTCGCGTGGGCTCACTTTCAGTTCCTTCCTTCTCTCCCACCTCATCTCCAACACTAGCAGTGTGGGTGCTCTTATCCTTCTCACTCATATCCTTCTCCTTACTAATCGGTAAGATAGGTTCATTAACCACAGCCCCAGATCTAAGGGTAATTGCCTTGGCATTTTTTTTCCTTCCATCTTTGGGTTTGGCTCGATATTAATAGGGATTCTAGAGGGTACAAGGTTTTGCAATAATTGAATAATTTGGTCTAATTGACCACGAATTTGATGCACATCAGCTTGCACTACATGCAAGCCTTCTTCTACCTTGCTTACCCTAATCGACATCGGGGGGTCACTATTAAAGGTTGGTTTTTTTTTTCGATCTTGGGGTGCCCTAAACGGTAATGAAGGTTGATAAGATGCATTGGGTCTAGGAGGATTAAGATTTTGGACTCCTTGATTGGAAAGACCTCATTAGTTCCCTCCCACCAAATATTAGGATGGTCATGCTACCCTAGATTATAGGTGTTGGGGTATGGATTATGTCATTTATTCCACACATAGTTAACCTCCATTTGGTGGCTCTCATTAGTATTTCCCCTCATAACTCCTTCACCATCATGTGTTGCATTCCAATGGGTTAGAATTGGCTGATTTTGGGCTTGGATTTGGCTGAACTCATCTCCAATTGATGGAGACTTTCGAGAACTTGTTGATACTTGTCATCGCTATTGACCACAAGTAAGAATTCATTACCATGTCCTCGATGAGTTGGAAAGCTTTGGCGTAACTCTTTGACATGAATGCCTGTGTAGACGCTCTGTCAAGACTAGAGTGCAAATTTCTATCAAGCCTATTATAAAAAACTTGAAGTTGCAACCAATCTTGCAAGCCATGATATAGGCACTTATGTGACATGAGTTTAAATCACTCCCATGCCTCATATAGTAATTCCCCATTCAGTTGTTGAAAATTTGTAATATCCATACGAAGCTTCATTGTCTTGATTAGAAGAAAGTATTTCGCCAAGAATTTGCTCGTTTCCCGAGTGTTGATGGAATCTACCTGCTGTGAATCAAACCACATAAATGCATCATCAGTAAGGGAGAAGGGGAATAATCGAAGATGGTTAGCATCATCGGATACCCCATTATATTTAAAGGCATCAAAAATGGTTAAAAATCTCTTAAAATGTTGATTCAGATCCTTATTCATTAACCCTTGAATTGAAAGTTTGCTTGTATTATTTGGACCATTGTCGGTTTGATTTTGAATTTATTACCATTAATCGACGAGCCATTAATGCTACCTCGGACAACATCAAGATTGGACAATGCGTAGTCGCACAAAGTATGTTGCTCCATAAATGGGTTTGGTGGTGGTTGAATATCTACTCTTAGATCTTTGATAGGCTGATCTCTTTGTGGAGGTTGGGACTCAAATTGCTTAAATTACTAAAGTGGCTCAATTTTACCTCTCGATCTTAATTTTCCCAAATTAGACAAATTAGGTCAGTTTATCTCTCGGTCTCATCAGGTAATCCGAGACTAACGAATTGGTGCACAACAAGATTACCTCTCGATCTCACTTGTCTAGATGTTCCCATAGGGGCATCAATCCTAAGTTTTTAGGTTCATTCAAATTAATCCAATTTATTACAATTTGGTCCTTTATCCAAAAATCAACTCATCACATCTCCATCAACCAACCCCCTTAAAGGTTTAGCTACTGATGTTGAAAATACAACTAACTACCATGGAAATAAAAAAAAAATAAGCCATTAAATTAAAGCTTAAGAAAAATATAACAGTTGAGATATTTATGCAAGAAAATGTAAAAGGCATGTAAAGAAAAGCATTCAACAAGAAAATCTAAAGCAATAAGCATAAAAGGAACAAACTTTAACAACTACAAAGTAAAAGAAACTAAAATACATTAAACTAAATCTAAAAATGTCTTACAACCAAGGTACAAGGACTAAAGATGCAAATAATCCTAAGTCACAATGATAACTAACTTAACTAACTATAAGAACACCAAGAATAAGAAGGAAATGCAGTAAAACAAACTCTAAAACTAAGAAATGAGAAGAAAAACTATAAACCCTAAAAATGTTGTGGAAAAACTAAAAGAAAACCTAGAGAAAAAAAAGTTAAAAACTAAACTAATGTGTGTCTCCTCCCTCTTCAGCCAAAATTGGTTGTTTTAGGCTGATGGCTGATGAATTTTTGTTGCCAAAATTACCCCTACACGGGCCTTGTGTGATTGGTGTTTCAGGTGGACAAACACTAGCAATTTTGTCCAATTTTGTCTCCTCACATTATCGGTATCACGATACCCAAGAAGAAGATATTGAGATACCCCGATCTTTTTTGAACTTGAGAGTCTTCTTGGAGGGTGGATATCGAGATGCCACTAAAAGATGGTCTCCAATCTTCGAGTCTATTAGAGGTATCCGATTCTAAGGTTTCAATATGGTGATTCCCTTTCCTTTGGCTTCATTTTTTCTCATTTTCAACCTCCAACACGTCCCTACACCACTCAACCTCACGTTAGGGTCCCTAATGGCACTATTGGCCAAGGCTATTGGCCAAGTTGGGTCACAAAATGACTAAAAATGAGATATTTACACTTATTAACTTAAAATCTAAAAATTACGAAAAATACACTACTTTTCTTGAGAATAAGCTCCTTAAGTATACCGAGAAAGCCTAATTTTACACATGAAATTATGGTCGATCAGTTATACTCAATATTCTCAGCTTAAACCCACTTTTCCAAAAATATGCAGAACCCTTAAAATGGTTTTGATGTCCATAACTTTATTCTACATACACAGAAGGGTTAAAAACCTTACCTACTTACTCGTTTCCCTAGTTTTCCATCTCTAACCTCATGAAGTTTTCTCTATGCAGAATCTTCAATGGTTATTTCTTCTTCAGGCTATCGAAAGAGGTGAAGAAAAGAAAATAGAGAAAATTTGGGAAGAAAAATTAACCTTGGGAAGCCATTTCTAGCTATTTATAACCCTTCTCGTGCTATAACCAACCTCATGAAAACTGTGGCTTCATAATCATTGTGTCCCCCACAATTAAATCGATTGGTTCTTTTCTAACCGAACCAGATTTGGTTCTCAAACATGTCCAGTTTAATTTCTAGCTTTCCTGTTTCTTCCAATAAAAGCTGCCATCTTGCGGTCTCTTTCGATTTAGTTCACCAATTATTTCAAATTTCGAAGTTAATTGGGAATCAAGTGTTACAAAACTCCACTCGAATCATTAAAGTTATCACCTCGGAAGTACACACAACCAAAAGTGTTGATTCAAGAGCTCGTTGAATTGGAACTAAATATTTTGCCTCCTCATTTCAAATATGATTATTTCGGTCTATCTTCAACTTTACCTGTCATTATTTTAGTTGAGTTCACTAAGAATCAAGAAGAAGATTCACTTGTGGTTTTGGAAAGGCACAAGAAGGGTATCAAATGAATTATTTCAGATATTCGAGTCATAGGTTGGAGGATTTGCACAAATTACAGGAAGTTAAACAAAGCCACTAGGAAAGATCATTTTCGGTTTTCTTTCCCTAATCAGATGTTGGATAGATTTGCTGGGAAAGAGTATGATTACTTCCTAGATGAGTATGGTTGGCATGACAGATGGCCCTTTAACACTGTTTTAGTTAGTGACGATTCCAAATAAAATTGAAGGATTTTTCTTAACTCTTCTCTGTCATTATTTTCAGTTTCCATCAATTTCATTTTTTTCTCTGCTATTATTTTACATTTTTAGTTAAATAAATATTAAGTAGCAATTATGAATAAATTGAGCAAACTTGCACATTTTTTTTAAATTCCAAAAAAATTGAAAAGTGTGGTAATGGAAATGCGCATGTCTAAGACTGGATCTGTTAAGGAAAGATTGGTATTTAAGTAGTCAAATTTGACTCACCTCCCTTTCTTGATATCTTACCTGGTGCACAGTTTTCATTCACTTATTTTATTTTGCCCCTTCTATTATGTGTTTTAAACAATGAGGACAATGTTTCTCTTTAGTGGGGGATGGGAATTATTTTTTTAAGGGGATTTTTTTATAAAAATTAATATTTTCCACCAAGTTATGTTTAAGTAAAAAATTTCTAAAACTTTTAATTTTTTCTTAATTATTTTAGCTTTAGTATGTATAAAATTCTCTTATTTCAATTATTTTTTATGCTATCTTAATTATGTTAAAAATGCCAAACTTAGTAATTATGTATAAGTCAAAACCATGAGAATTTAATTCCTTAGAAAAATTAATCATGCATTAAAGCTTGAGCCTTTAGAATTGCCTTAATTCCTTAGAAAAACTAATATGTGATTGCTTAAAAAAATACGTTGTTGAAAAAAGATGTACAGAGATCCTGTGTACTCAAACTTAAAGTAAGTTGGTGTTGCTTGGGATAGTTGTATTTGGAAGGTCTAAGGTAAGCTGAGACTAAGGTTTTAGCCTAAAAATTATCTATTTTTTTCCTACCTTAACCTAAGCCACATTACAACCATATTATAGACCTATTGATTTAGATTTCTGTGCTGACTACATTAGTGGAGAAGAATTACTGAGTTCAACATATGAAGGGGTAATTAAACTTTAGGACTGTTACTTAGTTCCATCAAGGGAAATAAAATTTGATTGGGAAGTACTAAGTATACATTTGTTAAGGGAAGGTATTTAGTATATATTTTTGTTAGCATATTAAAATTTGAAAATAATTGAGTGTTATATGCAATTAAGTTGCATGTTTTAAAATTTTCTATTCTTGAGAATAATTTTTGTAAACACATAACTATGGGAAGGACTGATTTCTTTTGAAGGGATTTTTGCAAAGGTGACTCGTTGAGATATATTGTAAGTTAGCATATATCATTACTTAAGATTAGCAATGAATTAAGTTTGGGGGTGTGATAACTCAAAATTATATAGACAGTTACTACACCTTCTGAATAATAATTCAAGCAAATTCTAAGTATTTTGATAGCAAATTTTGTAGTTTCATTATAAATTTGTAAAGTAAGACAAAATTAAAGATAAAATTGTAATCTTACTTATTTACATGCTAATTTGACATATTTTGTTCCAATTTGACGTAGTTTGGTCCAATAGAAGGTAGTCTTGAACCTCACCTATTCGATGTTTAATGTTGTAGCATTCTAGGAGTAGAGACCATGCAGACGTGGGTTGATGGCTGACCAGCATGAAACGTCCTAAATTAACTTTTTGGACTTTTAAATTCAATTTGATCCAGCTCCTAAATGGGTCACTGAAGTGAACTAGCTTGTTGCCAAATTTAAAGCCCAAAACGTTCATAAAAATAATTAATTTAGGCACCCAAGACTTGTTAAAATATCACAAATCAGCCACAATAATTTTCCTATGTAACCATTCAACTCCTTCCATGAATCAAACATGAACTAGCCAAATTTAGCAAAGTCATCCACCTTCCTTCCTTAACATAATCGATCAGCCATGCATGATAGAAAAATGGGGATTATCATGCTAAAAAAAGAAAACTCAATGGGATTATCATCACTCACCATCTCTTCTCCCTTTTCTATCTTCTTTCACTTCCCATTTTCCATTCTTCAAAAAGTGTTTACAAGGCTTTGAGAGCAGCCCCATTCAGCCATATTAGGAGCTCTAAAGCTTGGCAGTCATCGGAAGAAGCAAATAATGAAGGAGGAGCAAAGTGAGTTGTGCCTCTAAGAACCACCGAAAACGGCTTATCATTTCTTTTCCCTTAAATCTTTTTTTTTGGTTCAATTCAAGAAACTTGATTGCAACTGAGTTTTCTACTTTTAATATAATCATGATTGCATAATTTTGTTGGTGTTAGAATGATTTAAATTACCTTATATTATTTAATATTGTTAAAGATGTTTTGTGCATTTGATCTATTAATTTATTTAGATAAAATCATGAAAATGTTATTTGTGCATTATAAATGTAGGGATGCAATTTAATTGATTATTAAATCAGAACAATATTGTAATTAATTGAAACAATATACGAATGATGCATGTTTGATCTTTTTATGATGAAATTAGGTCAAACTAGTAATAATATCGAAAGAACTTTATTACCTTGCATAACCCTAGAATTAATGTGATTAAACTATTTCAGTGTAGAAATATTATTGTTACCTCACATAATCTGATTTATGCTTATCAAAATACTAAGTTGATTCAACATAGACATATGATAGAAAAACTTAATAATTTAATAAGTGTGATTTCTTAGACGATGCTTGGAAAGGTAATCTTGAAGTTAGACTGGACATAGAAATATTCAAGGAGACCAAAAGGTTAAGCTTAGGCCTTAGAGAGAAGTTGATGCACTCGTAAAGTCAAGGTTAGTAAATTATCAATATGCCACGAAATCACCGTAACATCTTTTAACCTTGTTTAAATAATTCTAAGTTAGCAAGGAAGATTATTCTAACACTTGCATGCTATTGTGATTACTCTTAAAATGTGCATACTTATTTTTTTTACGTGTTTCTTTTAATTTTAAGCATACATAGATTAGTTTTAGTATAACCAAAAATCCATCACACTTTAATTTATTTCACCACCAACCAATTTGCCAAGTATTAATTTTGCAATACTTGACTTGCATAAATAATCCTTGTCGAGATGATAACTATTACTCACTACTTTATTACTTGTCAACGATTGTGTATACTTGCACATCAATCGAATAATTTTGAGAAAAGTTTTTGGCACTATTGCCGAAGACTATTATTTTAGTCAATTATTTGTGAAATTAATTATCTTACAATTTGGTTCAATTTTCTTTTGTTTTTACTTTAATAGTTTTCGTTACTATTCAGGTTATAAAGGATCCTCAACAACATGTTCAAGGAGGAGCATTTGCTTATAATGCTCAAAATTTGATCATTGTTGCTGATGACAGAAACTGCGCTATTTGACCACATGTCGTTCCTCTCTTCAATGAGCTCAATCTGGGTATTATGAGACCCGAATTTGAGGCACCACAATTTGAACTAAAACCAATCATGTTCCAAATGTTGCAAACTGTGGGTCAATTTAGTGGGATGCCTATTGAGGATTCGCATCGTCATGTTCGAGTATTCATGGAAGTGAGCGACTTGTTCAAATTTGCTGGGGTGATCGAAGACACCTTGAGACTGAAATTGTTTTCATACTCCTTAAGAGATAGAACACGAGCATGGTTGAACTCTCTACCGTCCGGTTTCATAACCACATGACAAGAGTTGACTAAATGTTTCTTAAAATACTTTTCTCCCTTTCTAAATGCAAGCTCTAAAATAAATCACTTCATTTTAGCAATTTGATGAAGAATCTTTATATGAGGCATGGGAGCGATTCAACGATTTATTATGAAAGCGCCCTCATCATGACATTCCTTATTGCATTCAAATGGAGACTTTCTATATTGGTTTTAATGCTCATACTAGAATGATGGTGGATGCCTCTACAAATAGAGCCCTTCTTTCAAATTCTTACAATGAGGCTTACGAAATTCCTGAAAGGATTTCTAACAACAATTTCAATGGCCAGTTAATCGAGCAGTTGCAGGAAGAAGAGTGACAAGAGTACATGGAGCGGACACACTTACTTCTTTAGCAGCCCAAGTATCTTTTATGTCTTATATGCTTAAGAACGTTACTACTAATGGTTTCAATGGTAATTTGACAAGTCAGTAGCCAAACCAGTTTGAGAATATTTCTTGTGTATACTATAGTGATAGTCAGTTTTTTGAAAATTGCTCATCGAATCAAGAGTTAAAACATTACATGGGAAATTCTGAATATTTTGATAGCAAATTTTGTAGTCTCGTTACAAAATTTTAAAGTAGGGCAAAATTAAAGATAAATTTGTAATCTTACATTTTTAGATGCTAATTTGACATATTTTTGCCAATTTGACGTTGTTTTGTGCAATAGAAGAAAAAGTTAGTTTTGAAGCTCACCTATTTGATGCTCAATGTTATAGCATTCCTGCAACAGAGGCCATGCAGACGTGGCTTGATGGCTGATCGACATGGGACGTTATAAATTAACCTATTGGACTTTTAAATTCAATTTGACCCATCTCCTAAATGGCTCACTGAAGTGGACAAGCATGCTGCCAAATTTGAAGCCCTAACCGTCCACTAAGAAAAGAGCCCAATTAGGCTTTAGAAAATCGAACCGTCCATAAAAATAATTAATTTAGGCACCGAAAACTTGCTAAAATATAACAAATCTTGTAACACCCCAAACCCGGCCTAGAAGTTAGGCCCGAATCTAGCGTGTCACATTGAAGTGTTTTTCGAAAACCATGTTTTCATTGAAAACCCTTCTTGTTTAAAAGTTTAAGTAAAATCCCAGTTACGTTAGTTTTATTCCCAAAATTTTTTTTTCAGTTGCGGAAGACAATTTTGAAAGTAATTGATTTACGAAAAGATTAACTCGTAAAACCATTTAAAAAAAATGTTGCGAAAACATAGTGTTGTTTTAAAATAGTTAACATTTCGGAAAACTGCAATTTACTTCTAACAGATATAAATTAAAATAAAACCAATCTAAAATTTAAAGTGCGAAAACTTTAAAAATCCTTATTACAACCCAAATCAAAATATTTCAAAGTAGATAATCAAAACGGAAAACATAAGCAGTGTGTGGTCTTCTCTGAGTCCCTCGCAGCTCCGAACCGTCTAAGGCTGGGGATTACCTGCACAGTTAAAAACGGGGTGAGTTTATGAAAACTCAGTGTGTAATCCCCTTTCTAGAGTAACGTCAGTATACAGAAATAGAACCCGAAGTAGTCTGGGCCAAAGCCCTTTAACAGTAATAGTACAGTACAGATCAGAGCATATGTGGGCCAAGCCCACTACAATATCATTTGGGTCACAACCCATAACAGAATCAATTGGGCCTAGCCCAAACCAATAACAGATCTCATAACAGATATGCAATAGTATGATGATGCATCCCATCCCAAATCCAACCCTGCACTTCAATTCCCTTCCAACCCTACACTCCAAAGGTAGCACCAACAGCGGCACTACTCAAACGTTGCAGCAAGGCTGTTAAGCATATATATGCGGCTCTAAGCCTTCAGTAGTAGTATTACAATTGGCACAAAGCCATCAGTAACTGTATTATGTTTGGCACATAGCCATCAGCGACGGTAATATAATCGGCACACAGCCTTGGGTAAATATGATCGACACAGATTCATCGATTTATATGTTAGGCACATAGCCACGGGTAAATACGATTGGCACAAAGCCATAATCAAGATGGCACAGAGCCATATTTAGATTACGCGGCTTTAAGCCGTCCGTTGGTCCACAGTCGTCGTACGACCCGTGCGATCTTAACAAATAAATACTGGATCCACAGTTATCAAGCGACCCGTGTGACCCTATTAGAACTTCCTCCGTATCAATATCCCAACCCCATGCAATATGTCGTGTATGTCATGCTCAATCATTACACGTGTATGCAAAATGGCCATGCTTAGTAATAGTCATTTCAACACATATTAACAGCATATCAGTCACACGCCCACAGTTAAGTCAGTTAAAACACAGTCATACGATCATAGTCAAATCAGTCAAATCATAGCACAAGTCAATCATTTACTCACAAGGGCAAAACAGTCATTTAGCCTATAAGGGTATTTCGATAATCCTACCCTTCAGGGGTATTTCGATAATTCTACCCTACAGGGGTATTTCGGTAATTTTCCAAATCGAGGGTATTTCGATAATTTCACAAGTCAAGGGTATTTCGGTAATTTCGTAAAATAGGGGTATTTTGGTAATTTTGCAAACTAAGGGTATTTCGGTAATTTTTTCAAACTACGGGTATTTTGGTAATTTTGCAACTCGAGGGTATTTTGGCAATTTTGCAAATCGAGGGTATTTTGGTAATTTTGTGAATTGGGGGTATTTTGGTAATTTTACAAATCAGGGGTATTTCGGTAATTTCATAAATCAAGGTATTCTAAATAGAGATAACGATGCGAATGGTCCTAGGGCCCATTGGGCCCATTTAGCCCAAATCTAGCCACAGATATAAGATTCATATAGACCAGTCCAATATCAACTGCACAATCATACAATTTATTCATATGGGCCCACGGGCCCTTTGGGCCCACTTGGCCCCTTTCAGCCCATCGTGGCCCAAATAGCTTAAACCTTCAAGAACACTCATGGTGGCCTCAACTATTGCATCGAAGCTCCCACACGTGCGCTTGCACGCTCGTGTGGCTACCGTGGTCTGTGACCGGTATTTCGGCATTTGCTGCTCTACAGGTAGAGTAATGCGAAATACACACCTGATAGGAATCTAAAGTTGCTAATCCGCGCTCCGAGCACTCCTATGCCCAAACGCCCACCAAGGTATCCTTACTCTCCTCATAGATTGCTCTATTTAAAGCCAGCTTCTCACCTTCCCTCTTGCTAACTTCCCGATGTGGGACCCCTCATTCAGTAAAGTTTAATTCCAACACAAACTCTGGCCGTCCCAACTTAGCAAAATAAATATCCCTTTTTGCTTGCGATGAGATTTGAACTCAGGCTCCTCTGTAACTTAATTCACGCCGCTAGCCACTAGGCCACAAGCTCCTCTTGTGTCTAAAATCATGCGCAACTAAATATAAATCTATGGGCCAAAGTCTAAGTTCACTTAAAAATAAATCAAAATGAAATGCAAGCGCCAAGACTTGAACCTTGGACCCCTTGCTTCCCTGTGTGGCGTCATTCCCTTGTCTCTTATATGGTGTCATTTGCCACTAAACCACAACTCCTTTTGTGTCATTTTTCTCCATATTTTATTCTTGAAGCCTACTTACTAACTCCCAGGGTTTTACTCACCTAAAACCAAAATTTTCCTAAAACCCAAGTTTGATCCCGAGACTTCATAGAAGCCCCATAACCTTCCAAAATCACTCACCTAATAGGTCCAACTTGCATTAGTTTCGTTCTCTCGTTCTCAAAAATTTTAAATGCTCCCATGCCCAAGGCCCAATGGGCCCAATTCTACTAGGCCCAAATTCGGGGCGTTACAAATCTACCATAAAAATTTTCCAATGTGACAGTTCAACTCCTTCCCATGAATCATACATGAGCTAGCTAAATTTAGCAAAGTCATCCACCTTTCTTAATTTACATAAGGGCAAACCATGCATGAGAGAAAAAAGGGGGATATGCTAGGAATCGCAAACTCAATGGGCTCCTAACTAGTATAAATAGAGAGGCATTTTCTCTCCATTTCATTTATCACTCACTAATCATATCTTCTCTCTTTTCCCTCTTCTTTCACTTCCCATTTTCCATTCTTCAAAGAGTGTTGGCGAGGCTTTGAGATTAGCACTGTTCAGAAACATTATGAGCTTTTAAGCTTGGTAGTCATGGGAAGAAGAAAAGAAAGTAGGAAGAGCAAAGTGAGTTGTGCCTCTAAGAACCACCAGAAACAGTTTAGCATTTCTTTTCCCTTCAATCTTTCTTTTTTGTTCAATTCAAGAGACATGATTGCAACTGAGTTTTCTTCGTTTAATATAATCATGATTGCTTAATTTTGTTGGTGTTAGAATTATTTAAATTCCGTAGCTTAGATTATTTAATGTTGTTAAAGATGTTCTATGCATTTGATCTATTTATTTATACAGATAAAATCATGAACATGTTATTCATGCATTACGAATGTAGGGATGCAATTGAATTGATTATTAATTCAGAACTAGATTGTAATTAATTGAAACAATATTTGAATGATGCATGTTTGATCTTTCTATGATGAAATTAGGTATGCCACACTATGAATGTCACAACTGAATAAATCCATAAACGGATTTAGGATCTATTAACCTTGGGTCCATTCTAATGTACTGTCAGTCCAATTAGTCACATCTATGTCTCTATCTTCTGGAAGTCATCCGCGCCGATGCTCAAGACAAAGCATCTCCCCAATCGGACTTGATAAACAACATATTACTCTTTCAATCGGTTTGCCTATTTCTGATTAGACTAAAGACATGTTTAGGTTCATCTACTAATATAAGTTGTTTTTTCGTATTACGATCTAACCACGCAATACCACTTAGTATTAGTGTAAACATCAGACAACCGGTAAGGAACATTTTCTTCTATTTTGCTTTGAGTGCAACAACCACATGACAATATTATAAAAAGTATTAATGTAATTCATCAAAAATTTTATTAACCAATCTGTTCGAAAAAATGATAAACCATAATTTACACAAATTTTAACCCCCATGCTTGGCTTAATTTTGGATGATTTTCCATTGAATTTGATGAATTCGATGCTTCTAATCCTTTAATTTCATGTTTTACACCCAGGAGAGCTTAGGGAGTCGAAAAGAACAAGAAACAGGCCAAAAAGGGACAAAATTAGCCTACACGGCCTGGACCACCACACACGGGCAATTCCACACGGCCGTGTGTGCTAAGCAGAACCGAACACGGCCTGGACTATCGACCATGGGCGAGTCACATGGGCGCGTCCCTGCGGGACCCGAGTTTAATTCTATTCGGAAAAAGGTTACTTGTGGGCCAAGAAAGGCATTCCAAAAGCCTATATAAACACCCTAGGGGGCAACTTAAGGGGGAAGTCGAGTAGACGCCGAGTAGAAGGCAGAAGATACTCCAAGACAACCGTCGGGAATAGCTTAGGAGAAGGATCTCCATCAACACTGAAGATCTCCCATCAAGTTCTTTAGAAGTTTTTGGGTTTTCTTATGTTTTATTGTTTTCCCTATTTTAAGATGTTTCCCTCATTCCTTATGAACTAAATCCCTTAAATACCTAAGAGGATGAAACCTAAGACAGATCTTATTATTATTTGATTTATAAGATAAATACTTGTTCTTATTGATGGAGCTCGAAACTAACTATTATTTCGACAAAGGCAAGTGCACCTATCGAACAGTAGTATAGTTGTGGTGAGTCCGGAATATCGTATCCTCAAGGACCAAGAGTACTAGTATTAACTATCTTTTTTATTATCTAGCCTAATAATTAAAGGGGAATTTGTTTATAATCTAAAATTAACTAACTAATTTAACTAACTAAATGACTATGAACGTGACAGAGAGTGAATTGGGAAAATACTTTTTGACAACTTATAGGAGATGGACAATACCTAAGGAAGAATCCATCTAGACTTCACTTATTACTTTCGATTCATGTGATTTATTCACTTGACTTAATCCGTAGAAATCCCTGATTTATGTTAATATCTCTTTCAAGACTAAAAACAACTGACTCTAGGTTGATTAATTGAAATATCTTTCTAATTAAAACCCCTATTGTCGCATTAACTCGATCTATGGATTCCCTTATTTTGACCCTAATCCGGCAGATTTTCGTCGCCCTATTTCTAAGGTTGCAATCAACTTCGCTTAATTTTGTTGATCTACTCTTAGACAGGGACTTTTGCTCCACTGAATAAGCACATTCGACTTGAATCAATAACCTAAATTATCAAACAAGAATAAGAACTCACAATTAAGAATAAGCACAAGTATTTATCTCATAAATCAACTAATAATAAGATTCATCTTAGGTTTCATCCCTTTAGGTATTTAAGGGATTTAGTTCATACTATTAGAGGGAAACATATTAGAATAGGGAAAACAACAAAACATAAGAAAACCCAAAAAACCTTCTAAGGAACTTGATGGGAGATCCTTCTCCTTTTCTATCCCCGACGGCTGTCTTGGAGTATTTTCTCCTTCTACTCGGCGTTTATTCGACGTCCTCTCGACCTCCTTTTTAGGTTGTCCCCTAGGGTGTTTATATAGGCTTTCGAGATGCCTTACTTGGCCCACAAGTATCCTATTCCGAATAGAATTCATTCTAGTTTCGGCAGGGACACGCCCGTGCGACACGCCCATGGTCGATAGTCCAGGCCGTCTTCGGTCCTGTTTGTCACACACGGTCGTATGGTCCACCCGTGTGCAATGGTCCAGGTCGTGTATGCCCATTTTGTCCCTTTTTGGCCAGTTTCTCGTTCTTTTCAACTCCTTAAGCTCTCCTGAGTATAAAACATGAAATTAAGAGATTAGGAGCATCAAATTCATCAAATTCAATGGAAAATCATCCAAAATTAAGCCAAGCATGGGGTTAAAATATGTGTAAATTATGGTTTATCACTTATTCTTAATTCTGAGTTCTTATTCTTGTTTTGATAATTCAGGCTATTGATTCAAGTCGAATGTGCTTATTCAGTGGAGAAAAAGTCCCTGTTTAAGAGAAGATCAACACAATTAAGCGGAGTTGATTGCACCCTAGAAATAGGGCGACAAAATCTGCCGGATTAGAGTCAAATCAAATAAGGGAATCCATAGATCGAGTTAATGCGACAATAGGGGTTTTAATTAGAAAGATATTTCAATTAATCAACCTAGAGTCAGTTGTTTTTAGTGTTGAAAGAGATATTAACATAAATCAGGGATTTCTACAGATTAAGTCAAGTGAATAAATCGCATGAATCAAAAGTAATAAGTGAAGTCTAGGTGGATTCTTCCTTAGGTATTGTCTATCTCCTATAAGTTGTCCAAAAGTATTTTTCGAATTCACTCTCTGTCACGTTCATAGTCATTTAGTTAGTTAAATTAGTTAGTTAATTTTAGATTAAAAACAAATTCCCCCTTAATTATTAGGCTAGATAATAAAAAGATAGTTAATACTAGTACTCTTGGTCCTTGAGGATACGATATTTCTGGACTCATCATAACTATACTACTGTTCGATAGGTGCGCCTGCCTTTGTCGAAATATTAGTTAGTTTCGAGCCCATCAAGTTTTTGGCGCCGTTGCCGGGGACTAAGATATTAGGAAAACTAAATTTTTATTACTTTAGCCATTTTATTTATTTGCAATTTATATTATTTTTATTTTTATTTTTTATATACTTTGCTAATTTTTCTTTTATTTTCTTCTGGCAGGTAATTTTAGTTTATGACTAGAAGAAACCCGTCAGGGCCCTTGATTTTTGACAGTGAAATTGAAAGTACAGCTTGTAGAAACTGAAGAGAAATATGGCGAAGCCTACAATAAATAGAAGAAGAGCAAGAAGACGAAATCAACACTACTGAAGAGATGGCTGATAATAATCCGCTACCTCCTGTGGTTGCCGCAAACCTGGTGAATCAAAATCCTGTTCCTCGTACTATGTATGATTATGCTAAACCTAATTTAACAGGAACTGAATCAAGTATTGTTAGAACTGTTGTTGCTGCAAATAATTTTGAACTGAAACCTAACACTATTCAGATGATTCAGCAATTTGTTCAGTTTAATGGTTTGCAGGATAAGAATCCAAACAATCACTTGGCAAATTTTCTTGAGTTTTACGACACTTTCAAGATTAATGGTGTTTCTGATGATGCCATTCGCCTTCGGTTGTTTCCCTTTTCATTGAGGAACAAAGCTAAACAGTGGTTGAACTCGTTACCACGAGGATCAATCACTACATGGGAACAAATGACCGAAAAAATTTTGTAAATATTTTCCACCGACTAAAACAATTAAGTTGAGGAATGATATCTCTTCTTTTGTGCAGATGGATCTAGAGATACTTTACGATGCATGGGAGAGATACAAGGATCTGCTGAAAAGGTGCCCTCACCATGGGTTACCCTTGTGGCTACAGGTTCAAACCTTTTACAATGGTGTGAACCCCTCAACGAGGCAGTTGATTGATTCAGCCGCCGGTGGAACTCTAAATAACAAGACCCCTGAAGCGGCTTATAAGTTTATAGAGGAGATGTCATTGAATAACTATCAGTGGCAAGTTACGAGGACAAAGCCAACAAAAGCCGCCAGTGTTTTCAACCTCGACGCAGTAACCATGCAATCAAATCAGGTAGAACTTTTAAGTAAGAAAATTGATGGTTTGTGTGGTTCTTCGCAGGTACATACAGTGTGATACAAATGGAGGAGGAATGAATAATATAGAATATCCATCCTACAACTCTGGCTTAGAAAGCGAACAAATGAACTATATGGGTAATAATTCTAGATCTCAAAATAACCCTTATAGTAACACTTATAATCCAAGTTAGAGGAACCACCCCAACTTCTCATGGGGTGGCCAAGGATATCAGAGACAACAACCCCTCCCAGGCTTTCAACAGCAACCCTACCCACAAGAGAAGAAGCCGAACCTAGAGGAGATCCTAACAAAATTCATCACGGTGTCAGAAACTCATTTCCAAAACACCGAAACAGCACTCAAAAATCAGCAAGCATCGATTCAAGGGCTCGAGAACTAATTAGGACAACTTACTAAATTGATCTCTGAACGACCACAAGGAAGCTTGCCAAGCAACACTGAAACTAACCCCAAGGAGCAACTTCATGCCATTACCGCTCACGATAGTAAAGGGTTAGACGAACCAAAATCGAGGCAAGAAAACGTGACAGATAAAAGTAAGGTTGAGGTAAGCCAAAATAAACTAGAACTGGTAAGTACAGAGTATAAACCTCGTGTGTCATACCCCAATACAATGAAGAAAGACCGAACATATGAACAATTCGGTAAATTTCTTAAACTTTTAAAAAAATTACATATTAACTTACCATTTATTGAAGCTCTTTCGCAGATGCCCAATTCAAGGAAAATTTTAAAAGAGTGTTTGACAAACAAAAGGAAGTTAGACGATGCGTCGCATGTGGAGCTAAATGCAGTGTGCTCAACAATTTTACAAAATAAACTACCACGAAAGTTAAAAGATCCAGGGAGTTTTACAATTCATTGTTTAATTGGTGGTTTATCTATTAATAATGCTTTAGCTGATTTAGGGGCAAGTATCAATGTTATGCCTTATAAACTTGTTTAAACAATTAGGTCTTGGGAAACCCAAACAAACTAGGATGAGCATTCAATTAGCTGATAAAACCATTAGAGTTCCTAGGGGTATAATTTAGGATGTACTACTGAAAATTGACAAATTCATATTCCCAGTAGACTTTGTTGTTTTAGATATGAATGAGGATAATGATGTTCCTTTAATATTAGGACGGCCCTTTTTAGCAACTACTAGGACCATTATCGATGTTGATACAGTGGAAGTAATACATCGTGTAGGTGATGACATGATTAAACTCAAAACACGTGATTCTGACAGAATATCTAATGATCAAGAGAATACAAGTCCTGTTAATATAAATAAACTTAACGTTCAATCTTCTTTGCAGAAAATCTCTCGGGAAAAGATAACAGAGCCATGGTCTAGTGCTCATATTGAGAATAAAACTGTTCATAAGGAACGAAGATTACAAATCGATGAACTAGATGAATGGAAGACACTCGTCAAGGAAAAATAGAAAAAACACGAGGAACCAAAGCAAATCCATGTCAAACTTAAGGATGGGATAACCCAATTTAAGATCGGGGATCAGGTATTATTGGATAAGAAAGACCCTCGAATCGCCACTTCGGACCTTAATACAAATGAAGAAATCCCTTTCACGGTACTAAATGTCTTCCCATACGAAACAGTTGAGGTAACTAATCCTAAGTTTGACACTTTTAAGGTAAACACCACTCAACTTAAACTATATATCGATAACTGAATTGATAGCAAGAATGAGGAGTTTCAACTCTTCAAACCACCATGACTATGCGAATGAAAGGTAAGTCTAGCTTAAGACCCGAGCACTTACCCCACTAGCGTCCATATTTTCGATTTTTAGCACTTAACTAACAACTAACCAAATTAATAAAGTGCAAGTTTCTCTATCCACATGGTCTTGCACACGGGCGTGGTCGTGGCCATGTGGACACCACGAATAGGCACATCAGCGTGGCAGAGGCCGTGCGAACCAAGGACGAAAATTCCCCAAAACACGGGCTGCGATAAAATGCCACGGCCGTGCTATTCAGCTGTGGTCAACAGTGAGAAACTAACACGGGTGTGCGACACGCCCGTGTCCCTAGGTCGTGGTCGACACTGATTAAGCAACACGGGGGTGCGAAACCTCTACACAGGCGTGGGAGAAACGAACGAAGCACCACACAGCCATGCGATATGGCCATGTGACCTAACACGCCCATAGCACACGGGCGTGGGTAGCAATCAGGTGCCCTGATTTCTATTTAAACCCCCTTCTTCTCACTTTCTCCCCAAATTCTTCTTCTCCCAAACCCTAGCCACCACACCCATTCCTTTTCCTATTATCTTTCTCCTTTCATTTTCCTTTCCCCCTTTCCCTCATTCCTTCTTTACACCACCATCACCATGTCGAAGAAGCGAAAGGAACCTAGCACAGTCTCCCCATGCGAGACCAATCTACATAAGTTCATGCCGGTCGCTTCATTTACTCAACAAGACAAGGACCTTTGAGTCCATTTAGTTTTTCTTTTTTCTTTTATTTTTATTTTTAAATTTTTTTCTTTTGTCTTTCTTATCTTTCAATTATATTATTATATTTTGATTTCCTTAATTTATGTTCAAGGGGCTGTTAAGGGATGACCACACCCCCACCGAAGTATCCACCTCCACCTTCATCTATGCCCAACATACCGTTTCTTTTCCTTGACTCCATCCAAAATTCATGAAGTTCACTTCTCTCCCTATCTTATGATCTTCTATATTGTAGATATCTATTTTTGTACATTGAGGATTACATCTTAAGTGTGGGGAGGTGTCAACAATACTGAATTATGCTTTTTTCTTAAGTAATTTTCTCATATTACTATTAGAATGAAACTTCTATTGATTTATGATTTTCATTGATATGTTTCGGATTAAGTCATAGGTAATTGTGCATTGATGGTTTAAACTTTAAGATATTAGAGAATCAAGCATGATAAGTCTATTTTCTAAATAAAAAAATTATTATTAGGTTATTTCCCTGAATTTAAATATTACTTTGAAGTTTGAAATTTACAAGGTTGACATAAAAAAATCATAATTTTTGTGAGATTTTGAGCCTTTTAGAGCATATATTTTTCTTGCTCACTTTATTGATTATGAGTGTGTCAACATTGATTTGTTATTCTAGAACTTGCTTCGATTATACATGTCGAGACCACATTTTTTATTTGATATACTAAAGATGATAAAGGCACCTAAGATTTAACCTACTTATCCCAAAAAGCCTACCTCCATAATTAACGCCTAATGAACCCTTTTTAGCCTAATAAACCATTTCTTGCCTTACCCGTTAATATTAACCCAAAACCAAAATTTTACTTCTCCTCCTTTCACTCCCCTTATGTCGAGATTTGATTTGATCAATTACCTAACTATTTTCTTTATTTCAGTTGTTAAATACTTACCTATTATCGTATGTTCTTATTCTTAAAAAAAAAGTTGAAGATTTATTCATTATTAGTGATTATGAGCTTAAACAGTTAATTTCACATCTTTAGAAGAAGCTCATTTTATTAGTGATAAGTTAAATTGATGTAAATATTAATTATTAGTTCATTGTTTCTAGTTAGGTAATTTATCAATTCAATCTCGAGTCTAACCTCTTAATTCAGCCTATATCCATACCTTTAACCCAAGCCCCATTACAACCCTTTAAGACCTTTTGATTTGTGTATCATCTCATTTGATAGTGGTGGAGATTTGATTTTCATGCAAGCTTATGGGATTAACTTTTCATGGTTGACTTTTTGAGTGCTTAATTTGAACCTTAAACACCTTGAGTGATTTGAGTGAATCCTTAGTGAGGATGTCAATTCTTGTCGGTTTTAGATCAAAAGGTAATTATTCAGATAAAGGGAAACACCTATATTTTTATGCTATAAAAATTTATGACTTAGATTGTTTGAATCTTTAAGACTCTTTTTTTAGTTAAATTATCAATGTATGAATTATCTATGAATTATGATGAAACATTATTGATGAGGATTATGAATTGAGGGAGTTAATTTTAATTGTGAGTTGAAGATTTTGCTTGAGGACAAGCAAAGGCTTAAGTGTGGGGATATTTGATAAACCATAATTTACACATATTTTAAACACATGCTTGGCTTACTTTTGGATGAATTTTCATTAGATTTGATGAATTTGAAAAGAACGAGAAACGGGCCAAAAAGGGACAAAATGGGCCTATACGGCCTGGACCACCGCACACGGGCAATTTCACACGGCCGTGTATGCTAAGCAGAACCGAACACGGCCTAGACTATCAACCACGGGCGTGTCACACGGGCGTGTCCCTGCCGAACTCGAGTTTAATTCTATTCGAAAAAGGTTACTTGTGGGCCAAGAAAGGCGTTCCAAAAGCCTATATAAACACCCTAGGGGGCAACTTAAGGGGGACGTCGAGTAGACGCCGAGTAGAAGGCAGAAGATACTCCAAGACAGCCGTCGAGAACAACTTAGGAGAAGGATCTCCATCAAAACTGAAGATCTCCCATCAAGTTCTTTAGAAGTTTTTAGGTTTTCTTATATTTTGTTGTTTTCCCTATTTTAAGATGTTTCCCTCATTCTTTATGAACTAAATCTCTTAAATACCTAAGGGGATGAAACCTAAGACAGATCTTATTATTATTTGATTTATAAGATAAAAACTTGTTCTTATTCTTAATTGTGAGTTCTTATTCTTGTTTTGATAATTCAGGCTATTGATTCAAGTTGAATGTGTTTATTCAGTGGAGCAAAAATCCCTGTTTAAGAGAAGATCAACACAATTAAGCGGAGTTGATTGTAACCCTAGAAATAGGGTGACGAAAATCTGCCGGATTAGAGTCAAATCTAATAAGGGAATCCATAGATCGAGTTAATGCGACAATAGGGGTTTTAATTAGAAAGAGATTTCAATTAATCAACCTAGAGTCAGTTGTTTTTAGTCTTGAAAGAGATATTAACATAAATCAGGGATTTCTACGGATTAAGTCAAGTGAATAAATCATATGAATCAAAAGTAATAAGTGAAGTCTAGGTGGATTCTTCCTTAGGTATTGCCTATCTCATATAAGTTGTCTAAAAGTATTTTCCCAATTCACTCTCTGTCACGTTCATAATCATTTAGTTAGTTAAATTAGTTAGTTAAATTTAGATTAAAAATAAATCCCCTTAATTATTAGGCTAGATAATAAAAAGATAGTTATTACTAGTAATTTTAGTCCTTAAGGATACGATATTTCCGGGCTAATCATAACTATACTACTGTTCGATAGGTGCGCTTGCCTTTGTTGAAATATTAGTTAGTTTCGAGCCCATCAAAAAATTACAACTATACATTGATGAAAATACTACACTTAGGGCACCAGATCCAATACCAACTCCAGGTCACAAGCTGAACCTTTTCTCTATACAATAGGAAGATCCAACTCTAGATTACAACTTGAACTTGACTGAGGATTAGAATTTGCCTCATCTTGTATTCTTTCAAGTTCGGCTTGGCTCAGGAGAGTTTCTTGACCGTGTTGATTTGGTACTAGCAAATCAAGATTTTTCCTTCTTCCATAAACTTTTGTAGCATGATTAGGAAGAAGAAGATGTTTATGATAGATAACGGGAGATTGATGGAACGACAGAAATGTGAAAGTGTACACAATCACAACAAGTAATAAAGTGATAAGTTAATGTCGAGTTATCGTACCCATAGGGACTGTGAAAAGAATTATTTATGAATGCAAATTTAAAAACACTTTGGTGACGAAAAATATTTTAATTTGAGGAGGTGATTAAAAACTAGGATTTTAACTAAGTAAAATAAATAAAAATAAAATAAAAGTTCCAATGCACGATTTCAAAAGATGATTTTAATCAAGATGACATAATTGTGCTAGATTAATTGCATTTCTTAAATTAGAATTATTAAACTCATGTTTATATTGTTACGAATAAATTCACGGCAACTCGGTAATTTGCTAACTTAAGAACATACTTACCTACCAAAATCCATTTATCTCTTAACTATACCTCTATGTCAATTCAACCGATTAAAAAAACTTTAATAAGAAAATGTGTTAAGGCACATACATTGTAACACCCCAAACCCGGTCTAGACGTTATGGTCGAATCTGGCAATGTCACACGATAATATTTTTGAAACCTCGTTGTTACGATGAAAACATTCCATGTTATTATCTTTAGTAAACCTTTGTTAGAACTTAGGAAGTCGTCTTTATTCATTTAAAACATATGTTTTGAAACATCCCTCATTGCGGAAGCTTTAATAAAACAGTCTAGGTGATCATGCGTTTAGAAATTACTTTAACTTTTTGAAAACCAAATTTCCTACGACTAGCAGGTATAAATCCATAAAGTAATATAAATAAATAAAAACCCAAATTTAAAACCAAAGTCCTAGAGGGTCCTTAAATTACAACCCAAATAATCAATAATAAACAAATCGTAAATTGCAAACCATGAAGTCCAAAAATTACTATGGTCACCACTGAGTCCTCCATCTCACCGATCTGTCTAAGTCTGGGAATTACTTGTGCACATTAAACAAAAAGGGTGAGTTTACGTAAACTCAATATGTAATCCCGTAGAAACAAACAGCCAATCAGTATTCACAGTGCACAGTTCAACAGTCTTGGGCCTAAGCCCTTTTCAATATCGGTGACAGTTTGGGCCTTAGCCCATCACAGTTTCAGTAACAGTAACAGTTATGCTGTAAAACCCCTTACCCGTGTTCGAAGCCGAAACCAGATTTGAGGCATTACCTAAGTTAACTTGCTTAAACATATCACATTGAGCTATAAATTTTCTTTTTACCATAAATAGTTTTCATATAAACCTATATTCTACTCATTCTCAGCCAACGAGGCCCTAAACATACTTCCGAGAGGTTTCAGAATTAAACCAGGAACTTTTACAAACTTAGAAATTCTTCATCAAAATAGGGGCCACACGCCAATGTTGTCCTAGGGATACGCCCGTGTGCCCGTAAGACATGCCCGTGTCTTTCACTTTTGGTCGACACTGACTTATTTCACACGGCCGGACACACGCCCATGTCACTGGACCGTGTCCCTCACATGGCCTCGACACGCCCGTGTCTTAGCCCGTGTGCCAAAACCTTGGCATTCTGTTTATAACGTCATCATCTCACTAAGGTCACACGGCCACAGCACACGCCTGTGTCCTTAGACCGTGTGTCAAATTAAATTCCACATTTAAAGTGCAGACTTTACACGGCCTGGGCACACGCCCATGTCCAAGGTCGTGCCTCCCACACGGTTGAGACACACGGCTGTGTCTCTGCCCCTGTGTTTACTACTAAGCATACTGACTTGCAAGCCTAGCATGCAAGGGGACATACGGTCGATCAACACGCCCATGGGGCTGACCGTTCTTCTCACACGGCCTAGACACACGCCCGTGCGTCTACCCATGTGGACATTAAAAAGGCTATATTCCAAGCCAAATGCCACTTTGCATAGCAAACAATATTCCAAGCCAAATGCCACTTTGCATAGCAAACATACTTATTCCGACTCATCTCAACACAACTCATAACCCAAAGGCACATCCAAGAACTCAATTCAAAACATTCACACAAGCATAAACTTCATAATTTCATCCTCATAGAATATATATACACTTATCAAGTATTGGCCTAATTCAATGACCATTTACAAAATGACTTAAATAACATACATAGCCAACACTTTGGCTAACAATTACGACCTAACAAAATACCCAAGTCCTATACATGCCATACTCAAAATAAGTGTAAATTGTTATACCAAAGTGATGTTGATAGTGTGATTTCCGAACTCCGACCTTCCACGTTCCTCGAGTTGTCTTGGCAATACTACAAGGAAAAAGGGCAATAAAAATGGGGTAAGCATAAAGCTTAGTAAGTTTGCATGGACATAAATAGCAACAATAAGCTCATGATAAAATTCATCCATGACAATAATTAACCATACACAAGGTTATTGGCTACTTGCCATACTTACTAATACTTGCCCTTATTTAGCACATACCATGACACATGTCGTAATTATTTCTTCGTGAATCATTCACGAGTACCTGTATACACTCATTCACATGTCTTTAGTACTAATCTCATTTCTAATTCCAAACTCAACTATTTATCCCATTAATCACTAGGGATGCTCAAAGACGCATTTTCATCGTCATTATATAATTACAAAGCCAATGCCACACCCCAGGTGTGGTCTTACATGGGGTCACCTCTGAGTGTCGATGCCATATCCCGGATATAGTCTTATATGGAATCTCACATCAATTATCAATGCCATATCTCGGATATGGTCTTATACGATTCTCATATTCATTACCGAAGCCATATCTCAGATATGGTCTTATACGAGATCTCAATTCGGTGCCGAGGCCATGTCCCGGACATGGTCTTATACGGTACCTTATCCATTTCCTGTCTCGATGATAACATTTCTACATTCATTATAGTCCACTAGGACTTCAACATCTCAACTTACTCATTCAACATCAAATATTCAATTTAGTAGAACATCATGTATCAATATAATACCAAATATTCTCAAACATGCTAACATAATGTTGAATTTATCACATACAAACATACCTCGATTTCAAAATAAGCTAGATCGTCTATCTAGTCCGAGACTTTATTCTTTCCCCGATCGAGGTAAACTCTTGATTCTTCTTGCTTTATAATAGCAAATTAGCTCGTTTTAATCATCACATTAATAAAAGCATTTTAATAATCATGTTTTGGCAAAATTATTATTTTGCCCTTAGGCTTTGGTAAAATGACTATTTTTCCCTTAGGCTCGAAAATTGATTCTAATTATGTTTCTACCTTCAACAAGCCTAGGTGAACATTTAATTCTCTTATGGCTAGCATCAAAAACCAACATTTCACACATTTACTACAAACTTTATAACCTTTACAACAAGGTTCAATTAGGTGTTTTCATGGCAACACCTTTCACAAAAGTTGTTCATCTAACAACCAAGACTCATTTTCTTTCATAAAAATGCAGCAATCAACAATGAAAGCTCTCATGGAAAATTTCTAAACTCTTCACCATATTACAAATTAGTCCCCTCATTAGAAAGCTTAAACTTTAGGGGTCCCAAAAGTACAACTATCATCAAGAAAAGCCATTAAAATCACTTACTATTAAGGAGAAGAGTTTGCTGAAATTTTGAGCTTTCAAAATCACTATTTGGCTGCCAATTTTCGGTGGAGAAGAAGTAAGAAAAAGATGATATTTTTCTCTTCTTTATTTTATTAATACAAGTCAATTTAGTCACCAACTTTTACCAACTTTGACTAATTTGTCCATCTTTGTCTCCTATGATCCCCTATGGCCGGCCAACTATTTACCATGGGGCTAATTGCCTTTTAAAGACCTCCAATTAATTTTATTTAGCTATTGAACACCTTTAACTTATAAAATTAAACTTTCGCACTTTATGCGATTTAGTCCTTTTTCGCGATTAAGCAAGAAATCGATAAAATTAAAGCACCAAAATTTTCATACATTTATACCATGACACTCTAACTCATAAAATATCATGGAAATAATTTTTTTCTAACCTCGGATTAGTGATCCCGAGATCACTGTTCCGACTAGCCCCTAAATCGGGCTGTTACAATTCTTCCCCCTTAAGGATTTTCGTCCCCGAAAATCTTACAAGTGAAAAGGTTGGGATATTGGTTTCTCATAGTCTCTTCGGGCTCCCATGTAGCCTCTTCTATTCTGTGCCTTTGCAATAGTACTTTCACAAGGGCTATACTTTTGTTTCTTAACTGTTTAACCTCATGCGCCAAAATTTTAACCGACTCTTCACCATAAGACAAATCCAGTTGTATCTCTACCTCTGTTGATTCTATGACATATGAAGAGTCTGAACAGTATCGGCGCAACATGGATAAGTGAAAGACATCATGAATCTTTTCCAGCGCAGGTGGCAAGGCCAATCAATAAGCTATCGGTCCTATCCTCACGGTAACTTCATAAGGTCCAATATAACGCGAACTTAATTTGCCTTTCCAGGCAAATCTGAGGACCTTCCTCTATGGTGATACTTTCCGAAACACTTTATCACCGACTTGGAATTCAATCTCTTTCCTTTTTAAATCCGAGTAGGACTTTTTTCTATCTGAGGCTACTTTCAAACACTCGCGTATCACCTTTACTTATTCTTCAGTTCCCTAATCAAATCGACCTCGTGTATCTATTTCTCTCTGAGTTCTGTCCAATACAAGGGCGTTTGGCACTTGCTCCTATACAAGGCGCCATTTTCAAACTTGACTGGAAACTATTATTGTAGGCGAATTCCACCAACGGTAAGTATTTCTCCTAATTACCATGAAATTCCAAGACACAACGTCGAAGCATGTCTTCGAGTATCTGAATTACTCTTTCTGACTGCCCATCGATTTGTGGATGGAAGGCTGTACTAAAACTCAATTTTGTGCCCAAGGCCTCTTATAGCTTTTTCCAAAACCATGACGTGAATCTCAGATCTCTATCCGAAATGATCGACAACGGTACACCATGAAGTCTTACTATCTCTGACACGTACAAGTCCGCCAATTTATCAAGCGAATAATCGACTCACACTAGTATAAAATGGGCTGACTTCGTGAGCCTATCGACTATGACCCACACAGCATCTTTCTTTTTGGGCGTCAACGGTAAACCCGTCACAAAGTCCATGGTAATACGACCCCACTTCCACTCAGGAACCATAATGGGCTGAAGTAGACCCGAAGGTACTTGGTGTTCAGCCTTCACTTGTTGACAAATTAGACATTTTGATACAAACTCGAAAATTTCCTTCTTCATACTAGGCCACCAATACCACTTCCTGAAGTCATTATACATCTTCGTGCTGCCTGGGTGCACAGTTAAACATCCACTATATGCTTCATGCAAAATCTTCCAAATAAGTTCATCTTTTCTGGGTACACAGACCCTATCTCGAAATGTTAAGCATCCATCTGGACTTACCTGAAAGTCTGATTCAGCATTAGACTCACATAAAACTCTTTTGGCTTGTAATTTGCTGTCCTCTTTCTGCGCTTCACAAATCTATTAAAGAAACAATGGTCTAGCCCTCAGCTCGGCTAAAATGGAACCATCATCCAACAAAGTCATCTGAGTACTCATGGCTCTCAGCGGGAACAATGATTTTCTGCTCAAAGCATCGGCTACTACGTTCACCTTTTCCGGATGGTAGTCAATCACTAACTCATAATCCTTAATCAGTTCCACCCATCTTCGTTGCCTTAAATTCAAATCCTTTTGAGTCATCAAATATTTTAGTCTTTTATGGTCAGTAAAAATCTGACACTTTTCACCATATAAATGGTGTCTCCATATCTTCAATGCAAATACAATTGCAGCTAACTCCAAGTCGTGAGTGGGTAATTCTTCTCATACGACTTTAATTGCCTAGAGGCATAAGCAATCACCTTGCCCTCTTGCATAAGTACACAGCCGAAACCATTCAGGGATGCATCACTGTAAACCACAAATTCTCTTTCAGGTTCAGGTTGTACCAAAACAAGAGCCTCAGTCAACAGCGTCTTTAGTTTCTCAAAACTCTATTAACACTTTTCTGTCAAATCAAACTTCTCGTCTTTTTGCAATAATCTTGTCATTGGAGTAGCTATCATAGAAAACCCCTTGACAAAACGCCTATAATAGCCGGCTAGGCCTAGAAAACTCCTTACTTCGATTATGCTTCTCGGTGGTTTCCAATCAATAATTGCTGAAATTTTACTCGGGTCGACTCTAATTCCATCTCCCGAGACAATGTGCCCCAAAAATCCTACTTTCTTAACCAAAACTCGCTCTTGCTAAACTTGGCATACAATTTTTTTCTCTCAAAATTTGCAGAACCATACTCAAATGCTCGACATGTTCGTTCTCATCCCGAGAGTAGATCAGAATGTCATCAATGAAGACCACTACAAACTTATCCAAGTATGGCCGAAAAATGCGGTTCATCAGGTCCATGAAAACGGCAAGGGCATTCATTAGACCAAAAGGCATGACGAAAAATTCATAGTGGCCATACCTAGTCCTAAATGTGGTTTTCGGTACATCTGAGTCCTTGACTCTTAGCTGATAGTACCCGGACCTCAAATCTATCTTGGAAAATACCGTGGCTCCCTTCAATTGATCAAATATATTGATTCTTGGCAACAGTACTTGTTCTTCACAGTTATTTGCCGATAATCTATGCATAATCTCATAGAACCATCTTTCTTCTTCACAAATAAAACGGGAGCACCCCACGGAAAAAAACTCGATCTTGCGAAACCTTTATCCGTTAGCTCTTGCAACTGTACTTTCAACTCTCTTAGCTCGGTTAGAGCCATTCTATATGGAGCAATAGAAATTGGGGAGGTACTTGGAGCTAGTTCAATCCCGAATTCGATCTCTCTAATCGGAGGTAACCCTGGTAATTCTTCTGGGAAAACATCTGGATACTCGCATACTATGGGTACCGACTCAATTTTCAATTCAGTCTCTTTAGTAGTCATCACAAAGGCAAGGTAAGCTTCGTACCCTTTTCTTAAATACCTCTAAGTCGACAAGGATGATATCACTGCTGGTGATCTATCTTGCTTATCTAATTCAACACGAATAAAATCCCCATTTTCATTTCTCAACTCAATAAGCTTCTTTCCACAATTCACAATTACACCATGAGTAACTAACTAATCCATCCCAAGGATGACATCAAACTCATCAAACGGTAATAACGTAAGATCAACCGGGAAACAATGACCCCTAATCATCAAAGGGCAACCTTTACAAACTCTATCAACCAACACATACTTGCCTAGGGGATTAGACACTCTTATTACGAATTCAATAGACTCTATAGGCATGCTCATGCTAGAGACTAATTTCATGCATATATATGAGTGGGTAGATCCCGGATCAATTAAAGCTATAACACGAGTATCATAAAGAGAAAATGTACTCGTGATTACGTCAGGGGAAGATGCCTCTTCGCGAGCACGGATGGCATATGTTCTCGCCGGTGCTCTACCCTCGACTCTTGCAGCCTGCTCTCTAGATGGATTCTTGTTACCCACTTCATTTCCCGGGTTTCTCTGCGGTCTTCCTCTAGCAGCACTTCCCAGTCTTGCATTCTGAGACTTCTCTTTCTCACCCACCTCAGGGCAATCTCTGATAAAGTGGTCTAAGGACCCACATTTAAAACAAGCCTTCTCATTTGCTCGGCACTCACCAAAATGGCGCCTGCCACACTGCGGGCATTCTGGCCTAATCGGTCGAACATTGCCCACACTAGCAACTGATGTGGTCTGCTCTTTAGACCCCGAAAATTGTTTGCCCTTACTTCGGTTTGAAAACCCGGCTGAAGTGGCTGATCGAATAGCGAAATCCCTTGATTTCTTAGATGAGGATTGGAATGACTTATTCAATTATTTTTTCCTCGAGTCACGAGACTCAATCTCATCTCTTCTTTTCTCTTTAGCCAACTCTTCAGCCTTACAGGCTCTATCTACCAACACTACAAATTCTTTTAGTTCGAGGACTCCAACGTATAAACGGATATCTTCATTTAACCCGTCCTCAAATCTCTTACACATGATGGCCTCGGTAGACACGCACTCCCTGGCATACTTGCTAAGCCTTACGAACTCCTGTTCGTAATCAGTCACTGACATACGGCCTTGCTTTAATTCCAAGAACTCTTTCCTCTTTTGGTCAATGAATATTTGGCTGATATACTTATTCCAAAAATTCCTCTTGGAAGAATCCCTAGCTAACTCACTCCCTTCGTACCACTAACATGAGGGTGTTTCACCATTGATAGGCCGAATCTCTCAAGAGAGACACTACACACTTCATGCACTCTTCAGGTGTGCATGACAACTCGTCGAATACCTTAATAGTATTCTCCAACCAGAATTCTGCCCTCTACAGGTCATCGTCCTTACTAGCCCGGAATTCCTTTACTCCTTGTTTCCAGATCTTATCGACTGAAGGTCTTTCTCTTCTTACTACCTCAACCACTTGAGGAACTACGAGAGTGGGTTGAGGAATAGGTGGGAGTGGAAAAGGTTGAGCATTAGGATTTACTCAGGTATACTCAGTATACCAGTTGCTCATCATACTAACAAAAGCTTCTCGGACCTCTTCTCTTTGACCCAAGGTCTCGGGCCTACTATTTGCTAGCATGGTCCCTTGAGCGGGAGCCGGCACATTACTCGCAGCATCATTGGCTGCAGTTCGGTCTAGATCAGAATCCATTTATTATATAAAAACACAAATTTAAAACGTCAGGAGCCATCACACTATCATTACTCAATTACTCTTGCATATGGCATGTATAGCTAGACTCATACTTACGCTATGTTAGTCCTAGAATCGACTAAACCGTAGCTTTAATACCAATAAATGTAACACCCCTTACCCGTGTTCGAAGCCAGAACCAGATTTGAGGCATTACCTAACTTAACTTGCTTAAACATATCACATTGGGCTATAAAGTTTCTTTTTACCATAAAGAGTTTCCATATAAACCCATATTCTACTCGTTCTCGGCCTACGAGGCCCTAAACATACTTCCAAGAGGTTTCAGAATTAAACCGGGAACTTTTACGAACTTAGAAAATTCTTCATCAAAACAGAGGCCACACGCCCGTGTTGTCCTAGGGACACGCCTGTGTGCCCCTAAGACATGCCCATGTCTTTCACCCGTGTCTTTCCCTGGCCCATGTCCCTCACACGGCCTCGACACACCCGTGTCTTAGCCCGTGTGCCAAAACCTTGGATTATGTTTATGACGTTATCATCTCACTAAGGTCACACAGCCACAGCACACGCCCGTGTCCTTAGACCGTGTGTCAAATTAAATTCCACATTTAAAGTGCAGACTTTACACAGCCTGGGCACACGCCCATGTCCAAGGTCGTGCCTCCCACACGGCTGAGACACACGGTCGTGTCTCTGCCCGTGTGTTTACTACTAAGCATATTGACTTGCAAGACTAGCATGCAAGGGGACACACGGCCGATCAACACGCCCATGGGGCTGACCGTGTGTCTCACACAGCCTAGACACACGCTCGTGCGTCTACC
Source organism: Gossypium australe (assembly GCA_005393395.2). Classification (NCBI taxonomy): domain Eukaryota; kingdom Viridiplantae; phylum Streptophyta; class Magnoliopsida; order Malvales; family Malvaceae; genus Gossypium; species Gossypium australe. Next base: position 42,432,811 of record CM016625.1, on the reverse strand, counting down.
CATGTGGACATTAAAAAGGTTATATTCCAAGCCAAATGCCACCCTGCATAGCAAACATACTTATTCCAACTCATCTAAACACAACTCATAACCCAAAGGCACATCCAAGAACTCAATTCAAAACATTCACACAAGCATAAACTTCATAATTTCATCCTCATAGAATATATATACATACTTATCAAGTATTGGCCCAACTCCAATGACCATTTACAAAATGACTTAAATAACATACATAGCCAACACTTTGGCTAACAATTACGACCTAACAAAATACCCAAGTCCTATACATGTTATACTCAAAATAAGTCTAAATTGTTATACCAAAGTGATGTCGATAGTGTGATTTCCAAACTCCGACTTTCCACGTTCCTCGAGTTATCTTGGCAATACTACAAGGAAAAAGGGCAATAAAAATGAGGTAAGCATAAAGCTTAGTAAGTTTGCATGGACATAAATAGCAACAATAAGCTCATGATAAAATTCATCCATGACAATAATTAACCATACACAAGGTTATTGGCTACTTGCCATACTTACTCATACTTGCCCTTATTTAGCACATACCATGCCACATGTTGTAATTATTTCTTCGTGAATCATTCACGAGTACCTGTATACACTCATTCACATGTCTTTAGTACTAATCTCATTTCTAATACAAAACTCAACTATTTATCCCATTAATCACTAGGGATGCTCAAAGACGCATTTTCATCATCATTAATATAAGTACAAAGCCAATGCCACACACCAGGTGCGGTCTTACATGGGGTCACCTCTGAGTGTCGATGCCACATCCTGGATATGGTTTTATACGGAATCTCACATCAATTATCGATGCCATATCTCAGATATGGTCTTATACGATTCTCATATTCATTCCCGAAGCCATATCCCAGATATGGTTTTATATGAGATCTTAATTTGGTGCCGAGGCCATGTCCCGGACATGGTCTTATACGGGACCTTATCCATTTCACGTCTCGATGATAGCATTTCTATATTCATTACAGTCCACTAGGACTTCAACATCTCAACTTACTCATTCAACATCAAATATTCAATTTAGTAGAACATCATGTATCAATATAATACCAAATATTCTCAAACATGCTAACATAATGTTGAATTTATCACATACAAACTTACCTCGGTTTCAAAATAAGCTAGATCGTCGATCTAGTCCGAGACTTTATTCTTTCCCCTATCGAGGTAAACTCTTGATTCTTCTTGCTTTATAATAGCAAATTAGCTCGTTTCAATCATCACATTAATAAAAGCATTTTAATAATCATGCTTTGGCAAAATTACTATTTTACCCTTAGGCTTTGGTAAAATGACTATTTTTCCCTCAGGCTCGGAAATCGATTCTAATTATGTTTATACCTTCAACAAGCCTAGGTGAACATTTAATTCTCTTATGGCTAGCATCAAAAACCAACATTTCACACATTTACTACAAACTTTATAACCTTTACAACAAGGTTCAATTAGGTGTTTTCATGGCAACACCTTTCACAAAAGTTGTTCATCTAACAAAAGACTCATTTTCTTTCATAAAAATGTAGCAATCAACAATGAAATCTCTCATGGAAAATTTCTAAACTCTTCACCATATTACAAATTAGTCCCCTCATTAGAAAGCTTAAGCTTTAGGGGTCCCAAAAGTACAACTATCATCAAGAAAAGCCATTAAAATCACTTACTAGTAAGGAGAACAGTTTGCTGAAATTTTGAGCTTTCAAAATCCCTATTTGGCTACCAATTTTTGGTGGAGAAGAAGAGAGAAAAAGATTATATTTTTCTCTTCTTTATTTTATTAATACAAGTCAATTTAGTCACCAACTTTTACCAACTTTGACTAATTTGTCCATCTTTGTCTCCTATGATCCCCTATGGCCGGCCAACTATTTACCATGGGGCTAATTGCCTTTTAAAGACCTCCAATTAATTTTATTTAGCTATTGAACACCTTTAGCTTATAAAATTGAACTTTCGTACTTTATGCGATTTAGTCCTTTTTCGCGATTAAGCAAGAAATTGATAAAATTAAAGCACCAAAATTTTCATACACTTATACCATCACACTCTAACTCATAAAATATCATGGAAATAATTTTTTTCTAACCTCGGATTAGTGATCCCGAGATCACTGTTCCGACTAGCCCCTAAATCAGGCTGATACATATGCAGTAGCAAAATCCTACCCAACCAGCCTCTACACACCATATCTGTCCAATCCTACACTCTATGTGGGAATATAGTCAACCCACCCATCCCTACACTGCAAGTAGTACCGAATGCGCCACAATACAGTAGTTTGCAGCTGAGCTACCAGTAAATTAGGCTTAAAGCCTTTCAGTACACTTCCTCCAAATAACAACCCCAACCCAATGCAATGCAACATACAATGGATTACATGCTATTATGCAATTTCAGTACATATATTCAGTTCAGATATTAACACGCTCAGTATAGATATCATTTAGTCAATTTCACATATTTAGGGGTCTAAGTAGCGCTTACTGGCCCTACAGTAGGTTCAGAGTCGACTTGGGCGCCCCGTGCAACCTTAAAAACATTTCGGTAAAAATGGGCCCACATGCCCGTGTGGCCCAGTCCTCCCAAATTGGCTTTGGCCGTGTGATCCATTTTTAAAGTAACCCATGCTAGCTCAATACTCATATATGTTTTCACTATTTACTTATATGTTCATTCAAAGCTGTCTACTTGAGTCATTATCACTAAATTATTTATATCTTGAGCTACAGAATTCCAAATTAAGATCCGCTTCATGTTTTTGAAACTAGACTCAAACAAATTTTTACAATAAAATTTTAAGAATTTATAGTTTATCAAATAAGTACAGTAAAATCTTTAAAGTTATCCCTATTCTATTGTTTGACAGCATCATCCTTTCCTTACTAAAAATTATTTATCTCTTAGTACATAATTTAGATGATGTTTCCGTTTTCTTCTCTTGAAAATAAACTCATTAAGGATTTAAACATATAAATTTAAGCCCTTAATTATTTGTTTACAATTTTTGATGATTTTCCTAAGTCAGAACAGGGGAACCTGAAATCATTCTGACCTTATCTCACAAAATTTATTATATCTCATGATTTTAATAACTCAAGTAGACGAAATGCAATCAACCTAACTTGAATTAAATTTAAGCCATATTAATTAAATTAAACATATCAAAATCACAAAAATTCATAGAGATTTTCATCATAACAACAACAAAATTAAAAAGATAGGGAATAAGAATCAAATCCGGTGTTTCTCCGAGGCTTGACTAGTGTGCTCTACTCCTCATTCTCCGATTATTCTTGTTGAACTGAGGCTTCCACGAACACTTGAATGCTGCTCCAAATGGTGTTTGAATGACTCTTTTTCAAGAGGTGAAATCGACAAAGGAATAAGGGAAGAAAATGAAGAACAATAGAAGGGAATGAAGAGAGAAAAGTGAGAAAGAAGTAAAGAAATGAATAGGTTTGAAATGTGTTTGAAGTGAGAAGCCAAGGGCGTATTTATAGGTTGAGAAGGCTGCTAAAAATAGCCAGAATCAGCAGCCAAAGACTCCCCTCCATGGCTGGCCACACATGTGGCATGTTTAAAGATTTCAAACATGCTATTTTTAAGTAGGGGCAAATCTTGAGAGGCACGAATAGTGGAGGGGTTTGAATGCAAATTGAAGGAGTCTTCAAGGGCCATCTTGCAAGCCAAATAATCAGCCAAACAAGCTGATTAGATCAGTATATGGGACGGTTTTGGGCTGCCCAGTGCTCGGTTGGATCGATTTTCTCAGTTCAACTCAATTGGACCCTTTTTCATAATTAATTAACAATAATTTATTTAACCCAAATTAAATTAGATTAAAATTAAAATTAATTATATTATGAATTAATACACATAATTTGGACCGTCTTAGGCTGAAAAATAAATTCACCTTGATGCTTCAAAATTGCTTCTTGGTTTTGTGCTTCTAGCAGTGTCTGCCGAGCCATTTTTCGCCCTTTGTGCTAATCTATCAAAATTAATCAAAATTTTATATAAAATTAATTAAAATTCAACATGTTCATAATTTGAGTGCAATTTAATTATTTTATAATAATTATATTTTTTCGACAAGAATTTTACCGAAACTGCATGAATTTGAGTTAAAAAGGCCATGAAAAAGTGTGTATATTTTTGTATTTCCAATTGATCAGGCATGGAATTTTATGGAGACATGTTGGATCAAGTCTAAACCTGAATCTGAAATGAGAAGCAGAATTGGAGTATTAGAGGGAGAAGATAAGATAGAGGAAAGATGAGGATACTAAGAATTTGATTTAACGAGTCATGGCCAAATCCCAATTTTGTAACTCTTTTGTGTTATTCTCCCCTTAATTGTAGAATTGGAGTAAAAATAAATTTCTACAAAGAAAGTAACATCCATGGTATTATAAAACTTTCAAGTAGTGGGAAAGAAACATTTGTAGCCTTTTTGATTGGCTGAATATCCAAGAAAGATACACTTAATTGCACGAGCATCAAGTTTACCATGGTATTGAGAATGGACATGAACAAAAGCAGTGCAACCGAAAATTTTGAAAGGAATTTGTGACACAAGACATGAGGTAGGAAATTGACCCTAAAATGTTTGCAAAGGCAAGTAAAATTTGAAAACCCGAGAAGGCATACAGTTGATAAGATATGTTGCCGTGAGAATGGCTTCACCCTAAAATTTCTTAAGAACATTGGCTTGAAAAAGTAAAGATCGGGAATCCTCAATAACATATGATTTTTACGTTCAGTGACACCATTTTTTTGTGGTGTGTCAACACAAGTACTTTGGTGAACAACACCGTGAGATTGGAGATAAGGACCAAGGTTTGATTTGAAGAAGTCTTTGGTATTATCAATTTTTAGGATTTGAATATTGGCTTTCAACTAGGTTTGAACCATGACATGAAAATGTTGAAATATGTGTTTGGTTTCAGATTTTTCTTTCATAAGAAATGTCTAACACAATCAAGTATGATCATCAACTAACAATAAAAACCATCGAGCACCAATTATATTAGGAATACAAAATGGCCCCCAAATTCCACCATGAATGAGAGAAAAAAGGTGACTTGGTTTGTATGATCGTGGTGAATAAGTGTTTCAAGTATGCTTTTCCAATTGGAAAACTTCATGATAAAATAAATTGGGATTTTTATGGATGAATAAGGATGGAAACAAACATTTTAAATATAGAAAAGTTGGATGACCTAGAGAAAGTGCCACATCATGATTTCTCTTTCCTTATTAGAATGACTATCAAACTTAAAACTATAACTCAATGAATATTTATGACTAACAATGGATTGAAGGAATGTTGACATCTAGAACATAAAAGCTCGAATGAAAATCAACATTGCCAATTGTCCTCCCCGAGCTCAAGTCTTGGAAAATACAAGATTTAGAAAGGAATGTAGTTTTAGGTCGCGATTTAGTTTACTAATAGATATGAGATTACAGTCAAGTTCAGGCACAAATAAAACTGATTTGAGAATGAGGGTATTTGAGATACAAATGGTGTTTGTTCCAACCACTTTGGTGCGTGTATCATTGGCAATACACATTGTTTGAAGGCTGTTTCAAGATGAATAAGTTGCGAGAAGTGATCTGTCACCTGTCATGTGATTGAATGCACCTAAGTCTACAATCCAAGACGAGGAAGATGACTTGGTTGCATGTAGTAAAAAATTATTGGAGCTTTGTATGGGGTTATTTGCCTTTTGTATGAGTTGCTGGAGAAGTTCTAATTGTTCTTTACTAAATGGAGTAGAATTACTAGGTTGAGATGTTTCTGAAAAAATAGCATTGTTTGAATTTGGTTTTGGGATAACGCTAGTAAGATATTCATCTTTGCTTTGCCCGCTTATGAACATCATCATTAATTGAGACCATTGAAGGTAGTTGTGGCCATTTATTTTATAAGTGGTAATAGAAGTTGGACGAAAGGTTGTGGGAGTATTGAGAGAGGGATCAAATGTAGATGAATCCTTAGATGTTTGTTCAAATTCCGTCATGAAGAGATGATTTCAGGAAAAAGGAGAGGAAGGCTAGGGTTTATGAACCTCCAGCTTGGATATCATGAAGTTTTGTGAGAATTGTGAAAAATGCTTCATTTTCTATTTTTGTGAAGATAAATCCCTATATATGTACATAATATCTTCTACATATAACCTTGATAGGCTCCTATAAATTAGGACATACAAAATCTTAACTGATATAGAATATTAGTATTTAAGGTAACTAATTTCCTAAGAATCAACTATCTTAACTAATATAGAATATCAGGTAACTAATTTCCTAAGAATTAACTATATAGTGGGATACAACTAAATCACATACCTAGATTGATTTCGTACATTTTAAAAAGTTAATTAAATTCTAGTGTATCATCAAGTGGTAATCCACGTATATATCGTATCAACAAAGTTAAAAAAAATGTTAACTTTTCCATTCATTTTGAGGTAATTTGACAAAGAACGTAAGTTCAAGAGTCGAAAAAGACTAAAAATTAAATAGAGAGCTAAAATATTTTCTTTTATAAAATTGGAAGATCAAATAATTTTTTTTTTAATTTGTTACTTATTGTATTCACCCGAGTGTAATAAAATCTAATTATTTTAAAAATATTATTAATATATAATTAAAAATTAGAAATAAGTCTTAAAACAACCGGTTAACTTAAATCAATTGATTAAATCGAGTATTATAATAATAAAATATTGATTAAGTTTATTAATATATATGTTCGGTCAAAAAGATTTGATTAAATATAAAAAATACTGAGTTGACCATTTAGTTACCCCTATCCACCGAGTATTGCTCTTGCTTTTGCATTAGGTCCGTACAAATCGTAACAACGACAATAAAATATTTTGACTAGGCAACAAGATTAAGATCTGCCCATATCTCTCTTTTTAAATTTTTATGTTAATACAAATTAACAAATTATGGTTTTACTAACCTCTGACGATAGAACAAATAGATTTATTGAATTTTAAAAGTGAAGTAATTGAACGAATCAAATCAGGCAATCATTTAAATTCAAATCCATAGAAGAACAGCTATGGAAGCACACAATCAAGATTGGTTTAAAGACACGTAGAGAATTTTAAGGACAAGAATACTTGATTACACGTCATAGAACACAGGAGATGATGATACATCAGCAATCAATGATCTCACGGGGGCTTGACGAAATATGTCAGATTTATCAAGTCTGTTTAGATATATATATATATATATATATATATATATTATATTTATATTTAACACATTCTTTAAACTTTACAGTGGGGGAAAAAAAAACATAAAATGACTAAACCTTGGTCAATGTTAAGTTGCACTTGAAGGAGGTTCATTGGCTTCAATTATGTTGGCGGGGGGGGGGGGGGGGGGGGGGGGGGGGGGGAGGGGTTTCAATAAGCTTGTGCTAGACAAATGAAATAAGCCATAATCGAAGAGGTTGGGGTAGGGGCATTGATTGCGACGGCAAAATTCACTCTACCTCTTTATCATATTCAGGTTATAGCCTAGCAAACACCTCACCTGATCCTTTTATTAGCCATACCAGCTCAGTAGAGCTCTTACGAAGTTTTACGGCTTCTATTGAGCTTTTGCGATGCTTCGGCTAGATACACCGTGCAATAATTTGACAAATCCGAGAAAACTTAGCTTCCCATCAGTGTGCCTAATCCAGTCATGAAGAACAGCATGAACAGGCACGGATGGGCTCAGTCCGAGTTCCTGAAAGGTAATGGTAAAAATGCCAGAGGTTAGTCTAAGTTTCTGTTGCTTCACGATCTTACAAACATCCCAATAAAGCAAAACAGAAGAGAGAAATGGAACCTAACTGCTTAAGATAACACAGAAACTAAGAAAGAAATGGAACCTAACTGCTTAAGATAACACAGAAACTAAGTATTTGCAATGTTAAATTTATTTTAAGTTATGAATAAAGATATCAACAACCGTATTTCATATAACGTTATTACTATAAATAGTATATCAACTGCACTCTTTAAAGGATGCCTTACGGCAAATATCAGCAAATCCCAAAATCTCATGAAAAAGAAGCCACAATAATTTAGGCTCCTCATTTTTCTTCAAGCACTTATGTTGTACCCTTTTCGAGCACAAGTATGGGTATAAAATCCTCCAGATGCATGGAGAAACTAAGAAAAAAATGAACATATGCATGTCGGACAAACATATGTATCCGATACTCGCATTGAGTCCAAGTAACACAAACCGTAATAAACATAACCATCAATAGTAGTTGAAAACTACAAAAAATAAAAGAGAATTAAATGAGACTTAAAGGCCCACTAAAGGGAAATAAATGCCCCTTAAATCACTCTTTCTATCATCTATTACACAATACCTTCACAATTGTGCAACAAATTTTATATAGACTGCACAGCTCTCTTAATTACAATTGATGCTGACGAGCAAGAAAAAAGTTAATCTTTTATCTCAAACATTATTCATTCTCTCTCTTCTTTCAATATCCTTAACGGTGAGGTGTTGTAGTAACATGTGTAGTCCAAGAATCAGTAGTCCATGCGAAGATAAAATGACAAAATCGAAGGGCAAATAATTTTCTCAAATAGGTGAAAATTTAAGTCTATAATTCTAGCAAAGGTTCAAAACATAATTGTCATGCATATGACTTAGTTTTCCATACCTGTCAGCCTACTCAAAGGAATTAAATAATCATCTGAATGAGGCATAGATGCAAAAACTTTGCAGGGGAGATCAACATACCGAAGCTAGCTCTTCAATGACAATAGGTCTGTTTCCTTCCTTCTCAAAGATTTCGTAAGCACAACGTGCATGTTGTTCCCACCGATCAAGAGCCTCCAGCTGATGAACAGTTAATGCAGCTGCACAGAACTCATCAAAGTCCATCCGTCTGTATTGAAGTGCATTTAGCTACCACAAAAGGAAAAACCGTACACAATTAGAGATTCATACCACCACTTAAATTTATATACATTTCCAAACAAAACAGAAAAAGATAAAGCACCTACCGATGCAAGAAACTCAGAGATGCGAGCATCCTTCATAGCATCTGTTGCATTTTTCATCAGAGCCTGACCAGAGCGATAGCATTAGATAACTATTCACAAGAAAACTGCCAAAAATTTTCAAGATTATGAACAGGGAAGGAACCAACCGCTTTGATATTTTCTAAGCTTATAGTGCCATTTTTATTTGGTTCCAATAATGCAAACTGCTCCTTCAAGTAAAACAGCTCATCCACAGTCAAAGTTTTAGACAGAGCCTGCAAAAATTACCAATAGAAGGGTATAAGAGCTAGAAATCCCATGCAGAATGAGGAAAAAGTTCACATTATCAACCTGAGCCAGGATTGGATAAGGATTTTTGTCCTCGGCCTGACCCAACCCGAATTTAAATTAAATGCTTTTAAATATTTTTAATTAAATTTAATTATATAAATATTAATATAAAATTATATTTTTATTATTTTATTATTTTTAAACAGTAATATAAACTTTGGGTGGGCAGGTGGACAGGCCTGAGTTTTTTTTAATTGAGCCTCGGCCCAGCCTATGGGTACCTCTAATCACCATATACGCACCCTTAAAGCAGCCTTCCGAAGAGATGAAGAGCGCAGATAAGCCTTCATGAGTTTGAATATCAGTATATCCAAGGGCACTTTCACATCGTTATACTTTTTTATCCAGGGATGACCTGTGGCAAGCAATTGTGAGTAAAATTACAAGAATGTAAAAATAATGAATATGACAGAAGATGAGTCACGCACTCAAAGCTTGGGCTGCAGTCAATCTTTTCCTTGGGTCCTTATTCAGTAAACGCTTCACAAAATCCCTAGCCTCAGAAGATAGAGATGGCCAAGGTGCTTCATCAAAACTTGGATCAGCTTTTAGAACAGCTCGAAAAATCCCAGACTCTGTTCGAGCCCAAAATGGACGACTACCACACAAAAGAATATAAGCAATCACACCTATACTCCAGACATCTGCTTCTGTACTGTAAGACCTATGTAGAACTTCTGGTGCTACATAGTATGCACTACCAACAATGTCATTAAGCCTTTCGTCTGAAATTGAAAAGTAAAAACAAAACATGAAGAAATTAATCAAATAACTAAAGCACTATGGCTTAAGCAATACGAATTTGAGTACAAACCCGGTTTCACAAAATCAGACAAGCCAAAGTCTATAGCCTTCAATTGTGAATTTTCATCCTTTGATGTAAACAAGAAATTCTGGTCACAGAAAATAGCTAAATTTAGTATAATATCAGGTGGGCAAATTTTTATTATATACCTATTAAAACCTCTGCTGCTAAGAAGATGAAAATGAAATATGCTAGAATGAAGCACAACCAAGAAAACAAGCAGTAGTGGCTAGGCTTCGGTGACTGCTTAACCAGAATATTTAGCGCAAGGTTATCTTCAAGGAAAAGCCTTACATAAACCTTAGAAATCTTATATGGGACCACAAAACCAGTGTAATACCACCCAGAAAAAAAATTATCAGAAACCTTAATAGAACTGGAAAGATATTCACCTCAGGTTTAAGATCCCGGTGCACAACACCCTGGAGATGGCAAAAAGCAACAACGTTAAGTATCTGAATCATCACAGCTTTTGCATCATCCTCAGTGTATTTTCCGCCCCTGCATGATTAGAAGAATACACTTGATAAGTAATCAAATCCAAACTAAGTACATTCAGCCTCAAACTCTTATTTTGGAATCAGAATCAGAAGTAGCTATTATTAGAAGAAATACCTAGAAAGAATTCTGTCCAAGAGCTCCCCACCTTCACATAACCTGAAAGATACATAGTAACTAATTAGAACCCATCACAAATCATCAAACCAAATGATCCTGAACTCACTGAACCCAAAACCGAGTTCATGTTTTCGTATGGTACTTACTCCATCACTATGTAGACATTATCATGGTCCTCATAGGCATCATAGAATTGAACTAAATTGCTATGTCCAGATAGAGCTCTTAATATTTTTACCTCCCTTCTGACATCCTCAATGGCAATTGCCGTAGTCATCTATAAACAAAAACACAAAAATCAACAAGCATAACATATCAATTCAGGGCACAAAAATAGCTATTATACAGAAATAAAATTGTAGAACACAACTCCGTGAGTATACATTTTAATTTCGAGTTATGATTACTCTGGTAAAAGAAAAAAAAATCAGTAAATTCAATATTTAAATTCATTTTCTTATTTCCAGTAAGTATAAAAATCTAACTGAGGGTCTTCTAGTCGGATCTCGTTTTTTTCATTGTCAAATAATTTTAATTCAAATCCATAAGCGCAAAAAGGCAAAAGTTCTAAGATTAAAATAAATAAAGTAGATAAAAAGAAAAAGAAAATTAAAATGAAACCTTTGCTTTAGGTATAACTTTAACGGCAACTTGTTGTCCTTTAAGCTCTCCTTTCTTAAACTTCGCCGTACAAGTATAACCGAAATGGCCTCTTCCTACTTCGTCTCCGAGCTCATATTTGCTCCCGAAGTGCTTCGAGAAGCCGAAGCTCTTATCCAGTCCGGCACCGGTAGCTCCCGCTGCCTCTGCCTCGCTTCCTTCCGGGATGGGGGCCTCATTCGGCTTCACAGACCCGTGCCTCCGCGCAAGCACTGCCCTAATATGCTTCGCCGGAGACGGCGGAGGGAATGGCCTCCTGAAAAACCGTTTTGGAGTGGAATTGGTTGAAGATCTCGCCGGAGACTTTTTGGAAAACAAGTAGTGAGCTGGACTGGGACTATAAAACGGGAAAAACGGCGATTTCTTGCCTTCATTATTGGAATTGGAGCTTTCTTTTTCTTCTTCTCCTTGTTTACCTTGATCTTCCTTGGAGTTTACTCCATCAGGTAAAGGAGAAGCCGAAACAGAGTTAGGCTTGCGGTGGATATCGTTATTCCGGGTATTGATAGAGGCATTTGTAGAATCAGAAGGGTTTGGGGAGGGTTTGGAGGTGCAAAGACCCATTGAAGAGTATGCCTATCTCTCTTTTCCCCGGAGAGTAGGATTTTGAATCTCTCCTTAAAGCCTTAAACCATTTCAACAAACTATAAAATTGAAATGAAAACTAATAATAAAAAGAAAACTCAAAGCTTTTGTTGTCTATGCTGTTTGAAAGCGTTAATTGGTGAGATAAGGAAACGACGGGGACTTCACTTTTTCGTTTATCAAAAAATTAATATTATAATTAAATTTTACGTATTTGAAACAGTAATTTTGACTTACCACTACCGGATTCAGTATTTTGTTGTTATTCATTCATAATAAATATGGAAACATAATTATTTTATTAATTTAAGGATGAATTTAGTATTAATTATAAAAACTAAAATTTCTAATATAATTTCATACACGTCTTTTCATTAATTTTTAACTAAATATTATTGTTTTCTAAGAAAATTTAAAATTAAATTTAGAACCTCGGCCAAATCTTTTCAAAGTAATTAGCAAAATCATTTTAATCTTGTTGTGGTTAGTATGTTATGTTCTGTGGTAATTGAAAAAGATGGGTTAGCTTTTTCGTGGGGCCAGTCCAGTGAATCATGATTTGGACTGATTTTCCACGTGACGCAATCTTAGGTGGGTGGCTAATTAATTTAGTTTTGACATGCAGTAATTTGGTGGCGAAATTTCGTGTTCCTCTATTTTGAGTGTCGAGTGTTTACTTACTTGCTTCAGGTTGGGATGTCGATTCTCCCTTTTTTTTTTTTTTAGTCTATCAGGAGTGGTTATAATATAATATTTTATTTTCTTTTATTCCTTCCATTAAAAATTCCTTCAAATTAATTTTTATATATTTAAATAATTTATTGTTAAATTATTAATATTTTAAACAAAAATATATCATATTCAATAGATTTATACCCATAAAAAACCTAACCATCCCAAAAAAAAAATACACATGGTTGAATCATGGATCAATCAATTGGATATGATTTATTTTGTCTAAGAGGGTAAATTTTAAAATTATACATGAACTTTTATCAAATGCGTAATATCATATATGAAATTTGATTTTATATAATTTTATACATGAAATTTTGATTTGATTTAGTTTTCACATATTGTTAACACAATTATCAATATAGCACCATTTTACATTACAAATACAAATAATTATCTTTATCAAATATAAAAATAAATCGATATATTTATTTCTTTAAAAGTTTACAATTGAATCAAAATTAAAGTTCCGCGTAACTATAATCAAAGTTTCATATGTATGATTACATCAAATCAAAGTTTATGTATCAAATTGTTCATTTAAACAAAGTTTATGTATAGTTTTAATATTTATCTTTGTCCAAATTATTAGTAACTTAACAACAAATTGTGATGGTGTCATGATTTGAATAAATTTTTAATCTACAAGAACAAATCTAGAGCAAATTTTAGTAGAAGGACTAAAATGAACTTTACATAGGGACTCCTAATACACTTTGACCATTTTTTCAGTTACTAGAAGTCAAAACTACTTCGTTTGACTTTTTTTTCACTTCATGGACAAGGCTTTCATTCCATCCGGGAAAAAAAGTATATTCAATTTAATGAAATTACTAGTAATGATAAAATGTTAAAGATATTGTCCTGAATAAAGAATTATCTAAATTTTTTGTTTTAAGAGAGAGATGATTTCATAATAATAAAAATGTAATGGTTGACATTTGAAATTTTGCACATCATACAAATATAAAATAAACATGATTAACTTAATACACATATATTATTCATGCCCAGGATCTTGAGTTTGTGATATACGTTTAATAATTTATTTTATGTTTATATTTGCATGATTAGTTTAAATATATAAAATTATCAGATTTAAGGAAAAGATATATATCTTGGCTTTGATTTGCTTCTGGGTTGCCAAATAATTGCCCAGGAAACTTCTTTTTTTTTTTTTCTTTTCTTTTGTATTAATGAATTTTCTAATATTTGTTTCCCTTAAGATATAAGCTAATATTAGTAATCCACATTTCAACAACAAGGGTTCATTTTTCTCTTGCTGTCATAAAAGTGAAATAATAATTTTAATACTTTAATATTTTTTTTAAATTTTAATATTGATGAAATATATATTTAGTTAAATAATATGATCTTTAGTAAATATCTAATTGGTTAAAGGTTGAAATCTTATTATAAAAAATTATTTAAATAAATAAAAATAAGATCTAAGTTTTTTTTTTTAGGTTTTATCCATTTTTACCAATTGATCAATTTACACGGATTTTATCTATTTATTTTTTAATTTTAATTTAATAATAGTATAAATTAAAATTAAAATTTAATTCAAAATGAATATAAAGTATATTTCAATATTTATTAGAATTTATCCAATCAAATTTTTAAGTTTAATATTAGAAATATTCTCTTAAGTTAATATTTATCCAATCTCAAATAGAAATTAATAATGACCTTATGAAAATAATCTTTCAACTTTGCCTCAGGACAAATTAAATTATACAAGAATTTTGATTTAATATGTAATTGTATAAATGAACTTTAATTTGGTGTAATTATGCACATAAGACTCTAATTGTAGTTCAAATGTATACTTGAAACTTTATTTTGATTTAATCATGCACATTTAAAAAAATGAATACATCAATTTATAATTATATTGGATAAATATAATTATTTATCTATGCAATATATAAACATAAAATGATGTTATATCAATAATTGTGTTAATAATTTATAAGAATTGGATCAAATTAAAATTTCATGTAAAAAATTACACAAAATCAATACAATTGCACATTAAATTATAGTTCATATGTATTTTTAGAATGTATCCTATTTTTATTTAAATTAAAAATTAGAATTTTGAGCAATATTATTTTTTGTAATGATTTCAATGGAAGGAATTAGGTTTTATTCATGTGTGATTTTTCTTCGAATTTGTTCTCATTATTTAAATTCACATATAATTCATCATTGTTTTAATGATATTGCAACTTAAAATTAGTACATATTATTTTATTATGAAAAGGTGTGAATATCTCAAATTTTATAAAAATAAATATTGGGTTTAAAATCTTGTTTTGAAAGTTGGAATGGGGTAGCCCACAAATTGAGGTGGTCCGTACACTTGTTGATATAATAATATGCTTTTATGTTCTAGCACATCAAAAATAAATGTTGGTTTGAATCAGCTTAAAGACATCTAACACCTATTTCAAGATGTGGTGAGGATAAATTATCAGCTATATTTATTTTTCCCTTTTTCTAACTATTAATTAATTTTCTTCCTCAAAAAGGATGATAAGCAGCAACTTTATTGTACTGGATCGATTATTTAATTTAAAAGCAATAATATATGCATAATTATCCTACTTAAATAATACAGTTGGATGTGTATGGATTTGCAGGTACTCATAAAAAGTAGTTGATGAATTGGAGAATGTCCTTAATCACAAGGAGTTTCTATGGAGACAAAAGGCGCGTTGTGTCGGGCTTCACTGTAACAATCGCAACACAAAATTTTTCCATAGTCGTACTATTTAGAGAAGGAAATTTAATTGAATTACGACCTTGCAACTCGAAAATGGCGAGTGGAGTTTTGATCGGGATACTTTCAAAGCCGAGGCAGTTGGTTTTTTTGAGAAATTGTATGGCAAAGCGTCGGAGTCAATGAGGGGTCTCCTATCTAATATTTTTCCATGGCTTAATACTTTGGATACTACCTTCTTGGGGAAATTGTTTATGAATGAAAAGATCAAAAAGGCCTTATTTGATATGGATCCACTAAAACCTCCGAGAAGTGTTGGTTTTTATGCTTTTTTTTTCCAGAGTCAATGGGATATCATTGGTAATGTTGTTTGTGAGTGGGTTCAAGGGGTTTTTGCTAGAAAAGTCATTGATCCAAATTTGAACAACACTCTAATTGCCCTAATTCCAAAGACAAACGGTCCTGAGAAGTTTACTCAATGTTGCCCCATTAGCCTTTGTTACGTCTTGTACAAATTGGTGATGAAAGTGATTGCAAACCGATTTAAATTGGTTTTTCCTAATTTCATCTCGCAAGAACAAGTCAGGTTTATAGTTGGGAGGAATATCTCTGATAGTATTATTATTGCACAAGAAGTCATTCATTCTATGTGGAGGAAACAAAATAGGAAAAATTGGATGGCTGTTAAACTAGATTTGGAAAAGGTTTACGACAGAGTGAGTTGGGATTTCATTGATGCTTCCTTACAGGCTATGTGTGACAGCCCGATTTTGGGTCTAGTCGAAACAGTAGTTTCGGGACCACAAATCTGACGCAGTAAAATTTATTTTTATTATATTTTTATGGTTTACAATTTTATGGAATGATTTCGTGAAAATTTTGTTCGAAAGTTTTGATGTTTGGGCATTCAATTTAGTTAAAATTACTATATTGCAAAAGGTGCAAAATGTGTGTTCTAGAAGCTAGAGGTGTCTAATTGCTATGAAATTTAAATTAGAGTTCCTTAAATGGTAATTAGACCATTATATTTAGTATGGACAAAAATGGACATGGTTAGGTAAAATTTTGAAGTTAGGCATTAAGGGCATTTTGGTCATTTGGTAAATAAAGACAAAATAAAACAAATAAAAAGATGTCATCTTCTTCAATTGAGTCCCTTAGTGCCGAAATTTCAAGGGAGACCATAGCTAGGGTTTGTTCATCTTCCAAGCTCGATTGTAAGTCCGTTCTAGCCCCGTTTTTAATGATTTTTATGTTTTTGAGATTCTTGCAACCTAATCTAGCTATTTCAAGGACTAATTTGAAAATTTGTCAAAGTCTAAAATTTTACCCATGTTACATATTTGTGTATTTTGATGTTTAATAGTAGATTATGCAAATTTGATGTTGGATAAACAACTTTTACTAAGTGATTTTTGATGAAAATGTCAAAAAGGACGTATTTGTAAAAGTTGTAAAATATATAGTAGTAGTGTGATTTAATGAAAAATGTGGGCTCTTATGAGTATGAAAATGGTTCGGCTAGGCTTGGGTTTTGAAGAAATTGACTATATTTCATTTTACAAGCCTAGGGACTAAAGTGTAAAATGTTGAAAAGTTAGGGGAAAAAATATAATTTTGTCATAATATGATTTTTGGACTGGATTGAATAACGTGAGTATTAAATGAGTTAAATTTACTGTTATAGGTCAATAAAAATGAAGTTCGGACCTAGATTGGTAGAGAAACAAAGTGTTTGACGACTAGGTCCATTTTTACTATTTTTGTACCGAGATAAGTTCGTATGTTAATAATGCAACGCTATAATTGTATTTATAATGTTTTGATGATGCATAAATTGTATGATTGACTCTAAGGGTGTAATGACGAAGTTTCGACAAGCGAGAAAATCCTGGTTGAACCTTAGGAATAGATTAGGATACAAATGACATGTCACTAGGAACCTATGTGATTATGTGACCCGGGTGCTGGTCCCGTACATCCTACTGGTGGCTGGGTATACCGGCATATGTTGCGGATACCTGACAGCTTTTGTGAGCAGCACCGCATAGCTACGTCTCGACTGACAGCTTGTGTGAGTGTAACACCCCAAACCCGGCCCAAACACTACGACCAAATTTGGTATGTCACAGAGAAAACCATTTTGAAAATCCCTTTAGCCGATTTAACTTTTTGAAAAAAATAGTGTCTTGTTTAAAACAGTTGAGGTGTATAAAGAAAACCATACTTAGGTTTATTTGAAAATTTATTAAGTCGGGTTGTTATAAAGTTTTTCAATGTACCCGATGGTACGGAAGAAAATCATTTACGTTTGAAATTAGGAAAAACATATGTAACCATTTTAAAGTCATTAAGTAGTTTAAACAAATTATCCAAAACATGTAAAATATCAAAATAAAATCTTAGAAGGCCTTATCACAACTTGAACAAATTAAACCAACTATAAAATAAAAATAGTTCGAAGTTCATTTAAATCCACATTTTCATTGCATGGCCGCCTCGAGTCTATCCGGCTCCTCATCCGCCATCTACGAGGCACCTAAAAAAAAATATTAAAGGAGAAGGTGAGTCACCAAGACTCAATGTGTAACCCTTCCCCCGGTTTAGTGCAACAACATACACAAATTATAACAAATTAACATGCATTAAAATCATGCACCCAACCTAGCCATCCAAACACCTTTCTCTACCCCGTGTGGTACCAAACCACTGGTGGTGCCAAACCACTGGTGATTCAAAGTCACAGATGTGATACCAAATCACTGGAGGTGCCAAACCTCTGGTGTCCGAAGACACAAATCGAATGATGGGGCCAACCCATCGTGTGATACCAAATCACTGGCGTCGATCCCATATCTCAAATGTGGGGCCAACCCACGGTGGTGTTACCCACAGGGATGAGACGCTATGAGGTGCCAAACCTCTGGTGACCGAAGTCACAATGTGGTACCAAACCACTGGTGTCCGTCGACACGACTATCGTTTCCCCCTCCACTCGTATTATCCCACATCAATCAATGATATGCATTTAACAGATATCATGCCAATATGTTTATTTAACAACATCCAACAGATTTATCATTAGCCATATATTACATGCCACATATACCAAACATGTCATGCTTCCATAATCATTAAGTAGTAACCTCATATTGACAAGGACTTACCTGAAGCCTTGCTTATACCTTTATGGTATTAAATCCGAATCTACACAAATCCGATTTCACATACACAAAATACTTAGCACATTAAATTGGTTATAAAGTGTGTATGTACACACCTGTTGTGAATGAAAGTTCTAAATCCCGAAGAAACCAATCGGCCACCCTAGACTTCCTGTTCCCAAATGCCTTTGAACCCTAGCCAACACACTCCAAGTGTGAATCGGCTTCACTTCCCGATCGGTTGTCAAAGAATGGAAGATCAGATTTATTGCTTTGAGATCCCGGAGTTTCTAAAATTAGTTTCAACACTGATTAGCCACCACAACATTTCGGCTCTTTATCATTCAACCAAATCGACAAAGAAAAGGGGAAAAGAATAGGTATTCGGCCAAGCACACTTACCTTCTTTCACCGATAAAAAAAAAATCCAAGGAGATACTACCCTCAATATTCGGCTAAGGAGAGTTTAATAAAAAGAAAAGGGATTTTGGCACATAGAGGTTAAAAGATGAACCAATAATTTTGGCACCTACTCCCCCACTACATAGCCGAAAATACCCACCTACAAAGTCCCTTGGCCGGCCACCATGTGCTCACTTAACATATCCCACCTTTTCCTCTTTTATCTCTTATCATCATATTTAAAATTAATTAAAACCAAAGCCACAACTATCTACTATCTATTCATTTAAAAAGAAAACAATCATTCAAGAAATTCGGCTAAGTAGAACTAAATGAAGAAAGGAGTATCACAAGAAAATTTAGAGCAAGGTGGCTATAGAGAATTTGGCCAAACAAAATGGGAAGAAAAGAAAACCAAAAGAAGAGTTTCGGCCAAGCACAAAATGGAGGGGAGGAAAAATGAATTTGGCCAAGCTCTTTCTACAACCAAGGCCTACCAACTCCCCATGCTTCAAACGGCCATACACTCATGTGATGATTTCCATCACTAAAAGAATAATAAAACATTATTATTCAAAGCTCCTATCACCACTTGAAATAAACCATTGTTTAATCTATTTCCCATAAGCATGCTTCAAAACCACTTGTGAAAACCTCCCCCCTAGAAACACCACAATCGGCCATCACCCCATAAGGTGATAATTTAATATTAAAACATCACCCATAAATCATAACAATTTTTTTTAAACAAATTTCCCATCCATTAGAAAATTCCCATCATCAAATTCAATATCACATTGTTTATTCCTGCTACCACCACCATTGGAAATCAACCATATTAATAAATCCCCCATCACCTAATCCATCATCCCATAATAAACAAAATAATAAATAAATAAATAAAATAACAACAACCCATTATCCCATGCAAAATAATAAAAGAAAGCAACCCATTATGACTTGCTTTATGCACCCATGCCCTTGCTGCCACCAAAAACACGCCGGCCATAAAAAAAAATAAAATAATCCTTCCAAGTTGCTGCCAAAATGAAAATAAAAATAAAACACCCCTTATGCTGCCATTGAGCTTCGAACCAGGGACCTCCAGGAACCATGAACTTCAGCTAGCGTCCCAGCCAATTTGCCAATGCGTTATTTGTGACACAACTCGTCACAAATTTCTTTTAAGCATTCCCTCACAAATTCAGGATGTTACAGTGAGCAGCACCGCGTAGCTACGTCTCGACTGACAACTTGTGTGAGCAGGCCCGTGGATAACTCGAGAGCGAGCTTATATGTGTTATGAGATTTGTGGTAGCATTGGCTACATATGTAGCACTTATGTGCAAATCTTTCCGTGTATCCAATAGTATTCCAAGTGGTTCAACGGGTATGTCAAAAACGAGAAAGTATGTGAATATGTTATGAGTTAGTACATGTATGTACGAAAAACTCAAAGGAAATAGATTCGGTATATGATGAACTATTGGTAAGAATATGATTGAGTATGTTATGTTCATGAATTTTTAATGACATTTATGTTGATTCATGTTATGTTATGCATATGATAAATGTATAATTAATGTTGTTTATTATTTGCATATGAACTTACTAAGCTATATAGCTTACCCCCTTTCTTTCCCTTATCTTATAGTGTCACCAAGCTAGCTCGGGATCGAAGATCGTCAAAGATCCATTCACACTATCAATCATTATTTTGGGTACCATTGAAATGTCAATATTTTGAGTTATGGCATGTATAGGGACTTGGTCATTTTGTTATATGTGTCATTGGTAATGTGGCCAAATGTATTGGATTATAATGGGTAATGATTTCATTTTGTATATGGCCATAAAAGTTGGCTAATGTTGGTTATGAGTATCATTATATGTTGATATCATTCATGAATGTGGAAACTTGCATGATTTGTATTGATAAATTATGATGTTAAAGCGTGTTAGATGTTAGCATGTGGATGTGATGTTAATACCTTGGTTGTGGATGTTTTGGTTTCCTAAGTATGCTTGAATTGGTATTATATGATGTTGTGTAGGTATGTGCATGGAAGGGTGGCAAAAGGCTTGATAAATAGCTTTATTTTGTCTACACGGGTAGACACACGGGCGTGTGTCCCGAGCGTGTGAAGTCTGCACCTATTTTATGAAAAATCATGAAAATTAAATCGACCACATGGCCTAGCACAAGGGTGTGTGACTTGGCCGTGTGACTTCAATTTGTTCATGAGTTACAAACAGAGAGTTACACGGGTTAGGGACACGGGTGTGTGTGACCACACAGCCTGACCACACGGGCGTGTCCCAAAACCACACTGGCGTGTAACCCCTGTTCTAGCAAAATTTTCTAAGTTTTGTAAACATTTTCTAAGTGCTCAGTTTAGTTTCGAATCACTACTAAAGCATGTTTTGGGCCTCATAGGCTCGTATTAGGAACTTTATGATTGATTATGAATGGTTTTAATTTAGACGCAAATTTATAACTCGATTTGTATGTTTACTTGCAATGTAAGTCTGGTAATGCCTCGTACCCTGTTTCGGCATTGAATACGGGTAAGGGGTGTTACATTTAGTGGTATCAAAGCTACGATTTAGTCAATTCTCGGACTAATGTAGCGTGTGTAAGAGTTTAGCTATACATGCCATAAATGAACCGTGATAGCGTGATGATTCTTGACAACTTTAAATTGTGTTTTTATATAATAAATGGATCCTAATTGAGCTGAAGCTGATGACGTAGAAAGTAATGCGCCGGCTCCCACTTAAGGGACCGCACCATCTGAAAGTAGACCATTGATAATTGGTCAAGGAGAAGGGGCTCGGGAAGCCTTCTTCCACATGATGAACAAGTGGTACCACCTATCCCTTAGCCGATTCCCGTAGCTCCATAAGGTATGGAATTTGTAAGATTGAGTAAGCCTCCGGTTGATAAGATTCGAAAGCATGGGGCTGAAGATTTCAGAGCTAATGTCGATGATGATCCCGAGAGAGCTGAGATTTGGCTCAAAAACTCCATCAGGGTATTTCATGAACTATCTTGCACACCGGATGAATGTCTGAAATATGATGTGCCGCTTCTGATAGACTCAGCATACCGGTGGTGGAAAACTCTTGTGTCAGTAGTACCGAGAGAGGGTTAACTGGGAATTCTTCCAAGATGAGTTTAGGAAGAAATATATCAGCCAACGGTTCATTGATCAGAAACGTAAGGAGTTTTTAGAGCTGAAACAGGGCCGAATGTCTATAACCGAGTACGAATGAGAGTTTGTCAAGCTTAGTAAGTACGCTCAGGAGTGTGATTCCACCGAGGCTATCATGTGCAAAAGGTTCAAAAATGGTTTGAATGAGGATATCCGATTGTTAGTTGGAGTCATTGAGCTGAAAGACTTTGTAGTGCTATTCGACCGAGCTTGTAAAGTTGAAGAATTAAGCAAGGAGAAGAGAAGAGCTGAAATTGAGACTAGAGATTCAAGAATGAGGCTGATGAGTAAGTCATTTCAATCTCAGTCTAAGAAATCGAGAGATTTGTATACTCGTTCGAGTGCTTCAGCTGGGTATTCCAACAAAGACCGTAGGAAACAATATTCGGGTTCTAAAGCCCAAACTACATCGATAGCGAGTATTGGTAATGTTAGATCCAATCGACTTGAATGTCAATACTGTGGTAGGCGACATCCCGGTGAATGTAGAATGAATGATCGGGCTTGCTTTAACTGTGGCTCACAAGACCACTTTATTTGAGACTGCCCTAAAATGGCTGAGAAAGACAAGATTCAGAATGCAAGATCGGGCAACACTGCCACTAGAGGGAGATCCCTGAGGAATACGGGGAACGCGACCAGTAGTAAAGGTGTAACTAAAGATTCAACTGTAAGATCCGAGGCTAGAGCACCTGCTAGAGCCTATGTTATCCATGCTCACGAAGAAGCGACATCTCTCAATGTTATCACTGGTACTTTTCTCTCTATAATACTAATGTAGTTGCATTGATTGATCCTAGATCAACTCATTCTTATATTTGCATGAAATTGGTAGCTAGTAAGAGCTTGCCTATTGAGTTTATTGAGTTTGTAATTAAAGAGTCAAACCCCTTAGGCAAAAATGTATTAGTTGATAGAGTTTGCAAGAGTTGTCCTTTGATGATTCGAAGTCACTGTTTTTCGGCTGATTTAATGTTGTTGCCATTTGATGAGTTTGATGTTATTTTGGGTATGGATTGGTTGACACTGCATGATGCTGTAATGAATTGTAAACGGAAAATTATTGAATTGAAATGTAAAAATGGTGAAATTCTTAGGATTGATTCAGATGATTCGAGTGAGTTACCTGTTGTAATTTCTTCGATGTCTGCCCAGAGATATGTGAGAAAGGGTTGTGAAGCTTACCTTGCTTATGTGTTGAATACAAAAGTGTCTGAATTAAAAATTGAATTAGTGTCGGTAGTTTGTGAATATCCGGATGTTTTTCTAGAAGAGTTGCTTGGGTTAACACCGATTAGAGAAGTTGAATTTGGTATTGATTTAGTGCCAGGGACTTCAACGATATTGATTACTCCGTATAGAATGGCTCCTACTGAATTAAAAGAATTAAAAGCTCGGTTGCAAGAGTTGATAGATAAGAGTTTTGCAAGACCGAGTTTTTCTCCCTAGGGTGCACCACTATTATTTGTAAAGAAGAAAGACGGATCTATGAGACTTTATATAGATTACAAACAGCTCAACAAGGTAACGATAAAGAACAAGTATCCTTTACCAAGAATTGATGACTTATTTGATCAGTTGAAAGGGGCAACAATGTTCTCGAAGATTGATTTGAGGTCTGGCTACTACCAGTTGAGAGTTAAATAGTTGGATATACCGAAAACCACTTTCAGAATAAGGTACAAGCATTATGAATTTCTTGTCATGCCTTTCAGACTAACTAATACTCTTGTTGTTTTTATGGACTTGATGAATTGAATCTTCTGACCATATTTAGATAAATTTGTGGTTGTGTTTATTGATGATATTCTGATTTATTCTCGAGATGAGACTAAGCATGCTGAACACTTAAGAACTGTATTACAGACTTTGAGAGATAATAAATTATTTGCTAAATTTAGTAAAAGTGAGTTTTGGCTCCGAGAAGTCAGATTTTTGGGACATATTGTTTCTTGAGATGGTATTCGGGTTGATCTGAGTAAAATTTCGATAATTATTGATTGGAAATCATCGAGAAATGTATCGGAGGTTAGAAGCTTTTTGGGATTAGCCAGCTATTATAGACATTTTGTTAAGGGTTTTTCGATGATCGCTACTTCTATGACTAAGCTGTTGCAAAAAGATGTTAAGTTTGAATGGTCCGAGAAATGCCAAAAGAGTTTTGAACAGTTGAAAGCCTTAATGACTGAGGTGCCGGTTTTAGTGCAACCTGAATCGGGAAAAGAGTCTGTGATTTACAGCGATGAACCACTGAATGGATTAGGATGTGTGTTGATGCAAGAGGGCAAAGTGATAGCCTATGCCTCGAGACAGTTGAAACCGCATAAGAAGAATTATCCGACACACGATCTAGAATTGGCTGTCATAGTGCTTGCTTTGAAAATTTGGAGACATCATTTGTATGGTGAGAAATGTCATGTCTTTTAGATCATAAAATTTTAAAGTACTTGATGACTCAAAATGATTTGAATTTGTGACAACGGAGATGGCTTGAGCTACTAAAAAATTATGAGTTGGTAATTGGCTACCATACTGGAAAGGCAAATGTAGTCGTAGACACTTTGAGCAGAAAGTCCTTGTTTACCTTGAGAGCTATGAATATGAGGTTGACTTTATTTGAGGATAGTTCGATCTAGCTGAGTTGAGAGCTAGACTGGTATTTCTTCAGCAAATTTGTGAAGCTTAGAAAAGTGATAGTGAACTGCAACCCAAAAGAGCTCAGTGTGAATCGAGTAGTGATTCAGACTTTCGGATCGATTTTGATGATTGTTTAATGTTTCGAGATAGAGTATGTGTATCGAAAAATGATGAGATTATTTAGAAAATTCTTCATGAGGCGCATAATGGTTGTTTATCTGTTCATCCGGGAAGTACGAAGATGTACAATGATTTAAAGAAACTGTATTGGTGTTTAAGTATGAAACGAGATATCTCTGAATTTGTATTGAAATGTTTGATTTGTCAACAAGTAAAAGTCAAACACCAAGTACCTTCGGGTTTACTTTAGCCAATGATGGTCCGAATGAAAATGAGACAGAATTACAATGGATTTCGTAACGGGTTTACCTTTTGCTCTGAAAAAGAAAGATGCAATTTGGGTCGTTGTTGATAGAGTGACGAAATCGGCTCATTTTATTCCGGTACGTACCGACTATTCACTTGATAAGCTAGCTGAATTGGACATTGCCGAGATTGTTTGATTGCACGGGGTGCCTATTTCTATTATTTTGAATA
Organism: Gossypium australe; assembly: GCA_005393395.2. NCBI lineage: Eukaryota > Viridiplantae > Streptophyta > Magnoliopsida > Malvales > Malvaceae > Gossypium > Gossypium australe. The sequence continues at coordinate 42,407,249 of CM016625.1, read as the reverse complement.
GAGATCCGAGGTTTACGTCGAGATTTTGGAAAAAATTGCAAGAAGCTTTAGGTACGAAATTGAACTTTAGTACCGCATTTCATCCGCAAAATGACAGTCAATCTGAAAGAATGATACAGATTCTTGAAGATATGCTCCAATGTTGTGTTCTCGAGATCGAAGATAGTTGGGAAAAATATCTACCTTTAGCCGAATTTGCTTATAACAACAGTTTTTAGTTGAGTATTAAGATGGCACCGTATGAAGCACTACATGGCCGCAAGTGTCGAACTCTGTTGTATTGGACCGAGTGAGATACAGATTCACGGGGTTAATTGGTTAGAGAAACCAAAGAAAAAATGAAAGTAATTTGTGATTGTTTGAAAGCATCTTTGGATAGAAAGAAATCGTACGTGGATTTGAAAAGAAAAGAGATTGAGTTTCAAGTTGGTGATAAAGTATTTCTGAAAGTATCTCCGTGGAAGAAAATTCTTAGATTTGGTCGCAAAGGCAAGTTGAGTTGACTTTTCATTGGATCGTATGAGATAGTTGAAAGAATAGGGCCATTGGCATATCGGTTAGCTTTGCCGACGGAGTTGGAAACGATTCATAATGTATTTCATGTGTCGATTTTACGATGTTATCAATCAGACCCTTCGCATGTGATTTCTTTGACAGAGGTTGAGATTCGACCCGATATGACTTACTGTGAAGAACCGATCAAGCTTTTGGCTCGAGAAGTCAAATAGTTGAGAAATAAAAGCATTGCCCTAGTGAAAGTTTTGTGGCAACGGCACAGGGTCAAAGAGGCTACGTGGGAACCTAAGGAAGCTATGAGAAAATAGTACCCAAGCCTCTTTTCTTGTAAGATTTTTAGGGACGAAAATCCCTAAAGGGGAGGAGAGTTGTAACAGCCCAATTTTGAGTCTAGTCGGAACAGTGGTTTCGGGACCACAAATCTGACGCAATAAAATTTATTTTTATTATATTTTATGGTCTACAATTTTATGAAATTATTTCATGAAAATTTCGTTCGAAAATTTTGATGTTTGGGCACTCAATTTAGTTAAAATTACTATATTGCAAAAGGTGCAAAATGTGTGTTCTAGAAGCTAGAGGTGTCTAATTGCTATGAAATTTTAAATTGGAGGTCCTTAAATGGTAATTAGACCATTATATTTTAGTATGGACAAAAATGGACATGGTTAGGTGAAATTTTGAAGTTAGGCATTTTGGTCATTTGGTAAATAAAGACAAAAAAAAAACAAATAAAAAAATGTTATCTTCTTCAATTGAGTCCCTTAGTGCCGAAATTTCAAGTAAGACCATTGTAACACCCCTTGCCCGTATCCGAGCCAGAACAGGGTTCAAGGCATTACATAGCTAATCTTGCTTAAACACATAAAATAGGGTTATAAAATTTCGTTTAACCCTATCGCTCGCATATATCTGGCCTAGGAGGCCCTAAATATACTTCCGAGAAGTATCAGAATTTATCCGAGAACTTTCACGAGTTCGATAAACTTTTTAATAAAACAGGGGTCACACGCCCTTATAGGCCTAGGGACACGCCCGTGTGCCCCTAAGGCATGCCCGTGTCTCCCACTCGTGGTCGACACTGGCTAATTTCATACGGCCTTGACACGCCCGTGTCACTAACCCGTGTGCCAAACCTTGGCATTCTGACTTATCCACACGGCCTATACACATGCCCGTGTACCCTAGCCGTGTGGTGATTCAAATCCCAAGTGCAGGGTGCAGACTTCACACAGCCTAGATGCATGCCCATATGCTAGCCGTGCCTCCCACACGGTCTAGCCCACGCCCGTGTGTCTAGATAAGTGGGCAATTAGCAGGCTATATACCAAGCCCTTGCCACCCTAGAATGCATACATACATATTTCTACTCAAAATAATACAATTCCTATCCCATAAGCAAGTCTAAGAACTCATTTCCAACATACAAGATAATTAAAGGGACATACACTTCATGAATTTCATCTTCATTGAACAAAAGAGTTTGTCAAGTATTTGCCTAACTCATAAGGCCATTTACAAAATGACTTTTACTGACTTACAGAGCCAACACTTTGACTAACAATTACAACTTAACAAAATACTCAAGTCCTATACATGCCATACTCAAAATAAGTCTAAAATTGTTATACCAAAGTGCTGTCGATAGTGTGATTTCCAAACTCCTACGACCACGATCCTCGAGTTACCTTGGCAATACTACAAGAAAGAAGGGCAATGAAAAAGGGGTAAGCATAAATCTTAGTAAGTTGCATGGAAATAAATAGCAATCATAATGCTCATAAAATAATCCATCCACGGTATTAGTTAACTGTACACAAGTCAAGGCTTCTTGACGATACTTACTTACAATTGCCCTTATCTAGCACATACCGTGCCACATATTGAACCGATTCTTTGTGACTCATTCACGAGTACCTGTATTCATTCATCACATGACTTAACTATCATTCACATCTCTACTTCTAAATTCATCTACTTATCACACCACTCACAAGGGATAGTCAAAGACGTGTGTTTATAGCCACTATTGTAAGTATAAAGCCAATGCCACATTCTCGAGGTGGTCTTACATGGAGTCTCCTCTAGATGCCAATGCCATATCCCGGACATGGTCTTATATGGGATTACCTCTAGGTGCCAATGCCATATCCCGGATATGGTCTTATATGGGATTACCCCTCATGTATTGATGCCATATCCCATTTATGGTCATATAAGATTTCCATGTTCATCACCGAAGCCATATCCCGGATATGGTCTTATACGGGATCTCAACTCGGTGCCGAGGCCATGTCCTAGACATGGTCTTATACGGGACCTTATTTATTTCATATTTCAATGATAGCATTTCTATAATCAATATGGCCCATTAGGACTCCAACATCTCATTCACATTAACTACTCAATTTAATAATGCATCATGCTTTAATATAATGCTAAGCGTTTCTCAACATGCTAATATGAATGTTGCTTAAATCACATACAACTTACCTCGTTTTCAAAATGAGCTAGTTCTTCGGTTTAGTCCAAGACTTTATTCTTTCCTCGATCGTGGCGGATTCTCGACTCCTCTTGCTTTATAATAGCAAATTAGCTCATTTTAATCGCTGCATTAATATAAGCATTTCAATAATCATGCTTAAGCAAAATTACCATTTTGCCCCTAGACTTTGGCAAAATGACCATTTTACCCCTAGGCTCGGAAATAAATTCTAATCACATTTCTACCTTCAATAAGCCTAGGTAAACATTTAATGCTCTTAAAGCTATCATCAAAAATCAATATTTCACATACTTACTACAAAATTTGTAACCTTTTCATCAAGGTCCTATTTGGTGTTTTCATGCTAACACCTTTCACAAAAGTTGTTCATCTAAAAATTAAGACTCAATTTCTTCCATAAAAATGCAGCAAACAACAATGATAACTCTCATGGAAAAACTCTAAACTTTTCACAATATTGCACAATAGTCCCTTCATTTGAAAGCTTAAGCTTTAGGGGTCTCAAAAGTACAATTATTACTAAGAAAAATCATCAAAATCACTTACAACAATGGAGGGAAGTTTGCTGAAAATTTAAGCCTTCAAAACCCCTATTCTTGCTTTCAATTTCGGTTGAAAAGATGAACAAGGAAGATGATATTTTCTCTTTCTTTATTCTAATATTAAACTAGTCAAATTTTTGTCACCAACTCTTACTAACTTTGACCAAATTTGTTCATCTTTGTCTCCCTTTAAGTCTATGGCCTGCCAAGCACATGACAAGGGCTAAATTGCCTTTTAAAAACCTCAATTTAAAAATTCATGGCTATTTGGCACCTTTAGAAGTAAATATGAAACTTTTTCACTTTATGCGATTTAGTCCTTTTTCACGATTGAACACGAAATCGCTAAAATTAAAGCACCAAAATTTTCATGCATATGTGCTATCATGTTCTAACTCATAATATAACATGAAAATAAAATTCTCAAATCTCAGATTAATGATCCCGAGATCACTATTCTGACTAGCCCCTAAATCGGGCTGTTACAACCATAGCTAGGATTTGTTCATCTTTCGAGCTCAATTGTAAGTCTGTTCTAGCCCCGTTTTTAATGATTTTTATGTTTTTGAGATCCTTGCAACCCAATCTAGCTATTTCAAGGACTAATTTGAAAAGATGTTAAAGTCTAAAATTTTACCCATGTTATATATTCGTGTATTTTGATTTTTAATGGTAGATTATGCAAATTTAAAACAACTCCTACTAAGTGATTTTTGATGAAAATGTCAAAAAGGACATATTTGTAAAAGTTGTAAAATATGTGGTAGAAGTGTAATTTGATGAAAAATGTGGGCTGTATGAAAATGGTTCGGCTAGGCTTGAGTTTTGAAGAAATTGACTATATTTCATTTTACGATCTTAGGGACTAAAGTGTAAAATGTTAAAAAGTTAGGGGCAAAAGTATAATTTTGCCATAATGTGATTTTTGGACTAGATTGAATAATGTCAGTATTAAATGAGTTAAATTTACTGTTATAGATCAAGAAAAATGAAGTTCGAACCTAGATCGAGGAAAAAATAAAGTGTTTGATGATTAGGTCCATTTTCACTATTTTTGTAAAAAAGTAAGTTCGTATGTTAATAATGCAACGTTATAATTGTATTTATAATGTTTTGATGATGCATAAATTGTATGATTGACTTTATGGGTGTAATTGACGACGTTTCGACAAGCGAGAAAATCCCGGTTGAACCTTAGGAATAGATTAGGATACAAGTGACATGTCACTAGGAACCCATGTGATTATGTGATTATGTGACCCGGGTGCTGGTCCCGTACGTCCTACCGGTGGCTGGGTATACTGACATATGTTGCGAATACTTGAGAGCTTGTATGAGCAGCACTGCGTTGCTACGTCTCGACTGACAGCTTGTGTGAGCAAGCCCGTGGATAGATCGAGAGTGAGCCTATATGTGTTATGAGATTTGTGGTAGCATTGGCTACATATGTGGCACTTATGTGCAAATCTTTCTGTGTATCTGATAGTATTCCAAGTGGTTCAACGGGTATGTCAAAGACGAGAAAGTATGTGAATATGTTTTGAGTTAGTACATGTAAAAACTCAAAGGAAATAGATTCGGTATATGATGAACTATTGATAAGAATGTGATTGAGTATGTTATGTTCATGAATTTTTAATGACATTTATGTTGATCCATGTTATGTTATGCATATGATAAATGTATAATTAATTTTGTTTATTATTTGCATATGAACTTACTAAGCTATATAGCTTACCCCCTTTCTTTCCCTTATCTTTTTGTGTCACCAAGCTAACTCGAGATGGGAGATCGTCGAAGATCCACTCACACTATCAATCATTATTTTGGGTACCATTGAAATGTCAATATTTTGAGTTATGGCATGTATAGGGACTTGGTCATTTTGTTATACGTGTCATTGGTAATGTGGCCAAATGTATTGGCTTATAATGGGTAATGATTTCATTTTGTATATGGCCATAAAAGTTGGCTAATGTTGGTTATGAGTATCATTATATGTTGATATCATTCATGAATGTAGAAACTTGCATGATTTGTGTTGATAAATTATGATGTTAAAGCATGTTAGGCGTTAGCATGTGGATGTGATGTTAATACCTTAGTTGTGGATGTTTTGGTTACCTAAGTATGCTTGAATTGGTACTATATGATGTTGTGTAGGTATGTGCATGGAAGGGTGGCAAAAGGCTTGGTAAATAGCCTTATTTTGTCCACATGGGTAGACACACGGGCGTGTGTCTCGGTCGTGTGAGGGACATGGCCTCAGGCATGGGCGTGTGTCCCGGGCGTGTGAAGTCTGCACTTATTTTATGAAAAATCATGAAAATTAAACCGACCACTCGGCCTAGCACACGGACGTGTGACTTGGCCGCGTGAATTCAATTTATTCATGAGTTAGAAACAGAGGGTTACACAGGTTAGGGACACGAGCGTGTGTGACCACACGGCCTGTCCGCACGGGCGTGTCCCAAAACCACATGGGCGTGTGACCCCTGTTTCTAGCAAAATTTTCTAAGTTTTGTAAAAATTTTCTAAGTGCTTGGTTTAATTCTGAACCACTAATAAAGCATGTTTTGGGCCTTGTAGGCTCGTATTAGGGACTTTATGATTTATTATGAATGGTTTTAATTTGGACGCAAATTTATAACTCGATTTGTATGTTTACTTGCAATGTAAGTCTGGTAATGCCTCGTACCCTATTCCGGCATTGAATACGGGTAATGGTTGTTACACTGTCGGTATACCTGAGTTCTTTCGAAGAGTTACTATGCCTGTCATATCATCCTCTACTATACAGATTCTCTAGAATAAAGGTCCCACACACAAGTTCAAGCCAGTTAGAGGGATCAGACAAGGAAGTTCACTTTTGCCCTATCTCTTTATTATGTACATGGAGTGGTTAAGGTATATGATTCATTTGAAAATCGATGCTGGTAAGTGTCAGCCGATTCGCCTCTCAAGATTTGGACCTGCTCTATCTCATCTTTTCTTTGTAAATGATCTAGTTATTTTTTACAAAGCTGAGGTGGGGCAAGCTCACTAATTAGACACTGTTTTGAAGCATTTCTGTGAATTTTTTGGGCATAAAATCAATGCTAGAAAAAGTAATATCTACTTCTTTAAAGGTACAGAGGATGGTCTGTGTTCTCAGATTAATCAACTTTTTGGTTTTCAGGAAGTTTAGAATCTTGGAACTTACCTAGGGGTGCCCCTTCTCCATGAGAGAGTCACTAACATTACCTTAAACTTTGTGGTGGAAAAAGTGAGACACAAATTACAAAGCCGGGAAGCAAGGAATTTGCCCATTGCAGGAAAGGTCACTTTGGTCCAATCCATCTTTCTCTCCATTCCTAGCTATTTCATGCAGACATGATGATCCCGAAGGGAGTATGCACAGAGATAAAACGAATGGTGAGGCAATTTATATGGGAATGTTCTGGTGGTCAATTGAAGCTTTCTTTAATTAGGTGGGATTCCATTTATCAGCCAAGGTTACGAGGTGGTCTTGGACTTCGACATCTGCGTGATCAGAACACATTGTTCTTTATGAATATTGGACTTCACTTAGTTTCCAAAGATAATGCCTTATGGATACAAGTCCTTCGAGCAAAGTATGGCCTAAAAGTGCAACTTCCGGAATCTATCATAAGAAGACATTGTTCGCATATGTGGAGATCCTTTTCTAAGGTATGGCCACTGTTCCATGAAAATGTAGCTTGGTCAATTAGCAATGGGGCGAGTATTCGTTGTTGGAAGGATTCTTGGGTTCCGGGTCTAGGCCCTTTAATTTTGCAAAATCACGCTCATGCAAATTTAGGCTTGGATTGCACCCTTAGGGATTTGGTTACGCCCGAGGGGTCTTAGAATCTAGATTTATTTCATATCTGGTTGTTTGATGAAGTGATAAAACGAATAGTGAGTATTCCTCCTCTACACCCTACCTTGGGTTCAGATAGGGTTATTTGGGCTCGATTAGCTACAGACTCTTTTTCTGTGCGTAGTGCTTTCTAGTCTTTAAAGAAGGCATCATGGAGTTCGAGGGATGATTACTGGAAGAGAACCTGGAAATATCAGAGAGCGCAAAGAGTTAGATTCTTCCTTTGGTTAGCTTCCAAAGAAAGAATTCTAACTAACTGGGAACACAATCGACAGGGAATCGCACATAGTAGCTCTTTCTCTATATGTGGACACGAAAGAAAGGATATCATACATGTGCTTTGGGAATGTCCGATAATAAAGGATGTGTGGATGCATGTGATGCCAACTGATTAGCAACATAGCTTCTTTTCTGAGATCTTTCAGGTATGGCTTTTTTCTAACCTTTGTTGTAACAGGAAAGTGTAGGAACAGGGCATTATTTGGTCGTTCTTGTTTGGATTAATCACTTGGCGTCTCCAGAAGAATGGGAATCTTTTCATTTTCCAAAATGTTACTTGGTCGGCAAGCAAAATTGTAAAAGCTTCTCTTAGTTGGGCTCAGTAGTATGAGCTAAGTCATAGTAGATATCAGAGCAACATTCATAATCATGATGGCCGAGCGACTTTTGATGGAACGTGGGTTCATTTATTCATTGATGGCCTAGTAGCTAGATTCATGAGAATGCATCAATTGGTGGAGTTCTACATGATCAATCTAGAAATTGGATTCTGGGGTTCAATTGGTATCTGGGTAAATACACACCTTTTGAGGCTGAACTCTAGGGTATTCTAGATGGACTATTCATTCTGCATAGAAAGGGATACAAATGGGCCACGATTTAGACAAATAATTCGAATGTGTTTAAAGCTTTGATTGATAATGGGTTAGAGGACTTAGGTATCATTGTACTTAGAAGGGTCCAACGGTTTATGAGGCCTGAAGGACATTAACGAATTAGGTGTATACCTAGAAAAGATAACACAGTTACGGATCAATTGGCTAAGCTAAGTTTAAAGTGGCAATCAAGTCTACAAGTCTTTGATAATGCTCTCATGCAATTTTAGAGGCTCTAGAATAAGACAAAGCAAGTGGTGCTTTTGAGAATTATAATATGATGTAATTTGTTTTATTTTCACCAAAAAAAAAAAAGAGTTGGAATAATAGTTTCCCAATAAAAAAGTTAGAAATTGTGGATTTAATTTGAACAAAATTAAATAGTGCATAAAAAATAAAATTAAGGTATTAATAATATTTTTATTTTATTTTATAAGTAGTTTTAAAAAATTAATATGTACTTTTTTATATTTTTTACATATTTTATTATACTTCTATTAGACACTTGTCAATTCTTAATCTTATTGGTGGAATCTAAAAATCTACTACCAAATAATTTTCATATAATAATAGGAAAAGTCGTCTATGACCCCATGTTTTCTTGCTCTAGAAGAAACAAAAGTTTACATCTTTTTTATTCATATGCATGCATATTTATATAGGAATGAAATAAATCAACAATAGTCTTGTTGTATAAGAAAAAGAGTTGAGTTGTATATAAGATCTTACGTGTATATATATTTTCGAATCCCCTTATAAATTTTAAATTATTTTTTTCGAATGGAGCGTATTTTTTTCTTTGAAAAATGGATGTGAGGCAAAGTGAATTTGTTCTTTTGGATAGCGAGTATGAAGCGGTTACAATAATTGCTTGCTCTGATCTGATCCGCTTCACTATATAAAATTATCAATTTATCTTATATATAAATTATTAAAATGGTAAAAAAGTAATAACGTAATATAAAATAAAACCATATATTTTTTGTTTAATATTTTTTGAAGAATTATATTTAAATATTTATTTGACTTTAAAAAAATAAAAATATTAAAGATAAATAGAAAATTTAAATTGAAACATAGAAGTGTGAGACATGAATGAATGCATCCAACATCCATAAAAATGGTAGTGATTTTCAAAAGTATACATCCATAATGGAGTAGGCAGGTGATGGAGCAAAGCGTGTCAATTGTGGAGTGATAGTAGATTTAGAAATATTTGCCCCCACCCCGCTCCATTGTTATCCCTATATGTGCATCACTAGTTTTAAATAGATATGTTGTCGGGTCAAATAATTCAATTAGATTACTGTGGATCGAGTTTAAATAATTTGTTTTAATTTTTGATTGATTTAACAGAAATTTAAATAATTTTTTATTTAAATTTAATTATAAGATATATTAATATAAATTTATATTTTTATAATTTTCAATAGGGATGACAATGGAGCGGGATGAGGGTGAATAATGCTAAATCCACTTCCACTATACAATTTGCATGCTCTGTTCCACCATCCGTCCCGCTTCACTATATAATATTAAAAATCACTATTACATCCATGGATGTTGGATGCATCCGTCCCTGCCCCACTCCACTCCGCTTCAATCTAAGTTTTGCTATTTATCTTTAATTTTTTCAATTTTTTTTAAAATCAAGTAAATATTTAAACATAATTCTTTAAAAAAATAATTTTATATAGTGGTGCGGGTTGTGACGGGCAAGTAATTATGATAATTGCTCCATATCCTCTATCAAAAAGAAAAAACTTAAATAATTGTAAATTGAACTGTATTATTAGTACCTCTATTTTTTAAAATAAAATTAACACTTCTAATTTTAAATAATATTTAAGTATACCTTTTATCAAAACCCATTATAAATGAAAAAAAAGGGGGAAGAAGAGAAATTAACTATTGTTGATCCTAGACTGTATTTTTTAAGGTGAAATTACAATTCACAGTTATACGAAATATATCTGTATAACTATAATCAGTATAATATATTTACCGAATTACAATTATGACTATAATCAAATTTTATAAAATTAATAACTGCAATATTTATAAATTTAAATGGAAATAAATTTAAATAGGAAATTTGGATTCAAAATAAAATTTGAAATGAAAACTCATAAACATATAAATACATTTAATGTAACATTCAAAATCCTAAGTCTAAGTTACTTCATGATATTACCTTTACAAGATAGCATCGAACAAATTCAAATTAGAAGCCGATGTGCACTTTCTCTTCTTTTCTTTGAATGTTCATTTGCACTATTTAATCTTAGGGTTGTGATTTATATAAAAAAAAGAAAGTAATATTTGATGTTGATACCACGCCATTTTAACTAAAAATTTTCGAATGTTTGATTTAGATTTGCAGGATGTTTTCCTCCCCTATTAATGCAATCTATCATCTCGTTTATTTTCTCCAAAAAATTATATATATATATATATATATACACCATCTCATTTTGCTAATGCACTCTTCTTTCGGTAATTCCATGAAATCATTGGTGATGCAAACTCCTATTTTTATTTTTTGACTTGCTTTTCATGTTAATTATTTATTTTTAGTTGTTTTGAATTTTGATAATCATAACGATTCGTACTAAAATTTAAATTAAATTTTAAGTGAGCGATAAAATGTTTTTTTTAAATTTAAAAAATTCAAATGAAAAATTTAAAGTAACGTTAAATTTTTTATCACTGTTAATTTTTTTATCACTAAATCCAATATTTGCTTTTAAACTAGACGAATTTTAGATTTCATTTGAAGGAAAAAAGAAAGGGGTATATTGCATTATTTTGTTGCCCACTCCAAGTATATGATCATAATAAATTAATTATTCAGCTCCCCACCATGTGTTGCTCTTCATTTGCTTCACCATCTCTCAAAGAATCATTGATGGTAAAAGTGTAGTGATTAATCCAGAATTCAGGAATAATTAGTTCCATTATCTTAACATTAGCCCAAAAACATGTAAGAATTTAGGGTTTAATCCGGATTAAAGCCGAGTATTAATCTAGTAGATTTGGAGGCCTAGTGGATTAAGCAATCTTATTTTAAACATTGAATTGATTATAATAAAATAGCATTTGCCAAGTGTAAGAAAACTTGAAAAACAAGTTATAATGGGGTTGGGAAATTAATTAAAATAGAAAAGAATTGGGAACCATGAATTAATAATTACAAAGGATGCGTGTGGGTAGCAAATTATTTCGGAAGAGCATCTTGCTAATGGCAGTCGTTGACCTTATGAAATTTGATTCTTATGTGTCCAAATCTTTGGCTACAAAAAAGCTTTCATCCAACATTATGATTGCATGGTTTTTGCCAACCTAAGAGCAATGACCCTTTGACTTTTTGTATTAATTAATTTTGGTGATGATGATTGTAATTGTAATTCACGGGGGGTGGCTATGCTTTTTTTACCTTTCTCCCAAAATTGGCGCCAAAACAAAGGTAAGGTTAGGTCTTAGCTACTCCTTTAAAATGGTTCCCACTTTTCACCATCCTCACTTTTAGATTTTTTCTTTCTTTTTTGACAAGAGATTGAATTCAAACTGGTGTGTGACTAAAATTTGGTATCAAGTCATTTACTTCTTTTATATGTGATTCAATCCATTCACTTTTAGATATTAAAATACATTATTAGGGAATAAAATTGAATTTGAAATGTATTATATACGTTTTGATATAATCACATAATCATATATTCATGTATTGTTCATGTCTGAAGTCTTACTTGTTTCTTATGTCGATGATTTTGAGTTTGGATTGTTGGTTTACGATTGTTTGATGTTAAAATAATCTTTTCAGTCTTTGTCCTTTTATTGGACATGTCGGGGGTGCTATGAGGAGACTTATTCTATTTCTCGAGTGATCTTATTATATGCAAACCTTACTGAATGAGATGTTCCTACCATTCCTTCATTATATGTTTTGCTTCCTAGTAATTTTGTTGATTTCTTTGATGAGGATAGGGGATAATAGGACTCTGGTGTATGGGGTGAGCCTGTTGGTTAATTTCTTTTGTTTTTCTCTCTTCTATTAATATATGCTCTTTTCCCTAAAAGAAACTTAGATATATCTTAAACCTACTAAGAGTCCAGGCTTCAAGCATAAGATAATTAACAAATTTCAGGGTCTAAGCTTTGGTAAACCGAAAAATGGCATGAGACAATTGGACGACGCATAACTATCAAACACCTACAATGACTCGTAACAAAGCTCAAATAACAAGAACAAAAAAGAGGTTGAAGGCATAATTACGATAGACTAATGACATGCGCCTAGCAAACTAGGTATTGGTCCCTATAAACCATTGAAAGCAACAATCTTAAAAGCAATTAACAACCCAGGATAAGAGGCAAGGGAGAGGCCCATCTTTAGGTATAAGCGTAATATTAATAATACTCTGCCCAAATATTATCTTAAGCTTGCCATCATCCTCTATTTGAGTTAAGCATCAAACAACACCTCGAAGCATAAGCTTTAACGCCCTTATAGTTTACCCTTTGTCTTGCCGGCCTTGGAGCGTTCTTAGCCTATTTGTAACACCTCGATACCTTATTTGATTGTCGAGTTCGAGTTATAGGTTGTCACATTCGTTACCGGAGCAACTATGATCATTTATATTCAATTTATACCATTATACATTTAATTATGAGAAATACACGTATATCATTTGATATATAGTGATTTTCGAGTCTTATAAAAGCTTACGAAAGCTCTATTGCTAACCTGAGGTTGAATTAGGACTAAATTGTAAAGTTTTTGAAATTTTGGGTTGATGTCATGACTTTGGGAGTTCCTCGTTGCGACGCAACATACTGACTTGGCCTCGTCACAAAGATCGATGCTTGATGTCGCGACATGACATACTGACTTGGTCTCATCGCGACGACAAATGCTTGACGTCGCGGCGTGACATATTGTTTCTAAATGGTGCTGATTTGACACCAACCTACAAATACCAAATCAACCAATTTACATTTCCATAACATATTTTCAGCCAAATGCACAATTCTCATGACTTAACTATGAACTATAACACCTTATTCATAAATGTACCAATGTCATATTACCATTTCTTCAATTCCATACAATCTATATTTACCTATTACAATTCATTCAAACCCTTAACATTATATATATAATAAAATAGATCATGGGCAATTCATCATTTTATATATTCCAAACCTTGCATTATTCTAAAATTGTAACACCCTCTACCCGACCTGAATCATCGAGTCCGGGTATCAGATGTTACGACATACAAATACTTAGTAGAATTTCTAAACAATCTGTATATAATCCTTTTCAACATATTCCTTAATATTTATTTAAATGTTTTTGCACAGAGAAATAAAGAAAACATCTAAGAATTCAAAAGACTCTTAAAAAAATAATATAAGATATTACAACTACGGGTGAGCATTCGATCGAATCAAATCGAATAGAAAAATTTCGAGTTAATCGAGTTTTCTTATCCTATTTCATCATCCTAACTCGATTTGAAATTTTTACGAATCGAGTCGAGTGAGATGGAATTCGAATCGAATTGAATAAAATATATTTGTTCGAGTTAAATTTAAAAAATGACTTTGGTGTTGTTTATTTTTATGTAATTTTTGAAAAAAAATATTTTTCTTTAAAATTTTCTTCCTGGATTTGTTATTATAGTGAGTTTTATTTAAGGGGTTTGAATGAATTGATAATGAAGAAGAATCATGAAAGGTTTATTTTAAGATTTTCTGAAGAAAAAGAAGAGGAGAAAAATTGTTTTGGGGTTTAATTTGGGGTTTTTTAAAGAAAAATTTTGGTATTTGGGAATTGGGAGTTTCAGGTTTGAATTGGAGAAGAAAATCGATGATGGAATGTTAACTTTTGGGGAAATTGGGATGGTGGAGTTGGCCAAGCTTTGGGAAAATGGGAAAACGGGAGACGAACTTTTTTTTGGGGGGAGGGGGAAAATAGGGTGGGTTTGGGCTTTGAGGGAAATGAGTATTGTAAAAGGATTTGGGCCTAGAGAGTGGGGAATATATATTTAAAATTTAAAATTATATAGTTTGTATTCGATTTGTTTGAATTATTCGAGTTATTCGAATTCAAAAATTCAACTCGACTCGAACTCGAAATTCGAAAATAAAATTTTAGTTGATTCGATTAACTCGAATAAATCGATTCGAATAATTCAAAATTCAATTTTTTTAAAAAATTTTCAAGTCGAATCGAATTTTGCTCACCCCTAATTATAACACATAAGTTCGATAAAGGCAGACTTGTAACAGCCCGATTTGGGGCTAGTCAGAATAGTGGTTTTGGAACCACTAATCCGAGACCAGAGAATTATTTTTAATGTTATTATATGTGTTATATCATGATTATATGAATGCATGAAAATTTTAGTGCGTTATTTTAGTGATTTTATGCTAAATTGTGAAAAAGGACTAAATCGCATCAAGTGCGAAAGTCCTATTTTACAAGCTAGAGGTGCCAAATAGCTATAGAATTTTAATTGGAGGCCCTTAATGTGAAATTAGGCTTCTAAAGGTCATAGCCGGCCATAGGGGGGACAAGAGGCTTAATTTAGTCAATGTTTAGTAGTGTTAGGTGATTAATGAATAAAATAAGAGAACTAAGAAAGCTATCATCTTTTTTTCATTCTCCTTATCATCTTTTTTTCATTCTCCTTCATTCTCCACCAAATTTTTCAGCAAGAAATAGGGTTTTGAAGCTTAAACTTTCAGCCAAGCTATCCTTTTGTAAGTAAGTGATTATGATGGTTATTTCTAATGATTCTTGTGTTTTTGGAACCCCTAAAGCTTAAGCTAGCTAAAGAGGGGACTATGTTACAAAATGGTTGAAAGTTTAGGGATTTTCCATGAGAGTGCTTATGTTGTTTGCTGAGTTTTTAAGGAAGAAAATGAATTATGGTTGTTAAATAAACAACTTTTGTGAAAGGATTTGCATGAAAACACCTAAAAGGACCTTTTTGTAAAGGTTATAAAATAGATGATAAATGTGTGAAATAATTGAAATCTTGAGTTGCTATAAGAGGGAATATGAATCGGCTGGGCTTGAGTGTGTGGAAAAAAAGAACACATTTCATTTTATGAGCCTAGGAGTAAAATCGTAATTTTGTAAAAGTCTAAGGGCAAAATGGTCATTTTTGCCAAAATAAGAATTTTGGAGTAATTTGATGAATGTGATTATTTAATGAGCTAAATTTGTCATTATAGATCAAGAAGAACGTGGAATCAACCTTGACCGGGGAAAAGGCAAGGTTTTGGACTAAACCGCAAACTGACATATTTTGTATCAAGGTAAGTTTATGTGTAAATGGTACATCCTTATTACATATGTTTTTACCTATTAATGCATGGTGTGGATGCAAATGCTTATTGGTGAGATTTATTGAAAATGGTAGAAAATGAGGGAATTCTCGGATGAACCTTCGGGGATAGGAATATGGGTACAGATAAATATTCGTAAATGTGTAATCATTGACCTTGATGTTTATTAATGATGGATTGTGTGCGATACCATCGTAATTATTGTCATTGGTGGGCTGTGTGCGATACCACCTTGTTGTTTATTAACGATGGGCTGTGTGCAATACCATCGTAATTATTGTCATTGGTGGGCTAGGTGCGATACCACCGTAGACATGTGATTATTGGTGGGCTATGTGCGATACCACCTCGTTAATTATTAAATGGTGGGCTGTGTGCGAAACCACCAAGTACCTAACATTATTCCCAAGTGTTCATCGAGAAACTTGTCTAAGATAAATTACATGTAGTTTGATGGTGATAAGTGTAGGGTATAAGTGCAAGTAAATGTGAGCAATGTGTATGATATGTGGTTGGGATGTGGTAAGGATTGAAATGAGTAAGCATGATTATGAGGATATGAATTGTTTTTACATAGTATGTAACATTTTTGATTGATTAGCATGTGATATGATGCTTATTGCTTACATATAGACTTACTAAGCTTAAATCTTACTCCCTTCTCTTTTCCCTTGTTTTATAGTGTCGAAGAGCCAGCTTGGGATACGGAGATAGTCAGAGGATCACCCACACTATCAGCATGTAACACCCTAAGATTTGAGTATCGATTTTTATTGCATGTTTTGGTGTTTAGATTATGAAGGAAAATTTTCTTACTTCCTTTTCGTGTTTATTATAGCCCTGAAGAAGAGTATAGAATTATTTGGGTATGGAATAATTTTTAGTTTTGAGAATTAAATGAAGTGGAGTAAGTGACAATGATACTTAAGTTAATTTAAGTGTCAAAGTGTAGCATAAGATGAGTAAATGGCAAGGTGGTGATGGCGCTTGAGTAATGGCATGAGGGGAGTGGTTCGAATCCCTTAATTAGCATCTAGATAATTTTTATTTTTGTACATGTATAGCAAGTGTCGGCCAAGCATAATTATGGTAAGGTTGGACTTTTCATTTTTGGAAAGTAGACTTAAGGATTAAGGTAATTGCTAACTTATGGTATGGAATCAAGAAATTATGGTAAGATAAGGGGACATAAGGCATATATCAAGGAAAAGGTTTTGGAAACTAATTCATGGTCATTTGACCATGAATTTGGACGGCATTGTGGCTAAGGGGAGGTTGGCCGAATATGTTAGTAGTTTGGCTAGGATTAGGAGTTAGTTTTTGGTCATTCCTAACATCTTGTGCAAAGTTTTGCAATTCTTTTCTCAACCTTTCTCCTTTGGCCGAATTTGAGCTTTTGGTAAGCCTTAATCTTTTGACCATTTGGTCATTTTTTTGCAAATCACCCTAGTATTCTTTTGTGTGTTCTTTTCATTGTGCCGAAACTACCAATACCAAAAAGGCTATTCTTTTTCTTTTCTTTTCCCATTGCCGAATGAACTTTGCTCCAAAACTCATCTCTTTCTTTCTCTTTTATTCTCTTTGAAACCGAAACAACATCATCATCATCTTTTTTCTCTCATCTTTTATTTCTTTTCAATCATACTCTCTTCATTATTTTCTTCATGGCCGATTGTTAGTGTACTTATAGCCGAATCATTTTCTCTTTTCTTTGGTTAATCATAGCCGAATCTCTCTCCATTCATAAACATCCTTCTCAACCGTTTCTTCTCAACCGTGGACAATAGGTAAGAGTTCTTTTTAGTTTATTTTAGTTAATAGTTGTTTTGGCCGAAACTTGATGGTGGTAAGAAAGATTTCTTGGATCGAATTAATCGTTCATTCTATTAACATTTTCTTTGTTATACTTTAATGCGATAGTGGAAGACCGGAACTCGAGTGTTCGTGAGTATCATAGAACGTTGGAATCGATTTAAGGTGTTAAGGGAACGTTTTGGTCGATTCTCATATTGTGGAACAAGGA
The DNA here is from genome assembly GCA_005393395.2 of Gossypium australe. Lineage (NCBI taxonomy): Eukaryota > Viridiplantae > Streptophyta > Magnoliopsida > Malvales > Malvaceae > Gossypium > Gossypium australe. The sequence continues at coordinate 42,389,545 of CM016625.1, read as the reverse complement.
TATTTGTGGTAAGGAAATCTTACTCTTACAACCTTTAGTTATATTTTCGATATATTGTTTGGTTGGATTAATGATCTGTTGTCATTGAAGACATTCAAGATAGGGAAGAAAAGGGCGGTGTATAGTGTTCGGAAGAGGGGAGGTTCCGTTAATCCCCCTAAGTATAAGCAAAGGGCTATTTCGGGAATCCGAGATTTTCCACCGAGTTGTGGACGCTCATCCGAGGAGAATCAATTGTTTGAAGTCGTTCGTACTCCCGAACCTTTGTTTGTTTGTGGATTTACATCGGTTAGCGAACCATCAAACGGGGAGAAACCGCAAGTAAAAGTAGTTCGATATTCCGAGGGTAAAAGTTTAGACCGCTATTTCTAAAATTGGTTTTGTTAATAAAATATAGTGTTTTAATTTATCGTGATGCGTCTAGGTATCGACGAGCGGGAAAGTCCAGTTCTCTCTATAACCAGGTGTGTAACTTCACACTTATCTCTCGGGTTAGATACTAAATCGTAAGTATTGTGATAAAATCGTAAAACTGGCAAAATCGGAAAAAAATACGTAGTAATGAATATTTTTGTGTAAAAGCATGAAAACGGTTAAAGACGGGGAAAATTACGAAAAACTGCTAGATTGATAAATTGGGCCGAAAAACTGCTAGATTGATAAATTGAGTCGAAAAACTGCTAGATTGTTAAATTGGGCCAAAAAAATCTTCTAGTTCGATATATGGGCCAAAGTTCGATAGATTGCTAAATGGGCTAATTACTATTTTGTTTTATAGGCCCAAATGAAAGTTTAATTATAGACCCAGTTATATTATGGATTACTTGATAAATTATCATATGGATATAAATTGTTATGCATACATGATTGCATGGGTTGGGATAATTGATGAAGAGAAGAAAGGCCTGTTGCCAAAAATCTAGTTCGGTGGCTCTGCCACAAATTTTTATGGCTTAATGCCTCTAGTTCGGTGACTATGTCACAATCTAGTTCGGTAGTGCACTACATTATTATTTTAAAGGCTTAATGCTTACGATTGGTGTGTTTGGCGGTGTGGGTTGACTTGATCCCCACAGGTGTGTTGGTTGGTACGGGGGTGTGTAGCGGATGGAAATTAGGCTTGGTTGGGAAATTCATTTTACATGCATTTTATTTTATTTTATTTTATACTGTTAATTATGAAATTGGGATCAAGCCCAAATAAATGACTCGATGATTTGGCCCAATAATGGTGGTAAGTGAGTTACACACTGAGTTCTTAGTAACTCACCCTATATTATTATCCATCTCAGGTAATGGCAGTTGATGTGGACTTGGGCCGGGAATGACTTCGTGGAGGCCATACTACGAGTTTGGGTTTATAATCTATGAACTTATTTAAATTACTTATTTTAATTACTATTTTGGGTTTGATGTAATAAGGCCTCTAATTATGTTTTTATGGATTTTTATGTGTGGATGGATTTAATTCTATTTTAAGACTTTTACTTTGGGCTTATGATTTAATCTATAAAGTTTTCTTAAAAATACTGAGTTTTATAACAATTTGGTCACCTTAATTATTTTCTTTAAATTTCTTTCAAATTCTTTTAAACTACTCTAAGGTTTTGTCAAATATATATTAAATGATAGGATTTCTAACAAGTATTTTTTTTAATCCATTGATTTTAAATCATTGTTTTTAAATTTTATTAAACTCTATTTCCAAAAAGGTTTTGTAGTACTGTTTTACTTTAATCATTAGAGAATTGAAAGGATGTTCGATCCGTGTGACAAACCAAATCTCGTCTCAACGCATAGACCTGGTTTGGGGTGTTACACAACACATCTTGGTATAGTTAGATTTAGTATTTTGAGTATGGCATGTATAAGGACTAGACTTAGTTGAATGTCATATTGTTTTGGCCAAAAGTGTTGGCTCATTCAAAGATGAATTCTTTTATATAAGGTCATAGTTGATGGCTCTTTCTTATTAATCTATGAAATGATGAGGTTATTCATGAATGTGCAAGTTGCATGGTTGATTTACTTGGTTTAATTAAGCATGAATGAGTTGATGGTTTGGAGTGATTTATGTTGTATGAGTTGGGGTGGTAGAAAGAGCTTGGCAAATAGCCTTGTTCTTGTCCACACGGGTAGGCACACGGGCATGTGTCTAGGCCGTGTGTGACACACAGTCAGCCTCATAGGCATGTGGTTAGACCGTGTGTCCCCCTTGCATGCTAGGTTGGCAAGTTAGTATGCTCAGTAGTAACCACACGGGAAGAGACACGGCCGTGTGTCTGAATCGTATGGAACACACGGCTATAGAACATGGGCATGTGCCCAGGCCGTGTGAAGTCTACACCTAAATTAGGAATTTAATTCACCACAAGGTTGAAGAACACGGGCGTGTGCCTTGGCCGTGTGACATTTTTGGGGTGATGACGTCAGAAACAGAATGCCAAGGTTTTTTCACACGGGCTAAGACACGGGCGTGTCGTGGCCGTGTGATGGACATGGGCTATGGACATGGGCGTGTGTCCGGTTGTGTGAAAACCCTTGTAGGTTTGAATTGAAAAATAAATCCACACGGGAGTGGAACACGGGCATGTATGCCACACAGGTGTGTCCCTTCCTCCACATGGGCGTGTGGATTGTTTAATGAAATTTTTCTAAGTCTTTCTAGAGATCTTTAAAAGAGTTCGATTTGATTCCAAACCATTCCTAATGTATGTTTTGGGCCTCGTAGGCCCGCAATAGGAACAATATGAATGCAAACAAAAAGTTTGAAATTTGGACGAAAATTCATGTCTCGGTTTTGTATGAATACTTGTATATAAGTCAGATAATGCCTCATACCCCGTTTCGGCATCGAATATGGGTAAAGGGTGTTACATTTAGTGGTATCAGAGCTATGGTTTAGTCGGTTCTCGGACTACCGTAGCATGTGTGAGAGTCTATCTATACATGCCATAAATATATGATAGTGTGGTGACTCCTGACAATTTTAAACTGCATTTTCATATAGTAAATGGATCCCGACCGAGCTACTACTGATGACGCTGCTAGTAATGCGCCGACTTCCGTGCAAGGGATCGCGCCAGTAGAAAGTAGACCTGAGACCTTGGGTCAAGGAGAAGAGGCTCGGGAAGCCTTTCTCCACATGATGAGTAACTGGTACACTAAGTTTTTACGAGCAAACCCTAATGCTCAACCTCCTCCACCCCCACCTATACCTCAACCAATCCCCGTGGCTCCTCAAGGTATAGATTTGGTAAGAATGACTAAACCCCCAGTCGATAAGATTCGAAAGCAAGGGGCCGAGGAATTGAGAGCCAACATAGATGATGACCCTGAGAAAGCAGAGTTCTGGCTCGAAAATTCTATGAGAATGTTTGATGAACTTTCTTGCACACCCGAGGAAAGCTTAAAATATGCTGTGTCATTACTAAGGGACTCGACTTACCGCTGGTGGAAAACACTAACATCTATAGTTCCAAGAGAGAGTGACATGTGACTTCTTCTTAGAAGAGTTCCGAAAGAAGTACATAAGTCAGCGATTCATTGATCAGAAACGAAAAGAGTTTCTTGAATTGAAGCAAGGAAAAATGACTGTGGTAGAGTATGAACGTGAATTCGTCAGACTAAGTAAGTATGTGCAAGAGTGTGTGTCTACAGAAGCTATTATGTGCAAGAGGTTCGAAGATGGGCTGAATGAAGATATTAGGTTACTAGTTGGGATCTTATAGTTGAAAGAATTCATATCATTGGTCGTTGCAAGGCTGAAGAGTTGAATAAAGAACAGAGAAAAGCTATGATTGAGGCTCGAGATGTAAGGAAGAGGCCGATGAGTAATTCGTTCCAAACTCAATCAAAGAGGTCCAAGGAAACAAACCCTCGGACGACTGCTTCAGCTGGATATTCACACCGAGACCGTGGTAACACATATTCAGGCTCTAGAGTTCAAGCCACCTCGATGGCAAGTGCGGGCAATATGAAGTCAAATAAACCCGAGTGTCCAAATTGTGGTAGACAACATACGGGAGAGTGTTGGGGAAATAATAGAGCTTGCTACAAGTGTGGTTCACTAGACCACTTCATTCGAACCTATCTTGAGAAAGATGAGAAAGATAGAAAACAAGAAGTGAGAGCGGGTAATGTATCTTCGAGGGGTAGACCACAGAGGAACCCGAAAAGTGAGACTTGTAGTAAAGGTGCGCCTAGAGATTCTACTGTGAGATCAGAGGGTAGAGCACCTACAAGGACTTATGCCATTTGCGCTCGTGAAGAGGCATCATCTCCAGATGTGATAACGGATACTTTTCTCTTCATGATATATCTGTTGTTGCTTTGATTGATCCAGGGTCTACCCTTTCCTATATTTGCATGAAATTGGTATCTAGCATGAATATGATTGTTGAGTCTATAAAATTTGTGATAAAAGTGTTAAACCCATTAGGCAAGCATGTGCTAGTTGATAAAGTGTGTTGAAATTGTCCCTTGACAATTAGAGGTCATTGTTTTCTGGCTAATCTCATGTTGTTGCCGTTTGATGAATGTGACCTAATTCTTGGCATGGATTGGTTGACTGCTCATAATGTTTTAGTAAACTGTGGTAGTAAGTTTATTGAATTGAGATGTGTAAATAGAGATATCATTCAGGTTGAATCAGGTAAATCGGATAGTATGCTTGTAGTGATTTCGTCTATGGTAACTGAGAAATACATGAGAAAGGGGTATGAGTCCTATCTCGCATTTACGTTAAATACCCAATAGTCAAAAGTAAAGATTGAATCAGTGCCTGTGGTATGCGAGTATCCGGATGTGTTTCTGGAAGAGTTACCTGGATTGCCTCCAGTTAGAGAAGTCGAGTTCGACATTGAGTTAGTTTCGGGTACAGTACCCATTTCAGTTGCCCTGTATAGGATGGCACTGGAGTTAAAAGAGTTGAAGGTTTAGTTGCAAGAGTTAATGGATAAAGGTTTTGCAAGATTGAGCTATTCACCGTGAGGTACTCCGGTACTTTTTGTGAAAAAGAAAGATGCGTCGATGAGATTGTGTATAGACTATAGACAACTCAACAAGGTGACAGTGAAGAATAAGTATTATTTGCCAAGGATCGATGATTTGTTCGACCAATTGAAGGGAGCTACGGTGTTCTCTAAGATAGACCTTAGATCTGGCTATTACCAGTTGAGAGTTAAGGAGCTAGATGTGCCGAAAACTACATTTCGGACAAGTTATGGCCATTACGAGTTCCTTGTCATGCCCTTTGGCTTAATGAATGCTCCTACATTATTTATGGATTTAATGAACCGTATCTTCCAACGGTACTTGGATAAATTTGTAGTCATTTTTATTAATGACATACTAATTTATTGTTGGATGAAAGTGAGCACGCAAAACACATGAGAACTATTTTGCAGACTCTAAGAGATAAACAGTTGTATGCTAAGTTTAACAAGAGTGAGTTTTGGGTCCGAGAGGTCGAATTCTTAGGACACATCATGTCGGGAGATGGAATTAGAGTTGATCCGAGTAAGATCTCGGCTATTGTTGAGTGGAAACCGCCAAGGAATGTGTCAGAGATTTGGAGCTTTTTGGGCTTAGTGGGTTACTACAGATGGTTCGTTAAAGGGTTCTCCATGATTGCTACATCAATGATGAGATTACTGCATAAGGATGTCAAGTTTGAATGGACCGAGAGATGCCAACAGAGTTTTGAGAAACTGAAAACATTGTTGACTGAAGCCCTTCATTTTGGTACAACCCGAGTTGGGAAAGGAGTTTGTGATCTATAGTGATGCGTCATTAAATGGTCTTGGCTGTGTGTTGATGCAAGAGGGTAAAGTAGTAGCTTACGCCTTGAGACAGCTAAAACCGCATGAAAAGAATTATTCGACTCACAATTTGGAGTTGGCAGCTATCGTTTTTTCTTTGAAGATTTGGCGTCATTATTTGTATGGTGAGAAATGTCGAATCTTTACCAATCACAAGAGTTTGAAATACCTGATGAACCAAAAAGATTTGAATTTGCGACAACGCCGGTGGCTCGAATTATTGAAGGATTATGAGTTAGTAATCGATTACCATCCGGGGAAAGCGAATGTGGTTTTGATACCTTAAGTAGAAAATCCCTGTATGCTTTGAGAGCTATGAGTATGAGCTTAGCATTGTCTGATGATGGTGCTATATTGGCCGAGTTGAGGGCTAGACCATTATTTATCCAGCAGATACATGAAGCTCAAAAGAATGATAGTAAAATGCAAGTTAAGAGAGCTCAGTGTGAATGGGAAATAACTCTGACTTTCGGATTGGTACAGATGATTGTTTGATGTTTCATGGTAGAGTTTGTATACCTAAAGATGATGAGTTGATCCAGAAAATTTTACATGAGGCACACAATGGTTTCTTGTCAGTACATCCGGGTAGCACAAAAATGTACGATGACTTGAAAAAGTTGTATTGGTTCCCGGGTATGAAAAGAGATATTTCTGAGTTTGTTACTAAGTTTTTGATCTGTCAACAAGTGAAACCTGAGCATTAAGTACCTTCGGGATTACTTCAGCCAGTGATGGTCCCTGAGTGGAAGTGGGACCAAATCACAATAGATTTTGTAACGGGGTTACCTAAGACTCCAAAAAAGAAAGATGCTGTGTGGGTTGTTGTTGATAGATTATCGAAATCAACTCACTGTTTACCGGTGCATGTTGATTACTCACTTGACAAGTTGGTTGAGCTGTATATTGCCAAAATTGTGAGATTACATGGGGTGCCAATGTCTATTATCTCAGATAGAGATCCAAGGTTTACTTCAAGGTTTTGGAAAAAGTTGCAAGAAGCATTGGGTACAAAATTGAATTTTAGTACCGCGTTCCATCTGTAAACCGATGGCCAATCCAATAGAGTGATTCAAGTTCTCGAGGATATGCTCCGATGCTGTGTTTTCGAGTTCGAAGGTAGTTGGGAAAAATATCTACCTTTGGTTGAATTTGCCTACAACAATAGTTATCAGTCGTGTATACAGATGGCACCGTACGAAGCATTATATGGTCGCAAGTGCCGGACTCCTTTGTATTGGACCGAGCTTAGTGAAAAGCAAATTCACGGGGTTGATCTAGTTAGAGAAACCGAAGAGAAAGTGAAAGTGATCCGTGATAGTCTAAAAGCTGCTTCAGATCGAAAAAAGTTATATGCAGATTTGAAAAGGAAGGAAATTGTGTTTTAAGTGGGTGATAAAGTATTCCTGAAAGTATCCCCATGGAAGAAAGTATTGAGATTTGGCCAAAAGGGTAAATTAAGTCCGGATTCATAGGATCATATGAGGTTAATGAAAAGATTGGACCAGTAACTTATCGGTGGGCTTTGCTGGCAGAGTTAGAGAGAATACACAACGTGTTTCATGTGTTGATGCTGCGACGATATTGTTCCAATCCTACGCATGTGATTCCTTCGACCGAAATTGAGATACGACCATATATGACCTATGAAGAGGAACCAATTAAGATTTTGGCTCGAGAGGTTAAACAGTTGAGGAACAAATGTATAGCCTTAGTGAAAGTGTTGTGGCAAAAACATGGTGTAGAAGAGGCTACATGGGAACCGGAAGAAGCCATGAGAGAACAGTACCCAAACCTCTTTACCGGTAAGATTTTTAGGGGCGAAAATCTCTAAAGGGGGGAGAGTTGTAGCAACCCGATTTTGGGGCTAGTCAGAACAGTGGTTTCAGAACCACTAATCCAAGACCAGGGAATTATTTTTAATATTATTATATGTGTTATATCATGATTATATGAATGCATGAAAATTTTGGTGCGTTAATTTTAGTGATTTTATGCTAACTTGTGAAAAAGGACTAAATCGCATAAAATATGAAAGTTTTATTTTACAAGCTAGAGGTGCCAAATAGCTATAGAATTTTAATTGGAGGCCCTTAATGTGAAATTAGGCTTTTCTAAAGGTCATAGCCGGCCATAGAGGGACAAGAGGCTTAATTTAGTCAATGTTTGGTAGTGTTAGGTGATTAATGAATAAAATAAGAGAAAACTAAGAAAGCTATCACCTTTTTTTTCATTCTCCTTCATTCTCCACCGAATTTTCAGCAAGAAATAGAGGTTTTGAAGCTTAAGCTTTCAGCCAAGCTATCCTCTTGCAATTAAGTGATTATGATGGTTATTTGTTATGATTCTTGTGTTTTTGGAACCCCTAAAGCTTAAGCTAGCTAAAGAGGGGACTATGTTACAAAATGGTTGAAAGTTTAGGGATTTTCCATGAGAGTGCTTATGTTGTTTGCTGAGTTTTTAAGGAAGAAAATGAATTATGGTTGTTAAATAAACAACTTTTGTGAAAGGACTTTGCATGAAAACACCTAAAAGGACCTTTTTGTAAAGGTTATAAAATAGATGATAAATGTGTGAAATAATTGAAATCTTGAGTTGCTATAAGAGGGAATATGAATCGGCTGGCTTGAGTGTGTGGAAAAAAAAACACGTTTCATTTTATGAGCCTAGGAGTAAAATCGTAATTTTGTAAAAATCTAGGGGCAAAATGGTCATTTTTGCCAAAATAAGAATTTTGGAGTAATTTAATTAATGTGCTTATTTAATGAGCTAAATTTGTCATTATAGATCAAGAAGAACGTGGAATCAACCTTGACCGGGGAAAAGGCAATATTTCGGACTAAACCGCAAACTGACATATTTTGTCTCGAGGTAAGTTTATGTGTAAACGATACATCCTTATTACGTATGTTTTTATCTATTAATGCATGGTGTGGATGCAAATACTTATTATAATATCCTGATTTTGTGGGTCTATGCATTTGGTATGTTGCATGGCTAAGTTAGTAGGCTAAGGCTTTAAGGTGTGTATTGGGCTCAGGTTTGAGCTTAAAATCTGGGTTAAATTGCTTATAAATAGTGTTAGTAGTAATTTAATTTAAATTATTATGATTTGGTAGCAATCTGGGCTTGTGGCCCAAAGTTTAGAGGAGCTTTTAGTGGGCATGAAGGTGGCGTCAAAAGGGAGAAGGAGTTGGGCCTTGTGAGGCCGCTTGGGGCCCAAATGGATGGGTAAAATTCGGCACTCCTAGGGGAAGGGGGTGGACGGCACAATGGCTACAATTTAGGAGCTTAAATCCTTTTATTTTTTTAGTGATAAATGATGATAATTAGGAAAGATAAGGATTAAATGGATGAGGGATATGATAATTAATGGATAAAGTTATCAGGAGAGAGAGAGTTGGTCGAATATCCAACTCTGTGTGTGTGCCTGTGTATAGCTGAAATTTGGAAGGAGAATTATCATCTTTTCTATTTGATTTTCTCACTTTCTCATCTTTTCTCTCAAGCCAAAATTCTTTTCTCTCTTTTTCTCTTCTAGCCAAAATTCCCTAGCCTTCTTCTCTTCTCCAATATCTTCCTGAAAGCCGAATTCTTCTTACTCATATTCCTCCTCCATAGCCGAATCTACAAGGGAGGTTTCTGTTTCCTGAAGGTGCACCATAAGCCGCATACTCCTTAGTAATCTGGTGAGTTTCGGGATTTTATTCTATGCGATTTCACTCTTTCTTTTCATTAAGATCTAACCCAAAACACTTGTTTAAGGCCTGTTGATTTCCCCTCTCTGTCCCTAGAAGCCAAATCCTGTCCTGCTATAGTCAGAAGTGCCGATTTGGTGGAAAAGCTGAAGGTAGGTAGTGGTAGGTTCGGCCGAATGGCCTTTCTTGATTTCTTTTATTTGGCTGAATGCCATATAGGCTAGATTGGTGGTGATTATCGGTTTATTTGATATTTTGAGGATAGCCGAATATAGGTTGGAAGGGGACGGGTTCTAAGGACTTTTCGGGATTTGAAAGTTAGGTAAGGGTTCTTTTAAACGCTATTACTATTTATTAGATCTTATCGATCTGATTGGTTTAGTGACCAAAGGGTTATTATGGTCGCTAATAACAGTCGAGCAGTAGGAGGGGTTGGATCTGTAAACCCAACGCCAAAGTAGTGTAGAAGCAGTAAAAGCGGTAGTACGAAAACTAGGTGTGTAACTCTTACACACTTTCTTACGTAATATGTTTTGTGTTATGTGTTATTTAAAAGCTGGAATGACGGCAATAGTTACGAAAATACCCTTGTGGGTAAAAGCGAGGATGCCGGGTAAGTTGTTATTCTGTAAATGTGATTTAACATGTTAAGCATGATCATACTGATATTGATTGCATGAGTATATGCCATGGGTGATGAGAGGAGGGGGAAGTATGATCTACCAGACTGTCATCAGTGATTTGGTATCACATCGTGGGTTGGCCCCACATATTACAAAATTGTGACTAAGTCTCAGTGGTTTGGCACCACCAGTGGTTTGGTACCACAAGGGGTAGATTCGGGAGACCCGAATGGATACTTAGGTAGGTTGCATGACTTGCATATTATTGTATGAACTTGTGTAAGAGCATGATTTTCTTGGGAGGGGGATTTATACACTGAGTCTCGGTGACTCACCCCTTTCCTTTACATTTTTGTATATCAGACTTAGATCGTGGATATGGAGCCGGAGTGGACTCGAGGTGGCCATGCTCAGCATTTATTTATTTCAAAGTTTTCATTTCAGACTTAGTTTTTTCCTCTAATTTGGGGTTTCAGCGTTGTAATAAGGCCGCCTAAGTTTTATTTTGGGTTCTTTTATTTAGTCGATTCTATAGTTTCTATTTAATATGATGTTTAAGCTATGTTTTGGGGGTTTTCAGAAGCTAAACTAAATACTTGTTTTCTTTATATACAATGATTAAGTAATTATTACGGAGTAACAATATGACAACTAAGGTTTATTCCAAACCAAGTTTTAACAAGTTTTACACGATACAAAAATACATCAACGTTTTTCCAAAAACTTACATCGGTTTTCTATCTAAAATAAGTCGACAAATCGGTTTCAACAACATTTTCTTTTCTGTGGCACGCCAGATCCGGTTGTAGCATTTTGGCTGGGTTTGGGGTGTTACACTTATTGGTGAGATTTATTAAAAATGGTAGAAAATGAGGGAATACTCGGATGAACCTTCGGGATAGTAATATGGGTACGGATAAATATCCATAAATGTGTAATCATTGGTGGGCTGTGTGCGATACCACCGTAATTATTATTGTTGGTGGGCTATGTGCGATACCACCTTGTTGTTTATTAAAGATGGGCTGTGTGCGATACCATCATAATTATTGTCACTGGTGGGCTGTGTGCGATACCACCGTAATTATTATTGTTGGTAGGCTGTGTGCGATACCACCTTGTTGTTTATTAACAATGGGCTGTGTGCGATACATCGTAATTATTGTCATTGGTGGGCTATATACGATACCACCGTAGACATGTGATTATTGGTGGGCTATGTGCGATACCACCTCGTTAATTATTAAATGGTGGGCTGTGTGCGAAACCCCCAAGTACCTAACATTATTCCCAAGTGTTCATCGAGAAACTTGTCTAAGTTAAATTACATGTAGTTTGGTGGTGATAAGTGTAGGGTATAAGTGCAAGTAAATGTGAGCAATGTGTATGATATGTGGTTGGGATGTGGTAAGGGTTGAAATGAGTAAGCATGATTATGAGGATATGAATTGTTTTTACATAGTATGTAATGTTTTTGATTGATTAGCATGTGATATGATACTTATTGCTTACATATAGACTTACTAAGCTTAAAGCTTACTCCCTTCTCTTTTCCCTTGTTTTATAGTGTCGAAAAGCCAGCTCGGGATAAGGAGATAGTCAGAGGATCACCCACACTATCAGCACATCTTGGTATAGTTAGATTTAGTATTTTGAGTATGGCATGTATAGGGACTAGACTTAGTTGAATGTCATATTGTTTTGGCCAAAAGTGTTGGCTCATTCAAAGATGAATTCTTTTGTATAAGGTCATAGTTGATGGCTCTTTCTTATTAATCTATGAAATGATGAGGTTTTTCATGAATGTGCAAGTTGCATGATTGATTTACTTGGTTTAATTAAGCATGAATGAGTTGATGGTTTGGAGTGATTTATGTTGTATGAGTTGGGGTGGTAGACAGAGCTTGGCAAGTAGCCTTGTTCTTGTCCACACGGGTAGGCACACGAGTGTGTGTCTAGGCCGCGTGTGACACACGGTCAGCCTCATGGGCATGTGGTTAGACCTTGTGTCCCCATTCCATGCTAGGTTGGCAAATCACTATGCTCAGTAGTAACCACACGGGCAGAGGCACGGCCATAAAACATGGGTATGTGCCCAGGCCGTGTGAAGTCTGCACCTGAATTAGGAATTTAATTCCCACACGGGCGTGTTGTGGCCGTGTGAGGGACATGGGTGAGTGTCCGACTGTGTGAAAACCCCTGTAGGTTCGAATTGAAAAATAAATCCACTGGGGTGTGGAACAAGGGCATGTAATATGCCACATAGGCGTATCCCTTCCTCCTCTCGGGCGTGTGGATTTTTTAAGGAAAATTTTTTAAGTCTTTCTAGAGATCTTTAAAAGAGTTCGATTTGATTCCAAACCATTCCTAATGTATGTTTTGGGCCTCGTAGGCCCGTAATAGGGACAATATGAATGCAAACAAAAAGTTTTAAATTTGGACGAAAATTCATGTCTCGGTTTTGTATGAATGCTTGTGTGTAAGTCCGGTAATGCCTTATACCCCATTCTGGCATCGAATACGGGTAAGAGGTATTACAAGACTCTTCTTGGCATAGAGAACTATAAGTTATGCTTCTAAGAGGCCCTTTGTATGCATAATATTCCAACTCGCCAATTTTCTCTGGCACATCACTAGCATGGTCCCTCCTGGCATACTCATTCACACATGTCCTGAAACATGAATAAATAATTTGTAAGTTCTTGCAAACTTAGTGAGTTTTAATACAAAATACCTTGGAGTCTTTCTAGTTGAATTCCTCATCTTAAAAGTTTGGATTATCACTCTGTGTTTGGCAGAATTTTTCATAATAATGGATATATGCCTATACGCCAACTTCCATACTTAATGTATCACTCTCACTTCACTCCTTGACTGATTCCAGATCTTACCAGTTGATACAGATCCTAGTCCATTTTAGACCACAAGACATGTAACACCCCTAACCCGTAACTGTCGCCGGAATAGGGTTATAGAGCATTACCAGAGTTTGCAGAACAAATACAGATAATTCATATAATTTACTATTCATATCTGAAAATAATCATACTGTCCATTGTATGGACCCTCGAGGCCAAATTTAAACATTAGAATAAAGTCGGGACTAAATCGGGATCTCAGAGAATTTTTCACAAAAATTAATTTTTTCTTTAGTACAGGGGTCACACACTCATTTGAGTAGGCCGTGTGGCTCACATGGCCAAGTGACATGCCCATGTCTCAGGCTGTGTAGGCATTCGATGTGAGGCACACGGCCATGTCCCAGCCAGTGTCCTTACCCGTGTAACTCTCTAACTTGTGCCACAAGGCCTGCCACATGCTCGTGTGCTAGGCCATGTGGTAAATTTAATTTTCACAGGTTAGGTGTAGGTTTCACAAAGCCAAGACACACGCTCGTGTTCTAGGTCATGTATCTCACACGGCTGAGACACACGCCTGTGTATTCGCCCGTGTGCCCAATTTGAGCATTCTATTTCTCAATTTTAGGATGCAGAGGACACATGGCCAAACCACATACCCATGTGCCAGGCCGTGTGTCACACACGATCAAGACACATGTCCGTGTGTCTACCAGTGTGGACAAAATAAGGCCATTTCCTAGCCTTTTTCTCACTCAAATTTGCCAATAACCTACAATAATACTAAGCAAACATCATTAATATGTATAGTATAAAATTTCATACATTCATATAATCAAACTTACCTTTTTGCAAAAATATATATATTTTACCCTAATTCAATCTAACCATACCTTATACATGTATGTATCAAACATGATATAACTTTATATTATCATACCAAAATATACCATTACTAGCCATTCCAATGGCTAGATTACAAACATCCATTTACATATCATCATTGGTATATACATGCGTCAAAGTAAGTTTTCTATTTATACCAAAACAAGCTGGAGGATAGTGTGATGATACTCCGGCCGACCTCCAACCTTTACGAGCTTTCGAGCACTATAAAACAGAGAAAAGAAAACCTAGTAAGAATTTAATGCTTAGTAAGTTCATATAACAGGAATTTAACTTACCATAAATTTACATTTAAGATAAACATACAATAATGCATCCAAGCAATTTGGCTTATAGCCTAAAACACAACTTTACCAATCATGTTAGTCAAGTAATTCACATAATACCGAGAACATGGATGAGCTCATCATTTAATGTCTTTCATAAACATATGTTTTCCATAACATTATTCCATATTACATGTACACTTTAATGACAAATCATTTCAAGTTTAGTTTAGCCATGTTAGAACTTTACTTGTTGAATTTATTTGAAATATCGATGGATACGCTCATATAGTACACTTTAGTGTACACTACTATAATTCGTCAATTCATTTCCAGGGGTACCCAATTAGGGCACATAATCAGGAAGCACACTTTCGAGCCTTGTAACAGGAAGCTCACATAGAGCCATTTCAGGAAGCTCATAAAGAGCCTACCGGGAAGCTTATCCAGGCTATATAATGGGAAGCTCATAAGAGCCATAATCGAGAAGTTCACAAAGAACCTTATCGGGAAGTTCAAAAAGAACCATATTGGGAAGCTCCGGATAGCAAATATCGAGAAGTTCAAGCGATCATTATCGAGAAGCTCATAAAGAGCCAATTTAACGGGAAGCTCACGAAGAGCCTTTAATCGGGATGCTCATAAGAGCTAAGGTGTGTCCAGAACAAATGTAGGATCACAATCTATCGAGACGCTCTCAAGAGCTATAACGGGAAGCTCGAGAGGGCTAATAACGTGATGCTCATAAGAGCTATGGTGCGTCCGCAACATATGCTGGACTACAACCAATATGAGAAATCCTATATCCATCGACTTTCATTTATTAAAACGGGATTTGACATTTATCAGGCATTATCGGATATTCAATCAATTTCACATACATGACAATTATACAATTCACATATACAACATTTAATTCAAACATATAAATGTATACAATTTAGTTACACGAACTTACCTCGATACTCGTTCGTATACGAATTCTACTAACCCAAAACTTTTTGTTTTCCTCGATCCAACTCAGTATTAGGTCTTTTAGGATCTATATAAATGAATTTAACATCAATTTAATCCATTTCATACTCAATTTAATTCAATTCACATCCTAGGAAAAATTACTATTTTGCCCCTATACTTTTCACAAATGACGATTTCGTTCCTAGGCTCGGAAAATGAAATTCATGCAATTTAATCCTTATTCCAAGCCTAACCGAAATTTTCATATAACTTTTACTGCACATGTATTTCACAAAATTTAGAATTTTTCCATAACTTTTACATCTTTACAATTTAATCATTAAATCATATTTTCATCAAAATTCACTTTTTAAAAGTTGTTTATCTATCAACATCCTTTCATTTTCTACCATAAATTTCAAAATTTCAGCATATTCATCCATGGCAAAACTTCTATACTTTGATAACTTTTCAAATTAATCCCCAAAGTAGATAGATTAAGTTATTCCGATCTAAAAAATATAGAAATTACTAAAAACGAGACAAGAATACTTACCCAATTAAGCCAAGAAAGCTTGTTTTCTCTTTCCTAGGGTTTCCATAGAAATTTTGGGGAAGATGATGAAAATAAGATGCTATTTTCTATTTAATTTGATTATCATCTTTTAATTTTTCCACATTCCAATTTAGTCATTGCCTTTTTCTAATTTTCCATGGATGGTTCATCAAAAATATCTACTAACTTTTCTTTAATGGTCTAATTACCATATAAGGACTTCAAGTTTTGAATTCCATAGCTATTTGGCACTTATAACTACTAGAACTCAACTTTTGTATTTTATGCAATTTGGTCATTTCCATAATTAAACACATAATCGGTAAAATTTGCTTATTAGAATTTTCATATGACGTTCCTATCATAATGCAAACCATGCAATAATATTAAAATAAATTTTCTTTTCGGCTCAGATTTGTGGTCTCGAAACCACTGTTCCGATTTCACTGAAAATAGGCTGTTACAAGACACTTTCAAAGGAATATCTGTACCGAACTCACATTCAACAGATTTCTTCTTTATACAAACGCTTCACATTCTTCCAGAATGGTTATTCACAGATATTATTATTTGGCGGATAGTTACTAACTGAACTTAGTGGATTCCTATATTAGGCTTAATAGTTGTTAGACCACCAATTAGATTACATTTTGAATCAAACCCATAACCACCTCATACTAATGATGAAACATTTTAGATCATTCAAAAGAATTCCATATGTCTATGTTACCTAACACAAGAGCACTCAGATTGACAAACGGTTCAGATTCCAAATAACCCCATATCAAGACATGATACTATTTTATCTAGTTTTACTCCTTTTGAGACCCAAATTGGCAAAATGGTGTCATGGGGAACCTAACAATGTGTTTGAATTGGTGTAGGGAGATGAAAATGGCACGACCTTAAGGTAAACAACATTCAACGTGGATGTCGTGACATCATTACTATGGAAGTCACTACACCGAGTCCCTTTGCTTTGAGGTTACAAGACTTCAACGAGAAATCAACCTGGAGTCATTTGTCGAGAGAGTCGCGACAATGAGGGTATGGTATCACGACATCGAGCCTAAAGTCATGATGAGCTTTCAAGTCATGATATCACTAAAGGTGTTGAAGTGGAGAAATCGTGGGCACCAACAGGGATGTCGCTACATAGAGAACCCCCAAAGTCATACTTGTTTTGCTGTTGAGGGTGTCACTAAACTGAAGCGTAGATATCGCGACATCAGTTCCTAACTAAGAGAAAATTGCTGCAAGGGTAGTCTTTTTTCCAACACCAACCCAAGTTAACACACATATTTTAAGGGCATTTTTTTCAATGTTAGGGTTGATTTTTCAACTGTTTAAAAGACTCTTTTGGGCTGAACTAAAGGAGCCAACTTTTCTTTCATCTATTTAGCTTTGTAGTTAATTGTCTTCTCCATTTTTAGGTTTAGGTCATTAAATTTTTTAAGGTTAGTTGATTTAGTAAGTAGTTTAGTTAGTTTTTACTGTAGCCTTTTCATTTCCTTTGCAATTTAGTACTCAAACTTTCTTTGTATTTGATTTACTCCAAATCTCTCAATATATTTAAGTTATACTTACTTCACAAAGCATAAAAATCTTGACTTCAGTTATATTTCCACCTCTATTGTTGTTTTCATCATCTTCTTCAAAACTATATAAGAAATTCCTAAGCTTTCTCTAACCCTACTCTTGTGTTTATTTTAATGAACTATTTGAGTATGTATTTGGCTATTATTTGCTTGACGATGATGAGTAGTACCCAAAACTATGGTGGTTGGTTGATGGAAATGTTGCTTGGTTAGTTTTTCTTATAAGGACTAAATTGTAAAAATTAGACCAAATCGAATAAAATTCAAAACTTATAATTGACTGTTGGATTTGGCACCCTAAGTGTAGTATATTCGTTTGTAAACTTGTATTTTTTTTCAAATAGATTGGTTAATAAAATAGTTCATGGATTACATTAATATACTTTGTATAATGTCCTCATCTGGTTTTTGTATGCAAAACAAAATAGAAGCAAATATTGGCTCACTGGTTGTCTAATGTTTAAACTAATACTAAGCGGTATTACGTGGTAAGATCATAATATGGAAAATACAACTTATAGTAGCAGTCGAACCTAAACATGTCCTTATTCTAATAAAAAATGAGCAAACCGGTTGAAAGACTAATATGTCGTCTATCAAGGCCAATTGGGAAGATGTCTTGTCTTGGGCATTGGAGCGAATGACTCCTAGAAGATAGAGACATAGATATGACTGATAGAATATCAAATTAGACCCAAGAAGAATATATTTTGAATCCATTTATAGATTTATTCACTTGTGACGTTTAAAGTGTGACATACCTTAATCCTTAGTGGATGACAGATTATGTATGCGTTACTTGTATACTTTGATGTAAGTAAAAGCCTAAGTTCGAATAGATAAGGAACTGAAAGCTGGTGCATTATGTATACGAATTTTACAGTAAGTAGCGTCATTCAGAATAGTGGAATTCATAGCTCAAGGTATGGGTAAATGATATCCTCTCATTGGCATTACATGGTTGATGAAAAGTAAACGTGGCCACAGGTCGTTTGTCTTTTTGATGAATGACTTGATTACTATTTGATAGTAATTGACTTTTCTTGAACGAAGATGTAATGGTTACCATGAGATAAAATAAGATTATATTGGGAGAACGAATTTATCCCAAAAGAGATTAACAATATCTTATGAGGGTAACACACTTATGACAATATCGTTGGACGAGCACTGATCGAGCTGCTTTCATAATGATATGTAATCAGGGAGAGCTCAGTCACGATACTATAGTGGAATGACATCTTAACTAAATGATTTTATAATTAAAAGGAAAAAAGCTAGAAATTAATTGTAAATCATTTGATCCTTAATCACATATGTCTAATCGGTCCCACCACTAGCTCATTCAAATCAGAAATGAATTGCATGTTGGATCAAATGAACAAAAATGGATAGAAATGGTAAAGTTAGAGAAATGAGAAACATTTGGAAATGATTGTGGTTTTCTTTAAATGGAAATGACTTGGAAAATAAATTTATGGTTTTTTCGAATTATTATTTAATTAGGTGATTAAATAATTGAAGTTTGAAAATGAAAATAAATTTATTTGTCATGGTGAATTCATTGAATGTAGAAATATTAAATATATTTTGTCATAGATTCTTTTACAGTAAAGTCCTCATGGTTTTAACGAAACTAGAATTAGGTTGAGAAAATTATTTAATTGAGAAATTAATTTATTTAAATTAATTTAACATATCTATTTTGGGAAATAGAAAAAAAATATCGGGTTGGATTGAATTATAAAGTATTGGTTAAAAGTATAGGAAATACTTGTAATTGGACCCAATATGCGAGAGGCTCAAAAGCCTCTTATGTTTAATGCAAGGGACTACAAACCCTAGTTTGTTTAACTAGGGTTGCCGCCACACCTAATCCTAGTTAGACTAGGAGTTCGCTTTTCTATTGAAATAAAATTCTATAATTCAATAAGAGTTTTACCTCTTCTCCTTATAAATAGATGGCACCGGTAAGGCTAATATAGTGAGAGTTTATTCTCTAAGTATTAATTATATTTTTCGGAATAATAGTTTTGTCGATTTCTATTGAGAGATATTTTGATTTCACACTGAAAGTAAAGAAAACTATTACTAGTTCTATGTTTTATTTAAATCATTCGAGCTCACACTCGAAGCAGTTCATGGTACGAAAATAGCGAAGAAGGTCGTTCAGTTGAATGCTGGGAAAGAGAAAGATTCGTCTAGCCGAAAGCACATGTGCGATTTTGGTAAAAGGTTTATTGCTATAAATATCACAAACTGGCTCAGTTTTCTAAATTTTAATTTTTCGCTATCCAAGAAAACCATTTTCAAACCAGATTTTTTCCTAACATTTATGAATCTAGGTGAATATTTAGGTAGTTAAGACCGAGAGGAAAGCCTATCAAGAACCAATTAGGTTGTCCCGATTTTGTTTAGTGAGGTCGAGAGATAAACCAGACTAAATTGTCTAATTTGGTAAAATGGTGATCAAGAGGTAAAACTGAACCAATTAGAAGTTTAAGTTTTTTAGATCCTTAATCCAAACACTAATCAGCAAAATGGAAGTCAACCAACTGCTTGTGTTCATTGAATTATCAATTGCGTAATTTTCACTATTTTGCAATTTAGTCCTTAGCGTCAGATAGTTAATTAATGTAATTACCCCTTGATTATGATTTTCCGTAATATGATACTTAACAACTAGTTAGCTAGACTTCCTATTTGTATGCTTGTTTCACATTAATCACTTTATCCCCGAACTCTCTTGGATTCAATCCTTAGAATACTCAAAGTGTTTCATTGTAACACTATAAATATTACAAAAAACTTCTCACACTTGTAGTACATTGCTAGATTATTGATTGTATTTGAGTTAATTCATAGCCTCAGCGCACGCACGCCGGAGCGCGATCACCTAGTGGTCTATTGCCCGCCTATAAACATGTTATCGTTTACATAAAAAATATAACACCAAGAGTATATTAAATCAATTAGGCGGTGTCCACAAGCAAATGAGTCAAATTGTAATATAATAAAGTTTACAACGAAACACTAGTAAGTATTCCAAGGATCATACCCGAGGGATTGCAGATTGGAGAAATTAATATTAAATTAATTACAAAAAATAATTAATAATCTAATCGAGTCATGAATTTGTAGTGCGAATCCAAATTAAAATATTTATTAAAATAATTAAATTACTAAACCTAAATTAACCTAAGGGACTTTCCTATTCCTAGTGTGTAACATCCTGAAATAGGGGTTATTCGTGATTAAATTATTTTGCTTGTGTTTAAATTTCTGTGATATTATTTGTGGTGTTATAAGACTTAATTAGGGGTCTTGAGTAAGCTCGGTTTAGTAGGATAATTCTTAGTATGGCTTATTTAATGAAGAGGATTAAATGAGCTTAGCACTTAAGTTAATTTAAGTGTATATTAAAGCACAAGAGGAGTTAGTGGCATAGTGGATAAAGAGCTTGAAAGGTTGCATGAGGTTAGTGGTTCGAGTAGTAGGTATAGCATTTTTAAAAGTTATTTTTGTATGTTAGCTTTAATGGACGGTCAAACATAATTATGATAGGTTGGACTTTCATTTTGGTAAGTTGAATTTATTCTAAAGGAAAGCATGAAATAAGGGATAAGATTCCTAAGGTTTTGGTAAGATATCTTGAAGTTTTGGTAAATTGAGGGGACAAAGGCTTGGTTTGTGGGAAATGTTTTGGAAACAAAATCATGGCCTTTATGCCATGAACTTGGACGGCATTGTGGCTAAGGGGGGGTTTTTGGCCGAATATGCTAGTGTTGGTAAGGCTTAGGAATTGTTTTGGTCATTTGGTTCATTTGGTGCAAAAGTTGCAAAACAATTTTCTCTCAAACACTTTTCTTTTTGGCCGAATTCTACATTGTGGTAAGCCTAAACTCTTTTGACCATTTGGTCATTTTTGCTAAATTTCTATTCTCTTCCTCTTTTTCACTCAAACCCGAAACTTGAGTATTGTCTTCAACCATAGCCGAAACTTCTATCCCTTTTGTCCATTTTCTTCTTTCTTTCTTAGCCGAATCTCCTATACCTTAATATTCCATCTATTTCTTTCTTTTCTCTTCTCAAAGGCTCTTAGCCGAAACTATTAGTTCACTTTCTTATTTCCTCTTTTTCCATACAAAGTTGAACCTTGGTTGATTGTGTTGAACAATCATAGCCGAAACCACTCCCTTGGGTATACCGATTTTTCTTCTCCTATTGTGTGTAGTCTTGGCCGAATATCTTAGCAAGGGTGCCTCTTCTATTCTTTTTCCTTTAATCGATTCTAAGGTAAGGGTTCAAGGCCGAATGCTTTTTCTTTGGTTTTCTTATTTTGTTGACTTCTAAAGGAGTAAAAGGCCAATTTCGGCACTTGTAGCAAGGGTGCTAATCCGATTTGTTATAGGGCCTTCGGGATTTGGAAGCAAGCAAACGAATCCATCATCTTTGATCAATCGATTTTTGGGTAAGGTTTCGGGTTCACAAGGAACCCTTCTCAATTATTTTGGTTTGGCCGAATAGGCCATGATTCTAATATTCATTTTGGCCGAATATAGGGACAAGAAAAGTTTGTGTGGCCGATTTGTCTAATCGGGATTTAAGGCTTTCGTTAAATTCAGGTGTGTGTACATACACATCTTATAACTTTTTAATATGCTAAGTGTTATATTATGTCTAATCGATTTATGTAGACACGGATGTAATACCATCATGGTATTAACAAGGATTCGGGTAAGTCTTTGTGACTATGAGATTACTATTTGATGCTTTTGGGAAGCATGACACATTTGGTATGTGTATTATTGGATATATGGCATTGATAAATTTATTAATATTGTTAAAATAAACCTTTTTGCATGATTCAGTAAATATACATATTTGATTGATATGGGTTGATGAGAGGAGGGGGCAGTGATATTCGTGTCGACGGACACCAGTGTTTTGGTAACACATTGTGACTACGGTCACCAGAGGTTTGGTACCTCCAGAGGTTTGGCACCTCATAGCGACTTGTCCCTGTGGTTAATTCCATCGTGGGTTGGCCCCACTTTGAGATATGGGATCGTCTGCCAGTGATTTGGTATCACACGATGGGTTGGCCCCATCACTTGATTTGTGACTTCGGTCACCAGTGTTTTGGTAACACAATTGTGTCTTCGGACACCAGAGATTTGGTATCTCCAGTGATTTGGTATCACATTTGTGACTATATGTCACCAGTGGTTTGGCACCACCAGTGGTTTGGTACCACACGGGGTAGAGAAAGGCGTTTGGATGGTTAGGTTGGGTGCATTTTAAACTTATGCATGTTAATTGGTTATGATTTGTGTATGTTATTGCACTAAACCGGGGAAGGGTTACACATTGAGTCTTGGTGACTCACCTTCTCCTTTAATTTTTCAGGTGATTCGTAGATCGCGGGTGAGGAGCCGGATGGACTCGAGGTGGCCATGCAGTGGAGACTTTTTAATAAATGATTTTTTTTTTGGATTTTATCTATTTTTCTTTTGGGTTTATGTTTGTAATAAGGCCTCCTAGAATTATTTTATTATTGCTGCGTGTTTTGAATGTTTGGTTTAAACTACTTGATGATGTTAAAATGGATGCACATGTTTTTCTCAAATTAAACGCAAAATGTTTTAAAGTACCATCGGGTACCTCTGAAATTTTTAAACAACCTGACTCAACAAATTTCTTTTGAGTGTGATTTCTAACAAATAAAATTTTAATTGAAAGGCAATTTGACTAAGTTTTAAATGGTTTTCAAAAAATGTTTTCTCTGTAGCAAACCAAATTCGGTCTTATGGTTTGGGCCGGGTTTGGGGTGTTACATAGTGTCGACAAAGCGAGCCTCTAGCCTATCATCGATTAAAATAAATCCCTAATTAATAAACAGAAGATCAACTAATTTCAGAATTTGGATTTTACTAGTAATTAGCGATTAGTTAACTAGTATTACCTCCCAGCTCTACTAATTAATTAATTGGCGAATACTCGCTTATCTCCCGACCTCACTTTCTCTACCTGGATAACTACGATTTACTCAGTTCAACGTATCTCTCGATCTCATTTCCCTTATGATTACTTATGAGGGTTGTCAAGCCTAACAGTTTAAGAACACATAATTTGTACCAAGTAATCCTATTATGAACCATTATTTTGTTGTTAATTAATCGACTTGATTAATTAATTAGTTCAATAATCGAAATATGCAAGATATAAATTAAACACAAGAAATAATTCCAATATTCATATGACAATTAATTGCTCAAGTTAATAAAACATAAATAAAGGAATAGCGAAAGAGATAAGAGATCGAATTCTCATTGATAATTATATTGAAGCGCGGATCCGGAGTAATCTCTGCTCTCAATTGTCTTCACATCAGAATAGAAAAGTACCGACTATACGAACATTAACAGAAAACATAACTAAATCTGAACAGAAAACTGCCTAGGTCCAAAATTACTAAGAATTCCAGTGACCCTAAGGTCACTTATATAGGCAACGACTTACTTGGTGACCAAGCATCCCAAGATACACTTAGATACCAATGAATAATATATTCTGCTAAAAGCTAGGGTCCAAATATGGAAATTTCCCAATTATTCCAAAAAAATCAACCATTTTCTTCCACATCGAGTCGCATCATTGGGACGTAGGAATGCTTCTCGTCCCAATGTTGACATCATGCAACGTCTTCCAATTTCCTCATCGTGACGAGATTGTGACAAGAGGTAGTTCCTTGTCACGACGTCAGTAGCGTTCCAGGCTTTTGGCAACGTTGTTAGTGTATCGAGCACCTCGTCTCATGGATCGATCATTATTCCTTGTATTCTTGGACCTAAACTGGTATCCTACACACTTAATTATGGAAAGATGGCTAAGGAAATATGGTAAGGAGGAGAGTATGGAAATGAGTAAAAGAAAGGAGCAAGAAGGGGGATATGTTGGCCGGTTTTGGGGAAGATGTTTTAGAAAGATTTTATTTGGTCAATGTTCATCTTTTGGTAAAGATGATACACGGTTTGGGAGGGGGTTTTGGGTAGCCGAATTTTTCATTAGTCATTTGGCAAATTTAGTGCTTGTAAGGCCTACTTTCTTTTAGCATATTGGTGTTTTCTCTTCCCAACTCTCTTCCTTTATTTTGGCCAAAATTCTCATTACATTTTTGTTCATCTTGTTCCCTTGTTGTGCCAAAACTCTCAATCCATCTATACTCATTCTTCCCTTGTTGCCAAAACACCCATCTCATATTGATCATCTTGACCATTTTGATCGTTTTCATTTTTGTGTCAACCGAAACTCCCTAACACTTCTTTTCTATCTATTTTTCTCTTTTTCTCTTCACTAGCCGAACCTATTAACACCTAATCTCTTCTTCTTCATTTCTTTTTCTTTTGTGTTGGGCACTCCCTTCTTGACCTAATTGGTAAGTGACTTCATTTCCCTCTTTTCATCTTTATTTTCTTTTTCTTCCTAGTCGAATATGTGTGTCCATCACTAATCGGTATTTCACTTTGTTTCTTTATCAAAATATATCTCTCCTACTCTCTTATATCATGTTCTTCTTCTAGTATAGTGTTATAGAAGAAAGCCGATTCTCATAATCTTGTCTCATCCGTAGCCATAAGTCAATCGATAGAAATCGGATTCATCATCGTTAAGGTAAGGAGTTTATTCCTGGATCTTTCGATATATCTTTACTCGTTTATGATGCAAATCGGACCGAATTTTTGACTAAACAGTTATTATAGGGATTTATTTTTCGTTCTTATTCAATCGTTGATCTTTCAAAAATAGAGGTAAGCCGAATCTTATCCCTAAACGACTACTTTCTTTCATAGTAGTAGTTTTCTAACCGAGATTTTCCTATGGAGGCAAGTGGAACCGATTCGAAAAGAAAAGCAATCGGAGAACTCAAAAGGAGTGGATTTGCGATTCCTACTCCTAAATTCAAGCATAGAGCAGTATCGACGATTTGACATTTTCCACCGGGTTATGGACCATCATCCGGTGAGAATAGGCAAATCGTGGTTGTTCACGATATTGAAAGTAAGTATTTTAGATCATTGATTTAGATTCGGATTAAGAAAAACCTCTTATGTTAATTAATCGAGTATTATGTTGTCATAGGTGCCGATGATCAAGAGGGTTTAATACTTACCGTAATCAGGTGTGTAATCTCACACCGTAATTTCGTAGATCCATGATTCGGTAACATGTTTGATAGTAGATTGTTATTGTTATACGACTAAAAATCGTAAAGTTGGCATAAAACGAGAAATTTGCTTGAAGTACTTTATTTTTTGAAGATTTGTCGAAATCGATGTTATAATTGATAAAATTACCAAAATTCCCCTATGGGACAAATTACGAAAATGCCCCTATGGGCTGAATTACCAAAATGCCCCTATGGGCCGAATTTCTAGAATGCTTTATGGGTAGAATTACAAGGTTTTATTATGGGCCGATTCACCGTAATAAATTATTGGATTATTGATTATTGTACATATATGTAAATATTATGTTTAGTTATGTATGTTGCATGTTACATATTGCATGGGTTGGAAAAAAATGTTGAAGAGAAGTGTAGCCTGGTGGCATTGCCACAATAAAATGTTTATTAAAATGTTTACGTATGATATCGATGGCTTGGCTACAATAAAATATTAGAAATGGTAACTTGCCTGCGAATTGGTGTGATTGGCGGGGTGGGTTGACTTGATCCCCACAGGTGTGATTGGCTGGTACGGGGGTGTGATTGGATGGATGGGTTGGGTTGCATACATTGCACATATATATATGTTCTGTTATGTAAATGGGCTTCAGCCCAAGATTATGCTTTATGGGCTCAGGCCCAAGATTTTGCTAAATGGATTCAGGCCCAATGGATGACGGTAATGGGATTATACACTGAGTTCTAGTAACTCACCCCATTTCCTTAACCCTTCCAGGTAATGCTAAATGATGTGGACTTGGGCCATGGATGACTCGGTAGAGGCCATACTTCAGAAATGGTGTTTTATTTTGAACTTAGATTTCTATTTCCGTTCACTTTACTATTTTGGGTTTTTATGTTGTAATAAGGCCTCTGGAATATTTTATTTTTGCTTTATGTTTGACGTACTTTTATTTTGCTTGAATTGTTTTAAATGAGAATTTTTCTAAAAACTTAAATAAAGATTTTCCAAAATAGATTAACAAATGGATTTCATAACAAACTTTTGCGAGTATTTTAACTCAGAAATTTTCTCTCGAATTATCAACGATATTTTCAAAAGTCACAGTTTATAAGATCTCTTGTTTAAATTATCGATTTATCAATCAATCTTCGAGGTTAGTAGTATTTTATCAAATATTTCAAATCAAACTTGTTTTCTTGATTATAACAAATCAATACCTATTTTAGTACGAATAAAAAGGATTTAACATGTTTTTCTCATGTGACATGTCAGATCCGGTCATAATGCATGGGCCGGGTTTGGGGTGTTACACTATGTCACCCTCACACTTTATTTGGCACATTGTCCCTAATGTGCAACAAAAATATAAAGGAAAGAGGTTACCCGGTTAGGGTTAAAAGTCCATTGTAAAAGGTAGGACTTACTCTTTCTTCCTATTTTGGCTTGAATATGTAGTGCATCATAACTTTGTGGGGTTCCTACACAGAAAAAGAAAACACGTAAAGAAATATATATAATAATAGTATTTTTATTTTTATTGTGGTATTTCAGTTGTCAGTAGAGTCCTTGACAACAAACTCCTTGATGTCGCCTGCCTCGTTCAAGAGAACTCTCGGCTCCGTCCATTGAGTAGTGGATGGTCCTGCCTGTGCGAGGCATGTAGTGTCGAATGGAGCGGTCCAAAATGGTGGGGTTTGTGGGTATCGGAACGGCTCTATGCTAAATTGCGCAATTAGATGGCTCATCACCTTCTTGTACTCATAATTGCATGTTGTATTATACTCGAGGTATGCCTCTATGTGCCGAGCTGTGTCTTCCATCATTGGAGCTGTCGAAGTCGATGTCGCCCCCTTCGTTGTACCCTTGGTGGTACATGTTTTTGCTACCTTTTTGTTTCACTAATCCACCCGATTGGCGCATAAATTACAAAATTGAGCATAGATGACATCGTTTAATATGCCTTTTGTGGGCAGCTCGACTCATCCGCATCAAAATCAACCTCGACTCTCCTACACATGTAACAGTTCGATTTATACCGTAGTCGGAACAGTGGTTTCGGGACCACGAATCCGAGTCTGAATAATATTTTAATATTATTTTTTGTGCCATTGATATGTGTTCTAATATGTGGTAAATTTTTGTATGCTAATTTTTATTTGTTTGTGTGTTCATTTTGAGTAAAGGATTGATTTGTATTAAATGTGAAAGTTGTAGGCTATTTATTAAAGTATCAAAGTGCTTTGTAAAAGTGGAGGCCTTATATGGCAAATAAGCCATCATTCAGATAGTGAATGATAGAATGTCTTAATAACCTTAGTATTAATTTGTCTTATATGTTTAATGGATGGGCAATTTAGTAATTGAATTATTAACCTTAGATTAATTAAACAAAAAGATGAGTGTTCATCTTTTATTTTCTCTTCTTTGGCCGAAAGTTAAAAGAAAAAGAAACGGTTAAGCTTGTTTCATTCGGCCATGGTTCAAGTATAAATCGGGTATGTGTTTTTGATTGATTTTTGATAATTTCTATATTTTTGAAATCGTTGCTTTGTCTACTATCAAGCCCATGTCTCAATTTTGTGTATTAATGATGTTTGTGAAAAATGCCATTGATGATATGTTGAGTTTTGAGATGAGTTTAGTTGTTAAATGAAAGATTTGAGCTAGATGAACATGTTTTGTTCTTGAAGTTTTGATGAATTTAGCTAAATAGGGCTAAATTGTGAAAATAACAAATTGAGGGACTAAATTGCTGATTTGATGGAAAATATGGGCTTGTATGATATATATGTACATTCGGCTAAACATGAGTGTGGGTTGATTTTGTGAATTTGATGTTTTGAGAAAAATGGACTAAGTTGATATATTGTGCAAATGTGAGGGTTAATTTGTAAATAGCCCTAAATGTGTGTCTTTGGACTGAATTGAGTGAGTTAGTGAATAAAAGGGTTAATTCTGAATATGTATAGATCAAGAATCGAGGAAAATAGACTTAGATCGCAGGAAAGCGAAAGTAACTAAGTAGCCGTTTCCATTCCGATAGATCGAATCTGAGGTAAGTCATTTTGCAAATAAACGTACTTGTATGTAATTGTAAATGCTCATATGACTAATAATGATAACGAATGCTTATGAGAGGTTGTTCATATGAATTACGAGATAAGGTCGATATAGCGACAATTCCGAGCTTTCTGAGTATCCTACTAGATTCCTTACGGTTCAACGGGCAAGTCTGTGATACGAATTGCAAATCTGAGCTTTGATAAATTAAGTGAATGAATATCCGTTTTAGGTACATTGCTTATATACTAATTGTGTATATAAGGTAAGTATCTATGTGATCATATTATGATGTTATGTATATGGAATTGATAATACGATATGTAAAGTCTTGACTAGATGAACTATATGCATATATGGTATGTGATTTGGAAATATGGTAAGTTATGGCTAAGCATATGAGCTCAAGAAAGAATGAGGTGATTTTTTTCATGAGAACCATATTGATCATCTTATTAATTTGGTTATGTGCAACTCATGCTAAGTTTGTTTGTATATTGACTTAATAAGTAGAAAGCTTACTCTGTGTGTGTTTTCTCTGTTTTACAGGTCGTCAAAGCTACTGAAGGCTCGGGACCGTCGAGGATTGTCATCACACTTATCATCTTGTGTTTGGTACATTTTGGATTTGTAAATAGCTAGATATGGCATGTATAGGCTAGTATTATGGTATAAGTTGTTATATGAACTTAGCCATGGGATTTGGCTAAAGATGAGTTGAGATTATGCATTATGATTATGATATGTGAAGCATGTTTTTGCATGGTTAGTTGATTCATGAAATGGTCAAGCTTTTGAATTAAGCAAATTAATGTATTATGCTTTTGTTATATATATTTGGGTGTTGGAAGTTGGCATTGTTGAAATGGTTATTGAATGTATAGCATGGATGGTTAATTGGTGTGTTTTTGCTTGACATATGGGTATGAAATGAGTTGGTTGATATTGCTTGTAGGTATGACCCAAATGGGTGGATTTTTGGCTTTGAAAATGGCCTATAATGTCACACGGTTGTGGCACACGGGCGTGCCTAGTGACCATGGGGGCTAAGTCAGTATAGTCCACGGCCAGGGTACACGGGCGTGCTTGGTGGCCGTGGAAGTATAGTCAGGATAGACCATGGGGAGGACACACGGGCGTGTCTAATAGCCGTGGGAGGCACGCGGCCTGTCCACACGGGCGTGTAAGCCCTGAAACTTAGAAAAGCTTTAATTTTCCATGAAATTTTGTGTGTGTTTTGGTTTAGTCCCGACTCGATTTATAAGCATATTTGAGGTCTCGTTGACTGTATTAAGGGACATTATGTTCGAGAATGATGAATGGATGTATGAATTTCTGTAAATGCTTTTCGATCTGTTTGGTAACGCTCCTAACCCTAATCCAGCGACGGACTAGGGATAGGGGTGTTACATTTGGTTGGTATCAGAGCTACGATTTAGCCGATTCTCAGACTAATGTAGCGTGTCAGAGTCTAGCTATACATGCCATATATTTTAGCTGTGATAGTGTGATTAATCCTGACGTGTAAAAATGTGATTTTCATATAGTAATGGATCCCGAAAGAGCCGTAGCTGATGCGCCTGCTCCCACTCAAGGAACAACACCTTCTGATTCGAGACCGGCTATGAGCGGTCAAGAGGGAGAAGTTAAACAAGCTTTCTTCCAGATGATGAGTGAATGGTTCACTCAATTCATGAGGAATAACCCGACTGTTTCGCAACCTCCGCCCCCAGTTAATCCCCCTCAGACATTTGATATACCTCCGACTGCAAATTTGAATCCGTGGAATAAGTCTTTGGTTGACAAGATCCGTAAATATGGGGCCAAAGAGTTCCGGGCTACCAATGATGATGATGCTGAAAAGGTCGAGTTCTGGTTAGAGAATACGATCCGAGTATTCGACGAAATGTCTCTGACTCTGGAAGAATGCATAAAGTGTGTTGTATCATTACTCCGAGATGCAGCTTATCAATGGTGGAAAACCCTGATTTCTGTTGTTCCGAAAGAGCGAATTACATGGGACTTCACTCAGAGCGAGTTTCGGAAGAAATATATCAGTGAAAGATTCATCGATCAGAAACGAATAAAATTTTTGGAATTAAAATAGGGCCGAATGACTGTTTCAAAATATGAACGAGAGTTCGTGAGATTGAGTCAGTATGCTCGAGAATGTGTATCTTCTAAAGCTATAATGTGCAAAAGATTCGAAGATGGACTTAATGAAGATATCCTTTTGCTAGTTGGTATCTTAGAAAGAAAAGAGTTTGTTGTACTCGTCGATCGAGCATGTAAAGCTGAGGCACTTGGGAAAGATAAAAGAAAAGCTAAGTTTGAAGCTCGAGATATGAGAAAGAGATTTCAGAGTAAATCATGTCAGTCTGTTCCGAAAAGATTCAGAGATGATCAAAGTCGTTCCAGAAATAATGTGGGACATTTGAACAGGAATCAATCTAGACAGCAAATGAGTTCTATAACTCCAGCAACTTCAGTGGCCAGTGTTGGTAATGTTTGATCTGAGAGACCTGAATGTAAACATTGCAGAAAAAGGCATCCGGGAAATTGTAGACTTAATGATAGAGCTTGCTTCAGATGTGGGTCACTTGACCATTTTATCCGTGATTGCCCTGAGTCTGTTGAGCCAGAGAATGTTCAGAATTTGAGATCTGATAATGCACCTGCGAGAGGTAAATCTTCGAAGAATGCAAGAAATGTCAGTGGTAGTCAGAGAATTACGAGAGACAATGTTGTCAGATCCGAAGCTAGAGCGCCTGCTAGAGCGTATGCTATTCGAGCTCGCGAGGAAGCTTCATCACCTGATGTTATAACTGGTACTTTTACTCTTTATGATACTTCTGTGATTGCATTGATAGACCCTGGTTCTACGCATTCCTACATATGCATGAATTTAGTATACAGTAAGACTTTGCCTGTAGAGTCTACTGAGTTTGCTATAAAAGTATCGAACCCCTTAGGTAAAAGTGTTTTGGTTGATAAAGTATGCAAGAATTGTCTGTTAATGTTTAGAAATATCTGTTTTCCTGTTGATCTGATGCTCTTGCCATTTGATGAGTTCGATATTATTTTGGGTATGGACTGGTTGTCTTTGCATGATGCTGTTGTGAACTGCAAAAGAAAGACTATAGATTTGAGATGTTCGAATGATGAAATTGTGCGGGTTGAGTCTAATGATTTGAATGGATTGCCTGCTGTGATATCCGTATTGAAAG
Source organism: Gossypium australe (assembly GCA_005393395.2). Classification (NCBI taxonomy): domain Eukaryota; kingdom Viridiplantae; phylum Streptophyta; class Magnoliopsida; order Malvales; family Malvaceae; genus Gossypium; species Gossypium australe. Next base: position 42,357,782 of record CM016625.1, on the reverse strand, counting down.
CTCAGAGTTACGTGAAAAAGGGATATGAGGCATATTTTGCTTAATTAATTGATTCGAAAATGTCTGAAAGGAAAATTGAGCCTGTATCTATTGTCTGCGAGTTTTCTGATGTGTTCCTTGAAGAGTTACCGGGTTTGCCTTCGATTCGTGAAGTTGAGCTTGGTATTGAGTTGTTACTTGGTACGACACCTATTTCGATAGCTCCGTATAGAATGGCACCAATAGAGTTGAAAGAGTTAAAGTCACAGTTGCAAGAATTAACTGATAGAGGGTTTGCTAGACCGAGTTTCTCGCCTTAGGATGCTCCAGTTTTGTTCGTGAAAAAGAAAGATGGCATGATGAGAATGTGCATTGATTATCGTCAGTTGAATAAGGTAACTACAAAGAATAAATATCTGTTGCCCAGAATTGATGACTTATTTGATCAGCTAAAAGGGGCTACAGTATTTTCTAAGATTGATCTGAGATCGAGATACTACCAGTTGAGAGTAAAAGATTCAGACGTACCGAAAACTGCTTTTAGAACAAGGTACGGGCACTATGGGTTTTTAGTTATGCCATTTGGGCTAACCAATACTCCAGCTATTTTTATGGATTTGATGAACAAAATTTTCAAACCGTACCTAGATTGATTTGTTGTGGTATTCATAGATGACATATTGATTTATTCATGTGATGAAAATGAGCATGCTGAACATTTGAGAATTGTGTTGCAAACTCTGAGAGAAAAGCAATTGTATGCGAAATTTAGCAAATGTGAATTCTGGTTACACAAGGTTAGTTTTCTGGGGCATATTGTGTCAGCTTCTGGAATTCGAGTGGATCCGAGGAAGATTTATGCTTTTCTAGGACATATGGGTATGAAATGAGTTGGTTGACATTGCTTGTAGGTATGACCCAAATGGGTGGATTTTTGGCTTTGAAAATGGCCTATAATGTCACATGGCTGTGGCACACGGGGCGTGCCTAGTGACCGTGGGGGCTAAGTCAGTATAGTCCATGGCCAGGGTACACGAGCGTGCTTGGTGGCCGTGGAAGTATAGTCAGGATAGACCACGGGGAGGACACACGGGTGTGTCTAATAGCCATGGGAGGCACACGGCCTGTCCACATGGGCGTGTAAGCCCTGAAACTTAGAAAACCTTTAATTTTCCATGAAATTTTGTATGTGTTTCGGTTTAGTCCCGACTCGATTTATAAGCATATTTGAGGTCTCGTTGATCGTATTAAGGGACATTATGTTCGAGAATGATGAATGAATGTATGAATTTCTGTAAATGCTTTCTGATCTGTTCGGTAACACTCCTAACCCTAATCTGGCGACGGACTCGGGATAGGGGTGTTACAGCACAACTCCGTAATCATATACGGATACGAAAGTCCTCGTGTGTGCCCTTTTGCACACTGCCTCATGGCGTGGAAGATCTTATCTCCCACATTAATTTGTTAGTCTTGCAAAATGGCATGTAACATAACGACACGATCACAAGTAACTTTCATGACGTGTTGAACAGGTAATAATTTTTCAGAAAGAAAGTACATCCACATTTTTGCCTCAAGTACTATAATAAATTACTAGAAACTTATAGGGTCATTGGTTCCTTCCCTTCGAACCTAGGTGCCCCGGCCTTCCATTAAGAAATTAATAATAGCATTATAGTCCACCTCATGCTCATCTAACTCATCGTAAAAGTACAAAGTGTAAAGAGGGGTCCTATGGCAGGCCTCAATCGCGAGAGGAGAGGTATCTATGAAGACGCCTCTCGCAAAGACCTTTCAATATTTTGTCTCCATAAAGTTTGCATAAAATTCTCACACGATTGTAACGATTGTGGGGTGAAGGGGATGTCGACAGAAGGTAGACCACCTTAACCTCTCGATCCTAGTTATTATCGGATCATGGAATAAGTTCGTGGAAAAATTGAATTGACATTCAGGTATAAGTGGTCTATCTAAGAATTTGTCGAATATTTTCATGTCATCTTTAGAGATGAATCATTCTTTCAGATCGTGAGGAACATCACGCTCCTTGATTCTTCGGGATGCTGTCCTCTTTCAGGAAGTCATAAACGACCATTAATCACAATTTTAAAAAAATCGTGTTCTCTACTCTAAAAATTGTGCAAGTAATTATCGACTAGAGTGAGTGAATATAACTAATTTTTGTTGCGGTGATACACATTAATCAGGACCTTTGGTCATCGAAAAAGGAGGGATGGTTGCTGCTCAATGAGGAGGAGGATGTTGGTAGGGCTAGGCTGCTGAAATTATGGAAGCAGAACATATGGTGGTCGATGGCGGCGTACGTGGCAGTGGACGGTGGAATACGCGTCGCCAGACTTTGGATGTAGAGCAATAAGGAATCTAGTTTATCGTCAGTCACCACTAGTCGTCATCGGGCTTGGTTCTAAAAAATGGTGGTGAATGGAAAAGGATGAGTGTGGAAAATAGCCATAAGGTATGCTTTACCGGCTGCTACCGGTGATGGTGTGGCGGCCATGTGCAAATAATGTACGACTATTGAAGCTGGTTACAAACGACGGATGTTTGTTCAAAAGGGGGAATTTTTCTGATGAAGGCAACGCTAGGACGTAGACTTTTATTTGTCACATCATTGGGACATGGAGGCTTGGCTTGTCCTGACATCGCCGGCCATTACAAGTCCCTAGATGTTTAGCCTTTGCTCGTCTTGATGACAAGACCTGTCTCGTCTTGACGATAAGTGTAGCTCACCATCTTGGCAGTTTCGCTGTTGCTTGTCCCAACGTGGGTTGCTTCTGCTCGTCTCGACATTGTTAGAAACCCTAAGCTTCTCCCATTGTGGTTTATCTTGATGTGGGGGAATATGCTTGTCCCGACCTGCCACCTATTTTGGCCTACTTTTGTCCACAATGTTAAGTCTCCGGTCGACTTCCCTTTACGAACTCAGCCTTTCTAAAATAAAATAAAAATAGATAACTATAATTAAAACCTAATAATAAAAATAAAATTAATAAAGCTTAAATTAACACAAATTTAAAATTGAAGTCCTTTTTTAGGATCGGGACGATTCGTATCGACCTCAAAGAATAACTTCCAACTAGTTCTCGAGACTTTGTTTCGTCATTTGTTTGTCCCTCGAGAGATATAAATCAGCATCCTCGATAGCTTCTAATGATATCGCCTTATCTTCGATCGAAGCAAAATCTACATCACGAGCCACTTGGTGCCGAATCCGAGCCAACTCCAAATTTTCCTCCAGTGTATTATTACCTCGAGCCACTTTGCCTCCATGTTGTGTGAGGTTTGGTTAACTTGAGCTTTATCTCCTTCATTGAACGAGAATGAGATAAACTTGTTGATTTCTTCGGTTGGCACCTCTTCGGGTATGGCCAAAAAGTGTATTGGCTCGTTACACTTTCATTTAGAATCAGATTTAGTGCTTCTACTTCTACTGCTACTTCTAGATCTATGTCAATTGGATCGGATACATGTTCCGTCTTATTTAATTTAGTCCCGTCTCCGGATCTAAACTCTTGCTGATTTTCATAATTTAATCCCAAATGATTTTTGATGCTACATTGGTCCCTCCGATTGAAAGTGGACACATCATGTACGATCTCTTCAAATGGAGTCTCTACTTCTGTTTGCTTTAGACGTGATTCCACTAACTGGTCCACTCGTTTTTGAAATTCTTCAAATTTAAGATCACAGAGAAATGTCTTATATAAATCCCACCCAGAAGGGATTTTAGATGAATAATCGTAGTCTCCAATCCTGCGATCAGAACTCCGTTGATTTGTTGAGACTTCTTTTGCCTGGCTTTGCCTTTGTTTGCTCCAATATTGCTCCAGCAAGTGCCTCTATGCATCATCATCCATTAAATCCCATTCTTGCTGAACAAAGTAGTCAAACATATCACATTCTTCGTCGTAACTCTATTGGTTCATCGAATCTTCTTACAACCAACTCAATTTCGATAGCTCATACACTGACCTACAAAATTCAACATTCATGATTAAATTTAATAATAAAAAAGGTAAAAAAATAATCCTAAATTTTTTTCGAACATTAAAATAAAATGAAAAAGTTAGAGCATTATCTAACTCATTCGTCTTTCGATTAATATTATTTTACAGTAATCAATCTAAGAAAAATACAACACCAATAATATATTAAATTAATTCGGCGGTGTTAGCAAGCATACGGGTCAAATTGTAATACAGTAAAGTTTACAATGAAATACTGGTAAGTATTTCGAGGATCGTGCCCAAAGGATTGCAGATTGGAGAAATTAATATTAAATTAATTACAAAAAATAATTACTAATCTAATCGATTCATGAATTAGTAGTATGAATCCCAATTAAAACATTTATTAAAATAATTAAATTACTAAATCTAAATTAACATAAGAGACTTTCCTATTCCTAGTGCTGACAATGCGAGCCTTTAGCCTATGATCAATTAAATCCCTAATTAATAAACAAAATATCAACAATTTTCATAATTTAGATTTTAATATTAATTAGACATTAATTAACTAGTATTATCTCTCGGATCTACTAATTAATTAATCAGGGGATACTCACTTATCTCCCAACCTCACTTTCTCTACTTAAAGAACTACAATTTACTCGGTTTGACATATCTCTCGATCTCGTCTCCCCTATGATTACTTATTACGATTGTCAAGTCTAATAGTTTAATAACACGTAATTAGTACCAACAAATCTTATTATGAGCCCTTATTTTGTTGTTAATTGTTCGACTTGATTAATTAATTAATTCAATAATCAAAATATGCAAGATATAAAATAAACACAAGAAATTATTCTAATATTTATACAAAATTTAATTGATCAAGTTAACAAAGCATAAATAAAGGAATAACGAAAGAACTAGGAGAATGTCCATTGATAATTATATTGAAGCATGAATCAAAAGCAATCTTCGCTCGCAATTGTCTTCACATCAGAATAGAAAAGTTCCGACTATACGAACATAAAAAGAAAAGAAAACTAAAACTGAATAAGAAACTATCTAGGTCCAAAACTGCTTACAATCCCGATGACCCTAAGGTTGCTTATATAGGCAACGACCTACTTGGTGACCAAACATTCCGAAATACACTTAGAAACAAATGAATAATATATTCTGTCTAAAAGCTAGGGTCCAAATATAGAAATTTTCCAATTGTGCCGTCCATAGAAATCAACCCTTTTCTCCCACGCCAAGTCGAGTCGTTGGGACCTGGGAATGCTTATAGTTCTGACATCGACACCATGCAACTGTAAGAGGCCCATTTTGCCCGAGCTTAAATAAAACAAACCAAAAATATAAAAAAACAAAAATAAAAAATAATGTCCAGTTACAGTCTTTTTACAAAACCAATTTACAGGCCCAAATTTAGAATACCACCAGACCCAAACTAATGCCCACAACCTAAATTACACCCGAGCCCAATTACCTAAACAGACCCTTAAAACTAAACCCAAACCCAGACCCAATCTAAACCTAAGCCCAAGTGGCCCAAATGGCTTGTGGACGCAGGAAACCCTAGGTTTCCACTGCGTCGCAAGCACCCTAGCAAGCACCCCAGCCTTCGCGCCGCAAGCCTTGTCCAGCCTTCGATCACGCCTCAATCTGCGTGAACCACGTCGCCATCAACGCGCGGACAACTCCTCTTCGCCAGAATCCTCGCCTCTCCTGCACAAGAAAGGAAAGAAACAACACAAAAAATGGCAGAATCTCTGTATTTCTTTTTTTTTTATTTCGGGTTATAAAAACCCCAATAATTTGTAACACAAGGATAGAGGGAGATACATAGAGACACAGAAAAAATATGTAGATACAAACAGAAGAAGATATACAAAAATAGATTCAGGGAATACAAAAAGAAAAAAACAGAAGGTGATTTTTGAGATATTCAATTTCTTTTTTATTTCATTTTTCTTTCTAATTTATGCAAACAAATATCATTAACAAAAAGAGGGCAGTTTAAGATTCGAAAAAGCAAATTTTTTTACCTTAGGACCTTCGTGTACGATGGCGAGTGTGGTGGTGCACGGTGGCTGGTCGGATTGGAGTCCTGGCCGAAGGCCAATGGACAGAGAGAATTTTAAAAAGCTTCGGAGGTTTTCTTTTTGTGAAATGGTTTAAAATGATTTAAAAAAAAGCAAAATTTAGCTTTTATAAAGCCACCTTACGATGCTGTTTTAAGATTGGCTATTAACTCACAAAACGACGCCGTTTTAAAGCTAGATCCGTGCGTTGACCTGAAAACTCGGGGAGGATCCGCACATATTTGTTAAAAGGCCTAATTGCCAAATAGGCCCTTCCGCATTATTTCATTTTTGCAATTATGTCCTGTTATATTTTTTATTTTACAATTGGGCCCAGAATTACTTCTCACGTTTCAGTTTAGTCCCTTGGGCTATTTAAGGGCTAGTAACAGAACGACGCAATTTTGGAGATGGGGCATAATTGCCCAATAGCTCCTTGCATTTTCATCACGCATTTCAATATCGTCCTTTTTATATTTTAAACTTAATTTTTTTTTACTTTAATTTAATCCTTATTCATTTTTTGCTTTATTCTTTTTATTTTTCATTTTGCCTTTATTTTTTTAATTATTTTAATATCATGCATATGTTAAATTATTATTATTATTATCTATATCATGTTATTTCTCACTATTATTCATATATTGTATATTATTTTAAAAATTTATATATTAGTCATTACATTATATTTTATTTTGTATTATATTATATATATAACTTTTAAATTATTTTATCCTTAATGTTGCATGTAATTTTGTATGATATATTGTTTATTTTTAAATATATAGTTTTATATGTATTAGATTACTATAAATACGTTTTATTTAAAATCATTTATTTATTTTCCAAACATATTTTATTTATTTATTTAAACTATGTATATATTTTTTTATTTTGCAATATTTATTTATTATTTGGTATATGTCATTGCATGAAAGTTTAACATTGCATGAGAAATTTTCATATTTATTTATTTTTTTATATATTAATTTGTCATTTATTGCTTTAAATATTCTATTTGTTCATACTCTTTCATTTATTTATAATTGTCTTAATGTAGTTATTTTTATTAGTTGTTATTTTATATTTTTATTTCTTTTATTGTCTATATTAATATGAAATGTTAGTATTTCACGATTGCTTTTGACTTTTATGTTTGATAATGAATTAATGCAATATTTTCACATGGATCATTGATTAGAATAAAATACATTTTGCAAAATTATTATATTTTATCTAAAGGCTTTTTAAAATAAGGCAATGTTTTGTGTTTAGAAATTCGGGAAATAGTGCCCTAACGTGCTGGGTTTCAATTTTCCGTTTGACTAAATAACTAAATATCCTTTTAATAAATTTTGTAAATCATGAGACAATTTTAGTTACGAGGGTTTAAAAATATCATGTCCTAACGTGCTGGATGTGATGTTTGTATTCTTTTGGAACAAAGAAATCTCAAATTTTAACTCAAATTGTTCAGTTTTTTTTTAGAAATCATATTTTAAAATTTTTAAAATTTTCAACATTAGGACATGATTTTATTGATTAGGTACCAATTTTTGGGCATTATGAGGGTGCTAACCCTTCCTCATACGTAACCGACTCCGGAACCCGTTTTCTTGTATTTCGTGGACCAAAATTAAATGTTTTGAAATAAAACGTTTTACAAAGTGATCCAATCACACCTAAGGAAAAAGGGATTAGTGGCGACTCCATTTCCGTCTTTTTTAAAAGTCGATCTCCGTTTTCTAAAATTTAAAAATGGTTTCGATAGCAACTTCTTTCCATTTCCTCATCCCGTTGTCATGACGAGAGGTAGTTCCTCGTAATGACGTCGATTGCGTTCTAGGCCTTTTGCAACGTCGTTAGCTTATTGGGCTCCTCGCCTCACGGCTCGATCTTTATTCCTTGTATTCTTGGACTTGAAATTGTATCCTACACACACACACACACACACACACACACACACACACACACACACTTAAGTAGCTCATTAGTCACTTACGAGGCCCGAATCGACCTTACGAGTCATCAACATAGCAAAAAATGTGTAAAAACACTTGTTTTATTAATATTTTAATCCTAAGACCTAGATATCAAAAATTTAATAAAAAATACTAAATACCTAGAGAACAAGCTCTTTAAGTGTGCAAATGATCTAAAATGACTACTACAAGCGAAGTTAGGTCATCTATCGAATCTTACACTAAGCAAATTTCAATCATAAAATGTTCTATACCTTTTCCCTTAGTGGTTATGTAATCTTTCCACTATTTGCTGTTGACCTTAAAATGCCCTTTCTTATTGTAGAAGAAACATTTAGACTTAAATACATCTTTAAGCTTCTTGGTTCTCCTACTTTCCACTTTAGGTGGCCTAAAGGACTTAGCCTTGTTTTTTTTAACGTACTTTCCCTTCCCTTTAGAAGAAGAAGCAATCGCCAAGTGTGCTTCTGCTTTTCAGACCTATAACGACTCAAAAGTTAATGGTGTCAAAAAATTTAGTTTTTGAACCCTATTTTTGATGTTCAAGTTTGTAAATATTATTAATTAATATTTACGAGGTTGGTATAAATATTAATTAAAGTTTCGTCTCTTAATTTTGTCAAATGGATAATTAATTAAGGTATAAGTATTAAATTGTAAAAGTTCATCAATATAGGTTTCTAAATTCCAAAGGGATAAAAATGGTAATTAAACCATTTTTTATTTGATTGTGGAAATGGATGTTGTTATCCACTAACTTAGCTTAATTAAGATTGTAATGGTGATTAGTTAAAAGTTAAGTAAAGTATAAAAGACGGCTAAGTGCTTGTTATCTTTATTTTCTCTTCTTCAACATTAAAGCTTCAAGAAAAACAAATTTGGAAAGCTTTCTAAGGTTTCAAATATTCGGTCCCTCAAATTGGTAAGTAATTCAAGTCATTTTATTGTAATTTTTATGTTTTTGAGGTCGTGGGGTTTGATTTAGCTAGCCTATGTACCAATTCATAAAATTGTTAAAGTTTTAAAAAGTTTCCATTGATTAATTCTTGAATAAATTGGTATTAATTTGTTAGATTTTAAGCTTAGAAGTTAGAAAGGACTAGTTTGTAAAGTTTAATTACTAGTCTTTAAACATAAAGACTAAAGTGTGTAAATTTCAAAATTGATGCTAAATTTATGTAATTATAGATAATAGAAGGCCATAAAATGATGTAATTGAGATCGATTTCGAAATCGAAACTCAAATTTGAAAGATATTACAATTTTAGTTTTAGGGACTAAATTGAATAAAATAAAAATTTTAGGGGCATTTGAAATTTTAAATTTAATTGATCCTTGTTTATAAAAGGATATTATAATTTTTTTTTGGAATTAATGAATTGAATTGAATTATCATTTAGATAGAGAATTGAACCAAACCGAGGATAACTGGGGAAAAGGCAAAATTATCAATTAGTCCTTGCAATTCAACTTGTTTGCTAATTTTACCAGATAACTTTATATGGTATGATTGTATTTAAATTCTTATATATATTTCAATTATGAATTTGTGTATGTTTGATAATAATTGGAATTGTTTACAATTTGGTATAAAAGGTGAGATATGGACTAAACCGTAAAGAAATGATCAATTGACTGATTAATTGAATGTGATGAATTGAAATTTGAGATAATTAATGAATTGATAGTTGATTATGATTGATATAATCATATTGGTGTGAATTTGATTGGTTATTAAGATAGAGGATTTAATTGAATAAAATTTAAAAAATTGTATAACTTGGTGAAATTGTGAAATGATATTGATTAATGATATTTGATATGCTATGTGTGAAATGATATTTTGATTAATGAATTGATGATATTGAAATCGACAGAATGAGAATTGAACTTAAAATGAAATTGGGTTATTGGTTACCTTATTAACTCCTCGAGTCGAGTCAGATATAATTGACATGCCATATGTAACACCCTATGTAACACCCCAAACCCGGCCCATGCGTTTCGACCGGATCTGGCATGTCACGGCTTGTACTTTGAAAACTTTTGTTTGTGTGTTATGGAAATCATAAGTCAATTGAACATTATTTGGATAGATATGTGGCATTTTTAAAATATGGGATCCTTTGTATTATTATTATTAAAAGTATAAACAAACCTTATCATAAATTCATAAGTTGCTTAACATTGAAAACGACTTAGTTGAATGAAAACTAGGGGCCTTATTACATAAATATTCTCGAAATAACAATGAAATAAAGTAAACTTAAAGAAATCCCAAAAGAAAATAACTTGTAGAAATAGAACTTGATGGCCCCTCGAGTCCCTCTTGGCTCCCATGTCCACGATCTACTGTTCATCTGGAAGAGTAGAGAAAAGGAAAGCGTGAGTCACACAGACTCAGTAATAAATCTCAAAACACACATCGACCTGAGCCCACAAACACATTATGGGCCCTGGCCCATACAGGAATGCATCAATCATAATCACATAATAAACAATAAAGAATGAATAACCCAACCCATCCTAGGTTTCCATCCTCTACACACCAACCCGTACCAACCATCACACCTTGGGGATTTCTACAGCCAACCCTCCATCCGCTACACACCAAAACGACAGCCGTACTGCCTATTCCTATTAAGTAGGAATCATTAAACGTGGCCTAGCCACCGATCACAATGTGACCTTATATTTAAATTATGTGGGATTTCTACCACCGATAACCAAGTGACCTATCATGCACTTCCCCTTCAATTATCATCATTCCCACCCCATGCATACATACATAAAGAAAACATCAAGCAGACTTATATATTCTTCGATACACATAGGGAGTTCTATGTTTACGTACCTGGCATCCTTGCCTAACCTTTTTTAGGGTTCCATTTGACTGTCTATACAGCCTTATTCCGGCTTTTTAGCCCATAACATACATAAATAGATATACATACAGGTTTATCAGTAGTGTGTTAGAGATCTACACATCTGGTTACCAATAAAACGATGCTTTCTATGTCGACGCTATCCTTAGTCGACACTACTGCTATCTGCCTAAGGTGTTGTTCAGAAGCCGGTCCACAACCAATTGGCCAATCTTGAACAGCAGATACTGCTTGTTTCTTAAACTTAGGGATTTTTTCCTTTGCCTGATCCATATTTAATTCCATCAAATCCTTATCAGAGCTACTATAACAATATTTAATCATTAATCCTCCTTATAGAGTTAAAATCATATATATATTGAACGAATTTAATAAAAATCTAGGGATAATCTTCTTACCTTAAAATCCCGAAATTGGAGACTTATGATTTCCAGCTTTTAGATCTAGTCGACTAAGCTTCCTTCAAATCCCGAATTGCCGCCCATCATAAAACCATTAACTATTAGCTTTCGGCTTTTGCCTTTCTAAAATAGATTATGAGAACTAATCAAAAATCGACTCTTACCTTAGCTTAGGAGATTCGGCTAGCACTAGGGAGAGGATTCAGCAATGCCAATGGAAGATTTAATGTCGGAAGTATAGAATAATTCCTCAAATAGGATGAATAAAAGAAAAAGCGATGGATGCTTTGGCTTTTTAGAGAAATCGGCACAAGGGAAAAGAAAGTGGGGAGAAGTTTCGGCTTTTGAAGTAATTGAAGAAAGAAATTTGGAGAGGGAGAGGCTAGGGAATGTCGGCACTAAGGGAGAGGATTTTAGGGTTTTCAATGTCAGAAACAAGGAGCTAGCCCCCCTATTTATAGATTTTTGACACCTACTGCTAAATATCAAAAACGCCCTTAAAATTTAAGCTAGAAGAGAGGAGAATTTCGGCACCCTCTGTGCCATGCAGTAGCCGAATTTTACACTCCTCTAGGTGGTGGATTTTCAGCCAACACTTCCTTTGAAGATAAGCTCCTAACTTTTCTCCTTTTTATCTATGATATTATCACTTAAAAATCCACATAATTTTTCCTATTTTATAGCCTTGTAGCCGTCCACCTCTTACTAACCCTAATGCCAAATTTAACTCACTTAAATTAAAAGATCTGGGCCTCATTAAACTTAAACTTTGGGCCCCTAAATCCCTTGTGTGTGGCGTCACTTCTAATTCCCTTATAGTGCCACTTATTGTTGGGCCACAAGCCCATGTTTGGCATTTTAAACATAATTACCACCTTTTTAATTCCTTAATGCCCAGGCTAATAATTTAATCAAGGCCTTAGCCTAATCCTGAGCCCAATTTGGACCTCTATCACTTAAATTAACCTATTAAAGTTATCCCTACACTAAATGCACATGCCCATAAATTTAGGATGTTACACCCTAGGTCTGGTGGGTCTAAGGTTTTGGTGCATAGTAGTAAAATAATCTGCCTGGTGAAGTGTAATCCGCCCAATTTCTTATTTTGGCATATACATGTGGATGTATAGTAACCGCCACATATGAAGGTAAGGATTTTGTTTCATGCTATTTTACTATATTAAGGAAGTTTGTGTTAAGTGATAAACGATAAGTATGGTATGAGTTAGCGCCAAAGGTGTAATAAGCCTTGTTTATCTAGAGTACTATGCTAGTTAGATTATAAGTAATCTGGTCGGAAATCAACTGGATAGCCTAGCCTGATAATTGTGAATGTAGGTTACTTATTTATGTTTCTCTTGGAAACTGTAGACCATTAATAGGTAAATTCTAAAATGTGTGACAGTTGTTAAGTTCCACTAAGTAAGTGGGTCATATTTATATGTGTGAGAAGGGTTTTGAGAGAAGTTCTTCTTTTTTCTTAAAAATACTATGCTTTGATTCTTTCTTTAAAAAGTATAAATGTATCTATTTCTCACAAAGTTGGAAGCTACGATTCTGGGTTTAACCAGTGGTTATTCCATCTTCAGGTAAGTGTTTCAGCTCTGCATGTTAAGTTTTGAAAGTGTAAGACTGTAAGAGTTGTATGAACAATACAGCTTTACGTACAAGTTTTGCATGAGGTTGTCAGCAATCGAGAAGATAAGTAAAATATATGTATAAGAGTTGTAATAGTAAATTTGTGTTTTTAAGCAGTTGTTGCTGTTGGTTCGAAAGAGATGTTTGAGTCTGGAACTTAGAACTATAGTATTGAGTTAAAGTGAGTCTCTACCCTGACTCTTTTATATGAATTGTTCAAATAAGAAGTATATATATATATACACATATTCATAGATGCGATGATGATGTCTATAGAAAATGGTATGGGAGATGTTCTGTGAATAATGTTTGATAAGCATGCAGGTAAAGCTTTGGTATACGAGGTGTATGATTTTGTAAGAAGGTGATTATCTGGGTCAATAAATATTGAGCTAACGTTCTATTGTGAAGCCTTTGGTAGGGAAATTATATTTCTAACCAGACTGGCATATTATGGATTAAATTTGAGTGTAAGACCATGAGGTAGAGGCCCGTAAAAACTTGGTATGATTTGGAAACATTCATGGTGTAGTCTCCAGTAAAATGAAGACTGGGTTGGCAAAACACGGTACATGAATGTATGTAAGACCATTTGATTAAGACCCATGGTATGATAGGATATGTCTGTATGTATTGTTCATGGTGAAGCCTTCGATAATGTGTAAATCAAAATGGAAAATAATGATACATGAAATTCTGTATAAGTTTATGAAGGAGAGAATTGTGGCATCCTTTGTGAAGTCTGCCAAGACAGTAAACACGAGGTTTCGTATGATGCCTCTATGGCATATTCTGTTTGGCCTTTGTGGCGTGATCTGTCATATATGTCTGGTAAGTTGTGTATATATGTTTTTAAGGTAAATTATGGATAAATTCTATTGATTATGAAATAATGAATGGCTATGATAAGGTATTGGTATGCTTAGAGTTAAGGGTGGAGTAATATCTGTAAAATAAATGATTATGTTTTGAAAAGAACTGTGTATTTGTGTGTTAATAAATGTATCTGTCATGATGGTCGGATAATGTTGGACATGGATATATTCATAGCTATGTTTGACTTAAGAATTTTACAATGTGGGTACGTTTGTGTTATGAAATGGTTGAAATAGATTTTTCTGGAATCTATTTTTTCTGGGTTGTATAATGACTTCGCCTGTAACCATATGAAATCTGATTATTAATTATTTTGGAGTTTGGGGTTTTGGAGTAAAATGGCATGGAAGTCATTTGATTGATCTACATAGTATATTATCAGTATGAGTTATGTGGTATTGGTTCAGGGTGTGATTTGATTAATAGTTTGTTGGTACTCATATATGCATAAGTATTCGCCAGAAGTGCATGAATCCACTCGTGATTAATGTTAGCAAACAATTGTTTTGAAATAAATGCAAGTATTAAGATATGGCCTGTCAGAAATGATTTTTGAAGGTATGTTCTATGAGAAGTACATATGTAACAAAGAGAATTAAGAAATGTCTGAAAGAATCTTCAGTTACTCAGATAAGAAATAATTGGTATGTTAAGAGTATGATAGTTTATGTGTATGTGTTTATGAAAACTGTAGTGGTATCCGCCCAATATAATTGGTTCAAAATTATGGTTGACTTGCTAATGTCCTTCAAAGAATAAGAAGTATCCGCTAAGGTAATGTATAATAATGCTCACTAAGTTCTTTGAACTTAACAAGTTTATTATGGTTTTCGGGTACTTGGGAAATAATTTGCGCCAGGAGGGACGATGCTAGGAGTACGCCAGAGTAGCGGCAAAGTGGGTTATTGTGCATACAATGGAAATTTGGTGTATTTTTGGGATACATCTTAAGTGTCTATAGTTAACAAACTTCTTTATTGTAATTTTTAGTTTCACGTCTAATGTAATAAGTATTTTTAAATACTCCTTCTGTTTCTAGATATTAATTTTTTTCAGTAAAAATGATAAATAGAATATTTAGAGAAATGAAAAATTGTAATATATTTTTGTTAAATTGTTAAGTATTGTGTGTTAACACTTGAAATCCGGACCCGACGAATCGGGTCGGGTTAAGGGCATTACACCATAAGATAGATAGAGTACGAGTTACTTTGACTACATGTCGATGAGTGCTGGGCACAACTTTTACTTTGGAATTTTTCGATGAGGCACTAGGTACCAAATTGGTGTGTTGGTTGGATCTGTATATCCGTTAAAGTCCGAGTCAAGTTAATAGGGATATAAAATATCAATTGGATAAATGATATTCGAATTGCGTTGATATTATGATTTGATGATATAAATGAATATTGTGATATACAAATATCGTTAGCATGTGAAAGATCATTCAAATGTATTATATAAGCTCGGAGGGCTGATATGAAAATGTGGAGAACCAATGAATTTGATTCTGAATTTGAATAATGAAACGAAATAGTGATTGAAATTAAATTGAAATTGGATGTATCATTGAAGAATAGATGGAAAATGATATTGAATTAAATAAATGTTGATTTATTACGTGAATGACATTGAAATGTTGAATATAAGTGATTTGGAATGTTATATGCTTGAATTACTCACCTGGTTGATATGCGGTTGCCATGTTTAGACAAACTTGTCAAGCTAGTAGCTTATTGTAGTAAATTGTAAATTGAGGTAAGTTGTTATTTAATTCCTATGAACTTACTAAGCATTCGATATGCTTACCCAGTTATTTCTCCTTTCCCTTTGTATATGACCTTGTAGAACATGTTAAGCGGATTATACGAAGCTCACACCATCCTGCTATTGAATCGATAGCTTTTCGATAGTTTTAAGTTCATAGTTGTGGCATGTATGTAGGTGTCTTGATGTATATAATCCTTTGTGATGTGTCTATGGCAATGAAATTGATATACACATATATGTGATCTAATGGTTAATTTTGCATATGGTTTAAAGATGCATGAATTGACTATTGTGATGCCTAGATGAATGGGTATCTTGGTTAGTATGTTTAAGGTAAGTATCGCATCTAAATGGTTATGTTTCAACTTAAGTTAGCATAGTAAAGGCATTGTCATGTGGATAGTTGGATTTGTAAGCAATGATAAAGGGTATGTTTGGTTGATAAGGTTGAAATATATGTAATGAACAATTAATGGTATAATATGTTATAATTTTGTGCTATAAGGTGATATGTCATAAGTATAAATTAAATTTTGGAATGGTTATATTTGTTGGATAAATAGGTACTATAATTAATGTGAGAATGTTTATATATGTTTGGGTACATGTTTGAGATGTTTTTGTGCATGAGAGCTTGTACAAATGTTCACCAATTAGTAAATTGAATGTTGGCTATAAGATAGATCTCGAATGTCCTAATTTGTACCAAAAATAGAGTTCACGTCAAGACGTCGGGCAATGGTCGTTGTGACGAGCTTTGGACTTCAAGCCACGACATAACGAGGTACCCTGCCATCTCAACAGGCCAAGTTAGTATGTCACATCGCGATGTTGACTCAAAGTTTTAAAACCTTACAATTTAGTCCTATTTCGTGCTCGCGTTAACAAATGAACTTTTGTAAGCTCGATTATATATCATATTATAAATGTGTTTATGACATGTTTGTATGCTGAATGATCATTTTACTGTATAATTGAGTGTAGTTGCTCCGATAATGAATGTGGTATCCTGTTGCTCAAACCTGACAATCGGGTCGGCTAAGGGGTGTTACAAGATCAATTGACCGCCATTCAACATCAACTCATAGGAATTTAACTCTTTCATGAGTTGTGTAAGTAGAAATTTTTTTCTCAAGGTTATAAGTAGCCCTAAAGCTGCAAGTCCTTAGACAAGCTTTTGAACATCATCTCTATTTGCGTGTTCTGGTCCATATTAGCATCATTATCCGCTACGTCGACAAAGTAACCCGTAAGAGTAATCATATGGTCTTTGCCCAAGTTCTGGGTTTTTACTTAGCATTCATCAAACTAGTTATAGCCAACTATAGACCCAAGTCTTTTTAAACTAAATTCCTCAAGGGATATAAAAAAATAAAATAAATTGGCATCCTCAAACTTTGATTTCACTTTGGTATAGCTCAATTCCTTGATAGATACAACAAAACCAAATCAATTGACTTCCTTATACTTTGATCCCCCTTTAATTATGAGATTTCAATCCCTCAAGGGATATAACAAAGTCAAATAAATTGACTTCCTCAGACTTTGCCCCCATTTAATCGGTAGAGCTCAATTCCTGAAAAGGTGCATTTTTACTCTTTTAAGGCATGTATCATCACTCCCTTAGAGGATCTGTAACATCCTGAAATTCGGGATTTTATGTTTTGCATTATACCATGCGATAGGTTAGTTAAAAGTGTTAGTTGTGTATGTTTAGAGGTCCTAAGAAGGCTTGGGGTTGAGTTGGGCCTTAGTAAAATTTTTTGTGTTTAAGCACTTAAAGGGGAGAAGGTAAGTGGTGTCAAGACTTAAAAGAATAAGTGTGTATTTTGCTAGCACAAGAGGAGCTAGTAGCAAAGTGGTGAGGCGTCACATAAAGAGGCTTAAGGGGTGGAGTTCGAATCCCTCCTATTGCAACTTTTGGGATTTAATTTTTTGTGCTAATCAAGTGATAGATGGTACGTGTTGGCCATGGCTCTAAAGAAGGAAAGGAAGACTTTCAAATGATGGAAAGAACACTAAGGAATAGAGTAAGGAGAAGATCAAGGGGAAAATAAGGAAAGAAGTAAAGGAAAGAGATAAGGGGGGATATGTTGGCCGAATTTTTGGAAGGAGCTTGGGGAAAGAATTTTGGTCAACAAAAATCTTTTGGTGTAATGGGGCATACGGTTTTGGTAGGGGGAATTAGGGAGCCGAATTTCCTATAGCCTTTTTACAAGTTTAGTGCTTGAAAAGCATTTCTCTCTTTTTGAACATTTTGGTGCTTCTTTTCCAACCTTTTCCTTTGTTGCCGAAACACTCAAATCATTTTGTTCATTTTTCCTTTGTTTGCCGAAACACTCAATCCATTTTGTTCATTTTTCCCTTGGTGTTAGCCGAAACTCTCTAACACTTCTTTTTCCATCACTTTTTTTTTCTTTTTCACCATTTCTTCAACCTTTCTCTCTTTCTCTTAAATCGACATTACTTTGTGGCCAAATCTTCTTTGTTACTTTCTCTTCAATAGCCGAATCTTTAACATCTTCTCTCTTCTCCATTCTTGCGTGTTAGACATTTCTTTCTTGGTTGAATCGGCATTCTATTCCTTTCATCTTCTTTTCTCCCTAGCCGAATGTGTGTCCATGAAACACCCCAAACCCAGCCCATAAGCCTCGACCAGATCTGGTATGTTCCTCGAGTAAAGCGATTCAAAACTTGGTTGTTACTTTGGAAAACTTGGATGTTTTTGAATAAAATATGTCTTGTGTTGGGTTCGAGTTGAAAAGTCTAAGTCTTGTTAAAGCTTTAATTTTGTACTTGAAAATCATAAATTAGAAGTATTGCCGAATTTGTGATAAGTTATCAAACCGTTTAGAATTTATTTATTTTTTTTTGAAAACATTACTTAAACTTTGGATTGATAAAAATTGTATCATACTGAAATAAATAACATGCATGCATAAACAGTTTCTACTAGTGGCCTTATTACATCAAAAACAAAACCCAAAATAAATTTAATGTACTTAAAATAAAAAGTCCAAATAAATTAATCTCGTGCTGAGCATGGCCACCACTAAGCTCCTGCCGACCCGGTCCATTACTGAGCGTCACCTGAAAAATATCCCACAAGGGGTGAGTCAAACAGACTCAATGTGTACAACCAACACTAAGTCCCAACGATTCAGGCATAACATATCATACATAAACACATAGCAAATAAATTTAATGATGCAATCCCGAACCCAAGCCTAGATACCACCCGCTACACATCACCCGTACCAACCATCACACCGTGGGGACTACTAAGTCAACCCTCCATCCGCTACACACCATCGAAGGCAGTCGCTGCAGTCGACGTGCTCATCGCCCTTATATGTTATGGCATAGCCACCAGATAATTATTCGTGACATAAGTCACCACATTCAGATTACTTGTGACATAAGTCACCACATTCAGATATCGTGGTAAAGACCACCAGATCACTTCCCCTTAACATATCACCCATATGCCCCATGTCATATAATCATGCAATAACATGCCTTATTCTATATTCACATTCTTATAGTTTCACATAGGTGCCGTAACAGATCATATTCTACTCATAGTGGGAGTAGGTAAACGTACCTGAGTACTTTGTACCATTGCATGGTACTTTAGCCATATTTTCCACATTCTTATTAACACATATAATAAATTAAAGCCATAAGTCTATTAAGATTTAGTGTGGGGTACACACCTGATTTACTTAGCGAGTTTACTGAAATCCCGAAAACCCGATCTAATGCTTTAGATCCTTTAGTTCCTACATTCGGCCAACCTTAAATACTTTAGTAAATGTCATTCGGTTATAAAACCAAATCCTGAAGGATTAACGCAACCAACTTCTTACCTTGCCGCCGATTTGGATACTAACCAAATCCCAAAATTTCGTGATATTTCCCCCTTAGCAATCGGCCAAACATTAGATCACCTAAATGATTAGTTTCGCCTTTTTAAACAAATAAGAAATAGATCTAAATCACTAGATATGGCCTTGGCCGAAGGTGTGTGCACTTACCTTGCGATTTAAATCCCGAAAGTGGTCTCTTGGTTATGAAGATGCCGAGAAACCTATAGATATAGGTTAGATTCGGTTCTAATCACTTAAACATAATAAAATGGCCTATGGCCGAATATCATCCAAAGCTTACCTTGAATCTTTAAAATCCCGAAGACCTCACCTAGAAGTCGGCTATGCTAGCAATCCCGAAAGATCCTTCCAAATTTCGGCAACAAGAATATTAATGGGATTAGTCCTTAACTTTTGGCTAGAAGAAAAAGATTGAAGATCGAATAACAATTGATCTTACCCTTAATGCTGTAGCCAACTACTCCCTAGCTTGAATCCACAGAGAGATTCGACTATGGCTAGCAAGAACTTGTTTTCGGCTTTTGGAAGATTATGAAAAGAAGAAGAGAGAAAAGAGTGTAGAGGGATTCGGCCAAAGTGAGAGGAGAGAATGAGAGGATGGTATTCGGCTATGCTAATGAGTAGTAAAAAGAAAGAAGAGAAAAAGAACACAAGTTGCTTCTCTCTTTGGGAATTTCGGCACAAATGAAATAAGGATGAGAAAAGGAGCAATTTCGGCACACCTATCTTACTAATACCAAACTGAAAATGCCATTAAAGCAATCCCTTGGCCGGCTAACTCTTACCCCTATCTAATCCCTTATTTTTCTCTTTATCACTTCACTTAAAATTAATAAAAATAAGCCATCATTTATCTCTTATCTTACCCATACAAAGTAAATTAATAAAATCTACAATTCCCTTCTATCTTAGCCGAATATTAAAAAGAAATTATCCACATCTAAAACTCATCCCCCTTGGTGTCCCTATGCCGTCCACCTCTATCCATCCTTGCAGCAAAATAAAACTTTTATTTGCTTCCCTTGTGGCTCGAACCTGAGCCCTTCCTCATAGCCCATGGCGTCACCTACCAAGGCCCTAAGTGGCGCCTCCAAGCCACTGTACCAAGTCCATTTTTGTGTTTCCCTTACAAATTTTCTTAAGACCACATTGCTTAACTTCCTCTTTGAGATTTAAAAATCTAATAATTTCTAAGGCATTTGTCTACACACTAAGGTTCACAGAATTCATAGAACACATTCATAGCACACATAGGCATACTATTTCGTAAAATTAAGCAATAATGCATAAGCCAAAAATCCGGGATATTACAGTTCTACCCCCTTAAAATAATTTCGTCCTCGAAATTACCTGGCTGGAATAAGTGAGGGTATTGCTGTCGCATTGCTTCTTCCGGCTCCCAAGAAGCTTCTTCCGATCCATGATTACGCCATAACACTTTGACTAGAGGAACTGACTTCCTCCGTAACACTTTCACATCTCGTTCCAAAATCTGAATCGGCTCTTCCTCGTATGACAAATCTGGCCTTAGCTCCACCTCTTCAACTGGTACTATGTGAGATGGATCCGATCGATAACGACGTAGCATGGAAACATGGAATACGTCGTGCATCTGCTTCAATTCTGAAGGCAACTCTAACTGGTATGCCACTGGTCCAACTCGTTTCAATGCCCGATAAGGTCCTATAAACCTTGGACTTAACTTCCCTTTACGACCAAATCTCATTACCTTCTTCCAAGGCGAAACTTTAAGAAACACTTGATCTCCCACATCAAATTCTATTTCCTTTCGCTTGAGATCCGCGTACGACTTCTGTCTATCAGATGCTTCCTTTAACCGAGCCCGAATTACACTAACCTTCTCTTCAGATTCCGCCAGTAACTCTGGACCCAAAACTCGACGTTCCCCTAATTCTGTCCAACACGTAGGAGTGCGACACTTCCGGCCATACAACGCTTCATACGGTGCCATCCGAATACTGGCCTGATAGCTGTTGTTGTAAGCAAATTCCGCTAAAGGAAAATATTCTTCCCAACTTCCTCTGAAGTCTATCACACAACCTCTCAGCATATCCTCTAACACTTGGATTACTCGTTCAGATTGCCTGTCTGACTGTGGATGAAAAGCCGTAGTGAAATCCAATCTGGTGCCTAAAGCTTGATGTAGCGCTTTCCAAAACCGAGAAGTAAACCTTGGGTCCCTATCCGAAATGATCGATACTGGCACTCCAAGCAATCTCACAATCTCCGCTACATACAATTTCGCCAACTTCTGTAGAGAATAGTCGACCCGCACTGGAATGAAATGCGCGGACTTAGTCAACCGATCCACTATCACCCATACCGAGTCCTTCTTAGTAGGCGTAAGGGGAAGCCCACTAACGAAGTCCATGGTGATTCTCTCCCACTTCCACTGCGGAATCCTGATTGGTTGAAGCAATCCTGATGGAACTTGGTGTTCAGCCTTGACTTGTTGACACGTTAAGCACTTCCCTATGAATTCGGTAACTTCCTTCTTAAGACCAGGCCACCAAAACTGTTCCCTTAGATCTCAATATAACTTGCTTCCTCTAGGATGCATAGCGTAAGGGCTACTATGCGATTCCTGAAGAATCCTCTGCCTTAACTCCTCATTCTTAGGCATACAGACCTTACCCTTGAAGCACAATACTCCCTCGTCATTAATACCATAATCTTCCAACTTCTCATTCTGTACTTGCTGTAGCTTAGCACTTAACTCATCATTAACCAACTGTCCCTCTTTCACTTCATTCAACCACGTCGGCTTAACTTGCAGCTCTGCGAGCAGACTTCCATCATCATACAAGCTCAGATGTGCAAACATCGCCCTCAGATCTGACACAACCTTTCGACTTAGGGCATCCACCACTACATTCGCCCTGACCGGATGATACTCTATCGAACAGTCATAGTCCTTCAGTAACTCCACCCACCTTCGCTGCCTTAGGTTCAACTCCTTTTGAGTCAACAGATACTTAAGACTCTTATGGTCTGTGTAGATCACTGACTTTTCTCCATAAAGATAGTGCCTCCACACCTTAAGAGCAAAGACCACTGCCGCCAATTCCAAATCATGAGTCGGGTAGTTAACCTCGTGTGGCCTTAATTGTCGAGACGCATAAGCGACTACTTTCCTATCTTGCATCAATACATATCCCAATCCTGTATGGGAAGCGTCACAATACACCACAAAATCCTTTCCTGCCTCCGGCTGAATCAAGACCGGAGCTTCAGTTAAAACCCTCTTAAGCTTCTCAAAGCTCTCCTGTTGCTTATCCGTCCACACGAAAGGTACTTCCTTCCTCAACAACTTTGTCAAAGGTGCGGCTATAGATGAGAACCCTTCCACAAACCTTCTGTAGTAGCCTGCCAATCCCAAGAAACTATGAACCTCAGCCACCGACTTAGGTGGTTTCCAATCTAGCACCGCCTCAATCTTCCTAGGATCCACCCTTATCCCTTCTGCAGACACCACATGTCCTAAGAACGCGACTTCCTTAAGCCAAAATTCACACTTGCTGAATTTGGCATAGAGCTTCTTCTCCCTTAAGACTTGCAACACAATCCGGAGATGCTCATCATGTTCCTCCTCAGACTTAGAATACACCAGAATGTCGTCGATGAACACTATGACGAACCTATCCAAGTATGGTTGAAAAACCCGGTTCATTATATCCATGAACGCGGCTGGGGCGTTCGTCAACCCAAACGGCATTACTACGAACTCAAAATGCCCATATCTTATCCGAAAAGCCGTCTTATGGATATCCACCTCCTTCACCTTAAGCTGATGATATCCAGACCTTAGATCTATCTTCGAGAAAACTGCTGCCCCCTTCAGCTGATCGAACAAGTCGTCAATCTTCGGCAAAGGGTACTTGTTCTTGATGGTCAGCTTATTCAACTGGCGATAATCTATGCACATACGCATAGTTCAGTCCTTCTTCTTCACAAACAAGACCGGTGCTCCCCATGGAGACACACTGGGTCGAATAAACTCACGATCAAGCAACTCTTGGATTTGAGCCTTGAGCTCAACCAACTCCTTTGGTGCCATTCTGTACGGAGCGATTGACACAGGAGCTGTACCAGGTAGTAAATCAATTCCAAACTCCACCTCCCTATCCGAGGGTATTCTCGGTAATTCCTCCGGAAAGACATCCACAAAATCCCTTACAGTTCGAACTCCACTAACACCTTCTTCCTTTGCATCCAACGCACTAACGAAAGCCAAGAATGCCTTGCATCCTTTCCAAACCATCTTATCAACCTTTAATGCTGAAACTACGTTAGACAGGTAGTTTCTTCTTTCTCCTATCATAACTACTTCCTCATCCTCTGGGGTCCTTAACTCCATTCGCTTAGCTGCACAATCCAAAATAGCTCGATGTTCTACCAGCCAATCCATGCCAAGTATGAGGTCAAATTCTCCAAAAGGTAGTTCCATTAAGTCGGCAGGGAATACTGCTCCTTGAATCTCTAAAGGTACTTTCCGAAACATCTTATTCACTACTACATTTTGACCTAACGGGCTTACTACAGTCATCTCCCTATCAGATAATTCAGAGGCTATGTCTAGAGTTTCAACTACTCTACATGCAACATAAGAATGGGTTGAGCCCACATCAATCAAAGCAAAGTAAGGCTTGCCAAATATAAGGAACGTACCGGTTATGACGTCCGGTGCGTCTCCATCTTCCCTACGGCAAACTGCATATACTAAGCCCGGCTGTCTTGCTTCTGTATTACCAACACCTCTGCCAGGTGTTCCACGTCCCCTTCCAGTACCGTTACCTTTGCCATTTGGTCCACGACCTCGCTGAGGCTGCTGTCCACCTCTACCAGCCTGATTATAACCCTGACCCGCTGGTCGATTCCCATCCGGTTTCATAGGACAGTCCTTAATCATATGGTCCTTGGACCCACACTTGAAACATCCTCCTGTCTTCTTCCAACACTCTCTCAGGTGCTTCTTTCCACACTGGTCACAGGTACGATACTGCCCTCCTGTAACAGCTTGCTGACCTCGCGGCCCATCAACTCTAGCCTCTTCTGCACATTCCCAGACGACCCTGACAGTCCAAATCCTCTTTTCTGCTTATTCCGGTCCGTGTTCTGCCTCACAGAGTCCTTAATTCCTTCGGCTACCTTAGCCTTCTCAACCAACATAGCAAATTCCCGCTCTTGCTGCTGAGCTATCAACAACCTCAGGTCATCTCTCTATCCGTCCTCAAACCGGACACATCGCTCATGCTCCGTAGCCACTATTCCTTGAACATACCGGCTCAACCTTAAGAATTCAGCCTCGTACTCTGCCACAGACTTGTTCCCTTGAACCAGCCCCAGAAATGCCTTCCTTTGCGCATCAATGTAATGAGTACCAACATACTTCTTCTGGTATGCCGTCTTAACATACTCCCAAGTGAGTTCCTCAGCCATAGCACCATCCTGAATTGTGAGCCACCACTGATATGACTCATCGCGAAGAAGCGACACCATTCCATTCACTTTCTCTGCAGTTGTCAAATCCAATTCATCCATAATTCGCTCGGTCGCCTCCAACCAATACTCAGCAGTACTGGGTGCCACACCAGATACGCCACGGAACACCTCAGCTCCATTGGCTCGAAGTCGCTCGGGTACAGATTTTCGAGCTCCCATATTTCCACCTGCTCCCGCCACCATCTCAAGAACTCGCAGCACAGCCTGCGATACAGCATCATCCCCCGTCTGATCTTGCTCCTCAATACCAACAGCTGGTGGTGGTGGTGGCGGTGGTACCTCATTCTCAGACCCTTGACCCGATCTAACGGGTTCCGATACGGTCATTCTGCCTCTACCACGTCCTCGTACATTACGACCACGTCCCCTAGAGCTCATTTCTACGATCGCGCTTTAATCTGATTTAAGAAAGTTTTATGAATTAGTCCTTGTTTCACTGATTATCCGCGAAGAAATCTTATGAAAGAAGTTTAATAGTAGTTCTTTCGATCATTCAGAGTTTCAAGTCTTCTATCCTAATTCAAAGAAACACATCCATTCAGTAGTATCTACCACACACATTCACTATTCAAACATTTTTGTCTTATTCCTATCCCAAGGGTATTTTCGTAATTTGTCCTACAGGGGTATTTTGGTAATTAAATTAGGGTCAATTCAAAAATCACAAAAGTCATTTCGAAATTTTCCAAACTCATGGATATTTTTGAAAAAAAGATTTTCCAAATCAAGGTATTGCAGAAATTTTGGAAATCGGGGTTATTTTGGTAATTTCGTAAACCAGGGGTAATTTGGTAAATTTTCCAAATCAGGGTATCTTGAATTTTCGCAAAATAGGGTTTTTGGATACTTTTGCAAAGTAAGAAAATTTTATTAAAATTGAGGATAGTATGGTAATTTTAGAAACCAAGGGCATTTTAGTAATTTTTACCACTAGGGGTATTTAGGTAATTTCGTAAATCAGAAATATTTCAGAAATATTTTATGTAATTGTTGGGGTAAACTAGTCCTATGGTTCAAGTACTTAATATACTATTCTACGTTCCATTTTTACCCTTCTACAATTCATACTATAATTCACACAATGGATAGGGGTACTTACCTGGTGGACTTCGGGTCGGAGACTTAGGTGCCATGCCAGAAAAACCTTCTTATTTCACAAAAATTTTCACAAAAATTCTTTTGGGCTTAATTTTGAAAACGTTGTGGGCCTAATACCCAAGGCCGAGAGTTTAAAACCTGGCTCTGATACCAAGCTGAAACACCCCAAACCTGGCCCATAAGCCTCGACTAGATCTGGTATATTCCTCGAGTAAAGCGATTCAAAACTTAGTTGTTACTTTGGAAAACTTGGATGTTTTTGAATAAAATTTGTCTTGTGTTGGGTTCGAGTTGAAAAGTCTAAGTCTTGTTAAAGCTTTAATTTCGTACTTGAAAATCATAAATTAGAAGTATTGCCGAATTTGTGATAAGTTATCAAACCGTTTAGAATTTATTTTTTTTTTGAAAACATTACTTAAACTTTGGATTGATAAAAATTGTATCATACTGAAATAAATAACATGCATGCATAAACAGTTTCTACTAGTGGCCTTATTACATCAAAAACAAAACCCAAAATAAATTTAATGTACTTAAAATAAAAGTCCAAATAAATTAATCTCGTGCTGAGCATGGCCACCACTAAGCTCCTGCCGACCCGGTCCATTACTGAGCGTCACCTGAAAAATATCCCACAAGGGGTGAGTCAAACAGACTCAATGTGTACAACCAACACTAAGTCCCAACGATTCAGGCATAACATATCATACATAAACACATAGCAAATAAATTTAATGATGCAATCCCGAACCCAAGCCTAGATACCACCCGCTACACATCACCCGTACCAACCATCACACCGTGGGGACTACTAAGTCGACCCTCCATCCGCTACACACCATCGAAGGCAGTCGCTGCAGTCGACGTGCTCATCGCCCTTATATGTTGTGGCATAGCCACCAGATAATTATTCGTGACATAAGTCACCACATTCAGATTACTTGTGACATAAGTCACCACATTCAGATTACTTGTGACATAAGTCACCACATTCAGATATCGTGGTAAAGACCACCAGATCACTTCCCCTTAACATATCACCCATATGCCCCATGTCGTATAATCATGCAATAACATGCCTTATTCTATATTCATATTCTTATAGTTTCACATAGGTGCCGTAACAGATCATATTCTACTCATAGTGGGAGTAGGTAAACGTACCTGAGTACTTTGTACCATTGCATGGTACTTTAGCCATATTTTCCACATTCTTATTAACACATATAATAAATTAAAGCCATAAGTTTATTAAGATTTAGTGTGGGGTACACACCTGATTTACTTAGCGAGTTTACTGAAATACCAAAAACCCGATCTAATGCTTTAGATCCTTTAGTTCCTACATTCGACCAACCTTAAATACTTTAGTAAATGTCATTCGGTTATAAAACCAAATCCTGAAGGATTAACGCAACCAACTTCTTACCTTGCCGCCGATTTGGATTCTAACCATGTAACATCCCCAAACCCGGCCCATTCACTACGACCGAATCTGGTTATGTTATGGGAAAAACTTATTGAAGAAAACAGGTTGCCATTTAACTTTTTGTCTAAACTCCTTTAGAGTAGTTTTACTTGCAGAAATCTTGGGCATGTTTGTTTGCAAACCGTTAGGTTACTTTGAAATCTCGGGGTTTCGTCTTTAAAACTCTTAGTTGTCAATTTCCTTAGGTTGGAAAACGTTTAAAACATCAGACTCAAGTGATTTAAGCTTAGTTCATAAAAGTAACATTATTCCCAAATCTCTTTAAACATATATTACCAAAAGAAAACCAAATAACTTAAGAGGCTCTTATTACAACATAATGATTCCAAGTACTTGGTAATAAAGTGCATAAAGAAAATATTAAAACGTCCTTTGCATGGGCCACCTTGTATCCACTCCAACCCGGTCCGATCATCCTTTCACCTGCGATGTTGGATAAGAGATTGGGTGAGTCACAATGACTCAGTGTGTAAGTTAACCACTGAAATCCACCCACATGCTAGCCATATAATATCCCAATTATCAAATGCAACAAGTAATATATATTCATTCTAACAATTACCACAATCTGGGCTTGACCCACATTCAAATCATACTCAAATTCTGGGCTAGGCCCACTCCTCAATAAACCACATATCAACTGGGCCTGGCCCATTTCCACGTATGTTCCCAAAACATACCTATCCACATGTCATATTGGGCTTGGCCCATTTCCATATTATTTCATAAACAAAATAATGCAACATGAAACCCAACCCAAACCTAGGGTCCATCCGCTACACACCCCCTTATCCAGCCTACCACACACCAGGGGACTATCGAGTCACCCTCTCCTTTTCCCTCCAAAAAGGCAACCAATGCCATCCACGATGTAGCGTATAGCTAACATCAAACCACGATGGAGCACACAGCAATCCATCAAGCCACGATATGGCATAGAGCCGGTATCAATCAAGGTAACCACGCGAACTAAATCGCAAAGATCCACAACGCGACCTCAGTCAGCGCCAATCCACGATGTAGCACAAAGCTGACACCAATCCACGTACTCGAAGTACACCCGTACCTTCTTTTCATAACCCACCCATGCACATGCCACATCAAATATAATCGTGATAATGCATGCACATGCTTATTAATATCCATAAACATACTCATAAACAAATAATCACATTGCAACAGGTCCGATACTAACCTGATCATCGCTATACCCTTTAGGGGTATATATGGCACACTTATTACTGCACTTGTTAGTAAAACATATAACACATAAAACCCGGAAACAGTGGGTTAGTTACACACCTTATAACCTGAAGTTCTAAACCCTCGATCCCGACGCTATCGACTAGCGAAACTACCGCTATCTGCCTATAGCTATCTCCTGCCGCTGGCCCACACCCCGGTGGCCAATCCCGAACTGCTGAAACCGCTCTTTTCTTGAACTTCGAAATAGGGACCCTCCCTTGCCCACTCTGACTGGTTGTGGCCTCCATAAAAAAACTTAATCAGGTAAACAGGTTAACCCCCAAAACACCACTTAAGCATTTAATCTAAATAAATATCTCTTACCAACTCAACTTGAATCCCGAACGCTACTCTATGCCACTGCAACTGCTGACTAAACGACCTTTGCTAACCACTCCCTATTGCTCCAGCTAGAAACGACCACCACCAAGGAAGTAAGGTTCGGCTCAGGGACTTGTAACCAAAGTGAAGAGAATGTGAGAATGGATGATTCGGCAAGGCTCTTAGATAGTGTTTGGGATATTCAGCAATGGTAGTTTTCTATGGATGGTTACGGTTTAAGCAAGGTTTAAAAAGAAAAAGGTGAGAAGGGAGAGGGATATAGGTTCATAAAAGGTTAAGCCCTCTGCTACTTTCGGCTACAAAGAAATGGCATGAAAAAGGGGTTTGCTTGGACTAACTTTCGGCAATGGACAAGGGAAAATAAATACAAACGAAGGAAAGAACTTTTTGGCAAGGGAGAGAAACAAATGATGAATGAAACAAGCACCTCCCTCCCCCCTATTTATAATATTCGGCCAAGCCCCAAGCTCCCAAAAAAAATCCTAAAATCTCTCCTAAAACACCTCCCTTCCATCCATTTTAAAAGTTTGAATGAGTCAAACTTTTACCTAGCCAAATTTAAAAAAAAATGACCAAGTCTTCTCCACCTTTCAAGCATCCAAAAACCGCCCAGCTTCTATCCTCCTTGACGCAAAAACAAGGCCCCAAATGCTACCCTTACGAATCGAACCTGAGCCCCTTCCCCCTGCATATGGCGTCACTTCTCCATGCTCTAAGTGGCGCCTCCTTGCCACTCTGCCAAGCCACTCTTTATGCCAAAACTCCACCAAAAATTCTCTTAAGACCCCCTCAATCCAAGTTCTCCTTTTTAGCCCCTAAAACTAAAAATTTTCTAAGGCAACCTACCACCACCTAGGGTTCTCAGGACCCCTAAAACTTACCCAACCACACACTGAAGTGTGCCAACACTTGAGCTAAGCACCAAAAATCTAGCCCCTAAAACCAGGGTGTTACAATTCTACCCTCCTTAAAATAATTTCGTCCTCGAAATTACTTGTCTAAACTAACAGTCCAATTCCTCCCGCTACGCTATGGCTGCGCACTCTGATCTTAAAGAGCTAACATACTTCCCAATCATAGTCTCTAAGTTCGCACTCAAAATTCAAAGCAACTCAGAAAAGAGCTATTCCCACAAGCAAGCAAAGCAATTAAAGCATGCACCAAAGCAGAGGAGCTTACCCGATATCACCTCCTTGGTTGATTCTGACTGGAACCATTCCCTCCATGGCTTGAACCATGACCCCTCGTTGATCGAGGACAGTTCTTAACCAGATGTGCCTTAGATCCGCACCGAAAGCATGTTTTACTATTCCCCCAACACTTTCCTGTGTGAGGTCTTCCACATCGAGCACAGAGACAATTCCAATTCTCAGCAACTGGCACGGGTGTATGTACCGTATTCCCAACTCTCGGTCTTTTCTGAGCATCTCCAAACGATGCTGACCATCCAACACTTCTCTTATTCTCGTTCCA
The DNA here is from genome assembly GCA_005393395.2 of Gossypium australe. NCBI lineage: Eukaryota > Viridiplantae > Streptophyta > Magnoliopsida > Malvales > Malvaceae > Gossypium > Gossypium australe. Next base: position 42,327,127 of record CM016625.1, on the reverse strand, counting down.
TTTTTTCCTCGATTTTCCCTTACCGTCCTCTTAACTTCTTCGGCTATACGAGCTTTCTCCACTAGCACCGCGAAGTCTCTTTCCCTCTGCGGAGCGATCAGCACTCGAAGTTCATCTCGCAATCCGTCTTCAAACCGGACGCACCTCTCATAGTCAGTGGCCACAATTCCCCTAGCATACTGACTTAGCCGTACAAATTCTGCTTCGTATTCCGCTATCGACTTATTTCCTTGCACCAGATTTAGAAACGCCTTCCTTTGCGCATCTAAGTAGCTTGCTCCAACGTATTTTCCTGCAAACTTTTCCTTAAAGTAATCCTAATCCAATCGATCTGCCGGTACACCTTGTTTGACAGTGAGCCACCATCGATAAGCCTCGTCCCGAAGTAGCGAAACAACACCTTTCAACTTTTCCTCTGGGGCACAATCCAAGTCGTCCATAATTCTCTCGACTCCTTCTAGCCAATACTCCGCTATGTTCGGAGCCGTTCCCGACACTCCTCTAAAAACTTCAGCCCCGTTCGACCTAAGTCTCTCGGACACTGACTTCCGAGCTCCATTTCCCCTACTAGCTCTTGCCACTTGCTGAAGCACGCGTAACATAGCCTGCGACACTGCGTCCTCTTCACTTATCGGATCTTGTTCCTCTACATCCACTGCTGGCGGCACTTCGCTTTCTGACCCATAGCCAGACCCTACTGATTCCGAAGCTGTCATTCTACCTCTACCGCGTCCCCTAGAACTCATCTCTAGCGCTTCGATTTAATCTGTTTAGAAAGTTTTATGGATTAGAAATTATTGTTTCACTGTTTTATCCACGAGCAATTTTATGCAATGAAGGTTCCGAGAGTAGTTCTTTCGAGCAATCAAGTTTCTTTTTCCTACCCAGGGGTAATTTCGTCATTTTTGCTAAAGAGGTATTTCGGTAATAACTCAGGGTCAATTTTGAAAATAGTTTTTCCAACTTAGAGTTTTTTCAAAATTTGCAAATCTCAGGAGTCATCTTGAAAATTTTGTTTCTCAAACAAAGTGTGTTGCAAAAATTTCAGAAAGTAGGGTCATTTTCGTAATTTTGGAAATCATGGGCATTTTCGTAAATTCTCAAAATCGAGATATCACAACTTTTTACAAAATAGAATTTTCTGATATTTAGTAAAGTAGGAATATTTCAGTAGAAGTTGAGAGAAATTTGAAAATTTAGAAACCAAGGGCATTTCGGTAATTTTGTCAACCAAGGGTATTTTCGTAAATTTCCACAAATCAGAGTATCCTAATATTTTGAAAACTCGGATTTTAGTATTTTGCAAGGTAAAGAGCATTTTATCAAAATTTGAGGGTAGTACAGTAATTTTGCAATACAGGGGCATTTTGGTAATTTTGCCACTAAGGGCATTTTGGTAATTTTGTAAATCGAAAGAAAAACGTCCTTCAAAATCAGATTTAAGGTTTCACAAACCAGAGGGATAAATTTGAATATTTAAAAACAGGGAATTTAGAAAACAGCAAGGCTAATTCCCTTTCGGGTTTTAATAACCGGTTTAGCCTATGAACAAGTCCTCTTGGTTAAGGTGAACCGTAGCTACGCACCAGGTAGGATTCGAGTAAAGAGGAGGTGAGTCGCTAGGACTGCTTAAATACCAAGCTCTTACTGAATGCCACTCCTAGACATGCGTACAGTGGTTACCACACCTTAACTCGGCGACTTACTTCACAGGTTTGTTTAATAACCTTAAGTTTTATGCATATGTTTGAGTAAACTAATCCTAGGGTCCAATAGCCTTAATATTCTAATCTACGAGCCCAATCTAAGCCCATAATAGATCACACCAACAAATCATTTTAAAAGCTAGAAGTACTTACCTGGTAGACTTCGGGTCGGAGGTACAGGTGCCATGCCAGTATAACCTGAAAACTTTTTATAAAAGCCCATTTTTCAAAAAGTCCATTTTGAAAACTGTTTCGGGCCCAAAAAAACCCTCAAAGCCGAGTTTTGAACTTGGCTCTGATACCAAACTGTAACATCCCCAAACCTGGCCCATTCACTACGACCGAATCTGGTTATGTTATGGGAAAAACTTATTGAAGAAAACAGGTTGCCATTTAACTTTTTGTCTAAACTCCTTTAGAGTAGTTTTACTTGCAGAAATCTTGGGCATGTTTGTTTGCAAACCGTTAGGTTACTTTGAAATCTCGGGGTTTCGTCTTTAAAACTCTTAGTTGTCAATTTCCTTAGGTTGGAAAACGTTTAAAACATCAGACTCAAGTGATTTAAGCCTAGTTCATAAAAGTAACATTATTCCCAAATCTCTTTAGACATAAATTACCAAAAGAAAACCAATAACTTAAGAGGCTCTTATTACAACATAATGATTCCAAGTACTTGGTAATAAAGTGCATAAAGAAAATATTAAAACGTCCTTTGCATGGGCCACCTTGTATCCACTCCAACCCGGTCTGATCATCCTTTCACCTGCGATGTTGGATAAGAGATTGGGTGAGTCATAATGACTCAGTGTGTAAGTTAACCACTGAAATCCACCCACATGCTAGCCATATAATATCCCAATTATCAAATGCAACAAGTAATATATATTCATTCTAACAATTACCACAATCTGGGCTTGACCCACATTCAAATCATACTCAAATTCTGGGCTAGGCCCACTCCTCAATAAACCACATATCAACTGGGCCTGGCCCATTTCCACGTATGTTCCCAAAACATACCTATCCACATGTCATATTGGGCTTGGCCCATTTCCATATTATTTCATAAACAAAATAATGCAACATGAAACCCAACCCAAACCTAGGGTCCATCCGCTACACACCCCCTTATCCAGCCTACCACACACCAGGGGACTATCGAGTCACCCTCTCCTTTTCCCTCCAAAAAGGCAACCAATGCCATCCACGATGTAGCGTATAGCTAACATCAAACCACGATGGAGCACACAGCAATCCATCAAGCCACGATATGGCATAGAGCCGGTATCAATCAAGGTAACCACGCGAACTAAATCGCAAAGATCCACAACGCGACCTCAGTCAGCGCCAATCCACGATGTAGCACAAAGCTGACACCAATCCACGTACTCGAAGTACACCCGTACCTTCTTTTCATAACCCACCCATACACATGCCACATCAAATATAATCGTGATAATGCATGCACATGCTTATTAATATCCATAAACATACTCATAAACAAATAATCACATTGCAACAGGTCCGATACTAACCTGATCATCGCTATACCCTTTAGGGGTATATATGGCACACTTATTACTGCACTTGTTAGTAAAACATATAACACATAAAACCCGGAAACAGTGGGTTAGTTACACACCTTATAACCTGAAGTTCTAAACCCTCGATCCCGACGCTATCGACTAGCGAAACTACCGCTATCTGCCTATAGCTATCTCCTGCCGCTGGCCCACACCCCGGTGGCCAATCCCGAACTGCTGAAACCGCTCTTTTCTTGAACTTCGGAATAGGGACCCTCCCTTGCCCACTCTGACTGGTTGTGGCCTCCATAAAAAAACTTAATCAGGTAAACAGGTTAACCCCCAAAACACCATTTAAGCATTTAATCTAAATAAATATCTCTTACCAACTCAACTTGAATCCCGAACGCTACTCTATGCCACTGCAACTGCTGACTAAACGACCTTTGCTAACCACTCCCTATTGCTCCAGCTAGAAACGACCACCACCAAGGAAGTAAGGTTCGGCTCAGGGACTTGTAACCAAAGTGAAGAGAATGTGAGAATGGATGATTCGGCAAGGCTCTTAGATAGTGTTTGGGATATTCAGCAATGGTAGTTTTCTATAGATGGTTACGGTTTAAGCAAGGTTTAAAAAGAAAAAGGTGAGAAGGGAGAGGGATATAGGTTCATAAAAGGTTAAGCCCTCTGCTACTTTCGGCTACAAAGAAATGGCATGAAAAAGGGGTTTGCTTGGACTAACTTTCGGCAATGGACAAGGGAAAATAAATACAAACGAAGGAAAGAACTTTTTGGCAAGGGAGAGAAACAAATGATGAATGAAACAAGCACCTCCCTCCCCCTATTTATAATATTCGGCCAAGCCCCAAGCTCCCAAAAAAAATCCTAAAATCTCTCCTAAAACACCTCACTTCCATCCATTTTAAAAGTTTGAATGAGTCAAACTTTTACCTAGCCAAATTTAAAAAAAAATGACCAAGTCTTCTCCACCTTTCAAGCATCCAAAAACCGCCCAGCTTCTATCCTCCTTGACGCAAAAACAAGGCCCCAAATGCTACCCTTGCGAATCGAACCTGAGCCCCTTCCCCTTGCAAATGGCGTCACTTCTCCATGCTCTAAGTGGCGCCTCCTTGCCACTCTGCCAAGCCACTCTTTATGCCAAAACTCCAACAAAAATTCTCTTAAGACCCCCTCAATCCAAGTTCTCCTTTTTAGCCCCTAAAACTAAAAATTTTCTAAGGCAACCTACCACCACCTAGGGTTCTCAGGACCCCTAAAACTTACCCAACCACACACTGAAGTGTGCCAACACTTGAGCTAAGCACCAAAAATCTAGCCCCTAAAACCAGGGTGTTACAAACCAAATCCTGAAGTTTCGTGATATTTCCCCCCTACAATCGGCCAAACACTAGATCACCTAAATGATTAGTTTCGACTTTTTAAACAAATAAGAAATAGATCTAAATCACTAGATATGGCCTTGGCCGAAGGTGTGTGCACTTACCTTGCGATTTAAATCCCGAAAGTGGTCTCTTGGTTATGAAGATGCCGAGAAACCTATAGATATAGGTTAGATTCGGTTCTAATCACTTAAACATAATAAAATGGCCTATGGCCGAATATCATCCAAAGCTTACCTTGAATCTTTAAAATCCCGAAGACCTCACCTAGAAGTCGGCTATGCTAGCAATCCCGAAAGATCCTTCCAAATTTCGGCAACAAGAATATTAATGGGATTAGTCCTTAACTTTCGGCTAGAAGAAAAAGATTGAAGATCGAATAATAATTGATCTTACCCTTAATGCTGTAGTCGACTACTCCCTAGCTTGAATCCACAGAGAGATTCGGCTATGGCTAGCAAGAATTTGTTTTCGGCTTTTGGAAGATTATGAAAAGAAGAAGAGAGAAAAGAGTGTAGAGGGATTCGGCCAAAGTGAGAGGAGAGAATGAGAGGATGGTATTCGGCTTTGCCAATGAGTAGCAAAAAGAAAGAAGAGAAAAAGAACACAAGTTGCTTCTCTCTTTGGGAATTTCGGCACAAATGAAACAAGGATGAGAAAAGGAGCAATTTCGGCACACCTATCTTACTAACACCAAACCGAAAATGCCATTAAAGCAATCCCTTGGCCGGCCAACTCTTACCCCTATCTAATCCCTTATTTTTCTTTTTATCACTTCACTTAAAATTAATAAAAATAAGCCATCATTTATCTCTTATCTTACCCATACAAAATAAATTAATAAAATCTACAATTCCCTTCTATCTTAGCCGGATATTAAAAAGAAATTATCCACATCTAAAACTCATCCCCCCTTGGTGTCCCTATGCCGTCCACCTCTGTCCATCCTTGCAGCAAAATAAAACTTTTATTTGCTTCCCTTGTGGCTCAAACCTGAGCCCTTCCTCATAGCCCATGGCGTCACCTACCAAGGCCCTAAGTGGCGCCTCCAAGCCACTGTACAAAGTCCATTTTTGTGTCATGTTTCCCTTACAAATTTTCTTAAGACCACATTGCTTAGCTTCCTCTTTGAGATTTAAAAATCTAATAATTTCTAAGGCATTTTTCTACGCACTAAGGTTCACAGAATTCATAGAACACATTCACAGCACACATAGGCATACTATTTCGTAAAATTAAGCAATAATGCATAAGCCATAAATCCAGGATATTACAGTCCATCATCATTCGGTTGTTTCACTTTGTTTCTAAATCGAAAAATCATTTCCTTCTACTCCCTCATATCTTGATCATCTTCTTGTTGTAGTGTTCTAGTAGGTTGGCCGAATACCAACATCCTTGCCGACTCATCTTTAGCCTTAAGGTGAATCGGTGGGAGTCGGGTTCATCATCAATAAGGTAAAGAGTTTCTTCATGGTTCATTTAGATCTCTCATTGCTCAGTTATTTTGCTAAACGGATCGATAGATTTGACTAATCGATTATTTTAGGGAGTAAATCACTCGTTCTTCTCTACTCGTTGACCCTTCGGAAGTAGTGGTAAGCCAAAATCCTCTCCCTAAACAACTACTTTCTCTCATCATAGTATTTTTCTAACCGAGACTCTTCCAATGGAGGCAAGTGGTAGCAATATTAAAGGAAAATCGATAGGAGGGCAAAAAGGGAGCGGATTTGCAATCTCTACTCCCAAGTTCAAGTGTAGGGCGGTATCGGCCATTCGGGATTTTCCATCGGGTTGTGGAAGGGAGCCAACATCCGGTGAGAATAGACAAATCGTGGTCGTTCACGGAAGTGAGGGTAAGTGTGATAAACCGAGTGATTAGATATGGATTAAGAAACTCTTTTTGTTAGTTAATCGAGTGTTATGGTGATTTAGGTGCCGATGATCAAGAAGGTCTAGTTCTTACCGTACTCAGGTGTGTAATCTCACACCGAAAACCCGTAGATTCGTGATTCACTATCATGTTGGAAAATAGATCGTTGTTGCTTACAAATCTAATAACTGTTATATGGCATGAATCGAGTAACTTGCTTAAACAACATTAGTTCTAAAGATCTGTCAAAATCGGTATTAATTTGCTAAATTACAAAAATGCCCTTATGGGCAAATTACTAAAAAGCTTTAATGGGTCGTTTTACAAAAATGCCCCTATGGGCCGATTTACCAAAACGCCCTAATGGGCCGATTTGCTAGAATGCCCTTATGGGCCGAATTACCAACGTGCTTTAATGGGCCGATTCACCGAAAATTTTCACTAGATTAATGGTTGTTATATATGTAGATATATTTTTATTATGTTGCATCTGTACATATTGCATGGGTTAGGAAAAACTGTATGGAGAGCAGTGTAGCCTGGTGGCATTGCCACAATTCGTTTATTATTGTGCTTAATTATGATTTCGGTGGCTTGACCACAAAAATATGTTATACAAAAAGCAGCTCGACTGCAAATTGGTGTGAGCGGCAGGGTGGGTTGACTTGATCCCCACAGGTGTGATTGGCTGGTCGGGGGTGTGATGGATAGATGAGTTGGGTTACATTCATTTCATTTAATAATTACTATGTAAACGGGCTTAGGCCCAAGATTATGCTATGCGGGTTTAGGCTCAGTGCATGACGGTAAGGGGATTATACACTGAGTTCTTGTAACTCACCCCCTTTCTTTTTCTAAATCCTTGCAGGTGATGCTCAGTGACGAGGACTTGGGGCCATGGATGGCTCGGTGGAGGCCATACTTTTGGAATGATATTTTCAAACTTTAGTAAATTTCTTTTCCGCTTTATTTCGTTACTTTTACTAATTTGGGTTTAAAGTTGTAATAAGGCCTCTGGGATTTTTAATTTGCTTTATGTTTTGACATACTTATTATCTTTCTTGAATTTTTTTAAACGGGGATTTTCTGAGATCATAAACAACGGTTTTTGCTTAAAATTTATCAACAAACAGATTTCATAACCAATATGTACAAATAATTTAACTTGGATTTTCTTTCAAATTATCAACAATATTTTCAAAAGTCACGGTTTTAAAGTGCACTAGTTCAAATTTCAATTCACCAATCAACCTCTTGAAATTTGTAGCATTTTATCAAATATCTATAAACTAAATCTGTTTTCTTAACGATAACCAAATAACGTCAATTATTAGTAAAATCACAAGTACTTTCTTCATGTAACACACCAGATTCGGTCATACCGCATGGGCCCAGTTTGGGGTGTTACATTTTATGGTATCAGAGCCCGGTTGCAAAACTCGGCTGTGGTTTGGGTTCAAAAATGTTTTCTAAAACTGCTTGAAATTTGATTTATAAATACATGTTTTAGAGGAAGTGTGGCACCACAGGTATCCGGGACCAAGTCAGTAAGTTTTTGTTTTCATTTTATGATTATTGTGGTATGACTGTAGTAAGAAAACTCTACAAAATAGAAATACTCTAGAACTTTTAGCTTTAGGAGCTGAAACTATAGAGATTGAAACTTTAGGATACGTTTTGCGAAAACAACTTTACTTCCTATACTCCATAAAACATTGTTTAATAAACATTGAATAGCATACTGATTCATAAGACTCTTAATCAGATTAAATCGACTTAGCAAACATGAGCGCTAGAGGACGTGGACGCGGTAGACATGGACGTGGTAGAGGCCGAGGTGCTAGAGTTGTATCTGAGGCATTGGGACATATGCCTGAAATGGACGCACCTACGTCACCAGTGACTGAAGCTGGGTCACACGATCGAATGAGAGAGGGCGACGCTCTGTCCCAAGCGATGTTGCGGGTACTAGAAAGGGTTGCTGGGGCAAGAACTGGGTCGGTAACTCGTGGGTCGATATCCGAATGACTTAGATTGAATGGGGTCGAAGTTTTTAGGGGTATTTCAGGTGTATCCCCTAGTGTAGCGGAGTATTGGCTTGAGGCGGTGGAGTGGATTATGGACGATCTGGATTGCACAGCTGAGCAGAAACTGAAAGGGATTGTGTCATTGCTAAGAGACGAGGCGTATCAGTGGTGGCTCACTGTTCGGGAAGGCACTCAGGCTGATCGTATTACCTGGGAATTCTTTAAGACAGAATTCCAAGGAAAATATGTCGGGGCTAGCTATGTAGATACCCGAAGAAAGGAATTCTTGAATCTAGTCCAAGGAGGTAAATCTGTGGCAGCATACGAGGCAGAGTTTCTGTGTCTGTGCCAGTATGCCCGGGGAATAGTGCCAACTGATTACGAATGCTATGTGCGTTTTGAGGACGGGTTGCGTGATGAGTTACGAGTATTGATAGCTCCACAGAAGGAGAGGAATTTTGCTACACTAGTGGAAAAAGCTATGATTGTTGAAGAAGTAAAACACTCGGAACGGTAAAATTGAGACAAGGATAGGGGCAGGAACAAGAGAGACTCTGGGTATTCAGGTCCTGCTAGAGGATTTCAAAAAAGGCCCAGGAATGAGGGGCCAGTTCGAGCTGGTGCTCCAGCTGCTACCAATCATTTACAGTCTTGCGTGGATTGTGGGAAACTTCACTCGGGTGAATGCTGGAAGAGAACTAGTGGTTGTTTCAGATGTGAATCCAAGGACCATCGGTTTAGGGATTGCCCTCGAGAGCCTGCTCAGACTCAGGTAGTTCGTAACAGATTTGTCCAGCTAGCAGGAGGCGCTCAACAGCCGCCGAGAGGCATTGGATCAGGTCGACGTGGTAATGGCATAGGACAAGGTCAAGGTACACCGGGTAGAGGTACCGGTAACAGGGGTAACACGGAGGCGAGACAGCTAGGGTTGGTTTATGCGGTCAGACGTCGAGAGGATGGCGATGCACCGGATGTCATAACCGGTACATTCTTCAAATCTGATGTACCTTTTATCGCTTTGATAGACATTGGATCCACCCATACGTATGTTGCATGTGCTGTGTAACATCCCAAAAACGGGGCTATTTGGAAATAAATTATTTTTCTTATGTATGAACTGCTGTGTCATTATTTATGGAATAATAATGATCAATTTAAGGCTTTGTGTTGGCTCGATTTGGTAGGAAATTGTAGTTTTTAACTTTTAAGATAGGGAGCCTTAGCAGGAGGGTGTTATAATAATAAATGGGGATAATTTGGACATAAAATGAGCCTAGACTAAGTGGCAAAGTAAGCCCACTTAAGAGCTAGCAGGTGACGCCACATCAAGGGGAAGGGAGAGCCTTGGTTTGAGTCACAAGGATCCCTCTTTTTGCATTATGGATGGACGGCACATGTGGAGAGTTTTTCTCTCCTTTAATTCCTTTTTATTTTGGATAATAATAGGGATTTTATTATTTTTTTTAGGGATAATTTAAGCACTTTAAATTGATTTAATTTGCTTAATTCTTTAGATAATAAAAGATATATGATAATTTCATAGGATAATCAAGGATATTATTCGATTAAAAGGGATTATTAAGTGATTAATTCAAATTATTTGAATTAATTGAAATGAGTGGCCAAGAGAGGTTGTAAGAGTTTTGCCGAAATTTGAACTCTCCCTAGGGAGAGTGGACGGCAAGTAATAGGAAGGGGGGGTGCCGAAATCCTATATAAACCCCCATCTACCATCTTGAATTCTTTTTAGAATTTTTTTTAGTAGCCGAAATTCTCCCAGCTAGTTGCCACCTGATTTCTTTTCTTTCTTCAAAGTTAAGAACCACTTCCATCTCTTAGTCTCTAGCCGAATCTAATCCCTATTGGTGTGCCGATTTCCCTTAGTCTCTTCTCTCAATTTTCGGCTAGCCTTCATTAGTTGTTGTTTATTCTTTGATTATTCTTCCAAAAACCGATAAAAGAAAAACCCTCTCTTCTTTTGGAACCTTGGCCGAATACTGAACAAGGAGGGGGAAGCATTCTCTAATCGAATTTGGAGGGTAAGTATGCTAGGCCGAATGTCTAAGATTCTCTTTTCTCTTCTTGTCGACTTGGAGGTTGGTAAGTGACTATTTCGGCAATGACTGTTAAGGCTACTAATCGCTTGATTAAATATAGGGCCTTCGGATTTGGAAGCAAGCAGGTGAACCCGTTGTTTTGGAACAATCGGTTTTGGGGTAAGGTGGTAAGATCTGTTTTCTTTATTCATGATATTCGATTAAGCCGAAGGCTACTAACTTAATGATTGCCGATTAGGGAAGCAGAAACACTTGGTGGCTAGTACTCAAGGGTGTTAGGTAAGGCTTTCGGGTTAAATATTAACCCTTTGAATATTTTGGATTTGGCCGAATAGGCCATAAGACTAACCCATGTTTTTGGCCGATTATAGGACAGATAGACCTGTGGTGACCAACGTTTCTTCTCGGGATATAAGACTATCGTAGTAACAGGTGTGTACATACACACCATTTAACTTATTAAATTATGCTAAGTAGTGTGATTGCTAATTTGATGTATGTAGCAATGGCTTGAATACCATAACGGTATACGGGGTAACCAGGTAAGTACCTGTGCATATGGTTGCTATTTTATGCTTTTGGGAAGCATGCTGTGATAATACATATGATAAATCTATATGTGACTGTTGACTATGTGGGTTGATGAGTGGAGGGGGCAGTGATAATGTGCCGACGGGCACCAGTGTTTTGGTAACACACTGTGACTACGGTCACCAGAGGTTTGGTACCTCCAGAGGTTTGGCACCTCAATAGCGACTTATCCCTGTGGTTGAAACCACCGTGGGTTGGCCCCACTAGAGATATGGGATCGTCTGCCAGTGATTTGGTATCACACGATGGGTTGGCCCCATCACCCGATTTGTGTCTACGGACACCAGTGCTTTGGTAGCACAACGTGACTATATGTCACCAGTGGTTTGGCACCACCAGTGGTTTGGTACCACAACGGGGTAGACAGTGGCGTATGGCTGGCTAGGTTGGGACACATGATGATTTGCATAATTAATTTGTTATTTGATGTGTATGAAAATGCTTTAAAATGGGGGAAGGGTTACATACTGAGTCTTGGTGACTCACCTTCTCCTTTATATTTTTCAGGTGACACTTAGATCGCGGATGTGGAGCCGGGTTGACTCGAGGTGGCCATGCAGTGGAATTAAATTTAAATGACTTTAATTTCTATTTAATTATTTACTTTGGGTTTATTTAATTTGGTTGTAATAAGGCCTCCTGATACTTTATTTATTTTTTTTATTTTCGTATGTTGGATATTATCTTAAACTCGGATATAATTATTGTTGAACTTAAATTACACATTTTCCAATTAAACACGAAAATATTTTAAGATGCCAACGGGCACAGTTGAAACTTGTTTCATAACTTGACATAAATATTTTTTTTTAAATAAACACTAAGTATGATTTAATCAAGATAATCCAATCCGAAAAGTTTTTTTTTTTTTCAACAAAGCTTAATGGGTTTAGAAACGGTTTCGAAAAGATTTTTTCCCCGTAACGATCCAGATTCGACCATAGTGTTTGGGCCGGGTTTGGGTTGTTACATGCTGTGTCTGGAACTTTGAATATTAGATCTGAGATTACTGCTAGAGAAACAACCGTGATTAGCCCTTTAGGACAGTCGGTGGTTATAAATAAATTGTTTAGGGATGTGCCCTTAAAAGTTCAGGGAGTAGTATTCCTGGCGGATTTGATGGAACTGCCGTTCGAGGAGTTTGACCTTATATTGGGCATGGATTGGCTGGTTAAGCATCGTGCGAACTTGGACTGTGCTGCAAAGTGGATGGTACTAAGAACTTCAGAGGATAAGGAAGTGATGATGATAGGTGAAAGAAAAAATTATCTATCTAATATGGTATCTGCTTTAAAGGCGGAAAGGTTGGTACGAAAGGGGTGTGAAGCGTTCTTAGCCTTTATCAGTACTTTGGATGCCAAAGAGTTGTCGGTAGAGAGTGTTAGAACGGTGAAAGAGTTTTTAGACGTTTTTCTCGAGGAGCTTCTAGGATTGCCTCCGGATCGGGAGGTGAAATTTGGTATTGAGCTGTTGCCAGGAACGGCTTCGGTGTCCATTGCTCCTTACAGAATGGCGCCGAAGGAGCTAGTGGAACTTAAAGCTCAAATTCAGGAGTTGTTGGATCATGGATTTATTCGACCAAGTGTGTCACCGTAGGGAGCGCCAGTTTTGTTCGTTAGGAAAAAGGATGGGTCGATGCGTATGTGCATTGATTATAGAGAATTGAATAAGTTGACGATCAAGAACATGTACCCGTTACCAAGGATCGATGATCTGTTCGATCAGCTGCGAGGAGCTTCGATCTTCTCGAAGATAGACTTGAGATCGGGGTATCACCAGTTAAAAGTCAAGGAGGCGGATATTCACAAGACTGCGTTTCGAACACGATATAGGCATTACAATTTCTCAGTGATGCCGTTCGGGTTGAAAAATGCACAGACCCTATCTAGACCGGTTTGTGGTGGTATTCATAGATGACATCTTGGTGTACTCAAAGACTGAAGAAGAGCATGATTCGCATCTACGGGTCGTGTTGCATATATTAAGGGAGAAGCAACTGTATGCCAAATTCAGTAAGTGTGAATTTTGGCTGAGGGAAGTGACCTTTTTGGGGCATGTTGTGTTTACCGAGGGAATTAGAGTTGATCCCTGAAAGATCGAGGCCGTATTGGATTGGAAGCCACCGAAGTCAGTGGCAGAAATTTAAAGTTTTCTAGGTTTGGCTGGGTATTACAGGCGATTCATTGAGGGGTTTTCATTGATTGCTGCACCCCTAACTAAGCTGTTGCGTAAGGGAGTACTGTTTGTGTGGTCAGATAAGCAACAAAAGAGTTTTGAGAAATTTAAGAAGATTCTGACAGAAGCGCCAGTATTGATTTAGCCTGAGGCTGGTAAAGAGTTTATTATTTATTGTGATGCGTCACACACGGGCTTGGGATGTGTGTTGATGCAAGGGGGAAAGCGGTGGCTTATGCATCTCGTCAATTAAGGCCGCATGAGGTGAACTATCCCACACATGATTTGGAGTTAGCTGCAGTGGTGTTTGCTTTGAAGATATGGAGACACTATCTGTACGAGGAGAAGTCGATTATCTACATGGACCATAAGAGTCTGAAGTACCTCCTTACCCAGAAGGAGTTGAACTTAATACAGTGAAGGTGGATAGAATTATTGAAAGATTATGACTGCTCAATCGAGTATCACCTAGATAAAGCTAACGTAGTCGTAAGGTGATATCGAATTTGAGAGCCATGTTCGCTCATCTCAGCCTTTATGAAGATGATAGCTTGGTAGTTGAACTTCAAGTGAAGCCTGCATGGGTAATTCAAATTAAGGAAAAGCAATTGTTAGATGAAAGGTTGGGTTCTCGACTTCAGCAAGTGGAATGTGGTGAGATAGGGGATTTTGGATTAAATAGTGATGGAGTATTGTGTTTCCGCGGAAGAGTTTGTATGCCTAGGGATTTTGAATTGAGACAAATGATTCTGCATGAGGCGAATAGTAACCTATATGCTATGCACCCTGGGGGAAACAAAATGTACCGAGACCTCTGTGAGCAGTATTGGTGGCCAGGGTTGAAACGGGAGGTTACTGATTTCGTGAGCAAGTGCTTGACATGTCAGCAGGTGAAGGCGGAACATCAACTACCTTCAGGGTTGCTACAACCGGTGAAAATCCCACTATGGAAATGGGAAAGGATAACGATGGACATTGTTGGTGGGTTACCTTTAACGCCTACTAAGAAAGATTCAGTATAGGTGATAGTGGATCGGTTAATGAAGACTGCTCATTTTCTACCTGTTCGTACGGATTATTCATTGCAGAAGTTGGCAAAGCTGTATGTGGCAGAAATTGTGAGGTTGCATGGGGTACCAGTGTTTATCATATCAGACAGGGATCCTAGGTTTACATCACGGTTCTAGAAGGCTTTACATGAAGCTTTGGGTACAAGACTAAATTTCAGCATGGCGTTTCATCCGCAGATTGATGGTCAGTCGGAGAGAGTAATCCAGATTCTAGAAGACATGTTAAGGGGCTGTGTGATCGATTTCAGGGGTACTTGGGAAGATTTTCTACCATTGGCAGAATTTGCATACAACAACAGCTATCAATCTAGCATCCAGATGGCACCCTATGAGGCATTGTATGGTCGTAGGTGTCGTACTTCTACCTGCTGGACTGAGCTAGGAGAGCGACTGTTATTGGGTCTAGAGTTGATCTCGGAGACGGAGGAAAAAGTTAAGGTAATTCGGGCTCGGTTAAAAGAAGCTTCGAACAGACAAAATTCATACGCGGATTTGAAACGAAAGGAAATAGAGTTCTCTGTGGGTGATCAGGTCTTTTTGAAGGTCTCACCTTGGAAAAAGATCTTAAGATTTGGGCGGAAAGGCAAGTTGAGCCCTAGATTTATCGGACCTTACCGTGTATTGTAGCGTGTTGGGCCAGTGGCTTATCAGCTTGAGTTACCTCCGGAGTTAAGTCAGATACATAGTGTATTCCATGTCTCGATGTTAAGGCATTATCGTTCGGATCCATCTCATGTAGTGCCAGTGGAGGATGTTGAGATAAGACCTGACTTGAATTTTGAAGAAGAGCTAGTCCAGATTTTAGATCGGGATATTAAAGTGCTGAGAAGGAAGTCGGTTCCGTTAGTCAAAGTATTATGGCATAATCACGGGTCAGAGGAAGCTACATGAGAGCCTAAGGACACGATCCGGCAACAATACCCTCATCTCTTTTAATCAGGTAAATTTCGAGGCCGAAATTTCTTTAAGGGGGTAGAATTGTAACATCCTGAAATTCGGGATTTTATGTTTTGCATTATACCATGCGATAGGCTAGTTAAGAGTGTTAATTGTGTATGTTTAGGGGTCCTAAGAAGGCTTGGGGTTGAGTTGGGCCTTAGTAAAATTTTTTGTGTTTAAGCACTTAAAAGGGAGAAGGTAAGTGGCGTCAAGACTTAAAAGAATAAGTGTGTATTTTGCTGGCACAAGAGAAGCTAGTAGCAAAATGGTGAGGCGTCACATGAAGAGGCTTAAGGGGTGGAGTTCGAATCCTACCTATTGCAACTTTTGGGATTTAATTTTTTGTGCTAATCAAGTGATAGATGGTAAGTGTCGGCCATGGCTCTAAAGAAGGAAAGGAATACTTTTAAATGATGGAAAGAACACTAAGGAATAGAGTAAGGAGGAGATCAAGGGAAAAATAAGGAAAGAAGTAAAGGAAAGAGATAAGGGGGATATGTTGGCCGAATTTTTGGAAGGAGCTTGGGGTAAGAATTTTGGTCAACAAAAATATTTTGGTGTAAGGGGGCATACGGTTTTGGTAGGGGGAATTAGGGAACCGAATTTTCTATAGCCTTTTTACAAGTTTTATGCTTGAAAAGTTTTTCTCTCTTTTTGAACATTTTGGTGCTTCTTTTCCAACCTTTTCCTTTGTTACCGAAACACTCAAATCATTTTGTTCATTTTTCCTTTGTTTGCCGAAACACTCAATCCATTTTGTTCATTTTTCCCTTGGTGTTAGCCGAAACTCTCTAACACTTCTTTTCTTTTTCACCATTTCTTCAACCTTTCTCTCTTTCTCTTAAATCGACATTACTTTGTGGCCGAATCTTCTTTGTTCCTTTCTCTTCAATAGCGAAATCTTTAACATCTTCTCTCTTCTCCATTCTTGCATGTTGGACATTTCTTTCTTGGTTGAATCGGGTAAGTGGCTTCATTCTATTCCTTTCATCTTCTTTTCTCCCTAGCCGAATGTGTGTCCATCATCATTCGGTTGTTTCACTTTGTTTCTAAACCAAAACATCATTTCCTTCTACTCCCTCATATCTTGATCATCTTCTTGTTGTAGTGTTCTAGTGGGTTGGCCGAAAACCAGCATCCTTGACGACTCATCATTAGGCTTAAGTCGAATCGGTGGGAGTCGGGGTTCATCATCGATAAGGTAAGGAGTTTCTTCATGGTTCATTTCGATCTCTCATTGCTCGGTTATTTTGCTAAACGGATCGATAGATTTGACTAATCGATTATTTTAGGGACTAAATCACTCGTTCTTCTCTACTCGTTGACCCTTCGAAAGTAGTGGTAAGCCGAAATCCTCTCCCTAAACAACTACTTTCTCTCATCGTAGTATTTTTCTAGCCGAGACTCTTCCAATGGAGGCAAGTGGTAGCAATATTAAAGGAAAATCGATAGGAGGGCGAAAAGGGAGTGGATTTTCAATCTCTACTCCCAAGTTCAAGCGTAGGGCGGTATCGGTAATTCGGGATTTTCCACAGGGTTGTGGAAGGGAGCCAACATCCGGTGAGAATAGGCAAATCGTGGTCATTCACGGAAGTGAGGGTAAGTGTGATAAACCGATTGTTTAGATATGGATTAAGAAACTCTTTTTGTTAGTTAATCGAGTGTTATGGTGATTTTGGTGCCGAAGATCAAGAAGGTTTAGTTCTTACCGTACTCAGGTGTGTAATCTCACACCGAAAACCCGTAGATTCGTGATTCACTATCATGTTGGAAAATAGATCGTTGTTGCTTACAAATCTAATAACTGTTATATGGCATGAATCAAGTAACTTGCTTAAACAACATTAGTTCTAAAGATCTGTCAAAATCGGTATTAATTTGCTAAATTACAAAAATGCCCTTATGGGCTGAATTACTAAAAAGCTTTAATGGGCCGTTTTGCTAGAATACCCCTATGGGCCGATTTACCAAAATGCTTTAATGGGCCGATTCACCGAAATTTTTCACTAGATTAATGGTTGTTATATATGTGGATATATTTTTATTATGTTGCATCTGTACATATTGCATGGGTTGGGAAAAATTGTATAGAGAGCAGTGTAGCCTTGTGGCATTGCCACAATTCGTTTATTATTGTGCTTAATTATGATTTCGGTGGCTTGACCACAAAAATATGTTATACAAAAAGCAGCTCGACTGCAAATTGGTGTGAGCGGCGGGGTGGGTTTACTTGATCCCCACAGGTGTGATTGGCTGGTCGGGGTGTGATGGATGGATGGGTTGGGTTACATTCATTTCATTTAATAATTACTATGTAAACGGGCTTAGGCCCAAGATTATGCTATGCAGGTTCAGGCTCAGTGGATGACAGTAAGGGGATTATACATTGAGTTCTTGTAACTCACCCCCCTTTCTTTTTCTAAATCCTTGCAGGTGATGCTCAGTGACGAGGACTTGGGGCCATGGATGACTTGGTGGAGGCCATACTTTTGGAATGATATTTTCGAACTTTAGTAAATTTATTTTCCACTTTATTTCGTTACTTTTACTAATTTGGGTTTAAAGTTGTAATAAGGCCCCTGGGATTTTTAATTTGCTTTATGTTTTGACGTACTTATTATCTTTCTTGAATTTTTTTTAAACGGGGATTTTTTGAGATCATAAACAACGGTTTTTGTTAAAATTTATCAACAAACGGATTTCATAACCAATATGTACAAATAATTTAACTTGGATTTTCTTTCGAATTATCAACAATATTTTCAAAAGACACGGTTTTAAAGTGCACTAGTTCAAATTTCGATTCACCAATCAACTTCTTGAAATTTGTAGTATTTTATCAAATATCTATAAACTAAATTTGTTTTCTTAACAATAACCAAATAACATCAATTATTAGTAAAATCATAAGTACTTTCTTCATGTGACACACCAGATTCGGTCATACCGCATGGGCCGGATTTGGGGTGTTGCAGATTCATTCTCATTTTCTTATAGAATACATCATTACTTTCTCAGGAGAAAGATTCATGACAAATTAATTCTAACCTTATAAGTTTCTCCTTATTTGCACTATATAGCTCATTACCAAGGTAGTTTATAACTTGCCTTGGACTTAAGGGAGACATATTGTTAAACCTACCAAAATTTTAATATGAGGGCCCAAGATAATTAACAATCTCTGAGGCCCAAGCTTTGGTAAGTCGACAGATGGCATGGGACAATTGGAAGATGCATAACTATCAAGTCCATAAAAATGGTTCCAAATAGAGGTCAGATGGTAAGGACAACAAAGTGGTTGAAGGCATATTTATGAAAAACCAAGGACATGTGCCTTAACTAACCATGTACTGGTCTCCACAAACCCCCAAGAGTAATAACCTCAGAAGCAGTTAACAACTTATGATAAAAGGTGACTATAATTTGTGAAAATATTCTCTTAAGCTTACCATCATCTTCTGTAACCTCTCAAACTCGACCTAGACATTATGGCTAGATTGAAAAGGCTACATTAGCCATTGAAACGACTAAGCTAACTTACGTTACTTTTGAAGCCTTTAAATAAACTCATTTTAGAGAAAACTGTAGTTGCACTTTGAGTTAGCTTAAAAGCATTCATTCATTAGATCGTGTATGCTTAGGATTCATTTTATTGTTGAGAGTGTTGTTTTAGAAAAACCGTTTGCTTGTTGCCCTTCTTTTAAAAAAAACTCTAATTTAAACTAATACAGCGAAAAAACCATTTTTCAAGTCATTTTGAAAAATTAGTTGCCTTATCGATTTGTTTTTCAAAAATAGTTCTTTTGCAATGTAGTGGAAACTAGAGAACAATATCAAATTTTACTTAAGCCCAATATCATGCATTATCCGGTTATTATGCTTGAGTAATTCATGCATGCAAAAATCCCCAAAAGAAAAGTTACCAAGCCACAGACTAGAAATAATTAAAAATTACAAGTCAAAACCAATAAAGCTTAATAATACTTAATTAAAAAAATAATAATCTGAGGTCCAAGTTGATTCTCCGAATACCGAGTCCGGTCATAATTTTTAGGTTTACCTGAAAAGTTAAACACTATTGGGGGTGAGCTTATGAAAAGCTCAGTGTGAGTCGAATAATTATTTAAACGAGAAAAAAATCAAATACAGTGAAACATATTAGCATTAATAGAAGAGAACATAACCATCATAGGAATTTCATGTCATTACGTAGCCAATATCAAATTGATGTCAAACGGTGTATGAGCATAGGTCATCATTCACTCGAGTAACAATCAATAATTTAGATACTATTCAATACAACAAAATACAATGCGTAGCATAAATCAATAACATTCGAATATGTCGTGCACATGATGCAATGGAAAAATGTTCCTACCCATACCATCTGCTACACACCACGAGTTCCCCAGAACCCGTCTGCCAAACTCCAAAACATTATGAGCATAGCTCCATGCGATAAAAACATCGAATAATCAATAATGCAAAAAATCTATCGAATATCAAATAGTGCGATAAAATCGCCAATAACATATAATATACGATAAAATCGCCAATGTAACACCCCTTACCCTTGTCCGACGCCGGGACAGGATACGAGGCATTACCGGACTTAAACATAAACATTTATGCAAAATCGGGCTATAAAATTTCATTCAAATTAAAATCACTCATTCACATGCAAATCATCCCTTATATGGGCTCACGAGGCCCAAAACAATCATTGGAAACTGTTCAGGTCTAAACCGAGAACTTAGGAAATTTTAAAAAGACTTAGAAATTTTTCATCAAAATAGGGGTCACACGCCCATGTGGCTTGGGACACACCCGTGTGGGTAGGCCGTGTGGTAACACACGCCCATGTCCTCAACCCATGTAACTCTCTGTTTATGACATCATCAACAAAATAGGGTTACACGGCCAAGTCACAAGCTCGTGTGCTTAAGCAGTGTGGCGAATTAAATTTTGAAAAATAAATGCGGACTTCACACACCTTGGGCACACACACATGTCTCGGGTTCCCGTATGGCCAAGAAAATGGCTATTTTCCAGACCATTTGGCACCCTCATTTTCACATACTTAAACACAACTTCAATCCATCCATCCCAAACAAACATAACCATATCACATAAAACCTTTAGTATAAGCACACATGTATAAATAGACATTACAACTCATTAACCATTATGAACCAACACATTTGGCCAAATAAAATGACACATACACAATTGACTAAGTCCCTATACATGCCATAGACTCAAAAGGTTTTGCATTCACTTATACCCAACATGATAGCTTGATAGTGTGATAGCATCTCCGGCGGTCTCCAACTCAAGCAAGTATAAAACCCTACATGATATGAGAAAGGAAGGGGAGTAAGCTATAAAGCTTAGTAAGTATGTATGTAAGTAATAAACAATTTATCACTATGCTTTTAACAATCCTTATTTTGAGTTCTCAAGATAATACCATCATTATTGCATAAACTTTCTCAATTCACATATATTCCTCTTGAGCTGTCTACTCGAGTTACAGTCACTACATTATTTTTATCTAGAGCTACGGAACTCCAAATTAAGATCTAATAATTTTACTTGAAAATAGACTCACATATATTCTTACCATAAAATTTCAGAATTTTTGGTTTAGCTAATTAGTACAATTTATTCTTTAAAATTTCCCCTGTTTTGCTGTCCAACAGTTCTGACCCCTCTTCACTAAAAATAAATTTTCTCGTGGTACAGAACTCGAATGATGTTACCATTTATTTCTATTGCAAATAGACTCATTAATAAATTCAAGAATATAAATTTTATCCCTTAATTATTTTTTTACAATTTTTAATGAATTTCCCAAATCAAAACAGGGGATTACGAAATCACTCTAACCTTGTCTTATAAAAATTTGAATATCTTATAATATGAAATTCTTTTGCTTGCATAGTTTCTTTTATGAAAAAATAAACTCAATAGTATTTAATTTCATATCTTATTCAACTTCTAATTCAATTTCCACCATTTTTGGTGAATTTTCAAAGTGATACAACTGCTGCTGCCCAAGCTGTTTTGTTGCTAATTTTACTCTATCATGTTCTCTTTGTATTATTTCTTATTTACACACATATAACACTAAAGTATGTCCATAGTTAGCCATGCCAATAGCTAGTCATCATCAAATATTTACAAGCCATTCATTGGCCAATTCAACCTATACATCAATAACAAAGACTTGAACATTTCATTTCTCAATTTAATTTGGCTTAAAAGCCACTTACATGATCATCAATCACCTTTTCCACTTATATCATAAGTATGGTCTTATAATCACAAGGTCATTCTCATAGGTATAACTTACTCGTTTACCTTCTTACCAAAATTTAATCACATCCCGAGCACATTGCTCACGAGTGTGTACATACATATATTGCACTTAATCGTCACATATCACATATCGGACTCATTTCTCTTGAGTTTCTCATATGTACCTGTATCACTTCATCACATGGTTTAGCACTTATGCTATCTTGAACATAAACTTAAATCGTTGTCTTCCTTAACTTAAATGTAACTCTTTGTCATCTTTGCACACTTAGCTCTTTTGTCATCTTTGCATACTTAGCTCTTTTGCCCGTTGAATTACTCGGAATATCAGAGGATACTCAATCTTATCATACATGTATCAGGATCCAATGACATATCCCAGATATGGTCTTACACGGGATCTCATATCTCGATGTCGATGCCATGTCCCAGATGTGGTCTTACACGAGATCGTACATAGATGTCGATGCCATGTCCCAGACATGGTCTTACACAAGATCTTCCTTTGGTGCCGAAGCCATGTCCTAGACACGGTCTTATATGGAACCTTCCTTATTCGGTGTTGATGCCATGTCCTAAACATGGTCTTATATGGGACCTTCCTTATTCGAAGCCAATGCCATGTCCCAGACATGGTCTTATACGGGACCTTCCTTATTCGATGCCGATGCCATGTCCCAGACATGCTCTTATACGGGATCTACATTCGGTGTAGACGCCATGTCCCAGACATGGTCTTATACGAGACCTACATTCTTTGGTGCCGATGCCATGTCCCAGACATGGTCTTATACGGACTTTCCTTATCTCATGTTGTGACATAGGCATCCTTGTTATTCCGAATCTTCAACCAGGACTTTAACTAATCATAATCTCTTTACACTTTCATCGAGGCATCATTAATCAATTCATAGAAATAATATACACATCACGAAACATCAAAATAACATGATGCTAAATTATTACACACAAACTTACCTCGACTTAAAATGGCGAAAGGGACCAAGTCGTCTGATATTCGTCTTTCCCCCGTTCTAACTCCGGAACTCGTTTTCTTCATCTAAAATGTCACATTTGACTTATTAAGTTATTATACTATTCAATTCAGTCCATAAATCATATTATGGAAAAATTACATTTTTGCCCCTAAACTTTGTCATATTTACACTTTTTCCCCTAGGCTCGTAAATGATTTTTATTCAATTTCCTTGTATTTTAGGCCTAGACGAACCATTTTCATAACTATAGCAGTCCACAATTAGCATTCATTCACACATTTTCATACATTTTTCAACTTTTTACAAAGTAGTCCTTTTATGCGATTTCATCGAAAATCACTTAGTAAAAGTTGTATACTACACACCGAGCATTCATATTCTACCATTAGACATCAAAGCACATACATGTCATCCTTGGGTAAATTTTTGAACACAAACCCTAGCTCAAAATAATGGTAGAAATATCTAAATCGAGTTACGAGGATCTCAAAAATGTAAAGAACATTAAAAACGGGGCTTGGAAGCACTTACTATTGAGCTTGCAAGCTTGAAAACCCTAGCCATGGCGTCCCCCATGCTAAATTCGGCCAAGGAAGAAGATGGACAAAGGTTTTTGGCTTTTTTTTTGTCTTTTTGTCCATTTAATTACTGGATTACCAAAATACCCCTAACTTAAAAATATCTATTTCACTTATCTAATGTCCATTTTTGTCCAACAATTCAACTAATGATATAATTTCCATTTAAGGACCTCAATTTAAAATTTCATAGAAATTGGACACTTCTAACATGTGGAACTCAACTTTTGCACTATTTACAATTTAGTCCTTTTGACTAAATTGAGTGCCCAAACGTTGAAATTTTCGAACGAAATTTTCACGAAATCTTTTCATGAAATTGTAGACCATAAAAATAGGATTTTTCTTGTCGGATTTGTGGCCCCAAAACCTGTAACACCCCAAACCTGGCCCATTTGCTATGACCGAATTCGAAATGCCACTGCGGAAAAACGTTTGAAAAACTTTTGACTTAAAGTTAAAAACATAAAAATTTGTTTTTCTTTACTAAGGCATTGTGTAATTAAAGTTCCAAATATAATTGAGTTGTTTAAAATAAAACATTTTCAAATAATAATAATATAATCGACAATCCAACTTAAAACATAATAAAAATCCTTAAATACTTAAAGTGGCCCTTATTACAATAAATAACCTTTCATAAATAAAATGTGTAAAACAAATAAAATATCTTCTGCATGGGCCACCTCGTATCCATTCCAACCCGGTCCGATCACCACGAATCATCTGCGATGTTTAAAATAAATTGGGTGAGTCATACAGACTCAGTGTGTAATTAATCCACTGAATTCCACCCACATGTTAACCACATATAAACCCATATATCAGATAATAGGATATCATATTCACATATTACCACATTCTGGGCTTGGCCCACATTCATATCACAGTATTCCACATATCATATACTGGGCTTGGCCCATTTCTCAATCCAATCCACGTTCACATTTTGGGCTTGGCCCATTTCCACATTAATACTTCATTTCACAGGTCACATAGAATTATGCAAAGTGCACCCAACCCAATCATATGGTCCATCCGCTACACACCCCCTTATCCAGCCTACCACACACCAGGGGATTAATAAATCACCCTCTCCTTTTCACTCCAAAAGGCAATCAAAGCCGTCCACGTGCAATTAAGCACAATAATCCACAACGCGACCTCAGTCAGCGCCAATCCACGATGTAGCCGTAGCAACACCAAAACCACGATGGGACACATAGTCTCTCATCAACCTCGATATGGCACATAGCCGATATCAACCACGATGAGGCACACAGCCACTCATCAAGCCACGCGAACTAAATCGCAATTAATCCTCAACATGACCTTAGTCAACGTCAATCCACGATGTAGCTCAAGGCTAACATCAAACCACGTACTCGAAGTACACCCGTACCTTCTTTCATATCATATCCCAACCCATGCACATGTAACATTCCATAATGACATAATATAATGATGCATGAGCATGTTCATCAAGCATATTATCACATATTCATAATAGTAATCACATTTGATCAGATTTGGTACTTACCGGATTATCGACATACCCCTTGAGGGTATCCATATCACAATTTCCATAGCACTAGTTAGCACATATTTAACACATACAGATATAACACAAATACCCGGAAAACGGTAGGCTAACTACACACCTGCCTATTAGTGAAATCTCGAACTACTCGAATCTAACACGATCTCAAAACGTGGTTCTTCCTTCTCCTAAATGCCGATTTGGTCTCCTACCAAAACCCGAATCACACTCTGAGTTCCCTTCCTTTAGCTACACACAAAAGAACACCTTTTTATGGCACTATGAACAATCGGCCATGCCTAAAACTAAGACTTAATCCATTGATTTCGGCACACCCTTGAAGAAATAAATAAAACCGATTGCTAAGGAAGAAATATACTTACTACCACACGTTGCTCACCACTCCTAAAGTATCCTTAAAGAATCGGCTCCAAGACCCCAAAGAGAAAGGTTTCGGCACTTGAATGATGAAGAGAGATCACACCAAAATGGAGGGAGTTGAATGCATAGAGGATTTGGCTATGGTTTTTCTTTAAAGTTACAAGCAAAGACAAAAGAGAAAGAGACTATAGGGTTCGGCCAAGATAACACCAAAAGAGAGAAAAAGATTCGGCAATAGTGGAAAAGAGGAAGAAAAAGAGAAGTAAAATGGAAGAGAGAAATTCGGCAGAGAAAAGTGAAGAGAATTTCGGCTCAAGAGTTTGAAAGAAGAAAAGAAAGAGATGAAAGAGAGGATGTAGATACTTTCGGTTTTGAGCAAAGAAATGGCAAAGAAAAAGAAAGATATGGGAGAGTATGGTTTCGGTTTCCAAGAAGAAAAAGAGAAAAGAAACAAATGCAATTTGGCTTAAAGACCAAGTGAGTAAATCGTCAATTCAACTTGGGTTATCGGGTTTATTTCAACCAAAAGAATTAGGAAGAAATTGACAAAGCAAAAGGGAGATTTCGGCTTGACACAAAAACAAAGACTAACACCTACAAAACTAGCCGAAAATGTCACCTCACTACAAAGAAGTTTCGACACCCTATTTCCCCCTACTCAAATCAAAATTCGGCAACCATACTTTTGCCAACAATTCAAAGTAATTTTGAAATTAAGCACACTCCTAATTTTCTCCCTATTCACTCACAAAACTTAAGCCAACCCCCTTAGTCCATGAAACCGTCCACATTCATGGACTTCAAAGTCAACCTATCCACACAAAACTTGCCATAACAACACACCTTACAACATGCCTTATGTTCTCACATTATCCTTAATCAACATGATTCTTTCCCAAACATCAAGCTTACCTAAATTATTATTCAACTTGCCATAAAAAAGTTAAAGTCCAACCTACCATAATTAGAACTTGGCCGAACTTAATGCTAGGATACATAAAAATAAAGTCTTCCAAATGCTAATCATGCTACTCGAACCACTTCCCTCAAGCAACTCTCCATGCATCTTAATCACCTTGCCACTAACTCCACATGTGCTAGAATTTAACACTTAAATTAACTTAAGTGTCAAGTTCACCTAATCCACTTCACTAAATTCTTCAAACTAAAAATTATTCTAGCTTAGCTAATAATTCCAAGCCTTCACAAAACTATACTAAGCACCCAAATAAACTCGAGAATTCATATAAACCTCGTAACCTTCCAAATCCATTTAACTAATAAATCCAATTTGCAAAAACACCATTCTCAAATTCTTAAAGGTTTTAAACTCTCCTAAACCCAAGGCCCAATAGGCCCAATCCTACTAGGCCCAATTTTAGAATATTACAATTCTACCCTCCTTAAAGAAATTTCGTCCTCGAAATTTCCAACTAACTAACAGTCGTACATCCTATCCCACCACACTACGCTCTTGCTGCGCACTCTGATATTAAAAAAAACTACTATACTTTCTAGGCACAGTTCCTAAGTTCACATCCAAGGTTTCAAGCACTTCACTAGCAACACAAAAATGAGCTATCTCTAAAGCAAAACAAAGAACTTACCTGCTATCACATCCTTGGTTGTCCCACATCCGAACCTTCAGCACTTCTACCGGGTGTTCCACGACCTCGGCCAGAACCATTTCCTCCATGGTTTGGACCATGAACCTTCGTTGTCTGAGGACAATTCTTAACCAAATGAGCCTTAGATCCACACCGAAAACATTCCTTACTATTACCCCAACACTCTCCTGTGTGAGTTCTCCCACACTGAGCACATAAACGATTCCGCTTCTCAGCAACTGGTACAGGTGCACGTACAGAATTCTCGACTCTCGGTCTTTTCTGAAAGTCTTCCGGCGATTTTGCTGGGCCAAAACTCCTCTTGTTCCAATTCCTATCCTTTTCTCGGTTCTCCCTTACAGTCCTCTTAACTTCTTCAACGATCCGAGCTTTCTCCACTAGAATAACAAAGTCCCTTTCTCTTTGCGGAGCAATCAACATTCGCAACTCATCTCGTAACCCATCTTCGAACCGGACACACCTTTCATAATCAGTGGTCATGATCCCTTTGGCATACTGACTTAACCGCACAAATTCTGCTTCGTACTCTGCTACCGACTTACTTCCTTGCACCAAGTTGAGAAACGCCTTTCTTTGCGAGTCCAAGTAACTGGCTCCAACGTACTTTCCTTCAAATTTAACCTTAAAATAATTCCAATCCAATCGATCTGCCGGAACACCTTGTCTGACAGTGAGCCACCATCGATAAGCTTCGTCCCGGAGCAACGAAACAGCACCTTTCAGCTTTTCCTCATCGGTACAGTCCAAATCATCCATTATTCTTTCGACTACTTCTAACCAATACTCCGCCACATTCGGAGCTACTCCAGATATTCCTCTAAAAACTTCAGCCCCGTTCGACCTGAATCGCTCCGACACTGACTTTCGAGCTCCGCTTCCTACACTAGCTCCTGCCACTCGCTCGAGCACTCGCAACATGGCCCGCGATACTGCGTCATCGCCTCCTGTCTGATCTTGATCCTCCGCGCCCACTGCTGGCAACGGTACTTCATTTTCTAACCCATGGCCAGACCCTACCGGTTCCGATACTACCATTCTACCTCTACTACGTCCACGACGACCACGTCCCCTAGAACTCATTTCTAACGTCGCGATTTAATCTGATTAAGAAGTTTTATGCATCAGAATTTTGTTCCACTTATTAACCGCAACAATTTTTATGAAATAAAGAATTTAGAAGTAGTTCTTTCGATCACACAAAGGTTCAGTTCAAGTTCACTACTCTAATTCAGAGAGTGACCTTCACATTCATAAGCAGAAACACATTCATTCACTACACCTCTATGGTCATTTCAGTCCTTCCCAACCCAGGGGTAACTTCATCATTCGTCCTATAAGGGTATTTTGGTAATAATTCAGGGTCAATTCCAAAAATTTTAATAAATCAAAGCACTTTGAAATTTTCCAAAACTCGAGGGTATTTCGAAAATTTTTCCCAAATCAGAACCACAGTAGAAATTTTGAAAATCAGGGTTATTTTGATAATTTTGTCAATCAGGGGTAATTTTGTAAATCGAAAATATTTTGAGAAATGTCCTCAAAATAATTTGTACAGATCAAAAGGGTAATTTAGTGATTCAAAACTTAGAGTTTTTATAAAACTGCATGGCTAGTCCCTTTCGGGTTTTAGTGATTGGTTTAGCCCGTGAATAAGTCCTCTTGGTTAGGGTGAACAGTTACTACGCACCAGGTAGAATTCGAGTAAAGAGAAGGTGAGTCACTAGGACTGCTTAAATACCAAGCTCTTACCGAATCCACTCCTAGACATGCGCACAACTGTTACCACACCCTAGCTCGGCGACTTAGTCACAGGTTTGTTTGATAGTCCTTAAGTCTTATGCACTTGTGTTTGAGTAGACTAGTCCTAGGGTTCAATAGCCCTAATCTACTAATCTACGTTCCCATAAAAGCCCATCAAATTCACATATTCAATTCACTTCAGTAGTCAGAGGTACTTACCTGGTGGACTTCGGGTCGGAGATACAGGTGCCATGCCAGAGTAAACCTGAAAACTTCATGAAAGCCTATATTTTTGAAAAGCCCATTAAAAAAAATGTTTTTGGGCCCAAAACCCTCAAAGCCGAGTTTTGAACCGGGCTCTGATACCAATTTGTAACACCCCAAACCCGGCCCATTTGCTATGACCGAATTCAAAGTGCCACTACGGAAAAACGTTTGAAAAACTTTTGACTTAAAGTTAAAAACATAAAAATTTGTTTTTCTTTATTAAGACATTGTGTAATTAAAGTTCCAAATATAATTGAGTTGTTTAAAATAAAACATTTTCAAATAATAATAATATAATCGACAATCCAACTTAAAACATAATAAAAATCCTTAAATACTTAAAGTGGCCCTTATTACAATAAATAACCTTTCATAAATAAAATGTGTAAAACAAATAAAATATCTTCTGCATGGGCCACATCGTATCCACTCCAACCCGGTCCGATCACCACGAATCATCTGCGATGTTTAAAAAAAATTGGGTGAGTCATACAGACTCAGTGTGTAATTAATCCACTGAATTCCACCCACATGTTAACCACATATAAACCCATATATCAGATAATAGGATATCATATTCACATATTACCACATCCTGGGCTTGGCCCACATTCATATCACATTATTCCACATATCATATACTGGGCTTGGCCCATTTCTCAATCCAATCCACGTTCACATTTTGGGCTTGGCCCATTTCCACATTAATACTTCATTTCACAGGTCACATAGAATTATGCAAAGTGCACCCAACCCAATCCTAGGGTCTATCCGCTACACACCCCCTTATCCAGCCTACCACACACCAGAGGATTAATAAATCACCCTCTCCTTTTCACTCCAAAAGGCAATCAAAGCCGTCCACGTGCAATTAAGCACAATAATCCACAACGCGACCTCAGTCAGCGCCAATCCACGATGTAGCCGTATCTAACTCCAAAACCACGATGGGACACATAGTCTCTCATCAACCTCAATATGGCACATAGCCGATATCAACCACGATGAGGCACACAGCCACTCATCAAGCCACGCGAACTAAATCGTAATTAATCCTCAACGTGACCTTAGTCAACATCAATCCACGATGTAGCTCAAGGCTAACATCAAACCACGTACTCGAAGTACACCCGTACCTTCTTTCATATCATATCCCAACCCATGCACATGTAACATTCCATAATGACATAATATAATGATGCATGAGCATGTTCATCAAGCATATTATCACATATTCATAATAGTAATCACATTTGATCAGATTTGGTACTTACCGGATTATCGACATACCCCTTGAGGGTATCCATATCATAATTTCCATAGCACTAGTTAGCACATATTTAACACATACAGATATAACACAAATACTCGGAAAACGGTAGGCTAACTACACACTTGCCTATTAGTGAAATCCCGAACTACTCGAATCTAACACGATCTCGAAACGTGGTTCTTCCTTCTCCTAAATGCCGATTTGGTCTCCTACCAAATCCCGAATCACACTCTGAGTTCCCTTCCTTTAGCTACACACAAAAGCACACCTTTTTATGGCACTATGAACAATCGGCCATGCCTAAAACCAAGACTTAATCCATTGATTTCGGCACACCCTTGAAGAAATAAATAAAACCGATTGCTAAGGAAGAAATATACTTACTACCACACGTTGCTCACCACTCCTAAAGTATCCTCAAAGAATCGGCTCCAAGACCCCAAAGAGAAAGGTTTCGGCACTTGAATGATGAAGAGAGATCACACCAAAATGGAGGGAGTTGAATGCATAGAGGATTTGGCTATGGTTTTTCTTTAAAGTTACAAGCAAAGACAAGAGAGAAAGAGACTATAGGGTTCAGCCAAGATAACACCAAAAGAGAGAAAAAGATTCGGCAATAGTGGAAAAGAGGAAGAAAAAGAGAAGTAAAATGGAAGAGAGAAATTCGGCAGAGAAAAGTGAAGAGAATTTCGGCTCAAGAGTTTGAAAGAAGAAAAGAAAGAGATGAAAGAGAGGATGTAGATACTTTCGGTTTTGAGCAAAGAAATGGCAAAGAAAAAGAAAGATATGGGAGAGTATGGTTTCGGTTTCCAAGAAGAAAAAGAGAAAAGAAACAAATGCAATTTGGCTTAAAGACCAAGTGAGTAAATCGTCAATTCAACTTGGGTTATCGGGTTTGTTTCAACCAAAAGAATTAGGAAGAAATTGACAAAGCAAAAGGGAGATTTCGGCTTGACACAAAAACAAAGACTAACACCTACAAAACTAGCCGAAAATGTCACCTCACTACAAAGAAGTTTCGACACCCTATTTCCCCCTACTCAAATCAAAATTCGGCAACCATACTTTTGCCAACAATTCAAAGTAATTTTGAAATTAAGCACACTCCTAATTTTCTCCCTATTCACTCACAAAACTTAAGCCAACCCCCTTAGTCCATGAAACCGTCCACATTCATGGACTTCAAAGTCAAACCTATCCACACAAAACTTGCCATAACAACACACCTTACAACATGCCTTATGTTCTCACATTATCCTTAATCAACATGATTCTTTCCCAAACATCAAGCTTACCTAAATTATTATTCAACTTGCCATAAAAAAGTTAAAGTCCAACCTACCATAATTAGAACTTGGCCGAACTTAATGCTAGGATACATAAAAATAAAGTCTTCCAAATGCTAATCATGCTACTCGAACCACTTCCCTCAAGCAACTCTCCATGCATCTTAACCACCTTGCCACTAACTCCACATGTGCTAGAATTTAACACTTAAATTAACTTAAGTGTCAAGTTCACCTAATCCACTTCACTAAATTCTTCAAACTAAAAATTATTCTAGCTTAGCTAATAATTCCAAGCCTTCACTAAACTATACTAAGCACCCAAATAAACCCGAGAATTCATATAAACCTCGTAACCTTCCAAATCCATTTAACTAATAAATCCAATTTGCAAAAACACCATTCTCAAATTCTTAAAGGTTTTAAACTCTCCTAAACCCAAGGCCCAATCGGCCTAATCCTACTAGGCCCAATTTCGGAATATTACAAAACCACTGTTCCGACTAGGCCCAAAATCGGGCTGTTACAGCCAATCCCCTCGGTGCTCCAGGTGTAGTGCATTGACTACGAATAATGCGGACTTAATATGCCACCGGTACTCTAAGAAACTATTCCGTCAACCACAAAATCTCAAACCCAATGCATATGCAATATGTCACACAATCTCCTACATAATCATATCTCAATACTTTTCACATTCATTTGACATGCTCAGCATGTCCTCAATAATCACATACTTTCAGTAAATGGAAACAGTGTTCCAATCTTTCAAATTACCATTGTGTTGGTAACAATCAATATCGTTCAATTTCACATACTTTATGAATTTTCATTGTGCATAAATAACACCCTTTTCAGTACACAATATAAAAAATATCTCATACATTTAAATCATACATAAGCTTAATATCTCAACACATTATTTCATTCAATCAAACATTCTCATATCTCAAAACTCAAATATGCAATTACAAACTCAATCAAACATCCATACTATCAAACTAGCAATTTTGCCAACATGTTAGTCTTTTAAGGCTTGAAACATACATGGTTCGACCACTCACAAAATCAATAATTTGGCCATTAAGTCAATCCAGTCAGCAAGCTAATTTATCATATATAACATTATATTTAACATTTTCAAACAATTTTATGAGTTTAGGACCCAGACCTTATTTTTTGCTTCCTCGCAGCACACTAGCGAATCTTCCAATTTTCCTTAATAATTCCTTAAACGAACCTATACCAAAATTCAATATAAATTCAATAAATTTAGCATTAAACCAGCCCCAAAACACCCACTTATGGGTTCAAACCAATCGTTAAAATTATAACTATTTTATGAATCCAAACTAGTTAGATTCTTTACACTGTATCGATGCAAACCGTACGTACAATCGTTCTTTGTCTTTACAGATGATTTGGGGTGTTTGGGTCAGCACATAATTCAATAATATATTGTAAAATCAGTAGCTAATTAATGATTAATTCCTTCATTTAATCAATTCATAACCTTTACCCAACAACTATGTTGAAATAACAAACTAGTTACCCTTAATTGCACTTACGTTTCACGATTTGTGGGATCCGAATGGCCAATCGATCAAGAACGTTTTTCCCTAATTGAAATGAGTTTAAAAGATAATTAGGAGGGTTCAAGAACTCAAATTAATTCTGGAAAAATATAGGCAATATCCAAGAAACAAAACAACCCCTTTTCTTGCCCATAGGTGCACGCACCACCACCTATTGTGGCCAAAATTGGGGTTGAATTTTTAAATGGTTTGAGATTTCATTAAAATCTATAAAAATACCTTTGAAATAATTTAAAATCCATCAAATTCAATATCTGGATATTTTGTTTTTTAATGGACAAGATTAATTAAGAAATTGAAGAGAGAAGAGACCTTACCTAAGCTAGTCGAGAGAAACGGTAATGGCACTTTCTTGGCAATGTTCAGGATCGATCTTGGAGTTCAAGATTTCATATTCAGGGCTGATTTTAATGAGGAAAAATGACATAAATATGGTGGAGAATATGTTAACAAATATTGTGGCAAATAGAAAAAGAAAAAGAAAAAGAAAAAGAAAAATAAAGAAAGAGATGGTAAAACTAGGTGTAGGCGACGACAACAATGGAGGAAAGGAAAAGAAAATAAAATCAAAGAGAATGAGAGGAGGAGAGGAATGGCTAGGGCAATGAGGAGGAGGATTAAAGGCTGATTATTAGTGAAAAATTAACATTAAAAAAAGGGTTTCTGTCAAAAAAAATTAAATTATTTGCATGGGAAAGGAATTGAAGTTAGGACCTCAAGGATAAATTCACTAATGTTTAACTATCAAACCAATAAATCATTCTTGATATAAATTGAAATATTTATTTTTTTTAAAAAAAGGCATGTCACATACTAGGGTTTAAGGCAAAATATGTAAAATTATAAAAATGATGTGAGAGAAGGGATTTGAACTTGGGTTTCAAGAAACGTTACACTAACACTTAACTAACAAAGCAATACCTAATTTATTTCCTAAAAATTAATAGATAATTTAAGAAATTAAGGCATGATCACTCTCTCTCGATTCACAAACCCGATTCTACTAACCCCCGATTTTTGAGATGTTACATCTCCTATCTAACTAAGCATTGAACACTATTTTAGAGCACAAGCTTTGATGCCCTCATAGTTTACCTTTTGTATTGTAGGCCTCCAATCAATCTTAGTCTAGAATCCTTTCAATCGATCTTCGCCCCAAAATGATTGAAACAATATCCTGTCGCATTTTATTTATTTTTATCATATTTTTATAATGTAATTGTTGATAAATCTAAATTATAAAGTTATTTTAATACCTTTTAACTTACAATTTCATACAAGTTAAGGGTGATTGATAACAATTTCTGTTATTATTTATATAAATTTATGTTAATTGTAATTTGTTATTAGAATAATGCACTTTCGTTGATTATATGCTAGAACAAAAATTTTCATCCATAAAGGTGATTGGTGGACTCAAAGGAAAGAAGGAATTAAAGTTCAAATGCTGACGCTCAATACCACAACAAAACTACAGCATATGACCTACGAGATTGGGCTGAGACGTTGTCATCTGGACACCCCAAATTGGCTTGTTTGGCCTCAGAATACTCCTTAACCCAATGCTAGAGAGGTCTACTAGATTTGGACAACCCAAATCATCCAAATATACCCAAACTGTGCACAAAAGGGGAGGAAGACTTGGTCTACACCAGCCTCAATTACATGGGAGAAAATCAAGCAACTACCAACCACCAAGGAGGGAATTTCGACAGCCACCAATCAGCATGGAGAAAATCAAGTAGAAGTTAGCTACGGGGGATCAAGGGGGATTAACAAGTACAAATAAGGGGCACTAGCTACACCACAACACACCACATTTTGAGAGTATTCAATTTAGATTTGAAAGCAGTAAAAAAAAAGAAAGAAAGAAAAAGCTTGAGAGCGTTAAGGTGAAACAATGCCTAGGAGAGGAGGAAAGCCACCATGAGAGAGCAAGCAGAAGTTAGCCACGAAGAATCACTGCATTCATATATCATCTTTTCTTAAACATTTAATAGACCTAGAGAATCGCCACTGGCTATTTATCTTTCATCTCTCCTTTACCCTACCTGTTGTTTTTGTCATGTTGATGAACATGATTGCAAACAATCTTCTTGCTTTCAATTTAATGATTATTGGTTAATGTTTTTTTTCTAGAATGATTATGGATATTTGATATGTTATTGTTGATTCTTTGTTATTAATTTTTGTGCATATGATTATTTATTCATTCAAGTAATTACATGTTCAACTTACAAATGCATGACCATCATTGGTAAGTAAAATGAATTAATTATTTAATTTAAGAAGAGGTAATAATCGATAGACACACAACTTGAATGGTGCATGTTGATGTCGATATCAAAAGATAATTTCTACATGCATAGTCCTTATGAACGAAGCCTAGGAAGGCGATCTTAATGTTAATTAGGCATAGATATATGTTAAGTAACTAAAAGATTAATGTAGGACTTTGAGAGAAGCCTACAACTTGAAGAAATTGGGTTAATAAATCATCATATTGCCATGAATTAATCGTAACATTTTATCACATTGTCTTCAATGATTGCATATTAAAAGAGAAATGATTATTCTAGCCTTTCATGTCATTGTTGGTTAATTTAGAGTTAAACTTTTCTACTGCCATTCTCTTTTATGTTGCTATTTAATTTGTTTTGCATTCTTATTTTACTTTACTTTAGTTTAGTTTAGTCCTTAAATAAATCCTCACATCCAAATCTTTATTACTCACCAAAGTGTTTAATAATTAATTTTGCAATTATTGATTCACATATACAGTCCCTGTGGAGATGATATATCTATACTTACTATTTTATTACTTGTTTACGACTGTGTACACTTGTACATCATTCGAAAATTTGCAAACAATCATATTTTTTCAAATTACTACACATAACATCTTTTCCCTTTCATATCTATTAGGGATGATGTAACACCCAATACCCGACTAGATCGTCGAGTCCAAGCTACGAGATGCTACAATTGTTGAAGAAGCAATTTCAAACCATTAAACAACATTCGATCATTCAACATGTATAACTAACATCCATATACATAATATGTTACTCTATCATTTTTGGGTCCCACATGAGCTCACGAAAGCTCTTTTGCTAACTCGAGCTTAAATTAGGACCAAATTGTAAGGTTTGAAAATTTTCGAGCAAACGTCGCAACCTCACTTTCTCCACGTCCTGATGTTGACAACTTAGCATGTCACATCGCAACGTCCCTTATTATTGACATCACGTGGCGGCGTTGGAAATTGGTAGTCATGATGAAGACACTGTTTTTGTCAAAAATACCATTTTGGTTCCCATTCAAGATATGCAATACTAACTAAATGATTCATAAAAATTTATACCATCAAAAGTAACTCAAATTCATACCATTTCATGCCAAACAAATCACCTAACCATTCCAATCAAAACCAAATCAAACATGAGCTCAACCTATTCAAAATTAATTTATTTTATTACATTAGTTCAAATACCAAATCTACCTATATCAAAACATGATAAGGCATGCCATTCAACTTCCACACATACATATCTATGTTAGGAATTAGTATGATTAACTATTAATCATGCGGAAAACTAAAACCCATGCCCAAGAT
Organism: Gossypium australe; assembly: GCA_005393395.2. NCBI lineage: Eukaryota > Viridiplantae > Streptophyta > Magnoliopsida > Malvales > Malvaceae > Gossypium > Gossypium australe. The sequence goes on along the minus strand of CM016625.1, from coordinate 42,290,543 downwards.
CCATTATTTGACATGTAATGAATATAACAAGAAATAGTTAGAAATTATACCTTTGTTACGTGAATCCAATTCCCAAAGGTACACTTTAAGACGGAGGACCGCAAGCGAAGTCCCTCTATTGAAAGTCCACCCTGCAACGATTCACGAACGTCCCGAGTACTAGCTCATAGTTGTAGGAACGATTCCTAAAACTATCTTGTGTGCACAACTCTTTGTGTTTTGATCTAAGTGTATGTGTAATACTTGCGTGAATGAAATATATGAGCACACCTCAAAACACTTGCTCCCATATTCTCTTTTTTTTTTAAACGTCTGCCAGCAAAAGTAACAGAAGAAAAGCAATGTTTTTTTTTTCTAACTTTTCAGTTATACTAAGCAATCAATGCTAGAGCATTAATGGGTATAATGACCCATTATTGAGGGAGTTACAAATTTCCCATAATAACCCCAATAATAACACTTAAATAACTGAAAATTCTGCCCATATCTTATGTATATTTGACTGAAATTTCAGCTATGATTAAGCCTCATAAACACCACTAATGAGCATTACTAAGGGGTGTTACATAACATTTATATACATCCCTTTTAATACACCATACACTTAGTCTAATTAAACTCTTTTAATTAGATACATACATATTATCTAGTCCAGCCAGACTAATTGTACACAAGACAAAATGATATTCACATTGCATTAGGTGTGACCCAATAGGATTAATCGATATTGAGCTTGGACGTTATCAAATAACGCTCCGGTGACGTTTAGAGGTTTCTAGTAAAACATAAACATTACCCAAATCGATTAACTTAACGTCTCATAGTACACCTACAAGTAACGTATTATGACTTAATAAAATATCCACTTGATTATTGAACATTTTTAACAATCTATACATTTTGCAATCAATCATTTAACATAACATTCAATACATATTCATCATTTAGACTTTATCAATCCATTTGTTCACTAAAGTATATTAATTATGCCGTTCAAGTTTGCCACAAACTAACCTATCCATTTCATTTTGTACACTATGAACTTATATGACCTTATCTTGAACCCAACAAAGATACCTCAAACATACTTCCGAGAATCACTTTAAAATATGTTAATTCCAACCATTCATTAACTTAGCTACCCATTTCTACCTCATTTTATAACATTCCACATGCCAAAACATATAAGAATATATCATCACTCATTCTAGCATGCAACATGAATAATAAAATATATTTACCAAGTCACAAAGGAAACATATTACACAAGATGGGCTATGTCACATTTGCCATATAACTAACTATCTACATGTAACATCCTGCCCGACATAGTCCTAGTGTTCGAATACTGTTTATTGAAGTATAGTGTTCAGAGTACGTTTTGAGTGGATAAGGTATTAATTGTGACTAAGTATGTAAGTCTATGAGTGACCCTTGGGCGAAGCTTGTGATAGGTGAGCTTGATGGTTTGGTGTACTCTTTTGAAGAGAATACGCCACCCCAGCTGTTAGATGAATATGTTAAGTCATTAGTTTGATAGAACCAATTATTATATTATTATATTATATTCTAGTTGAACACTTTAGTTAGACAAATGGGAATTGGTTAGAGTAGAACTAAGTTACTGTAGCCAATAAGACTCACATTTATGATGAGAAAGAAAGTTTTTAATTACAGGAATCGAGGAGGTTAGTGGGATAATTAGATTTATCCACTAAACCCAACTTATGTGTCTATTTGTATAAAGTTGGTATTAGCTTCTTGAGCAAGCTTTTACGTCTTCTCTTGTATTCACACTTTATTCTTAAACTTTCTCTGCACTTTTCTCTTGGAAAGCCTAAGATCAGAGACCTGCTTGAAGATTTGGGTTCGCTATACTTAGACAACTTTTTCGTTGTTTTAACACCTAGTAAATGTCAATGAACCTTAGGTTATTTTCATGGTTATTTACATGACTTTAGAGTTGCACGCTTGAGCATCAGTTTTGAGTGTAAGGAAGGAAACTTAAAGAATCTAGGTTTTGTAATGATTGTACTTGCAAGTTTATTTAGTTTTCCGGTATATAGTCTGATAAGTTTAACTATTTATATTATAGCTCAAGACACTTTTCAAGGTTCTTGTGAAAAGGGCAACAATCATGTTGTTTGAACTTGCTGCATTTTTTGGTGAGTTCCTTCTTACTCCATGTGTGTGTAATGCCTTTGCTTATGTTTGGTTTAAGGTAAGTATACATATCCTGTGAAGATGAAATGTTTGTACAAGAGTAATGAATGCTTGTTGTTATCAGCCTCGTTTGGTCTAGCCGTGATAAGGTTTATAAACCTTCTTTTGTGTTTAAGTCACTAACCCTCGCTTCTGAATGAATAACATGATCTGATACATGGAAATGAATTCATGGCGTTGCCTTCAATGAGATGAGCATTGAACTGGCAGATCGTGATACATGAAAATGGTCAAGTAGCCTCTGGTAGGGAAAACGTTATTGCAAACCAGATTGACAAATCATGACAAAGGAAAATGAATAAAAGAATGATATGGCTCTATATATGGACTAGGGTTTGTAGCTAACATGAAAAAGGTAGTCTGTATGATTGCATGGGTGTAGTGTACACGCCAAAGGAATAATGTCTGATGTATAACCTATTTGTGTTTGGTGTTCACCAACTGGTGAACTATGTGACCTTGCTGAGTTGGAAAGGCTTACTTGAATTATTTGTAACCATTGCAATGTTTTCTTCTGGAGCTCACTAAGTTCTTTGAACTTACCTAGTTACCTTTCATTCTCAAGCCTGTTGAGGAATAAAAGGAATCTCTGAAGACTACGCTAAAGGACAACCGTTGTCATGAGACTCATTGTATTTTTTATTATGCAAGACATAGGGATGGTGTCAAATGTCCATAATCGAAGGACATAATTTTTATTTAAACTTGTGCTTACAAAACTATGATTTCAATAAAGTTTTAGTAAATTATTTATGGTTTTCAAAGTGTATCATCTTATTTGTCTTTGATTGAAAAATAGTTTATATTTCATACTAGCTTAGACTATAGTAAATTGGTATATGCTAGATATAGTTTCCAAGAAAATGATTTTAAGGCAGTGACACGCATCCCTGGATCCTCTTTAGGATCGGGTTTGGAGTGTTACACTACAATGACCATTTGCTCTCTAAGATGCCCCTATATACATGCCACAAAATTTGGACCCAAAAGAACATAATTCTACCATATTTTGATAGTGTGAACTTCATGTTGATTCGGCTCGACAAGTTCCATAAGGTGACAATCAAAAAGGGAAGGAAAACTAACGAAAGTAAGCATATAGAATGCTTAGTAAGTTCAAATGGAAATTACTATGCTTACCTTGATCTTTTATAAGAATATTAACTACCTTAATTGGCATAGCTTTGGCTATTTCATGGCACATAACAACATTAACAAGTGAGCATGTACCTATACATATTTATCCATAATATTTAAACATTATAACAATTCAAACATACCAATTTATACTACTTCACATAACTTATCACAGAAGCATACCCAATCAACAATTTATAAGTTTATATCATGTATACATAATTCATTTCAATCATATTTTTATCATCAATACACATGGATGAATCATTTGAAATTAAATCCTTTCAATAACACTTCAATTGAGGACTAAGTTCATTTCATCCATTTTCAAATTTCCAATTTAATTTATATCATTTCGCTCGATGGAACCCTAGTAAATGGACTCGGATACACGGGTAAACTACACCACACCAGGTTGCTCGTCCAAGCAAAAACTACACCACACCAAGGCACCAATGTGCAAAGCCTGTAAGCACTATATGTATATTCATATGCTAATACATCCCTCCACCATACCAGGGTCTCCGTAGAGACATATAATACTCGATGATCTGCAACAAATGCTGGATCTCGATATAATCTGTGATAATTTTTGTATAACCTCATATTCGTACAAGCACGCATAAAACCCTATTGGCGTGAAAATTGTCTCCTAATGTAACAGCCCAAATTTCGGTGAAATCGAAAAAGTGGTTTCGGGACCACAAATTTGAGCCGAAAATAAAATTATTTTTATTTTATTACATGGTCCGTAATATGATAGAAATGTCATGTGAAAATTTTGATACGAAAATTTTATCGATTAGGTGTTTAATTAAGGAAAGGACTAAATCGCATAAAAGGCAAAAGTTAAATTCTAGTAGCTATAAGGATTAAATAGCTATGGAATTCAAAAATTGAGGTCCTTATATGGTAATTAGACCATTAATTAAAATTTAGTAGATATTTCTAGATGATTCATCCATGGAAAATAAGAAAAAGGCTAAGGACTAAATTGGAAATCAAAATTATTAAAAGATGATAAATTATTAAATAGAAATAAAAGTCATTTTTATCATCTTTTTCCCCAAAATATTCCATGGAAACCCTAGGAGAGAGGAAGAAGACTTATCAAGCTTATTTGGGTAAGTAATCAAGCCCCGTTTTTAATAATTTTGATATTTTTTAAACCGAAATAACTTAATCTATCTATTTGGGGGATCAATTTGTAAAGTTATCAAAGTATGGAAAATGGGTTATGAATGTATATGCTGAAAATTAAAAATTTATGGTAGAAAATGAAAGGTTGTTGATAGATAAACAACTTTTACAAAGTGATTTTTGATGAAAACATGATTTAGGGACTAAAATGCAAAGTTGTGAAATTTGATGAAAAATGCTGAATTTTTATGAATACATGTGCTATAAAGTTTTTCATGGGATTTTGGTTAGGCTTGGAATAAGGAGTAAATTGCACAAGTTTCATTTTCCGAGCCTAGGGATGAAATGGGAATTTATGGAAAAGTTAAGGGCAAAATAGTTATTTTGCCTAGGATAAAAATTGATTCCACTCGAATATGAAATATGATAATTTTTTGTAAAATTTACTTTTATAGATCTAGATAGACCAAATTCGAAGCTAGAATGAGGAAAAGAGGAAAATGTCAGATTAGTAAATTTTACGTACACGAACATTTGTCGAGGTAAGTTTCGTGTAACTAAATTGTATATGTTTTTATGCTTGAATTAAATGTTGTGTTTGTGAATTGTATAAATGCCATAAATATGTGAAATGATCACATACTCGTTATAGCCCCTAAATGAAAATGTCCAATAAATGATAATGCCTGATTTAATGATAGAAGGGTTATTCTTGTACTTTGTATGTAACACCCCAAACCCGGTCAAGACACCACGACCTGATCTGGTATGTTACGAGGAAAACGTTTTTGAGAAGTTAAATTTTTCGCTTAAAAGTTTGATGAAAACTCTTTGAGAGATTTGGAGTTGTAGAAATCTTGGGCTTGATTGTTGAAAACTTCATATGTCATTTTGAAAACATTTTAAGAAGTTAAACAAGTTTATTACATTTGGAAATTCAAGTTGCATCTCTTTGTTACTTAAAACCTTTTGACTTAGTAGAAAATCGAGTCTTGATTTGAAAATCATTTGAGTTTTTTTTAATATCAAATCATAGTGTGATACCCGATGGTATAGTTTAAAAACACATTGCGCTATAATTTTGAAATCATTGTCTTCCTAAGTTTTTAGCATATTTAAACTCAAATCGTTTGTTAAGACATATTGCAAATCTACTTTAAACATAACATAGCAAAATATAACTTAAAGGCCTTTTACAACCCAAAATAAAACCAAATAATAATGATAATAAGCTAAAGTACCAAATTTATTAAGTCTGAGCAAATCTTTATTAAGCATGGCATGAGCACTCCGAGTCCATCCCGGCTCCATGTCCGCGTCTAAGAGTCACCTGAAAGGTCAAAGGAGAGAGTGAGTCGCAAGACTCAGTGTATAAATCTCCCTCCCGATAAAACAACATGCTAACACACATCAAGTCATAACAACATGGTCAATGCACCCCGATCCTAACCATCCGTATCGCCTTTTCTACCCCGTGTGGTACCAAACCACTGGTGGTGCCAAACCACTGGTGACCCAAAGTCACGATATCCATAAGTGTGGTGCCAAACCACTGGTGACCCAAAGTCACGAATAATCCAATGATGGGGCCAACCCATCGTGTGATACCCAATCACTAGCGACAATCCCGTATCTCATAAGTGGGGCCAACCCACGGTGGTGTTAACCACAGGGACGAGTCGCAATGAGGTGCCCAACCTCTGGTGTCCCAAAGACACATGTGATACCAAATCACTGGTGACCGCAGTCACAATCCGATGATGGGGCCAACCCATCGTGTGATACCCAATCACTGGCGTCAATCCCGTATAATCAACCGTGGGGCCAACCCACCGTGGTACTAAGCCACTGGGACGAGACGCTGAGGTGCCAAACCTCTGGTGACCCAAAGTCACAATAATCAATCTGTGGTGCCAAACCACTGGAGGTGCCAAACCTCTGGTGTCCCAAAGACACAGTGTCCCAAAGACACGGATATCATCATCCCCCTCCACTCATATCACCCATTCATGTCATACTAATGCGTATCATGTAAGTCATGCACTCATGCCAATATGTTTAACATCATATCTCATATCACATACATCCATAATCATGGTATCATATAGATCATCAGTAAGCTCACAATAACACTGACTTACCCGAGTCCGAGATCACACCCAATAGGGTATCATATCAATCCTTCAAACTGTCTTGACTTATTAATCAAACAGATTATTAACACATATTACTAGATACAAAGTGTGTTAGTTACACACCTGATAAACAAAAGCCTTAAACCCCTCGAACTGATCTAAGCCCCCCTTGATTACCTTGCTCCTATAATCGGCCAGATAATAGCATTAGACAACTTATCTTATTCGGCCAAGACCATAAACCAAAGGGGTCAATATCAAACCCTTACCTTTATACTTGATTTGGTTTCCTACCAAATCTCGAATCAAGCAGTGATTCTCCTTCCAACAATCGGCACCCTATAAAGACAAATAGTTAATCTCTAATCACCTTTGACTTAACCGAAATCAAAAGATTGAACTAACAATAATATACCAATCACTTACCCTTTACTTACTAATTGGTTAACAAGGAAGAAAGACTCCTCTTGATCACCTCCACTATCCAAAAGCCCTATACGAGATAATAACCAATGGTTAATTCCTTCCAACCAAAACCGATCATAAGTTTTGAACAAACCGCAATCAACATAGTACTAGAGAAGAGAAAAATGGCCATACGGCCAAACACACACTTACCCAACACCAACTATATTCGGCCACCCAACACTAGGAGAGAACCACAAGAGATTTGGCCAAGACTTGCACCAAAAGAAGAGCAAAAGATTCGGCCAAGGTGATTTATACCAATCACAATTTTCGGTCAGAGTTGAAGAAAAGAGTAAACAAAGTGCCAAGAAATAGAGTTGGTATTCGGCCAAGTAACCAAAATAGAACGAACAGATAGGAAGGTACTTTTGGTTTGAAAGAAGAAGAAATAGTGAATAGTATTTTGGAGGATGGGGTTTCGACTTACAAGGTTTGAAAAAGAAAAAGAAAGTTTGAGAAGAAGAGAAGCTAGTTTCGGCTTACAAATGAACAGAAGAACAAAAGGGAGAGAGCATTCGGCTATAATGGAATTAAGAGAAACAAAGGCAAGTTTCAGCTAAGGTATATGTGTTGCTTATTTCGGTTTCAAGAGAGAAAGAATGAAGGAAAGCTCTTTGGAAATTCGGCTACTAACACAAAAGAGAGAACTTTGCTTTTCTTTTGACAAAAAGTGACCGAAAAACACCCCAAAATGCCAAATGCATTTCGGCATCTCCAACACCACACCAAGCCGTCCACTCCCCCACTCCAAACACCCCAAAAATTCGGCCATAATCCCTCACAACACTCCACACCACTCAATTCAAATGAGTTTACCAAGTCTCCCTCCTACTTTCACTCTCCACCCCTCCTTTGAATGTGTTGACAAAGTCCAAGGAAGAATTCGAATTGCCTTCTACCTCTTCCTCCATGCCGTCCAAAATGAGTGACAAAATAGGGGATCTCTGCGACTTGAACTCAGGATCTCTCCCCCTTGTAGATGACACCACACTCAGCTCCAAGTGGCACATGCCTTGCCACTTTGCCAACCTCATTTTTGTGTAACAAACTACCAAATAAAATACATATCCCTCAGCTCCAACAGCTCCCTACACCTAAGGCTCAAAAACTAAATTTTTCCCATTCACTCAGGCATACTCCTAGCCTACAACTAAGCCCCTAAGACATAGAAATAGCAACATAGCACACCAACACATGCAATATCATGCAACAACAAAATAGCCCCTAACCCGGGATATTACATTGTATGAATATTAAATGCGATTAAAAGAATTATTGTATACAATTGTGATAAATAGATGAAATAATCATGAGTAATTATGTTCGAAAAAATGTTAAATCTCGTTTGAATAAATGAAAATAGATGATTTCCCGAAATGAATGAGGCCCTGCATTTGTTGCTGGTGGGATTTAGCTCGATCGAGTAATCCTATTGACCTAATTTCTAAAAGGATTTAGCCTGGACGGGTAATCCTGATATAAGTCCTCTCGAGCATATGTTATGGATTGGATTTAGCCCGGACGGGTAATCCAGATCAAGCTCTTTAGAGCATATGTCATAAAAAGGATTTAGCCTAGACTGGTAATCCTGTTGTTTTTATATATATGTGGCTCGAGAGTGTACTATCTGAAATAGTACCTTATGGGTACCATTGGGCATGAATTGACAGATTCTAATTTGTACACCTCAAGTGTACTACCTGTGTATCTGTAATACCCTGAAAATTACTACAGTAAGAAAGTAAGATATTATCCTTGATATAGTTAAGTAAGGAAATAAAGTGACAAAAAGTGAAATTTTGGATTATGTCAACATTGGGAAGTATATTATGATATATTACATTATTAATTTAAGAAAGGATTAAATTGTAAAAGTGAGAAAAGTTTTGTTGCCCAAGAGTAAATACTCAAAATTTGAGGGGTTAAAGTGTAAATATGAAAAAGTTGAAGGACCAATAGTGCAAATATTTTAGGGGTGGAACAATCTAGAAACTAAGGAAAATGGATGAATTAGGAGCAAATCGAATAGGTGAAGAATTATGAAAGACTAAATTACAATTTTTCCAAATTAAGTGATGACTTAATGATGGAATTTTAAAAGATCATGAAGGGCAAAATGGTCAATTAGTAAGAGAGAGAATTGTAGAATGTAATGATTATGTTGATAATATTTTAAATTAATTAATTAGATAAATATTACTTTATTAATATTTTAATAAGATATTTATTATTATTTTATTATTTTATTTAGTATATATGTGTGTGTGTGTGGAAAGAAAGAAAACAACACACCATCCACCACCTTTCCCATGCATACGTCGTTTGTGAAGAGAGAAAGAAAGAAAGTTTTACTTTCTTTACAATTAGGTCCTTCCACCAAAAATTCACCATTTTCACCTAGTAATCAGGAGAATTTCCATAACTACCAAGAGAGAAAAATAACAAGGAGACTATGGGGAGCTAGAATATCAAGATAGATTGAAGAATTAGAAGCAGGAAGAGGGAGAAAATCAAGTTAAAGATTGAAATCAATAGGACAAGGTAAGAATTTTAAGATTTCAATACATTTTAAGTAGAGTTTTCTTATATAAGGTAATATCAAAAGCATGAAAATGGTATTAAAGTAGAGTTTTCTTATATAAGGTTCTACGTTCTTGATATATTAGTGAATGGAAATAAGAGAAAATGATGGGAAATATTGTAGAGAAAGGAAATAAGGGTGTTATAAACTTGGTAATCAATATTTTGCACTAAAACAGTTTTGGACAGCAGCAGTAGGCTAACTTTAAAAAAGCACCAACAATTATGAAAATCAAATTAGAGGATGAATAAAGTATGAAATTAAATCTTATTGACTCTAGTTTTTCATAGAATAATATGTGTAAACAATGGAATTGTAAATTATGATTTATAATAAATTTTGTGAGACAATGTCAGAATGATTTCGGGTTCCCCTGTTCTGAATTTGGAAAATCATCAAAAATTGTAAAAAAATAATTATGGGTTTAAATTTATATTTCTAAATCTTTAATGAGTCTACTTTTAATAGAAACAAACAGAGGCATCATTCAAAGCCCGTACTAAGAGGTAATTAATTTTAAGTAAGGAAAGGTCGAAGCTATCAAACAGCAGAACATGGATAAATTTGAAGAATTTACTGTACTTATTGGCTAAAGTAAAAATTCTGAAATTTATTTGGTAGAAAGATATTTTAGTTTAGTTTCAGGAACATCAAGCGGTTTTTAATTTGGAGTTCTGTAGCTCAAGATATAAATAATTTAGTGACTATAACTCAAGTGGACAGCTTGATTTGAACACATAAGTAAATAGTGGAATTATATACATTAAGGATGTGGTATGGAGAGGAGGAGGAGGAAAAATATATATATGAATAATCAGCTAGCATGGATTTATATTAAATGGATAATTTGCATGTTTTTAACTCAGGGATTAAATTGAATAAAAGTAAAAATTTAGGGGTAATTTTGTAAAAATATAAAAATGACCAAATTGAGTGAAATGAATTATTTTATTGTCTAAATTAATAAATTGAATGAAATCATTAATTTAGATCAAGATCAGTTGAAAATTTGAGGAAAATAGAAAATTACCAAAATGCCCCTAAATCTTGGTATTTCTACAATTTAGCCAGGTAAGTTCGTGTAACCTAATTATGTGATATAAGGAAATACGAGTTGATGGTACATGAAATATTGATATAATGGATTAATTGATTTATGTTTATGAAGAAACGTCAAGAGAATGATATTTAACATGACATGTAAATATGTGATTATCTTTGATACGTTGATATAAGGAAATTAAGTATGTTTAAGGGACAATATGTTTGATTTTGATTAGTTTCAAATATGAATGCTAGCTGAAATAAAATGTCTGATAAATAAATTTGTAACTTCGGTAATGCTCCGTAACTTTATTCCGGTGACGGATTTGGGTTAGGGGAGTTACAGTATCCATCGATATTTCGAATAAATTCAACGGGTAAAAGTTCTTGATATGCGAAGATACGAATAAGAAATGAGTTATTACACATATCGACCTAAAATACATGAAAATGACGATACGTGATGATTGATATATGGAAACATTAGATGATGATATTTGTACATGGAATTCATTTGATGAAGATGTTTATCCTTGATAATAGACTTGTGAGTGTGCTATTACTCGGGTGACATTGATGTTTCGAGTAATATGAGTAAAGTTTTGATATGAAATGATCTGAACTCGAAATGAACTATTACGAAGTTATACTTGTAATATAAAGGAATGATTTATACATGTTAAATGAATACATATTGTAGAAAGCTTATGTGCATGGAAACTTGATTGTTGTTGAGCCCATATATGTTTGTGATGTTGTTATGGATTATATGACTAACAAGGGCAATGAGGATATGTGTAGGCCTTGAGGGCAAATTGATTGAATATGCCTTACATAGTTACCTCAAAATAGAATGAATGGTAAGTTAAGTACCATGTTATACGAACTTACTAAGCATTTTATGCTTACTTAGTTTTATTTCCCTGTTTTAGAGTAAATCGGAAGCTCGTTGGATAGGAAGCTTGGCAGAAATCACTCACACTATCCATCAGCCTATTTCAGTGAATATGGTAAAGCAATTATGGTTATAATGGCATGTATAGGTTATATTGGCCACATTGGCATATGAATGTAAATGATGCTTGTAATCTAGCCATTGGAATGGCTAGTAATGGTTTGTTTTGATATACTTGTAATGTCATGCTATGGTAGCTAAATATATACATGTTAGGTAGTTGATCAAATCATGTTTAACACATGGACTGAACCAAGGTAAGATAGTAAACATGTATGCATGCAATGATATTCCATGTTGAATGATGGAAATTGCTAAATTTGAATGCTTGAAATGGTTGGAATGTGTTTGGTATGTTTTAGTGTAGGAAAATTGTAAATTTGGGTGACAAATGAGGCTAGGAAATGACTTTATTTTGTCCACACGGGCAGACACACGGGCGTGTGTCTAGATCGTGTGTGACACACGGCCTACCCCATGGGCGTGTGGCCTGGCCATGTGTCCCCTGCACCTTAAATTTGAGAAAACAGAATACTCAGAATTGAGCACATCGGTAGAGATACGGACGTGTGTCTCAGCCGTGTGGGAGACACGGCCTTGAACACGGGCGTGTGTCTTGACCGTGTGAAACCTGCACCTAATTTTGAAATGAATTAATTAACCACACAGCCTAGCACACAGGTGTGTAGCATGGCCGTGTGCACAAGTCAGAAAGTTACACAGGGTCGAACACTGCCTGTAGCACGGGCATGTCCTAGGGTTACACGGGCGTGTCCCTTGGACCACATGGGAGTGTGAGCCCTGCACTTTGGAAAATTTTTGAAATGTCGTGAAAAATTCTTAGAGTTTTCAATTAAGTCCTGACTCGATTCTAATGCTCGTATTGGGCCTCGAGGGTCCATTTAAAGGACAATATCAATGATCTCGGTAAATGAATACTAATTTACATGAATTATCTGAAAATGTTCTAAATGTCCCGGTAATGCTTTATAACCCTGTTCTAACGATGGATACGGGTTAGGGATGTTACACCTAACCTTTTACTAAGTTCACATGGGCATCAATTATACATATATAAAGTTTCCATTTTCACACTTATACCCTGTACTATTTCATAACCGTCAATTAACACATAACATTTCTATTAAATCACTTTAATGCATGCCAAATTTCACCAATACTTCAATCATTCCTTAAACACACACATACATATGAAATAATACAAGCACACACAACACACAAAATAAAATAGTAAATTCAATAAGAACTTACCTTTTTCGAAATGTGAAAAGAGAAGGTACTTTAGGGACTAATCCGTAACTTTAATTTGTCCCTTATTAGCTCCACTTAGATCCAAATCTTGACCTATACAATTATTTTATAAAATCAATCAATACCAAACATTTTCATATTATGCCATGATATGAATGAACCTATATGAAATCATTTTTCGATATCTCTAAAATTTCACAATCTATTCAATTTAGTCCTTGAACTTGAAATAATCATAACTTCCAATTCTTAGCTTCAGATTAAAATCTAATTTCACATATATTCATTAGGGACCCTCTACTTCCTATTCCTACCAAAATTTCATAACAGTTTTGCATTTTATTCAATTTGATCCCTAATGTACAAAACTAATAATTAAGATTTACAATTTAGCATTTTTCTTAAACTAACCATAATTTCTAACAATTTCACACTAATTTCATCTAATTCTCAACAATGACAACTTTCTAAAACTTTAACAGTTTCAAAAATTGGTACATGGGCTAGCTAAATCAAGCTCTCATGACCTCAAATCTATAAAAATTACAAGAAAATGACTTAAATTTCATACCTAATTGTTTGCCGAATGTAAAGACATGAAAATGGCTTCCTCCCTTAGGTTTCTTCCTTTTTGGACGGTAAGAAATAAGAATGAAGGAGATGATATTGTTTTCTCCACTAACTTTTAGTTTTATACTAGGATTAATTTGTTAATTAACCTTAATTAACTATGTTTTAATTAAATAAACCTTTAATTACTTAAATTAATCCACACACATCATTACCGTCCACTAGCACAAGATAAAAAATGGTTTATTAACCATTTTGAACTTTTGGATAATTGTTATCCAAGTCCTCAAACCATTTCCTAATAAAAAATCTATAGCGATTGAACTTTACAATTTAGTTTCTAGGCCATAATTAATCACTATTTCAACTAAATTGACTAACCAAATTTCAATCCATCTATATAATAACTTCGTAGATAACCCTAATTAATATTTATGAACTTGGTTTACGAAAATAGGTTTCCGAAACTGTATTTTTCAGTACCACTGAAAATCGGGCCGTTACAGATGATATTGGTTCAGTTAGGTTGAGCTTTTTGGATTTTTTATCTATACCTCATAATTCAGTCTGGTTTAGTTATCGATTTTTCCATATTAATTTTTGGTTTTAGACTTTTAGACTTATTTTGTAAAAAAGAATTTTGTTTTATGGCTTTTGAATATTGATTCGCAAAGTTTCAAAATATTTTGGGTAAACTACAATTGTAGTTACCCAACTATTGGTAAGTTTTTTTTTTTTTGGTTGCCCAACTATTCGATTTTTTCTTTTTTGGTCAATATTCGTTGAATAGTCGACGAAAAGAAGATGCGACAACTTTTAAAATTGACATAATAACAACTTTAACCTCAATATTTATACATTGTGTCAATTTAGTCTTGATTCTAAAAAAATTAACTCTCAAAGTTTACACATTGTGTAATTTAGTTTTTTTTTTAATTTAGTTTTTTTTAGACTTTTTCACCTAAAAAACTAAAAAAAAAATAAATCTATCAACTAAAATTTGATCCAAATATATAAAAACATAAAAACATAAAAAATCAAAATAATAATTTTCTTTTTTTTATTCTTTTAAGATTAACTTATAACAAATCTTCACATCAAATGTTTGTATCAATGTATATAGTTAAGCATGCCTCTCTTTTTTTTGGGTAAATTTTCCGGTATCAATTAGGATTTTGAAGTTTATTAGTTTATATTATATCATAGACTTGTAGTTATTTAATTTATATTTTAAAATTAAGTTGTTTGTGAAGTTGAGCATGACCATCCTAGAAATAAAATTAGTTCTTATAAAAAAAGAGATCAGAGAAAATTCTGAACATTGAATTTGAGCACTTAAAAATGATGATGGAGGGGCATAATTTAATACCATTTTTTTATTGGGTCAAAAGGAACCATCGAGTTCAGTTAAGATAATTTTTTAATAAAATTAACGAACTTAGCAATTACTAGAAACAAAAGTAAAGTTGTCCCACTAGTACTAATAACTACATTTCTTTTGTTTATTTTTTAAGTATATTTGAAATAATTAATATTCAATCTTAATTAATATAAAATTAAATATAATTTAATTGGTAAAAGTACCATTAAAGGTTTTTATATTAGGAGTTAAATTGTATTTTGTCTCTTTTACTAAAAAAAAGAATAAGTTACTTCTAGTTCGTTAATTTTTATTACACGTTACATGCCGTGTCTACTTCATACTGACATACATGAACCAGTTTTTAACGGTAAATATAGGTGAGATTTTTAATAGAATGATCAGTTTACTTTGTTTTTTAACATACATATAACTAATTTATCCATTTTTTTAATAAAAAAATAAAATGCAATATAACTCTTAATACAAATAAGTTTACACTCATTTTATTAACACGTTTCAGTTAGTAATTCCAAAATGTATGGTTCATAAAGAGTTAGACATGTTTAGAAATTAAAACTATATCGCAATGGTATTGAGGTTTGAGAATCTCCTTGCAACTACTTACTGTCCAAAGCTTCTGGAAAAAAGCTTTGCTTGCTGCAAAAAACTGCCTTCCAACTTCTAGGTAAGTATAGTATAGCTGATAACTCATTTCCCTATCTAGAGTTTGCATACTTTGCACTGTTATGCTTCAGTTTTAGTACTAACTATACATAAAGAGGATGAATGTGGGTATATTTCAAAATTTTGAGTTTTGTTCATTTATTTGTAAGATCATATCCTCGTGAAATATGAATTGGGTACGACTACTTAGGAAAAATGACAAACCTGCTTTAGTAACATGCGAAAACATAATAAGTCTACTTTAGTCAAATGCTACTTATCAATGGCCCAATTAATGTTAGTCAAATGTTGGTGTATGTGTCTGATATGAATTTTCTATTTTTCTAAGTTTCATGTATATTTTTTAGTCATATTTTCATACCATGTTTCAATATGTATTAGATACGAGTGTCATGCACTTTTATAAGTATCAATGCAATGCAATATTTGGTAAATAGATACAAGTGCATGTACAATCACTTTGAACAATAATTCTAGAATCCACTGAGAGTGCTGTAATCCTTCATAAGTTTCAGAGACATTGCTAGTTTATTCGACGTGGAAGCACCAGAAGGGAAAAATGCTCATTCAAGTAAGAACAGGACTAACAACAGATGGTGTTTTACTAACCCCAAAACCAGACATGGAATGTCCTGTTTGGTTGAGATGATCGATATCACCCCAAGCTTTTATGGTCCAAACATCATCACCCGATATCTGAAATATGTTCACTGAGGTATTTAGTATACTTCCCCGAAACCTCCTCGAGCAAGCCCTCCTGTATAGCGCACGTATGACACCTCCATGAGTGACCACAACCACTCGCTTCCCTAACATTGTGAAATAAGAAACCATTCAGCATATTCGAACCAGAAACATGTTTCGTCTGCTAAAAATAGCCTATGTTACTCAGACTAGGGTGTGACCGTGATGACATAACAAATACCTGTATGTTTCTGACAAATTCTCTGTAATGAAGATGTAGCACGATGATAGAGTTGGTCTAAGCTTTCTCCACCTCCCTGCAAACATAGTAAAAACCAGTTCGAGTAAATCGTTATCCATGTCTAAAGCTTGTTTAGTTAGTAAGTAGTTGGTTAAATAAATGCCAAAAGCTTACAGGTATAACTTGATCGATCTGGCGAGACGAAAATGCTCGGTAAGCCTGGGGACAAACCTTGGCTGCTTCACGGAACTTGAACATCCCCTAAATGTCGTTCCCGCAAGTCTGGATCTTTTATAACCTTAAAATTTTTTACATCCAACAAAAACATCGCATAAATATTTCACATTTAAAAGCTTCAACATATACTAAAAGTGATACATTTCTTGAGTTCTTGATGTATGCCTTTTGCTTTTGGAATACCCCCACTTGTTTTTGACATAATCAGTTGCTTATTTATAGCATTTGGTTCAGTTACAATTTTCAAGTACTAATGTTATACCCCATCCACAACAAGATAGGTGGTAAGTCTAGAAAACATCTGAAAAATAAGTTTGCCATCACCAAGCCGGGAAGACACTTGTGAACTCACATTCTTGGAAGGACTATCCAGACAATGAATGGCTTGGTTTTCATTGGGAATATAAAATCGTTTGGTTACCAAATATCACGTGGGCTCAACTGCTTTATCCCATCAGAGATATAAGGGAGGATAGGATCTGTTCTGTCATAGACATCCCTATCGTATTAAAAATATCCCCTACGTGCTCCATAATAATGTCTAGATTACAAGTTCAACACATTAGCGCTATATTACATGGGAACTCACCTATAAATATCCCCAAGAATATGAAGAGGGATGGACCCTTCAAGAATACCAAACCTATACTTTCTTAAGATTCTCTCTACCCTCAGCCTTCAAACTCTATACACTGCCATTATCCATAATTTCCTACTCTCTTTCCCAAAAGGGTGAACAGGCCTTCTCAACAACCATTTCCCTCTTCTATGCATCCTTCCCTTGTCAAGCCCTGTATCAAACAACTAATCAAATTTACAACACAGAAAAAGACATACCTCAAACTTGCCACAGGTTGCAACAATCGTCTCAGCAGTTTCAAGAGCACGTTTTAAATCAGAGGAATATATGGCGGATATTTCAGGCACTCGGGATAGTCTTTCAGCCAACTTCATACCCAGAAACAGAGTTTCAGTACTGTTAGAAACAGAGAAAATTCATCAACAAAGACAGAAATTATCACAAAACAACATACTGAAGCTGCTTGTTGCCTCCCAACTTCATTCAGTTCAACATCCATATGTCCCTATTAAAAAGAAATTTAACCAAAGAAGTAATTAAAAAAACCAGTAAATTTTAGCAGGAAATGCTGTGAAAATAATGAAGAGACTTGAATTCTTCCGGTTGCATTCCATGCTGTTTCTCCATGACGCACCACGATAATTTCGGTGTAAGGTTGATCCAAGGAGCTGTTAATTGAACATCGAAAAAAAATAATTAAGATGAAGCAAAATAAAAGGCAAAATCAAACATTAATACAATGGAAGATTTGTTTGGTTTAAGTTTGTGAAGTGATTTACAAAGAAGTAGGGTGGGACATTGATACAGTTGAGCAGTTTAGTTGTGTTGGTGTGTAAGTACAAACGGCCAAGTTTTGTCGTGGACCCAAAACATTGTTTTAGTTGGCGGACATTTCAAGCTGACAGGAATCTTAAATGACTACATGTCACACGCCACGGTCCTCCCTTCTACCATCATTCTTTTAATTTATCTTAAAACAGAAGTATCTTTTATTCTTGGAATATTGATAAGTACTAAGACTAATATGTTTTAATATCACTCTTAATGTGTTTTTGGGTCATAATTTGATGTTAATGGTGAATTTTATGTTCTTAATCCTTTAAATTCATATTTTTATACTTAGGAGAGTATTTGGGAGCAAAAGGAGCGAAAAACGAGTGAAGATCGAAAAATCGGAACGAGTTATAGGAGCCACACCGGCTGGACCATTCCACACGGCCTGGACACACGGTTGTGTCTATTTCACGAATTGTACTCTGAAGAAAGAAAAAAACGTGATTTTTAAGGTTTTCGGGCATTTTGAGACCTATATATGACAAAAATAAGAAAATAGAAGAGAGCCGTCAGAGAATACTCAAGAAAACAACTCGAAAACTTAAGAAAACAACTCGAAAAACACCATTGAAGTCGATTCTGAAGCAAATTTCCATCAAGATTAAAGATTCCCTTTTGATTTCTTTGAAGATTATTATGAGTTTCTTTATTTCTTATGGTTATACTGTATTTTTATGTTTTTATTTGCTAGCATGAACTAATTGTCTAAATACCTAGGGAGATGAACTTTAGATTCTGTCACTTGATTTCTATTTTACGTAATAAAGACTTAGACATTATTCTCAATTATGTGTGTTTAATTCTTAGTTAGAAATTTCTAGACTATTGATCTATATTTGATGTGCTTAAATCACAGGAGAAATATACCTTATTTAAGTGTAGATCTAGCGTAATTGACTGAACTTGCATGCAATCCTAGAAATAGTTGACATAGATCTACCAGATTAGAGTCAAATCTAATAAGGGAATCCATAAATCGAGTTAATGCGATAATAGGGGTTTTAATTAGAAAGAAATTTCAATTAATCAACATAAAGTCAGTTGCTCTTATTCTTGAAGAGAGATATTAGCATAATTTAGAGATTTTTATGGATCAAGATACTAAGTAAAGTAATTGCGTAATTTAGATTGATAATAACAGATGAAATCTAGGTGAATTCTTTCCTGGGTATTGTTTCGCTTCTTGATTTTTAATAGTTTATTTTCCTAATTTGTTTTTTGTTGCGTTTGTAGTTAATTAATTTAGTTAATTTTAGTTTTAATTAATCACTCAAATTTATCGGTTAAATAATAGAAAGAAGGTAATACTAGTACTTTTAGTTTTCGTGAGAACGATATATTTGCTCACTCTAGTTATACTATTAATTGATAGGTAGACTTGCCTTAGTCAGATTTTTAGTTGGTATCATGGACATCAAAGATAAAATTAATTTTGGGGTAAAGCAGATCAACAGTCACTTAATTTTGATTTCAATAATTAAACAGTCACTCAACTTTCAATTCAGTCATTAAACTTTATAAAAATAACAAATCAATCACCACTAACCATTTTCCATTACAGATGTAACGAAATTTCCATTTTCCGTTACAGACATAATAGAGCTGCTATTTTCCATCCTTCTCTCCCCCTCCCCCTACCACCGCTCTCTTGTCTCTCTCCCTCTTCCCCACCATCCCTCCCCCTACTCCGATTCTCTCCCTATCCCCCATCGTCCCTCCCCCTACTCTGACCCTCTGCCTTTCACCCACCCTTCGAGACCCTTAATTTTGTGGATCTAAAAACTTGTTAAAGCAGAAAAAAATTAAAAACAAAACCTTTTTTCTTAATGCATTTAACTGAGATTTTTGATTGGGAAGAATAGGACCCATGGTTTTGGGAGAAAAAATCAAGAGGCTTGAAAGGTGAGTGGGTTAGTAGAGGGAAAGGGACAATGGGAGAGAGTGAGAGGATTGGAGTAGGGAGAGAATTAGAGTAGGGGAGAGGGATGGTGGGGAAGAGAGAGAGGGATGGGAGAGCGGTGGTAAGGGGAGGGAGACGAGAAGGGAGGGGGAGAGAAGGATGGAAAATAGCAGTTGTATTATGATTGTAATGGAAAATGGTTAGTGGTAACTGATTCGTTATTTTTCAAAAGTTAAGTGACTGAGTTGAAAGTTAAGTGATTGTTTTATCATTAAGGCTCCGTTTGTTTGCCAGTAAAATGTTTTCCGGAAAATGATTTCTGGAAAATGATTTACTTTTCTGGGAATGATTTACTTTTCTGGTGTTTGGATGAATCTGTGTAAAATATTTTCTGTTGTTTGGCAAATTTCCTGAAAATATTTTCCAGAAAAGCTGTTTTTACATATATTAATAAATTTTTATATATATATATATAATAAATTTATATTTTAAATTATTTTTACATATATTTCAATATAAATAAATCAAATTAAAGTTAAAAATAGAAGTCAAATTTATTTTTTATTACCTGAGTAAATATTTGTGCCTTCAGTTCAACTTACATTTTGCAATGTTTTTGTGTATATATATTACAATGTTTTATTTTTTTATAAATGTTATGGTCGTGCAATTTATATTTCTAGGCTAATTCCAATTTCTATTTATTTTATCAAATTTTGAAATGTGAAGAATGACAGGCTCACCTACATCTAAACAGGCTATATTTGATGATTTAACTAAATATACAACATTTGGATCTTTGAAATTAACAATAACTACTTCAATTGCACATGAAAAAATATTCTCCAAATCAGAGGATTTGTTTACAAGACAAGAGTTCTATTACAATTGAAAACTATACTTTGTGTAGTATAGAGCAAAATGTATGCTTCTGGAAAAAGCATTTCTTCAACACTAGTAACCTACAAAAGATAGAACATGACAATTAGGTCCAAGAAAATATGTTTTATTGTCTTTATAAGGCTAAAAAAACATGCCAATAATATTATATATATAAAAGGCTCAAAATATTATGATGAACCAACATAGAAACAGAAATTGCACAACCATAATATTTGACTAAAAGATAATCTAGCTCTTAGTGGAATTTTAGGGGCAGCAAGTTGCTTGTGTATCTTATACATTACATATAGCAGCATTAAAGTTTTCTTTACTCCACATCAACCACAAAAGAATTCTTATTAGTCCTACTTTCACTAGTTAATAACTCTCCTTTATTCCATACAATTAGCATTCCTGCATCTTTCCTCTTATGATTGTTTCACTATTTGGTTTTCATTTTAATATCTCTATAGCAGTGCATCAAAGTGATATCAGAGTGAACTTATACTAATGTTGAAATAGTTATTATGATTATAAACATTAACTGCTTGCAGTAGAGGAAGAGGACACCAATCTAGCAAACAAAATTAACTGAGTCAAGGAATATAAGCAAAGCAAACTTTACAGTGATATGAATCAATGAGACTGGTAAAAAATCCAAAATGCAACCATGATATTTGGAATAACCAAAAAGTGGTCTTTTAGTGATGATACCAGATATGGATTGGAAGGAAATAAATCTTTTCAAGATGCTGGACCAGCAAATCCCGTTGTCCATGTGAACTAGAATGGAGTTATTTATTTTGGGTAATGACTTCTAGGAAAAGATGTATACAAGGGAATGTAGCAACTTGCCAAGAGAACAGTCTATAAGTTCCTTATAGCACAACACTAGGTATGCTTATGCCAATGAACCAATATTCAAAAATTTTGTACTAAGCCATAAAAGCTAATATGTGCTTTACTGTAAGTGCAGGATAAACTTCTATTCAACAATCCAATTAATGACTTTCATCATGCCACAATTCAAGCAAACCTTAAAACTTCATGAGCATAAATAAGAAAGAAAGGTTCATTGGATTAATGACAACTAGGAATTTTTTCAATCAAGCTTTATCACTCTGGAGGTGGTGTAACAATGTTGACATTGCCATTGCTAAAGCCCCCAATAGTGATGTGAACAATTTAACAGCTGATTGTGGCTGGAAATAACAGTATAACACAAAATAGTAGCGATACCAGTCCACTATTTCTGCTAAACTAATACCTTTTATGATATGCAACACAGTAACAAGTAGCAAGATGAAAAATAGAAAATCAAATATAGCAAAGTGATGCAGTGGTAAAAAGTAGACAACTTTAAGTTGAAGTTGTCGAAACCATTTTTAAAATTAGTTTAAAAAAATGGGGATCGACTTTAAAAACAAAAATGGGAGTCGCCACCAATCCCTTTTTCTTAGGTGTGATTGGACCACCATGTAAAACGTTTTATTTTAAAACATTTGATTTTCGTCTACGAAAAAACGAGAAAACGGGTTCGGAAGTCAGTTACGTATAAGGAAGGGTTAGCACCCTCATAATGTAACACCCCAAACCCAGCCCATGCGTTTCGACCGGATCTGGCATGTCACGGCTTGTACTTTGAAAACTTTTGTTCGTGTGTTATGGAAATCATAAGTCAATTGGACATTTTTTTTGGATAGATAGGTGGCATTTTTCTTTTAAAAAAATAAATTATAAAATCCTTTGTATTATTATTATTGAGTATAATTATACCTTTGACATAATCTCATAGGTTGCAAAACATTAACTACTTAATTGGATAAAACTATGGGGCCTTATTACATTGACAATTCCAAAATAACAATAAAACTTAAAGAAATTCTGAAAATAAATTTGTAGAAATAAAACTCGATGGCCCCTCGAGTCCGTTTCGGCTCCCATGTCCACGATCTACTGTTCATCTAGAAGAGTAGAGAAAAGGAAAGCGTGAGTCACAAAGACTCAGTGTATAAATCTCAAAACACACATCGACCTGAGCCCACAAACACATTATGGGCCCTGGCCCATACAGGAAGGCATCAATCATAATCACATAATAAACAATAAAGAATGAATAACCCAACCCATCCTAGGTTTCCATCCTCTACACACCAACCCGTACCAACCATCACACCTTGGGGATTTCTACAATCAACCCTCCATCCGCTACACACCAAAACGACAGTCGTACTGCCTATTCCTATTAAGTAGGAATCATTAAACGTGGCATAGCCACCGATTACTATGTGACCTTACATTTAAATTATGTGGGATTTCTACCACCGATCACCAAGTGACCTATCATACACTTCCCCTTCAATATCATCATTCCCACCCCATGCATACATACATAAAGAAAATATCATGCAGACTTATATATTTTTCGATACACATAGGGAGTTCTATGTTTACGTACCTGTCATCCTTGCCTAACCCTTTTAGGGTTCCATTCGACTGTCTATACAGCCTTATTTCAGCTTTTAGCCCATAACATACATAAATAGAAATACATACAGGTTTATTAGTAGTGTGTTAGAGATTTACACACCTGGTTACCAATAAAACGATGCTTTCTATGTCGACGCTATCCTTAGTCGACACTACTGCTATCTGCCTAAGGTGTTGTTCAGAAGCCGGTCCACAACCAATTGGCCAATCTCGAACAGCAGATACTGCTCGTTTCTTAAACTTAGGGATTCTTTCCTTTGCCTGATCCATATTTAATTCCATCAAATCCTTATCAGAGCTACTATAACAATATTTAATCGTTAATCCTCCTTATAAAGTTAAAATCATATATATATATATATATTGAACGAATCTAATAAAAATCTAGGGATAATCTTCTTACCTTAAAAATCCCAAAATTGGAGACTTATGATTTTTGGCTTTTTAGATCTAGTCGACTAAGCTTCCTTCAAATCCCGAATTGCCGCCCATCATAAAACCATTAAACTATTAGCTTTCGGCTTTTGCCTTTCAAAAACCGGGAATAGATTATGAGAACTAATCAAAAATCGACTCTGACCTTAGCTTAGGAGATTCGGCTAGCACTAGGGAGAGGATTCGGCAATGCCAATGGAAGATTTAAATGCCGGAAGTATAGAACAATTCCTCAAATAGGATGAATAAAAGAAAAAGCGATGGATGCTTCGGCTTTTTAGAGAAATCGGCACAAGGGAAAAGAAAGTGGGGAGAAGTTTCGGCTTTTGAAGTAATTAAAAAAAGAAATTTGGAGAGGGAGAGGCTAGGGAATTTCGGCACTAAGGGAGAGGATTTTAGGGTTTTCAATGTCAGAAACAAGGAGCTAGCCCCCCTATTTATAGATTTTTGACACCTACTACTAAATACCGAAAACGCCCTTAAAATTTAAGCTAGAAGAGAGGAGAATTTCGGCACCCTCTATGCCATGCAGTAGCCGAATTTTACACTCCTCTAGGTGGTGGATTTTCAGCCAACACTTCCTTTGAAGATAAGCTCCTAACTTTTCTCCTTTTTATCTATGATATTATCACTTAAAAATCCACATAATTTTTCCTATTTTATAGCCTTGTAGCCGTCCACCTCTTACTAACCCTAATGCCAAATTTAACTCACTTAAATTAAAAGATCTGGGCCTCATTAAATTTAAATTTTGGGCCCCTAAATCCCTTGTGTGTGGCGTCACTTCTATTTCCCTTATAGTGCCACTTATTGTTGGGCCACAAGCCCATGTTTGGCATTTTAAACATAATTACCACCTATTTAATTCCTTAATGCCCAAGCTAATAATTTAATCAAGGCCTTAGCCTAATCCTGAGCCCAATTTGGACCCCTATCACTTAAATTAACCTATTAAAGTTATCCCTACACTAAATGCATAGGCCCATAAATTTAGGATGTTACAGTTCTACCCCCTTAAAGAAATTTCGTCCTCGAAATTACCTGATCAGAAAAGATGAGGGTATTGCTGCCTTATTGCTTCCTTGGGTTCCCACGTAGCCTCCTCAGAACCATGATTTCGCCATAGCACTTTAACCAATGGAACCGTTTTTCTTCTCAACACCTTGACATCACGATCCAAAATTTCTACTGGCTCCTCTTCGAAGGATAGATCAGGTCTTACCTCGATTTCCTCTATAGGCACAATATGGGACGGATCCGAACGGTATCTTAACATAGAGATGTGAAATACATCTTGAATTTGACTTAGTTCCGGAGGTAACTCTAGTTGATAGGCTACTGGTCCTACTCGCTTCAACACCCGATATGGTCGGATAAATCTAGGACTTAATTTACCCTTTCGACCAAACCTTAGTACCTTCTTCCACGGTGACACCTTTAAAAATACTTTATCACCCACTGCGAACTCTATGTCCTTATGCTTTAAATCAGCATAAGACTTCTGCCTGTCCGATGCCTCCTTCAGTCGAACCCGAATCTATTCAACCTTCTCTTCGGTCTCGGTCACCAACTCCGGACCCAAAATCCGGCGTTCTCCTAGTTCTGTCCAGCATGTAGGAGTACGACACTTCCGCCCGTACAAAGCTTCGTAGGGCGCCATCTGAATACTTGATTGGTAGCTGTTGTTGTAAGTAAATTCTGCTAACGGTAAAAACTCTTCCCAACTACCTTTGAAATATATGACACATCCTCTCAACATGTCCTCTAAGATCTGGATCACTCGCTCAGATTGTCCATCGGTCTGAGGATGAAACGCTGTACTGAAGTCCAACTTCGTACCCAACGCTTGATGCAACGCCTTAAAAAATCGTGAGGTGAACCTAGGGTCCCTATCTGATATGATCGAAACTAGTACTCCATGCAACCTTACCACCTCTGCTATGTATAACTTAGCTAGCTTCTGCAAGGAGTAGTCAACACGCACTGGTATGAAGTGTGCAGACTTCGTCAAGCGATCAACAACTACCCAAATCGCATCTTTCTTAGTGGGTGTGAGGGGAAGCCCACTAACAAAATCCATGGTGATTCTTTCCCACTTCCATTGTGGAATCTTTACTGGCTGTAATAATCCTGATGGTAACTGATGTTCCGCCTTGACCTGCTGGCAGGTCAAACACTTACCCACCAATTCAGTTACCTCTTGCTTCAAACCCGGCCACCAGAACTGATCTCTCAAATCCCGAAACATCTTACTTCCTCCATAGTGCATAGCGTATGCACTACCATGCGCCTCATTTAGAATCCTTCGCCTTAGCTCTGGATCTTTTGGCATGCAAACCTTCCCTCGGAAGCATAACAATCCTTCCTCATTCATACTGAATTCTGCTGGCCCATCCTTTGGGATTAGCTGCAATTTCCCCTTTAGCAACTCATTGGTCTGTTGCCTCTCCTTCACTTGACTAATCAAAGTAGGTTTCACTTGAAGTTCGGCTAATAAGCTCCCATCCTCATACAAACTAAGGTGAGCAAACATTGCCCTTAGGTCAGAGACTACTTTACGACTTAGAGCATCCGCTACTACATTAGCCTTACTCGGATGATATTCGATCGAACAATCGCAATCCTTTAGTAACTCGATCCACCTTCTCTGCCTTAGGTTCAACTCCTTCTGAGTCAGAAGATATTTCAAGCTCTTATGATCTGTGTAGATGACAGATTTCTCCTCGTACAGATAATGCCTCCAAATTTTTAAGGCAAACACTACTGCCGCCAATTCCAAATCATGGGTGGGGTAATTCAATTCATGCAGTCTTAACTGCCGAGATGCATATGCAACTACCTTTCCTTCTTGCATCAACACACACCCTAATCCCGCGTGTGACACATCACAGTAAATTACGAGCTCCTTCCCTACCTCCGGCTGAATCAACACCAGAGCCTCCGTCAGAAACCTTTTTAACTTTTCAAAACTCTCCTGCTACTTATTAGACCAAACAAACGGAACTCCTTTCTGTAGTAACTTGGTCAACGGTGCCGCGACTGAAGAAAATCCTTCAACAAACCTTCGGTAATACCCTGCTAAACCAAGAAAACTCCTAATCTCAGCCACAGACCTAGGTGGCTTCCAATCCAACACTGCTTCAATCTTTCGAGGGTCAACCCTAATCCCTTCTGCCGACACAACGTGCCCTAGAAACGTTACTTCCCTCAGCCAAAATTCACACTTACTGAATTTGGCATACAACTGCTTCTCCCTTAGGATCTGCAAAACTATTCGCAGATGAGCATCATGCTCCTCCTCTGACTTCGAATAAACTAAGATATCATCGATAAACACCATGACACACCGATCTAAGTAAGGTTGGAATACTCGGTTCATCATGTCCATGAACGCTGCTGGCGCGTTGGTTAATCCAAACGGCATCACCATAAACTCATAGTGACCGTAGCGAGTCCTAAAAGCTGTCTTATGTATATCCGCCTCCTTGACCCTAAGCTGATGGTACCCTGACCTCAGATCTATCTTAGAAAAGATTGAGGCTCCCTTCAACTGATCGAACAAGTCATCGATCTTTGGCAACGGGTACTTGTTCTTGATTGTTAGCTTATTCAATTGGCGATAATCAATGCACATACGCATTGATCCATCCTTCTTCTTAACAAATAACACCAATAAATCCTCTATCCAACAACTCCTGTATCTGCGCTTTCAGCTCTACCAACTCCTTCGGCGCCATCCTATATGGAGCGATAGATACCGGTGCTGTTCCCGGAAGAAGATCGATACCAAACTCCACTTCACGATCTAGGGGTAATCCCAGAAGCTCTTCAGGGAAAACATCAGGAAATTCCTTTACTGTCCTGACGTCCCCAACAATCAGATTCTTGGCTTCTAGAGCCCGAACAAACAATAAAACTGCCTCGCACCCTTTCCTCACCATCCTTTCTGCTCTTAGGGCAGTCACCGCATTCGACAAGTAGTTCCCCCTTTCTCCTGTCACTAACACTTCATCACCCTCGGGGGTTTTTAATACCATATGCTTGGTTGCACAATCTAGATTAGCTTGATACTTCACAAGCCAATCCATGCCTAAAATTAAATCAAACTCTCTGAATGATAATTCAATCAAATCCGTTCGGAAAACTGTCCCCTGAACTTCTAGAGGTACTTCCCGATAAAGTTTATCCACTACTACCGATTGTCCTAACGGGCTAACTACAGTCATTGCCTTAGGGGTAATTTCAGATTCTAGCCTTAAAGTTCCCGATACGCTACAAGCTACGTACGAATGCGTCGACCCAATGTCAATCAATGTAGTGTAAGGCAATCCAAAAATTAAGAACGTACCGGTTATGACATCCGGTGTATCAGCCTCCTCTCGACGTCTGACAGCATAGACCAACCCCGGCTGTCTTGCCTCAGTGTTTCCTGCCCCTTGGCCTGTACCACGACCTCTTTGTGGTTGCTGACCTCCTCTGCTAGGCTAAGCATTCCCTCGACCCATGGTCCCTTCACCGTCTTTTTGCTGCGGACAGTTCCTAACTTAGTGGTCCATAGATCCACACCTAAAACACTTTCCACTGCCTGCCCAACACTCACCGGCATGAAATTTGCCACATCGAGCACACTTAGGTGTCTGGTTAGTAGCAGCAGGTTTCTCTTCTCGTTTTGGTCCATCAGGCCTGGACCTTTTCTGAGTACGCCCGCTTGACGATCCAAGATTCCTCTTATTTCCACCTCTATCTCTATCTCGATTTAATTTCTCAGTCCGCTTTACCTCCTCGACTATCTTAGCCTTTTCCACTAGGACAGCAAATTCCCTCTCCCGCTGCGGGGCTATCAAAACACGCAAGTCATCCCTCAGGCCATCTTCAAACCTAACACAACGTTCATGCTTCGTGGCTACCATCCCACGAGCATATCGGTTAAGACGTAAGAACTCAGCTTCATACGCAGCAACTGACCTACTCCCTTGCACCATATTCAGAAATGCTCTGCGCTGCGCATCCACATAACTTGATCCAATGTATTTATTCTGAAACACCGTTTTAAAGAAATCCCAGGTGATACGGTCAGCCACAACACCATCCTTTACCGTAAGCCACCATTGATAGGCTTCATCCCTCAAGAGGGATACAACTCCCTTCAACTTTTCCTCCTCCGTGAAATCCAAATCATCCATTATGCATTCTACCGCCTCCAACCAATACTCAGCTGAACTTGGGGCTACATTAGAAATTCCCCTAAAAACTTCTACCCCATTGGCTCTAAGTCGTTCTAGCACGGATTTCTGGGCTCCTGTGCCCATACCAGCCCCAGCAACCCTCTCTAAAACCCTTAGCATTGCCTATGATACTGCGTCATCTCCAGCAGTCTGATCCTGAAATTCCTCTTGCGCGGCTGGCATCTGATTTCCAGAACCATGACCAGATCCTACTGGTTCCGACACTGTCAACCTACCCCTACCACGACCACGTGGCGGACGTCCTCGACCCCTTGTACTCATTCTACCGATTCGCGTTTATCTGATTAGAAATTTTATGAACTGTTAGTTTTCTTCCATTGTTTTAACCACGAACAGTCTTATGAATAATAGCTTTAAGAGTAATTCTTTCGAATTCGCATTCACCATACAGTCTCAAGTTCATATCCTCTAGGAAACACATACATTCAATCATGAACTCACGTTCATTACAGAAAAGTGTTGTTGTTGTTGTTGTTGTTTCCACTACCCAGGGGTATTTTCGTAATTTTAGCCTACAGGGGTATTTTCGTAATTTTTCAAAATAAGGTTCCTTGGTGATTTTGTCAAATAAGGGTATTTTGGTAATTTTGCATTCTCGGGGGTATTTTGGTAATTTTGAAAACTGGGGGTATTTTGGTAATTCTGGAATTCGGGGCATTTCGGTAATTTTGAAATCTGGGGGTATTTCGGTAATTTTGAAATTTGGGGGCATTTCGGTAATTTTAAAGTCTGGGGGTATTTTGGTAATTTTGAAATTTGGGGGTATTTCGGTAATTTTAAAATTTGGGGGTATTTCGGTAATTTTAAAATTCGGGGGTATTTCAGTAATTTTGGAATTCGGAGGTATTTCGGTAATTTTGGAATTCGGGGGCATTTCAGTAATTTTAAAGTCTGGGGGTATTTCGGTAATTTTACCAAATAAGGGTAATTTGGTAACTCTACAAACCAGGGTTATTTTGGTCATTTTGCAAAACAAGGGTAATTTGGTAATTTTCTTCATAGCAGTGAACATTTTCAAATCAAGTGTATTTTTTTTGAAGTGCACAAAACTTAGGGGTTTTTGTTTGCAAAATAGGGTGGTTGGTCCCTTTCGGGTTTTAATTATGGGTTCAGCCCATGAACAAGTCCTTATAGCTAGAGTGAATAGTCACTACGCACCAGGTAAGATTCCAGCGAAGAGGAGGTGAGTCACTAGGACTGCTTAAATACCAAGCTCTCCCTGAATCCACTCCTAGGCATGCGTATGCCTATTGCCACACCTCGTCATGGCTAAAGTGAACAGTCACTATGCACCAGGTAAGATTCCAGCGAAGAGGAGGTGAGTCACTTGGACTGCTTAAATACCAAGCTCTTCCAGATCTACTTCTAGACATGCATATGCCTGTTGCCACACCTTAGTCTTGCGACTCGTTTACAGGTTTTGTTTAGTGAAATTAAGTCTTATGGAATCGAAGAGTTGTTTGTCTAAGCCTAGAGTCCATCAAGTTCTAATCTAGATAGTCTACGTCCCATAAAGCCCACTAAGCCCACATTTATAACACAATTAGGAGTTCAGAATACTTACCTGGGTGGATTGGGTGCCGGTAAACTCGGAGGCCATGTCTTCAAACCAAAATCTTTTTCTTAAATTCAATTTTTTTTTCTTAAAACACTTCTAGACCCATTTCACAACCCGAGTTTTGAACTGGGCTCTGATACCAAAATTGTAACACCCCAAACCTGGCCCATGCGTTTCGACCGGATCTGGCATGTCACGGCTTGTACTTTGAAAACTTTTGTTCGTGTGTTATGGAAATCATAAGTCAATTGGACATTTTTTTTGGATAGATAGGTGGCATTTTTCTTTTAAAAAAAATAAATTATAAAATCCTTTATATTATTATTATTGAGTATAATTATACCTTTGACATAATCTCATAGGTTGCAAAACATTAACTACTTAATTGGATAAAACTATGGGGCCTTATTACATTGACAATTCCAAAATAACAATAAAACTTAAAGAAATTCCGAAAATAAATTTGTAGAAATAAAACTCGATGGCCCCTCGAGTCCGTTTCGGCTCCCATGTCCACGATCTACTGTTCATCTGGAAGAGTAAAGAAAAGGAAAGCGTGAGTCACAAAGACTCGGTGTATAAATCTCAAAACACACATCGACCTGATCCCACAAACACATTATGGGCCCTGGCCCATACAGGAAGGCATCAATCATAATCACATAATAAACAATAAAGAATGAATAACCCAACCCATCCTAGGTTTCCATCCTCTACACACCAACCCGTACCAACCATCACACCTTGGGGATTTCTACAATCAACCCTCCATCCGCTACACACCAAAACGACAGCCGTACTGCCTATTCCTATTAAGTAGGAATCATTAAACGTGGCATAGCCACCGATCACTATGTGACCTTACATTTAAATTATGTGGGATTTCTACCACCGATCACCAAGTGACCTATCATACACTTCCCCTTCAATATCATCATTCCCACCCCATGCATACATACATAAAGAAAACATCATGCAGACTTATATATTTTTCGATACACATAGGGAGTTCTATGTTTACGTACCTGACATCCTTGCCTAACCCTTTTAGGGTTCCATTCGACTGTCTATACAGCCTCATTCCGGCTTTTAGCCCATAACATACATAAATAGAAATACATACAGGTTTATTAGTAGTGTGTTAGAGATCTACACACCTGGTTACCAATAAAATGATGCTTTCTATGTCGACGTTATCCTTAGTCGACACTACTGCTATCTGCCTAAGGTGTTGTTCAGAAGCCAGTCCACAACCAATTGGCCAATCTCGAACAGCAGATACTGCTCGTTTCTTAAACTTAGGGATTCTTTCCTTTGCCTGATCCATATTTAATTCCATCAAATCCTTATCAGAGCTACTATAACAATATTTAATCGTTAATCCTCCTTATAGAGTTAAAATCATATATATTGAACGAATCTAATAAAAATCTAGGGATAATCTTCTTACCTTAAAAATCCCGAAATTGAAGACTTATGATTTTCGGCTTTTTATATCTAGTCGACTAAGCTTCCTTCAAATCCCGAATTGCCGCCCATCATAAAACCATTAAACTATTAGTTTTCGGCTTTTGCCTTTCAAAAACCGGGAATAGATTATGAGAGCTAATCAAAAATCGACTCTTACCTTAGCTTAGGAGATTCGGCTAGCACTAGGGAGAGGATTCGGCAATGCCAATGGAAGATTTAAATGCCGGAAGTATAGAACAATTCCTCAAATAGGATGAATAAAAGAAAAAGCGATGGATGCTTCGGCTTTTTAGAGAAATCGGCACAAGGGAAAAGAAAGTGGGGAGAAGTTTCGGCTTTTGAAGTAATTAAAGAAAGAAATTTGGAGAGGGAGAGGCCAGGGAATTTCGACACTAAGGGAGAGGATTTTAGGGTTTTCAATGTCAGAAACAAGGAGCTAGCCCCCTATTTATAGATTTTTGACACCTACTGCTAAATACCGAAAACGCCCTTAAAATTTAAGCTAGAAGAGAGGAGAATTTCGGCACCCTCTATGCTATGCAGTAGCCGAATTTTACACTTCTCTAGGTGGTGGATTTTCGGCCAACACTTCCTTTGAAGATAAGCTCCTAACTTTTCTCCTTTTTATCTATGATATTATCACTTAAAAATCCACATAATTTTTCCTATTTTATAGCCTTGTAGCCGTCCATCTCTTACTAACCCTAATGCCAAATTTAGCTCACTTAAATTAAAAGATCTGGGCCTCATTAAACTTAAATTTTGGGCCCCTAAATCCCTTGTGTGTGGCGTCACTTCTAATTCCCTTATAGTGCCACTTATTGTTGGGCCACAAGCCCATGTTTGGCATTTTAAACATAATTACCACCTTTTTAATTCCTTAATGCCCAAGCTAATAATTTAATCAAGGCCTTAGCCTAATCTTGAGCCCAATTTGGACCCCTATCACTTAAATTAACCTATTAAAGTTATCCCTACACTAAATGCATAGGCCTATAAATTTAGGATGTTACACATAACGCCCAAAAATTGGTACCTAATTGATAAAATCATGTCCAAATGTTTGAAATTTAAAAAAAATTAAAATAAAATTCGTTATTAGAAGGAAAGCCAAGACTTACCTATATCGAAGAAATAAAAATACTATACCCAGTAAGTTAGGATACAACATCTAATAACTTCGAAGCTAGGTACATCTTTATTTTAGAAAATTCTTACCTCGAGACACAAAACATCATACCCAGTAAGTTAGGATACAACATTTTGAATTCCCAAGAATAAGTTTTTTTATTTAAAACTTGAGATTTCTTTGTTCCGAAAGAATATAAACATCACATCCCGCACGTTAGGACACGATATTTTTAAAAAACCTTCGTAGTCAAAATCATCTCTCGATTTACAAAACTTGTTAAAATGATATTTAGTTATTTAGCCAAACGGAAAATCGCAACCCAGCACGTTAGGGCACTATTTCCCGAATTTCTAAATACCAAAACATTGCATTATTTTAAAAACTTTTGATAAAATGCAGTAATTTTGCCAAATGTGTTTTAAAACGATAATTTAGTGAAAATATCATATTATTACAGACAATAAATTATAAAATAACTACATTAAGGCAATCATAAATAAATGACAGAGTATATAAAAAATATATAAAACAATTAATGTAAAAACTAAATAAACATGAAAATTTCACATACAATATTAAACCTTTCATGCAAATACATATATGAAATAATAAATGTTAAAAAAATGTATAAAGATATAAAAAATAAAATAAAATACATTTCAAAATAAATAAATAATTTATAACTTTAAATAAAAATATATTTATAATAATCTAATACATATAAAAAAACTACATTTAAAAAATAATAATACATTATGCAATCTAAATGATTTTCGATAAAATAATTTTTTTTAAAAAATATATGGTATATAATACTATATAATATACAAAATATTAAAAATATATAATATAATAACTAATATATTAATCTAAAAATATTATATAATTAAAATAAAATAATAAATAATGATAGTTTAAAATATATACATACTAAAAATATAAAAGTTTTATACAATTAATAAATTAATATATAAATAATAAGAGAAATAAAATATTTAATATGACAATAGTTTAATATAAATTTAAAACAATTTGAATGAAATAAAATAAAAAGATAAAAAAAGGACTAAATAGTAATTAAAAATAGATAACAAGGACTAAATCAAAAATCGCGTTAAAACATAGGGACTAATAAGGAAATTAAGCCTCTTTTTAAAACGGCGTCGTTCCGATTTTTACTTTTAAAATGCTCGAGGATTCAATTGAAACAAAGTACAAATTTAAGGGCTAATTTAAAATTAAAGAAAATGTCAGATTGGATAAAATTAAAACAAATAAAATTTTAAAGGGGCTGAAATGGCAAATTGCCCTTTTAACCAAAACGCGCGGATCCTCTTCTGGATATCGGGTCAACACACGGATCCTATTAATAAGAAACGGAATCGTTTTCCTTTGCTTATATAGCCTAAATTCAGCCCCCAAAAATTCATTTTAACTATGTTTTAAAAAAAAAACTCAAGGATCCTCTGTCCGGTGTCTGGTCACTGGGCTTCTGGACAGTGCTCCACGCGCCTCCGTGGCCGGAGGCCGAAAACTTCGTTTCTCGGTCGCGAATCAAAAGGTAAAATCCTTTTCACTATTTTCGTATTTTATATATATAAATATAAAAAAATAAAAAGAATGCGAAAATAAAATAACCTCTGTATTGCGAAAGATTTGTTTTATTATTCCTGGGTTTTTTGTGTGTATTTTGTATTATGTTTTTTTCTCTGTATTCTCGTGTGTAACAGTGTATTCGTCCCCTTTTACAGGTTTATGCTAGGCTTTTATAGCCTTTTGGAATGAAAAATAAAAAGAAATAAAATCCTTGCCATATTTGTTGTGATCTACTACTGTTGTTTGGTGTCTTTCCTTTTTCGTGTAGGTTATCAGCGAGAACGCGACGGCGATGGGGTTCGTGTACTGATTGCGGCGCGACCGAGGGTGTGCGCGAGGCTTGCGGCGTGACTGTTGGCATGCGGTCTCATGCGACGCCTAGGGTTTCAAAAACCGTAGGCCATTGCTGATTTCAGTTTAGTGTTTGGGCTCTTTTGGGCCATTTCTGTTTTGGGTCAGGGTAGGATTTGGTAATTGGGCTCAGGGTGTAAGTGGGCTTTGATTTGAGTTTAGGTCTGATGGCATCTGTTTAGGTATAGGGTAGTTTGGGTTAGGTTCTGGGTTAATGGGTCAATAATTGGGCTCTGGGTTTTGTGAGGATTTTGGACTTATTTAATTTTGGCTCTGTAACAGGGACTGTTTTTGGACATTTATTTTTTTATTTTTGATTTTTCTATTTTGGTTTTCAAGGGCCCGGACAAAATTGGGTATTTACAACTGCCCCTCTTTGCTCATTGTCGTGTAACGAGAATAGAGCAAAGACTATAAAAGGACCAATTTTGCTCGGTCTTGGCCGAGCCTCGACTTCTTGGTCCTCGTCTTCTTCAAATGACTTCAACTCCACTGCAACTTCAACGGTATTGGAACTTCATCTTGATTTCAGTAAGTTTGATAGCTTCAACTTCATGAAGGCAATATCCACTATCTTTTGATCTACTCCACTGCAAACTCAGGGAAACAAGATCTGATGTCTTCAGTCTGCTTCCTTGCTATCTTCAGGAAAACTTCAATCTTCAGTCTGCTCCACTACTATCTCTAGTGAACAAAATCTGAAAATTTTCAATTTGCTTCCTTACTATCTTCAGGAATACTTCATTCTTCAGCTTACTCCACTATCATCTCTAGGGAACAAAATCTGAAATTTCGCTTCCTTACTATCTTCAGGAAGACTTCATTCTTCAGTCTGTTCCACTAGGGAACAAAATCTGAAATTTTCAATTTGCTTCCTTACTATCTTCAGGAAGACTTCATTCTTCAGCCTGCTCCATTATCATCTCAAGGGAACAAAATCTGAAATTTCGCTTCCTTACTATCTTCAGGAAGACTTCATTCTTCAGTCTGTTCCACTAGGGAACAAAATCTGAAATTTTCAATTTGCTTCCTTACTATCTTCAGGAAGACTTTATTCTTCAGTCTGCTCCACTAGGGAAACAAAATCTAAAATTTCGCTTCCTTACTATCTTCAGGAAGACTTCATTCTTCAGCCTGCTCCACTATCATCTCTAGGGAACAAAATCTGAAATTTCGCTTCCTTACTATCTCCAGGAAGACTTCATTCTTCAGTCTGTTCCACTAGGGAACAAAATCTAAAATTTTCGATTCGCTTCCTTACTATCTTCAGGAAGAATTCATTCTTCAGCCTGCTCCATTATCATCTCAAGGGAACAAAATCTGAAATTTCGCTTCCTTACTATCTTCAAGAAGACTTCATTCTTCAGTCTGTTCCACTAGGGAACAAAATCTGAAATTTTTAATTTGCTTCCTTACTATCTTCAGGAAGACTTCATTCTTCAGCCTGCTCCATTATCATCTCAAGGGAACAAAATCTGAAATTTTGCTTCCTTACTATCTTCAGGAAGACTTCATTTTTTAGTCTGTTCCACTAGGGAACAAAATCTGAAATTTTCAATTCGCTTCCTTACTATCTTCAGGAAGACTTCATTCTTCAGCCTGCTCCACTATCATCTCTAGGGAGCAAAATCTAAAATTTCATTTCGCTTCCTTACTATCTTCAGGAAAACTTCATTCTTCAACCTGCTCTACTATCATCTCTAGGGAACAAAATCTGAAATTCTCATGAATGCAGGGTCTCCCGACAATGATTCCCTTTTACACTTGGCTTGACCTTGTTCGTCATTTGCCGATATGGTATCACCAACGAAATTGTCTTATCCAATAAGAATCTGAAGAGATAATCATTTTCCAATATTTCCAATCCTTTAGCTTGGTGAGTTCTGAACAATAGTCTTGTTTCAGATTCTCATATTATTTAGAAGCTTCTAGAGTAATATGTGAAACTCCTTTTATGAAAGTGTTATTAGTCCATAAATTGTTATTTCAATATAAAACGCTAAAAGGGTCACAAAAATGGACGAG
The DNA here is from genome assembly GCA_005393395.2 of Gossypium australe. Taxonomy (NCBI): domain Eukaryota; kingdom Viridiplantae; phylum Streptophyta; class Magnoliopsida; order Malvales; family Malvaceae; genus Gossypium; species Gossypium australe. Next base: position 42,253,310 of record CM016625.1, on the reverse strand, counting down.
AAAGAAATTAGTCAGGAGCATAGCTCCGAAAAATAATCTAATCAAAGATAACCTAGGCAATAAAAGAAAATTGATTTGGGTGTATCTCAAAAAAGAATAAAGCAATCAAAGATAAGGAATTCAAAAATGGGTAAGATAGAAGTTAGGTGCCCGCGCAGTCTGAGTTTCTCTATTCAAATTTCTTGAAGACCATTTTAAGCTCAATATGTGTTTAGGGGATCCGGAGTACTTTGTCAATGCCCCAAGACGTAACATACTTCCTCATTACTAATTCAGACGTAGCAAGACTACTGTATGCCCGGCTTTTTGGTCAAAATTTGAGCCACTCTTTTTGGGTTTTCAACTCAAATCCCCTTTGGTCTCAAAGCGCCCTTTGCGGGTTTTCGCCTTGGCCTCTCCTTTTTCTTTTTTCTTTTTCTTTTTCCTTTTTTTTTTTGAAAAATTTCTTAAGGCGCCCTTTGTGGGTTTTCACCTTAGTCTTTCCTCTTTCAGGTAAAATACCTCTTGGCTAAACCTGAGGTCACCGAATTGGGCAAGTCTTCGCCATCCAGTTTGGCATATGCTTTCCTCTAAAATCATTTTATAGAAGAAAGGTCTTTTTCAACATCGGGTTACCTCGTGGAATTCTCTAAAATGAACTTCTTTAACGTAAGCTTGCATCATCTGGCCGTGACGAATAGCTTTTAACCTTTTCTTCAATTAGGTTTAATTAGCAAAATGCTTCAAAACCAATGGGTAAGATGTTACCCCTAGTAAAGGTTTTGGCCGACGTTCAATAAGACAGAAGGTAACTGTAGCTTCTTATGCCAATCCTTACAAGTTTAAGTCACCTTTCATAGTTTTTTTTTGGCAACTTTTGCTGTACTGTAATATGATGATCTTTGGATAAATTATAGATTTTGACTTTTATGCATTATTAAACGTGATCCTTTATGGCATTCTTTGCTGGCGCCTGGTCTTTTCCTTTATTCTTTTTTTTTTTTTTTTGGAATTTGATGACTGCCGACTTTGCAATGTTGGCATATGAAGCTACTTCCACCCTCTTAGTGAAGTAGACGACGACCATGACGACAAATTGATGTCAACTAGAAGCGTTTTGCGAGATTAGCCCCATAATATCCATACCCCACATATAGAAAATTTTGTGAAGAAAAAAAATAGAAGAACCACGTGAATCTCGTCTTCTTCAATTCAGTATTTGTAGTATGACTGATGCAATCCCCTTCCATGGTCAATCAACAGTGCCCGATCCTTTTGTTTAGCCTGTGTCTTAGTAGCCCAGGCATGTCCTGATATAATCATGCAAAAACATCTTTGAATTCTTGAAAACAACTCAATGATGTCTTGCCTTATTTTTGTGGTGAGCTGGGCTTCGATCTTCACTCTGTCCCTAGGCTCATAATATCCAATGACCTTTTGTTGAGTAAGGTCTGTTTTTCGTCTTGCTAAACCATTCTTAACAAATCAGAAGATATATTATAATCTCTGTCATTTTCAAAGTCTTCAGATCCCCTAGACTCATATCTTATTCAAAAAGAGAGTCAGTAACAACGTCGCTCATGTCGTTGATATCTGGGTGCCTAGGTACGAAGGCAAGAAATCCAAAGAATAAATGATTCTAAGGATGATTATAGTCATGAAAGAATAAAAAAACAAAAGAATGTACAATATGGAATGGAAAGAATAAAAGAATATGTATTAAAAAAGATGCATTTTATTGAAATGATAATTCTGGACATAAGCCTATTTCACAAAAGGGTTCTTATTGCCTCTAGGCTTAAGGTAACAAGCATGTTTTGAATATTACTCTAGATCAGCTCTAAAAAATATAGAGATCTCCTCTTCAATCCCATTATTCATGACACTCCCAAGTATCCAAAGGTTTGGAAACATTGTTCCCTAATTCCCTTTTCGCTTTCGATTCCTTCAAGGGTCTGGTATTCTTGCATCCGTTCCCGCATTTCTTGTTGAATCTTGGTTAATTGCCCCTGCATCTGTATTTGCATTTTCTCTATTCTCTCCAATCTTTGTTCCATGTTTTTCGGGTTAACTGAGATAATTTTACCTAATTAGGGTCTTTTTGTAAAAAGCTAATGCAAATGATGTAATGCAATGCAAATGCATGAATGCAAAGAGGCATCGATTCTGATTCAACTTCATTTTAGAAAATTTTATTAGAAAACAAAATCCTTTACATAAAACGGACTACAAATATGCTTTCACCCTAAGTCCTAAAGTTCAGATTGTAGCTCATACTTTATGCTCAATATATCAACCTATGATTCCAAAGTCTGTAGATGATCAGCTACCTCTCGAATCTGAACTATCGCTTCACCCATGAGGTAATCTCGACTCCTAACTTGATTACGAGAATAGTGAAGCTCTTCTTTCCAACGCTCCTCTCTTGTCTCAAGAAGCTCTATCCGAAGTTCGCAATGGTGCAATGCTGATTCTAACTCTTCAATTCTTCTCTTCATTTCCTCAATCTTGTTCAGACTTGACTTCAACTCAATTACAGAATTACGGTTTCGATGGTGGTGAAGAGACCGTCCCAAATCAGCAATTCTAGCCTTTAGTCCATGTTTCTTCTCTTGGCTTTCTGCCAAACTCTTTTTTAAGGCCTCATTTCGCATTTGCATCTCTAGGAACTTTCTCTCCCAATGGTCAGCTTTGACTTTTTCTGTTTGTATCTCTTATTGCCATTGTTGCGAAGTCTTCCCTAATCCGGTATTTTTCATTGATAGACGCAGCTTTTTACACTCCGTATTTAAGTCACTCAAATCTTCTTCGACTCTTCTCTTCCTTTTTCTTCTTCCAGCTTCTCTATCCTCTTTCCAAGTTCTGAACTCTTCTTTTCAAAATCATGCTTCACAATTTCTAACTCTGATGGGACCACTTGCAAGCATTCATCTCTTGATCAGGCGTCTTCTGAATTCACTCAGGGATGTTATCATTAACTCTTCTAATCCTCCATCCAATGTATTCTGGGGTAGTCATTGGACCTGCGTATAACCTCTTCATCCTACGAGTCTGATTCCAAGCACCAGAAATCTCCTTAACTCTCTTCTTGTAATTGTCCCCTCTATACGAGAACTCACATTGAGCCAACCCATGTGTTACAGGTACGAACTGTCTCGATCCATACTGTCTTAGTACAAGTAGAGGAGCGTATCCAATAGCTCCCCAAATTCCAAGTAAAGGAACCCAGTCAAAACTCCCATATCGATAAAGAATTTCATCTGGAATCATCCAAGGGGCTCTCCACTCGACGTCTTCCTCTCGGAGATTTTGAAGTAGCGCTATCCAATTATTCTCAGACAGGTCCTCTCTCCTCAGTGTAGATACTATCTCTTTCAACGGAGAGTAACTCTGACAAAAAACCCAATAAGACGCTTTCTCCACCTTCCAGAAATGACTGTGGAACCAAGCCAACAACAACTGTGCACACCCAATGAACCTGCCTTCGCCTTTTCTCTGACATGCATTCAAAGATCTAAACGTCTCAGCTAAGATTGCAGGTACAGGCGTGACTCCTTTGCCTAGTTGATCGAATAAATCGGTAACTGCTTCATCTACATGTCCTAGAGCTTTAGGGAAGATTACCAAACCGTAAATACATAAGGCGAAGACGTCAATCTTCTTCTTTGCATCTAGATGTGTTAGGACCAGATCCCTCAAACTTCCCCAAGGAACGCATTTACCTTCACCTTTTTCTTGAATTCTGGCTGTAACCCACTGTTCACTCATCCCCGTGATATTCATTAACTTCTTCACAAAGGTTGGGACATTAGCAGCCCTAGAATAAATTTTGTCGACTTGGATTCTTGAACAACGAAGCAAGGTCGTATATTCCTCTACCGTAGGTACTAAGTCTACTTTCCCGAAAGTGAAACAACTATAAGCAGAATTCCAAAATTGAGTCATAGTACGGAATAAATACTTATCTACTTTGACGTCAAGCAAGTAAGGTAGATAACCATAATTACGATAGAACAACTGCTTTGCCTCACCATCCCATTGGGTCCATATTCCCTTCAACTCCTGTTGCTCATTTTGTGTGACACTAATACAAGCGAAATCCCATAGTTCTGACATATGCCCCTCAGCTAAGCTATCCCCTTTCTCTAATTGCCTTTGCTCTGACCATGTACGTACGACTGCATTGTCCTCCACTTTATTAAGGAATTCGTTCTCCATAACCAGCTTTCTAACTCTAGAAACTGACCGTGAATCGATACCTCTTTAAATATGAAATGACATGCACAAAAGAATAAAACATAACAAGTTAGTGTCGCAACATATAAAGCAATCAAAGTAAATAAACAACCAATCGGGTAACTACTAAGGTTCGACGTAGTTCTACTTAGGGTGGGTTCTTAGGGTTCACTTATATGTGGTTTAGTTCTAAGGTTGAGGTACCCGAACCAGCAGATTCCTCGATCCTCACCCATTATAGGCTCATACGGACCGAGTTCGGTTCAGGGGGATACATTTCCCTATGTCTGCACGGAGGTGAAAACCTCACGAAGACATAGGTACGGATGTATCCCGGAAGCAGTCCACTAGCCCCTACGGAGGTGAAAACCCCACAAAAACATAGCTTCTCGCTCCCACTTAAGGGTGTGACCACAACGGTCATGCAATGTAATGCAGAGAAGTACATTTAAAACCACACGCAATAAAAGGATCATGTTTTTTTAAAAAAAAAACCAAAATTTTAAATTCAGACAAAAGGACATGAAATTATCAATTTTACGGCTTGACTCTCTTACGTCCCCAGTGGAGTCGCCAAGCTGTCGAAACCATTTTTAAAATCAGTTTAAAAAAATGGGGATCGACTTTAAAAACAAAAATGGGAGTCGCCACAATCCCTTTTTCTTAGGTGTGATTGGATCACCATGTAAAACATTTTATTTTAAAACATTTGATTTTGGTCTACGAAAAAAACGAGAAAACGGGTTCGGAAGTCGGTTACGTATGAGGAAGGGTTAGCACCCTCATAATGCCCAAAAATTGGTACCTAATTGATAAAATCATGTCCAAATGTTTGAAATTTAAAAAAAATTAAAATAAGATCTGTTATTAGAAGGAAAGGCAAGACTTACCTATCTCGAAGAAATAAAAATACTATACCCAGTAAGTTAGGATACAGCATCTCATAACTTCGAAGCTAGGTACATCTTTATTTTAGAAAATTCTTACCTCGAGACACAAAACATCATACCCAGTAAGTTAGGATACAACATTTTGAATTCCCGAGAATAAGTTTTTTTATTTAAAACTTGAGATTTCTTTGTTCCGAAAGAATATAAACATCACATCCAGCACGTTAGGACACGATATTTTTAAAACCTTCGTAATCAAAATCATCTCTCGATTTACAAAACTTGTTAAATGGATATTTAGTTATTTAGCCAAACGGAAAATCGCAACCCAGCACGTTAGGGCACTATTTTTCTAATTTCTAAATACCAAAACATTGCCTTATTTTAAAAACTTTTGATAAAATGTAGTAATTTTGCCAAATGTATTTTAAAACGATAATTTAGTGAAAATATCATATTATTACAAGCAATAAAATATAAAATAACTACATTAAGGCAATCATAAATAAATGACAGAGTATATAAAAAAATATATAAAATAATAAATGTAAAAACTAAATAAACATAAAAATTTCACATACAATATTAAACCTTTCATACAAATACATATATGAAATAATAAATGTTAAAAAATGTATAAAGATATAATAAATAAAATAAAATACATTTCAAAATAAATAAATAATTTATAACTTTAAATAAAAATATTTATAATAATCTAATACATATAAAAAACTACATTTAAAAAAAATAATACATTATGCAATCTAAATGATTTTAGATAAAATAATTTTTTAAAAAAAAAATAGTATGGTATATAATACTATATAATATACAAAATATTAAAAATATATAATATAATAACTAATATATTAATCTAAAAATAATATATAATTAAAATAAAATGATAAATAATGATAGTTTAAAATATATACATAATAGAAATATAAAAGTTTTATACAATTAATAAATTAATATATAATAATAAGAGAAATAAAATATTTAATATGATAATAATTTAATATGAAGTTAAAACAATTTGAATGAAATAAAATAAAAAGATAAAAAAGGACTAAATAGTAATTAAAAATAGATAACAAGGACTAAATCAAAAATCGCGTTAAAATATATGGACTAATGTAACACCCCAAACCCGGCCCAAACGTCACGACCAGATCTGGTATGCTACGGATTAATAGTTGAAAACTTCTCCTTGAAGGGATTTGAAATCTCGGTTTGTTTAAGTGGGTATTTCATAAATACGTGCTATGTACAGAAAACCTTTGCAGTTTTTTTTTAATAAACATATCTTTGGGTTAAACGTGTTTGAAATTCCCATTTCATTACTTATAAGAATTAAGTCTTTAAAACAAATTCAAAATATAAACATTAACACATATAAATCGATAACCTAAGCTATGAAGGCCTTATTACATAAATAGTCCCAAAATTTAAACTTAAAGAAAAACCAGAAATAGTTCATGAAAATAAAAAGACTTGATGGCCCTTCGAGTCTGCCTCGGCTCCCATGTCCACGATCTACTGCTCGTCTGAAAAGTCAGGGAAAATAAAGGGGTGAGTCACCAAGACTCAGTGTGCAAATCCCGAAAACACATAAAAGGCTCGAGGCCCACAAACACATTATGGGCCTTGGCCCATACACAATGGCAACAAAATATTTACATGCAACATGGCCCAACCCAAACCTATAGTCCATCCTCTACACACCCGCCCGTACCAGCCAACACACCTCGGGGATTTCTACAATCAACCCACCAACCGCTACACACCATATCAACAGTCATGCTGCCTATTCCTAACATTCAGGAATAAATTCAACGTGGCTTAGCCACCGATCACTATTGTGACCTAACTTATAATTCCTGGTTTAACCACCGATCACCAAGTGACCTATTAACATGCTCTTCCCCTTCATCATATTAACCCCATCCCATGCATACATTCATGCAGAAACAAACAATGTACTGCCTAAAAGTTCACAGTCTATCACATACATCGATACACATAGGGAAGTTTCTATGTTTACGTACCTGGCATCCCTTGCCTACCCTTTTTGGGTAATCCGACTGTCTATACAGCCTTTTTCCGGCTTTTAGCCCATAACATATATTTAGTATAGATTACTATATAGCCTTTTTCCGGCTTTTAGCCCATAACATATATTTAGTACAGATTAATTAGTGTGTTAGAGATCTACACACCTTATTACAGTCAAGACGAGACCTTCTATGTCGACACTATCAGAAGCCGATACGACTGCTAACTGCCTAAGGTTTTGTTCTGAAGCCGGTCCACAACCCGGTGGCCAATCCCGTACTGCTGACACCGCTCGTTTCTTAAACTTAGGGATTGGTTTAACAGATCCAATCCCCTCCTTCGCCTGATCAATGTTTGATTCCATTAAAAGACCTTATCATAACATATGGTTAAGATCACAATTACGATAGCGAATCTAAAGAGAATCTAAAGAGAACCCCTTACCTTGAAATCCCGAAAAGAGAGATATGAAGTTCAGAGACTAACGATTTCGGCTTTTAGATCTAAGCGATCTACTTCAATTCCCGAATGTCGCCCAACAAGAAAACATCAAACCATTAATCCATTAGCCTTTCAGCTTTGTCTTCTAAAAACTGAAAGAGAAAAAGAATAGATCAGAAGAAATCATCACCTACCTTTACAGAGAATTCGACAACTCTTAGAAGATTTCGGCTTTTGAGAAGATCAAAAAGAGAATATGATAGGAAGAAATCTATGTAGATTCGGCTTTTAGTGAAGAGATCGACAAAAGAGAATAGGAGGTATTCGGCTATAGAGATGAGAAGAAAGTTCAGAGTTTCGACTTTTGAAGGGAAAAGATGTTGAGAAAAATTGGGTGGTTTCAGCTTTGTAGAAGAAATAGAAAAAGAATAATGGACTTTCGGCTTTTGCATAGAAGTGAAGATGAGAGAATAGGTTTAGGGATTTCGACTTTTGCAGAGAATGGGAGAATGGAAGGAGAGAAAAACCCAAATGCCGAAATTGAAGAAGAGAATGGGAGAATAAAACCCTATATGCCGAAAATAAAAGATATCCCCCTTACTTAACCTAAATTTCGGCAACTACCTCTAAAAAATCGAAAGTGCCCCTTTTGATAACTTAAAATTGATCAACTAATAAGGGAAATTTCGACACCCCTTAACCTCATTAAAACCGATTCCTTCCCCCTCTTAGAGTTGGAAATTCGGCCACCACCTTGACCTATAGATAATTCCTAGACTTTCCTCCTTATCAACATCTGATCACTCATCCTCAAGTGACATGGATAACACCACCTCTTCCTTCCTTTATCTGCCACATTATCCACATTATCCCACTCATTAAATCTTCCTATTTTTAAGCCATGTTGTCGTCCCACTATATCCATTTAAATGTCGAAAATTAGATAAATTTTAATTAAAAGAATTGGGCTTCATGCAACTTGAGTTTGGGCCTCCCCAGTTGACGCCACTTCCCTGCTCTTTAAGTGGCGACACTTTGCCACTGGGCCACAAGCCCATTTTGTATTTTAAAACACAGATAACATCTTTTAAGCCTTATCTTATCAAGCTTTCCACTAGAGTGTCCAAACAGAAAATTCGATTAAGGCCTCTGCCCAACCCTGATCCCATTCTGGACCCCTAACACTCACATTTAACATAACCACACAGTAAATGCATAGCCCAAAAATTTTATGATGTTACAACTAATAAGGAAATTAAGCCTCTTTTTAAAACGGCATCGTTCCGATTTTTACTTTTAAAATGCTCGAGGATTCAATTGAAACAAAGTACGAATTTACGGGCTAATTTAAAATTAAAGAAAATGTCAGATTGGATAAAATTAAAACAAATAAAATTTTAAAGGGGCTGAAATGGCAAATTGCCCTTTTAACCAAAACGCTCGGATCCTCTTCTGGATATCAGGTCAACGCACAGATCCTATTAATCAGAAACGGCGTCATTTTCCTTTGCTTATATAACCTAAATTCAGCCCCAAAAAAATCATTTTAACTATGTTTTAAAAAAAAAAAACTCAAGGATCCTCTGCCCGGTGTCTGGTCACTAGGCTTCTAGACAGTGCTCCACGCGCCTCCGTGGCCGGTGGCCGGAGGCCGAAAACTTTGTTTCTCGGTTGCAAATCAAAAGGTAAGATCCTTTTCACTGTTTTCGTATTTTATATATGTAAATATAAAAAAATAAAAAGAATGCGAAAATAAAATAACCTCTGTATTGCGAAAGATTTATTTTTTTATTCTTGTGTTTTTTGTGTGTATTTTGTATTCTGTTTTTTTTTCTCTGTATTCTCGTGTGTAACAGTGTATTCGTCCCTTTTTACAGGTTTATGCCAGGCTTTTATAGCCTTTTGGAATGAAAAATAAAAAGAAATAAAATCATTTACTGTGATCTGCTACTGTTGTTTGGTGTCTTTTTTTTTTCGTGCAGGTCATCAACGAGAACGCGGCGGCGATGGGGTTCGTGCGCTGATTGCAGTGCGACAGAGGGTGTGCGTGAGGCTTGCGGCGTGACTGTTGGCCTGCGGTCTCCTGCGACGCCTAGGGTTTCAGAAACCCTAGGCCATTACTGATTTCGGTTTAGTGTTTGGGCTCTTTTGGGCCATTTCTGTTTTGGGTCAGGGTAGGATTTGGTAATTGGGCTCAGGGTGTAAGTAGGCTTGGATTTTAGTTTAGGTCTGATGGCATCTGTTTAGGTATAGGGTAGTTTGGGTTAGGTTCTGGGTTAATGGGTCAATATTTGGGCTTTGGGTTTTGTGAGGATTTTGGACTTATTTAATTTTGGCTCTGTAACAGGGATTGTTTTTGGACATTTATTTTTTTATTTTTTATTTTTCTATTTTGGTTTTCGAGGGCCCAGGCAAAATTGGTTATTTACAGAAGCATAACTCAAAAATCTCATTACTCAGTACTCAAGTAGAAACTCAAATATTTAAAACCAAAAATAAGAAAGAAAAATGCATCATGTTAATGATAACTAGGAAAATTTTCAGGCATATGAATCGAAAGAAACTTGTATAACCAACACTGCTTCACTTTTAGATAAAACCCACCACTAATTCAGTACAAAGAACAAAAGGGTATTCAACAGTATAAAAATTAAATCTAAAGTGGCTGAAGTGGCTGTGAGTTTGGTTATAGAGAAATTAACAAGTTTGCTCAGTAAAGATGTGGAATTGCTAAGAGGTATCCATGAAGAAGTTGAGGACATTAGTTACAACGATGGAGAGCCTAATATTGTAATGACTGAAAGAAAAACCTTTCTCTACTACTCGCATAGGAATCACAAAAATGACAATGTATTGAACTCCACAAAAGATAATAACATATCATGTATTTCATGAAATTTGGCTCAAACATAAACCCAACATAAAAATCTGAAATGATATTGCAATTACAGAAGCTATAATTGACATACTTGCATATTATCTTTATAGTGTTCAAGTATCAAAATTGATATAAAGCACAGATAACTTCAAAGAAGATAGAGGCAACCATTTCCTAACATTGAAGTATCATCCACACCAAAACCCTAACTTGATAGTATAAATGGGCAGACATTTCCAAAAACAAGCATAAGAATTAAGCATAACAAACAAAACGTGGCACCAAAGTACATTTTCATTGCCCTAAATCAATAGAAATTAATCCCAAACCCAGAAAAAAATTAAAAATAAAGAAACAAAGAAAGGCATAAAATTTCAGGCATAAAATCGGTTAAAATGTGGACAAGTAGAGAACAAGAAGAAAAAAAAGAGCTTTATGCCATACCTGCCAAGACCCAAGAGGAATGAGATTTGCCTGAGAAATAGAGGAAATGAAACAGCAGCCTAAGAAGAGAAGATATGCGACGGACTAAAGAAACAACAGCCTGAGAAGAGAAGATATGCGATGGTAAGAAGATGAAGAACGAAAGAAAGAGTAGGAATGAAGAACGGATGAAGGAGATGGAAAATGTCTTAAGGAAATGAAATCCGTAAGTCATTTTCCCTAAAATGTAAGGCATTTTACCCGTGTCTTGGAAAACATTTTCCATTTGGAAAATGTTTTCAGTCAAATAAACATTGGAAAACCAGGAAAATATTTTGCGAAAAATATTTTCCTGCAAACAAACAGAGCCTAATATTAAAGTTGAATGACTGTTAGTATACTTTACCTTTAATTTTAATAATAGGATTATATAAATGCAAGATTATGGGTTATTTTGTTAAATTTATTTTATTGAAATATATTATTTTAGTGTTTGGTTGATAGAATGTATGATTACCTAAAATCATATTTTATTGAATTTTTTTAATAAATTTAGTTTCTTTAATAATTTTTAATATCAATTTTCATTAAATTATGATAAATCTTGTTTTCTTTTTTGCAATTTATATAAATAAATATGTGATGTCAATTTTTTTAAATCATAATTAATATACTAATGAATAAATCTTTAGAGGAAATATAATAATTATAATTTTAAAGTATAAAAATAAGAAAACTTTTTATTTTCAATTAGACTTAAATTTTATTTGAAAAAAAAAAGGATTGAACTAATTAAGATAACAAAAACAAGATATATATATTCAAAATTTAAGATTGTCCATAATTTTAAATATTCTAAGAATGGGTGATATTGAAATTACACCATATATTCATCATTTTAACACTATTTGAGGATGTGAAGTTACAGAGTAAGTGTAATGTTGAAAATTCACATAATATGTTGAATTGATAATCAGAGGATTATGATGAATAGAACTATCTTCCATATCATGTTAACATACATTGCTACTTTTATATATACAAGAAAAAAGAAAAAAAAATTCCCTAACCTCCTAACTGATTTCAATAAGAAATTACTAACTAATTCTTTACACCCCCCTTAAGTTGGTGAGTTATAAATGTTTCGAACTCCCAGCATGGATATTGTTGTACACCCAAACCTTTGGTCATGATATCTGATAATTGCTCTTTTGTTGTAACATGCTTAGTGTAAATCAACCCACTTTGAATTTTCTCTCTTATGAAGTGACAATCAATTTCTATATGTTTGGTTCTTTTATGAAACACCATGTTTGTGGCTATTTGCAACTCTAGTTTACTATCACAATATAATATTGCTGATTCTTGACATTTGACCCCTAACTCTTTAAGCAACCCATTTAACCATACCAACTTAGCCACTGTTGTTGCCATACTCCTATACTCTGTTTCGGCAGAAGAACATGAAGCTGTGTTTTGTTTTTTGTTTTTATTTCCATGATATTAATGAGTCACCCAATTTGATATAGAAACTGGATATCGATCTCTTTGTAATTGGACAAGATGCCCAATCCGATTCACAATAAGTAATTCACAATAAGTACTCAGTTGCAAATCACCTTCATCTGGAAAAAAAATCCATACCCTGGCTCATTTTTATGGATCCTATAACTCGCATGGTTGTTTCATAATGTGAGTACTTGGGATGTTGCATAAACTGACTGAAGTATTGTACAACAAATGTGATATTCGACCTAGTATACATTAAATAGAGTAATCGTCTTATTATCTTTTGATACATAGTGACATCTTCAAGGATTCTGTCATCACCAACAGTCGAAACTTGCTCATGAAATTCCAATGTTGTAAGCTTTTGATTTTGCTCCAAAGGAGTGTTCACACTCTTCGACTCACCTAAACCAACATCAAAAATAAGTTCTAGCCCATATTTTCATTGATTCAAAATAATTCTTGCTTTCGATCTCATCACCTCTATACAAAGAAAATACTTTTGATTCCCCAAGTCCTTCATCTTGAAGTTCTGATGGAAAATCATTTTAAGCCCCTTCACTAATACACTATCATTTCCTGTTATTAGTAAATCATAAACATAAATCAACATGATTAACAACTTATCTCATTTTCGCTTTGTAAACAATGAATTATCATATTTTCTCTGACTAAACCCATTACTGAGAAGAGCTATTGTGAGCTTGATATTCGGCTATCGAGAAGCTTACTTCAAACCATAAAGGGACTTTCACCATGGACAAACATGAGTCTCCCCCTGAGTGCAAAATCCTAGCGGAACAATCATATAAACCTCCTCATGAAGATCCCCTAGCAAAAAAGCATTATACACATCCATTTGGAACATGACCCAATCAAACCTAGCCGTAAGAGCAATAACAACCCGAACAGTAACTTGGTTAACAACCAGAGAAAAAGCCTTATCATAATCAATTCCCAACTACTAAGTAAACCCCTGACCAACCAACCTTGCCTTGAAATGCTCCACCGACTCATAAAAATTATACTTAACTTTGTACACCCATTTACAACCAATCGGGATCTTGCTAGGGGGCATGAAACCACTTCCCATGTGGCATTAGCTTCCAATGCTTGAATCTCTTGCTCCATCGCATCCACCCATCACTTGTCTTGAACTGCCTCCTAGTAACTCTTAGGTGCAATAACATGAGAAAGAGAAGAAGTGAAGTGTTGAGAATGAAAAGGTAAATGAGAGTAAGAAAGCTTTAGAGATTTACTATGTACAGGTAGAGCAAGTGACGAGGATTGAGAAGTACAAACAAAGTCTTTCACCATTGAGGCTGTCTAAGAGATCGAGAAGTACAATGTCACATTCCAAATATAAGGTTAGAAGAATCAAGGTTTACTGGTTGAGTCAGTGCGTATGATTAGACTTTTAAGTTTATCTTTGCCTCCTAGAGATAGAATGAGCTTGCTAGTTCTGTGGCAATGAGTCAACTTACCCTTAGGTCTTGTGTTGAAATCCTTATGTGTGCTTAGTGAAAATTAATTAATTAATTAATTAATTTTATTTGGCTACAACTTTGAAAAATCTATAGGTTAGGATTTTGTTTATTTTATTTTATTTTGTTTTTAATTTTTTAGAAAAGGAAATCCCCAAAATTCCTCACTTTCCCAATTTTAGATTTTTGACCCTTTTGTTACTGTATTCTTTGTGCCACCACCATCTTTTTCACTTCTTATTTGTTCTTTAGTTATTCTTTTGTTTCGCTATTAGTAAATTTTAAATTCTAGTAATTTTGTGCCATGTTTTCTTTGCTTTAAGCCTTTGATACTGTCACCTTTTTAGAGGGTCATTTATTCTTCCATATTTTCGTTCATTAAGGTTTGAAGCGGGTAAGTGTTGTCTTTTGAGTTTTTGGATCAATTTTTCTTTGTTCTTTTTATATTGGTTGGTCAAAATTCTTTTAGGTTTAGTAAGTTGTTGCAATTGAGTTTTTAGATCGATAGAGTAGAGGTGAATCGGTCGATCTTTGGTGTTTGGAATCTCGTTTTCAGGTGTGTATTCATAACATTGGTAACGGGTGGTAGTTTCAGTGCTTTAATTTCGTGCTTTACAGCCATTCGAGTGTGATTTTGGATCACACGGGCGTGTGCCATACACGGGCGGTTTACACGGTCGTGCTCCATTGTATGCATTAGGGTTATTTTTTTGACCACACAGACGAAGGTAGGTTACACGGGTTGCCACAAGATCGTGTGACCTTTTTTGGGAATTTTGTCGATCGTATACGGCCTAAGGAGTTTTCACACGGCCTAAGACACGATCCTGCCTCCCCTACTTCTTAATTGTGAAATTTGTCACATGGGCACAGAGAGTTACACGGTTTGCTCACACGGCCGTGTACCCCTATCACACAGTCTAAACCCTCCCACACAGCCTGGCCACACGACCATGTGGTTCTATTTTTGTAGTTTTCTATTTTTTTTGCAAATTGATTCGTTTTAGTCCATGAGTTATCCATTGCATGTTTAAGCCTCTGTATGAGTGATTGGGACGTGATTACTGATTGTCTGAATGACTGTGAAGAATGTATCTCTGTTGGACATTTATATATAAATACATGTGTTTTAATTTTGTTATTTGTATAGGTTGCTAATATGACTTTGTGATAGTAATTTTGTTATAAAAAATTACTGGAATGTGTTAGTTGAGATCTATGTATGTTGTTAACTCTGTTAATTTTTGTCAATCATGAGTATGTTGTGGGATATTGAAAACTGAATATGAGCATGTTTGATTCAGTATATTTCTATGTATTAAGTGATTTGTATATGCATTGTGGTTGAGATTTGGTTATGGAGAGAAGAAAGTTTGATTTGGTAGTTAAACTACATTGACTTAAATTGGTGGTAAATCCACAATAATGTTGGCAGCTTGATTGCATAACATTCGAGTGGTGAACGACCACTTCATAGTGTGTATCGGTTGGATGGGTCCACCATAACCCAAATTTGGTGTGTAGTGGATAGAAGGGTCGAGTACCCTATTTGGTGTGTGTGGGATGGATGGAGATGGTGTGTAGCGGTTGTATAGGTGGGATTTTGTACTAACTTACATTTGAGCATAAATTGAATAATTGATTAGTGTTAATGTATCATGATCGTTTACTCTGATGTGATTTCTGATTATGTTCAAAATCTTGCTATCGTATGTTTGATCGTCTATTTGTTACCGCATTGTTTACTTTTTTTTTACTCACATTGAGCTTCGTAGCTCACACCCTTAGTTTACCCTTTTTAGGTAATTCGTGTGGTTAGGTATCAGACTCAGTAAATCGGAGGTCTCGGAGTTACTCATCTCGGTTTGGTTTAATAAAGTTTTCCAAAGATTTAATAATTTATTTTCAATAGGATTGTAAATATTTTATATGAACTGTGGTATGGGTTTTCAATTTTGAGATAGTTTAGTGATTTCATGCATGGGCTTTGGTCATTGAATTATTAACTCTCTTTTTAAATTTTTAGACTTCCAATAAAAAGTACAACGTTAGAATTTCCGTTGTAATGTCAGTTTTAAAACTTCGATTTACAAATTACGAATTGTTGGTAAGTTAATAAAGTAGTGAGTGAATTTGGCTTTAGGTTGGATCTTACCAACAGTAATTTACTTTTTGCAAAACGTAAGCAAAATGTGTTTTCGAAAAAGTTCTAACAAATTTGAACAATATTTTGTTTTGGGCCATTTCAAGGACCAATTTGACCTTCAGGACCCAGTCAAAACTTTTAGGTCAGGTTTGGAGTGTTACATACGACACAAGGGTTGAAGATTAAACTCAGATGAAGGTTCGGTGGTCTAAAAGGGAAAAGAAATGGATTGTGAAGAATTGCATGGGAATATGGGATAATAGGATGGTGGGGGTTGATAAAGGTACAGGAGATGGGGCATGTGGAAAAGTTGACTCATGTGGAGAAGAACCTGGTGACACATGGGTTGATTGACTAATGGGAGTGGGTAGCTTACCATGTGGATTAATAGTGTTAGATAAAAAATCGATGGAAAGAATAGTTTCAGTAGTGGGAAACAGACGAGAGGTGCTATGGTTTTTTTGCTAAAAAGGAAAAAGAATTCATGAAATATCACATCTCGATTTATAAATAAATTGTTTATTTTCAAGATTAAAAAGTATGTAACCCTTTTGAACAGTGGAATAGCCCATAAACACAGAAGAAATATAACGATATTGAAATTTTCGGTAATATGAGGATTTTTGCATAAGCAAAACACTCAAAAATCTGAAAATGATGTAAATCAAGAGTTTGATTGTATAATATCTCATATAGGGTTTTCCAATTAATAACGGCAAAGGGTAAGCAATTTAAAATATAACAAGCAGTGGGACCACAATCCCCCAAAACGAATAAGAACATGAGATTGAAATTTAAGTGCTCGAGCAATTTCTAACAGATGGTGATGCTTGCATTTAGCCACACCATTTTGTTGAGGTGTATGAACACAAGAACTCTGATGAATGGCACCTAAGGATAAAAAAAACATTCAGTAGCAAAAAGTTCACTACCATTTGATAAACCATAATTTACACAAATTTTAACTCCATGCTTGGCTTAATTTTGGATGAATTTTCATTAGATTTGATGAATTCGATGCTCCTAATCCCTTGATTTCATGTTTTATACTCAAGAGAGCTTAGGGAGTCGAAAAGATTGAGAAACGGGCCAAAATGGGACAAAATGGGCCTACATCAGAAATCATACGGCCTTGACTACCGTCCACGGGCAGGTCACACGGTCGTGTGTGGCGAGCAGATTCGAGCACGGCCGAAGAAGTCTACCACGGGCGTGTCCCTGCCGACCCTAGGTTTAATTCTATTCGAAAAAGGCTACTTGTGGGCCAAGAAAGGCATTCCAAAGCCTATATAAACACCCTAGGTGGCAACCTAAAAGGGGACGCAGAGTAGAAGGCAGAAGATACTCCAAGACAGCCGTCGGGAGCAGCTTAGGAGAAGAATCTCCATCAAGACTGAAGATCTCCCATCAAGTTATTTAGAATTTTTTTGGGTTTTCTTATGTTTTTTGTTTTCCTTATTTTAAGATGTTTCCCTCTATCAGTATGAACTAAATCCCTTAAATACCTAAAGGGATGAAACCTACGACAGATCTTATTATTATTTGATTTATAAGATAACTACTTGTTCTTATTCTTAATTGTGAGTTCTTATTCTTGTTTTGATAATTTAGGTTATTGATTCAAGTCGAATGTGCTTATTCAGTGGAGCAAAAGTCCATGTTTAAGAGAAGATCAACACAATTAAGCGGAGTTGATTGCAACCCTAGAAATAGGGTGACAAAAATCTGCCGGATTAGAGTCAAATCTAATAAGGGAATCCATAGGTCGAGTTAATGCGACAATAGAGGTTTTAATTAGAAAGAAATTTCAATTAATCAACCTAGAGTCAGTTGTTTTTAGTCTTGAAAGAGATATTAACATAAATCAGGGATTTCTACAAATTAACTCAAGTGAATCAATCATATGAATCAAAACTAATAAGTGAAGTCTAGGTGGATTCTTCCTTAGGTATTGCCTTTATCATATAAGTTGTCTAAAAAGTATTTTCCTAATTCTTTCTTTGTCACGTTTTAATTAATTAGTTTTAGTTTAAAACAAAAATCATTCCAATTCTTAGGCTAGATAATAGAAAGATAGTAATTACTAGTACTCTTGGTCCTTGTGGATACGATATTACCGGTATTACCATAACTATACTATTGAACGATAGGTGCGCTTGCCTTTATTGTGATCATAGTTAGTTTTAGACACATCAAGTTTTTGGCACCATTGCCGGGGACTAAGATATTAGGAACACTAAATTTTTATTACTTTAGCCATTTTATTTATTTGCAATTTATTTTTATTTTAGCTTTACTAATTTTTCTTTTATTTGCCTTTGGCAGGTAATTTTAGTTTTTGACTAGAAGAAATCCGTCAGGACTCTTGATTTTTGACAGTGAGATAGTACATACCATTCGCAGAAACCGAAGAGAAATAAGGCGAAGCCTACAATACATAGGAGAAGAGCAAGAAGACGAAACCAATACTACCGATGAGATGGCCGATAATAATCCGCTATGTCTTGTGGTTGCCGCAAACCCGGTGAATCAAAATCCTGCTCCTCGTACTATGTATGATTATGCTAAACCAAATTTAACAGGAACTGATTCAAGTATTATCAGACCTGCTATTGCTGCAAATCATTTTGAACTGAAACCTAACACTATACAGATGATTCAGCAATTTGTTCAATTTGATGGTTTGCAGGATGAGGATCCAAGCAATCACTTGGCGAATTTTCTGGAATTCTGTGACACTTTCAAAATTAATGGTGTTTCTAATGATGCCATTTGCCTTCGGTTGTTTCTCTTCTCATTGAGAAACAAAGCAAAACAGTGGTTGAGCTCGTTACCATGAGAATCAATCACTACATGAGACCAAATGACCGAAAAATTTTTAATTAAATATTTTCCACCGGCTAAAACGGCTAAGTTGAGGAATGATATTTCTTCTTTTGTGCAGATGGATCTAGAAACACTCTACGATGCATGGAAGAGATATAAGGATCTACAAAGGAGATGCCCTCACCATGGGTTACCTTTATGGCTACAGGTTCAAACATTTTACAATGGTGTGAACCCTTCAACTAGGCAGTTGATTGATTCAGCCGCCAGTGGAACCCTAAATAACAAGACCCCTGAAGCGGCTTATGAGTTTATAGAGGAGATGGCACTAAATAACTATTAGTGGTAGGTTATGAGAATAAAACTGACAAAAGCCGCCAGTGTTTTTAACTTCGACACAATTACCATGCTATCAAACCAGTTAGAGCTTTTAAATAAAAAGATTGATGGTTTGTGTGGTTCTTCGCAGGTGCATCCAGTGATGCTGTGCGATACAAATGGGGGAAGGACAAACAATCCAGAATATCCATCTTACAACCCTGGCATAGAAAGTGAACAGATGAACTATATGGATAATAATTCTAGACCTCTAAATAACCCTTATAGTAACACTTACAATCTAGGTTGGAGAACCACCCAAATTTCTCATGGGGTGGCCAAGGAAATCAGAGACAACAACCCCCTCTAGGCTTTCAACAGCAACCCTACCCACAAGAGAGAAAACCGAACCTTGAAGATATGCTAGCAAAGTTTATTTCAGCATCAGAAACTCATTTTTATAATATCGAAACGGCGTTGAAAAATGAGCAAACATTAATTCAAGGGCTTAAAAATCAAATAGGACAGCTGACCAAGTTAGTTTCTGAAAGGCAACCAGGTAATTTACCTAGTAATACCGAACTTAAACCAAAAGAACAAGTGAAGGCAGTAAGACTAAGGAATGGGAAGGTATTGGTTGAAGTGGAATAGAAGATGCCACAAGAAACTGGTAAGGAAAAAAATGAGGAAGTAAACGAGAATGTAACACTGGTACTTAAAGAATATAAACCACCGATCCCATCTGGAAAAGTTGAAGAATGACCGCATAGACGCACAATATGGAAAATTTCTTGAACTTTTTAAACAATTACATATTAACTTACCTTTTGTTGAAGCTATTTTGCAGATGCCGACATACGCAAAATTCCTAAAGGAGCTTTTAACAAACAAAAGGAAGTTTGAAGAGCTATCGACTGTAGAGCTTAACGATGAATGTTCAACTATTCTCCAAAATAAGCTACCAACCAAATTGAAAGATCCAGGAAGTTTCACTATCCCCTGTTTAATTGGTAGTTTAAATATTGAGAAAGCATTAGCTGATTTAGGTGCCAGTATTAATTTAATGCCTTATAAAATGTTCAAGCAGCTTGGTCTTGGGGAACCAAAACCCACTAGGATGAGTATTCAATTAGCTGACAAATCTATTAAATATCCTAGGGGAATTATTGAAGATGTTTTGGTAAAAGTTGATAAATTCATATTCCCTGTTGATTTTTTTGTACTTGATATAGATGAGGACGTTGAGGTGCCTTTAATTTTAGGACGCCCATTTTTAGCTACTGCTAGGGCTGTTATTGATGTAGGTGATGGTAAACTTGATGCTATGTGATATTCTAGAGAGCAAGATGATTCATGTAATTTTATTGATGCCATTGATCATTTTATTCAAGATTCTTTTCAGGAAATCATACATGACGACACGTTGGAACTGTGTCTTACCTAAGGTGAGGGGGAAGATGACGATACCAATGAGTTGGGGGAATTAAAAAAGTGAGTTAAATTCTAATACTTCTTCCCCAAGACAAAAGAAAGATGAGGGTATTGAAATAAATGACGAACTAAAACAAAAACCCTCTATTGAAGAACCACCCAAATTGGAATTGAAACAGTTACCAAATCACTTAGAGTATGCATTCCTAGGAGATAATTCTACACTACCAGTAATCATCTCTTTAGAACTAAAACCCAGAGAGAAAGAAGAGTTACTACAGGTACTAAAGGAGCATAGAAGAGCCATAGCTTGGAAGATCTCTGACATTAAAGGGATAAATCCATCGTTTTGCACCCATAAAATTTTAATGGAAGATGAATATAAACCATGTGCGCAACCTCAAAGACGATTAAATCCCAACATGAAGGAAGTTGTTAAAGCTGAGGTAATTAAACTTCTAGATGCTGGAGATATTTATCCTATTTCAAACAGTACTTGGGTAAGTCCTGTGCAGGTTGTTCCAAAGAAGGGAGGTAGGACTGTTGTAGCTAACGAAAAGAATGAATTGATTCCAATAAGAAGAGTCACAGGTTGGAGAGTCTGCATTGACTATAGGAAGTTGAACGATGCCACGAGAAAATATCACCTTCCTTTACCCTTCATTGATCATATGTTAGAAAGATTATCTGGGCATATGTACTATTGTTTCCTAGACGGACTTTCTGGCTACTTCCAAATTCCAATAGCTCCTGAGAATCAAGAAAAGACAACATTTACATGTCAATATGGTACGTTTGCTTATCGTAGAATGCCTTTTGGATTATGTAATGCGTCTACTACTTTTCAGCGTTGCATGCTAGCCATCTTTGATGAACTCGTGGAAGATATTATGGAGGTATTTATGGACGACTTTTCGGTATTTGGTAATTCCTTCCACCTTTACCTTAAAAATTTAAAACGAGTTCTAATGAGATGTGAGGAAACGAACCTTGTGCTTAATTGGGAATAGTGTCACTTTATGGTTCAAGAAGGGATTGTGTTAGGACACAAAATTTCTGGTAAAGGGATTGAGGTTGATAAAGCAAAAATTGAAACCATAGAAAAATTACCTCCTCCTAGTTCAGTTAAGGCCATTAGAAGTTTTTTAGGACATACTGGATTTTATAGAAGATTTATTAAGGATTTTTCTAAAATAGCTAAGCCTTTAACGAAATTACTAGAAAAAGATGTGCCTTTCAATTTTGATCAGGAATGTTTAGATGCATTTAATACCCTCAAAAATAAATTAATAAATGCTCCAATTATAATTGCACCTGATTGGAATTTACCCTTTGAACTAATGTGTGATGCGAGTGATTTTGCAGTAGGTGCGGTTTTGGGACAACGAAGAGACAAGCATTTTCAGCTGATCTATTATGCTAGCAAAACATTGACGGACGCACAAGAAAATTACACCACTACAGAAAAAGAATTGCTAGCTGTGGTCTTTACATTTGATAAATTTAGACATTATTTGATATTATCTAAAGTTGTCGTTTACACTGACCATTCAGCTCTTCGTTATCTTTTAACTAAATGTGATGCAAAACCTCGACTCATAAGATGAATTTTACTCTTACAGGAATTTGATTTGGAAATTCAAGATAAGAAAGGAGCTGAAAATCTTGCGGCAGATCATCTTTCTAGGCTTGAAAATCCACTTATGAAAGAACTCGATGAGAGTGAGATAAATGACTCGTTTCCTGAAGAACAATTCTTTGCTATATCCGAGTCCAAGGTACCTTGGTTTGCAGATATTGCGAATTACTTAGCTACTAACATCCTACCAAAAGGGTTAACATATCATCAAAAGAAGCGATTCTTTGCTAATGCGAAAAACTATTTTTAGGAGAACCCTTTTCTTTTCCGTATATGTGCAGATCAAGTAATTCGGAGATGTGTTACAAAGGCAGAAGCAAGCAAAATACTAGAACATTGCCATTCAGGGCCATTAGGAGGACATTATAGTGGGATTAGGACAGCACATAAAACGTTCGAATCAGGTTTTTATTGGCCCACTCTGTTCAAGGACGCTAATAGGTATGTTGCTTCATGTGATAGATGTAAGAAAACAGGTAATATCTCTAAACGCGATGAAATGCCTCAAACATATATGCTATCATGTGAAATATTTGATGTATGGGGTATTGATTTCATGGGTCCATTCCCTAGCTCATTTGGGAATAAATACATCCTAGTAGCAGTTGATTATATGTCAAAATGGGTGGAAGCTCAAGCTTTACCTACTAATGATGCTAGAGTGGTTGTGAGATTTCTTAAGAAACTCTTCTCTCGATTTGGAACACCCAGAGCAATTATTAGTGATAGGGGTACCCATTTGTAATACTCAATTTGATAAAGTCTTAAAGAAATATGGAGTACACCATAGAACAACTACCCCTTATCACCCTCAAACCAGTGGACAAGTTGAAGTAGCATATCGAGAGCTTAAGCGTATTCTAGAGAAAACAGTAGAATCAAACAAGAAAGATTGGGCATTGAAAGTAAACGATGCTTTATGGGCCTATAGAACTGCTTTTAAAACTCCTATAGGAACATCCCCATATATACTTGTCTACGGAAAGAGTTGTCATCAACCATTTGAATTAGAGCACAAAGCATTTTGGGCTATAAAATTCTTAAATTACGATCTTAAACTTACAGGTGAGAAAAGAATGGTGCAGTTGAACGAGCTAGATGAGTGGTGAACTAATGCCTACGAGAACTCGCGTTTATATAAGGAGGCAACAAAGCAACGCCATGATGCTCGTTTGAAGCAACCGAAGTGATTTGAAGTGGGAGATCATGTTCTATTATACAATTCAAAGCTCAAATTTTCCTGGAAAGCTGAAATCAAGATGGTCAACTTCATTCGTAGTCAAAACAATTTTTCCCTATGGCACAATTGAGGTAACTCATTCGACTTATGGCACATTCAAGGTAAACGGTCAATGACTTAAAATATATAATAGCGAAGATTTTAGGGATATGAGAGAGGAGCTTCAGCTCTGTGAAACTTCATATAGAGATGAAAAGAGGGTAAGTCTAGCTTAAGACTTTAAACGAGCGCTTCTCTAGAGGCAACCCAAGCACTAACCTCACTAACATCCATATTTTTTGTTTTTTAGCTAACCAATTTAATAGGTGCAGGATTTCCTACCCACACGGCCTAGAACACGGGCGTGGCCGTGGCCGTGTGGACACCACGGGAAGAGACATCGGCGTGGCGGAGATCGTGTGGGCCAAAGAAGAAAAAGTTTCCCCAACACACGGGCTACGATAAACACCGTCGGCTGTGGTCAAAATTGACTCAAAAACACAGGCAGTGATAAAATGCCACGGCCGTTCGATGTGGCCGTGGTCGATACTGAGCAAATGACACGAGCGTGCGACACGCCCGTGCCCAGAAGCCGTGGTTAAAACTGAATAAATCACACGGGCTTGTGTCACGCCCGTGCCTTTAGGTCGTGGTCGATACTGACTAATTACCACAGGCGTGTAATCTTAAACACAGGCATGGGAGAAACGAATGAAGCATCACACGGCCGTGCGATTAGGCCGTGTGACCCAACACGCCTAGGGAACACGGGCGTGAGACAAGGATCAGACGCGCCCTAATTTAAAATTTACGAAACACACATGCTAAACAGTGGGCACACGGCCGTGATCCTTGATCGTGTGCCCCAATTTCTATTTAAACCACACCACTATTCATTTTCTCCCCAAAATTTTTTCCCCTCCCTAAAATCCCTAGTCGTTCTCCACTCTCCCTACTCAGTCCGGCCACTACCGTCGACCACCCAATCTCACGATCCATCTGGGGATGAGGACCTTTGAGTCCATTTATTTTCATTTTTCTTTTTGTTGTCTTTATTTTATTTGAAGTTTTAAACAATTAAACAATTTCCTTTTCTTGTCATTAAATTATATTAATTATGTTGATTTCTTTTTATCTTTGGCTGTTTATTATCAAGTAATCATAATGAAATCCATTTAATAAAACCCCCTAAAACTTTACTGATGACTCCGCAGTTTCAAAAAGTTCAAGGTGCTACTAAGGAACTGGAATATTCTCTCCCACCTTCACCTCTGCCTAGTTCATCATGCTTTTCATTGGCTCCATTGCTACAAGTTTCATTTTCAATGATTTCATCCATGACTTAGGAAGTTTCATGATAAACCGTAATATATACATATTTTAATCCCACATTTAGCATACTTTTGGATGATTTATTCCCTGAGTTGTGGAATTTGGTGCTCCTAATCCTTTAATTTCATGTTTTATACTTAGGAGAGCACCGGAGGATGAAAAGAACGAGAAACGGGCCAAAAATGGAGAAAATGGGCCAAAGTACGAAATTCACACGGTATGGGCTTGAGACACACGGTCGTGCCTCTTTAGCAGACCTTCACACGGCCTGGGCTCGATTCACACGGGCGTGCCACACGGGCGTGTCCTTGACGTGACCTGTTTTAATTCTATTCAGAATAGGGTACTTAGAGGAAAAGAAAGTCATTCCAAAAGCCTATATAAATACCCTAGATGGCAACCTAAAGGGGGTCGTTCAGGTAGGCCGAGGAGCCAAGCCAGAGAGGCCAAATTGTGGGATATACTCGAAGAAAGCCAATTGATTCATCTCAAGAAGCCGGAATCATACTCAAGACGGAAGATCTTCCCTTCAATTTCCTTTAGGGGGTTTTAGGGTTTTTCTTATGTTTTGTTTTATATTTTCTTCTGAGATGTATTCTTTTATAATTATGAACTAAACCCCTCAAATACCTGAGGGGGATGATGTAAGAGTATGCCCAAAGATCAATCATGAGATGGTTGTAATAACATACTTAATTTACCATGTTTATTAATATAAAGAGTTGTCATTATTATTTCAGTTTTTCTTTCTGTGTGTATAGATAAACTGTTTTAAAATAATGTCCTGAGAATAATATGATTATTCTTAAAAGATCCTTAGTCGAGTATTATTGTTGACTAGGACAATAATAATGCATTAAGACTAACATGTAGTTGATTGATGATAAAGAGTTGTCAGTGATATGGAGTGTCAAAATCAATGCATGAATATGTGTGTTAGAGAACAACATATTGGATTGACCCGCTATGAGTATGTTTCTTGGATTATTATGTAATTGTCACAACATTACTCATAGTGATTAATATGTATATGATCCTCAGACTTGAGATCATTATTATCCCAACATCGTGAGTTGTATATTTTGATACAGTCAAACGTACACCGTAACAGGTTGTTCTATAAAGGCTGATGTTGGATATACCACAATCTATGTAGAGGGATATGGTTGATCAATAAAGGATAAGTCCCTCCTACATAATAGGAGTAATATCTTAGGCCACTTGATTGAGTGAGACTAGAAATGCATGGCCATGCTCAAATAAGTTGATATGAGATGTCATACTATTTTGTATATCATAGTCTACTCAAGATATCAAGAAACATGGGATGGATTATGCAAGTGTGACTATCCCATGACTTGTATCCGTTCCAGAGATAAAGGACTTAAGGATTAATGCATGAAAGGTTAATCACGAAAGGTTATGTCGAATCATGACTTCTTGTAACTTAGGTAGCAATGATGCATTGCTAGATGCCACTCATTGTCTGTGACAATAGAATCGTTCTAGTATTACTGCTAACGTTGCAAGAACCTACAGGGTCACACCTTATGGTTGAAATGAACGGAATAAAATATAGTTGGTATTGTGCTTGGTTGTCACATAAATTAAATTAATTAAAGAATTAATTTAATTGGGCAATCAAATATTGAACATATTATATGTACAAGGATGTTGTACACATAATGATAACATAATTTTATTAATATATGAATTTGATTCATATATAAATTTAAATAAATATAGTTTACCGGAATCTTTATTATAATTAATGTAATTATAATTTTCAGATATAATTAATGTAATTATAATTTTCGGTTAAAACTTTATTGTATTTATTTAATCTTGTAATACATTCAAGACATACCAATTATAAAAGGCCCAATTAAAAGGATACCTATTATAAAAGGCCCAATGAGAAAGGCACCCACTATAAAAGGTATTAAAAGGAGACAAAACCAAAAAAAAATATGAAAACCCTAAGTGATTGCTTGTTAGGTCTAGCAGCCGTCAAGCAAATAAGCCTCCAAAACAGTTTTGGAGATTTCTTCCGTTCATAGTCAAACCGGGTGGATTACGTAGAGGCCGACATCGGAAAAGGTTGAGGCTTGATTCGACAGTAGATCAAAACTCTTGTTGCCAAGGCGTCGCTGTCTACTCAGATTGAAGTTTTGGTAATTTCAAAACCTTTATTTCACCCCGATTCGTTCCTCACACATGGATCTATGATTTGGACCGCCGGATCTAATTTTATTCTGCTGCGCCATGGGTTACCGGCGTTCCAACAGATGAAACCTAAGATGGATCTTATTATTGTTTTCTGAACTATATGATAAATACTTGATATGTTCTTAATTATGCGTTCTTAATTCTTGTTTTAATATTTTAGGATATTGATTCAAGTATTGATGTGCTTAGGTAGTGGAGCAAAAGTCCCTGTTTAAGAGAAGATCTAGCATAGTTAAGCGGAGTTGATCGCAACCCTAGAAATAGGATGACAAAAATTTGCCGAATTGGGGTCAAACCTAATATGGGAGTCCATAGATCGAGTTAATGCAATTCTAGGGATTTTAATTGGAAAGAGATTTCAATCCTTGAGGGAGGTATTAATATAAATTAGGGAATCCTACGGATCAAGTCAAGTGAATAAATCGTCTAGTTCAGAGTTAAATAACAAGTGAAGTCTAGGTGGATTCTTCCTAGGGTATTGTCTTAATCAATTGGTTTTTCCCAAAAGTATTTTCTCAATTCATTCTCTGTGTCTTAGCATCTTTAGCTTAGTAATTAGTTAGTTTTAGATTAAACAACAATTCCCTTAATTCTTAGGCTGAATAATAAAAAGATAGTAATTACTAGTACTCTTGGTCCTTGAGGATACGATACTTCCGGTCTTTCAATAGCTATACTACCAAACGATAGGTGCGCCTTCCTTAACCATTGTCATAAGTTAGTTTCTAGGCTCGATCATTCATTATATAAATTTTAAGACTTTCAGACATACGATCAAGTTTTTGGCGCTGTTGCTGGGGACTAAGATATTAGGAACACTTGATTTTTATTACTTTAGCCATATTTTATTTTTGCAATTAAATTTTATTTTTATTTTTCTAAATTTTCTTCTTTGCTTCTGGCAGGTATCTAGTTTATGACTAGAAGAAACCCGTCAGGACCTCTACTTTACAATAGTGAAATTGAAAGCACAGTTCGCAGAAACCGAAGAGAAATAAGGAGAAGCCTACAATGCATACAAGAAGAGCAAGAAGATGAAATTAATACTACCAAAGAGATGGCTGAGAATAATCTGCTACCTCCGGAGGTGGCTGAAAATCATGCTCCTCGAACTATGTGTGATTATGCTAAACCTAATTTAACAGGACCTGAGTCAAGTATTGCTAGACCTGCTATTGCTGCAAATAATTTTGAACTGAAACCTAACACAATTCAGATGATACAGCAATTTGTTCAGTTTGATGGTTTGTAGGATAAAGATCCAAATAATCACTTGGCAAATTTCCTAGAATTTTGAGATACTTTCAAAATAAATGGCATTTCTGATGATGCCATCCGTCTTCAGTTATTTCCCTTTTCTTTGAGGAATAAAGCTAAACAGTGGTTGAATTCTCTTCCACAAGGATCAATCACTACATGGGAACAAATGACCAAAAAATGTTTGTTAAAATATTTTCCGCAGGCTAAAACGGCCAAGTTGAGGAATGATATCTCTTCTTTTGTACAGATGGATTTAGAAACACTTTACGATGCATGGGAAAGATACAAAGATCTATTGAGAATGTGTCCACACCATGGATTACCCTTGTGGCTACAGGTCCAAACCTTTTATAACGGTGTGAACCCCTCAACTAGACAGTTGATTGATTCAGCCGCTGGCGGAATCCTGAATAACAAAACACCTGAGGCTGCCTATGAATTCATTGAAGAAATGTCACTAAATAACTATCAGTGGCAAGTCACGAGAACAAGGCCAACAAAAACCGCCAATGTTTTCAACCTCGATGCAGTAACCATGCTATCAAATCAGGTAGAAATGTTAAATAAATAGATTGATGGTTTATGTTGTTCTTCGCAGCTACATCCAGCTATGCAGTGCGGCACGAATGGAGGGGGGATGAACAACATAGAATATTCACCTTACAACCCGAATGCTGAAAACGAACAAGCTCACTATATGGGTAACAATTTTAGACATCAAAATAACCCTTATAGTAACACTTACAATCCAGGTTGGAGGAACAACTCCAATTTTTCATGGGGTGGTCAAGGAAATCAAAGACAACAGCCCCTCCCAAGTTTCCAACAGCAACCCTACCCACAATAAAAGAAGTCGAACCTTGAGGAGATGCTAACAAAATTTATAGCGGTTTCAAAAACCCGTTTCCAAAACACCGAGACAACACTAAAAAATCAGCAAACATCGATTCAAGGGATCGAGAACCAATTAGGGCAACTTGCTAAGCAGTTCTCTGAACGATCACAAGAAAGCCTTCCAAGAAACACTGAAACTAACTCGAAGGAGCAACTTCAAGCAATAACCACTCATGATAGTGAAGGGGTAGATGAACCCAAAGCAAGCCGAGAGAATGTGGTAGAGAAAGGTAAGCTTGAGGTAAACCATGATAAGCCAAAGCCGGTAATTAAAGAATACCAACCTCGTGTGCCATACCCCAATGCGATGAAGAAAGACAACACAGATGAATAATTCGGTAAATTTCTTAAACTTTTAAAGAAATTACATATTAACTTACCGTTTCTTAAAGCTCTTTCATAGATGCCAGATTCAAGGAAATTTTTAAAAGATCTTCTAACAAACAAACGGAAGTTAGACGAGGAGTCGCATGTGGAACTAAATGCAGTGTGCTCAGCAATATTGCAAAATAAACTACCACGGAAATTAAAAGATCCAGGGAGTTTTATAATTCCATGCTTAATTGGTAGTTTATCTGTTGATAATACTTTAGCTGATTTAGGGGCAAGCATCAATGTTATGCCTTCTAAAATGTTTAAACAACTAAGTCTAGGGAAACCTAAACAAACTAGGATGAGCATTCAATTAGCTGATAAAATTATTAGAATTCCTAGGGGTATAATTGAAGATGTACTCGTGAAAATTGATAAATTCATATTCCCAGTAAACTTTGTCATTTTAGACATGGATGAGGACAATAATATCCCTTTAATTTTAGGAAGACCCTTTTTAGCAACTGCTAGAACTAAAATTGATGTTGGTACAAGAGAATTCATACTTCGTGTAAGTGATGAATCAATTACTCTTCAGGCTCTTGACTTAACTAGGACATCAAGTAATCAAGGTGAGAACATAAATTCTATTAATGACCATTTGGTTCAACCTTCTTTACAGAAAACACCATGGAACTACACAACTGAGCCAGATCCTAGACCTTATGCCAACAAAGAAATAACTCACGATGAGTGAAGGCTTCAGATAAATGAACTAGACGAATGGAAGACACACTTCAAGGAAAAACTAGGAATACATGAAGCAGAACCAAAGCCACTCCATGGGACAAACAAATTTAAGATCGGAGATCAGGTATTGTTGGATAAAACAGACCCTCGAATCACCATTTCAAACCTTGATACAAACGAAGAAATCCCTTTTAAGGTACTCAATGTCTTCCCATACGGAACAGTCGAGGTAAGTAATCCTATATTCGGCACTTTTAAGGTACACACTACTCGACTTGAACTATATACTGATAATAGAACTAATAGCATGAGAAAGGATTTTCAATTCCTCAAACCACCATGAATGTGCAAATGAGAGGTAAGTCTAGCTTAAGACTTTAAACGAGCGCTTCTCGGAGGTAACCCGAGCACTAACCCCATTAATTTTCATATTGTTATCTTATTGTTTTATTTTCTTTTCATTTTTACTTTCAGCATCTGACTACAAACTAACCACATAGATTTCCATACCACACGGCCTTGCACACGGGCATGGCTGTGGCCGTGTGGACACTATGGATTTCCGTACTGGCATGGCAGAGATAGTACGAAATAGGAATGAAAAATATCTTCAAGCCACGGGCTCAGTCTAAACACCACGGCCGTGCGATATAGGCGTGGTCGACACTATTTTATTAACACGGGCGTGGCAACCTGTACATAGGCGTGGGAGAAACAAACGAAGCACAACACGGCCGTGCGATATGGCTGTGTGACTCAACACGCCCAAGGTACACGGGCTTGGGAAATCATCAGACCCCTATTCCTATATAAATCCCCTTTTTCTGCACACTTTCCTCACCAAACCCCTTTTCTCTCAACCCTAGCCACCATAAATTCTCTTCACCATACTTACCACTATCACTCAATACCCAAAGGCAAGGCCAACATTATCATTCTCATGTCGGAGAAGCAAACGGACCATAGGACAGTCTCCCTATGTAAGACCGAATTACATAAGTTCATGCCGGCTGCTTCATTTATCCGCCAAGCTAAGGACATTTGAGTCCATTTAATTTTTCTTTTTATTTTCCCTTCTCCTTTATTTTCCTTTTCTTTATTTCTCTTATGCTTAATTTAGTCTATTTTATTTTGTTTTCTTTGATTTAGGTTCTAAAGGCTGTTAGGGAATCACCACACCACACCTTAGAAATCACACCCACCTCGTGAACCATCTAACAATAAGGACTTTTCAGTCCATTAATCTTTTCTTTTAGTTTCATTTCACTTTTTACACTCTTTCTTTTTATTTTTATTTTCTTAATTAGTTTATTTTGAATTATTATTATTATTTCCTGGCTAATTCTTCACAAGCTTCCCAATTTCTTCATCTAGCGTAGAGATTGTTGGCGGCCACCACACCACCACCAAAGACGCCTCCTCCAAACTTATCTTTCACCTCTGAATCAAATTTCTACACTTCCAACTCAAGGAATCCATCCAAAATTTAGGAAGTTTCACCTCTCCCTATCTCTTATGATTTCATATATATCTTTGTACATTGAGGGCAATGTACATTTTAAATGTGGGGGGCGAATTTTATTTTGAAAAGTTCCTAACTTTTTGCATTATTCTCAAATCCCTGAATTATGTCTTGTTTTTAAGTAATTTTCTCATATTACTATTAGAACAAAATTTCCTTTGATTCATGATTTTTATCGATATGTTTTGGATTAAGTCATTGATAATTATGCAGTGATGATTTAACTTTAGGAGACTAGAGAATCAAGCATGATGAGTCTATTTTCAAAAAATTAAAATTTTGTTAGGTTGTCTACCTGAATCTAATTACTACCTTGAAGTTTGAAATTTACAAAGTTGATATCAAAAACCCATAAATTTTTTGTGAGATTTTGAGCCTTTTAGAGCATACATTCTTTTCTTGCTCACTTTATTGATTATGAGTGTGTCAACATTGATTTGTTATTCTAGAACTTGTTTCGATTATACATGTCAAGACTACATCATTGATTTGATATACAGAGATGATAAAGGCACTTAGGAATTAACCCACTTACTCCACTAAAAGCCTACCCTCACAATTAACCCCTAGTGAACTCCTTTGATCTTAAGAAACCTTTTATTGACTCACCCACTAATTTTAAGCCAAAAACCATCTTGTATTTGTTATCACCATTTCTCTTTACTACCCTTATATCGAGATTTGATTTGATCAGTTGCCTAACTACATTCTTTATTTCAATTGTTAAAATCTATCTATTTGATTTGTTCTTAAAAAAATATTTATTAGTTCTATGATTAAGTGAGCTTATATGTTTAAATTCCACATCTTGAGAAGAAGCTCGTATTATTAGTAATGAAGTTTTAATTAATGTAATTATTCGAATCTTAGTTCATCTTTCTAAGTTAGGTAATTTGTTAATTCAATCTCGATTATAACCCTTTAATTCAACCTTTATCCACACCTTTAACCCGAGCCCCATTACAACCCTTTTTAAAGACCTTTTGATTTGTGTATCATCTCATTTTATAATGGTGGAGATTTGATTTTCATACAAGCCTATGGGATTAACTTTTCATGTTTGACTTTTGAGTGCTTAATTTGAACCTTAAACACTTTTGAGTGATTTGAGTGAATCTTTAGTGAGGATGTCAATTCTTGTCAGTTTCGAATCAGAGGTAATTATTTAGGTAAGGAGAAACACCTATGTTTTCGTGCTATAAAAACTATGACTTTGACTGTTTGAATCTTTAGGACCCTTCTACTTAAATTATCAATGTATGAATTATCTTTAAATTATGATGAAACACTATTGATGAATATTATGAATTAAGGAATTCATTTTAATTGTGAGTTGAGAATTTTGCTCGAGGACAAGCAAATGCATAAGTGTGGGGGTATTTGATAAACCGTAATATATACATATTTTAATCCCACATTTAGCATACTTTTGGATGATTTATTCCCTAAATTGTGGAATTTGGAGCTCCTAATCCTTTAATTTCATGTTTTATACTTAGAAGAGCACCGGAGGATGAAAAAAATGAGAAACGGGCCAAAAACGGAGAAAATGGGCCAAAGTACGAAATTCACACGGTATGGGCTTGAGACACACGGCCGTGCCTCTTTAGCAGACCCTCACACGGCCTGGGCTCGATTCACACGGGCGTGCCACACAGGCGTGTCCCTGACGTGACCTGTTTTAATTCTATTCAGAATAAGGTACTTAGAGAAAAAGAAAGCCATTCCAGAAGCCTATATAAATACCCTAGATGGCAACCTAAAGGGGGCGTTCAGGTAGGCCGAGGAACCAAGCCAGAGAGGTCGAATTGTGGGATATACTTGAAGAAAGCCAGTTGATTCATCTCAAGAAGCTGGAATCATACTCAAGACGGAAGATCTTCCCTTCAATTTCCTTCAGGGGGTTTTAGGGTTTTTCTTATGTTCTGTTTTATATTTTCTTCTGAGATGTATTCTTTTATAATTATGAACTAAACCCCTCAAATACCTAAGGGGGATGAAACCTAAGACGGATCTTGTTATTAATTTCTGAACTATATGATAAATACTTGATTTGTCCTTAATTATGTGTTCTTAATTCTTGTTTTAATATTTCAGGATATTGATTCAAGTATTGATGTGCTTAGGCGGTGGAGCAAAAGTCTCTGTTTAAGGAAGATCTAGCATAGTTAAGCGGAGTTGATCGCAACCCTAGAAATAGGATGACGAAAATCTGCCGGATTAGGGTCAAACCTAATATGGGAGTCCATAGATCGAGTTAATGCAATTCTAGGGGTTTTAATTAGAAAGAGATTTCAATTAATCAACTAGGGTTAGACGTTAGTAGCCTCGAGAGAGGTATTTGTAACACCCCAAACCCGGTTAAAACGTTACAACCGAATCTGGCATGCCACGGGGAGAGAATGTTTGCAAATCGATTTGCCAATTTTGCTTAAGGAGAAAACTTTTGAATAATTTTAGAGAAAACGAATTTGAATCTTGCGGTGTTCAAAACGTGTTAAATCTTGTTTTTTTAAAAAAAAAAACTTAATTGCTTAATTGTTACCTCATATTTATTACTTAATCCGTGAGCATTTCAGAAAACACATACTTATCGAGGTTTTAAAAAAAAACAACCAATTCATATTTACCAAGTTCGCCTATCGAAGGTTATAAAAGAAACAACCAAATAAAACATCCCAAAATAAAAGTTAGGCAGCCTTATTACAACGCTGAAATCCCAATTAAAGGAAATAACTAAGTCCGAAAAGAAATCTTTGAAATAATAAATGCTGAGCCATGGCCACCTCGAGTCCACTCCGGCTCCATATCCACGATCTAAGTCTGATCTGCAAAATGTAAAGGAAGGGGTGAGTCACCGAGACTTAGTATAAATCCCCATCCCGAAAGAAATTATGCTCTTACACAAATCATACATTAATATGCAAGTCATGCAACCCATCCAACCTAGTATCCATCCAAGTCTCCCAATCTACCCCTTGTGGTACCAAACCACTGGTGGTGCCAAACCACTGGTAACCGAAGTTACAAATATATCATATGTGGTACCAAACACTGGTGGGCCAAACCACTGAGACTTAGTCACAATTTTGTAATATGTGGGCCAACCCACTGTGTGATACCAAATCACTGGTGACAGTCTGATTGATCATACTTCCCCCTACTCTCATCACCATAACACATATTTCATGCAATCAAATCCGTATGATCATGCTTAACAAACAAGTATCATGTATACAAATTATCATACTTCATAGATCACAACCAATGCGGGGAAATCGTAATAACTTACCGTCATCCTCGCTTTTACCCACAAGGGCATTTTAGTAACTGCCGTCATTCCGGCTTTTTAACAACACACAACATAAGCATATTAAGTAGAAAGTGCGTAAGAGTTACACACCTGGTTTTCGTACTACCGCTTTTACTGCTTCTATGCTACTTTGGCGTTGGGTTTACAGATCCAACCCCTCCTACTGCTCGACTAACTATCGAATCTCGAAAGTCTTCAAGAAATCGTCACCACCACTCTACCTACATTCGGCCATCTCCAAATATCACCAAACTGAAAATCACAACTAAACTAGCCCACATGACATTCGGCCAAATGAAAAGATTCAAGAAAGTGGCCATTATGCCGAACCTATACCATCTAACCTTCGGCTTTTCCACAAATCGGCACAGGAGACTTTTAATGAGTCAGATTCGGCTTCTAGGAATAGAGAGTGAAATCGACAGAGCCTTGGAAACATGATTCGGGTTAGAAACTAATTAAAGAAGAGAGAAACCGCAAAGAAGAAAATCCCGAAACTTACCAAACTACTGAGGAACATTCGGTTATGGTGCACCTTCGGGAAAAAGAAACCACCCCTGTAGATTCGGCTATGGGAAAAGAAGCTGGCACAAAGGGGATTCGGCTTCTAGAAGATTTTTGGGAAGGAAAAGGATGAGAAGAAGAAGAAAATACTAGAGAGTTGCGACAAAGAAAACTCACAAAGAAAAAGGGAATTTCGACTCCAAAGAAAAAGTTGTGAAAAGAAAGAAAAGGAAAAAACAAATGGGAGAAAAGATGGATAGTGCCTACTAATTTCGACTACCCACACTCACACACACAGAGTTGGATATTCAGCCAACTCTCCCCTCTCCTGATAGCCTTTATCCCTTATCTCATCCATCCATTATCCATTTAACCTTTATCCTTCTTTCCTAATTATCATCTTTTATCACTTAATTAAAAAAGAATAAAGTTCCTAAATTGTAGCACAAGTGTCGTCCATCCCCTTCCCCTAGGAGTGCCAAATTTTTAACCCATCATCCTTGGGCTCCAAGCGGCCTACTAGGCCCAATTCATCCTCCTAAGTGACGCCACCCTCATGCCCACTTCTAGCATTAATAAATTTTGGGCCACAAGCCCAACTTGCTACTAATTTAATAATTTAAATTAAATTACTACTAACACTACTTTTAATCATTTTAACCCAGATTTTAAGCCCAAACCTGAGCCCAATACACACCTTAAAGCCTTAGCCAACTAACTTAGCCATGCAACATACCAAATGCATAGACCCACAAAATCAGGATATTACAGTTCTACCCCCTTAAAATAAATTTCGACCTCGAAATTTACCTGGTCAGAAAAGTTGAGGGTATTGCTGTCGCATAATATCCTCCGGCTCCCATGTCACTTCCTCCGATCCATGGTTCCGCCATAATACCTTAACCAAAGGAATAGATTTCCTACGCGAGATCTTAACATCTCGATCCAAGATCTGCACTGGTTCCTCTTCAAACGACAAGTTTGGGCTCACCTCAATCTCCCCCACTCGTACAACATGAGACGGGTTCGAGCGATAGCGTCTAAGCATGGAAACATGAAACACATCGTGGATTTGACTCAACTCTGGTGGCAACTCAAGCTGATACGCCACTGGTCCCACTCGCTTCAACACCCGATAAGGCCCGATAAACCTAGGGCTCAACTTGCCTTTCCTACCGAACCTCAGAACCTTCTTCCATGGCGACACCTTTAAGAAAACCTTATCACCTTCTACAAACTCCATATCCTTTCGTTTAAGATCGGCATAAGACTTCTGCCTGTCCGAGGCTTCTTTCAAACGAGCTCTAATCACTTTCACCTTATCCTCTGTCTCAGTAACCAGCTCCGGACCCAATAACTGCCGCTCCCCCAACTTCGTCCAACATGTAGGGGTACGACACTTTCGACCATATAACGCCTCGTATGGTGCCATCTTAATACTTGCCTGGTAACTATTGTTATATGCGAATTCTGCTAACGGTAAAAATTCTTCCCAACTGCCCTTGAAATCCAGGACATAACCCTTTAGCATGTCCTCCAACACTTGAATCACCCTCTCCGACTGTCCATCTGACTGAGGATGAAAAGTCGTACTGAAATCCAACCTTGTGCCTAGTGCCTGATGCAAGGCCTTCCAGAACCTTGACGTAAACCTAGGGTCTTTGTCCGAAATAACCGACACTGGCACTCCGTGCAACCTTACAATCTCCGCTATGTATAGTTTTGCCAACTTCTAAAGAGAATAATCCATACGCACAGGTATGAAATGAGCCGACTTCGTCAAACGGTCCACAATTACCCAAACTGAATCCTTCTTGGTCGGCGTAAGAGGTAGCCCACTCACAAAATCCATTGTAATCCTTTCCCACTTCCATTGTGGAATCTTAATTGGTTGCAACAATCCCGAGGGTAACTGATGTTCAGCCTTGACTTGCTGACACGTCAGACACTTACCCACAAACTCCGTCGCCTCACGCTTAAGGCCTAGCCACCAAAATTGCTCCTGCAAATCCCGGTACATCTTACTACCTCCCGGATGCATAGCATAGGGACTGCTATGTGCCTCCTGCAAAATCTTCTGCCTTAACTCCCCATCCTTAGGCATACACACCTTTCCTTGAAAACATAACACTCCATCGCTGCTTAGACTATACCCCTCCAATCCACCATTCTGCACTTGCAAACAACGAGCACTTAAAACTTCATCTACTAGCTATTTCTCCTTAACCTCGTCAATCCATGTTGGCTTCACTTGCAATTCTACTAACAAGCTTCCATCCTCATACAGACTAAGGTGAGCAAACATGGCTCTTAAATCTGCCACTACCTTACGGCTCAAGGCATCTGCTACCACGTTAGCCTTTCCCGGGTGGTACTCAATCAAGCAGTCATAGTCCTTTAACAGCTCAATCCACCTCCTTTGCCTTAAATTTAACTTCTTCTGCATGAGAAGGTACTTCAAGCTCTTGTGATCCGTATACACTACCGACTTCTCTCCATACAAATAATGTCTCCAAATTTTCAGCGTGAAAACTACTACAGCCAATTCCAGATCATGCGTCGGGTAGTTCACTTCGTGAGGTCTTAACTGTCGGGAAGCATACGCTACTACCTTCCCCTCCCGCATCAGCACACATCCCAATCCTGTATAGGACGCATCACAATAAACCGTAAACTCTTTTCTGGCTTCCGGTTGAATCAATACCGGAGCTTCTGTCAAAATCTTCTTTAACTTCTCAAAACTTTCCTGTTGCTTGTCTGACCACACAAACGGAACGCCTTTTCTTAACAACTTTGTTAATGGAGCTGCAATCAGTGAAAACCCTTCCACAAACCTCTGGTACTACCCTGCTAACCCTAGAAAGCTTCGAACCTCCGCCACAGACTTCGGTGGCTTCCAATCCAAAATAGCCTCAACCTTCCGAGGGTCCACTCTAATCCCCTCAGCTGACACCACATGCCCCAAGAAAGTAACCTCCTTCTACCAGAACCCGCACTTACTAAACTTGGCGTATAAACGCTTTTCCCTAAGAATCTGCAACACCACTCGCAAATGTGCGTCATGCTCCTCCTCTGATTTCGAGTACACCAGAATATCGTCGATAAATACTACGACGAACTGATCCAAGTACGGTTGGAACACCCAGTTCATCATATCCATAAACGCTGCCGGTGCGTTCGTCAACCCGAACGGCATAACCAAGAATTCATAGTGCCCGTATCGAGTACAAAACGCCGTCTTATGGATATATGTCTCCTTTACCTTAAGTTGGTGATACCCCGACCTTAAATCTATCTTGGAGAAGACCGATGCTCCCTTAAGCTGGTCGAACAAGTCATCTATCCTAGGCAAGGGATACTTGTTCTTAATTGTCAATTTATTCAACTGACGATAGTCTATGCACATTCGCATCGACCCGTCCTTCTTCTTAACAAAGAGTACCGGCGCTCCCCATGGCGAAACACTTGGCCGAATAAAACCCCGATCCAGCAACTCTTGAATCTGTGCTTTCAACTCCACCAATTCCTTTGGCGCAATCCTATATGGAGTAATAGACACTGGCGCTGTTCCCGGTAGAAGATCTATACCAAACTCCACTTCACAATCCGGGGGTAAACCTGGGAGCTCTTCCGGAAAGACATCGACAAAGTCTTTCACCGTTCGAACATTCTCTATTCTTGGTTCCTTAACTTCCAAGGCACACACGTAGACCATAACCGCCTCACATCCTTTCCTTACCATCTTCTCCGCCTTTAGCGCAGACACCACATTAGATAGGTAATTCCTTCTCTCTCCTATCATTACCACCTTTTCACCCTCAACCGACTTCAGCACCAACTGCTTAGCTTTACAGTCCAGCTCTGCCTGGTACTTTACCAACCAATCCATTCCTAAGATTAAATCGAACTCCCCGAAGGGTAGTTCCATCAAATCCGCTTGAAACACGACCCCTTGAAGTTCTAGGGGTACTTCTCTATACAGTTTATCCACCACCACAGAGTGTCCTAGAGGGCTAACTACCGTCATCTTCCTAGCAGCAGTCTCACTAACTAAGTTCAAAGTTCCCACTATACTACTAGCAACATATGAGTGTGTTGAACCAACATCAATTAAAGCAATGTAAGACAACCCAAGAATTATAAACGTACCTGTTATAACGTCTGGTGCGTCACCCTCCTCTCGACGTTTGGCTGCATAGACCAACCCAGGCTGTCTAGCATCAGCACCTCCAGCACC
The DNA here is from genome assembly GCA_005393395.2 of Gossypium australe. Lineage (NCBI taxonomy): Eukaryota > Viridiplantae > Streptophyta > Magnoliopsida > Malvales > Malvaceae > Gossypium > Gossypium australe. Next base: position 42,213,480 of record CM016625.1, on the reverse strand, counting down.
TCGGCCAGGTGCTCCTCGGCCTCGCCCGTTACCATTACCATTACCACCCCTAGCTGCACCTCGACCCCTCTGTGGTTGTTGACCATCCCTCCTGAATTGACCGCGTCCTTGACCCTCAGCTTGTGTCCTAGCTAACTTCCGCGGACAATCCCTTACCCAGTTCTCCATTGTCCCGCACTCAAAGCACCCTCTATTACTAGCCAAACACTCTCCCGAATGGGACTTCCCGCATCTAGCACACTGAGGTGGCCACTGAGCAGTAGTAGGCTTTGCGGCTCTATCCGGTCCACCAAATCTAGCCCTCTTCTGTGAACTCCCAGCAGACCCTGATGGCCCAAAACTCCTTTTATCCTTACTTCTATCCAGATTCCGCCTCTCAGTCCGCTTCACCTCCTCAGCTACCTTAGCTTTTTCTACGAGAACGACAAATTCCCTTTCACACTGAGGTGCAATTAACACCCGCAGCTCATCTCTTAACCCGTCCTCGAACCTAACACAGCGCTCATGTTCTGTAGCCACCATACCCCGAGCATACCTACTCAACCTCAAGAATTTAGCTTCGTACTCAGGTACCGACTTATTCCCCTGAACCAAGTTCAAGAACGCCCTACGTTGTGCATCAGTATACCCAGCTCCCACATACTTCCTCTGATAGGCTGCCTTAAAGTAATCCCAGGTGATATCATCGGCCACTGCACCATCCCTAACCGTGAGCCACCACTGATACGACTCATCCCGAAGGAGAGACACTATCCCCTTTAACTTCTCCTTAGCCGAGAAGTCCAAATCATCCATTATACGTTCGGTCGCCTCTAACCAGTACTCAGCCGTGTTGGGAGCCACTCCAGAAACTCCCCTAAACACCTCCGCTCCATTAGCCCGGAGTCGTTCAGCCACAAATTTGCGGGCTCCTGCACCCGCGCCTGCCCCGGCAACTCGTTCTAAAACTCGCAGTACAGCCTGAGATACTGCATCGTTACCACCAGTCTGATCTTGAAACTCAGCCTCCGCCGCCGGCAGATCCGGCAGCACGTTTCCGGACCCATGGCCAGACCCCGCTGGCTCCGACAAGGTCATCCTACCCCTACCACGGCCACGCGGCGGACGTCCACGACCTCTTGTACTCATTCTTCTCGTTCGTGTTTAGCTGATTAAGAATTTTATGAATTATTAACTCTGTTCACTATTTATCCACGGACAATTTTATGAGAAGTAGTTTTAAAAGTGATTCTTTCGCATACGAATCTATCTTAAAGTTCCAATTCCAGGATTATCTCCTAGTTCTAGGTACATTCATCACACAAACAACATCCACAGACCACATTCAACGTTTAGGGGTATTTTCGTCATTTCACTACTCGGGGGTATTTTCGTAATTTTAACCTATAGTGGTATTTTTGTAATTTTCCAAAATATGGTCTCGGGTGATTTTGCGGAATAAGGGTATTTTGGTAATTTTTCCAACTCGAGGGTATTTCTGTAATTTTGTAAATCTAGGGGTATTTTGGTTATTTTTTCAAATCTAAGGTTGTTTCCACAAATCCAGGGGTAATTCGGTAATTTCAAAACTAGGGTTTTTACAAAACAGTGTGGCTGGTCCCTTTCGGGTTTTAGTTGTAAGTTTTGACCTGTCAACACGTCTTTGTAACTAAGGTGAATAGTCACTATGCACCAGGTGGGATTCTAGTGAAAAGGAGGTGAGTCACTAGGACTGCTTAAATACCAAGCTTTCCCTGAATCCATTCCTAGACATGCATATGCCTATTGCCACACCCTGTTCATAGCTAAAGTGAACAATCACTATGCACCAGGTAAGATTCCAGCGAAGAGGAGGTGAGTCACTCGGACTGCTTAAATACCAAGCTCTTCCGGATCTACTCCTAGACATGCATATGCTTGTTGCCACACTTTAGCCTCGTGACTCGTTTACAGGTTTTGTTTAACAAAGTTAAGTCTTATGGATTTGAGAAGTGTTTGTCTAAGCCTAAAGTCCATGAGTACTATCTTAACTACGCCTAAAGCCCAAAAAGCCCAACAAATATATCACAACAAAAGTTAGGGTACTTACCTGGGTGGATCGGCGCTGGAGACTCAAGTGCCATGCTTTCTGGAAAAATTTCATTTTACCAACTTTTAAAACATATTTTGGGCCCTGAGCCCACAACCGAGCTTTTGAACCGGGCTCTGATACCAAAATGTAACACCCCAAACCCGGTTAAAACGTTACAACCGAATCTGGCGTGCCACGGGGAGAGAATGTTTGCAAATCGATTTGCCAATTTTGCTTAAGGAGAAAACTTTTGAATAATTTTAGAGAAAACGAATTTGAATCTTGCAGTGTTCAAAACGTGTTAAATCTTGTTTTTAAAAAAAAACTTAGTTGCTTAATTGTTACCTCATATTTATTACTTAATTTGTGAGCATTTCAGAAAACACATACTTATCGAGGTTTTAAAAAAAAACAACCAATTCATATTTACCAAGTTCGCCTATCGAAGGTTATAAAAAAAAACAACCAAATAAAACATCCCAAAATAAAAGTTAGGCGGCCTTATTACAACGCTGAAATCCCAAATTAAAGGAAATAACTAAGTCCGAAAAGAAATCTTTGAAATAAATAACTGCTGAGCATGGCCACCTCGAGTCCACTCCGGCTCCATATCCACGATCTAAGTCTGATCTGCAAAATGTAAAGGAAGGGGTGAGTCACCGAGACTCAATGTATAGATCCCCATCCCGAAAGAAATTATGCTCTTACACAAATTCATACATTAATATGCAAGTCATGCAACCCATCCAACCTAGTATCCATCTGAGTCTCCCAAATCTACCCCTTGTGGTACCAAACCACTGGTGGTGCCAAACCACTGAGACTTAGTCACAATTTTGTAATATGTGGGGCCAACCCACAGTGTGATACCAAATCACTGGTGATAGTCTGATTGATCATACTTCCCCCTCCTCTCATCACCCATAACACATATTCATGCAATCAACATCCGTATGATCATGCTTAACAAACAAGTATCATGTATACAAATTATCATACTTTCATAGATCACAACCAATGCGGGGAAATCGTAATAACTTACCCGGCATCCTCGCTTTTACCCACAAGGGCATTTTAGTAACTTTTGCCGTCATTCCGGCTTTTTAACAACACACAACATAAGCATATTAAGTAAGAAAGTGCGTAAGGGTTACACACCTGGTTTTCGTACTACCGCTTTTACTGCTTCTATGCTACTTTAGCGTTGGGTTTACAGATCCAACCCTTCCTACTGCTCGACTACCTATCGAATCCCGAGAGTCTTCAAGAAATCGTCACCACCACTCTACCTACATTCGGCCATCCTCCAAATATCACTAAACCGAAAATCACAACTAAACTAGCCCACATGACATTCGGCCAAATATAAAGAATCAAGAAAGTGGCCATTATGCCGAACCTACACCATCCTACCTTCGGCTTTTCCACAGATCGGCATAGGAGACTTTTAATGAGTCAGATTCGGCTTCTAGGAATAGAGAGTGAAATCGACAGAGCCTTGGAAACATGATTCGGGTTAGAAACTAATTAAAGAAGAGAGAAACCGCAAAGAAGAAAATACCGAAACTTACCAAACTACTGAGGAACTGTAATATCCTAAATTAGGGGTTATGCATTTGGTGCATAAATCAAGTGTTAATAGGCTTTAAATATGTTTGGAGGTGTTTTAAGGGTTTTTAGAAGTCTAGGATGAAGGAGAATGATATGGAAAATTTTTAGAATTTAAGTCTAAAGGGGGGAAGCTTGGTAAAGAAGGCTTAAGGAAATTTATGTGGAGTTTAGGACATAAGAAATGCCTTGGTAAAGTGGCTGCAAGGCGCCACTTAGGGCCTTGGTATGTGACGCCTTGGTTCGATTTCCAGAGGAAGCGAATGGGAGTTTATTTTTGCGACAAGTAGGAGCTTGGCTAAGGAAGTTTTAAAAGGAATTCTGGGCGAAGCATGTCACAAAATGCGCCTTAGTAGAGTGGCTTGGGACGCTACCTTAGGGGCTTGGAGTGTTGCGTCAAAGGGGGCTCAAGTTCGAATCACGTTGGTGGCATAGGAGTATGTTTTATTTTTGCTCTTTGCGTCAAGAAGGGAAACTGGGCTAAGGAGGCTTTAAGAGGAAATTGTGACAGATTTATGCACAAGAAATCATGTGGTAAAGTGGCAGTGGAGCGCCAGGTGCAATGACAAGGGCTTTGGTTCGAATCACGCCTGCAGCAATGAGTGGGGTTTTATTTTTTGGTTGTTGGCGTCAAATTGGAGATAGATTGGACGGTAATTGGACTTCTAATTGGTTGGGGATTACGCTTGTTTCTCCTCTTAAATTTTGGCTAAGAGTAGGATAAGGGTAGTTTTAATTATTTATTTTAAGTTGGTAGATATAAGATAATTGTAGTTTTATTTATTTATTTTAATATAGGATAATTGTGGTTTTATTTAGATTAAATGAGATTTTATTTTATTTATTTTAGGAGATAGGATAAGAGATTAAATGGGATATTAGTAAGGGATATTGTTGTTAATTTTATTTATTTTTAGATAGGTAGATAAGAGATAATGTGATGGTTTATTTTATTTTAAATAGGTAGGATAATTGTGGATTTAATTATTTTTGTACAAGATAGAGAAGAGATGAATATGGATTTATTTTATTTATCTTGAATAAGTAATCAAGAGGTAAAATAGGAGATTGATTTGGAGTTTGATAAGAGCAAGGATGTAGTAGCCGAATTCTTTATAAGGGGGAGTAATCATCCTTCATATCTTTTTCTTCTTTAATTTTCTTTGTGCCGAAATTCACCTACTCTTCTCCTCTTCTTCCTTATTTTCTTTCAACACCAAATTCCTTCCTATTTCTTGAAAGCCGAATGCCCCTTTGCCATTAAGAGTGGTTGCCGAATATTCCAACCTCATTAGAGGGCGTAGCCGAACCTTGTAAGTGCTCATACTCCCATTTGTATGTTATTTTTATTAAAAAGCCATAGCCGAATATCAAGTAACCTTATTCCTATTCTTTTGTCGCAAGTCTCAAAAGCCGAAGATCAAGTGTTTTCTCTCTTTTGTCGAATACACTCTCTCTTGCACTTCAAACGGGTGATTGTGGTAAGTATTTTCTGTCCTAGCAATCGGTTATAGGTTCTCTTCCATTTGTGTGCCGAAAGCAAGTGTTTAAGGCCTTGGTTTTGGTTTGGCCGAATCTAATAATTGTTTAGCAGGGGTTTCGACAGGAATAAGTGGTGATTCGGGAAATAGGTAAGCTTGGTAAGTGAATTGTGATATTTGGCCATAGGCCACATTAAGAGTTCCAAGTGATGACCGATTGTGTATTATGGTTCTTAGGAGCAAATCGACAGGTGTTAAGAGAAGTCTTCGGGATTCTGATCCATCTCTGGTAAGGTTGATAAGTTGTAGTTTATTCGATTAAGATTTAGTACATTATCGTTTAATCGGGTTTTGATTAGATATCATTAATGGATGCGAATACCAGTCAAGGAGGCCAAGGGGTAGTTCCTATCCCCAAGTTTAAAAGGAGAGCCGTTTCAGCAGTTCGGGATTGGCCACCGGGGTGTAGGCCAGCGTCAGAGCAAGAAAGTAGGCAGATAGCCGTAGTGTCACTTAGTGATAGCATCAGTATTGAAAGCGTAGTTCTCCAAGTGATCAGGTGTGTAGTTATCCTACTATTTTCCGGGTTTATGTTATGTATGTGATATTGTGTATGTGTTATGAATGTGCTAACTAGTGCAGTGGAAATTGTGATATGGATACCCTAAAGGGGTATGTCAATAATCCGGTAAGTACCAAATCTGATGAATGTGATTATTAATATGTATATGTGTGATGATACGGTTGATGAACATGCTCATGCATTATCATGGCACTATTTTATGTTGCATGTGCATGGGTGGGTTATGAAAGAAGGACAGGGTGTACTTCGAGTACGTGGTTTGATGAATGGCTCTGTGCCTCATCGTGATAGATATAGGCTATGTGCCATATCGTGGTTATTGATGGCTTTGTACTCATCGTGGTTTTGATGATAGCTTCGGCTACATCGTGGATTGACGCTGACTAAGGTCGCGTTGTGGATTATTTGCGATTAAGTTCGCGTGGATGGCATTTGTTGCCATATTGGAGTAAAAAGGAGAGGGTGATTTAATAATCCCCTGGTGTGTGGTAGGCTGGATACGGGGGTGTGTAGAGGATGGACCCTAGGCTGGGTTGGGCTTCATAATTGCATAATTTTGTATGTGAATAAATGTGGAAATGGGCCAAGCCCAATATGATATGTGGATTAATGTGAAATGGGCCAAGCCCAGTAAGTGAAGTGGATAAATGTGGTAATGGGCCAAGCCCAGTATGTGGAAACACGTGGTTAAATATGTTATTATACGAAATGTGGTATGGATATGGGCCAAGCCCAAATCATGGAATTATGTGAACAAGTTGAATTGTTATCTGATATGTGATCTGATAATGGGCCAAGCCCAATAAGTGAAATCATGTGATTAACTGCATTGATATCTGATTTATGGGTTAATATGTGGTTTATATGTGGGTGAAATTCAGTGGACTAATTGCACACTGAGTCTGTGTGACTCACCCAATTTTTATTAACCTCGCAGGTGATTAGTTGATCGGACGGGTTGGAGTGGATACGAGGTGGCCCATGCAGAAGAAGTTGTTTTTCCTACTTTATATATTTTATGAACTTAGTATTTTAAGTATTCAACATTGTAATAAGGGCCTTAAAGTATTTAAATTTTGCTATGTTTCAGTTGGATTTGTAATTAAGTTAATATTTTGTAAGTTTAATTTTAAAGGCTATTTAAATCTCAAAAGTCATATTAAAGTTTTGAATCCGGTATTTTTATAATGACTTAAATTTTTACTTAGAATATTTTAAATCACGAAAATGTTTTTATTAAAGGCAACAAATTTTTAACGGTTTTTACTTTAAGTAAGAATATTTTCGAATGTGTTCCGCAGTGGCATTTCAAATTCGGTCGTAACGAATGGGCCGGGTTTGGGGTGTTACAGGAACATTCGGCTATGGTGCACCTTCGGGAAAAAGAAACCACCCTTGTAGATTCGGCTATGGGAAAAGAAGCTGGCACAAACGGGATTCGGCTTCTAGAAGATTTTTGGGAAGGAAAAGGATGAGAAGAAGAAGAAAATACTAGAGAGTTGCGACAAAGAAAACTCACAAAAGAAAAAGGGAATTTCGACTTCCAGAGAAAAAGTTGTGAAAAGAAAGAAAAGGAAAAACAAATGGGAGAAAAGATGGACTAGTGCCTACTAATTTCGGCTACCCACACTCACACATACAGAGTTGGATATTCGGCCAACTCTCCCCTCTCCTGATAGCCTTTATCCCTTATCTCATCCATCCATTATCCATTTAACCTTTACCCTTCCTTCCTAATTATCATCTTTTATCACTTAATTAAAAAAGAATAAAGTTCCTAAATTGTAGCACAAGTGCCGTCCATCCCCTTCCCCTAGGAGTGCTGAATTTTTAACCCATCATCCTTGGGCTCCAAGCGGCCTACTAGGCCCAATTCATCCTCCTAAGTGACGCCACCCTCATGCCCACTTCTAGCAGTAATAAATTTTGGGCCACAAGCCCAACTTGCTACTAATTTAATAATTTAAATTAAATTACTACTAACACTACTTTTAATCATTTTAACCCAGATTTTAAGCCCAAACCTGAGCCCAATACACACCTTAAAGCCTTAGCCAACTAACTTAGCCATGCAACATACCAAATGCATAGACCCACAAAATCAGGATATTACAGTATTAATATAAATTAGGGAATCCTACGGATCAAGTGAATAAATCGTCTAGTTCAGAGTTAAATAACAAGTGAAGTCTAGGTGGATTCTACCTCGGGCATTGTCTTAATCAATTGGTTTTTCCCAAAAGTATTTTCCCAATTTATTCTCTGTGTCTTAGCATCTTTAGCTTAGTAATTAGTTAGTTTTAGATTAAATGACAATTCCCTTAATTCTTAGGCTGAATAATAAAAAGATAGTAATTACTAGTACTCTTGGTCCTTCAGGATATGATACTTCCGGTCTTGCCATAGCTATACTACCAAACGATAGGTGCGCTTGCCTCAATCATTGTCATAAGTTAGTTTCTAGGCTCGATCATTCATTATATAAAATTTAAGACTTTCAGGCATATGATCATTTCACTCCTCTCCCTCTCTTATGATTTTCTTATTATATTATCTATCTTTGTACATTGAGGACAATGTACATCTTAAGTATGGGGAGGTGTCAACAATACTGAATTATGCCTTATTCTTAAGTAATTTTCTCATATTACTATTAGAATGAAACTTCTATTGATTTATGATTTTCATTGATATGTTTTGGATTAAGTCATAGATAATTGTGCATTGATGATTTAAACTTTAAGACATTAGACAATCAAGCATGATAAGTCTATTTTCTGTAATTAAAAAATTTATTAGGTTGTTTCCCTAATCTTAAATATTACTTTGAAGTTTGAAATTTTCAAGGTTGACATCAAAAACCATAATTTCTGTGAGATTTTGAGCCTTTTAGAGCATATATTTTTCTTGCTCGCTTTATTAATTATGAGTGTGTCAATATTGATTTGCTATTCTAGAACTTGCTTTGATTATGCATGTCGAGACCACACCTTTTGATTTGATATACTGAGATGATAAAGGCACCTAGGTTTTAACCCACTTATTCCACTAAAAACCCTACCTTCATAATTAACCCCTAGTGAATCCTTTTTAAACTAATAAATCATTTCTTGACTTACCCATTAATATTAACCTAAAACCAAATTTTTACTTCTCCTCCTTTGACCCCCCTTATGTCGAGATTTGATTTGATTAGTTGCCTAACTATTTTCTCTATTTCAGTTGTTAAATTCTATCTTATTATTGTATGTTCTTATTCTTAAAAAAAAGTTGGAAATTTATTCATTATTAGTGTTATGAGCTTGAACTGTTAATTTCACATCTTTAGAAGAAGTTCGTATTATTAGTGATAAGTTTTCAATCAATGTAATTATTCAGTATTAGTTATTTTCTAGTTAGGTAAATGGTCAATTTAATCTCGATTCTAACCCTCTAATTCAGCCTTTATCCACACATTTAAACCCAAGCCCCGTTACAACCCTTTTTAAGACCTTTTGATTTGTGTATCATCTCATTTTATAGTGGTGGAGATTTAATTTTGATGCAAGCCTATGGGATTAAGTCTTCATGTTTGACTTTTGAGCGCTTAATTTGAACCTTAAACATTTTGAGTGATTTGAGTGAATCTTTAGTGAGGATGTAAATTCTTGTCGATTTTTAATCAGAGGTAATTATTTAGGTAAGGGGAAACACTTATGTTTTCGTGCTATAAAAAAATTTATGACTTAGATTGTTTGAATCTTTAGAACTCTTCTAGTTAAATTATCCATGTATGAATTATCTATGAATTATGATGAGACATTATTAATGAGGATTATGAATTAAGGAAGTTAATTTTAATTGTGAGTTGGGGATTTTGCTTGAGGGCAAGCAAAGACTTAAGTGTGGGGATATTTGATAAACCATAATTTACACATATTTTAACCCCATGCTTGGCTTAATTTTGGATGAATTTTCATGAATTCGATGCTCCTAACTTAATTTCATGTTTTATACTCAGGAGAGCTTAGAGAGTCGAAAAGATCAAGAAACGGGCCAAAATGGGACAAAATGGGCCTACATCAGAAATCACACGGCCTGGACTATCGTCCACGGGCAGATCACACGACCGTGTGTGGCGAGCAGAATCGAGCACGGCCGAAGAAGTCCACCACAGCTGTGTCCCTGCCGACCCTAGGTTTAATTCTATTCGGAAAAGGCTACTTGTGGGCCAAGAAAGGCATTCAAAGCCTATATAAACACCCTAGGGGGCAACCTAAAAGGGGATGCAGAGTAGAAGGCAGAAGATACTCCAAGACAGCCGTCGGTAGCAGCTTAGGAGAAGGATCTCCATCAAGACTGAAGATCTCCCATCAAGTTCTTTAGAAGTTTTTTGGGTTTTCTTATGTTTTGTTGTTTTCCCTATTTTAAGATGTTTCCCTCTATCAGTATGAACTAAATCCCTTAAATACCTAAGGGGATGAAACCTAAGACAGATCTTATTATTATTTGATTTATAAGATAAATACATGTTCTTATTCTTAATTGTGAGTTCTTATTCTTGTTTTGATAATTCAGGTTATTGATTCAAATCGAATATGCTTATTCAGTGGAGCAAAAGTCCCTATTTAAGAGAAGATGAACACAATTAAGCGGAGTTAATTGCAACCCTAGAAATAGGGCGACGAAAATCTGCCGGATTAGAGTCAAATCTAACAAGGGAATCCATAGATCGAGTTAATGAGACAATAGGGGTTTTAATTAGAAAAAGATTTCAATTAATCAACCTAGAGTCAGTTGTTTTTAGTCTTGAAAGAGATATTAACATAAATCAGGGATTTCTACAGATTAAGTCAAGTGAATAAATCATATGAATCAAAAGTAATAAGTGAAGTCTAGGTGGATTCTTCCTTAGGTATTGCCTTTATCATATAAGTTGTCTAAAAAGTATTTTCCTAATTTTTTCTTTGTCACGTTTTAATTAATTAATTAGTTTTAGTTTAAAACAAAAATCATTCCAATTCTTATGCTAGATAATCGAAAGTTAGTAATTACTAGTACTCTTGGTCCTTGTGGATACGATATTACCGGTCTTACCATAACTATACTATTGAACGATAGGTGCGCTTGCCTTTATTACACATCACCATTGTCACTCCTTAGAATTCTAATATCTTTGGAAAATTGAGTTTTGATCATGATAACAAATTGTTTTAAAACAACAATGGCATCACTTTTTTAACTTGAGAAATAAATGAGTTTGTTTCGCAAAAGGACAAACTTGACAATGAGCAATACATCTACTATCCAAAAAGTTACAATGCAAAGTATGTAATTTATTCAATTTTGAAAACGAGGTGTGCCCAAGACAAGCATACCAAAGAAATGTATTATCTCGAGTAGACAACAAAGAAGTAGTTGGAGAAGAAACACAACTATTCTTACTAGGGGATGGAGAGTGGGTAGGTATTAAGAAATAAAGACCATGATGCTCCTTACCAATCCCCTTCACTGCACCATTGTAAAGGTCCTGCACAGGACAAAAATGAGGATAAAAGGATACAAAACAATTATGGTCATGTGTTAACTGTGCTAACTGAGATAAAGAAAAAAGGTTAAAATGAAAGTCTGGTACATAAAAGAAATTAAAGAGAGTAAATTTGGGTGAGAAGGTAACAGAACCAATATGGGCAATAGGAGTCGAGTTACCATTCAGAAATTGAATAGTCGATGAACTAGATTCACAAGGAACCAATGACTCTAACCAATGAATGTCCAATGTCAACATATGGTTGGTAGCTCCAGTGTCCAAGATCCAACGTTTAGCAAACACGTGAGAGAGATTACCTGCCATATGTGCAGCACCTCTAAGTGGTTGAGAAGAGCCTACGCCATTTCCAAGCAAAGTTATAATTTTTTGGTACTGTTATTGTGTCAAACTAGAGCTACCAGAGGAGAAACAGTGGCAGTGTAACACCCTAAACCCGGCCTAGAAGTTATGACCGGATCTAGCATGTCACATAAAGAGTTGTTTTAAAAAAAACTGTGCGTTTGTTAAAAATTTCGAGTTTAAATATTTATTGATTGTTATCCTTTTTGTTAACATTTTGAAAAATAGTTATTAAGGGTTTAGGAAATTCCCGTACCGCACATTGAATAATAATAAACAGTGATCAAATTAAAAGCTAAACAAATAAAATGCCAAAAATAAAGTTAAAGCGGCCTTATTACAACTTAAAATCCTGAATTAAAAATAAGTTTGAAATAAGAGAACAAGTTTACGAGAAAAACAATGTATGGCCTCCACGAGTCCGCCTCAGCTCCCAAATCCGCGATCTAATGATTACCTGCAAAAATGAACAAAGGGGTGAGTCATCGAGACTTAGTGTGTAAATCCCCATAAACGCAATCTGGGCCTTAAGCCCATAGGTGCACATTGGGCCTTAGCCCACTCAAGATGGCATACAAAAGATATGAATGCAATATGTCCCATCCCAACCTAGTATTTTCCATCCTCTACACGCCATCTCGTACCAACCATCACATCGTGGGGATTTCTGCAATCAACCCTCCATCCGCTACACGCCGTCTTGACAGTCATGCTGCCAGTTATAATACCTATCACTATGTGACCTTGAAATCCACTGTGGCTTAGCCACCGATCACCATGTGACCTTATAAATCATTTGTGGCAGAGCCATCGATCACTATGTGACCTTATAATCAAATGTGGCAGAGCCACCGATCACTATGTGACCTTATAACTTCCCCTTTTATATCATATCCCAAGCCCATGCAAGATGGCATAATAGTTCGTGTATGCAGTATGTTATATATGCAAAACATATGTCAAATATAAGTATGACACAATTTACCATCATAATCGGAATAATAAAATACAACATAATCAAGCTAATCAACCTCTAAGGGTATAACAGTAATTTTACCTACTAAGGGTATTTTCGTAATTTAACCACCAAGGGCATTTTCGTAATTTACCTTCTAAGGGTATTCCAGTAATTTACCCTTCCAAGGGTATATCGGTAATTTTTCACCTGCAATGGCCTTTTCCAAAGGCCCAAATGTCGCCCCGAGCGACTCGGTTACCATTTCCGGTTGTACCGGACTATTTGGCCTAAAACCCAATTTTGGCCCATTCGGGCCCACACGCTCGTGTGGCCCACCTAACATAAATCTAGCCACGTATATGAGATTCACCTAGTCTAGTTCACTATATACTACACCATCATACATTTTATTCAATTGGGCCCACGGGCCCATTGGGTCCACTTCGGCCCATCGTGGCCCAAGCAGCCTCAACCCACAAGAGTACTACTGATGGCCTCAACTATCGCGTTGAAGCCCCACACGTGCGCTCGCACGCTTGTGTGGCTACTATTGCCGTGACCGGCACTTCGGCATTTGCCGCTCTACAACTAAAGTAGAGAGAGTTACACACCTGATAGGAATCCGATGCGAATCCGCGCTCCGACCACTCCTGTGCCCAAATGCCCACCAAGGTATGTTAACTCTCCTCCTAGAATGTGCTCTTTATATAGCTAGCTTCTTACCTTCCTCCTTCGTATCTCCCCGATGTGGGATCCCTTCGTCAGTAGAGTTTAAATTCAACTGAAACTCTTGCCGTCCAATCCGCAAAATAAATACTCCCTTGCTTCTCATGAGATTCGAACCCAGGCTCCCTTGCAACATAATCCACGCCGCTAACCACTTGGCCACAAGCTCCTCTTGTGTCTTAAACCATGAGCAACTAAATATAAATCTATAGCCCAATTCTAAGGTCCATGTAAAAAGAAAACCAAAATGCAAGAGCCAAGACTTGAACCTTGGACCTCCTTCTTTCCCTGTGGCGTCACCCCCTTGTCTCTTATGTGGCGTCACTTTGCCACTACACCACACACTCCACTTGTGTCATTTTCCTCCACATTTTATTTCTTAAGGCCTACCTACTAATTCCTAGGGTTTTTTCACCTAAAACCAAAATTTCCCTAAAGCCAAAGTTTGATCCTGGGACTTCATAGAGGCCCTCTAACCTTCCAAAATCACTCACCTAATAAGTCCAACTTGCACTAAAGCCATTCTCTTGTTCTCCAAAAATTTTAAACGCTACTACGCCTAAGGCCCATTGGGCTCAATCCTACTAGGCCCAATTTTGGGATGTTACAGGCAGAAGCCTCCGGACCCATAACATTCTTTGCAGTAGAGGAGGAACTAGACTTGGATTTGGTCAATTTGAAGTACGGTGGATATCCAATCAATCGGTAATGATTATCTCGTTTGTGGGCCTTGACTTTACAATGATCATAACGAGAACATGTGCCATCAACAAGGCTTATCATATTTTTCGCCAATAAAGCAATACGCATTGACTGACTCCATACACTATAATTTTCAATCCCGATTAGCTGGTGTGAAACCAGCAAAGTCCCCGGAGTGTCAGAAGGATAAAGGAAAAAAGGATAGTGAAAGTCGACTATCTTAGGAACTGCCATTAAAATTTGAAACTGGAAGCAGAGAAAAGAAATGAACCAAGAAGAACAATGAACCAAAACAAAAAACCGAAATCAGGAAGATGATGAGTATCCAAAATCAACGAACCAAAAGCTCTCATTGCCGTCTGGGTTTGATTTTTTTTTTGTTAATTTTTATATAAAATATTCAACTTTTTTTATTTTTTAAATATTGAATAATATATATTTTGTTTTTGTCTATTTTAAATAGTTTTGAATTCTTCAAAATTTTTATAATTATAATATTTTTTAACTTTTAAGATTATATTTCCGCATCTATTTTTTCTATTAATAAAACAAACTATTAAGGCCAACTACATTAATTCTATAAGTGAGTGCTATTTTAGCCATGTTGTAGTGGATCTCGTGAACTCTAAAAATGTAACCCCATATCACACAAGAGGCAAGTGATATATGAATGGTTTGGTTAGAGTTGCCAACCTATATAAACCTTCTTCTTGAGAAGTGTAAACCACTTATGAGTTTTATCATTGTGTCACAGGGCTAGAAATTTAGTTTTACAATCCGTGCGGTCTTAGATTATTTCTTGGGTTCAAATCTACCTAAGTTAGTTTTACCCTCGCAAAGTGAGAATTCTCGATAGAAAATTTTCAATGTAACACCCCTAACCCGTATCTGTCGCCGGAACAGGGTTATGGAGTATTACTGGAGTTTACAGCTCAATTACAGTTAATTTATGTCATTTACTATTCATTTTCGAAAATCAATCACAATCAATCAGAATGTCCCTCATATGGGTCCTCGAGATCCAAAATACATATTAGAATCGAGTCAAGATTAAACTGGGATCACAAAAATTTTTTGTGAAATTTCAAATTTTTTTCTTAGGTGCAGGGAACAAACGCCCGTGTGGGTAGGCCGTGTGGCTCACACGGTCAAGTGACACACCCGTGTATTAGGCCGTGTGGGCATTCGATGAGGCATACGGTCGTGTCCCAGCTTGTGTCCTTACCCATGTAACTCTTTGACTCGGGTCACACGGCCAGCCACACACCCGTGTGGACAATTTAATTTTGGAAAATTTGGTGAAGGGGTTACACGGCCAGGACACATGCCCATGTGCTGGGCCGTGTGTCTCACACGGTTGAGACACACGCCCGTGTCTCTACCCATGTGCTCAAATCTGAGCATTCTATTTCTCTAATTTTAAGATGCAGGGGACACACGGCCAAACCACACGCCCGTGCACATGGCTGTGTGTCACCACGGTTGAGACACATGCTCGTATGTCTGCCTATATGGATAGAATAAGGCCATTTTCCAAGCCTTATTTTTCACCCTTTTTACCTCACACCTACATCAACACTTCAATATATCCACCAACCAATTCAAGGCATATAAATCAATCTAATGCTCAACTTTTATGCATGACACATTTACTCATGCTTTCAAGTATCATCTTTACATTAAAATTATATACTTACCCAAACTTAATTGCATTTAATATATTAAACCAAACACATTCATATACTAAATTTAATAAACCTCATGCATAAGTATGCATTAAATTTACTATCACTAGCCATTCCAATGGCTAGTTACAACCAAAACATTTACATACCCTCATTTATTATCATTAGCCTATACATTCCATTACACCAAGGTAAGATTCCTAATTATACCAAAACGAACTGGAGGATAGCGTGATGATGCTCTGACCGATCTCCAACCTTTACGAGCTTCCAAGTACTATAAAATAGAGGAAAGAAAACCTAGTAAACGTTTGATGCTTAGTAAGTTCGTTTAACAGGATGCTCATGTGAGCCACGTATCAAGAAGCTTATCCGGGCTAAACAGGAAACTTATAAGAGTTTTAATCAAGAAGCTCATTGAGCTGAGCAGGTAACTCTGAAGAGTTATTATCAGGGAGCTCCAGATAGCCAGTTAACAGGAAGTTCAAGCGAGCTATAATAGGACGCTCATAAAGAGCTGCGTTTGCGTTCGAAAAATATATAGAATCACAATCGATCATAAAATAGGACGCTCACAAAGAGCTGCGGTAGTCCGTAAGACATGCAAGATCACTACCGATCAGGATGCTCGTAAGAACCGTATAACAGGAATGCTCGAGAAGGATTCTAACAAGATGCTCATCCGAGCTATAATGTCCGCAACATATGCAGGATTATAATCAAGACAGGAAAATACTGTATTCATTGCATTTCATTATTCAAACGAGACTTATCATTTATCGAACAATATCAGGAACATGATTAATTTCATACATTAAACATTTATGCAATTTAAACAAATACAACATGCGATTCAAACATATTAATATACATATTTTAGTTATACGAACTTACCTCGACACTTGTTCGTGTACGAAAATCTACTAACCCAACACATTTTATTTTCCTCGATCTAACTCTTTATTTGATCTTTCCGGATCTATATAAATGAATTTAGCATCAATTTAATTCACTTTATACTCAATTGAATTCAATTCACATCTTAGACAAAAATTATCATTTTGCCCCTATTCTTTTCATAAATGACAATTTCATCCCTAAGCTTGAAAAATGAAATTCATGCAATTTAATCATTATTTGAAGCCTAACCAAATTTTACATGTTACAATAACAGCTCATAAATTTCACAAAAATCAAATTTTTTCCATGGGTTTTACATCTTTACAATTTAGTCCCTAAATTACAATTTCATCAAATTTCTCTTTGTAAAAGTTGTTTATCCATCAACAACCTTTCATTTTCTACCATAAATTTCAAAATTTCAGCATTTACATCCATGGAAAAAATTATATAATTTGATACCTTTACAAATTAATCCCCAAAATAGATAGATTAAGCTATTCTGATCTCGGAAATATAAAAATTACTAAAAACGGGACAAGATTACTTACCCAATTAAGCTTGTTTGATTTCCTTTCTCTTTCCTAGGGTTTTCATGTATTTTTGGGAAGAAGATGATAATTATAATATGTTATTTCTATTTAATTATTATATCATCCTTTATTTTTCCTACTTTCTAATTTAGTCCTTTTCATTTTCTAATTTTCCATGGATGATTCATCATAAATATCTACTAACTTTTCTTAATGGTCTAATTACCATATAAGGACCTCATGTTTTGAATTTCATAGCTATTTGATACTTATAGCTACTAGGAATCAAATTTTTCATTTTATGCAATTTGGTCCTTTCCACAATTAAACATGAAATCGGTAAAATTTTCTGAATGAAATTTTCATACGTCATTTCTATCATAATGCAATTCATGCAATAATATTAAAATAAATTTTATTTCTGACTTAAATTTGTTGTCCCAAAACCACTGTTTCGATTTCACTAAAACTGGCTGTTACATTCAAGGCACCGAAAATAAAACGGAAGCAACTCAAAACGAAAGAGCAACGAAAGAACATAAATTGCCACAAGAAAGCAAAACATGCCCAAGTGTTTGAGTAAATGCTCTCAAAGTATTTTATTACTCTAGAAAGAATACAAAGAATAGGATACAATGGATGATTACAAATGAGGGAGAAGACCTCTATTTATAGTTGAGCTCCTCCAAAACCAAAGGTATATATTGAGTTACATCGACGGTCGAGATTAGAGTCTATCTACAATTGAGATTCTTAATGGATTGACTCAATCCTTTAAGATTGTAAAATCAAATATTATCAGATTCATATCTTTTAAATTTAGTTTCCCCATTTACCATGGTAGGCCTAAATTTCCTTAAGTGTTTCACTTGGCCACCAAGGCTTCAAGTAGAATGATCCATGGAGATCAAGCCAATTCAAGTTGGTTGAATGAGCCTCATGTAATTGATTGACCTCTATGGGACACTCTTTGTGCAATCGTCATGGGCATTGATCCACGGCCCGTGACATTCCCCCCACCTATTCTCACAATGCCCTTATTGCGTCCTCAGAATGACACTGATTTGACTTACCTAAAAAATTTCTCGATGCCTCAGCTGATTCCTGACTAGTCTCTCTGTCAGGTAGTCTCGCCCCTCGAAAAACTTGCCTGGGCTACCATCGTCTCCTAACTCAAACCGTTTTGCTTCTCTTTGGTACATCTTGTTTATAATAGCTCACAGTTCTTACTTCCCCACATCGTGACTTACCTCGATTAGGATCCCTTTGAACCTCAAAAATAGGCTTCGCCATGCCTACATTGAACACTTAGCTTAACCTTGAGTATTCCCACCAACTTCGATTTGTAAGCCCCTTAGTTTACCCACTTAGAACTCTAAAAGGGCCCCTGTGTCATTGCCAAGCCAACAGTAAGTCAAAATGAATAACACTAGATAAGTGTTTGAGATGTACCTCGCTCATTGCATTTACTTGCTCCAATTGCCCAGTTTGCTTCACTACTTTTCTCCCACAACCTGATACACAACCCACCTTTTTCATAGGTGGTAGCCCCACTAATAGTTCAACAGGCTTCACATCGGTTTGTTACCCCTCTAGCATTTTCAAAGGGGTCTTCGTAACACTCCTTTGATCTACTGAGTCAATTTTCTTTCCACCTTTCATATCTCAACTTACCGACACCACAAATTGTGGTTGTTGATCATCCAAGATAAAAACACAATCGGAAAAATGAGCCAAGACATCATTAATCTAATCAAAGAAGTTCAACCCAAGTACAAAGGCGTAATCATCTAAGTGAATTACCTCGAAACCTTCGATGCCTTTTCACTAACCAATTTGTAGTTCAACTCTTTGTGCTACTGCCACAGTTGAGACCTCTTTGAAATTTACCATCTTGATCTTTTTGGTCGATTTCCTAACTGAGAGACCAAATTTACCCACAGATTTATCTGATATGAACAAGTCTGATGATCTAGTATCAACATGAGCACTTCTTCTGTGGCTGTGATGTTAATGTCCACAAACATCAACCATTCCTACTTGCAATCCCTTTTCGCAGAAATGAGCATTATTGATCCAAGCTTCAATAGCCTTTCCTTCTTAGGCTCCTGTTCCTATTTATTGATCGCAAACAACTTAGATCGCTCTGAATAGTCCCGCATCCTATTCAAACCATTACATAAGAAACATTCCACTTGCCTCTTTTCACTCTCTTTGCCCTTTTTGGATTCGACACTATGCACGATCGAACCAAGCCCCATGGGAGCTTTTTTTGGCTCATCATCTTCTTTGATGGCAGAAAACGCGGATCATTTCAGATAGTCCCTTACCATATGCAGACCGCAACATTAGAAGAATTTTATCTCAATTTTCTTTTATAACAACCTATTTTTTTATGTTTTCGGGACCACAATTTAGACGAGTGAATCCGTAAATATTATTTATCAATATTTACAAGTCTAGTATAGTGTCATACTGATTTTTGGTCTGGAAATTTTGGTGATTTGATAGTTAATTAAGGTATAAGGACTAAATAGTAAAAACTACAAAAGTTCTTGTATGGTTAATTAAGGTCTATATTGATTTTTTAAACTAAAATTCTTAATTAATTATTACTTAAGATCTAAAGTGGAAATTTATCACCTTTTAAATGTCTTGTATGGTTAGTGCTTATTTTCTTTAATTATTATATGTTAAATTACATTAAAATAATATTTATAAAGGTTAAAACATTAAAATATGAGTATCATCATCTTCGTTTGGCCTTTCCACCAAAAATAAAACACAAGAACATCATTGTTGAAGCACTAAGGTTCGGCCAAACTTGTGTCCTTGCATGTAAATCCAATTCAAACCCGTTTTTTCATAAATTTTATGTTTTTGAAATCGTTGTAACTCGAGTTAGCTAAATCGTACCACTAGTTTCAAAATTTTTATAGTTTTAAAAGTTTTCCATTGATGTTTTTGGAAGCTTTTAGTGATGAATAGCTTGGTTGTAAGCTTGAAAATGGAATAAGGCTAATTTGTAAAGTAAAATTTGTTAGTTTTGAGTATAAGGACTAAAGTGTAAATATGTTAAATTTGATATGGAATTTCTATAAATTATGTTTATAGAGGGTTTTATGTTGATGGAATTGGAATTGGAATTGGATTAAAAAATGAAGTTTAAATGTGAAAGTTATAGTGGTTTTGGTTTTATGGGCTAAATTGAATAGAATGTAAAAGTTTAGGAAAATTTTGTAAATAAAATTAATAGGTCATATGCATATACTTGGATATTAAGGTATTTGAATTGATATTTTGAATTTAATTATTATTTAGATCAAGAATTGGAACAACCGGTTGATAAACGAGAAAAATGGAAAATTGCGGAATAGTTCCTTGGACTTCACTCGTTGCCATTTTAGTTTGGTAAGTTTGTATGGTGTACGTATATTTTGCTTGTTTTCTATTTGTATTATAAATGTTTATATTTTAGTATATATATTCTAAACTATTAGCAAAATGGTACAAAAATGTGAGTACAGACTGAATTATAAAGTTTTTTATATGTTAATTATAATACATGTAGAAGGACGAATAGACACGAAATGCTCATGATATATGATTTGACTTATGGAAATGTTGCTACAATGTTAAGATCCTGAATTCTGAATTAATACTCGTTTGAACTTAGTAAATAATTAGGATATAATTAACGTGCTAATAAGGTTAGTTGCACGCTTGTACAGATTTTCCCTTCGGTGCCTCTATTTTGCACTTCGGTGCCCCTATTTGTACTTTTGTACTCCTATTTGCACTTCTGTGCCCTTGTTTGCACTACGGTGCCCCTGCTTGCACTTCGGTGCCCCTGTATAGCACTACATGCTCCTTGGTGTGGTGTAAGTACTCGAGTATCTGAACTATTTTTACTATCACTCATCAGATTAATCTAATTATGTAAATGAAATGAATGACTTGAGCTTATGCATGGAATTTGAATAAATGGATTGAACAGAATGGTATGTGTATCTGAAATGTTTTGCTATATGGTGTTATGAAATATACACCTTTTTCTTGTAAAATGTAATGCCAGGATTGAAAATGTTATATAAGTTGATTATATTTATGTATTTCTTACATTTTGAGGTAAGTTAAAGTATATTTCACTTATGAACTTACTAAGCTTACTCTATTTCATTTTCTGTTTCCTATAGTTAGTATTTTTTGTGGAACTCGGCAATCGGACCACTTCAGAGCTCACACTATCAAGCTTCAGTCTTGGTAGACCTTTGTTTGTTCTATTTTGGTTATGTGGCATGTATATAGGCTTGGTTGTGATCTTGTGTTTTGAGTTTCAAGTGATGATGTTGTAGAGTTTATGAAATGGCTATTTTGTAAATGTTTGTTTTAAATGTTTATGGTACGTGTATAAGATTTGAATATAAGGTAAGTGTTGGTTGTTATTGTAACACCCCTTACCCGTATTCAAGCCGGAATAGGGTTTGAGGCATTACCTAACTAACCTTGCTTAAACATCCTAAACAGGATTGTAAAATTTCATTTCAGACCCATCGCTTACACATGCTCGGCCTAGGAAGCCCTAGACATACTTCCGAGAGGTATCAAAACTATTTCAGGAACTTTTACGAGTTCGAGAAATTTTCTGTAACATCCTGAAAAGGGCCTATGCATTTTTGGTTTAATTGTACGAACTGACATGTCTTATGTGTTATGAATGTATTTTGAACATTTTTGGAAACCTGGAAATGTATGGAAATGTTAAGTTTAAAAGAGGAAAGTGAACATTTTTGGAAACTAAGAAAGATAAGGAAATGATTTGGAAATGATTCAAAAGAGGAAAGTGAACATTTCTGGAAACTTGGAAATGTAAGGAAATGTTAAGTTTAAAGGAGGCAAACGGAAATTTTTGGAAACTTGGAAATGTAGGGAAATGTCAAGTTTTAGAGTTTAAAAAGAGGAAACTAAGGCAAGGTGGCCTTAAGAAAATTAATAGGAGGAATTTGACACACAAACAGGCTTGTCAAAGTGGCTTGAAGGCACCACGTAAAAGCTCAGCAAAGTGACGCCACAAGCTTGTGTATTTGGGCCAGGGTTTGAGTCACTTGGGGAGCAAATAAAGGAGTTTTATTTTGCTACAAGGAGCAGAGAGATGGACGGCTACAAGGCTTTTAAAAGAGGAGTTTTATTCTCTTTAAATTTCGGCTAAATAGGAGAAAAATAATAGACTTACTTTAGATTATTTTCAAGAGATAAATAAGGGATTATTCTTTTAATAAAGTGATAATTCAAAGGATTAAGTTATCAAAATAGAAGAGTGGTGGCCAAGTAAGGGATTCTGAGTAGCAATTTCGGCTATAAGAGGAAAAAAAATAGGGCTACTCATCAATTTTTCTTCCTCCTCTTCTCTCTGCCGAATTTCTTAGTCCTCTCCTCTCTTTTCTTCTCTTTTATTTTGTCAAACCGAATATACCAATAATCTCTAGTGAAATCGATTTCTTTTAAGCCTTAAAAGCCGAATCTTTGTGACTCCAAGCAAGGGTGCAGCCGACTGTGGTATTAAGGTAAGAACAATGGATTTTGTTGTTCAATTTATTTTATCGAGATCTAGGAACTGATCCTCTTGTTGTCTCTTGGCCGAATATTAAAGGAGGAACTCCGGGATTTTTGATAGTTGTCGACTTCAAGAGAAGGGATCAATTTCGGGATTTAAGATTTGGAAGGTAAGCACATAGGTATATTCGGCCAAGGCCTATTTTGGATATCTAGATCTATTTCTTACTTTGTTTAAAAGCCGAAACTAACCTACGATGTGATTTAATGTTTCGCCGAATACAAGAAGGAGTACAACAAGGTTTTCGGGATTTGAATAATAGGGAAATCGGCAGCAAGGTAGGTTTTAATACAAATCCTACTAGGATTGGGTTTTATAGCCGAATAGGCTTTATGCTAACATATTAAGGTTACCAAATGTAGGAATTGAGATCTAAAGCAATAGATCAGTTTTTCGGGATTTCAAGGAATTCGTTAAGCAAATCAGGTGTGTACCCCACACTATCTTTAATACGTTATATGGCAATATTTAATATAAGTATGTATAAGAATGTGAATATGGCTAAGGTACCCTAATGTGGTACAAAGTACTCAGGTACGTTTCCTACTCCTACTAGGATTACGAAATATGTTATATTTTAACATGTGAAAAGTGACATGAATGTGAATTTAAGTATGATATGCATGATATGAATAATATGGGGCATTCGGGTGATATGAGAAAGGGGAAGCGAATGTGATGACTTCGGTCTCACTATCTGAATGTGGTGACTTCGGTCACATTATCTGAATGTGGTAACTTCGGTTACATTATCTGAACGTGGTGTCTCATGACACAATTATTTAATCTGGTGGCTATGCCATGAATTTTATATGGGCGATGAGCACGTCGACTGCAGCGACTGCCTTCGATGGAGTGTAGCGGAAGGAGGGTTGACTTAGTAGTCCCCACGGTGTGCAGGATGGAAAGGGGATGTGTAGCGGATGGCATCTAGGTTTGGGTTCGGGTTTGCATCATTATCTTGAATTATTATCTGAACATGATATGTATGGTATGCCTAAATCTATTAAATTTTAGTGTTGGTTACACATTGAGTCTGTTTGACTCACCCCGTTGGGGAATATTTTTCAGGTGATGAGCAGTAATGGACCGGGTCGGCAGGGGCTCAAAGGTGGCCATGCACAGCAAGCAAATTATTTAATCTGGACATTTTATTTTATTTAAGTACTCTACAATTTTATTTTGGGTTTTGTTTTATGTAATAAGGCCATAGTGAACTATTTTATTTCTGTCTTATTGTTTAATTATGTTTACAAATTTTTATTAAGTTAAAGATTAAGCAATTTAATTTTTGAATATACTCTATATGTTTTATCACTTAAAATTAAAAAGGGTTTTCAATATAAAATCGAATTCGTTTTCAACTCAAGCCCAACCCAAAACAATATATTTTTTTTAAAATCGCACAAGTTTTTCCTAAGAAGCAAAAGAATTTGAACCGGTTTTTCTTGAGGAACATACCAGATCAGGACCAGGCTCGTGGGCCAGGTATGGGGTGTTTCAGTTTGGTATCAGAGCCCAGTTTTAAACTCTCGGCCTGTGGTTTAAGGCCCAAAACGTTTTCAAATCGGGCCCAAATGAGTTTTTATGGAAATATTTTTAAATAAGCAGGTTTTTCTAGCATGGCACCTAAGTCTCCGACCCGCAGTCCACCAGGTAAGTACCCCTAACCATCTATGTGATTATGTGATTATATTATGAAGGGTAGAAATAGGAATGGAATGTAGAGTAGTATGATAAGTATGTGAACCCTAGGACTAGTATACCCCAACAAATACATAAGATTTAATATCTACTTAAACAAACCTATGGCTAAGTCACCAAGTTAGGGTGTGGCAACCCCTGTGCGCATGTCTAGGATTGGATCCGGAAGAGCCTGGTATTTAAGCAGTCCTAGTGACTCACCTCCTCTTCGCTGGAATCCTACTTGGTGCGTAGCTTCGGTTCACCCTAACCAAAAGGACTCAGAGAGTGTGGTAACCTCTGTGCGCATGTCTAGGAATGGTTTCGGTGGGAGCTTGGTACTTAAGCAGTCCGCGTGACTCACCTCCTCTCCATTCGAATCCTGCCTGGTGCGTAGCTTTGGTTCACCCTGACCAAGAGGACTCGGTCATAGGCTAAACACAATAACTAAAACCCGAAAGGGAATTAGCCGTGTTTTTATAGAAACCCTAGTTTTAAAAATTCAACAAACCACTTTTTTGAACTGATAAAATTGTTTTGAAAAATAAAAGAAAAAGAAAATATTTTCAAAAAATTTCTGATTTATGAAATTACAAAAATACCCCTAGTGGTAAAATTACAAAAATGCCCTTAGTTTATAAAATGTCCAGGTACCCAACAGTTTTATCAAAATTTCATTACTTTATAAAGGTTCAAAAACCCTAATTTGCAAAATATCAAAAATACCTTGATTTTGGAAAATTACAAAATTGTCCCTAACTTACAAAATTACCAAAATGACCCTGATTTCCAAAATTTTTGCAACATCACTGATTTGGAAAACAAAATTCTCAAAAATAACCCTCAAGTTTTATAAATTTGGAAATACCCCAGAAATATTAAACTTTACAAATTTACCCTGGTTTATTACCAAAATACCCCCGAGCTTCAAAATTACTGAAATACCCCCGGATTTCAAAATTTTCCAAAATACCCCGGGAATGTAAAAAATTCCAAAATACTTTTTGACAAAATCACCAAGGAACTTTTTCTTTGAAAAAAATTTTAAGAAAATACCCTTGTAGGGCAAATTACGAAAATACCCCTAGGTAGTGGAAAAACGACAACAATGAAAACTACAACGTTTCTCTGAATGAACGAAAGTTCATAATTGATTGATGGATGTATGAATGAAAAGACTGTGTGCACGTATGAATACGAAAGAACCACTCCTAAAACTCTTTTCATAAAACTTCTTCGCTGGTAATAAGTGAAACATGGACTAATTAATAAAACTTTTTAATCAGATCGCGACGATAGAAATGAGTTCTAGAGGACGTGGCCGTCGTCGACGTGGTAGAGGAAGAATGACTGTGTCGGAACCCGTGAGATCGGGTCAAGGGTCTGATAATGAGGTACCACCGCCACCGCCACCCTCAGCTGTTGGTGTTGAGCAGCAGGCTCAGACGGGGGAAGATGCTGTATCGCAGGCTGTGCTGTGAGTTTTGGAAATGGTGGCTGGTGCTGGAGGAAATAAGGGAACTAAGATATCTGTACCCGAGCGACTCCGAGCCAATGGGGCTGAAATGTTTAGAGGAGTATCTGGTGTGGCACCCAGTACAGCTGAGTACTGGTTGGAGGCAACCGAGCGAATTATGGATGAGCTCGATCTGACCCCTGAGGAGAAGTTAAAAGGAATGGTGGCACTGCTACGCGATGAAGCGTATCAATGGTGGTTAACTGTTCGGGATGGTGGCACGGCTAAGGATCTGACCTGGGAGTATGTTAAGGAAGCGTATCAAAAGAAGTATGTTGGAACCAGGTATACTGATGAGCAAAGGAAAGCATTTCTGGGGCTGGTTCAAGGGAACAAGTCCGTTGCGGAATATGAAGCTGAATTTCTAAGGTTGAGTCGGTATGCTCGAGGAGTAGTGGCAACTGAGCATGAACGCTGTTTTCATTTTGAGGACGGACTAAGGGATGATTTGAGATTGTTGATAGCACCGCATCAGGAGCGGGAGTTTTTTGCTTTAGTAGAAAAGGCCAAGGTAGTCGAGGGAATTAAGGATGCTACAAAGCAGACTATGGATCGGAATAGGCCAAAAAGAGGTTTTGGATCATCTGGGAAGGTTCAAAAGAGGCCTAGAGTTGATGGGCCGTGAAATCAGCAAGCTGGTACAGGATGGCAGTATCGTCCTTGTGATCATTGTGGAAAGAAGCACTTAGGGGAGTGCTGGAAAAAGACGGGAGGATGTTTTAGGTGTGGGTCCAAGGACCATATGCTCAAGGATTGTCCTAAGAAAACAGATGAAAGTCGACCAGCAGCTCAGAATGTTGGTCAGACTGGTAGAGGTGGACAGCAGTGTAATATCCCGAGTTAGGGGGCTATTTTTGGTTATGACTTCGTGTGCATGTGTCTGCTGTGCTGTGTTGTTGTTTGGGTGGTTTCGGGGCTTAGTTGTAAGTTAGAAGTAAGCCTGAGTAGGTAGGAAAATTTTAGTTTTAAGCTTTATGTGAGAGGAGCTGAAGGAGCTGGGGTTAATAGGTATTCTTTAGTGGTTTTTAGCACAAAAAGAGGAGCTGGTGGAGTGGCAAGGAGACGCCACTCTAGAGCTTGGAAGGTGGCACCACTTGTAGGGGATGAGGTCCTGTGTTCAAGCTGCAGAGTGGCCATATTTTTGCATTCTTTTTGACGGCATGGAGGGGAGGAGTTGTAGGCAATTCAAACTCTGCCTAAGACTAAGTCAAGTGCTGAGGTGGTGGGAGGAGAGTGAATTGTGGATGTGGACTTGTTCAAAGTATTTTGAATGAGTGGTTGTGAGTGTATGTGGGAATTGTGGCCAAATTTTAGGAGAGTTTGGGGGGGGAGTGGACGGCTTGGTGTGGGGGAGTGGGTAGTGCCGAAATTCATTTTGAATTTTTGGGCATTTTCGGTCAAGTTTTGGTAAGGCATTCTTTCTTTCTTTTTGTCATTGAATTTTCAAGAGAGTTTTCTCTCATTCTCTTTGCTATCAAAACCGAAAGACGAAATCCCCAAAAGCTTGCCTAAAGTTTGCATTGGTGTCTCCTAAAGTGCTTGTAGCCGAATGCTTTTGAACCTCAAGCTTCTATCTCTTTTGTCTCTTTTGGCCGAATGTTGTTCCCATTCCTTCTCCTTTTCTTCTTTTGAGCTAAGCCGAACCTAGCATTCCATTTTCATTTCTTTTTCTTTGAAACCTTGTTAGCCGAAAGTCTCTCCTTAAAGCATTTCCTTCACCATTTCTTTTCTTTCTCAAACCGAAGGTGCATTCCCATTTATCTTTTACTTCTTTCTTCTTCTCTAAACTCTAACCGATTTTTCTTCAATTGGTTTCTTCCCATTTCTTTTGTGTGCCGTAACTTCCATTTCTTCCCACCTCTACTTCTTCGTTCTTTTTCATTCAAAGCCGAAAGTAGGAGTGTTAAACCCCTAGGGCCGAATCTTTTTCTTCTTCTTGTTCAAAGTAGTGACCGAATCTCTCCCTTCTCCTAGTGTTTTGTTGGCCGAATATTGGTTGGTGTGGGTAAGTGCTTGGCCGAATGGCCATTTCTCTCTTCTCTAGTACTATGTTGATTTCGGTTTGATTAAAGCCTATGTTGGTTGTGGTTGAAAGGAGTTAATCATCTGTTTAATCATCTCGTATAGGGTCTTTGGATATTGGAAGTAATCAAGAGGAGTCTTCCTACTCTGTTAACCGTGTGGTAAGTGATGGTAAGGGCTGGTTCTATTAGTTAATTCTTTTTGTCTCGTTAAGCCAAGTTATTAAAGGTGTGACTGTTGTCGTGTTAGGGGTGGCCGATTGTCAGTAGAACCATTGTTGGTTCCGGATTTGGTAGGAAACCAAATCAAGTTTAAGGTAAGGGACCAAAGTTAAACCCTGTTGGTTTAATGAGTTGTGGCCGAATGGTATAGTACTAATCCCTTGGTTGGCCGATTTTTAGGAACAAGGTTGCCGTGGTGATCGAGGGATTTAGTCGAGTTCTTTGGGAGCTAAACTTGCGATCTACCAGGTGTGTAAACTAACACACTGATTTCTTAGTAATATGTTAATAACTTGTTTGTGTAAAGTGAGACTATATGGTTGATGGATTTGGTACCCGACGGGGTATGTGCACGGATACGGGTAAGTCCGTTTCATTACGAGATTGGTAGTGATATATGTGATATCATGATATGTGATGTAAATACTACGATATGCCATGTTGAGCATGTTAGCATGATTGCATGATTTATACCATTTGCATTAGTATGATACGTTATTGGGTGATTTGAGAGGAGGGAGAATATGATATCCGTGTCTTTGGGGCACCGTGTCTTTGGGACACCAGAGGTTTGGCACCTCCAGTGGTTTGGTACCACAGATGATTTTTGTGACTTTGGGTCACCAGAGGTTTGGCACCTCAACGTCTCGTCCCAGTGGCTTAGTACCACAGTGGGTTGGCCCCACAGTTGATTATACGGGATTGACGCCAGTGATTTGGTATCACACGATAGGTTGGCCCCATCATTCGATTCGTGACTGCGGTCACCAGTGATTTGGTATCACACCTGTGTCTTTGGGACACCAGAGGTTTGGCACCTCATTGCGACTCGTCCCTGTGGTTAACACCACCGTGGGTTGGCCCCACTTGAGAGATACGGGATTGTCGCTAGTGATTTGGTATCACACGTGGGTTGGCCCCACAGTTAGTTATTTGTGACTTTGGGTCACCAGTGGTTTGGCACCACATTGATGGATATCGTGACTTTGGGTCACCAGTGGTTTGGCACCACCAGTGGTTTGGTGCCACACGGGGTAGAAAAGGTGTTACGGATGGTTAGGAACGGGTGCATTAATTGTATTGCTTTGTTATGATGTGTGTTAGCATGTTGTATTATCGGGAGGGGGATTTATGCACTGAGTCTTGCGACTCACCCACTCCTTTGACATTTCAGGTGACACTTAGACGCGGACATGGAGCCGGGATGGACTCGAGGTGCTCATGCCATGCTTAAATAAGGATTTGCTCAGACTTTATAGAATTTGGTACTTTAGCTTATTTATTACTATTTGGTTTTATTTTGGATTGTAAATGGCCTTTAAAATTATGTTTTGCTATGTTTATGCTTAAAGTAGATTTTTAATATGCCTTAACAAATTAATTGGGTTAAAATTTACTAATACTTGGAAAGACAACGATTTTCAAACCTAAACTCGATTTTTCTACTAAGTCTAAATGTTTGAGTAACAACAAGAAACAACTTGAACTTCTAAATGAGATAAATCTGTTTTACCTACACATCTGATTAAGTTTTCAAAATTTCCGGGTTTTCAAATACACCATCAAATTTTAATCAAGCCTACTCAAGTTTCTTCAAATACACTATATAGCGAAGTGTTTTCATCAAATTTTTAAACAGAAACCTACCTTCTCAAAATTCCGATTTTCCTCGTAACATATCAGATTCGGTCGTGGTGTGTTGACCGGGTTTGGGGTGTTACAATTGTGGTATCAGAGCCAAGTTCAAAGGCTCGGCTGTGGGCCTGAGGCCCAAGAATGTCTTCAAAAGTCTGTTTTAAGTGTTTTTGTTTTGGAATGTATGGTTTGAAAGGCATGGCACCGAGTCTCCGGCACCAATCCGCCCAGGTAAGTACCCCTTATTAATGCTTGTGATTTGGATGTAATGCGATGTGATTGGATGATTTGTAGTAGTGGATTACTTTAGAAACTGAAACTGATAGGATTCTGTGAACTCGCGAAAACAAAGTTCTTTACTATTCATAAGACTTTGCTTTAAAACAGTGGAATAAATACTGATGCATAAAACTTCTAAATCAGATACGTAGAGAATTTAGTCATGAGTGCTCGAGGTGGACGCAGTCGTGGACGTGGTCGTGGTAGGATGACGGTTTCTGAACCCGTAGGATCTGGTCAGGGGTCAGAAAATAAGATACCGGTACCGCCACCAGCTGGAGGTGGTGAGTTTCAAGATCAGAATGGAGACGGCGCAGTGTCACAGGCGATGCTGCGAGTGTTGGAAAGGGTAGCTGGAGTAGGTGGTGGCGCAGGAATTAGGAAATCTGTGCCTGAGCGACTTCGGGCAAACGGGGCTGAGGTTTTCAGAGGTGTTTCTGGTTTTTCTCCCAGCACGGCTGAGTATTGGCTGGAGGCGACAGAGCGGATTATGGACCATTTAGACCTGACTGCTGAGGAGAAGCTGAAGGGCATAGTATCGCTTCTTCGGGATGAGTCATACCAGTGGTGGCTCACGGTTCGGGATAGTGTGGCAGTAGAGGATCTTACGTGGGATTATTTTAGGGCTGCTTATCAGAAAAAGTACATTGGAGCTAGCTACATCGACGCGCAACGAAAAGCATTTCTGAGGCTTGTCCAGGGGAGTAAATCTGTGTCAGAGTACGAGGCTGAGTTCTTGAGGCTGAGTCGGTATGCTAGGGGCATTGTGGCTACAGAGCACGAGAGGTGTGTTTGTTTCGAGGACGGTCTGAGAGACGAACTGAGGTTGCTGATTGCTCCACAGCAGGAGCGTGAGTTTGCTGTCCTGGTTGAGAAGGCTAAGGTAGCCGAGGGTGTTAAGGAGTCGGTAAGGCAGGGCATGGACAGGAATAGGCATAAGAGGAGCTCTGGGTCTTCTGGGTCATCGGGTAATCTTCAGAAAAGGGCTAGGCAGAGTGGGCCGAATCAGTCTGGTAGGATTGTTGCTGCTAGTCAGGGACCGCCGCAGTGTAACCGTTGTGGGAAATCTCATTAGGGAGGCTGCTGGACCGGTGGAAAAGGTTGCTTTGAGTGTGGTTCTCTGGATCATCGAGTGAGAGACTGTCCGTGTAAGTTGGCTAGGATTCAGTCTGAGAGTCAGGGCCGTACTCAGTTCAGGAATAATGGACCGCCACCGCAGAGGGATCGCGGTAATGGCAAAGGAGGTAATGGTTCTGGTCGGGGCCGTGGAGCACCGGGCAGAGGTGCAGGTACTTCTGAGGCAAGACAGCCTGGGTTAGTGTATGCAGCGAGGCGCCGAGAGGAGGGCGATGCACCGGACGTCAGAACTGGTACGTTCTTGATCTTTGGTTCTCTATTTACTGCTTTGATTGATGTGGGTTCGACGCATTCTTACGTTGCTAGTAGTATAGTAGAGACCATGGATCTAGACTCTGAGATATCTTCTAGGCAGATGACTGTAATTAGCCCTTTAGGTCACTCTGTAGTAGTAGATAAGCTGTTTAGAGATGTACCCCTAGAACTCCAAGGGGTAGTGTTTGCTGCTGATCTGATGCAACTGCCGTTTGGGGAGTTCGATCTGATTCTTGGGATGGACTGGTTGGTGAAGTACCAGGCGAGGTTGGATTGCGCGGCTAAGCGCATGGTTCTTAAGACGGTTGAGGGTAATGAAGTGGCTATGATAGGTAATAGGAGAGATTACTTATCTAATGTGGTATCTGCTCTGAAGGCTGAAAAGATGGTCAGAAAGGGCTGTGAAGCGTATGTGGTTCATATGTATGCCTTGGAGGCTAAAGAGTCTGCTGTAGAGGAAGTTCAGACAGTTGGGGAATTTGCTGATGTGTTTCCTGAGGAGCTTCCGGGTTTGCCGCCGGATCGCGAGGTAGAGTTTGGGATAGATTTGTTACCCGGAACTGCGCAGTGTCTATTGCTCCGTATAGGATGGCGCCAAAGGAGTTGGTGAAGCTTAAGGCTCAGATCCAAGAGTTGTTGGATCGGGGTTTTATCAGGCCAAGTGTTTCGCCTTGGGGAGCGCCGGTACTCTTTGTCAAGAAAAAAGATGGTACGATGCGGATGTGCATAGATTATCGCCAGTTGAATAAGCTGACGATCAAAAACAAGTATCCGTTGCCACGGATAGACGACTTGTTTGATCAGCTGAAGGGTGCAGCAGTATTTTCGAAGATCGACTTGAGATCTGGGTATCATCAGTTAAAGGTGAAGGAAGCGGATATTCACAAGACAGCGTTTCGGACTCGGTATGGGCACTACGAATTTCTGGTAATGCCGTTCGGGTTGACTAACGCGCCTGCAGCATTCATGGATATGATGAATAGGGTGTTTCAGCAGTACTTGGATCAGTTCGTCGTGGTTTTCATAGACGATATCCTGGTATACTCAAGGACAGAGGAAGAGCATGATGCGCATTTACGAGTGGTGCTACAGATTTTGAGGGAGAAGCAGCTTTATGCTAAGTTTAGTAAGTGCGAGTTTTGGCTTAGAGAAGTGACTTTCTTGGGTCATGTAGTGTCGGCTGAGGGGATTCGAGTGGATCCTCGGAAGATTGAGGCAGTTTTGGATTGGAAGCCGCCTAAGTCAGTGGCTGAGATTCGGAGTTTTCTGGGTTTGGCAGGATACTACCGAAGGTTTGTAGAGGGTTTCTCGTTGATCGCAGCACCGATGACCAAGTTGTTAAGGAAAGGGATTCCGTTTATTTGGACTGAGAAACAACAGGAGAGCTTCGACAAGCTTAAGAAGATTCTGACAGAAGCTCCAGTTTTAATTCAACCTGAGGCTGGTAAGGAATTCACGGTATATTGTGATGCATCACATACGGGATTGGGTTGTGTGCTGATGCAGGAAGGTAAGGTTGTGGCTTACACATCTCGGCAGCTGAGGCCACATGAGGTCAACTATCCGACGCACGATTTGGAGCTAGCGGCTGTAGTCTTCGCCTTGAAGATTTAGAGGCACTACTTGTACGAAGAGAGATCGATAGTCTACACAGATCATAAGAGTTTGAAGTACCTTTTGACTCAGAAGGATTTGAATTTGAGGCAGCGCAGATGGGTTGAGTTGCTAAAAGATTACGACTATTCGATTGAGTATCATCCGGGCAAGGCTAACGTGGTGGCAGACGCGTTGAGCCGTAAGGTTGTTTCGGACTTAAGAGCGATGTTTGCCCATTTGAGTTTGTATGACGACGGAAGTATTCTGGCAGAATTGCAGGTTAAGCCTACTTGGATTGAGCAGATCAGAGAGAAACAGTTAGAGGATGAGGTTCTGAGTGCGCAAGGGTTACAGGTGCAGGATGATGGTTTGGAAGGTTACAGTTTGTGTAGTGATGAGGTGCTGTGTTTTCAAGGTACAGCTTGTATGCCCAAGGATGTTGAGCTGAGGCAAAAGATTCTTCAGGACGCACATAGCAGTCCATATGCTATGCATCCTGGAGGTAGTAAGATGTATAGGGATCTTAGAGAGCAGTTTTGGTGGCCTGGTCTGAAAAGGGAAGTGACGGAGTTTGTAGGAAAGTGTCTGACTTGTCAGCAGGTCAAGGCTGAGCACCAGTTGCTGTCAGGGTTGCTTCAGCCAGTGAAGATTCCTCAGTGGAAGTGGGAAAGGATAACCATGGATTTCGTCAGTGGATTGCCGCTTACGCAAAGCAAGAAGGATTCAGTTTGGGTAATTGTGGATCGACTGACTAAATCAGCTCACTTTATTCCGGTGAGGGTTGACTACTCACTTCAGAAGTTAGCGAAGCTGTATATGTCTGAGATAGTGAGGTTGCACGGTGTGCCAGTATCGATCATCTCGGATAGGGATCCCAGATTTACGTCAAGGTTCTGGAAAGCGTTGCATCAGGCTCTGGGTACGCGGTTAGATTTCAGCACGGCTTTTCACCCGCAGTCTGACGGGCAATCGGAAAGGGTTATTCAGATCTTAGAGGATATGCTGAGAGGTTGTGTTCTGGACTTCAGGGGTAGTTGGGAGGATTTTCTGCCATTAGCCGAGTTTGCCTACAACAACAGTTACCAAGCGAGCATCAAGATGGCACTGTATGAGGCGTTGTATGGTAGGAAGTGTCGCTCACCTACCTGTTGGACGGAGTTAGGTGAACATCAGTTGTTGGGACCCGAGTTGGTTGCTGAGACTGAAGACAAGGTTAAGTTGATTCAGGCTCGATTGAAGGAAGCTTTGGACCGGCAGAAGTCTTATGCCGATCTTAAGCGGAGAGATATAGAGTTTGCTGTGGGGGATCAGGTTTTTCTGAAGGTCTCGCCATGGAAGAAGGTGTTGAGGTTCGGAAGGAAAGGCAAGCTAAGTCCGAGGTTTATTGGGCCATATAGGGTACTGAGACGAGTGGGACCAGTAGCGTATCAGCTTGAGCTGCCTGCAGAGCTAAGTCAGATTCACGACGTATTTCACGTTTCGATGCTTAGGCGTTATTGTTCGGATCCATCGCATGTAGTAGCAGTGGAAGAGATCGAGGTAAATCCAGATTTGACCACGGAGGAAGAACCTGTGCAGATTCTAGATCGGGATGTGAAGGTTCTGCGTAGGAAGTCTGTGCCGTTGGTTAAAGTTCTTTGGCGGAATCATGGCGTGGAAGAAGCTACGTGGGAACCCGAGGATGTGATGAGACAGCAATACCCGCAACTCTTCTGATCAGGTAATATCCCGGGTTAGGGGGCTATTTTTGGTTATGACTTCGTGTGCATGTGTCTGCTGTGCTGTGTTGTTGTTTGGGTGGTTTCGGGGCTTAGTTGTAAGTTAGAAGTAAGCCTGAGTAGGTAGGAAAATTTTAGTTTTAAGCTTTATGTGAGAGGAGCTGAAGGAGCTGGGGTTAATAGGTATTCTTTAGTGGTTTTTAGCACAAAAAGAGGAGCTGGTGGAATGGCAAGGAGACGCCACTCTAGAGCTTGGAAGGTGGCACCACTTGCAGGGGATGAGGTCCTGTGTTCAAGCTGCGGAGTGGCCATATTTTTGCATTCTTTTTGACGGCATGGAGGGGAGGAGTTGTAGGCAATTCAAACTTTGCCTAAGACCAAGTCAAGTGCTGAGGTGGTGGGAGAAGAGTGAATTGTGGATGTGGACTTGTTCAAAGTATTTTGAATGAGTGGTTGTGAGTGTATGTGGGAATTGTGGCCAAATTTTAGGAGAGTTTGGGGGGGGGAGTGGACGGCTTGGTGTGGGGGAGTGGGTAGTGCCGAAATTCATTTTGAATTTTTGGGCATTTTCGGTCAAGTTTTGGTAAGGCATTCTTTCTTTCATTTTGTCATTGAATTTTCAAGAGAGTTTTCTCTCATTCTCTTTGCTATCGGAACCGAAAGACGAAATCCCCAAAAGCTTGCCGAAAGTTTGCATTGGTGTCTCCTAAAGTGCTTGTAGTCGAATGCTTTTGAACCTCAAGCTTCTATCTCTTTTGTCTCTTTTGGCCGAATGTTGTTCCCATTCCTTCTCCTTTTCTTCTTTTGAGCTAAGCCGAACCTAGCATTCCATTTTCATTTCTTTTTCTTTGAAACCTTGTTAGCCGAAAGTCTCTCCTTAAAGCATTTCCTTCACCATTTCTTTTCTTTCTCAAACCGAAGGTGCATTCCCATTTATCTTTTACTTCTTTCTTCTTCTCTAAACTCTAACCGATTTTTCTTCAATTGGTTTCTTCCCATTTCTTTTGTGTGCCGTAACTTCCATTTCTTCCCACCTCTACTTCTTCGTTCTTTTTCATTCAAAGCCGAAAGTAGGAGTGTTAAACCCCTAGGGCCGAATCTTTTTCTTCTTCTTGTTCAAAGTAGTGACCGAATCTCTCCCTTCTCCTAGTGTTTTGTTGGCCGAATATTGGTTGGTGTGGGTAAGTGCTTGGCCGAATGGCCATTTCTCTCTTCTCTAGTACTATGTTGATTTCGGTTTGATTAAAGCCTATGTTGGTTGTGGTTGAAAGGAGTTAATCATCTGTTTAATCATCTCGTATAGGGTCTTTGGATATTGGAAGTAATCAAGAGGAGTCTTCCTACTCTGTTAACCGTGTGGTAAGTGATGGTAAGGGCTGGTTCTATTAGTTAATTCTTTTTGTCTCGTTAAGCCAAGTTATTAAAGGTGTGACTGTTGTCGTGTTAGGGGTGGCCGATTGTCAGTAGAACCATTGTTGGTTCCGGATTTGGTAGGAAACCAAATCAAGTTTAAGGTAAGGGACCAAAGTTAAACACTGTTGGTTTAATGAGTTGTGGCCGAATGGTATAGTACTAATCCCTTGGTTGGCCGATTTTTAGGAACAAGGTTGCCGTGGTGATCGAGGGATTTAGTCGAGTTCTTTGGGAGCTAAACTTGCGATCTACCAGGTGTGTAAACTAACACACTGATTTCTTAGTAATATGTTAATAACCTGTTTGTGTAAAGTGAGACTGTATGGTTGATGGATTTGGTACCCGACGGGGTATGTGCACGGATACGGGTAAGTCCGTTTCATTACGCGATTGGTAGTGATATATGTGATATCATGATATGTGATGTAAATACTACGAGATGCCATGTTGAGCATGTTAGCATGATTGCATGATTTATACCATTTGCATTAGTATGATACGTTATTGGGTGATTTGAGAGGAGGGAGAATATGATATCCGTGTCTTTGGGACACCGTGTCTTTGGGACACCAGAGGTTTGCCACCTCCAGTGGTTTGGTACCACAGATGATTTTTGTGACTTTGGGTCACCAGAGGTTTGGCACCTCAGCGTATCGTCCCAGTGGCTTAGTACCACAGTGGGTTGGCCCCACAGTTGATTATACGGGATTGACGCCAGTGATTTGGTATCACACGATGGGTTGGCCCCATCATTCGATTCGTGACTGCGGTCACCAGTGATTTGGTATCACACCTGTGTCTTTGGGACACCAGAGGTTTGGCACCTCATTGCGACTCGTCCCTGTGGTTAACACCACCGTGGGTTGGCCCCACTTGAGAGGTACGGGATTGTCACTAGTGATTTGGTATCACACGTGGGTTGGCCCCACAGTTGGTTATTTGTAACTTTGGGTCACCAGTGGTTTGGCACCACATTGATGGATATCGTGACTTTGGGTCACCAGTGATTTGGCACCACCAGTGGTTTGGTACCACACGGGGTAGAAAAGGTGTTACGGATGGTTAGGAACGGGTGCATTAATTGTATTGCTTTGTTACGATGTGTGTTAGCATGTTGTATTATCGGGAGGGGGATTTATGCACTGAGTCTTGCGACTCACCCACTCCTTTGACATTTCAGGTGACACTTAGACACGGACATGGAGCCGGGATGGACTCGAGGTGCTCATGCCATGCTTAAATAAGGATTTGCTCAGACTTTATAGAATTTGGTACTTTAGCTTATTTATTACTATTTGGTTTTATTTTGGATTGTAAATGGCCTTTAAAATTATGTTTTGCTATGTTTATGCTTAAAGTAGATTTTTAATATGCCTTAACAAATTAATTGGGTTAAAATTTACTAAAACTTGGAAAGACAACGATTTTCAAACCTAAACTCAATTTTTCTACTAAGTCTAAATGTTTGAGTAACAACAAGAAACAACTTGAACTTCTAAATGAGATAAATCTGTTTTACCTACACATCTGATTAAGTTTTCAAAATTTCCGGGTTTTCAAATACACCATCAAATTTTAATCAAGCCTACTCAAGTTTCTTCAAATACACTATATAGCAAAGTGTTTTCATCAAATTTTTAAACAGAAACCTACCTTCTCGAAATTCCGATTTTCCTCGTAACATATCAGATTCGGTCATGGTGTGTTGACCGGGTTTGGGGTGTTACAAGCAGCTTCAACGAGGTCGTGGTTCGAATAACAGAGGTAATGGTGCTGGCAGAGGACGTGGTACACAGGGCAGAGGTGCTCCTAACACTGAGGCAAGGCAGCCGGGTTTGGCTTATGCGGTCCGTCTCGGGTTAGGAGGCGAATCGTAAATGTTGCCCGATCATAAATTAGGTAGTTTCTCTTTCAATTAACAAAAGGGGTGATTTGAGGGGAAATAATATCTTTGAAAGGTAAAGATAGGTGAGAGGTTGAAAATGGATACGTATTTGAAACAAGAAAGAACCTTTAATAAAAATTAAAGACCCGAATCTTATAAGTTTCAAATTGATGGAATGAATTTTTGAAATAAAACCGAGACCCACTATCTAGCGAGATAGGAACCAACGGTATAGGTGAATAAACGCCACACCCGTGAGGATGATAAGTTCAAAATAAGGAAAGAACGACGCCCTTAGAAAACTAGATAAGTCAATTCAAACCTCGAGAATTAGGAGAGTGAATACTCACCAAAAGAAAATTCTTCTTCATAAAAATTCAAAGTTCTATCTTACAAATGAAAATAAACGTTCTATTTATAGCTACTAGCCGAATGGCCAAAATACCAAGCTTGAAATTGTTCAATTCTCGTGGGTGCCTACAATTTGCATTATCTTCAGGAAGTTGCCGTTCAAGATTTTGAGCACCAAAGCTTTATGTTGTCCACCATCACCATCATTCCCACCATTGTTTAATTTGCCATCCATTATCTCAAAATAAATAATTTTTAAACTCCAATTCATGCTCCAAGTGTATACCGTCCATGCACCTTCAATTTAGCATAATACTTTTAAATTCCAAGCTCCCCCAAACATTAGCTTGCCGTCCACATTAATTGATTGTTCCACTAAACACCATGCTTGTTTCAATTATTTATTCTCCCATTAACTCCCTTTGGCCGTCCACTACCAAGCTCCTATTATCTTGATTTTAAAATTTCAAGGATCCATATTCTTTCATGCCGTCCATGCTTCACTAAAACACACATGCACATTTCTTATTTGTTTATTCCATCTTGTCTCCCATTGAATTTGCATTCCCACTCATTGTTGCATATGGGCCAATAATCAAACGATCAAAACATTCTCCCTGTCTTGTTGACCGTTCAAGCATGCATCCATTTAGAAATTCAGCACCCTTGTTAATTGCCATGTTCCTGCATTAACTTTTAAAATAATTTATTCAAGGTTCCACCCAATGTAAACCGTCCATGCCTATTTGTTTATTTCATTTCCACTAGCCGTCCATCCACTTGATTTTGTGCTTTCCATACTCCATATTGCTTCATGCTTTGTCATCCAATTGTGCTTGCTCCAATTTTAAGATTTTCTTTAATTCTTTAATTCCTCCATGGTGTTTCATGCTTTGCCGTTCAAGATGCCCTTAAATAATACATGTTTAATTCATCATGTTTCATTCACGCATATGCATGCTTTAAAAATTCAGCCACCATTAAAATATTGCTCCATCAAGCATCATTCAAGAGTTAAAATTCATGAACCATGCTCCATGTAAGCTGTCCGTCCATCATCCATAATATTCCTTCACCATTGAACATTCGGCCATTGTTCAATCATCCATTAATCTCCCACCTGCACAATTAAATCCACAAATTTATTTCATGAATTGGGCAGCAAGTTGCATTTAATTTGACTAAAAAAAACTTATTAAAATAATGTAATAACTTTAAAACACAATTAAACACATGCAATAATTTAACACATTTATTTAATTAATTATTTAAGCAGAATTTAACTAACTAAATAAATAAATTTATTCAGCCAATTAAAATGCATGAAATAAAATAAATGCAAATCAAACTCAATAAGCTAAAACAAACTCAATGAGATGAAAATAAGCTCATTTTGGGACGTGCACCAAAAGGCACACTAATTCCTTGATTTTGATCCGAGCTGTTGAGTTGAAAAACGTTGACGTCCCGGGCGTGCCCGTATCATCCCCTCCCTCTTCAAGACGATTCGTCCTCGAATCGACCCGTTGGTTGTTCGAATAAAACTCCTTGTTCGTCTTCCCTCGATCAAACGGGACGGATGATAAACGCGATACCTGAAAAAGATAACCAAGAATTAGTAAGATTGGCTTCAAACAATCTTGCAAACCAACTATGGACACCATCAAACAAGTAAATCGCATGAGATCGGGCAGCACCAAATTATCGTACAAAAGAAGTAACGCCTTGTCAAACATTTGCAACAAATTTGAAAAGATCTCAAGGCGTGCATATGATCTTCTTGGAATCCAAAAATTATGCTTATCGTGCGAATGGTAAATTAAATGATACACATAAGCATCACAAGCAAATAAATGACAAAATTCAAATGGAACACATAATTGAACAACCAAACCTTGCATTGTTCGATATGTGGGCTCTCTCATACACACAAGAATCCTTTTGTCGACCATTAAAACAAATAGATCATTAATAGGTAATATAAGACAATTAATCATAACATGATCTAGATGTTTGGCAAAAACAAAGTTAGCAACACAAAGCTTATCGTAATCCGAAAAGAGTAACAACGCCTCATCAGTTTCAGAAAACTTACCCTTATACTCAGAAAGATAAAGATCAGTCTTACCTTGATCGAGTATTACAAACCTTCTCTCCACGGTCAAGTAGTGTAATCGAAGCTTCGCATTCAACTCAACCATTTTCAAATGGAAAGTGAATTTCAAATACAGCCATAAAAATTGTTTAAGGAACGAATAAAAATTAAAAACAAAGTTGACAAAATTCGTTACATTATTCAAAAACCAAGTATCAAAAATATAGAAATCTTTAAAACTTACCGGATAATACTTGAGTTTTCCACAAAACAAATCAAAACATATGCCCGATTTATGAGACTTAGGTTCCGAAAAATCAATCACGTTAGACCAATAAGAATTATGTACGTTCAAGATAAAGTGATCAAAACTCTTAACATATTTCAAAATGTATTTACAAAAACTCAATGATTTCATACTAGACAACGAATTAATCTCGTGATATCTACAATTAAACAAATTGGGGTTAGAAGAAAACTCATCTTTATACAAAAAATTCGATGGAGATTGAATTACTTCAGAACACTTTCTTTCCTTACCTTCCTTACCTTTTTCACTCAAATGAAATTGCTTTTCTTCGGGAAGGTACTGAAGTTGGAAATCATCGTGCGATACATTGGACACCTGAAATGAAGAAACAAAAGAAGAACATAATTCCAAGGAGTTAGTAGAAAAACCACTCTCTTTTTTCTCAATCTCAATTTTCTTTTCTTTTTCTCCCTTTTTTTCTTTTTCATTTTTATTTTCTTTTC
This sequence comes from Gossypium australe, assembly GCA_005393395.2. NCBI lineage: Eukaryota > Viridiplantae > Streptophyta > Magnoliopsida > Malvales > Malvaceae > Gossypium > Gossypium australe. The sequence continues at coordinate 42,172,212 of CM016625.1, read as the reverse complement.
TCTCATTTCTATTTTCTTTTTCAATTTCTTTTTCTTTTTCTTTTTTTTTCTTCTCTCGAGTTCGTTCCATATTCGCTCGTTTTCTCTCATTATCTTCTCTTGCCTCTCTTTTCTCTTTAGTTCTTTTTCTCTCTTCCTTTCATTACAATAAGAAGAGGATACAAAAGAATCAACATAAGTAAAGTTTTGTTCAAGAGAAGGGTTAGCATTCTCATAGATATCTCGATGAGTTCTTTGGGAACGTTTCTCCAATAGAGACTTAGACGAGGAATAACTTGTTCGTTCTCATTCTTCGCCTCGAAAGGATTCGAACTCGTATCTTTCTTCTCTCCGTCTAGAAATCCTTGAGGAATATGAATCTTGACAAGAGTCTCTTCGCGAATAGTTTCGGGATGTACATTGCTGTGAAGTTGACTCCGTTTTTTGACTTGAAGAAAGTCGATCTCGTTGGTCTCGTTCCTCGATCTGATCCAAGTGCTTTTCCAACTTGTTTATGGCTCTTCGCACTCCGTTCAACAAGTATTGGTAATTATTGGATGAGAACTCTTCTTGAGACATAGTTATTGCTGAAAAAGAAACTATTATAACAAAGGGAATTAAACCGACAAAATTAAAATACCTTACTACAAAATCTCACAAGTCACTCGCAAAGAAATTTCGCTCACACTCGTGTTTCACTTGTATAAGTTTTTTTTTTTTGATGAATACACTCGTGCCTTTTACCGATATTTCTCACTCTCACAAATTCGTATTTCGTTTTCGATAGACTTATTTGCTACTTGAGGGCCGGCTTCAAAATTGGTAACAAGGGTTTTATGTCGGGTATAAGGTAGGCTGAACAAAAGAAAAATTTTGGGTATCCAGTAGGCTAAAACAAGAAAAACAATTTCGGGGGTCGGGTAGAAGGAAAGAGGGTAGAGGGGTGGTTTTGTGATCGGGGTAAAAGTATTTTCCACACACTTTTTTTTTAACTCTTTTTTTTAAATACTTTTTTTTTGTATTCGTATTTTTTTTATACGAAATTTTTTTTATCGCTTTTTTTTTAACTTCAAAGATACTATAATGAAATACAAGAAACAAAAATTACAACTTGAATATTTTTTTTAAACTTACTCGGAAAAAACTCAAGACGATCAAAATGTGCCTAATTTAATTGGCTCTGATACCAGATGATGCGGTCCGTCTCGGGTTAGGAGGCGAATCGTAAATGTTGCCCGATCGTAAATTAGGTAGTTTCTCTTTTAATTATCAAAAGGGGTGATTTGAGGGGGAAATAATATCTTTGAAAGGTAAAGATAAGTGAGAGGTTGAAAATGGATACGTATTTGAAACAAGAAAGAACCTTTAATAAAAATTAAAGACCCGAATCTTATAAGTTTCAAATTGATGGAATGAATTTTTGAAATAAAATCGAGACCCACTATCTAGCGAGATAGGAACCAACGATATAGGTGAATGAACGCCACACCCGTGAGGATGATAAGTTCAAAATAAGGAAAGAACGACGCCGCTAGAAAACTAGATAAGTCAATTCAAACCTCGAGAATTAGGAGAGTGAATACTCACCAAAAGAAAATTCTTCTTCATAAAAATTCAAAGTTCTATCTTACAAATGAAAATAAACGTTCTATTTATAGCTACTAGCCGAATGGCCAAAATACCAAGCTTGAAATTGTTCAATTCTCGTGGGTGCCTACAATTTGCATTATCTTCAGGAAGTTGCCGTTCAAGATTTTGAGCACCAAAGCTTTATGTTGTCCACCATCACCATCATTCCCACCATTGTTTAATTTGCCATCCATTATCTCAAAATAAATAATTTTTAAACTCCAATTCATGCTCCAAGTGTATACCGTCCATGCACCTTCAATTTAGCATAATACTTTTAAATTCCAAGCTCCCCAAACATTAGCTTGCCATCCACATTAATTGATTGTTCCACTAAACACCATGCTTGTTTCAATTATTTACTCTCCCATTAACTCCCTTTGGCCGTCCACTACCAAGCTCCTATTATCTTGATTTTAAAATTTCAAGGATCCATATTCTTTCATGCCGTCCATGCTTCACTAAAACACACATGCACATTTCTTATTTGTTTATTCCATCTTGTCTCCCATTGAATTTGCATTCCCACTGATTGTTGCATATGGGCCAATAATCAAACGATCAAAACATTCTCCCTGTCTTGTTGACCGTTCAAGCATGCATCCATTTAGAAATTCAGCACCCTTGTTAATTGCCATATTCCTGCATTAACTTTTAAAATAATTTATTCAAGGTTCCACCCAATGTAAACCGTCCATGCCTATTTGTTTATTTCATTTCCACTAGCCGTCCATCCACTTGATTTTGTGCTTTCCATACTCCATATTGCTTCATGCTTTGTCATCCAATTGTGCTTGCTCCAATTTTAAGATTTTCTTTAATTCTTTAATTCCTCCATGGTGTTTCATGCTTTGCCGTTCAAGATGCCCTTAAATAATATATGTTTAATTCATCATGTTTCATTCACGCATATGCATGCTTTAAAAATTCAGCCACCATTAAAATATTGCTCCATCAAGCATCATTCAAGAGTTAAAATTCATGAACCATGCTCCATGTAAGCTGTCTGTCCATCATCCATAATATTCCTTCACCATTGAACATTCGGCCATTGTTCAATCATCCATTAATCTCCCACCTGCACAATTAAATCCACAAATTTATTTCATGAATTGGGCAGCAAGTTGCATTTAATTTGACTAAAAAAAAACATATTAAAATAATGTAATAACTTTAAAACACAATTAAACACATGCAATAATTTACACATTTATTTAATTATTTATTTAAGCAGAATTTAACTAACTAAATAAATAAATTTATTCAGCCAATTAAAATGCATGAAATAAAATAAATGCAAATCAAACTCAATAAGCTAAAACAAACTCAAAGAGCTGAAAATAAGCTCATTTTGGGACGTGCACCAAAAGGCACACTAATTCCTTGATTTTGATCCGAGCTGTTGAGTTGAAAAACGTTGACGTCCCGGGCATGCCCATCAGAAGATGGAGACGCGCCGGATGTTATAACCGGTACGTTCTTTATTTATGGCAAGCCCTATTTTGCTCTGATTGATGTGGGCTCGACCCATTCTTATGTTGCATGTAATGTAGTGGAAACACTAGGCCTAGACTCTGAACTTTCTGATAGGCAGATGACTGTAGTAAGCCCATTAGGCCAAACTGTAGTGGTGGATAAGATCTTTCGGAATGTACCCCTAGGGATTCAAGGAGTGAACTTTCGGGCTGACTTAATGGAACTACCCTTTGGGGAGTTTGAACTCATACTTGGAATGGACTGGCTAGTAGAGCACCGAGCTGTGTTGGATTGTGCGGCTAAACGTATGGAACTAAGGACCCCGGAGGATGAAGTAGTAGTAATGATTGGAGAAAGAAGAAACTACCTGTCTAACGTAGTTTCGGCATTGAAGGCAGAGAAAATGGTTAGGAAAGGGGCCGCAGTATTCTCGAAGATAGACTTAAGGTCGGGATATCATAAGTTGAAGGTGAAGGAGGCAGATATCCATAAGACCGCTTTTAGGACAAGATACGGCCATTTTGAATTTGTAGTAATGCCGTTTGGGTTGACGAACGCTCCAGCCGCGTTCATGGATATGATGAAGCGAGTTTTCCAACCCTACTTGGATAGGTTTGTCGTTGTGTTCATCGACGATATTTTGGTGTACTCCAAGTCTGAAGAGGAGCATGATGAGCATCTCCGGGTGGTGCTACAAGTGTTAAGGGAGAAGAAGCTCTATGCCAAATTCAGCAAGTGTGAATTTTGGCTTAAGGAGGTGGCGTTCTTAGGACATGTGGTATCCGCAGAGGGAATAAGAGTGGATCCTAGGAAGATCGAAGTAGTGTTGGATTGGAAACCACCTAGGTCCGTGGCTGAGATTCGAAGTTTCTTAGGTTTGGCAGGCTATTACAGAAGGTTCGTGGAAGGGTTCTCGTCAATAGCCGCGCCTTTGACAAAGTTGCTAAGAAATGAAGTACCCTTTGAATGGACTGATAAGCAACAGGAGAGTTTTGAAAAGCTTAAGAAAGTGTTGAAGAAAGCTCCAGTGTTAATTCAGCCGGAGGCAGGGAAGGATTTTGTGGTATACTGTGATGCTTCGCATACGGGATTAGGCTGTGTTCTAATGCAAGATGGAAAAGTAGTCGCTTATGCATCTCGGCAGTTAAGGCCGCATGAGGTTAATTACCCAACTCATGACTTGGAATTGGCAGCAGTGGTTTTCGCTCTTAAGGTTTGGAGGCACTACCTTTATGGGGAAAGGTCGATAATCTACATAGACCACAAGAGCCTTAAGTATCTGTTGACTCAGAAGGAGTTGAACTTGAGGCAGCGAAGGTGGGTGGAGTTATTGAAGGATTATGATTGCTCGATAGAGTACCACCCAGGCAAGGCGAATGTGGTAGCTGATGCCCTAAGTCGGAAGGTTGTGTCGGATCTAAGGGCTATGTTCGCTCACTTAAGTTTGTATGATGATGGAAGCCTGTTGGCAGAGTTGCAAGTCAAACCCACATGGCTGAATGAGGTGAAAAGGGGACAGTTGGCTGATAAGGACCTAAGTGCTAAGTTACAGCAAGTACAGAACGGAAAGTTAGAGGGTTATGGCGTCATTGACGAAGGAGTATTGTGCTACAAAGGAAAGGTCTGTATGCCGAAGGACGTGGAGTTAAGATAAAGGATTCTTCGGGAGGCGCATAGTAGCCCTTATGCTATGCATCCCGGAGGTATTAAGCTGTACAGAGATCTAAGGGAACAGTTTTGGTGGCCTGATCTTAAACGGGAAGTTACTGAATTCATGGGAAAATGTCTGACATGTCAGCAAGTTAAGGCTGAACACCAAGTCCCATCGGGATTGCTTCAGCCAATCGAGATTCCGCAGTGGAAGTGGGAAAGAATTACCATGGACTTCGTTAGTGGGCTTCCCCTTACGCCTACTAAGAAGGACTCGGTATGGGTAATAGTGGACCGTTTGACCAAGTCCGCACACTTCATCCCGGTAAGAGTGGATTATTCCCTTCAGAAGTTAGCCAAATTATATGTAACGGAAATTGTAAGGTTACATGGAGTACCGGTGTCAATTATTTCGGATAGAGACCCAAGGTTCACGTCTCGGTTTTGGAGGGCACTTCATCAAGCTTTAGGCACTAAATTGGACTTCACTACGGCTTTTCATCCACAATCAGACGGGCAGTCTGAACGGGTTATACAAGTGTTGGAGGATATGTTGAGAGGCTGTGTGATGGATTTCCGAGGAAGTTGGGAAGACTATTTGCCTTTAGCAGAGTTCGCCTACAACAACAGCTATCAAGCTAGCATTCGGATGGCACCATATGAAGCGTTGTATGGTCGGAAGTGTCGAACTCCTACTTGTTGGACTGAGTTAGGAGAACGTCGGGTTTTGGGTCCAAAGTTAGTGGCAGAAACTGAAGAAAAGGTTGAGATAATCAAGGCACGGTTAAAGGAAGCCTCTGATAGGCAGAAGTCGTACGCAGATCTCAAATGGAAAGAGATAGAATTTGATGTAGGAGATCAAGTATTCCTTAAGATCTCGCCTTGGAAGAAGGTGATGAGGTTCGGTCGCAAAGGGAAGTTAAGCCCAAGGTTTATAGGGCCTTATCGGGTATCGAAACGAGTTGGACCAGTGGCATACCAGTTAGAGTTGCCACCAGAGTTACAGCAGATGCACGACGTATTTCATGTATCCATGTTACGTCGTTATTGATCGGATCCATCTCATGTGGTACCAATTGAAGAAGTGGAGCTAAGGCCAGACCTATCCTACGAGGAGGAGCCAATTCAGATATTGGAACTTGATGTGAAAGTGTTACGGAGGAAGTCAGTTCCTCTAGTCAAAGTGTTATGGCGCAATCATGGATCGGAGCAAGCTTCGTGGGAACCAGAAGAGGCAATGCAATAGCAATACCCTCAATTATTTTAGCTAGGAAATTTCGAGGACGAAATTATTTTAAGGGGGGTAGAACTGTAACATCCTGAAAAGGGCCTATGCATTTTTGGTTTAATTGTATGAACCGACATGTCTTATGTGTTATGAATGTATTTTGAACATTTTTGGAAACCTGGAAATGTATGGAAATGTTAAGTTTAAAAGAGGAAAGTGAACATTTTTGGAAACTAAGAAAGATAAGGAAATGATTTGGAAATGATTCAAAAGAGGAAAGTGAACATTTCTGGAAACTTGGAAATGTAAGGAAATGTTAAGTTTAAAGGAGGCAAACAGAAATTTTTGGAAACTTGGAAATGTAGGGAAATGTCAAGTTTTAGAGTTTAAAAAGAGGAAACTAAGGCAAGGTGGCCTTAAGAAAATTAATAGGAGGAATTTGACACACAAATAGGCTTGTCAAAGTGGCTTGAAGGCACCACTTAAAAGCCCAGCAAAGTGACGCCACAAGCTTGTGTATTTGGGCCAGGGTTCGAGTCACTTGGGGAGCAAATAAAGGAGTTTTATTTTGCTACAAGGAGCAGAGAGATGGAAGGCTACAAGGCTTTTAAAAGAGGAGTTTTATTCTCTTTAAATTTCGGCTAAATAGGAGATAAATAATAGATTTACTTTAGATTATTTTCAAGAATAAATAAGGGATTATTCTTTTAATAAAGTGATAATTCAAAGGATTAAGTTATCAAAATAGAAGAGTGGTGGCCAAGTAAGGGATTCTGAGTAGCAATTTCGGCTATAAGAGGAAAAAAAATAGGGCTACTCATCAATTTTTCTTCCTCCTCTTCTCTCTGCCGAATTTCTTAGTCCTCTCATCTCTTTTCTTCTCTTTTATTTTGTCAACCGAATATACCAATAATCTCTAGTGAAATCGATTTTTTTTAAGCCTCAAAAGCCGAATCTTTGTGACTCCAAGCAAGGGTGCAGTCGACTGTGGTATTAAGGTAAGAACAATGGATTTTGTTGTTCAATTTCTTTTATCGAGATCTAGGAACTGATCCTCTTGTTGTCTCTTGGCCGAATATTAAAGGAGGAACTCCGGGATTTTTGATAGTTGTCGACTTCAAAAGAAGGGATCAATTTCGGGATTTAAGATTTGGAAGGTAAGCACATAGGTATATTCGGCCAAGGCCTATTTTGGATATCTAGATCTATTTCTTACTTTGTTTAAAAGCCGAAACTAACCTACGATGTGATTTAATGTTTGGCCGAATACAAGAAGGAGTACAACAAGGTTTTCGGGATTTGAATAATAGGGAAATCGGCAGCAAGGTAGGTTTTAATACAAATCCTACTAGGATTGGGTTTTATAGCCGAATAGTCTTTATGCTAACATATTAAGGTTACCAAATGTAGGAATTGAGATCTAAAGCAATAGATCAGTTTTTCGGGATTTCAAGGAATTCGTTAAGCAAATCAGGTGTGTACCCCACACTATCTTTAATACGTTATATGGCAATATTTAATATAAGTATGTATAAGAATGTGAATATGGCTAAGGTACCCTAATGTGGTACAAAGTACTCAGGTACGTTTCCTACTCCTACTAGGATTACGAAATATGTTATATTTTAACATGTGAAAAGTGACATGAATGTGAATTTAAGTATGATATGCATGATATGAATAATATGGGGCATTAGGGGAAGTGAATGTGGTGACTTCGGTCTCACTATCTGAATGTGGTGACTTCGGTCACATTATCTGAATGTGGTAACTTCAGTTACATTATCTGAACGTGGTGTCTCATGACACAATTATTTAATCTGGTGGCTATGCCACGAATTTTATATGGGCGATGAACACGTTGACTGCAGCGACTGCCTTCGATGGAGTGTAGCGGAAGGAGGGTTGACTTAGTAGTCCCCACGGTGTGCAGGTTGGTACGGGGATGTGTAGCGGATGGCATCTAGGTTTGGGTTCGGGTTTGTATCATTATCTTGAATTATTATGTGAACATGATATGTATGGTATGCCTAAATCTATTAAATTTTAGTGTTGGTTACACATTGAGTCTGTTTGACTCACCCCGTTGGGGAATATTTTTTTAGATGATGAGCAGTAATGGACCGGGTCGACAGGGGCTCAAAGGTGGCCATGCACAGCAAGCAAATTATTTAGTCTGGACATTTTATTTTATTTAAGTACTCTACAATTTTATTTTGGGTTTTGTTTTATGTAATAAGGCCATAGTGAACTATTTTATTTCTGTCTTATTGTTTAATTATGTTTACAAATTTTTATTAAGTTAAAGATTAAGCAATTTAAGTTTTGAATATACTCTATATGTTTTATCACTTAAAATTAAAAAGGGTTTTCAATATAAAATCGAATTCGTTTTCAACTCAAGCCCAACCCAAAACAATATTTTTTTTTAAAATCGCACAAGTTTTTCCTAAGAAGCAAAAGAATTTGAACCGATTTTTCTTGAGGAACATACCAGATCTGGACCAGGCTCGTGGGCCGGGTATGGGGTGTTTCATTTTCCAACAAAACAGGGGCCACACGCTCGTGTTGGTCTAGGGACACGCCCGTGTCCCCTAAGGCATGCCCGTGTCTTACACCCGTGGTCGACACTGACTAATTACGCACGGCTTTGACACGTCCGTGGCCCTGGCCCGTGTGCCAAACCTTGGCATTCTGACTTGTCCACACGATCTATACACACTACCGTGTGCTCCACCCGTTTGACAATTTAAATTCCAAGTGCAAGGTGCAGACTTCACACGGCCTGGGTATACGCCCGTGTGCTAGCCGTGCCTCACACACGGTCTAGACACACACCCGTGTGTCTGCCTATATGGACAATTAGCAAGCTATCTACCAAGCCCTTTGCCACTCTACATTGCACACATATACACCAACTCAATTCAACATAATTAGTAACCCAAAGGCACATTTGAATACTCAATTCCATATCTATACACAAGGGCATACACTTTAAGCAAATCACTTTCATTCTTAACATAAAAGTTTTCCAAATATCGGTCTAACTTAATAGACCATTACAAAAGACTTCAATGCATTACAAAGCCAACACTTTGGTCGACAATTACGACCTAACAAAATACTCGAGTTCTATACATGCCATACTCAAAATAAGTCTAAATTGTTATACCAAGTGATGTTGATAGTGTGATTTCTGAACTCCTACGACCACGATCCTTGAGCTATGTTGGCAATGCTACACGGAAAAAGGCCAATGAAAGAGGGTAAGCATAAAGCTTAGTAAGTTTGCGTGAAACTGGTATGGCAATATATTAATTCATTATAACTCAACCATATCGAAATAAGAGCAACATAAATTACAAATGCATGGCTTACTTACTTCTCATAAGTTACTTAATAATTTCATACTTGCATTATAATCATGGTACCTGTGTCACTTGATCACATAAATTAGTACAATTTACTGATGCAAAGTAAACTTAGTACTATCTTTATTTACTTAGCTTTCTTGCTTGGCTCATTTACCCGATGAATTACCCGGAATAACTGAGGTTACTCAATCTCATCAAACATAGGTCTCGATGCTAATGTCATGTCCCAGACATGGTCTTACATGGAATCGCCTCATGATGCCAATGCCATATCCCAGATATGGTCTTACATGGGATCCCTTAACTTAATGCCGATGCCATGTCCCAGACATGGTCTTACACGAGATCTTCCTTTGATGCCGAAGCCATGTCCCCGACATGGTCTTACACGGAACATTCCTTGTATGGTGTCTATGCCATTTCCCAGACATGGTCTTACACGAGACCCTCCTTGTTCGATGCTGATGCCATGTCCCAGACATGGTCTTACACAGGATCTACGTTCGGTACCGACGCCATGTCCCAGACATGGTCTTTTACGGGACCTACATTCCTTGAGTGTCGATGCCATGTCTTGACATGGTCTTACACGGACTTTCCTTGTCTCATGTTGTGATATTAGTATCCTCATTATTCCGAGACTTCAACCGGGACTTTCTCTTACATATTCTCATTTACTATTCTCATCATAAATACAATAATCATAACTTCATGGAAGTAGTGTATATTATACAACATGATAAGCAATTTATATGAAAATGCCCGTGAAACCTTAAATTCATACAAACTTACCTCGGTATTCAAAATGAGCTAGCTCGACGATCTAATTCGAGACTTTGTCCTTTCCCCGATCAAGTCGAATTCTCAGTTCTTCTTGCTCTATAATAGAAAATTATCTCATTTTAATACTTACATTAAATAAAGCATTTTAATAATCAGGCTTTGGCAAAATTACTATTTTGCCCCTAGACTTTGGCAAAATTACCATTTCGCCCCTAGGCTCGAAAATAAATTCTAATCACATTTCTACCTTCAACAAGCCTAGGTGAACATTTAATACTCTTATAGCTATCATCAAAACTCAACATTTTACATAATTACTACAAATTTGCAACCTTTTCATCAAGGTCCAATTAGGTGTTTTCAAGACAACACCTTTCACAAAAGTTGTTCATCTAACACCTAAGACTCAATTTCTTACATAAAAATGCAGCAAATAACAATGATAGCTCTCATGTAAAAACTCTAAACCTTTCAAAATATTGCACAATAGTCCCTTCATTTGAAAGCTTAAGCTTTAGGGGTCTCAAAAGTACAATTATTACTAAGAAAAATTATCAAAATCACTTACAACAATGGAGGAAAGTTTGCTGAAAATTTTTGAGCTTTCAAAACTCTATTTTGCTTGCTAAAATCGGTGGAGAAAGGTGGAGAGAGGGATGATATCTTTTCTTTTCTTATTTTAATATTAAACTAGCAATTTAGTCCACCTACTATTACCAACTTTGACCAACATTGTCCATATTTGTCTCCCATTAAGTCTATGGACAGCAAGCACATTACAAGGGCTAAATTTCCCTTTAAAGACCTCAAGTTAACAATCCATAGCTATTCGGCACCTCTACCAACTAAAATAGAACTTTCGCACTTTATGCGATTTAGTCCTTTTTCGCGATTAAGCATGAAATCGCTAAAATTTAAAGTACCAAAATTCTCATGTACTCATAAAATCATATACTAATTCATAAAATCACACATAAAAAATAAAATAAATAAATAAATTTCTCAAATCTCGGATTTAGTGATCCCGAGACCACTATTCTGACTAGCCCCTAAATCGGGCTGTTACAGTTATGCTCAAACTTATACATCAAATTTGTGATGGTATTAAGTAATGCTTGGATTTAAATGAAATTGGGTGATGGTATTAAGTAATGCTTGGATTTAAATGGTAAGACATGTATACTAGTGATAGTTATCATGGTAATATCTAGTTGACCAAGTTTTGGACATATGTGAAATGAGAATTTGGCAAGCTTAATTTGATAACATGTGAAGTTGTACATAGATTTCTATACATAGTTTGGAATTGTATGATTTTTTTTTTTTTGATCAAAAGACCTTAAAAGGTCGAAACCTCAATTAATCGCATCAAAATTACATAATCATGAATTTCATTTGGATAATTCATGTCAAAATTCCAAGAACAATTATTTTTAAGTGCAAAATTACATATAAAATCAGCAATTTTGTTGCAGCTCTGAGGGGCCCACTTAACGTCAACCAAAGCAAAATTTTTCAGCTTCATGCAAGGGGTTTTTTTACCAAATTGTTACAAAAAAACAAAATTTCGAAAATGGGGTCCCCTTTTCAGAAATGACGAAAATGGTATACTAAGGGTGGTTGTGCCTCTGTCAGAGGTGGCACCACCCTCTGACCCCTACTAATTTTTTCCACTGAAATAAAAAAAAACATCTGAAAAAAAAGGAAATGGCAGAAATGGCAGAAAAAGGAAAAATAAATTGACAGGAGCCTGGTGAAGCCTCTGCCACAGGTGGCACCGATGGTGCCTCTGGCAGAGGCGGCATGATGGTGCCACTGGCACAGGCGGCATGATGGTGCCACTGGCACAGGCGTCACCAGCTTGGTCTTCCCCGTTTTAAGCTCCTCATTTTCAGCTCTACGAAGAAGAAGAAGAAGAAGAAAGAGAAGAAGGAGGATTCGGCGGCGCCGTAAAAAGAAAGAGAAAGGAGGAGAAAGAAAGAAGAAAAAATTAAAAGTATGTTTAATTTTTTTTAATAATGGAAGATATTGTTGTTATTATAATTTTTTGTTGTTATATGATATATATTGATTTTTATTTTTATTATTTGTTGTTGTTAGTTTAGTTTATTATTGTTAGTTATTAGGACTAGGTTAATAGTATAGTTAGTTATTATTATTGTTAGTTAGAAACCCTAAAATGATATTTTAGTTAGTAGTATATTGTTAGTAACCCTAAAATAAAATATTAAAATATTATTAGTATATTAATATGTTATTATATTAATATTTTAGTTAATAATATGTTAGTTAGTAAATTGTTAGTATATTAATATGTTAGTTAAAAACCCTAAAAACTCTAAAATGATATATTGTTAGTATATTAATAATATGTTAGTATATTCATATTTTATTTAATATGTAACATAGTTAGTATATTGTTGTTAGTATGTTAATATGTTAGTTAAAAACCCTAAAAACCCTAAAATCATATATTGACTATATTAGTATATTAATATTTTAGTTACTATATTATATTTTTAGTTAGTATTAGTAATTATTGTTAGTAAGGAAAGGTAAATATTATTTTTGTTATTATTTAGTTTTGATTTGTTCGTAAGTTTTGTGTTTATATTAAATAATTTTTTGTTCTAAATTTTTAATATATTTGAAAGTTTTTATATATTAGTAAAATTATCATAAAGTAATTGTTAATTAGTGATAAAAATTGAAAATATTTCTGATGTAGATATTGTTAGAAATGGCAACATATTGGATATTGCCTGATGAGATAGTAACTTCAGCACAAAGGGAGAAAATTGATAAGATGATGAAAGAAGTGCAAGATTACAGAATGAAACCAGAAGAAGACATTGTTCAACACCTTATTACCATAAATAAGAAGATGCAAGAAGTGTTGTGGAATGGTTATGAAATGATTAGGAAGAATAAAGTGCAATACTTAACCCTTAGAGGGACATTAATAGAACGAGACCATCAAATAATTTTAGACGAACTTTGGAAGACATTGGTACCACAAACCTATTGGAATCTAGTTATATGCTTTGTGAAGTCTATAATCTCGTATGGAGCTAGGAAAACAGTGCGGCAACGTATAGGCTCAGGGAAGTTGACTAGGAAGCAAAGTGTGTTTGACATACCATGGATGGATAAACTAGATATTAGGATAGTACCAAGAGAATTTCTAAATTCAATACCTGTTATAAAGATTGAAGAGGAAGAAGATCCCGAGGAAACTTCAAATTGGATTGAAGAAGATGAATACGAAGAGAATGAAGTATTGCTAAATTGGATTGTACAGTATTTCCCAGAGGAAGATACAAGCTCGGAGATGGAATAAAATGTAGAACTGACTTTAAGTGGTTAGATGTAAAGATAAATTTATTCATGTACAAAATGATAATTGTAATAGTGTGAGCTTAAGAATGAAAAAAATAGCATATTCAAACATTAAGTTATTTATTTAAGAATAGTATATACTGATCGGAAATTTTCTAAGCAATTTTGTTTATTTTTTAACAGATTGAATATTGAAGATGGATGATCAGTTTTTCGTATGCGTTTATTTCGATGGAATCATCTTGACAACAACCGTTGGATGCATATTTGAATGTCGGCAACAAATAGCAATGAGATTTAATATAAATGTCTCTTTGGATGATATGAAGGAAAGGATAAATACAAAAATTGTTAGACGGTGTGGGAGAACGATCTCGAGAATTTTCTACAAGTTTCCAATTTCGGCAGATCCGATCAAATTCACAGAAATGGAACTTGTAGACGACGAAGACGTGGAGACAATGATCACTCTTTACTGTGGGAATGGGAGTAACAGAAATGCACCGATTCACTTATTTGCTGAGTTAGCCGGTATTGAGGCAAATGAAGATACCAATGCATATGGTGAAGAACATGGAGCTGAAGAACCGTGCATGGTGCCTCTAATATCGTATGTTGATGCCGAATCGAATATACGTGGGATCAATACCGATCTTAATATTACACCCGATATTGATGTGGTTGGTGATGATGGACACGACAGTAGTGATCATTGTGAGGAAGAGGTCGATAGTGACAGTGATCCCGATATAGACGATGTACCTGATGATATTAACGATGAAGACGTGAATGACGATGAAAACATTAGCGCATCTTCGGTCGGGAACCAGATGGGATGTATTATGATACACAGTAATCCTGGGCCACACATGTCGCTCATAGACCCCCGACACAGCGCGTGTAGCTGAGTTCCCGGAGTACCCTGAAATATATCCTGCTCACTGACTGGCCGTAAATTCCGAGCATGAGTTATTCGTAGGCCACAGATTCGAAAGTAAACAAGAGTGCATATCTGCTATTAAACGGTATAGCATGGATATATCAGCGGATTACAAAATCACAGTGTCCAAACTGACGGTTTATATTGGGGAGTGTTGGAAGGCAGGGGAAGGGTGCAATTGGCGGGTACGAGCTGCATTCATTCAAAATTCGCAGATGTGGAGATACAAAAATTGGTTGGACCGCATACATGCAGATCGACACGGTTGACAGAAGATCATAAAAACTTGATTCAAAAACCATTTGTACGTGCATCCTTCCAATGGTGAAGGACATGCCGAACATTAAAGTTTCGGTACTGATTGCTGAAATACAAGCACGATTTCAGTATCGAGTATCGTATTGAAAAGCGTGGATAGCTAAACAGATGGCAATGGAGCAGTTGTATGGAGATTACGACTCATCCTATAACGAGCTGCAGGGATGGATAGCTGCTATGTGAGAGTACGTACCGGGAACTGTGATTGAGTTGCAGACACGACCTTTTTACGGCCCAGATGACCAATTACAGCCGGGGAAAAGAATTTTTCATCGGATGTTCTGGACGTTTGATCCATGTGTGCGGGCATTTCCACACTGCAAGCCGTTTGTGCAGGTTGATGGGACATGGCTATACAGAAAATATACACAGATCCTACTTATTGCGGTTGCTCAAGACGCCAATAGGAACATGCTCCCAATAGCGTTTGCCATAGTAGATAAAGAGAATATGGAATCCTGGGAATTCTTCCTTACCAACCTGCGGAGGTATGTTATTAGCAACGATAATATTTGCATCATTTCTGATAAAGGGAAAGGATTAATTGCCGCAATTAGGCGTTCCAGTGTGCCATGGAGATCTGTTTACTGCATCCATCATATTGCGGCTAACTTCCTTCGAGAGTATAAGAATGCAGACTGGAAGAGACAAGTAGTGAAAATGGGTAAAGGATGTCATTAAATTTTCAATATAAGTTTAATGTTTTTATGTTATCTAGTTACCGTAACTTATCTCTTATTAAAACGTATACAACGTACGAGTTGGAGCCACATATTTTTCGCCAAAGAATAACTCGACTTGGGAGTGACATGGAAGGTCAAACGAACAAATCTTTTTGAGAGTGGTTAGGCACAATGGAGCTGTGGCAATGGGCTCAAAGTTTTGACGAGGGCTTTTGGTCAAATGACCACAAACTTAGTGGAGGGGGTCAACGCTGTGTTGTTGAAAACACGACATCTTCCAATTTCATCTGTCTTCTAAGCTACATTCTACAGGTTGGCCACGTTGATGCCAAGAATGGGTGAACAACAAGTCAACCAGATGGATGCCGGAAACATGTTTGTGGAAGATGTCAGGGATGCATTGATTGCAAACCGTCGGATTGCGAGGTCGATGACTGTAGAAATATATTCACGATGTATGGAAACTTTTTGAGTTACGGAGTGCATCGGTCGTCGACCCGGTTTGCCACTTAGGTCTTATGGAGTCGATCTTTGGAACAGACAGTGCGAATGCAGAAGGTTCCAAGCACTTCATTATCCGTGCGTACATGTCATGGCAGCGTGTGCTAAAGCGAACCTTAATGTTGAAAAATTTGTGAATGATGTGTACACACTGGAGCGTACGTTGCGTGTCTGGGAAAATGAGTTCCCTGTCCTGCCCGACCTGTCTACATGGGAGGTGCCTCAGACGACTTTCGAGCTTGCCCCAGACAGAGCACTACTCAGGAATCCGAGAGGTCTTCCACAATAATCCAGAATCCGTAATGAAATGGACATTAGGGAGAAATCCGATGATAGGCGCTGTGGAATATGCAGGTTAGGGGTCATAATCGAAGTAAATGCCCGCAGCGAAACTATCATGTTGGCCAATCGTCACGGGCGAGTGGGAATTGAGCTTATTCAGATAAACCATTGGATTTGTATTCAGATTTTTGGTGATTTTGATTAATTATGGGTTAATTGCAAGAAAATTAAATAAATTTAGGGACTGAATTGCAAAAAAAAACTACATGTATGGATTTGTATGAATATGGATTTGTATGGATTTCCATTTTGTACGATATGGGTAATATAATAAATGTTGTATTTTTTGGTTGAATGTATATAAGCCATGCGAATATATATATATATGGATCACATAATCAACCAAAATTACTTCATACTTTTCCTACTCATATCACATGTATAATCCATGCTTCAATATTTAACCATGTACATAATACATAAAATGTCCAAACCATATGGCTTAAACATTAATGCCATTTATAAAATTAAACTTGTCTCAGCATATATATATATATATCATTATAACATATATTTCAGCGTGTGTGATATAAATCAAAATGACATGCTTATCATTTACTATCATATCCTTAACCTCATTTGCATATTCAATCACAAATATTGTTACAAAAATCAAACTTAAAGATTCCATCGCATGGTCAAATATTGTTACGAACTTTTAAAGCTCCAAACAACCAATTTAATTTTATACAAATAATGTACAAACATTGTAATATTTACAAATACAAAATAGAGGAAAACCAAAACAACAAGAAGCACCTAAAATTGATGGTTCGATGGTGTGGTCCTAGGTGTATACTTCTGCGGTGGTCGACGTTCACGTCGTGGGTGCCCACGACGACCAACATCCTCTTCAGGCTCTGGTGGGGGTCCAGGTGGGGGGTGCTAAACATGGCCGAAAAATCATGTGGCTCGAAGGGAATAGATGAACTCGAGCCAGAAGGACTGCCATGATGTAGTGGATACGACCCAGGAGGCCTAATGTCATGCAGTGGATACGAGCCGAGAGTGCTGTACTGCGGTGTGTACGATCCAAATATATCAAACCCGTACTGGTATCCACCTCCTGAGGAGCCTGGGAAGTAGTCATAGCCCGGCACATCCGGATGATACGAATGTGCATCCGAATGTGAATGTGATTGCTCGGGCTCTGGCTCTGGCTCCTGCTCAAGTTCTGGCTCGGGATCAGGATCTGCAACTGCCTCAGCCTTCATATCGGCCGCTGCCTCGTATGCCCTATCTTGCTGCACGTGTGGGGGGACTACAGTCGACTGTCCCCCGAGTATATATGGCTTCCCCATACTAGAGTACCATTGTATGTACTCTAATGAAGGTTGAAAATCGAAAGCCATATCCATCCGGGTATTCGGGACATGCAATCATTCCACACCGCAATAAATTGCCTATGCCTAACCCCCCAATCCAAGCCTTGTTTCCCTCTCTTATTTGTACAATGAACCTCTCCCACCTGTCATGGCGGATCAAGGATATATTGGACGTAACCAAATTACCGCAGCACTCGTTCCCTGTGATACCGCTCGACTACATTGAAACAGACAATTGGTGCGTTTGTGCACCACATATACTAGTGAATATAGGCGGGTAGGGTATAACGGCTGCAATTTTTGGTCGACGATATGGCGTCCATATAAACTGCACGATTAATAACATTACCAAAATTTAACACGGTGTGCGTAAGATATACAAACTAACAAGTAACCAATATTGGAATCACTTACCCCTTCCCCGACATGTTGCTCAATCATAAGCCAGTATATCGGGACAGTGCACGACCTCCCGATACCCGGATAAATACTCCACCTACAAAAATAAATTTCAAGTCAAATATAATCAATATAAAGAAATTGTCAATTAATAACAAGTTATATTTTATCACCTGTTTACTAGCGGATATACATATGGTTGGTGGGTAACTGATGCCAAGAATGGCATCCGACCATGACTGCAATAGCGTAAGGCATCCGCCTATGTCTACGGCCGCTGGCTTTGTCGTCCGACAAAGCTCACGGTACAACATCGTAAGAACAGCGGAGCCCCAACTATACGAGCGAGCATTGCCGAAATCAGCCAATAGGGGTAGGTATTGAATATGAACCGTATTATTGTTTGCATCGAGCATTAGTACACCCCCTATGATGTGCATAATGTACGCTCGAGCAGCGCACATCAACTCGGCTGCAGTGGCATCAGGTGATAACTGTCCATACTTCGCTCTAAGCCATGTAAACTTTAAGCCCGTAAGATTTTCTTCATTATCGTCGTACGAGTCCCCTAGTAGGCTCTGACAAAGTGTAAACGGGTCAGCTATCACACTGACGCCCGTAACGGGACTCCCATCAATTGGGAGCCCAAGCTGCACTGCAACATCCTCTAGAGTTATTGTGCACTCTCCACATGGGAAATGAAAAGTGTGGGTCTCCGGGCGCCAACGCTCGACTAGTGCGGATATTAAATCATACCGCAAGTCAAACATCCAGATCAGTGCTGCTGACCCAAATCCAGCTTGCTCAATATACGGTACCAATTGTTCATCCGGGGGATTTCTTAACCCATTCAAGCGGCCCCTTAGTGCACGGTACGAGTCCTGAAAGTGTTAAATCAGAAAAAAATTATTATTATAACATAAATTATTATGTACCTATTTTGTAAATATATCCCGCGATTAATAAATAACAATACATTACCAAATCATTAGCTGCGCCAGATATGTGTGGATCTGTACTAATCAATCGAGCCATTGTCGTCTAAGATATTTGATTTCTAACCTACATAAAAAATTTAATTTTATATTAAATTACAAAAAAATAACATGCCAATAAAAATAATATAATAAAAACATAACATATTTTAATATAACAAAAATATAACATAATTTAATTTATTATGTACCTATTTTACTTTTTTTTAATATAAATTTAGTAACTTTTTAGTAATCCTAACACAATATACTAACTAACTAACTAACAAATTCATTATTTTAGGGTATTTAACTAACTAACTATAATAATAACTAACAATTTATTATTTTAGGGTTTTTAACTAACTAACTAACAAATTCATTATTTTAGGGTATTTAACTAACTAACTATAATAATAACTAACAATTTATTATTTTAGGGTTTTTAACTAACTAACTAAGTATAATAATAATAAATAACAACTACTAACAATATAATTAATATTTACACTTGTTATTAATCCTAATAATAACTTATACTAATAACTAACTACCTAAATTATCATTTTAGGGTTTTTAACTAACTAATTATAATATTAACTAACAATATTATTACAAACTAAATTACTAACTTTTTACTAATCCTAATAATAACTTACTAGCTAAATTATTATTTCAACATTTTTAAACTAATTATAATAATAATAACTATTTAATAATACTACTAATTAAAGTACTTTTTAAACACTTTTTCTAATCTAAACTAACAATAACTAAACTAACCTAAACTAGCCTAACCTAAACTAAACTAAACTAACAATAACTAAACAAATCTAATAATACAACTAACAATACTAAACTAAACTAACTTAAACTAAACTAACAATAATTAAACTAAACTAATAATACAACTAACCTAAACTAAACTAAACTAATAATAACTAAACAAATCTAATAATACAACTAACATTACTAAACTAAACTAACCTAACATAAACTAAACTAACAATAACTAAACTAAACTAATAATACAACTAACTAACAATAACTAAACTAACCTAACCTAACCTAAACTAAACTAAACTAAACTACCAAACAAAACAACAATATCATCCTCCATTATTTAAAAAAAGCAAAAATACATACTTTTATTTTTTTTCTTCTTTCTTTCTTCTTTCCCCTCCTCTCTCTTTCTTCTTCCGGCGCCTTATTCTTCTTCTTCTTCTTCCTCTGCTGCTGCTGCATGTATCAACTTTGGGGACCATATAATGGTCTCCCGCCAAAGCTGCCAGGTGGAAGCGGTGCCGCCTGTCGCAGAGGCTGCACCAGTGAGCTGTCATTTCATTTCAGCTTTTTTTTCTGTAACAGTTTTTTTTATTTCTGTGCAAAAAAAAATATAGGCTTGTAGAGGGTGGTTACGCCTCTGTCAGAGGCGGCACCACCTTCCCTATACCATTTCGGTAATTTCAAAAAAGCATGCCCCAATTTGGATATTTTTGATTTTTTTTGTATTAAAATGGTAAAAAAGCCTCATGCAAGCTTTGTCCACACACTGCCCCAGAGTGCTAACGTCCTGCCCTTTCTTTTTTATTCTATTTACCAAACTAGCGCAGTCTGATTAGAAAAGCACCTTCAGAATATTTAAGTTCCCTGCCACATTCATACTTTCTTCAAAAGCAGTTAACTCAACCCACTTACTTTCCATCACCGCTTCTTTAAAAACCCCACTCCCACCTAAAACAAAACATTCGTCATCCCTAACAATCACGCCAAAACCCATCCTCCCATTTGAAGCAGTGGCATCGAAGTTAACTTTGGCAAAACCAAGAAGGGGTTTCTTCCACTTCTTAGAAGCAGGGGTGATGGGAATCATCGGCTTATGAACAAGGTTATGGACGCGGAATTCGTTGCTTAAGGTGAGGGTTCTCTCCCAAATAACACTCGCCTCCTCCTCCTTACCGCGTAATATGAAACTGTTCCTATTATTCTAGCTGTTCCACAGAAGAGTAATGAAGTCAACCATAGCCTTCTTGTCAAGCAATCTCATGGATTCTTCCAACCAGTCGATACAGTACTCAAAGTTGTTATTTATTGTTGGTGTTTACACACTAAATTTGCCGGTAATTTTTTTAAAAAATTGAAGAGAGGAAAAGAAAGCTCTAGATTAGAATGAAACTTGAAGACTTGAATACGCTTTATTATTGAATACTCCAACACTTGTATATTAGAGTCCATAACTAAAAATAGAGATTAGATCTAAAAATAAGCAAAGAAATTTGGTAACTATCTCCTAAAATCAAGGAGAATTATTCAAACAAAACAGAAAAATGGATGAATGGCAGCAGCTTAATGGCTTAACATTTATCAACCTACCATCTGGGCCACTACAAGAAAGAATAGCACGAGCTGGAGGGCAGTTTTTAAGGACATGGATAAGGGTTTCATTACTAGCCCCGCATCGTTGAATATTGACAGCCACTATCTTTGAAAAGTAATAGATAGTTGGCTGTAAGCAAGTTGGAAATAGTTGGAAATAAGCACTGAAAGTTAATGGGTGATAATTGGCATGGGATAATTGCAATTTTGGTCCCTATTTGTATAGGTACCATGCAAGTTGATCCCTGAACCTCAACTATAAATAGGCCTAACCATCTCTCATTTTCTTCATCCCAACATTTGCCATCCTCTACTTAAGGCATTGTTCTCTCTCCCTATTTGTATATTTTCACTTGTAATTTTGGAGTGAAATATATTTGGTAGTGCCCGAGGACGTAGGCTAAATTTGCCGAACCTCGTTAAAGTTCTGGTGTTCTTTATTATTTATTTTTCATATCCTGTGAGTGTGATTGTAGTTATTTATTGTGCTATTAAATTACGATAGAGGGATATTCTGGCTAGGAAAGACCTGGTACTTAAGTGATCCTCGTGATCCACCTCTCTTTCCTGGGAATTGAACTTAGTGTGATTTTTTCAGTACAATAATTATACTCTCTTACACGCTTCCGTACAACAATTGGTATCAGAGCTAGATTCGTACTTGGGGAGTACGACCATTTACAGCACTATTCACGTATACGGCACTGTTCACGTATACAGTAGTTGGGATTGAAGAGAAAAATCGCACAGGCATCGTCATCAACAAGGACTACGGTGACCAATGCAAAATTTGAAGTAGAGAAATTTGATGGTACCAATAATTTTGGTATGTGGCAATGTGAGATCCTGGATGTCTTATGCCAGCAAGAGCTGGATATAGCCCTTGAAGAAAAACCTGACAAGATGGATGACAAGGAGTGGGCCAAGATTAATAGACAAGCGTGTGGTACGATCCGTCTATGTTTGGCCAAAGAACAGAAGTACTCTGTCATGAGGGAGACATCAGCGAGGAAATTGTGGGATACATTGGAAGAAAAGTTTCTAACGAAAAGCCTTGAAAATAGGCTTTATATGAAAAAGAAACTTTTTCGATTCACGTATGCACCTGGTATGCCGATGAATGACCATGTGAACTCATTCAATAAAATTTTAGTAGACTTGCTAAATTTGGATGAGAAATTTGAAGATGAAGACAAGGCATTATTGTTGTTGAATTCCCTTCCTGATGAATATGATCATCTTACCACCACATTGCTTCATGGGAAGGATACAATCACATTTGATGCAGTCTGTAGTGCGTTGTATAGATCTGAGACTCGAAAGAAAGATAAAAGAGATCACAGAGATACAACTGCAGAAGTCTTAACAGTAAGAGGTCGTTCACGCAGCAGCAAACCTAGTAGAAGGAGAAAGTCCAAAGGGAGACCCACCAAAGATGAGTGTGCCTTTTGTCGTGAGAAAGGGCATTGGAAAAAGAATTGTCCTACAAAAGGGCAAGCTATTTCTAATGCATGTGTAGCGGAGCATGATGAGGAGTCAGACTTTAGCTTGGTTGGCATGGCAATGGCATGTCATACTTGTAACACCCCAAACCCGGCCCAATACATTACGACCGAATTTGGTTTGCCAAGGTAAGATATGTGGATCACTATGTGATCGGTGGCTTAGCCACGGCCTTGGGCAGCAAGTTTGCCAAGGTAAGATATGTGGATCACTATGTGATCGGTGGATTAGCCACGGCCTTGGGCAGGGAGTCTGCTAAGGTAGGAGTAACGGATGGACTCTAGGTTGGGTTGGGCTTCATGTTGCATATTTATGCATTTTGCATGACTAATTATGTGGATCAATGTGGATATGGGCCAAGCCCAACATGTGGAATTATGTGGATATAATGCCTTATCATTTGATATGTGATTGATGTGTGGATATGGGCCAAGCCCATATGTCGGGACATGTGTATTAACTATGCACTGAGTCTGTGGACTCGCCCAATTTTTCTCAACCATTTTAGGTGATGCGTAAGCGTTGGACCGGGTTTGGAGTGGATACAAGGTGGCCCATGCAGAAGAAGATATTTTAATTATTTTAAGCATTTTAATATTGAGTATTTTGTTTTAAGTATTGGTTGTAATAAGGGCCATTTAACCAATTTTTGATTATTACTATGTTTTAAGTTGGTTTGTTGAATATATTGTTATGTGAAAATGTTTAAATTTGTAACAACCTAATTTTATTTGGAATTTTAATTACACAATGTTTTAGTAAAGACAACAAATTTTTATGTTTTTTTTAATCGGCTTAAAGGATTTTCAAAAGAATTTAAGGGATTTTCAAAAGAGTTTTTCTCTGTGACATACCAAATTCGGTCGTAATGTATTGGGTCGGGTTTGGGGTGTTACAATACTGATGAGTGGATTTTGGATTCGGGATGTACTTACCATATGTGTCCTAATAAGGACTGGTTTTCTAGTCTTAAAGAACTAGAAGGTGGAGTTGTTCTTATGGGCAATGACAGTGCTTGTAAGACAATGGGAGTAGGTACAATCCAATTGAAGAATCACGACGGCTCAATCCAAGTCTTGACTGGTGTTCGCTACGTACCCAGCTTGAAGAAAAATCTCATCTCATTAGGGGCCTTAGAATCTAAAGGGCTCATAATCACTTTGAGAGATGGATTACTAAAGGTAACAGCTGGGAATTTGACGATGATGAAAGGCACAAGGAGAAATAACTTGTACTTTTTAAATGGAAGTACAGTTATTGGATCAACATCAACAGTTTCTGCGAAAGATGCAGATTCAGAGGCTACCTGGTTATGGCATATGCGATTGGGACATGCTGGTGAAAAAGCTTTGCAGACTTTGGCGAAGCAAGCCTTTTTGAAAGGTGCAAATTCTTGTAAATTGGAATTCTGTGAACATTGTATTCTGGGCAAGCAGACGAGGGTAAAGTTTGGTTCAGCAATTCACAATACGAAAGGAATTCTAGACTACGTTCACAGTGATGTGTGGGGACCTACCAAAGTGGCTTCTTTGGGAGGTATGCACTATTTCGTTACTTTTGTTGATGATTATTTAAGAAAAGTATGGGTGTATCTAATGAAAAGAAAAAGTGAAGTATTGGATGCATTTCTAAAATGGAAGAAGATGGTGGAAACTCAGACTGGTCGAAAGGTCAAACAACTTCGATCAGATAATGGTACTGAATACAAAAATGATCCATTTCTACAAGTATGTCAAGATGAGGGCATCGTGTGTCACTTCACTGTTCGAGATACACCACAGCAAAATGGGGTGGCAGAACGCATGAATTGAACTATACTGGAGAAAGTTCGATGTATGTTGTCCAATGCTGGATTGGGCAAGGAATTTTGGGCTGAGGCAGTTACATATGCGTGCCATCTAATTAACCGTTTGCCATCAGCTGCAATAAATGGAAAACCTCCTATGGAGATGTGGACTGGTAAATCTGCTACTGACTATGATTTTTTACATGTTTTTGGTTCCACTGCATATTATCATGTAAAAGAATCGAAGTTAGACCCAAGAGCAAAGAAAGCATTATTCTTGGGTATAACTAGTGGAGTAAAAAGATACCGTCTCTGGTGTCCTGATACAAGGAAGATTGTCTTTAGCAGAGATGTGACTTTTGATGAATCAACCATGTTAAAGGATTCACAAAAGGATGACAAAACCAGTAGTACTTTGCAGCAGGTGGAGCTTGAAAAGATTAATGATGATCCAGCTAATATTGGAAGAACAAATGATGAAGAAGTTCCGACCCAAGAACTTCTACAGCAACAAGATTCAATTGCATATAGGAGGCCAAGAAGAGAGATTCGTAAGCCTGCTCGCTTTGATGATATAGAGGCCTATGCACTTCCAATTGCAGATGATGATGCTCCTTCTACTTACACAGAAGCAATAAATAACCCTGATGGTGTAAAGTGGAAGCAAGCAATGAATGAAGAAATGCAGTCTCTTCACCAAAATAAGACTTGGGAGTTGATGACACTGCCTAAGGGAAAGAAGGCAATTGGATGCAAATGGGTATATGCAAAGAAGGAAGGATTTCCTGGTAAAAATAAAATTCGGTACAAGGCTAGATTGGTAGCAAAGGGTTATGCTCAGAAAGAATGAATAGATTACAATGAAGTGTTTTCTCCAGTTGTGAAGCATTCGTCTATTCGAATTTTGCTAGCCTTGTTTGCGCAATATAATCTTGAACTAGTTTAGCTTGATGTGAAGACCACATTTTTACACGGTGATTTGGAAGAGGAAATCTATATGACTCAGCCAGATGGATTCAAGGTTGCTGGTAAAGAAAATTGGGTTTGCAAACTGACAAAGTCGCTTTATGGATTGAAGCAATCTCCGAGGCAGTGGTATAAGCAATTTGATCAGTTCATGAAAGGGAAAAGGTACACAAGATGTAAATTTGACCATTGCGTGTATTTCCATAAGCTACAAGAAGGAATTTTCATATACTTGCTCTTATATGTTGACGATATGCTGATAGCATCTAAGAGCAAAGCTGAAATTGAGAGATTGAAGACTCAACTCAATCTTGAGTTTGAGATGAAAGATCTAGGTGAAGCTAAGAAGATTCTTGGCATGGAAATATGTAGAGACAAAGCCCATGGCAGAGTTAGCTTGTCTCAGAAGTAGTATTTGAAGAAGGTACTACAGCAGTTTGGCATGAACGAGCAGACAAAACCTGTAAGTACCCCATTGGCTTCTCATTTCAAGCTTTCTGCACAACTATCTCCTTCGACGAATACAGAACAAGAATACATGTTGCAAGTTCCGTATTCTAATGCAGTGGGTAGTTTGATGTATGCAACGGTGTGTACAAGACCCGACATTTCACAGGCAGTTAGTATAGTGAGCAGGTATATGCATAATCCTGGAAAAAGGACATTAGCAAGCTGTGAAATGGATTCTACGGTATATTCAAAAGACCATGGATGTTGGATTACTATTCGAGCAGGATAATACACTTGGTGAAGGTGTTATTGGGTACGTTGATTCTGACTATGCCAGTGATTTGGACAAACGAAGATCAACCACCGGTTATGTGTTTACACTTGCTGGAGGACCAATAAGTTGGAAGTCTACTCTACAGTCTACAGTTGCGTTGTCAACCACAGAAGTTGAGTACATGGCTGTAACAGAGGCTGTAAAGGAAGCTATTTGGTTGCAAGGTATGGTTAAAACCTTGGGATTGGTTCAGGAGCATATTAATATTGTGATAGCCAAAGTTCTATTCATTTAGAAAAGAATCAAGTCTATCATGCACGTACAAAGCATATCGGCGTACGATTCCATTTTGTGCGGGAAATTATTGATGAGGGGAAAATTCGTCTTCAGAAGATCAAGACTGCAGATAATCCCACAGATATGACGACCAAGGTAGTAACAACAACCAAGTTCGAACATTGTTTGAACTTGATCAATATCCTGCAAGTTTAACAGTTGAAGAAGGCACTATCAAGTATTGTTGGCAAAGGCAGAAAGAATTGTGTGAAGATAAGATTATCCTAATCAAATCTTCAAGGTGGAGATTATTGGCAGCCACTATCTTTGAAAAGTCAAAGATAGTTGGCTGTAAGCAAGTTGGAAATAGTTGGAAATAAGCACTGAAAGTTAATGGGTGACAATTGGCATGGGATAATTGCAATTTTGGTCCCTATTTGTATAGGTACCTTGCAAGTTGATCCCTGAACCTCAACTATAAATAGGCCTAAACATCTCTCATTTGCTTCATCCCAACATTTGCCATCCTCTACTTAAGGCATCGTTCTCTCTCCCTATTTGTATATTTTCACTTGTAATTTTGGAGTGAAATATATTTGGTAGTGCCCGAGGACGTAGGCTAAATTTGCCGAACCTCGTTAAAGTTCTGGTGTTCTTTATTATTTATTTTTCATATCTGTGAGTGTGATTGTAGTTATTTATTGTGCTATTAAATTACGATAGAGGGATATTCTGGCTAGGAAAGACCTGGTACTTAAGTGATCCTCGTGATCCACCTCTCTTTCTTGGGAATTGAACTTAGTGTGATTTTTTCAGTACAATAATTATACTTTTTTACACGCTTCCGCACAACATTGACACTCTTTATTCATATTTTGGTGAATAGACACAATCTTAACATTTGCAGGTAGAATATCATGGCCCAGTCTCAATGCGAACACTCTAGCTTTTGGAAGGGTATTTAGCTTCCAAATAACCTTCCAGAAGAGACGGTGAGGACCCATACAAATCCTTTGAAGAAGAAACCACAAATATGCCGATTTTGACGTTTAAAAACCATGTTGATTATGAAACCAAACCTGACAATCTTTTGGACCGTTTGGAATGATGGGCAGGTTGCAAATTCGGTCTTCCATGCACTTTCCATAAATTTTGAGCACTCTTTTTTTATTCCAACACCTTCGGTCAATAGTCCATAATTCACGCACCTTTTTTTCATGCACGTGCGATCCATTGCAATTGATGGAGTCCCCATTCAAGATGGATGTGCACTCTATTACTGTCACCAACCAACCACCCAAAACCTTTCTCCAAAGCCCTAGCAGCAGTAGCTATGCTATTCCATGTAAAAGAATGCTTATCCACCTTTTTGGGATAGAAAAGGTTACCCTCCGGGAAATATTTAGAGCTAAGGACCTAAAAGCATAAAGTGTCTTCTTTTGTGAACAGCCTCCAGACATGTCTGCCTAGGAGTGCCATGTTGAACAAACGAAAATCTCTAAATCTGAGCCCTCCTATCCCTTTAGGGAGACAGATTTTATCCCATGCAAGCATAGCCCACCCACGGTCTTTATCCTTACAAGACCACCACATTCTGCGCATCTTCGAATGCATCTCCTTGATGATTCCCCTAAGAGCAAGGAAAACATAAAGTGCATAAGTAGGTAATGCTTGAAGGATAGATTTATTAAAGACTTCTCTACCACCATAGGATAAGAGTCTTTTAGACCAACTATTAATCCTACAAGAAAAGCGGTTAAGAATGCCATTAAAAGGTAATGATTTTTTCTTTCCAATATGAAGGGGTAACCTGAGGTAATTATCCAATTTTTCAACAACACGCATATGGAGCATATTACCAAAATCTGCCTTTGGTTCATAGGGGTTATTCGGACTAAAATGGGTCATAGACTTTAAGATTAATTTGTTGCTCTGACACAAGTTCAAAATCTTTAAGAAGCATCAACTTCCTCTTTTTTATTTCTAATAAAGAGGAGAGCATCGTCTGCAAAAAAAACAAGTGATTTATGCTAGGTCTATTTATGCTAGCCCGAATACCGTGAATAAGACCACAATTTTGAGCACAGAGAATCATTCTCGATTATGCCTCCATACAAAATAAGAAGAGACAGGGGGATAGGGGATCCAGTTGACAGAGACCCCTCTCTAGGATAATGGTATCCGAAAGAACCGCATTACACTTAACCGCATACTTAACTGACCAGACACATTTCATAATTAAATTAACCCAAACATCATCAAATCCTAAATTTCTCATGACTTATTCAAGAAAATTTCACTCCACCCGGTCGTGAGCCTTGCTCATGTTAAACTTTACCACAAGGCCTTTATTCGGGCCATTTTTTGAGCTTTGGAGATAGTGCATAAACTCATGCACAATGAGAATGTTGTCATGGATCATAGGGACAAAGGCACTTTGATTCTAACTAATACAAAGGGACATGATTCGCTAATGTCTTTGCGATAATTTTGTATATCACTCTGCACAAATTGATAGGCCGAGAATTAGACATGTCCACAGGCTCTTTAATTTTTGGTATAAGAACAATCATCGTCTCATTAATGCACGAAATATCTTTGGTTCCATTTAAAATATAATGACAGAAGATGAGAATGTCGTTACCCACGATCTCCCAGTTTTCTTTAAAGAAAATACCCGAGAGGCCGTCAATACCCGGAGCCTTTCGCGGATCCATTTGGTTAAATGCTACCAAAATCTCCTCATCCATGAACCTCTTAACCAACATGTTATTGACATCTTGATTGACACATTTTTTTAATATAGCTTATATCGACATCATCATTTGCCGAATCACTAGTCTTGAATAAGTTTTGAAAATAGCCCCTAGCCACCTTAAAAATATCCTTGGTATCGTGCATCCATATTCCATTTTGATCCTTGAGCCGCTCAATGTTATTTTTCTTATGTCTACTAGTAGCTCACACGTGAAAAAATTTAGTGTTTCTATCCCCTTCTTTGAGCCATCTGATCTTGGACCTTTGTGCCCAGTACCCTTCCTCCTCCGCATAAAGCTTTCCCAATTTAATACGGGCCGCCTTCAAACTGTTTGCATTTGACATCTCAAGAGGACCATCGATCATCCTATCGATTTGCTCAGTCAACTTACAGATGTGATTCCTCATCTTGCAATATCTATTATATAGCCACGGGCCCAACTTCTCACGAACACTATCAACTTTCTCTAATATATTACTTCCCCTCCTACACCAAACATTTTTAATAATCTCTTTGGCCCTCTTATCTTTTGCCTAGCAAGCATCAAACTTGAAGAAGAGCCTCGGATCTTTTTGCTTCTCTTTTGGCTTCCTTCCCAACGTATCCAACATCACAGCATCATGGTCCGATTTGGTCTGCCTAATCACATTTGTCTCAATGAAAGGAAAAATGGAGACAGCATTAGTAGTCATAACAAAACGGTCCAATCTCTCCTTGACCAAGTCATTTCCATCCCTATTATTAACCCAAGTAAACCATCCTCTAGCAGTCTTAATGTCGACCAAAGCCAACTCCTCCAGAACCTCTCTGAGCTCTTTCATGTGCACCCTCAGCTCTCTACGGCCCCCCACTTTCTCGGCGTCATCCATAATAGCGTTGAAATCCCCTTCCAAAATCCAATCTTCTTTTACCATTCTGATAACTCTTTTTAGAGTATCCCACGATCAGTTTCTAGAGTTTGGATCCGTTTGGCCATAAAAGCCATTAAACTGAATGTTGCTCTAGTTGTCCATCCTCACGATCGAGTCAATATGATTGCTCGAGTAGCTTTGAATAGCCACCTCATCTCCTTCTCTCCAAAGCATCACCAGCCCACCACAACTCCGAGTTCATCGCCAAACAGCTTTTCATCTTGCACAAATTACGAATACGGGTAAGATTATTAGCTTGCATCTTTGTTTCACTTAAAAAAACCACGTCGGGATTATTAGCAACAAGAAGTTGCTTGAGCTCACAAACTGCCGAAGGGTTGCCAAGCCTTCGATAGTATCAACAGAAGAGCTTCATTGGTTTTGGCGGGGCTGGTCGCCAGCCGCCGCCTTACAAGGTGATAAACTGTCCATCAACTTTCTTCGAACCAATCAATAAGGGCTCTTATCAGTGTTCTCTCCATTGATTCCCTTTAATCTCTTCCTTTTACACTTAATTCTTCCCATTCCTTCATGAGCAGACTTAGACATGCGCTTTTCCGTTGGCGAGTTTGAAACGGAATCTTCATCTCCAGCCCTTGCTTTCCCCTTCTGCGTTGCTTTCCCCTTCTGCGTCATAGTTTCATTTTCTTCCCTAGTACCTGTCTTACTCCCGTTGTTTACTTCATGTGAGGAACTTGATTTGTCCAAAATTTCAATCCCATTTCTCCACTCGCCTCTGTTTTGGTTGGGTCCTCCTATTTGTGCTCTCAGCCAGTTCCGGTACTGAAAGCTTAGGTTATTTGTTTCATGAATTTCATCTTTCTTAGGGCACTTTGTGTTGTGCGTCCTATGAGGCGGCAAATATAGCAAAATGCTGGCAGTCTTTCATACTTAATAGCACATATAGTCTCAGCTCTATCTCTTCCAACCAAATGAACCACTCTTTGTTGAGGACATAAAACATTTATCTTAATTTTTAGTCTTATAAATTCCATCCACCCTCCATTCTTGTCTCTCCAATCTATAGCCACCACCTCTCCTATAGCCTTACCTACATCAATGGCAGTTTGTCTATCCATATGTTTCAATGGAATATTGTAAATCCTTAACCAGAAAGGAGTTAAATTAAACTCATAAGCATCTATCTCTTTACCCTTGATGAAGGGTAACATCGCGAAGAGACATTGGTTGAATAGCCATGGCCTTAGGTTGAAGATTCTCGTTCTGTCTTCTATGCTACCAAATTTAACCAAGATCACCTCTTCATTTAAAGCCACAAAAGCAACTTCTTCTTTTGTGAACCATAACAATTTGAAAACCTTATACATCGCCTTTTTGTTAATTTTCTCCTTTGTCATTATCTTTCTGTTGTGCAGAAGCGTGTAAAAGAGTTTAATTATTGTACTGAAAAATCACACTGAGTTCAATTTCCAGGAAAGAGAGGTGGATCACGAGGATCACTTAAGTACCAGATCATTCCTAGCCAGAATATCCCTCTATCGTAATTTAATAGCACAATAAATAACTACAATCACACTCACAAGATATGAAAAATAAATAATAAAGAACACCAGAATTTTAACGAGGTTCGGCAAATTTTGCCTACGTCCTCGGGCACTACCAAATATATTTCACTCCAAAATTACAAGTGAAAATATACAAATAGGGAGAGAGAACAATGCCTTAAGTAGAGAATGGCAAATGTTGGGATGAAGAAAATGAGAGATGGTTAGGCCTATTTATAGTTGAGGTTCAGGGATCAACTTGCAAAGTACCTATACAAATAGGGACCAAAATTGCAATTATCCTATGCCAATTGTCACCGATTAACTTTTAGTGCTTATTTCCAACTATTTCCAACTTGCTTACAGCCAACTATCTTTGACTTTTCAAAGATAGTGGCTGCCAATAATCTCCACCTTGAAGATTTGATTAGGATAATCTTATCTGCACACAATTCTTTCTGCCTTTGCCAACAATACTTGATAGTGCCTTCTTCAACTGTTAAACTTGCAAGATATTGATCAAGTTTAAACAATGTTCGAACTTGGTTCCTGTTACCACCTTGGTCATCATATCTGCGGGATTATCTGCAGTCTTAATCTTCTGAAGACAAATTTTCCCTTCATCAATAATTTCCCTCACAAAATGGAATCGTACGTCGATATGCTTTGTACGTGCATGATAGACTTGATTCTTTGCTAAATGAATAGCACTTTGACTATCACAATACACATTAATATGCTCTTGGACCAATCCCAAGGTTTTAACCATACCTTGTAACCAAATAGCTTCCTTTACAGCCTCTGTTACAGCCATGTACTCGGCTTCTATGGTTGACAATGCAACTGTAGACTGTAGAGTAGACTTCCAACTTATTGGTCCTCCAGCAAGTGTAAACACGTAACCGGTAGTTGATCTTCGTTTATCCAAATCACCGGCATAGTCAGAATCAACGTACCCAATAACACCTTCACCAAGTGTATTATCCTGCTCGAACTGTAATCCAAAATCCACGGTCTTTTGAATATACCGTAGAATCCATTTCACAGGTTGCCAATGTCCTTTTCCAGGATTATGCATATACCTGCTCACTATACTAACTGCCTGTGAAATGTCGGGCCTTGTACACACCATTGCATACATCAAGCTACCCACTACATTAGAATACGAAACTTGCAACATGTATTCTCGTTCCGTATTCGTCGAAGGAGATAGTTGTGCAAAAAGCCTTAAATGAGAAGCCAACGGGGTACTTACAGGTTTTGTCTGCTCGTTCATGCCAAACTGCTGTAGTACCTTCTTCAAATACTGCTTCTGGGACAAGCTAACTCTGCCATGGGCTCTATCTCTACATATTTCCATGCCAAGAATCTTCTTAGCTTTACCTAGATCTTTCATCTCAAACTCGAGATTGAGTTGAGTCTTCAATCTCTCAATCTCAACTTTGCTCTTGGATGCTATTAGCATATCATCAACATATAAGAGCAAGTATATGAAAGTTCCTTCTTGTAGCTTCTGGAAATACACGCAATGGTCAAATTTACTTCTTGTGTACCTTTGCCCTTTCATGAACTGATCAAATCGCTTGTACCACTGCCTCAGAGATTGCTTCAATCCATAAAGTGACTTTGTCAGTTTGCACACCCAGTTTTCTTTACCAGCAACCTTGAATCCATCTGGCTGAGTCATATAGATTTCCTCTTCCAAATCACCGTGTAAAAACGCGGTCTTCACATCAAGCTGAACTAGTTCAAGATCATATTGCGCAACCAAGGCTAGCAAAATTCGAATAGACGAATGCTTCACAACTGGAGAAAACACTTCATTGTAGTCTATTCCCTCTTTCTGAGCGTAACCCTTTGCTACCAATCTAGCCTTGTACCGAATTTCATTTTTACCAGGAAATCCTTCCTTCTTTGCATATACCCATTTGCATCCAATTGCCTTCTTACCCTTGGGCAGTGTCATCAACTCCCAAGTCCTATTTTGATGAAGAGATTGCATTTCTTCATTCATGACTTGCTTCCACTTTATACCATCAGGGTTACTTATTGCTTCTGTGTAAGTAGAAGGAGCATCATCATCTGCAATTGGAAGTGCATAGGCCACTATATCATCAAAACGAGCAGGCTTATGAATCTCTCTTCTTGGCCTCCTATATGCAATTGAATCTTGTTGCTGTAGAAGTTCTTGGGTCGGAACTTCTTCATCATTTGTTCTTCCAATATTAGCTGGATCATCATTAACCTTTTCAAGCTCCACCTGCTGCAAAGTACTACTGGTTTTATCATCCTTTTGTGAATCCTTTAACATGGTTGATTCATCAAAAGTCACATCTCTACTAAAGACAATCTTCCTTATATCAGGACACCAGAGACGATATCCTTTTACTCTACTCGTTATACCCAAGAATAATGCTTTCTTTGCTCTTGGGTCTAACTTTGATTCTTTTACATGATAATATGCAGTGGAACCAAAAACATGTAAAGAATCATAGTCAGTAGCAGATTTACCAGTCCACATCTCCATAGGAGTTTTTCCATTTATTGCACCTGATGGCAAACGGTTAATTAGGTGGAAAGCATATGTAACAGCCTCAGCCCAAAATTTCTTGCCCAATCCAGCATTGGACAACATACATCGAACTTTCTCCAATATAGTTCGATTCATGCGTTCTGCCACCCCATTCTGCTGTGGTGTATCCCGAACAGTGAAGTGTCACACAATGCCCTCATCTTGACATACTTGTAGAAATGGATCATTTTTGTACTCAGTACCATTATCTGATCGAAGTCGTTTGACCTTTCGACCAGTCTGAGTTTCCACCATCTTCTTCCATTTCAGAAATGCATCCAATACTTCACCTTTTCTTTTCATTAGATACACTCATACTTTTCTTGAATAATCATCAACAAAAGTAACAAAATAGTACATACCTCCTAAAGAAGCCACTTTGGTAGGTCCCCACACGTCACTGTGAACATAGTCCAAAATTCCTTTCGTATTGTAAATTGCTGAACCAAACTTTACCCTCGTTTGCTTGCCCAGAACACAATGTTCACAAAATTCCGATTTGCAAGAATTTGCACCTTTCAACAAGCCTTGCTTCACCAAAGTCTGCAAAGCTTTTTCACCAACATATCCCAATCGCATATGCCATAACTTGATAGCCTCTGAATCTGCATCTTTCGCAGAAACTGTTGATGTTGATCCAATAATTGTACTTCCATTTAAAAAGTACAAGTTATTTCTCCTTGTGCCTTTCATCACTGTCAAATTCCCAGCTGCTACCTTTAGTAATCCATCTCTCAAAGTGATTATGAGCCCTTCAGATTCTAAGGCCCCGAATGAGATGAGATTTTTCTTCAAGCTGGGTACGTAGCGAACATCAGTCAAGACTTGGATTGAGCTATCGTGATTCTTCAATTGGATTGTACCTACTCTCATTGTCTTACAAGCACTATCATTGCCCATAAGAACAACTCCACCTTCTAGTTCTTAAAGACTAGAAAACCAGTCCTTATTAGGACACATATGGTAAGTACATCCCGAATCCAAAATCCATTCATCAGTATGACATGCCATTGCCATGCCAACCAAGCTAAAGTCTGACTCCTCATCATGCTCTGCTACACATGCATTAGAAATAGCTTTGCCCTTTTGTAACTTAGGACAATTCTTTTTCCAATGCCCTTTCTCACGACGAAAGGCACACTCATCTTTGGCGGGTCTCCCTTTGGACTTTCCCCTTCTACCAGGTTTGCTGCTGCGTGAACGACCTCTTACTGTTAAGACTTCTGCAGTTGTATCTCTGTGATCTCTTTTATCTTTCTTTCGAGTCTCAGATCTATACAGCACACTGCAGACTGCATCAAATGTGATTGTATCCTTCCCATGAAGCAATGTGGTGGTAAGATGATCATATTCATCAGGAAGGGAATTCAACAACAATAATGCCTTGTCTTCATCTTCAAATTTCTCATCCAAATTTAGCAAGTCTGCTAAAATTTTATTGAATGAGTTCACATGGTCATTCATCGACATACCGGGTGCATACGTGAATCGAAAAAGTTTCTTTTTCATATAAAGCCTATTTTCAAGGCTTTTCGTTAGAAACTTTTCTTCCAGTGTATCCCACAATTTCCTTGCTGATGTCTCCCTCATGACAGAGTACTTCTGCTCTTTGGCCAAACATAGACGGATTGTACCACAAGCTTGTCTATTAATCTTGGCCCACTCCTTGTCATCCATCTTGTCAGGTTTTCTTCAAGGGCTATATCTAGCTCTTGCTGACATAAGACATCCAGGATCTCACATTGCCACATACCAAAATTATTGGTACCATCAAATTTCTATACTTCAAATTTTGCATTGGTCACCGTAGTCCTTGCTGATGACGATGCCTGTGCCATTTTCTTCCTCAATCCCAACTACTGTATACGTAAACAGTGCCGTATACGTGAATAGTACTGCAAACGATCGTACTCTCCAAGTACGAACCTAGCTCTGGTAGAATTATTGCGCGGAAGCGTGTAAAAGAGTTTAATTATTGTACTGAAAAATCACACTGAGTTCAATTCCCAGGAAAGTGGGGTGGATCACGAGGATCACTTAAGTACCAAATCTTTCCTAGCCAGAATATCCCTCTATCGTAATTTAATAGCACAATAAATAACTACAATCACACTCACAGGATATGAAAAATAAATAATAAAGAACACCAGAATTTTAACGAGGTTCGGAAAATTTTGCCTACGTCCTCGGGCACTATCAAATATATTTCACTCCAAAATTACAAGTGAAAATATACAAATAGGGAGAGAGAACATTGCCTTAAGTAGAGAATGGCAAATGTTGGGATGAAGAAAATGAGAGATGGTTAGGCCTATTTATAGTTGAGGTTCAGGGATCAACTTGCAAAATACCTATACAAATAAGGACCAAAATTACAATTATCCCATGCCAATTGTCACCCATTAACTTTGAGTGCTTATTTCCAACTATTTCCAACTTGCTTACAGCCAACTATCTTCGACTTTTCAAAGATAGTGGCTGCCAATACTTTCCCACCGCCTAAGCTTCAAAACCCTGGATATTGATTTCGGTGTTGGTTGTACTTATGACCCTTATAGATTCTTCTTTAGAGAACTTCAATCTTTCCAGTAAGACATTTATGTCGTCAGCCATTTTGAGCAAAATAGTCACAACGCCACCAAGGAGCCCGACACCCTTCCACGGTCAAGAGCTATAACAAAACCAAGAAAACCAACGCAACCACCCAAGAAGAGAGAAAACACAACAAAATAAACGGCAATAAATAACCATAATACAATAGGAAATAAAAGAGAATTAAAAAAAAAAAACCCATATGCACGAGATTTACAGGTACGACGAGAAGAGCACTAAAAATAATAAAACAAAGGAAACAAAAACTAAATAAACCTATTTAGTTAGACTAAACAATGAAACCTAATTTCAGCATAAAAGAAACTGAAAAAACAAATCAAACGATCAGAAAGACAAAAAAGGAAAAAAAACAACTACCTATGCAAAAGAAAATGTCAACACACGATGAACACAAGAAAGGAAAAAGTAGCTAAAACCCTAAGTGATAAGATAGACTAAGTACTCGAAAACGATAGGGAAACGTGCAGGCAGAAAGTAATCACGTAATAAATGCACATTATATAAAAAAACTCAAGAAAGAGATATTTCATGCAAAAGAATGTAGAAAAGTCAAAGAAGCTCTCTGGCAATAAATGCTCATGAGAAAAGCGATAATCAAGAAGAAAGTGGCTGCATGCAAGAAACTTAATTTTCATGCACGAGATGAAAGAACAAAAGAGGAAACACGTACAATCAAAAAACTTAAAAAAAGAAAACAATAAAACTCAAGGGAAAAAGACAAACTTCACTGATTCACGATGACCACCAATTCTCGAAGCATTCCCCAGACGCTGATTTGACGCAGCCTCACCCACCGCAAAAACAGAAACTACCGTACAACCTTCGGGAATGACACCAACCCCGTCAACGGAGAACCACACAACAGGGACACGCAATAGTCACCACCACTGCCCAATTATTCAATAAAGAATAAAGGCAGACACCCAAAACAAAAGAAGAAAACAATCACACCAATCTTGGAGAAAATCCACGCTTCTACCAGGGAATTGTATGAGTTGTATGATATAACTGGGGGGTTAGTTTGACTAGTTTGGATAAGTGAATATGTCCAAGGATAAAATGTATGATCTTATAGTTTCATGATGTTCATTTGGCTAGTTTATGAATGATTAAGTATTGAAATTTTTGCATAGTCACTTTAATTTGGAAATGGATGTATATTCGAGTGCCACTTGAGGTATATTAGTAGTTTAATTGAATATTATTGAATTGTGGTGTTTTGGAATACTTTGAACGATAATTATGCATGTTGATTGAGTGAATTGATGCACCAATGTATGGAATTATTGATTTGGGCATGGAAAGTACTTTAACACTTGATTTTTAACTATCTGGGCAAAAATATCGATACTAAGGACTAATGTATCATAATCTAGTATCGACACTTATAATAAGTATTAATATCTATTTATAAAGATCAATACTTTTTTTAGTGTCGATAAAATAGTTTTGATTTCAACTTTTCAAATTTGGCAGAATGCCAAAATGGTAAAGATACTAATTTTAGTATCGATACTTACTATAAAAATATCAATACTTATTTCTTTGATATCGATACCTAGTCCAAAGTTTTGAAAATTTTCAAGTTGGTCCTTAATTTAGGCATGAATCTATTTATCTATGTTTGTATGCTCGATCTAATCCATGTTGTTTTCATAACTTCTATTACATGTAATTAGAGTAATTAATGATTTAAATTCAATTAAATGCTATAAATTGTGTTAGAATGTTTCGGTAACTATAGTAACATCCTGTCACTCATGTTCAGCGACCGAACCGGGTAATGGGTGTTAAATATTTTCCGTCGGGTTGTTGGGTTCCCCCTTCCCATTTTGTGGTTTCCCATTGCCACCATTATCGTTGCTATACTCAACTTGTCCTTCTTTTCTTCCTCACCATTTCCCTTCTTCTTGGGCTTGGGAGAATCAAACTTTTCTTTCCTCAAAACAAGTTTGATTCACTACAACAAAACAAGGCTTTAGCGGCATTTTTAGTGGCGTTTGGACAAAAACGCCGCAAAGATTATACATTAAACGCCGCCAAAAACCGAGAAATAGCGGCGTCTGTGTACAGACGCCGCTAAAAATTGAAAAACTGAGCAATAGCGGCGTTTTTGTATAAACGCCGCTAAAAATTGAAAAACTGAGCAATATCGGTGTTTGTATAAAAACGCCGCTAATAAACTGAGCAATAGCGACGATTGAATAAAAACACAGCTAATAAACTGAGCAATAGTGGCGTTTTTATTCAAACGCCGCTAAAAGTTGAGCAACCATTTTTGTGTAGGGACTCGTTTCGATTTGATCCGATTTAATTTTCATATTTTTTTTATTCTTGTTTCGAATTATATTTTATTTTGATACATTCACTTATAAGCAATGAGAAAGTTTCATTTTAGTTACTTAATTATGAAAAGTTATCAATTGCTAACTAAACTATTTAGAAGTTTTCATTTAAGTTACAAAGCTGTTAAAATTGATTTAGGGTTTAATGTATAGTATGTTAATTTTATGGTTTAGGGTTTGTTATTTTGGGTTATGGGTTTAGTGTTTTAAAGTTTATTATTTGGGATTTATTGTTTAGGGTTTAAGATCTTAGTGTTTAACGGTATTAAGGTTTAAGTGTTAGTGTTTAGAGGTTATGGGTTAAGGGTTAGGGGTTTAAGGCTTAAGGGTTAAGGGTTCATGTTTTGTGGCTTAGGGTTTAGGGTTTAGGGGATGATGTTTAGGGGTTTAGGGTTTGTGATTTATAATTTGTGGTTTAGGGTTTATTGTTTTATAATTTGTGATTTAGAAATTGAATACACAAAACAACGCCGTTTTCTGCACTGCTAAAAAATTAATTTCAATACCCCATAACCCATATTATTATTTCCCCAAACCCTAAATTTCCTAAGTCCCCAAAAATTCCCCAATTAAAAGCTTCCCAAAATCCCGAAACCAAAATCCCTCAAATCGGTTTCCCCTAATTCAAATCCCCAAAATCCCTAGAATCCCATAATCCCAAAGCTGTTGGATCCAACCATCGTTCACCGATCCTTCCTTTTATTGTGAAACTGTCTTCCCATAACCCCGAATGGTATGTATCCATTACCCCAATGTTTATTTCTTTAAAATAGGTTCAAATTTTTATCCTTAATTTATATATTATAATTTATTATATAATTGTAAAATAGGTAATATGAATTTTAATATTAAAATTATCATTATATAGTTTGGGGTTTGAGGTTATATGTTAGAGTTTAGGGTTTGGAGTTTGGATTTTGGGTTATGTACTGGGGTTTGGGGTTAAGTTATTTAATTTATATATAAATAATTTATTATATAATCGTAAAAGATATATTATGAAATTTAATATATAAAAATTATCATTATAGTTTTTTAAACCTTTTTATTTCATATTTCGAAATTTAACAATAGCGGCCTTTTTTGTTCAAACTTTGCGAAAAACAGAGCAATAGCGGCGTTTTTTGTTCAAACGCCGCAATAGGGGTTAGATTTAGTGGTGTTTTTGCGAGAAATGCCGCAATTATGTTTCAATTTGTGAAAAAACGTTGCCGTTTTCACCTGCGTATTAGTGGTGTTTTGGTGTATAAATGCCGCAAGTATGTTTTAAGGCAAGACGATGACGTTTGTACCCTTGTGCTTTTAGTGGCGTTTTTAAGTTAAACGTTGCAAATATGTTCTGGTTTTTGCAAAAACGATGTCGTTTTAAGTTGTGTTTTAGTGGCGCTTTTAAATAAAACGCCGCAAATAAGGTGAACTGGGAAACGACGACATTTTTACCTTTGCTTTTAGTGGCATTTTTTACTAAAAAACGCCGCAATTATGTTTCTGACTATATGTAAACGACATCGTTTTTAACTTTAGCC
The DNA here is from genome assembly GCA_005393395.2 of Gossypium australe. Classification (NCBI taxonomy): domain Eukaryota; kingdom Viridiplantae; phylum Streptophyta; class Magnoliopsida; order Malvales; family Malvaceae; genus Gossypium; species Gossypium australe. The sequence goes on along the minus strand of CM016625.1, from coordinate 42,131,411 downwards.
ATATTGTTTGTGGCGTTTTATGTTAAATGTCGCAAAAAGTCCAACTTAAATGACTCGTTTAATCAAGTTCAGATTTGTCATTCACTTTCCCATTCAGATTTGCCCGATTATTTTCACCGAGTTCCCAACTTTTTTCCCCCAATTTCCCCAAGTTGTTGTTTTGCAATTTTTTTCCCTAATTTCCCACATTCTGAAATCAACTTCGACTCTTCTCTCCGCCATTGCAAAAGAAAATTGTTCGTCTCTTCACTCCGCGTCCTCATCTTCTCCCCACCGTCGCCGCTGGAAACTTCGGTTCGTAGAGGTATTTTACTTTAACCATTTTTGTTTGGTATTTCAAACTCTTCTCACTTCAAAACTAATCAAACGTTGCATACAGATGAAAGAGAGAATGAAGATATTAAGTTGAATAAGCTTGTGGGTTTCGTGCCCTAACTGTGCCGAAGTTGAAAGAGTTGTAGGTTAGCTTTCTTTTTCATTTTTTAATCTTTAACGCATATAATTCTAGGTTTGATTGCAAGTGCTTGAATAGGGAATTTTGAGTTTTCGTTTTTATTTTTTAGACATATATGTCTATGCATATAAAACATTTTTGGAAATTGAGGTCTACTTGCTTATGTGGAATTTTGGGGTTCAACTTGTAGAAAAATAAAAGATCCCTGGCTAAAGTTTTCAAGTTGCCTTATATGAATTTTAAGTTTTTCCTACCACATGTATAATTTTGCTTTTTGCAGGTTTTAATGATTTCATTGGTTTTGCTGGACCACTGCTTCTGAATAAGCTAATTCGGTTTCTTCAACAAGGTTTACATAGTTCTAATTCTTGAAAAGATGTCAGTGGTCACCACCTCCCTAGTTTTGTTGTATCACTTATTTCATTTTTAAATATTTCTCTATACTTTGGAATGATTAATTACTTTTTATGTATTCCACTATGATACAATTAAACCAAATACTATATTAGTGAATGTGATAAAACATCTAAATTGCAACTATTATTATCTTATGCAAATTATTCTATAATCTGTGACTGAGTGCTTGGTACTGTTTTTAGTTTTACTTAGTAAGATTCATAGTTTTGCGGTATAAGTTCAAGCCTTCAATGAATTGGGTCATATTATTGTTCTGCTTTTTGTTAGTCCCCGCATCTGTCCCACATGAGATGATAAAGAGAGCTCCATAAAAGGATTCTTAGGATACTAGGATTTCAGGTTCCTACCAGTTTCTGCTATTTTAAAAAATTGTTTTAAAGAACTGTTCCTAACTAGGGCTTCATGATAATTAAATTATAATGAAGTTTTAATTAGAAATATACTTATGTTGACCTTGCTTATGCGACTTGTTTTTCTTTTGTCAGGTTCTGGAAATTTGGATGGCTATGTTCTTACAATATCGTTAGGCCTAGTATCAGTTGTCAAGTGAGCTTTTTGCTACATAATTAATGATGATTTTATACATTTTTGTACTTATTTTCTCTCTATGTTTGTGTTTCCTTGTATTGGTTCGCTCAGATTTTGCAACTAAAATGTGTCCTAAAGTAGGAAAAATATGTTTAGCATGTTTTGGGCCCTTGGGTATATATTTAGTTTGGATCGATTCAAGTAAAAATATATCTGTTATATGTGCTGGATTCTTCTTTTTCTATTCATTCTAGACCACTTGTAAACAGACAACATGAGGATTAATTTTGTTTTCACCATATTTTAATTTCCCTTAAGCCTTTAACTTATCTTTTATCTACATACTTATTAGAAACACAATAATGGTTACATCATTCATCAGGAAACAGAATGTTTATAACAAACCATTAATGGGTTGCCGACTTGCTACACTGGCATGCTAATATGGAACAAGTTTTAGGCATTGATAAACCGTAATATGTTCATATTTTAATCCCATATTTAGCATTCTTTTGGATGATTTATTCCCCGAATTGTGGAATTTGGTGCTCCTAATCCTTTAATTTCATGTTTTATACTTAGGGAAGCACCGGAGGATGAAAAGAACGAGAAACGGGCCAGAAATAGAGAAAATGGGCCAAAGTATGAAATTGACACGGCCTGGGCCCAAGCCACACAGCCGTGCCTCCTTAACAGACCCGAACATGGCCTGGCCTCGATTTACACAGGCGTGTCCCTGCCGTGACCTGTTTTAATTCCACTCAGATTAGGATACTTAGGGGTTAAGAAAGACATTTCGAAAGCCTATATAAACACCCTAACTGTGACCTAAGAGGGGCGCGTCCAGGTAGGCTTAGGAGCCAAGCCAGAGAAGCCAGAATATTGGAATTTACTCGAAGAAAGCCAATTGATCCATCTCAAGAAGTCGGAATCATACTCAAGACGGAGGATCTTCCCTTCAATTTCCTTCAGAGGGTTTTAGGGTTTTTCTTATGTTTTGTTTTATATTTTCTTCTAAGATGTATTCTTTTATGATTATGAACTAAACCCCTCCAATACCTGAGGGGATGAAACCTAAGACGGATCTTGTTATTATTTTCTGAACTATATGATAAATACTTGATTTGTTCTTAATTATGTGTTCTTAATTATTGCTTTGATATTTTGGGATATTAATTCAAATATTGATGTGCTTAGGCAGTGGAGAAAAGGTCCCTGTTTAAGAGTAGATCTAGCATAGTTAAGCGGAGTTTATCGCAACCTTAAAATAGGATGACGAAAATCTGCCGAATTAGGGTCAAACCTAATATGGGAGTCCATAGATTGAGTTAATACAATTCTAGGGGTTTTAATTAGAAAGAGATTTCAATTAATCAACCTAGGGTTAGATGTTAGTAGCCTTCGAAAGAGGTATTAATATAAATTAGGGAATCCTACAAATCAAGTCAAGTGAATAAATCGTCTGGTTCAGAGTTAAATAACAAGTGAAGTCTAGGTGGATTCTTCCTCGGGTATTGTCCTAATCAATTGGTTTTTCCCAAAAGTATTTTCCCTAATTCATTCTTTGTGTCTTAACATCCTTGGCTTAGTAGTTAGTTAATTTTAGATTAAGCAACAATTCCCTTAATTCTTAGGCTAAATAATAAAGAGAGAGTTAGTATTAGTACTTTTGGTTCCCTTGGGTTCGACATTCCGGTCTTGCCACTAAGCTATACTACTGTTTGATAGGTGCGCTTGCCTCAATCGTGGTGATAGTTAGTTTCTAGGCTCGACCATTCATTATATAAATTTTAAGACTTTCCCACTGCAAAAAAGTTTTTGGCGCCATTGCCGAGGAACTAAAATATTAAGAACGCTCAATTTTTATTACTTTATCTATTTTTTATTTTTGCAATTAAATTTTATTTTTACTTTTCTAAATTTTCTTCTTTGCTTCTGGCAAGTATTCTAGTTTATGACTAGAAGAAACCCATCAGGACCGCTACTTTACGATAGTGAAATTGAAAGCACAGTTCGCAGAAACCGAAGAGAAATAAGGAGAAGCCTATAGTACATACAAGAAGAGCAAGAAAATGAAATTAATACTACCGAAAAGATGGCTAAGAATAATCCGCTACCTCCAGAGGTGGCCGAAAATCATGCTCCTCGAACTATGTATGATTATGCTAAACATAATTTAACAGGAACTGAGTCAAGTATTGTTAGACCTACTATTGCTGCAAATAATTTTGAACTGAAACCTAACACAATTTAGATGATACAACAGTTTGTTCAGTTTGATGGTTTGCAGGATGAAGATCGAAATAAGCACTTGGCGAATTTTCTAGAATTTTGCGACACTTTCAAAATAAATGGTGTTTCTGATGATGCCATTCATCTTCGATTGTTTCCCTTTTCTTTGAGGAATAAAGCTAAACAGTGGTTGAACTCTCTTCCACGATGATCAATCACTACATGGGAACAAATGACCAAAATATTTTTGTTGAAATATTTTTCGCCAGCTAAAACGGCTAAGTTGAGGAATTATATCTCTTCTTTTGTGCAGATGGATTTAGAGACACTTTACGATGCATGGGAGAGAAACAAAGATCTATTGAGAAGGTGCCCACACCATGGATTACCCTTGTAGCTACAGGTCCAAACCTTTTACAACGGTGTGAACCCTTCAACTAGGCAATTGATTGATTCAGTCATCGGCAGAACCCTGAACAACAAAACACCTGAGGCTGCCTATGAATTCATTGAAGAAATGTCACTGAATTATTATCAGTGGCAAGTCACGAGGACAAGGCCAACAAAAGCCGCCAGTGTTTTCAACCTCGACGCAGTAACCATGCTATCAAATTAGGTAGAGATGTTAAATAAAAAGATTGATGGTTTATGCGGTTCTTTGCAGGTACATCTAACTATGCAGTGCGATATGAATGGAGGAGGGATGAGCAATACAAAATATCCACCTTACAACCCGAGCGCTGAAAATGAGCAAGTTCACTATATGAGTAACAATTTTAGACCTCAAAATAACCATTATAATAACACTTATAATCCAGGTCGGAGGAACCACCCCAATTTTTCATGGGATGGTCAAGGAAATCAGAGACAACAACCCCATCCAAACTTTCAACAACAGCCTTATCCACAAGAGAAAAAGCAGAACCTTGAAGAGATGCTGACAAAATTCATCTCGGTGTCAGAAACTAGTTTCCAAAACACCGAGACAACACTTAAAAATCAACAATCATCGATTCAAGGGATCGAGAACCAGTTAAGACAACTTGCCAAGATCATATCAGAACGACCACAAGGAAGCCTACCAAGCAACACTAAAACTAACCCAAAGGAGCAACTTCAAGCCATAACAGCTCATGTTAGTGAAGGGATAGATAAGTCCAAATTAAGGCAAGAAAATGTGGTAGAGAAAGGTAAGGTTGAGGTAAACCATGACAAACAAAAATTAGTAATTAAAGAGTACCAACCTCGTATGCCATATCTCGATGCGATGAAGAAAGACAACACAGACAAACAATTTGGTAAATTTCTTAAACTTTTAAAGAAGTTACATATTAACTTACCGTTTCTTGAAGCCCATTTGCAGATGCCAGATTCAAGGAGATTTTTAAAAGAGCTTTTGACAAATAAGCGAAAGTTAGACGAGAAGTCGCATGTCGCAACTCAACGTAGTGTGCTCATCAATATTGAAAAATAAACTACAATGAAAATTAAAAGATCCAGGGAGTTTTACAATTCCATGCTTAATTTGTAGTTTATCTGTTGATAATGCTTTAGCTGATTTTGGGGCAAGCATAAATGTTATGCCTTATAAAATGTTTAAACAACTAGGTCTAGGGAAACCCAAACAAACTAGGATGAGCATTCAATTAGCTGATAAAACTATTAGAATTCCTAGGGGTATAATCGAAGATGTTCTCGTGAAAATTGATAAATTCATATTCGCAGTAGAATTTGTTGTTTTAGACATGGATGAGGACAATCATATTCCTTTAATTTTAGGAAGACCCTTTTTAGCAACTTCCAGGACTAAAATTGATGTTGGGACAGGAGAACTCATACTTCGTGTAGGTGACGAATCAATCAGTCTTCAGGCTCTTGACTTGGCTAGGATATCGAGTAATCAAAGTGAGAACACAAATTCTATTAATGACCATTCGGTTAAACCTTCTTTTTAGAAAGCACCACGGAACTACACAACTGAGCCAAATCCTAGACATCATGACAACAAAGAAATAACTCACGAGGAACGATGGCTTCAGATCAATGAACTAGACGAGTGGAAGACACATTTTAAGGAAAAACTAGGGATACACGAAGCAGAACCAAAGCCACTCCATGGGACAAAAAAATTTAAAATCGGAGATCAGGTATTGTTGAATAAGAAAAACCCTTGACTCTCCCCTTTCGACCTTAGTACAAACGAAGAAATCCCTTTTAAAGTACTCAATGTCTTCCCATACGGAACAGTCGAGGTAAGTAATCCTACATCCGGTACTTTTAAAATAAATGCTACTCGACTTGAACTATATACTCATAATAGAACTGATAGCATGGGAAAGGAATTTCAAATCCTAAAACCACCATGACTATGCAAATGAGAGGTAAGTCTAGCTTAACACTTTAAACAAACGCTTCTCGGGAGGCAACCCGAGCACTAACTCCATTAATTTTTGCATTTTTTGTTACTTTTATTTTATTTTTTCTTAGCACCTAACTATAAACTAACCAAAGTGTAGATCTCCATACCACACGGCCCTGCACACAGTCGTGGCCGTGGCCGTGTGGACACCACTGATTTTCGTACTAGCGTGGCAGAGATAGTACGAAACAGGATGAAAAATATCTTCAAGCCATGGGCTCCGATTAAACACCACTGCCGTGCGATACAGCCGTGGTCGACACTGTTTTATCAACACGGGCGTGGCGACCTGCACACAGGCGTGGGAGAAACGAACGAAGCCCAACACGGCCATGCGATACGGCCGTGTGACTCAACACGCCCATGGTACTTGGGCGTGGGGATGTACCAGATTTGAGATTTCTATTTAAAACACCCCTCTCCCCTTCTCACCTATTACCTATTTCCCTTCTTCCATACCCTTTACACTCCCCTCCCTTTTCATTTTCACCCGTCTTCATTCTCAAAACTCTTGATCTACATCCTATCCATGTCGAAGAAACGGAAGGATCCTAGCACAATCTTCCTCTGCGAGATCGATCTACATAAGTTCATGCTGACCGCTTCATCCACTCGACAGGACAAGGACCTTTGAGTCTATTTAATTTTTCTTTTTATTTCCCCGTCTCCTTTATTTTCCTTTTCTTTATTTTTCTTATACTTAATTTATTCTATTTTATTTTGTTTTCTTTGATTTAGGTTCTAAAGGCGGTTAGGGAATCACCACACCACGCCTTAGAAATCACACCCACCTCGCGAACCATCTAACAATAAGGACTTTTCAGTCCATTAATTCTTTTAGTCTTATTTCACTTTTTATTTTCTTTCTCTTTATATTTCTTGTCTGTAAATATATAATTAGTATATTTTGAATTATTCTTATTATTTCCTGGCTAATTCTTCACGAGCTTCCCAATTTCTTCATCTAGCGCAGAGATTGATGGCGGCCACCACACCACGACACTCCCAACTCAAGGAATCCATCCAAAATTCAGAAAGTTTCACTTCTTCCTATCTCTTATAATTCCATATAGTTCTTTGTACATTGAGGGCAATGTACATCTTAAGTGTGGGGGTGAATTTTATTTTGAAAAGTTTCTAACTTTTTGCATTATTCTCAAATCCCTGAATTATGTCTTGTTTTTAAGTAATTTTCTCATATTACTATTAGAATGAAATTTCCTTTGATTCATGATTTTTATTGATATGTTTTGGATTAAGTCATTGATAATTGTGCAGTGATGATTTAAACTTTAGGAGACTAGAGAATCAAGCATGATGAGTCTATTTTCGAGATTAAAATTTTGTTAGGTTGTCTACCTGAATCTAATTATTACCTTAAAGTTTGAAATTTACAAATTTGATATAAAAAACCCATAATTTTTATGAGATTTTGAGCCTTTTAGAGCATACATTCTTTCATGCTCACTTTTTGATTATGAGTGTGTCAACATTGATTTGTTATTCTAGAACTTGCTTCGATTATACATGTCTAGACCACATAATTGATTTGATATACAGAGATGATAAAGGCACTTAGGATTTAACCCACTTACTCTACTAAAAGCCTACCCTCACAATTAACCCCTAGTGAACCTCTTTGATCTTAACAACCCTTTTTATTGACTCAACCACTAATATTAACCCAAAACCCATCTTGTATTTGTTATCACCATTTCTTGACTCCCTTTTTGTCGAGATTTGATTTTGAGCAATTGCCTAACTATGTTCTATATTTCAGTTGTTAAAGTTCTTTTCTTAATTATAAATATTGTTATTAAAAAAATGAAGTTATTCATTGTTATTTCTATGTTTGAGCTTAAGCAATTAATTCCACATTCTGAGAAGAAGCTCGTGTTATTAGTGTTTCAATTTTTCAATTGATGTAATTATTCAAGATTAGTTCATTTTTCTAGTTAGGTAAATTGTCAATTCAATCTCGATTCTAACCCTTTAATTTAGCCTTTATCCACACCTTTAACCTAAGCCCCGTTACAACCCTTTTTAAAGACCTTTTGATCTGAGTATCATTTCATTCTATAGTGGTGGCGATTTGATTTTCATGCAAGCCTATGGGATTAACTTTTCATGTTCGACTTTTGAGTGCTTAATTTTGAACCTTAAACACTTTGAGTGATTTGAGTAAATCTTTAGTGAGGATGTCAACTCTTGTCGATTTTGAACTAAAGGTGATTAGTTAGGTAAAGGGAAACGCCTATATTTTCATGCTACAAAAACTATGACTTTGATTGTTTGAATCTTTAGGACCCTTCTATTTAAATTATCAATGTATGAATTACTTTTGAATTATGATGAAACACTATTAACGAATATTATGAATTGAGGAAGTTCATTTTAATTGTGAGTTGAGAACTTTGCTTGAGGACAAGAAAATGCTTAAGTGTGGGGGTATTTGATAAACCGTAATATGTTCATATTTTAATCCCACATTTAGCATACTTTTGGATGTTTTTCCCCCAATTGTGGACTTTGGTGCTCTTAATCCTTTAATTTCATGTTTTATACTTAGGGAAGCACCGGAGGATGAAAAGAATGAGAAACGGGCCAAAAAATAGAGAAAATGGGCCAAAGTACGAAATCAACACGGCCTGGGCCCAAGCCACACAGCCGTGCCGCCTTAGCAGACCTGAACACGGCCTGGCCTTGATTTACACGGGCGTGTGCCACGGGCATGTCCCTGCCGTGATCTGTTTTAATTCCACTCAGATTAGGATACTTAGGGGTTAAGAAAGACATTTCGAAAGCCTATATAAACACCCTAAGTGTGACCTAAGAGGGGCGCATCCAGGTAGGCTTAGAAGCCAAGCCAGTGAGGCCAGAATTGTGAAATTTACTCGAAGAAAGCCAGTTGATCCATCTCAAGAAGCCGGAATCATACTCAAGACGGAGGATCTTCCCTTCAATTTCCTTTAGGGGGTTTTAGGGTTTTTCTTATGTTTTGTTTTATATTTTCTTCTGAGATGTATTCTTTTATGATTATGAACTAAACCCCTCAAATACCTGAGGGGGATGAAACCTAAGACGGATCTTATTATTGTTTTCTGAACTATATGATAAATACTTGATTTGTTCTTAATTATGTGTTCTTAATTATTGCTTTGATATTTCAAGATATTCATTCAAGTATTGATGTGCTTAGGCAGTGGAGCAAAAAGTTCCTATTTAAGAGTAGATCTAACATAGTTAAGCGAAGTTGATCGCAACTCTAGAAATAGGATGACGAAAATCTGCCGGATTAGGGTCAAACCTAATATGGGAGTCCGTAGCTCGAGTTAATGCAATTCTAGGGGTTTTAATTAGAAAGAGATTTCAATTAATTAACCTAGGATTAGACGTTAGTAGCCTCGAAAGAGGTACTAATATAAATTAGGGAATCCTACAGATCAAGTCAAGTGAATAAATCGTCTGGTTCAGAGTTAAATAACAAGTGAAGTTTAGGTGGATTCTTCCTTGGGTATTGTCCTAATCAATTAGTTTTTCCCAAAAGTATTTTCCCTGATTCATTCTTTGTGTCTTAGCATCCTTGGCTTAATAGTTAGTTAATTTTAGATTAAGCAACAATTCCCTTAATTCTTAGGCTAAATAATAAAGAGAGAGTTAGTATTAGTACTTTTGGTTCCCTTGGGTTCGAAATTCCGGTCTTGCCACTAAACTATACAACTGTTCGATAGGTGCGCTTGCCTCAATCGTGGTGATAGTTAGTTTCTAGGCTCGATCATTCATTATATAAATTTTAAGACTTTCCCACTGCGAACAGGCATGAAAGATAATATCCAAATTAGTACTTGAAATGTAGTAACATACCATATATTTTAATGTATGTGTTTATAATGTTGTTCAGAATTCTTGTGAAATCCTTAAATTGAGAATATGTGAAATATATAAATCTAGAATATGTGAAACATTGTTTCTATTTTATAACTCTTGCCACTTTGAAGACCAAAAGACCAACGTGGGACTTCAAGATTTATTGCAAGTATTATAGCTGAAGCTAAATTGGTTCAGTGCAGTTTGTGCATGTCCTGCACCTTAAAGATTTACTGCAAGTATGTCTAATAAAAACCCTTGAATGCATGCACATATTTATGTATGCATGTATATATATGATGTATATGTATGCATGTAATCAACCTTTTAAGTTTCTTTCCTTACTATGACAACTTGCCTTGTAAATGGAAATGCATGTATATTAATGTTGTCTGTTATTATATTTATTTTATATTTTTTGTTTATAAATTAGAGTATTAGTGAATTATTGTTCTATGTATTTCAGTTTATGTAACATCCCAAAATTTGGAATTTTAATTGTTGCATTATTGCTTGTGTTAAGCTAGATAAAATATTAATGGTGTATGTTAGGGGTTCTGAGAAGGCTCGGGGTTTATTTGGGCCTTAGTAAAAATTTTGTGTTTAAGTCTATTAAGGAGAGATGGTAAGTAGCTTCAAGACTTATTGAAATAAATGAGCAATGTGCTTGCATAAATGAGCAATTGGTAAAAAGGATATGGCGCACATGATGGACTTTGTGAGAGGAGGTTCAAATCCATAATGTACAATTTTTGACTTTTTTTTTTGTATCCTTTCCCTAAGTGTCGGCCAAGCTAGTAAATAAGGCAAGGTGGACTTTTTAATTTTGGCAAGGTGGCTAAGGAAATTAGGAAAGGATGAAGGTGGGGAAAGAAATCAAAAGAAAAGGGGAAGTATAGGGAACATGTTGGCCTTTTTCAAGGGAGGTGTTTTGGAAAGTCTTGGTTGGCAAATGTTTGACCTTTTTGCCAAGGTATGTACGGTTTAGGTGAGGGGGAGTATAGCCGAATTTTGCTTTGCCTTTTGGTAGAAACCTTAGTGCTTGTTTTGGTCAAAAACTCCTTTAGCGTCATTTTGTGTCATTTTTCTTTCTCTCCAAACTTCTTCCTCTCTTTGTCAAATCTTAAAACCTTGCTGAGCATTTTTGTTTCTTCATTTTCCTTCTTGTTGGCCGAATGTACCAAACCATTGAGACCAAATCATTCTCTCTTAACTTCTCTTGAAAACTGAAACTCGTTAGCACCCATTCCCTTCCTTTCTTTTCTTTTAATCATCTTTTCAATCATTCTTCCATTTCTTAAAAGCAAAACTTCATTTTGATCAAATTCTTTTCTTTTATTCATTCTCTCCATAGCCGAATCTAATAACAACTTGTCTCTCCACTATCTCTTTTTCCTTCGTGTTTGGACACTATCTTCTTAACGAATCAGCGAGCAATAATTTTTCTTTTAATTTCTTCTCTTAAGGCCGAATATATGTCCTTGTCATGGGATGGTTCTATTAACCGGAATCATCATTTTCTTCTCTCTCACAATGTGAAACATCCCAAACCCGGCCCACAAGCCCCGACCGGGTCTGACATGTTCCTTATGAAAAACTTAGCTCAAACTCCATTTCGTCCTTTTTATAAAACTAATCAATTTTAAAACGAGGTTGTCGTTGTGTCGAGTTTGAAGACAAGTTGCCATTCATGTTTGTGTTTTGTTAAATTGTTCCCATTATACTCCATAGATTAAGAGATTTGTTGGATTTTAAAGTTCATTAAGATGAAAACCCTTAGTTTGGTTAAGTGATAAAACGTTGATGTTGCTTTGAGGAAAAATATTTAATTACCCGTTTGGTCATTATCGCATGAAAATAAAGTTTAAAACGCAAGGTTAAAACAGTTAAGGAATGGCCTTATTACATGTTAAAAACCCGAAATAAATCCCGAAAAACATACTAAAGAAAAACGAAAAGAGTTCAACCGTAAGAAATCCCGAAATTTGCTGAGCATGGCCACCACACAGTTCTTGTCGAACCGGTCCACTGCACTATGCGTCACCTGCAAAATGTTAGCCCACGAAGGGTGGGTCAACAGACTCAATGTGAAACTACCAACACAGATTCCCAACCGATTACAACCTTTGCTACGAACATTTTGGGCAAGCCCATCCGAAATCATAATCTGGCCATTGGCCCATAGTCATAGCACATTATATCACACATATAGTAGAAATGATGCAACCCGAACCCACCTAGATATCCAACCTCTACACACCACCTGTACCTGTCAGTCATACCAGTGGGGATTACTAAATCGACCCTCCATCCGCTACACACCCTCGAAGGCAGTCACTGCAGTCAACTGCTCATCACCCTTAATACGTGGCATAGCCACCAGATAATGTGACAACATCACCGAATCATAATATTGTGACATGAGTCACCGAATAATGTGGTAAAACCACCGGAACACTTCCCCTTTACATTATAACCCTCGTGCCCATGCAATATAGAAATTATATAGGTATCATCCTAAATGCTTAACCCAAGCCATCTCAGAAATATACATGCTTTCATACAAATGAATGTAACCACTGTTAACAAGGTGTTAGTGTAACGTACCTGAATAAACTGTACCCTTAAATGGTACCTTTAGCCACAGTTATTCATAATCTTATTAACACATACTTAGTCATATTAATTTACCAGGAAAAAGTGTGGGGTTACACACCTGTAAACAAAAAGAACAACACTCTCAATCTCACTGACACCTTCACTTGCAGGGATCACAACGATCTGCTTGTCCCTTTCCGAAACTGGCCCACAACTCGGTGGCCAGTCACACACCGCAGAAACTGAACGTTTCTTGAATCTAGGGGTAGGGACTACCCCTTTCTCTCCTCCACTGGTACTCGCATCCATTGAATATCACTTAATCAGAACACCCGGTTAATCGACAAGTAAAATCTAAACAAGTCAAATCTATAGCTTAACTGAATGCCCTTACCGAAGTAGATCTGAATCCCGAAGACTCCTCCTTTACCTTTGTCGAACCCTTCCTATAACACCATAGTTAGAATCGGCTAACACTAAAAGATATGGCCTTTGGTTGAATGGCACTATCTCCTTACCTTATTGATCAAATCCCGAAAGCCCTTCCTCTTAACGTTGGCTACAAAGAATCCCGAAACCCACCTTCATGGTTTCGGCCAAAAGGATAAATGCGATTAGAGTTCTTGATTTCGACAATCCAAGAAGAAAAGAGAAAAAGTTTGAACACAAAAGAGCCCTTACCACACTTACTAGCAGTCGACTGAAAGATCTGACCAAGGAAGATCAGTTTTGAAATACAACAGAGGTAAAGAGATTCGGCCACCAATTGATTCTTTGGCTTCCGCAAAGTTTGATAACACGAAAAGAGAAAATAGTGAAATGGTGGTATGATTCGGCTAGGACCCCAAAAGAAAGTAGAGCATTCAGCCACAAGGGGTGGAGTATAGGGAAGAACGACTTCTAAAATGAAGAGAAGGTAAGGGCTTTGTCACCAAAACGAAAAGAAAAGAAGATAGAGTGGAAGAGATAGGTTCGGCCTTGTGAAGAGAGTGGAGAAGAAGAGAAGATGAACACAAAGGATGACCTTAAGGGTCTTTTGAGGTTTCGGCCAAGGACCAACAAATGAGAAAAAGGGTTGAATTCTATGTGGTTTTGGTACGAAAGAAAAGAATGAGAACTAAGAGAGAAATGAGCTAAATTTCGGCTAGAAGAAAGTGACTAATTTGGCACTTTGACAACACTAAATTTCGGCACACAAAAGCTTCCCCAAACCGATTATGCACCCGCTTCCAAAGTCCTACATTCGGCCAACTCTCACCCCTCTCCTCATACCCTATTTTCTCTCTACTTTTTCCTCCCCTCCTCTCATTCAAATGAGTTTGAGTGAGTCAAACTCCCATCCTTTCTCCTAGCCGCATATTCAAGCACCTTGACCAAGTCTCATCCTCATCCATTCAGAGTCTGATTGCCGTCCAACTCTTCACTCCCCTTGACGCAAAATAAATGCCAAAATGCTGCTAGTGCTGCTCGAACTAAGGCCCTTCTCACTCCCTGAGGCGTCATCCACAAGCACTCTAAGTGGCGCCTCCTTGCCACTTTACCAACTGGGTTCTTGTGTCATAATCCACACAAAAATTCCCTTAAGGCCTAGCTTCCCTAGCTCTCCCCTATCAGCTTAAAAACAATTATTTTTCCAAGGCCTCTACCCGCACCTCAAGGTTTCTCGAAGCCCCCAAACACATCCAAACAGCATACAGATCACACCAATACACAGATACAAATTAAAAATGCATGACCCCCAAATCCCGGATATTACAGTTCTACCCCTTAAAATAATTTCGACCTCGAAATTACCTGGTCAAAATAGGTGAGGGTATTGCTGTCGCATTGCTTCCTCTGGCTCCCAAGTTGTCTCTTCTGCTCTGTGGTTCCGCCACAAGACTTTCACCAATGGAACTGACTTCCTTCTCAGCACCTTGACATCTCGTTCCAGAATTTGAATCGGTTCCTCCTCATATGATAGATCTGGCCTTAACTCAATTTCCTCTGCTGGTATAATATGAGATGGATCTGACCTGTAGCGTCGTAGCATCGACACATGGAATACATCATGCATTTGCTTCAGCTCCGAAGGTAACTCTAGTTGGTATGCCACTGGACCCACACGCTTCAAAACCCGATATGGTCTGATAAACCTGGGACTCAGTTTACCCTTGCGACCAAATCTCATCACCTTCTTCCACGGTGAAACTTTCAAGAACGCCTGATCCCCAACTGCAAATTCTATCTCCTTCCGTTTTAAATCAGCATACGACTTTTGCCTATCAAATGCGTCCTTCAATCGAGCCCTAATCAACTTAACTTGTTCTTCCGTCTCTGCAACCAACTCTGGACCTAACATTCTGCAATCCCCCAATTCAGTCCAACAGGTAAGAGTTCGACACTTTCGCCCGTATAGTGCTTCGTAGGGCGCTATCCGGATACTAGACTGGTAACTGTTGTTGTACGCAAATTAAGCCAACGGCAAAAACTCCTCCCAGCTACCTCTGAAATCAAGGATACATCCTCTCAACATATCTTCCACTATCTGGACTACCCTCTCAGATTGCCCACCAGTCTGAGGATGGAAGGCTGTGCTGAAATCCAGTCTCGTCCCCAGTGCCTGATGTAGTGCCCTCCAAAAACGTGACGTAAATCTCGGATCCCTATCTGATATGATTGACACCGGTACCCCATGTAACCTTACTATCTCAGCCACATACAACTTTGCTAACCTTTGCAGAGAGTAATCTACTCGAACTGGGATGAAATGGGCTGATTTAGTCAGTTGATCCACGATCACCCATACCGAATCCTTCTTAGTAGGTGTAAGGGGTAACCTGCTAACGAAGTCCATATTGATTCTCTCCTATTTCCATTGCGGTATCTTAATCGGCTGTAATAATCCTGAAGGCAACTGATGCTCGGCTTTAACCTGCTGACACGTCAGACACTTCTCCACATACTCTGTAACTTCTTGCTTCAAACCAGGCCACCAAAACTGCTCACGTAAGTCTCGAAACATCTTACTCCCTCTAGGATGCATAGTGTAAGGGCTACTATGCACTTCCGGAAGTATCATTTGCCTCAACTCCTTGTCCTTTGGCATGCACATCTTTCCGCGAAAGCATAGAACTCCATTACTGTCCACACTGTAATTCTCTAATCCACCCCCTTGTACCCGCAGAACTTGAGCACTCAAAACATCATCTATTAACTGTTTTTCCTTGATCTGATCCACCCATGTTGGTTTTACCTGAAGCTCGGCTAACAAACTTCCATCATCAAATAAACTCAAATGGGCAAACATCGCCCTAAGATCCGATATTGCCTTCCGACTTAACGCATCTGCCACCACGTTAGCCTTCCCCGGGTGATACTCAATTGTGCAGTCGTAATCCTTCAACAGTTCAACCCATCTATGCTGCCTCAGATTTAACTCCTTCTGGGAAAGGAGATATCTCAGACTTTTGTGGTCGGTGTAGATGATAGATTTTTCTCCGTACAGGTAGTGTCTCCAAATTTTTAGAGCGAACACCACTGCCGCCAATTCCAAGTCATGTGTGGGATAATTGCTTTCATGGGGCCTCAACTGACGAGAAGCATATGCAACAACTTTCCCTTCCTGCACTAGCACACACCCTAACCCCGTGTGAGATGCATCACAATACACCACAAACTTCTTACCAGCCTCCAGCTGAATTAACATGGGTGCCTCAGTTAAAATCCTCTTCAACTTTCCGGGGATCTACTCGAATCCCTTCTGCAGATACCACATGACCCAGAAACATGACCTCTTTCACCCAAAACTCACAATTGCTAAATTTGGCGTATAACTTCTTCTCTCTTAAAATTTGCAAAACCATTCGCAAATGCAGATCATGCTCCTCCTCCGTCTTGGAATACACCAAGATATCATCAATAAACACCACAACGAACCGGTCCAAGTAGGGTTGGAAGACTCGATTCATCATATCCATGAACGCCGCTGGTGCATTGGTCAAGCCGAACAGCATCACTAAGAACTCGTAGTGGCCATAGCGAGTCCGAAACGCCGTTTTGTGTATATCCCCTTCCTTAACCTTAAGCTGATGGTATCCCAACCTCAAGTCTATTTTGGAAAAGACCGAAGCTCCCTTCAACTGATCGAACAGATCGTCGATCCTTGGTAACGGGTACTTGTTTTTGATCGTCAGCTTGTTCAGTTGGCGGTAATCTATACACATGCGCATAGTCCCATCCTTTTTCTTCACGAACAACACCAGCGCCCCCCACGGAGATACACTCGGTCGAATAAACCCACGATCCAACAACTCTTGGATCTGAGCCTTAAGCTCTACCAACTCTTTTGGCGCCATTCTATATGGACCAATTGATACTGGAGCTGTACCTGGCAGTAAATCAATTCCGAACTCCACCTCCCTGTCCGGGGGTAACCCTGGCAGCTCCTCAGGAAAGACGTCCACAAATTCCCTTACTATTCTAACTCCACTAACCCCCTCTTCTTTTGCATCCAGAGCACTAATGAAGGCTAGGAATGCCTTGCACCCCTTTCGAACTATTTTATCAGCTTTCAACGCGGAGACTACATTCGACAAATAATTCCTTCTTTCCCCTATCACGATTATCTCCTCATCCTCCGGGTCCTCAACTCCATTCGCTTAGCTGCGCAATCCAACTTAGCACGATGTTCTACTAGCCAGTCCATGCCCAGAATGAGATCAAATTCCCTGAAAGGTAGTTCCATCAAATTGGCCGGAAACACTACTCCCTGAATTTCTAGAGGCACACTCCGGAATAATTTATTCACCACTATCGTTTGACCTAACGGGCTAACTACAGTCATCTCCCTGGCAGACAGTTCAGATGCTACACCTAATGTTTCAGCTATTCTACATGCAACATATGAGTGGGTCGAACCAACATCAATCAAGGCAAAGAAAGGCTTATCAGCTATAAGGAACGTACCGGTTATGACGTCTGGTGCGTCACCATCCTCCCTCCGACGAACTGCATACACCAGACCAGGCTGTCTCACCTCCGTATTACCAGCACCTCTGCCAGGTGTCCTGCGACCTCGACCAGAACCATTACCTCTGCTAACCGGACCACGACCCCTCGGCGGCTGCTGTCCACCTCTTCCAGTCTGATTAAAACCCTGACCTACTGGTCGACTCCTGTCTGTTTCCAATAGACAGTTCCTAATCATGTGATCTTTGGACCCACACTTAAAACATCCCCCTGTCTTCTTCCAACACTCCCCCGGGTGCATCTTTCCACATTGAGCACATGTACGATACTGACCTCCCACAGCAACCTGCTGATCTCGCAGCCCATCAACTCTAGATCTTTTCTGGAAACTCCCGGATGACCTTGATGACCCATAACTCCTCTTGTTCTTACCCTGACCTCTGTCTCGGTTCTGTCTCTCGGTCCGCTTCACCTCCTCGACTATTTTCGCTTTCTCAACCAATACCGCGAAGTCCCTTTCCTGCTGTGGGGCTATTAACACCCTCAACTCATCTCGAAGCCCATCTTCGAACCGTACGCATTGCTCATAGTCAGTTGCCATGATTCCCCGGGTATATTGGCTCAAACGAAGGAATTCCACTTCATACTCGGCTACAGATTTGCCCCCTTGTACCAAGTTCAAGAATGCCTTCCTCTGAGCATCCACATAACTCGCTCCTATGTACTTCCCTTGGAACTTTGTCTTGAAATAATCCCAATCAATCCGGTCCACCTGGGTACCCTCTCTAACAGTGAGCCACCACTGGTACGCCTAATCCCGGAGTAGTGACACTACCCCTTTCAGTTTTTCCTCAGTCGTGCAGTCCAGGTCGTCTATAATCCTTTCGACTGCTTCTAACCAATATTCAGCAACATTTGGGGCCACCCGAGAGACCCCCTGAACACCTCAGCTCCGTTTGCTCGCAGTCGCTCAGGCACTGACTTTCGAGCCCCTCCATCTAGACCTGCCCCAGCAACTCTTTCCAACACTCGCAACATCGCCTGGGATATCGCGTCATCTCCTCCGGTTTGGTCCTGAAATTCTACTTCTCCAACTGGTGGTAACGGTATTTCATTCCCGAACCCGTGTCCAGACCCTGCTAGTTCGGACACAGTAATTCTGCCTTTGCCCCGTCCGCGCGTATTGCGACCCTGTCCCCTAGTACTCATATCTACTGTCGCGTTTTATCTGTTTTTACAAATTTTATGCATTAGCTTTCTTTTCACTTCTTGTTTAAAGAGGAGTTTTATGCAAAAAGAAATTTAATAGTTGTTTTCCGCAAGAGCACACATATACCTAGGGGTTCACGTCTCTATAGTATGGTTTCCTAGTCCTACCATCTATAGTAACATACAACAATTCACACATACAGACCAACTTATCATTCAAAGAACTTACCTGGAGGACTTGGGCCGAGAACTCGGGTGCTATGCTTCCATAAGACCATTTCATGAAAATTTTCAAAACCTATTTTTAGTACAAATGTTGAAAATGTTGTGGGCCTCAAAACCCAAGGCCGAGTTTTTAAACCAGGCTCTGATACCAAATTGAAACATCCCAAACCCGGCCCACAAGCCCCGACCGAGTCTGACATGTTCCTTATGAAAAACTTAGCTCAAACTCCATTTCGTCCTTTTTATAAAACTAATCAATTTTAAAACGAGGTTGTCGTTGTGTCGAGTTTGAAGACAAGTTGCCATTCATGTTTGTGTTTTGTTAAATTGTTCCCATTATACTCCATAGATTAAGAGATTTGTCGGATTTTAAAGTTCATTAAGATGAAAACCCTTAGTTTGGTTAAGTGATAAAACGTTGATGTTGCTTTGAGGAAAAATATTTAATTACACGTTTGGTCATTATCGCATGAAAATAAAGTTTAAAACGCAAGGTTAAAACAGTTAAGGAATGGCCACCACACAGTTCCTGCTGACCCGGTCCACTACACTATGCGTCACCTGCAAAATGTTAGCTCACGAAGGGTGAGTCAACAGACTCAATGTGCAACTACCAACACAGATTCCCACCCGATTACAACCTTTGTTACGAACATTTTGGGCAAGCCCATCCGAAATCATAATCTGGCCATTGGCCCATAGTCATAGCACATTATATCACACATATAGCAGAAATGATGCAACCCGAACCCACCTAGATATCCAACCTCTACACACCACCCGTACCTGCCAGTCACACTAGTGGGGATTACTAAATCGACCCTCCATCCGCTACACACCCTCGAAGACAGTCGCTGCAGTCAACTACTCATCGCCCTTAATACGTGGCATAGCCACCAGATAATGTGACAACGTCACCGAATCATAATATTGTGACATGATTCGCCGAATAATGTGGTAAAACCACCGGAACACTTCCCCTTTACATTATAACCCTCGTGCCCATGCAATATACAAATTATATTGGTATCATGCTAAATGCTTAACCCAAGCCATCTCAGAAATATACATGCTTTCATACAAAATGAATGTAACCACTGTTAACAAGGTGTTAGTGTAACGTACCTGAATAAACTGTACCCTTAAATGGTACCTTTAGCCACAGTTATTCATAATCTTATTAACACATACTTAGTCATATTAATTTACCAGGAAAAAGTGTGGGGTTACACACCTGTAAACACAAAGAACAAACTCTCGATCTCACTGACACCTTCACTTGCAGGGATCACAGCGATCTGCTTGTCCCTTTCCGAAACTGGCCACAACCCGGTGGCCAGTCACGCACCGCAGAAACCGAACGTTTCTTGAATCTAGGGGTAGGGACTACCCCTTTCTCTCCTCCACTGGTACTCGCATCCATTGAATATCACTTAATCAGAACACCCGGTTAATCGACAAGTAAAATCTAAACAAGTCAAATCTATAGCTTAACTGAATGCCCTTACCGAAGTAGATCTGAATCCCGAAGACTCCTCATTTACCTTTGTTGAACCCTTCCTATAACACCATAGTTAGATTCGGCTAACACTAAAAGATATGGCCTTTGGCCGAATGGCACTATCTCCTTACCTTATTGATCAAATCCCAAAAGCCCTTCCTCTTAACGTTGGCTACAAAGAATCCCGAAACCCACCTTCATGGTTTCAGCCAAAAGGATAAATGGGATTAGAGTTCTTGATTTCGACAATCTAAGAAGAAAAGAGATAAAGTTTGAACACAAAAGAGCCCTTACCACACTTACTAGCAGTCGACTGAAAGATCTGACCAAGAAAGATCGATTTCGAAATACAACAGAGGTAAAGAGATTCGGCCACCAATTGAGTCTTCGGCTTCTGCAAAGTTTGATAACACGAAAAGAGAAAATAGTGAAATGGTGGTATGATTCGGCTAAGACCCCAAAAGAAAGTAGAGCATTCGGCCACAAGGGGTAGAGTATAGGGAAGAACGGCTTCTAAAATGAAGAGAAGGTAAGGGCTTTGTCACCAAAATGAAAAGAAAAGAAGAATAGAGTGGAAGAGATAGGTTCGGCCTTGTGATCATTTTCCCTTTTGTAGTATCCTAGTGGGAGGCCGAACATCACTCTAGTCTTAAGTTAAACAGTGAAAATCGGATCCAATATCGATACGGTAAGAATTCATTATGGATTATTGATAGTACTCAATATTCGATTGATTGCTTAAGGAGTAATAATTTGAAATAATCGACTTTATGTTTTAGGGGCTAAATCGCTCGATCCATCGACTTGTGATCATACGATTCTAGTGGTAAGCCGACCTTTCTCCTTAATCAATCGTTCATATCAACGTAATATAAGTTTTGACTAAGATTTGTTTTCAAAGGAGACAAGCAATATCGAATCGAAAGGGATAGCGATTGGAGATCGCAAAAGGAGCGGATTTGCGATCCCTACTCCTAAATTCAAACGAAGGGCAGTTTCAGCGATTCGGGATTTTCCACCGGGTTGTGGACCATCATCTGGAGAAAATCGACAAATCGTGGTCGTTCACGATTCCAAGGGTAAAAACTTTAGATCGTTTATTATAGAGTCGATTAATTAAATCGCGTATGTCGATTAATCGAGCGTTATGATATCTTATGTGTCAAAGATCAAGAAAGCCTAGTACTTACCGTAATCAGGTGTGTAATCTCACATCGTTTTTCGTGGATTTTAATATTGATATCATATTGGAAATAAATCGCTATAACTAAAATTATAATAGGGCGTAAACCAGAAAAAATGGCCTAAGATATACTATTTTGATAAAATTTACAAAATCAGTAATATCATTGCGCGAATTACGAAAATGCCCCTAATGGGCCGAATTGATATATTGCTTAATGGGCCGATTTGATAAATTGCCTAACTTTTGTCTGAATTAATTATTGTTGTTATATTGTAAATATCATGATTTGCTATGTATGATGCATTTACATGATTTTGCATGGGTTGGGAAAATGTTAAAGAGAAGAAATTCCGGTGGCACTACCACAAATATATTTGATAATATGATACTCTGTGATTCTGGTGGCTTGCCCACAATTAAATTTGTTATAAATGGCATAATGCCTGCGATTGGTGTGTTTGGCGGGGTGGGTTGACTTGATCCCCACAGGTGTGATGGATGGTACGGGTGGTGTGTAGCGGATGGATTATTAGGTTGGTTTGGGATTGCATTACATTCATATGATATGTTTGATACATTATTATGTAAAAAGGGGTTTAGGCCCAAAATATTGCTAAATGGGTTTCAGGTCCAGTGGACAACGGTAAGGGAGTTATACACTGAGTTCTAGTAACTCACCCCGTTCCCTTATTCCTTTCAGGTAATGCTCAGTGACGGGGACTTAGGCCATGGATGACTCGGTCGAGGCCATACTATAAAAACAGTTTTATTTGAACTTTGGATTTCTTTTTAATACACTTAATTACTTTACTATTTTGAGTTAAGGTTGTAATAAGGCCTCTGGATTATTTTTATTTTGTTTTATGTTTGACGTATTTATATTTTGCTCTAAGTACTTTAAATGAGATTTTTCTAAAAACTTAAATAAACATTTTCTAAAATGGGTATACAAATGGATTTCATAATAAACTTTCATAAATATTTTTAACTCGGAAATCTTCTCTTAAATTTCCTTCAACACTTTTCAAAAGACATGGTTGTAAAATCATTAGTTCAAATTTATCGATTTATCAATCAATCTTCCATTCAGTAATACTTTGTCAACAAATTTTAAATGGGAAATTCGTTTTACTTAATTTTAAATCAATATCTATTTACGTACGAATGAAAAGGACTTAAAAGCATTTTTCTCATGTGACATGTCAGATCTGGCCTTAACGCATGGGCCGGGTTTGGGGTGTTACAGTTTTTGCTTCCTGGTCCTCCTGCAGCTATTGGTTCAATTGAAGCTGCCATTTAATCTTCGAATTAATATTTGGTACTGATATTGATAAATTTTTTTTATTTGCTTCAACTGAATTAATATTTGGTGCTACTCTTATAATCTTACATCTGTTCTAGGTACTATCGAGCACCTGAATTAATATTTAGTGCAACTGAATACACCACAGCTATTGACCTCTGTTCTAGGTACATATTTCGTTGCTAAATTTTTTTCTTATTTATATGCACTTTCTCTTTAAATTACTGATTTAGACGTTGCTGATTTCTGATATTCCATTTCATGGTTATCCATTTCATTAATATATACATGAATTTTATGACATTTTCTTTCATATGTTGAGAGGAAAATGACAGTATATATATGTAACATCCTGAAAAGGGCCTATGCATTTTCGGTTTAATTGTACGAAATGACATGTCTTAAGTATTATGAATAAATTTTGAATATTTTTGGAAACCCGGAAATGTATGGAAAAGATTTAGAAATGAACATTTTGGAAACCTGAAAAATGTATGGAAATGTTAAGTTTAAAAATGGAAAGTGAACATTTTTGGAAACTAGGAAATGATTTGGAAATGATTCAAAAGAGGAAAGTGAACATTTCTGGAAACTTGGAAATGTAAGGAAATGTCAAGTTTAAAGAGCCAAACGAAAATTTTTGGAAACTTAGAAATGACTTAGAAATATCGAGTTTTAAAGTTTAAAAGAGGAAACTGAGGCAAGGTGGCCTTAAGAGAAAAAGTATGTGAAATTTGACACACAAGCAGGCTTGGAAAAGTGGCCTGAAGATGTCATTTAGGGCCTCTGGAAATGGCGCCACATGCAAGGGTGTTGGGCATGAGTTCGAGTCACATGGGAAGCAAATAAAAGAAGTTTTATTTTTGCTTCTAGAAGCACAGAGGTGGACAGCACAAGGCTTGCCAAAGAGGAGTTTCATTCTCTTTTAAATTCGGCTAATTAGGGGATAAATAAAGGATTTTGTTTGGATTATTTCTAAGAGATAATTGTTGGGTTAATTCTTTTATTTTGTGATAATTAAAAGGATAAAGCTATCAAATAGAAGAGTGGTGGCCAAGTAAGGGATTCTGAGTAGTAATTTCAACTATAAAAGGAAGAGAATAGGGCTACTCATCAAATTTTCTTCCTCCTCTTCTCTCTGCCGAATTTTTCCCTAGCAAAATCCTCTCTTCTCTTTTATTTTGTCCAACCGAATATACCAATAATGTCTAGTGAAATCGATTTTTTTAAGCCTCAAAAGCCGAATCTTTGTGACTCCAAGCAAGGGTGCAGTCGACTGAGTATTAAGGTAAGAACAATGGATATTGTTGTTCAGTTTCTTTTTATCGAGATCTAGGAACTGATCCCCTTATTGTCTCTTGGCCGAATATTAAAGGAGGAACTCCGGGATTTTTGATAGTTATCGACTTCAAGAGAAGGGATTTTCGGGATTTAAAGCTTCAAGGTAAGACATCTGATATTCGGCCATAGGCCATTTAATGATGATTAAGTGTTAGAAATCAATCTAGCATGTGCTTATAGGATTTTCGACAGCACTAAGAAAGCAAGGATCTATTTCGGGATTTAAGATTTGGAAGGTAAGCATATAGGTATGTTCGGCCAAGGCTTGATTTGGTATTTAGATCTATTCTTTAATTTGTTTAAAAAGCCGGAACTAACCCCTGATGAGATTTAGGGCTTGGCCGAATACAAGAAGAAGCATAGCAGCAATTTTGGGATTTGAGTAATCATCAAATCGGCATCAAAGGTAAGTTTTAAGAATACAAATCCTACTAGGATTTGGTATTATAGCCGAATAGGATATGCTAAATAGTAAGTGATTAATCAAATGTAGGAACTTGAGATCTAAGGCAGTAGATCAGATTTCGGGATTTCAGTGAAGTTGTTAAGCGAATCAGGTGTGTACCCCACACTATTTCATACTACCCTATATGGCTAAGTTTAATTAATATATGTGGTATTAAGAATATGAAAGTAGCTAAGGTACCATGTTATGGTACAAAGTACTCAGGTACGTTTCCTACTCCTACTAGGATTATGAAATATGTTAATTGTAACATGAAAATAAGAATAAGAATGTGAACTCTGGCATATTTATGCATATTACTATTATATGGGGCATATGGGTTTTATTTTGAAGAGGAAGTGAATGTGGTGACCTAAGACCACGAACACGGTGACCTAAGACCGTGATATCTGAATGTGGTGACCTAAGACCACAGTAATCTGAATGTGGTGACCTAAGACCACAGTAATCTGAACGTGGTGACCTAAGACCACGAATGCGGTGACCTAAGACCGCGATATGGAGTGTAGCGGAAGGAGGGTCGACTTAGTAGTCCCCAAGGTGTACAGGTTGGTACGGGGGAGTGTAGCGGATGGCTTAATAGGTTTGGGTTTTGGGAATGCATCATAACTTGTATGCTATGATATGAATGTGTAATAATTATTATGCCTGATTCGATTATGATTTAGTGTTGTGTACACATTGAGTCTGTTGACTCACCCCGTTGTGGGACCATGTTTCAGGTGATGAACAGTGATGGACCGGGACGGCAGGACTTGTGGTGACCATGCTCAACTTGAAGTCTTTATTTTAATGGGCTATTAATTTTTTTTAGTACTCTGAATTATTTGGATTTATTTGATGTAATAAGGCCTTAAGGCCATAGTTGAACTACTTTATTTTTCTTTCTTTTATTTATTATGTTACGAATTTTTAATGGTTATAAGATTGAGTAAATTTGGTTTAAAATAGACTTTAAATATTTTGTCACCTGAAATAAATGGGTTTTCAATATAAAATAAACTCGTTTTCAACACAAGCCCAACCCAAACAATTTTTTTTAAACCGCACAAGATTTTCACAAAGTAATAAAAGAGTTTTGAATTGATTTACATCGAGGAACATACCAGATCCGGTCATAGCTCGTGGGCCGGGTTTGGGGTGTTTCAGTTTGGTATCAGAGCCTAGTTTTAAAACTCTCGGCCTGTGGGCTAAGGCCCAAAACGTTTTCAAATCGAGCCCAAATGAGTTTTATGGAAGTATTTCTGAAAATAGGCAGGTTATGGCATGGCACCTAAGGCTTCGACCCGCAGTCCACCAGGTAAGTACCCCTAACCCTCTGTGTGATTATGTGATTTATAGAAGGGTAGAAAAGGAATGGAACGTAGAATAGAATGATAGGTACTTGAACCCTAGGACTAGTCTACCCCAACTATTGCATAAGACTTAATTGTTTAATTAAACAAACCTATGGCTAAGTCACCAAGTTAGGGTGTGGTAACCCCTGTGCGCATGTCTAGGATTGGATCCGGAAGAGCTTGGTATTTAAGCAGTCCTAGTGACTCACCTCCTCTTCGCAGGAATCCTACCTGGTGCGTAGCTTCGGTTCACCCTAACCAAAAGGGCTCAGAGAGTGTGGTAACCTCTGTGCGCATGTCTAGGAATGGTTTTAATGGGAGCTTGGTATTTAAGCAGTCCGCGTGACTCACCTCCTCTCCATTTGAATCTTGCCTGGTGCGTAGCTTTGGTTCACCCTGACCAAGAGGACTCGGTCATAGGCTAAACACAATAACTAAAACCCGAAAAGGAACTAGCCATGTTTTTATGGAAACCCTAGTTTCAAAACTCTTAAAATCACCCTCTTAATTCGTGAAAAACTATCTTTACAAAAAAAAATCCGAAAAATTTTCGATTTATGAAATTACAAAAATACCCCTAGTGGTAAATTTACCAAAATGCCCTTGATTTATAAAATGACCAACTACTCAACAGTTTTTGCCAAAATTTCATCATTTTATAAATGTTCAAAAACCCTAACTTGCAAAATATCAAAATACCTTGATTTTTGGAAAATTTCAAAATTGCCCCTAACTTACAAAATTACCAAAATGACCCTGGTTTCCAAAATTATGCAACATCACCGTTTTGGAAAGTACAAGTCTCAAAAAGAACTCTCAAAGTTTTGCAAAGTTTGGAAATACCCCGGAAATATTAAACTTTACAAATTTACCCTGGTTTATTACCAAAATACCCCCGAGGTCCAAAATTACCGAAATACCCCCAGATTTCAAAATTTTCCAAAATACCCTGGGAATTTAAAAATTCCAAAATACTTTTTGACAAAAATTCACCAACGAACTTTTCTTTCGAAAAAAATTACGAAAATACCCCTGTAGGACAAATTACGAAAATACCCCTAGGTAGAGGAAAAACAATAACAAGGAAAACTACAACGTTTCTTTGAATGAACGAAGGTTCATAATTGTTTGATGGATGTATGAATGAATGGAAAGACTGTGTGCATGTATGAATACGAAAGAACCACTCCTAAAACTCTTTTCATAAAATTTCTTCGCGGGTAATCAAGTGAAACAAAAGTACTAATTCATAAAACTTCTTAATCAGATCTCGACGTTAGAAATGAGCTCTAGAGGACGTGGTCATCGTGGACGCGGTAGAGGAAGAATGACTAGGTCAGAACCCGTTAGATCGGGTCAAGGGTCTGATAATGAGGTACCATCGCCGCCACCACCCCCAGCTGTTGGTGTTGAGCAGCAGGCTCAGACGGGGGAGGATGCTGTGTCGCAGGCTGTGCTGCGAGTTTTGGAGTTGGTGGCTGGTGCAGGGGAAATTCGGGAAATTAAAAGTCTGTGCCTGAACGGCTTCGAGCTAATGGAGCCGAAATGTTTCGTGGAGTATCTGGTGTGGCACCCAGTACAGCTGAGTACTGGTTTGAAGCAACTGAGCACATCATGGATGAGCTTGATCTGACCCCTAAGGAGAAGTTAAAAGGAATGGTGGCACTGTTACGCGATGAAGCTATCAATAGTGGTTAACTGTGCGGGACGGTGCCACAGCTGAGGATCTGACCTGGGAATATGTTAAGGAAGCATTTCAAAAGAAGTATGTTGGAACAAGGTATACTGATGAGCAAAGGAAGGCTTTTCTGGGGCTGGTTCAAGGGAACAAGTCTGTTGCGGAATATGAGGCTGAATTTCTGCTGTTGAGCCGGTATGCCCGAGGAGTAGTGGCAATTGAGCATTAGCGCTGTGTCCATTTTGAGGATGGGCTAAGGGATGACCTGAGATTGTTGATAGCACCGCATCAGAAGCGGGAATTTTCTGCGTTAGTGGAAAAGGCTAAAGTGGCTGAAGGAATCAAGGATTCTACCAAGCAGGCTATGGACCGGAATAGGCCCAAAAGAGGTTTTGGATCATCTGGAAAGGTTCATAGAGGCCTAGAGTTGATGGGCCGCGAGGTCAGCAAGTTGGTTCAGAAGGGCGGTATCGTCCTTGTGATGTGTGTGAAAAGAAGCACTTAGGAGAGTGCTGGAAGAAAACAGGAGGATGTTTTAGGTGTGGGTCCAAGGACCATGTGATCAAGGATTGTCCTAAGAACCTAGATGAAAGCCGACCAGCAACTCAGAATGTTAATCAGGTTGGTAGAGGGGGACCGCAGCCTCAACGAGGTTGTGGTGCGAGTAACCGAGGTAATGGTGCTGGCAGAGGACATGGAACGCAGGGCAGAGGTGCTGCTAATGCTGAGGCAAGGCAACCGGGTTTGGTTTATGCGGTTTGCCGGAGGGAGGAAGGAGACGCGCCGGATGTTATAACCGGTACGTTCTTTATTTTTGGCAAGCCCTATTTTGCTCTGATTGATGTGGGCTCGACCCATTCTTATGTTGTATGTAGTGTAGTGGAAACACTAGGCCTAGACTCTGAACTCTCTGATAGGCAAATGACTGTAGTAAGCCTATTAGGCCATACTGTAGTGATGGATAAGATCTTTTGGAATGTACCCCTAGAGATTCAAGGAGTAAACTTTCGGGCTGACTTAATGGAACTACCCTTCGGGGAGTTTGAACTCATACTTGGAATGGACTGGCTAGTAGAGCACCGAGCCGTGTTGGATTGTGCGGCTAAACGTATGGAACTAAAGACTTTGGAGGATGAAGTAGTAGTAATGATCAGAGAAAGAAGGAACTACCTGTCTAACGTAGTTTCGGCGTTGAAGGCTGAGAAAATGGTTAGGAAAGGGTGCAAGGCGTTCTTAGCCTTCGTAAGTGCGTTGGGTGGAAAGGAAGAAGGTGTCAGTGGAGTTAGAACTGTAAGAGATTTTGAAAATGTGTTTCCAGAGGAATTACCAGGAATACCCCCAGATAGGGAGGTAGAATTTGGAATAGACGTGCTACTGGGAACAGCTCCTCTGTCAATTGCTCCGTACCGAATGGAGCTAAAGGAGTTAGTTAAGCTCAAGGCTCAAATCCAAGAATTGCTGGATCGTGGGTTCATTCGACCCAGTGTGTCTCCGTGGGGAGCACTAGTTCTGTTCGTGAAGAAGAAGGACGGAACTATGCGTATGTGCATAGATTACCGTCAGTTGAATAAGCTGACCATTAAGAACAAGTATCCTTTGCCAAGGATCGATGACTTGTTCGATCAGCTGAAGGGAGCTGCAGTATTTTCAAAGATAGACTTAAGGTCGGGATATCATCAATTGAAGGTGAAGGAGGCAGATATCCATAAGACAGCTTTTAGGATAAGGTACGGCCATTTTGAGTTTGTGGTAATGCCGTTTGGATTGACGAACGCTCCAGCCGCGTTCATGGATATGATGAACCGAGTTTTTCAACCCTACTTGGATAGGTTCGTCGTGGTGTTCATCGACGATATCTTGGTGTACTCTAAGTCTGAAGAGGAGCATGACGAGCATCTCCGAGTTGTGTTGCAAGTGTTAAGGGAAAAGAAGCTCTATGCCAAATTCAGCAAGTGTGAATTTTAGCTTAAGAAGGTGGCATTCTTAGGACATGTGGTATCCGCAGAGGGAATAAGAGTGGATCCTAGGAAGATCGAAGCAGTGTTGGATTGGAAACCACCTAGGTCCGTGGCTGAGATCCGAAGTTTCTTAGGTTTGGCAAGCTATTACAGAAGGTTTGTGGAAGGGTTCTCGTCAATAGCCGCGCCTTTGACAAAGTTATTGAGGAAGGAAGTACCTTTTGTATAACATCCCAAAATAGGGGTTATTCGTGATTGAATTATTTTGTTTGTGTTTAAATTTCTGTGATATTATTTGTGGTGTTATAAGACTTAATTAGGGGTCTTGAGTAGGCTCGGTTTAGTAGGATAATTTTTAGTATGGTTTATTTAATGAAGTAGGATTAAGTGAGCTTGACACTTAAGTTAATTAAGTGTTCATTTAAAGCATAAGAGGAGTAAGTGGCAAGTTGGTTAAGGCTCTTGAAAGGTTGCTTGAGGTTAGTGGTTCGAGTAGCATGTTTAGCATTTTGAGGTTTTTATTTCATGATAGCTTTAATGGCCGGTCAACCTATGATTATGATAGGTTGGACTTTCATTTTGGTAAGTTGAATTTATTCTAAAGGAAAGCATGGAATAAGGGATAAGATTCCTAAGGTTATGGTAGGATATCTTGAAGTTATGGTAAATTGAAGGGACAAAAGGCTTGGTTTGTGGAAAGTGTTTTGGAAACTAATTCATGGCCAATTGACCATGAACTTGGACAGCAATTTGGACTAAAGGGGGAGCCGAAATTTTGTGTTAGTTTGGCTAGGATTGAAGTCTTTTTTTTTTGTCATTCCTTGCATTTGGTGCAAAAGTTTGCAAAACATTCTCTCCCAAACTCTTTTCTTTTTGGCCGAATTTTACCATTTGATAAGCCTAATACTTTTTGACCATTTGGTCATTTTTGGCTCATTTTCCATTTTCTCCATTTCATTCTCTCAAAACCGAAACCTTCATCAACCTCTTGTTCTCCTATTTGTTTTGCTTAAACATTAAAAATCTCCTATACACTCTTCTTTGCCGAAACTCTATTTCTTTTCCATTATTTTCTTTTCTTTTTGTCCTATAGCTGAATATACCTCTTTGTTGTGCCGAAAATTTTCTTCTCCCATCTTGATCAACTTTGGCCAAATATTGAAGGTAACATAGTTTTCCTCGGGATTACTCTAGCAATCGGTTTTGGTAAGGTGGTAAGGGTTTATTTCAAAGGATTATTCTTTTAAGTATTCGTTTAATCGAAGGCTAATAACCTTAATGATGATGGTTGATTGTAGGGAAGTGAGGCCGATTCATTTAGGAGTGTGTTGGCTAGTGTTCGAAGGCTTTTGGGTAAGATTTTGGGTTCACAAGGAACCCTTCTCAATTATTTTGGTTTGGCCGAATAGGCCATGGCACTAATGTTCATTCTTGGCCGAATATAGGGGCAAGAATACTTGTGTGGCCGATTTGTTTATTCGGGATTTAGAACTCTTGTTGGTGCCAGGTGTGTACATACACATCTTATAACTTTTAAATATGCTAAGTGTTATATTATGCCTAATCGATTTATGTAGACATGGATGTAATACCATCATGGTATTAACAAGGATTCGGGTAAGTCCTTATTTGCTATGAGATTACTATTTGATGCTTTTGGGAAGCATGACACATTTGGTATGTGTATTATTGGATATATGGCAATGATAAATTTATTAATGTTGCTAAATAAACCTATTGGCATGATTTCAGTAAAAGTACATAATTGTTTGTTATGGGTTGATGAGTGGAGGGGGCAGTGATATTCGTGTCGACGGACACCAGTGTTTTGGTAACACATTGTGACTACGGTCACCAGAGGTTTGGTACCTCCAGAGGTTTGGCACCTCATAGCGACTTGTCCCTGTGGTTGATACCACCGTGGGTTGGCCCCACTTTGAGATATGGGATCGTCTGCCAGTGATTTGGTATCACACGATGGGTTGGCCCCATCATTCGATTTGTGTCTTCGGACACCAGAGATTTGGTATCTCCAGTGATTTGGCATCACAATTGTGACTATATGTCACCAGTGTTTTGGTAACATAATTGTGTCTTTGGACACCAGTGGTTTGGTACCACACGGGGTAGAAAAAGGCATATGGATGGTTAGGTTGGGTGCATTTTAAACTTATGCATGTTAATTGGTTATGATTTGTGTATGTTATTGCACTAAAATCGGGGAAGGGTTACACATTGAGTCTTGGTGACTCACCTTCTCCTTTAATTTTTCAGGTGACTCGTAGATCGCGGGTGAGGAGCCGGATGGACTCGAGGTGGCCATGCAGTGGAGATTTTTAATAAATGAATTTTGGATTTTATCTATTTTTCTTTTGGGTTTATGTTGCTTAATTGTAATAAGGCCTCCTAGGATGATTTTATTATTGCTGCATGTTTGAATGTTTGGTTTAAACTACTTGATGATGTTAAAACGGTTGCACATGTTTTTCTCAAATTAAACGAAAAATGTTTTTAAAGTACTATCGAGTACATTTGAGATTTTTAAACAACTCGACCCAACAAATATTTTTAAGTGTGGTTTTTAACAAAGAAAATTTAAATTGAAAGGCATTTCGACTACTTTTAAAATCGGTTTTAAAATGGTTTTCAAAATGTTTTCTCTGTAGCAAACCAAATTCGGTCATATTGTTTGGGCCGGGTTTGGGGTGTTACAAAAATTGGTATCAGAGCCTAGTTCAAAGCTCGGCTGTGGGGGTCCAAGGCCCAAAAATGTCTTTGGTAGGCCTTTTTGAAAATATTTGGTTTTAAATAGCATGGCACCGAGTCTCCGGCACCGATCCGCCCTGGTAAGTACCTCTAACTTTTTGTATGAATTATTTACTGTAGAAGGGTAGGAAGCATGGGACGTAGATAGTGATAAGTATTTTAAACTTTAGGACTAGTTTATCTCAAACAAAGACATAAGACTTTAATGGCCTAATTAAAATCAACCCGTGACCAAGTCGCCGAGTTAGGGTGTGGAAATCTAGGTGCGCATGTCTAGGATTGGATCCGGAAGAGCTTGGTACTTAAGCAGCCCTCGTGACTCACCTCCTCTTCGCGGGATTCCTACCTGGTGCGTAGCTTCGGTTCACCCTAACCAAGAGGACTCGGTCATAGGCAAAACCCTAAATAAAACCCAAAAGGGACTAGCTATGTTTTAAGGAAAACTTCGATTTTAAAATCACTAAATTATCTCTTTTAGATAGTAGGACAAATTTATCTTCGAAAATTTTCAAATAATCCCGGTTTACCAAAATTACCAAAATGCCCCTAGTGGCAAAATTACGAAAATACCCTTGGTTTCTAAAATTACCATATTACCCCAATTTTGATTAAATTTTTATTTTTACAAAAGTACTCGAAAATTTTGCATTTCAAAATAATATCTTGACTTTGGAAATTTACAAAATTACCCCTGATTGACAAAATTACCAAAATACCCCTGGTTTTCAAAATTTTGTTATATCTTCAAATTGAGAATTTCTCAAAAATACTCCTCAATTTTAGAAATTTCAAAATATCTCGATTTATTAAAGTTTTCAAATTTCTTCGATTTATTACAAAAATACCCTGTAGGAAAAATGACGAAAATACCCCTGGGTTAGAAACGAACAGAAATGTCTGAAGAGTGATAGGTATGAAAGGTATAGGGAATGGATGTACTTTTCTGTGTAAACTAGGATAGAATACTTAAAACCTTGTTTGATCGAAAGAACTCCTATTAAACTCTTTTCATAAAATTTCTTCGCGGATAATCAAGTGAAACATGTGCTAATTCATAAAAATTTCCTAATCAGATTAAAGCGCGATAGTTAGAATGAGCTTTAGAGGACGTGGCCGTCGTGGATGCGGAAGGGGTAGGATGGCCGTATCGGAACCTGTCGGGTCGGGTCAAGGATCTGAGAACGAGATACCACTGCCACCACCACCCCCAACCTTTGGAGCTGAGGAGCAGGATCAGACGGGTGATGACGCTGTGTCACAAGCGATGCTACGGGTTCTGGAAAGGGTAGCTGGAATTGGTAGAGGTGGAGGAGCTCGAAAGTCAGTTCCTGAGAGACTTCGAGCTAACGGAGCTGAATTTTTCCGAGGTGTGTCTGGTGTAGCGCCCAATACGACTGAGTATTGGCTGGAATCGACCGAAAGAATCATGGATGAGATAGATCTGACAAATGAGGAGAAACTAAAAGGAGCGGTGTCGCTTCTCAAGGATGAGTCATATCGTTGGTGGCTCACGGTTCGAGATGGTGCTACGGCAGATGATCTTACTTGGGAGTATTTCAAAATTTCTTATCAGAAGAAGTATGTTGGCTCTAGTTACATTGACGCACAGAGAAAAGCTTTTCTGGGGTTAGTACTAGGAAATAAGTCTGTGTCGGAGTATGAAGCGGAATTCTTGAGGCTGAGCCGCTATGCTCAGGGAATAGTGGCATCGGAGCATGATCATTGTGTCCGCTTTGAAGATGGACTTAGAGACGAGTTAAGGTTGCTGATTGCTCCGCAGCAAGATCGTGAGTTTACTGTCTTGGTGGAGAAGGCCAAGGTAGCCGAAGGAGTCAAGGAGTCCGTGAGGCAGAGTTATCTTTGCTATATTTGTTGTTTTGGTCGGATTTCATGCTATCTTTGCTGTTTTTGGTTGGATTTTATGCAGCAAGGGTGGGATATTGTTGAAAAATTTAGGTTGCAAATTTGCCCAACTTAGCGGCATTTTATAAAAAAGCGCCGCTAAAGACTAGGACTTTTAGCGGCACTTTGTAAAAAACGCCGCTAAAGACCAGGACATTTAGCGGCGTTTTCAATAGAAGTGCCACTAAAGACAAGGACTTTTAGCGGTATTTTCAATAGAAGCGCCGCTAAAAACTAGGACTTTTAGCGATGTTTTCTATAAAAGCGCCGCTAAAAGTCCTGGTCTTTAGCAGCGTTTTTTTCAAATAAACGCCACAAAGTTTAGTGGCTTTTATAGCGACAGTTTTTGTGGCGCTTGTGAAAACGCCGCTAAAGGCAAAAAAAAAAAGCCGTAAAAAGTCTGTTTTCCTGTAGTGATTAAGGACTCTTCCACGTTCATGGCTTTAGGCAATTTTTAGACCCCTCAACATTCTGATTCATGTCCATCCATGAATAAAAGAATACCTCCTCACCCAAATTCGTAATTTGGGGCATTAGTTCAATAAACTCCTTCACATACTCCTGTATTGTGTCTTTTTGCGAGAATTGACACAACTTAGACTGAGCCTACTTCTCAACATATTGGGGGACAACTCATTGATGCCCATGGTACGGAAGTACTGTTTCATCTCTTACAATAAGTTGTCCACTTCTTTTGCGGACCTAGCCCCCTTGAACTTCTCCGATTTGGGGACGTCTATCTCGCAATTTAGTATTGCACCCAAAACTACTCTACCCACGATAGCTTGACACATAACAGTCTCTCCCTTAATTCTTGTGCTCAAAGCCCTTATCATTGTAACACCCCAAACCCAGCGCAAACACTACAATCGGATCTGGTATGTCACTAAGAAAAATTTTGTCAAACATGTCGTATTTTCAGAAAAGCCCAAATATATTTTATATAGAATATGCCTTTGTAAAATAAAACCCAAACTTAATTACATGCCTTAGTTTAATTAAAATAAATGGTTCCGATAACTAAAAACAAAAATAATTTAAACCCATAATAAAAGGAAATAAAACTAGTGGCCCATGGCCTTATTACATCGAAGTTTAAAATCCATTAATTAAAATACAATATGAAATAATTAATTGGAGTCTTTTTTCCAAATCTACATATTCTTCTGCATGGCCACCTTGCGTTCCTCTCCAGCCCGGTCCGAAGCACTAGGTATCACCTGAAATGTTAATTAAAAGGGTGAGTCGCGAGACTCAGTGTGCAACCCTCATGCACCACTAGATTTTGGGCCTTAGGCCCATAAAATAGATTAATAATTTCATTCATATAAATAACAAATAATATGCAAGGCCCAACCCATTTGCCTAGGTTTCCATCCGCTACACGCCCCCGTACCAACTGTTCACACCATTGGGGATTTCTACAATCAACCCACACCGCTAC
This sequence comes from Gossypium australe, assembly GCA_005393395.2. Taxonomy (NCBI): domain Eukaryota; kingdom Viridiplantae; phylum Streptophyta; class Magnoliopsida; order Malvales; family Malvaceae; genus Gossypium; species Gossypium australe. Next base: position 42,095,630 of record CM016625.1, on the reverse strand, counting down.
ACGCCAAGATGGCAGTCATGCTGCTCATCAACATATCATGGCCGAAGCCCTTATAACAGATTACAGCATTAGCCGCTACAACAGATCACGGTAGAAACCGCTACACATATAACGTATAACTTCCTCCTGCCATCAACCCAACCCATGCAATCACATATAAGCAGTTTACTTTTAACATTTAATCAGATTACTCACTAACCTGGTGGTTTGCTTTTACCCTCTTTGGCTTTCGTCATTAAATCGAGACTTCGGCATTTATCATAACATATAAAACTTATGAACATACATTAATAATCAGTTCTAGATGGTGGGGAAGTATTACACACCTGATTAATGCAGATACCCCTTGCTAAACCGATCTACACTTTGCTTCTAAAAGCCGGAAAAGATGTGGAAATAGGCCTCTCCTATATTCGGCCATAGTTAGTATTCTACCAGGTTTTATATACTAAAATCAATAAAATTTCTTACCTTGAAATCCCGAAAGTATCACGATTCTACAACTTAAAGATCTATGCAATTGACTCCTTCTTCAAATCCCGGAATGCCGAAAAGAAAACACAAGATTAGTTCCATATAGCCAATCGAATATAGCCTCTAAAAGCCGAAAAATCAAAAGAAATCCAAATCGCCACTTACCCTATTTGAAATCTATGAGTTTTGGCTTCTAGGAAAAATCCCAGGAAGAGAATCTGTCGCGCTTTCGGCTTTTTGAAAGAAGTAAAAATTGAAGGGATGACCAAGGGAGATTCGGCCAACTTGACGAAAAGAGAAGAGAAAAGATAGCAAGGAGAATTCGGCTTTTAGAGAGGAAATATTCAGGAGAGGAGAAAACAACTAGGGAATTTCGGTTTTGAGAAGAAACTAAAGCAAATGGGAGAAGAGAATTTCGGCTAGGTGAGGAAGAAGAGAAAAATAAAAGAAAAGATGATCACTTGGCTATTAATTTCGGCAAATCAATCCCCCCTCCCAGAGTTGGATTTTCGGCCAACTCTGCTGTCATCTGATAGCTTTTATCCCACCTATTATCTTAATCCCTTAGCTCCTCAAAAATAGCCCTCATCTTTCTCTTCATTATCTTCCTATTTATCAATAAAAATAAAAGAATTAAAACCCCTAAATTGTAGCAAGTGTGCCGTCCTCCCCTTCCCTCCTAAGTGCCGAATTTTTGACCCAAAAACTTAGGCCCTAAGTAGCCAACACTTGGCCCAATCCATCCCTTAACGACGCCACCTACATGCTCCCCTTACAACACCTCCAAATTTTTGGGCCATAAGCCCACCTTGCCTTTTAAACACAGATATCTATTTAAATAATGTTCTATAGCTCTTTATTAGAGACTAACCCAAGTTTCAGCCCAAACCTGAGCCCCAATTGTACCTTAAATTCCCAATTTAATATTTTAAGCAGTCAGACACATAAAATGCACAGACCCAAATATTCAGGGTGTTACAGTTCATCCCCCCTTAAAATAAATTTCGTCCTTGAAATTTACCTGATCAAAAGAGATGGGGATACTGTTGTCGCATAACATCTTCTGGCTCCCATGTCGCCTCTTCTGTGCCATGATTTCGCCATAGAACTTTGACCAAAGGAACGAACTTCCTTCTCAACACTTTTACGTCTCGATCCAAGATTTGCACTGGTTCTTCCTCAAAGGATAAATCTAGCCTTACTTCAATCTCTTCCACCGACACCACATGCGATGGATCAGAGTGATAATGTCTCAGCATCGAGACATGGAACACATCATGTATCTGTTCCAACTCTGAAGGCAACTCCAACCGATAAGCCACTGGGCCCACACGTTATCATACCCGATAAGGCCCAATAAACCGTGGACTTAGCTTACCCTTGCGTCCAAACCTTATCACCTTTTTCCACGGAGATACCTTCAAAAAGACTTGATCTCCTACCTCAAATTCTACTTCCTTTCGCTTTAGATCCGCATACGACTTCTGCCGATCAGACGCTTCTTTCAACCTATCCCGTATTAGCTTAACCTTCTCCTCTGTTTCCGAAACTAATTTTAGACCTAACACCTTACGTTCTCCCAACTCTATCCAACAAGTTGGAGTACGACATCTCCTCCCATATAACGCTTCATACGGCGCCATCTGAATGCTAGCTTGATAACTATTGTTATATGCGAATTCTGCCAAGGGCAAATACTCTTCCCAACTGCCCCTAAAGTCGATGATGCAACCCCTTAGCATATCCTCCAAAATTTGAATTACCCTCTCAGACTGACCATCAGTCTGTGGGTGAAAAGCGGTACTAAATTCTAACCTTGTTCCCATTGCTTCATGAAGAGCCTTCCAAAATCGTGATGTGAACCTTGGGTCCCTATCCGATATGATCTATACTGGTACACCGTGTAATCTTACAACCTCAGCCACGTACAACTTAGCCAACTTTTGTAGAGAGAAATCCACTCGAATCAGTATGAAGTGAGCAGACTTCGTCAGTCGATCCACAATTACCCAAATTGAATCTTTCTTAGTGGGCGTGAGGGGTAACCCACTAACAAAATCCATCGTAATTCTTTCCCATTTCCATTGGGGAATGTTCACCGGTTGCAACAACCTTGAAGGCAACTGGTGTTCAGCTTTGACTTGCTGACACGTCAAACACTTCCCCACATATTCCGCAACTTCTCGCTTCAACCCTGGCCACCAGAACTGCTCTCGCAAATCTCGATACATCTTAACTCCTCCAGGATGTATAGCATAAGGGCTATTATGCGATTCCTGACGAATCATCTATCTTAACTCCTCATCTTTCGGCATACAAACCTTCCCACGGAGACACAAAACTCCATCATTGTTCAGACTATAGTCCTCTACTTCACCCTCTTGCACTTGTCGAATTCGAGTACTTAAGACATCATCCAAAAGTTGCTTCTCCTTGATTAGACTTGTCCACATAAGTCTTACTTGTAGCTCAGCCACCAAACTACCATCCTCATACAAACTAAGATGAGTGAACATCGCCCTTAGGTCTGTTATCACCTTCCTACTCAACGCATCTGCCACCACATTGGCCTTGCCGGGATGGTATTCAATCGAGCAATCATAGTCCTCCAAAAGCTCAATCCACCTACGTTGTCGTAAATTTAACTCCTCCTGAGTAAGGAGATACTTCAAACTTTTATGGTCGATATAAATTACCGACTTCTCCCCGTACAGGTAGTGTCTCCAAATCTTCAGAGAAAACACTACCGCCGCCAATTCCAGATCATGCGTAAGGTAGTTCAACTTATACGGTCTCAACTGTCGAGACGCGTATGCCACAACTTTTCCATCTTGCATCAGCACACACCCCAACCCTGTGTGTGACGCATCACAATAGACGGTAAATTCTTTTCCTGCCTCTGGCTGAATTAACACCGGTGCTTCCGTCAGAATTCTCTTTAGCCTCTCAAATCTCTCCTGTTGTTTGTCAGTCCACACAAAAGATACTCCCTTCCTCAACAACCTAGTTAATGGTGCCGCTATTGAAGAGAACCCCTCAACAAACCTTCGATAATATCCTGCTAATCCTAAGAAACTTCGAATTTCTGCCACAGACTTCGGCGATTTCTAGTTTAACACAGCTTCGATTTTTCGAGGGTCTACCCTAATCCCCTCTGCGGAAACTACATGCCCTAGAAAAGTCACCTCCTTCAGCCAGAACTCACACTTACTAAACTTTGCGTACAGCTGCTTTTCCCTCAGAATTTGCAGCACCACTCGAAGATGTGCATCATGTTCCTCCTCAGACTTGGAATAACCAATATATCGTCGATAAATACTACGATGAACCGATCAAGGTATGGCTGAAACACCCAGTTCATCATATCCATGAATGCTGCTGGCGCGTTCGTCAAACCGAACGGCATTACCAAAAACTCATAATGACCGTACCGAGTCCGAAACGCTGTCTTATGAATATCTCCTTCTTTAACCCTTAATTGATGATATCCCGACCTTAAATCAATCTTAGAAAAGACCGAAGCTCCTTTGAGCTGATCGAACAAATCATCGATTCTCGGTAATGGGTACTTATTCTTAATCGTCAACTTATTCAGTTGACGATAGTCCATGCACATTGTAATATCCAATTTCTGCCCGGCTCGTTAATTGGACCCGACCCCATTAGTCAAAACAAAACCAAAAGAAGAAAAAACAAATTCTATTATGAAAGTCCATGAATAAATGAGAAAATAATAAGCCCAACAGTCCATTAATAACAGTCCAATTACAAGCCCAAAATACCAGGCCCAATTATTAATAGTAACAGTCCATTACAAAACCAATCAGCCCACCTAACCCTACCCTGACCCAAATTAACCCAGAGCCCAATTCAACCCAATCCCTAGCCCAGTTTACAACGGCCCAGGAACCAAGCCAAAACAGAAACCCTAGGACCCCTTTTCTCAGCGCCGCCGCGCGTGTCCCACACGCGCGCATCCATGCCGTTCCAACTTCCCACGCGCCACGCGCGCCTCTCTAGATTCGCGTGCCCCTCGGCCTCCACGCACGCTCCCACTAGCGGCCTTCCCGATTCGCACGTCCCCTCGGCCCCCGACTCCACCAACTCCCAGATGCCTCGGCCTCTGTTGTTTGCTGCCTCGCCCATGACCTGCACATAGTGAACACTACAACGGCAGGAGATGGAGAAAATAGTAGAATAATACCGGAAATAATGCGTTTTTGGCTATAAAGCCCTAAAACCGGATGTAATAAGGGTTCGGATTTTTAGTTTTACAGACTAAAAACTGAAAGAAAAAGGGAAACTCTGGTAGTCCCCTTACGACGATCGTCCGAAATCAAAAATAAAAAAACAAGAGGTTGATTTCTTTTTCCTATTTCACTTTATTTACCGTCGTTTTATCTTATTTTTCATTTACTATTTCAAATCGTTGCAAACCAAAACGAGAATAATAAAGTAAAAAGGAGTAGGAGGGGAGATTACCGTCGAAGTTTGACCCTCATCTGCTCCGCTTCGGTCGGGGTTAGGCTAGGGTTGCGCCCAAATAAGGCGGACGATACTTAAGAGAGGCGGGTGTTGCTTCTCGCCAATTCCAATGGCGCGATAACGGCATCTTTGGAAGGCGACTACGGCGGAGAGGAATAACAGATGGGGCTAGGGTTTTGGTTGTATGAAGGAGCCCGGTCGTTGGAGAGAAATAGGGGGGAGAGAATTTGAGATTTTTTTCTGAAGAAATAAGTCGGTAAAATGAACAAAAAAAAAAGAAAAAATGAGCTTTTAAATAAAGTTTGAAACGATGCCGTTTTTGGGGGGTAGATCCGCGCGTTAACCGGTTTGGTGACCCGGATCCGGACCTTTCTTCGTTCAAAGGGATATTTATGCGTTTAGTCCCTCTGTTCTTTGTTTCTGTCGCAATATAGTCTCACCCAAACGCGGCGTTTTGGATTAACTGAAATATTTCCCGACTTGGTCCTTGTTAATTTCTGCGCGTTGTATTTCGACCCTTTTAGATTTCATTTTGATTTATTGCCTTTTGACCCTCTAATTTCGCTTTAGTTTTCGATATAATCCTAAATCATTTAGTTAATTATTTGTTTATCGATCTCTCTAGTCGTTCTTTAACTAATATTTAATGTAAGATATTTTAAACTGTTTTAGCTATTATTTATGTTATTTATATGATATTTTCATCAATTCTACATGTATATTTGTTATACCTATATGTTATTTATATCAAAATTTCATGGACATATTTTACGTTACTTTGTATATATTTCACTACATAGATAATTTATTTATTATAAGGACTACTTACTCTATTGTTATATATCTTTATTATATATATATATATATATATATATATATATACATGTTATTTTAGGTCAATCTTTACTCCTTTCGTTTATATATACATTTAATTTGACATATGTTATTTGATTATTATTCCTTTTAACATGCTATGTTCTGGTATAATCTGCTTTCATACGGCTATATTTTAGCTTTCGACACCTTTTAATAATGCTAATATTTTCAAAAAAGGGGGTGAGACTATTGGTCTTATATATATTAAATTATACGATCATATTGCTATCGTCCATCTGTACAAGTGTTGCATTCGCGTATAATTCTTTCATGTTTGATACAATATTTCTTTTTCCCATGAATCAATAAAAGTATTTTAAGTCATTCTTCAAACCACTTATTTGAAGGTTTATAAACGAGGCGATATTTGTATTTAGAAGTACGGGAAATTACATCCTAACGCGTTGGGTGTTGATTTTTCGTTCGACTAAGTATTCAAGTACCCTCTTTACATGTCTTGAAAATCAAAGATGATCTTGGTGTCAGAGCATGAATGTGCTATACCCTAACGTGTTGGGTATGATACTTCATTTCTTTGAAACGAGTTAATCTTGAGATTCAATCCCAATTTAACGAATCTTTTTATCTTTGCCCTAAATGTTTTCAAGTCTTCCACATTAGGACATTGATCAATCAATTTGGTACCGATTCCGGACGTTGCGAGGGTGCTAATCCTTCCTTGCACGTAACCGACTCCCGAACCTATTTTCTCAAATATCGTAGACCAAAACACTGTTTTAGTAAATCAAAATGTTTTATTAAAACAAAGGTGATCCGATCCCACCTAACAAAGATCGGTGGCGACTCCCTGTTTTTAAAAGTCGATTCCCGTTTTGTCAGAAAATGGTTGCAACAGCTTGGCGACTCCACTGGGGACGCTCGAGAGTCAGGCCTTAAATCGATTGATGTTTGTCCTTTTTGATTGAAAATTTGGAAAATTTGTCTTTGAAAAATCATGTTTCTCGTTGATGCATTTGTTTGTGCCATAGTGTCGAGTCCCGTGAAATATTGTGGCATTGCATTGCATGACCGTCGGTCACACCTTTAAGTGGGAGTAAGAAACTAAGCTTTCGTGAGGTTTTCACCTCCGCATGGGCTAGTGGATTACTTCCGGGAGACATACGTACCTGCGTGTTTCGTGAGGTTTTCACCTCCGCATGGCCGTAGGGAAATGTATCCCCCTGAACTGAACTTGGTCTGTATGAGCCTATAATGGGTGAGGATCGAGGAATCTGTTGGTTCAGGTACCCCTCTATAGAACTAAACCCCATATAGAAGCCCTAGAGCCTACCCTACGCATAGTGTCGAATTAGTTACCCGGATAAGCGTTTATTGATATTCTGCTTGTTTGACTGTGCAATACTAACTTATTTTTGTTTGTTGATTTGCATGACATTTCATATAACAGAGGTGTCAATTTCTACTCGGTTGACGAAATAGGAAGTTTGCTATGGAAAACGACTTTCTTGATAAAGTAGAGGACAATGCGGCCGTGCGCACATGGTCAGAAAGGTTGCAAACCGGGGAAGGAGATAGTTTAGTTGAGGGTTATACGTCAGAACTGTGGGACTTTACCCGCGTTAGCGTGATGCAAAACGAGTTTCGAGAGTTGCGGGATATCTGGACCCATTGGAAAGACGAAGTCAAACAGATGTTCTACCGCCGCTATGGTGATATATCCCACTTGTTGGATGTCAAAATAGATAAACACTTGTTTCGTGCTATGGTCCAATTTTGGAATTCCGCGTACAGCTGTTTCACTTTTGGGGAGGTGGATTTGGTGCCAACAATAGAAGAATACACCGCTTTGCTTCGTATTCCTGAGATGCAAGTCGATAAGGTCTATATTAGGCCTGCTTATGTCCCTCATTTGGCAAAGAAGTTGATGAAGATTACGGGAATGAGTGAGCAGTGGATCTCAGCCAAGATTCAGCAAAAGGGTGAAGGGAGATGCTTTCCTTGGGTGGATTTAAGGGATCTGATTTCGACACACCCTGACGTGGGGAAGAAGGTTGATATTTTTGCCCTAAGCCTTTACGGTTTAGTCATCTTCCCAAAAGCTCTGAGGCACGTAGATGAAGCGGTGGTGGATCTGTTCGACCGATTGGATAAGCAAGTCACACCTGTCCCGGCGATTCTCGCGGAAACCTTCAGATCGTTAAATGCATGCAGAAGAGCGGGAGAAGGAAGGTTTATCGGATGCGCCCAACTTTTGATGGTATGGTTTCACGGGCATTTTTGGAAGATGGACAAAGTCTCTTGTCGACCTTTTCATAGAGACTATTCACCAATAAAAGAGGAAGCTACTATGTCAAGAAGAGAGGACACAACAGAAGAAGGATGGATGGCAATTTTTCAAAACCTTCAAGGAGAAGACGTTGAGTGGAGAGCTCCCTGGATGATGCCTGGAGAGATACTCTATAGGTGTGGAGACTTCAATTGGGTACCTCTACCCGGAATTTGGGGAGTCATCGGGTATGCCCCATTGCTAGCGGCGAGACAATACCAGTCTAGACAATTCGTGCCAGCAACACATGGGTTAAACCGAAGTGAGTTCTCTTATACGGGAGAGGGATACAAGAAGAAGATCAAAGAAATGGCAAATGCTTGGAAACAAGCACGCCGAATGAAGAGGCTAGCTGCGGGCGAAACGGCAACTTCTGAATACAAAGCATGGCTAAGCAAGAGAATCAATGATAATATCCCGGGACCAAACTTAGATAATGCTCAGTCTTTGGAGGAACGGTTGCGAGTGATACCAACAGAATTAGAAATTATAAAGCAAGATTTCGTACAGCGAAGTTCCGAGCTTGAAAAGAGAATCGAGCAGTTGGAGGAGGAAAAGATGTTTTTGAAGTTAAATGTAGAGATACAGGAATCAGAGACGAAAAAGGTGCAGAAGGGGAAGAGCAAAGCCGAAGAAGAATTGGATAGCTTAAAGGGGGACTACAAGAAGATGCGCCTCTCGATGAGAACTGCCGGACTAGGAAAGACTTCGAGCCAATGGCGACAAGAGTTGCAAGAAGAAAGAGCTAAAGCCGAGCAATGGGAAAAGAAATTTCGAGAAATGAAGGTTCAAAATGAGACCCTTGAAAAGCAAATATCAGAAGGCCAGAATAGAAGAAACGAATTGAAGACAAGGGCGTCAGAGTTGGAAAAGTCCCTCGACCATTATCGAAACCGTAACTCAGCAAGAGAGTTAAAAGCAAGTCTGAGTAGAATCGAAGAAATGAAAAAGAGGACTGAAGAGTTAGAAATGGAGCTACTGCACTGTCAAAATCATATTGGGCATTTAAAAGAGAACGAGGAACGAAGGAAAGCGGAGCTGTGCCATTCCCAGAGTCAAGTCAGGGATAGAGATTACCTCATAGGGGAGGCTATAATCCGAATACGAGAGATAGCTGAGTATTTACAAACTCTAGCTATACAAGCCGACACTTTGAGCATACAATTCGAGACACAGTCGGATCGTGGGCGAGAATTAGCTTCCCTACTGACAAAGATTAAAACCTTAGGTGTTAGAGCAAGGTCGTTTTTGTAATCTATTTTATGTAAAGAGCTTTGTTATCTAAGGAAGTTTTCTATGGAGAATTGAATCAGAGTTGACACCTTTTTTGCATTCATACCATGCATTTGCATTGCATTACATACATTAGCATCATATCGCTTTAACTATTCGCTAAACTTAAAATCACATAACCGCAGCTACGACATTACGAACCTGGAATCACATCATCCCTATAGGACACGCTTAAGAACTAGAGCTATGGACGCCGAACTCAATGAAAGGATTGAAAGGATGGAAAGAACCCAGAAAGAGCTGCAAGAACAGTTAGCCAAGGCACAGCAAGAAGCGAGGGACCAGATGATGAGGTCTCGCGAGGAATCGCGAGAACATAAGGATCAAATGGATAGAATGTTAAAGATGTTGACGGCCATGTCCAACGGACAAGGACTTGCGCAAAGTCCTGACGTTACGGAGCCCCATTCGAGGGATAATCAAAATCCGCTCTATCCCCCAGGATCCACGCCACCTCACGCTCATGCAACGCAAAGGGGATATCCTCAAGGGAACCCAGTAGGCCTGGAGCAACGACCCGTCCCACCTACCCATCTGGGGGAAGGTATATACGTATCAAACGCTGGGGATAATTCTGCTAACCCGATGGTTCCGGATTTGGATGATCCGATGGAAATAGCTAGGTTAAAGAGGGATGGCCATGATGCCGAAGAAAAATATAAGAGTCTAGAAGAAAGACTCAAGGCCGTGGAAGGTACTGGAACTTTCTCTGCACTAAGTGCCAAAGAGCTTAGTTTGGTGCCTGATCTGGTTCTACCCCCAAAATTTAAGGTACCGGATTTTGAAAAGTATGAGGGAACGAGATGTCCAAAGGCACATCTTATCATGTTTTGCCGAAAGATGGCCGGACACTTGAATGAGGACAAGCTATTAATACACTGTTTCCAGGATAGCTTGATCGGAACAGCCCTCCGATGGTACGATCAGCTTAGCACAGAGAAGATACGGTCATGGAAAGACCTGGCAACTGCATTCTGCGAACAATACAAGCATGTTACTGATGTGGCTCCCGACCGGATGACACTGCAAATGTTGGAAAAAAAGCCAACGGAGACCTTCAGACAATACGCTCAGAGATGGAGGGATCTCTCAGTCCAGGTCGAGCCCCCTTTAACTAAAAGTGAGGTAACGGTCCTTTTCATCAATACTTTGAGGGCCCCGTTCTACGACAAACTGGTGGGAAGTGCCACGAAAGACTTCGCCGACCTCGTAATATCTGGCGAACTCATCGAAAACAGCATTAAATGTGGAAGAATGGAAGGCCCTGAGAGCTCTAAAAGACCAACACCTGCAAAGAAGAAAGACCCCGAAGCCCATATGGTGGGGACCGGGAGCCACTATGCTCCTAATCCATATCCGACTCGACCACGACCTCAGTTTCGCCCACCGCCAGGTTCATACTTTCCTCCACAAAGCCCTTACTATCAAGCCCCTCCTCCCTATCCCGTTTACGCCACCGACAATCAAAGACCATTCACCATATTTCCTCCAAACACTATGCCTGCCCAAGGCCAGCCAAAAAACGAACAAAGACCAGTAAAGCCCAGTCCTGACAGACCCCAATTCACCCCCATTCCCGTATCATACGGAGAATTGTACCCGAAGCTATTGGAAAAACAGTTAATCTCACCACATTACATGGCACCATTAAAACCCCCGTTCCCAAGGTGGTACGATCCCAACGCTAATTGCATGTACCACGCCGGGAATCAGGGACACTCTACAGATAACTGTTTACCTTTAAGAGAAGAGTGCAGGGCCTCATCGACGCCGGGATCTTGCGGTTTGACGGTACCAAGAATATGACAAGAAACCCGCTCCCTAACCATGCCCCAGGGAACGTGAATATGGTGACACCGGAAGATGGGTGGCGAGCCAGAAGCTGTGTCTCTAGGATAAGGACACCTTTGGAGAAGGTCTGGGAAGTAATGATTGAGAAGGGCATGCTCGATAGGAATTTCAAGGAGGAAAACGCGAAGAGTCCAAGTTTCTATGTCTTCCACGGCATATCAGGACACCATATCCAATCTTGCGAGGAGTTCAAAGAGCTGCTTCAAAGCATGATGGACAATAAAAAGGTGGAAATCTTCAATAAGATGGAAGAGACTGGTGGAAAGGAGATATGTGCATCTGAGGGCCAATCATCAGGACCTCCCTACAGTGCCGATCGGCCTCTGGTAATATACTACGAGGCAAAGAAGGAAGAGAGGAAACCAAAAATGATAATCGAGTACCTTCCCCTTTCCCTTACACGGATAGTAAAGCGGTGCCGTGGAAGTATGATGTCAACGTCACCACACCCGAGGCTACAACTGGAGGCATCAGCGAGGTGGGGCATTTTACCCGCAGTGGGAGATGCTATTCCCCTGAGGTGTTTGAAATGAAGAAGAAAACCATTGGAACGAGTCAGAAAGGGAAGGCACCGATACCCGAGGCTGAGGGTGAGGGTGAAATACAATCCGAACGAGGAGTAAAGGAACCAGTGACCGAGGATGAAGCACGGGAATTTTTAGAGTTCATTAAGCACAGCGAATACAGTGTTGTGGAACAGTTGAATAAACAACCGGCAAAAATCTCAGTATTATCCTTGTTGTTGAACTCAGAGCCACATCGAAACGCATTACTGACGGTGCTGAACCAAGCATATGTGCCAAGTAATGTGCCCATTGAAAAACTCGATAGGTGGTTGAACAATTTAAACGCGGATAATTTCATCTCCTTCAGCGATGATGAAATACCACCTAATGGTAGGGGCTCTGTTAAAGCTTTGCACATCACAACTGAGTGCAAAGGATATATAATACCGCATGTGCTTATTGACAACGGGTCCGCGCTCAATGTCATGCCGTTGGCTACATTATCTAGGACGCCCGTTGACATGTCTTATCTGAGGCCGTGCCATTCTGTGGTGAGGGCATTCGACGGAACACGGCGAGAAGTTATGGGAAAAATTGAGATCCCTCTGGAGGTAGGCCCGTGCACGTACAATGTGGAATTCCAAGTCATGGACATTGCTCCTTCATATAATTGCCTCTTAGGAAGGCCCTGGATCCACTACGCAGGAGCGATCCCTTCATCTCTTCATCAGAAAATAGAGTTTATTATGGATAACCGCCTGATCACGATCGCCGGTGAAGAAGACATCATCGCATCGCTATCTACTGACGCACCCTACATCGAGGCAAACAAAGATGTGCCAGAATGCTCCTTCCGTTCCTTCGAATTCATCAACGCTACATTTGTCGCCGAAGGAGATAGGACTCCCACACCCAAGCTGTCGAGAAACACCAAAATGGGGGTCAAGCTGACGGTAGGAAAAGGTACCCGAGCAGGAAAGGGTTTAGGTAGATATCAACAAGGGATAGCTAGAGCGCTAAACCCTGTACACCACAAGGCTCCGTACGGCTTAGGATTCAAACCTGATGGATGGCAAAGAAGGAGACAACTGCAGAAAGATCAAGGAAAAAGGATCGCAAGAGCCTCGGGTCGGGAGGTAGAATGGGAGCCCATGACATACCCACCCTTAGCGAAAACTTTTACGTCCGCAGGGATGATGTACCCAGAGGGAGGTAGTTCACAAAACACGCTGCTATTAGTTGAGAGGGATCTCCAGAACTTCCACATAAACGTCATCGACAAAGTGGACGATGCGATGAAGGGCCTTTCAAAGATACGTCTCGGCCCTCCTAGATATGTGTTGAACAATTGGACCGCTGAAGATCTTCTTGTAGTTTCTAGGATCCCTCCAAAGTAATTCTCAATGACAACCTTCGTTATTCCTCTAAGTCGAAGGGGAATTTGTTATAAAAGTTTGTATCAGCTGTCTAACTTTTAAATGAACAATCAATGAAGATGCATTTTGTCACTGTCTCTCATTCCCATTAGCCTCATGTCTATTCCCTCTTCTCATGACCTGTCTTCATATATATATATACATTCATGTCGTAGAAGCACATTTTTGTTTCCAATACCTCGATATTTCTCTATAGTTTCTTTTTACTTGTCAGGTGCTCGGATAACGACAACATGAACAATCCTGCTACTGATCCTAAAATCGACTTTGAGCAAGCTGCTTGTTTAGGGGAATCCGAAGCTGACGAAAATGCTGAAGATTATGTCTCAACCCCTGACTTGTTAAGGATGATGGAACAGGAAGATAGACAAATACTCCCCCACCAAGAATCTGTTGAGACAGTGAACCTGGAAAACGAAGAAAAGAGGCAAGAGGTGAAAATTGGGACTTCCATCTCAGAGCCCACCAAACACGACTTGGTCACCTTGCTTCATGAATACAAAGACGTATTTGCATGGTCATATCAGGATATGCCAGGATTAAACGAGGATGTAGTGGTCCACAGGCTCCCAGTGAAACCAGAATGCAAGCCAATCCAGCAGAAGCTAAGACGGATGAGACCCGAAATGCTCTTAAAGATAAAAGAAGAAGTCAAAAAACAGTTCGACGCTGGTTTCTTACAAGTCTCCAAATACCCGGAATGGGTGGCTAATATAGTCCTAGTGCCAAAGAAAGACGGCAAGGTGCGAATGTGTGTGGACTATCGCGATCTGAATCGAGCAAGCCCCAAGGATAATTTTCCCTTGCCACACATCGATACATTGGTGGATAACACAACGAAACATTCATTATTCTCTTTTATGGATGGGTTTTCGGGCTATAACCAAATAAAGATGGCCCCTGAGGACATGGAAAAAACTACATTCGTGACAATGTGGGGAACTTTCTGCTACAAGGTGATGCCATTCGGTTTGAAAAATGCTGGGGCAACATATCAAAGGGCAATGGTGATGCTGTTTCACGACATGATGCACAAAGAGATAGAGGTTTATGTCGACGATATGATTGCCAAATCTCGGGGAGAAAGAGAGCATGTTGAAAACTTCAGGAAATTGTTTGAAAGACTGAGAAAGTTTCAACTGAAGCTTAACCCAGCTAAGTGCACATTTGGAGCGACCTCGGGAAAATTACTGGGCTTCATCGTTAGCAAGAGAGGTATCGAGGTTGATCCGGACAAAATAAGGGCCATACAAGACTTACCATCTCCGCGAACACAAAAGAAGGTCAGAGGGTTTTTAGGAAGATTAAATTACATCGCTCGGTTCATCGCTCAGCTTACCAACCAATGCGACCCAATTTTCCGACTTTTGCGAAAGCACAATCCTGGGGAATGGAATGAGGAATGCCAAGTTGCCTTCGACAAGATAAAGCAATATTTGTCTAACCCCCCTGTGCTAGTACCACCAACCCCCGGAAGACCGTTGATATTGTACTTGACGGTGTTCGAAAGCTCAATGGGTTGTGTACTGGGGCAACATGACGAGTCGGGGAGAAGAGAAAGGGCGATCTATTACCTCAGTAAAAAGTTCGCAGAGTATGAAGCAAAATATCCATCAATCGAAAAATTCTGTTGTGCTCTGGTTTGGGCAGCTCGAAGGCTTAGACAATATATGTTGTATCATACGACATGGTTAATCTCTAAATTGGACCCAATAAAGTACATGATGGAATCACCCGCACTCTCAGGAAGAATGGCGCGATGGCAGATCCTGCTATCGGAATACGACATCATCTATGTGAGCCAAAAGTCGATAAAAGGGAGCGCAATAGCTGATTTCCTAGCAGCCCGAACCACAGAAGAATACGAGCCATTAAGATTTGACTTCCCGGATGAAGATTTGATGTGCATCACAGAAAAAGAATGCGAATCGTCAAAAGAAGAGTCATGGAAAATGAGTTTTGACGGGGCATCAAATGCATTAGGGCATGGGATCGGAGCAGTCTTGGTGTCACCGGAAGGGAGTCATTATCCATTCACTGCCCGATTAAACTTCTTCTGCACCAATAACATAGCGGAATACGAGGCTTGCATCATGGGGCTCCGCGCAGCTATTGAGCGAGGCATCAAAATCCTAAAGGTAGCAGGGGATTCAGCATTGGTAATTTACCAAATCCGTGGAGATTGGGAAGTGAGAGACTCAAAGCTGGTCAAATATCACGATCTTGTTATGGATCTGGTCAAAGAATTCGAAGAAGTGACCTTTAATTACTTCCCACGAGAGGAAAACCAATTGGCTGATGCCTTGGCCACCTTAGCTTCTATGTTCAAAGCGAATCGAGAAGCGGAAATAATGCCTCTCCAGATGAGCATATATGAGGCCACGGCGCATTGTTTTAGCATTGAAAAAGAGGCGGATGGACGACCATGGTTCCATGATATCTTAGGATATGTCAAACATCAAAGGTACCCAGAGCAAGCAAACGAGAACGACAAAAGAACAATCAGAAAAATGGCAGCAGGATTTGTTCTTGATGGGGACATCCTATACAAGAGAGGAAAAGATCAAGTGCTTCTAAGATGCGTGGATAATGTCGAAGCCAGAAAAATACTTGAAGAGGTGCATGAAGGAACTTGTGGAACACATGCCAACGGTTTCACCATGGCCAGGAAAATTATGAGACTCGGCTATTACTGGTTGACAATGGAAAGTGACTGTATCAGCTATGCACGAAGGTGTCACAAATGTCAAATTTATGGCGACAAAATTCATGCAGCACCTTCGCCCCTCCACGTGATGACCTCCCCGTGGCCCTTTTCCATGTGGGGCATGGATGTTATAGGTCCAATTTCCCCGAAGGCCTCTAACGGCCATCGATTCATCTTTGTGTCATAGATTACTTCACAAAATGGGTTGAGGCCACTTCGTTTGCAAATGTGACAAAAACCGTGGTTTGCAAATTCTTGAAAAAGGAGATTATATGTCGATACGGGCTGCCTGAGAAAATCATCTCGGATAACGCTTTGAATCTGAACAATAAGATGATGAAGGAAGTATGCGAACAATTTCAAATAAAGCATCACAATTCCTCACCCTATCGCCCAAAGATGAACGGAGCGGTAGAAGCAGCCAATAAAAATATTAAGAAAATTATTGGAAAGATGACCGAGACATATAAAGACTGGCATGAGAAGCTCCCATTTGCTCTATATGCATACCGTACATGTGTGCGGACCTCCACGGGGGCAACTCCTTTCTCTCTAGTATATGGAATGGAAGCTGTACTGCCCATCGAGGTGGAAATCCCTTCTTTACGAATCTTAATGGAGTCAAAACTGGAAGAATCAGAATGGGTACAAGCTCGATATGACCAACTGAATCTGATTGAGGAAAAATGCTTAAAAGCAATTTGCCATGGACAAATGTACCAGAAAAGAATGATCACGGCCCATGACAAGAAGGTACGACCAAGAGAGTTTCGCGAAGGAGAGCTCGTGTTGAGAAAGATCCTCCCTATACAGAAAGACTTTCGAGGAAAATGGGCACCGAATTGGGAAGGACCCTATGTCGTAAGGAAGGCCTTCTCGGGTGGAGCTTTGATTCTCACCGAGATGGATGGGAAAGAGGTACCGAATCCAGTAAACTCGGATGCCGTGAAGAAGTACTACGCCTAAAAAAAAAAAAAAGAAGTCAGGATGAAAACCCAAAAGGGCGTCTTGATAAACACAATTGGGATGAAAACCTGAAAAGGCGTCCTAACGAAGAGGATGCACACACAAAGAGCAAGAACGTTGGAATGGGGAGTCAAGGGGCGAGTTTATAATATTTGAAGCGGACTCAGAAGCTCGGGGTCTGTTACGCAAGAAGCTTCACTCAAAGGGGGATTCAGGGTGAAGGAGCATGGAGAAGTTCATGCGTTAGATATCTAGAGCATTATTGACAATTGAATCTACTTTCTTTTTATGTTTTCTTTATTGAATCATTCCTTGTCAATTTTCTTTCCTTGTTGCTTTGAAATAAATACAAACATAAGGTATCTCTTTCACGCCTACCTGGCCAGTATCATGCATTTTGTGTTTGGTTCGTTAAATGGTAAATAGTGAAATTACATACTTTGAACAAAAGAAGCATTGAGCATTACCTGGACGAGAACCTGGTAAGTACAAGAAACCTCAAAGCAAAGACAAAAGTTCAACCAGAAGACAAAGTGGGTGATATATGAGAGGTACAGGCTACTAGTAAAACTTGAGCACTAGTACAAAAACTGAAAGAAGTCAAGAATCGAAGCAGTGGGTACAAGTCGTCATAACAAGAGATACACGACAAACAAATCGAGAACGCATGGCATAATCACATAGGCATAAGAGCATTTAAGACAAACATATGCATATCATGATAACATCACGCATGACACATACAGGTACGCCAACGAAGCAAGAAATTCTGGTGATAGTTGTACCAAATCAAGAAAGAAAGACGTCCGAGTTCCACCAGAGAATAAGTTTTAAAATCAACTCATAATGCGAGAGGTGAGTTGGGCCGCGGGGCACGCCAAGGTATTTAATTTCTGTCTTTAAATTTCTGCTCAAAAATCAACTCATAATGAAAAGGTGAGTTGGGCCTCGGGAGACGCCAAGGTATTTAATTTCTGTCCTTAAATTTCTGTTCAAAAATCAACTCATAATGAAGAGATGAGTTGGGCCTCGGGAGACGCCAAGGTATTTAATTTATGTCCTTAAATTTCTGTTCAAAAATCAACTCATAATGAAGAGATGAGTTGGGCCTCGGGAGACGCCGAGGTATTTAATTTCTGTCCTTATATTTCTGTTCAAAAATCAACTCATAATGAAGAGATGAGTTAGGCCTCGGGAATTTTGAAATTCGGGGGTATTTCGGTAATTTGGAAATTCGAGGGTATTTCGGTAATTTTGAAAAATAAGGGTAGTTTGGTAATTTTTCAAACTTTGATGTTGTTTTTGTTTTTTTTAAACCGGGGTACTTTTGGTAAAATCTAGTTTTATGGTCCGGGTTATTCTTGTAAACGTGAGATTTTCGGGTAAATTTTCGAAACATAGGTATTTTATAAGTTCATGGTTGATTGGAAATTTTCACAAATCAAAAATGTTTTGAAAATTTTACAAAACCTTGGGATTTTTTTTTTCAAAAATAGGGTGGTTGGTCCCTTTCGGGTTTTAGTCATAGGGTTTAGCCCATCAACAAGTCATTGTAACTAGGGTGAATAGTCACTACGCACCAGGTAGGATTCTAGTGAAGAGGAGGTGAGTCGCTATGACTGCTTAAGTACCAAGCTCTCCCTGAATCCACTTCTAGACATGCGTATGCTCATTGCCAAACCCTAACTTGGCTAAGGTGAACAGTCACTACGCACCAGGTAGGATTCCAGTGAAGAGGAGGTGAGTCACTAGGACTGCTTAAATACCAAGCTCTTCCGGATCCTTCCTAGACATGCGTATGACGGTTACCACACCCTAGCCTTGTGGCTCGTTAAATTAATTTTTATGAAATTTTAAGAAGTAGTTTGTACTAAGCCTAGAGTCCATCAAGTTCTAATTGTAACTTAATCTACGTCCTATAAAGCCCATTAAGCCCACATAAATATATCACACAATGGTTCAGAATACTTACCTGGCAGACTTGGGCCGGAGACGCAGGTGCCATGCCGAGCTAACAGACCTGATATCACTTAAAACATCCATATTTCAAAAGCCCATTTTTAGGAAACATTTTAAGCCCAAAACCCCAGAGCCGAGTTTTGAACCGGGCCCTGATACCAATTTGTAACACCCCAAACCCGGCCCAAACACTACAACCGGATCTGGTATGTCACTAAGAAAAATTTTGTCAAACATGTCGTATTTTCAGAAAATCCCAAATATATTTTATATAGAATATGCCTTTGTAAAATAAAACCCAAACTTAATTACATGCCTTAGTTTAATTAAAATAAATGGTTCCGATAACTAAAAACAAAAATAATTTAAACCCATAATAAAAGGAAATAAAACTAGTGGCCCATGGCCTTATTACATCGAAGTTTAAAATCCATTAATTAAAATACAATATGAAATAATTAACTGGAGTCTTTTTGCCAAATCTACATATTCTTCTGCATGGCCACCTTGCGTTCCTCTCCAGCCCGGTCCGAAGCACTAGGTATCACCTGAAATGTTAATTAAAAGGGTGAGTCGCGAGACTCAGTGTGCAACCCTCATGCACCACTAGACTTTGGGCCTTAGGCCCATAAAACAGATTAATAATTTCATTCATATAAATAACAAATAATATGCAAGGCCCAACCCATTTGCCTAGGTTTCCATCCGCTACACGCCCCCGTACCAACCGTTCACACCATTGGAGATTTCTACAATCAACCCACACCGCTACACGCCAAGATGGTAGTCATGCTGCTCATCAACATATCATGGCCGAAGCCCTTATAACAGATCACGGCATTAGCTGCTACAACAGATCACGGTAGAAACCACTACACATATAACGTATAACTTCCTCCTGCCACCAACCCAACCCATGCAATCACATACAAGTAGTTTACTTTTAACATTTAATCAGATTACTCACTAACCTGGTGGTTTGCTTCTACCCTCTTTGGCTTTCGTCATTAAACTGAGACTTCGGCATTTATCATAACATATAAAACTTATGAACATACATTAATAATCAGTTTTAGATGGTGGGGAAGTATTACACACCTGATTAATGCAGATACCCCTTGCTAAACCGATCTACACTTTGCTTCTAAAAGCCGGAAAAGATGTGGAAATAGGCCTCTCCTATATTCGGCCATAGTTAGTATTCTACCTGGTTTTATATACTAAAATCAATAAAATTTCTTACCTTGAAATCCCAAAAGTATCACGATTCTACAACTTAAAGATCTATGCAATTGACTCCTTCTTCAAATCCCGGAATGCCGAAAAGAAAACACAAGGTTAGTTCCATATAGCCAATCGACTATGGCCTCCAAAAGCCAAAAAATCAAAAGAAATCCAAATCGCCACTTACCCTATTTGAAATCTATGAGTTTCGGCTTCTAGGAAAAATCCCGAGAAGAGAATCTATCGCGCTTTCGGCTTTTTGAAAGAAGTAAAAGTTGAAGGGATGACCAAGGGAGATTCGGCCAACTTGAAGAAAAGAGAAGAGAAAAGATAGCAAGGAGAATTCGGCTTTTAGAGAGGAAATATTTAGGAGAGGAGAAAACAACTAGGGAATTTCGGTTTTGAGAAGAAAATAAAGCAAATGGGAGAAGAGAATTTCGGCTAGGTGAGGAAGAAGAGAAAAATGAAAGAAAAGATGATCACTTGGCTATTAATTTCGGCAAATCAATCCCCCCTCCCAAAGTTGGATTTTCGGCCAACTCTGCTGTCATCTGATAGCTTTTATCCCACCTATTATCTTAATCCCTTAGCTCCTCAAAAATAGCCCTCATCTTTCTCTTCATTATCTTCCTATTTATCAATAAAAATAAAAGAATTAAAACCCCTAAATTGTAGCATGTGTGCCGTCCTCCCCTTCCCTCCTAAGTGCCGAATTTTTGACCCAAAAACTTGGGCCCTAAGTAGCCAACACTTGGCCCAATCCATCCCTCAATGACGCCACCTACATGCTCCCCTTATAACACCTCCAAATTTTTGGGCCATAAGCCCACCTTGCCTTTTAAACACAGATATCTATTTAAATAATGTTCTATAGCTCTTTATTAGCAACTAACCCAAGTTTCAGCCCAAACCTGAGCCCCAATTGTACCTTAAATTCCCAATTTAATATTTTAAGCAGTCAGACACATAAAATGCACAGACCCAAATATTTAGGGTGTTACAATCATGGTCATTATTTCCTTCTTCAAAGCCATCACTATGGCCTCGAGAGCATCTTCCTTTACTGTCAACTTATCCGAAGTGAAATTGAGCACCTCTCACATCTCTTCAACATTGGAACCAAGAGACTTCAACACACTTTCCCTGAGTTACTCTTCCATCGAGTCCAACTCTATAATTCATCCTTCGACTACCTCAAGTGTCTCCCTCATATACCTCATGGACTTGAGACTGACCACATGTTCTTCTAAAGCCAACACTATGTCCCTTGATCAGCTAGCTTTCCTGACCCTTCCACGAGTCTCCATTGGCTCAATTTGATCCTCTACTCCTTTCTTCATCTCGAACGATGCCTTTCAAACCTTGGATCTAATACCACATGTCACGAAGCTAGAACTTTTGTCTCGCAATCTGATCTGCCACAAATAGTAGTGGTAGTTTGGGTACTTTTTGGCACTTAATGAGCTTGTTTTTAAGCCATTTTACCTTTAATTGTTGCATTTTCAATCTTATTAGCTTAGCTTTAAATTATTGCAAAATAAGTGTTTTTATGCAATATTCCCAGTTAGTTGACATATTGGGCAAATACAAGCCTTAAGATAGTTTTAATAATTTAATTGAGTGTACAAGACACCTATTTTCAGGCCTAAAAGCATCAGGAATGACAACCGACTCACAACACAAGCTTCCAGTGTCACAACACAATTGAACCAACACAATAATTTATATTCTAATTTGTGTTTAGTGACACGCACTAGGCTGTGTCGCGACACAGGTCTGATAGAGGGAAAAATTAATTAAGGGTGTTTGCATCTACATAATCCATATTTAGTATGATTAAGGCTTGTATTTGACCTAAAATGGGTTGCTAACTTTTCCTATTTAGGTTTATGCTCAATTAGAAAGAGCTTTTGTCAAGCCATTTTAGGGTTTTAGTTTAGTAGTTTAAGATTTTAACTTAGTTTTATTTTATTTTAAAAAAATATTTCTTGTTATTCAACTTGGATTCGATTTGAGTCCAAGTCTTCGCTGTTAAGAATTTTCATAATTTTCTTTTATGTTTCTTTTGCAAACGACGATATCTCGACAAAATTTAAAGGATTTTACGGATTTGAACACATCAAGATTCTCAGCAGAACAATTTCTATCTTTCTCTCTTTTAATATATAAATTATGTGCTTTGCATGATTAATTTAATTAAAAGGAAGATGGTTATTAAATCGATGAGTGGCTAAATTATTTAGAGAGATTAACGGGCGGACGAGGGAGTGATTAACAGAAGAATGTGGATCTCTCATACGAGTTAGTTGGTACAAATTTATGTGTGCTTAAACCCTATGTTTGACTATCCTAGGAAGTAATCTAGGTTAAACGAGGTTGAGAGATAAGTTTACTGAGTAAATCATGATTTATCCCGATTAGGAAAGTGAGGTTGAGAGATAAATGAGTACTGATCGATTAATTAATTAGTAGAGGTCGAGAGGTAATACTAGTTAGTTAATAACTAAATCACTAATAAAACCTGAATTCTGAAGTTAATTGCAACCATTGAGGTGAGTTAATCTTCTGTTTGTTATTTGAGAATTTTTCATTTGTCAATTTCGTTTTAGTATTTTTTATTTTCATTTTATGACTTTAATTTTTAGTTCTAATTCCTGTAATATAATTTTTAGTGACTACTGTTTAGACATTTTTAGATTTAATTCAACCTCCCTTAGGTACGATCCTCGGAATACTTCCTACTATTTTGTTGTAACACAAAACTATATTATAGTTTGACCTATTCGCTTGTAGATACCGCACTTAATTTTATATATTTTATTTGAACTATTTTTACTCTAAACGTTCTCATTTTTGGATATGGCCAAGTTATTGGTGTCGTTGCCGGGGGAGGTTTCGACATTAAATTTAAATTTATTTTCTGTAATTAGTAGGCTAAATAGGAAAATTAAAAATTATAGATATGATTTCTTTGTTTTATTTATTTTTGACATTTTTAATTTTTAATCAGGTTTACTAACTTTTACTCTCTATCTCTGTAACACCCCAAATCCGGCCCATACGCTATGACCGAATTTGAAATGCCACTGATTATCCGCGAACAATTTTATGAAAAGAAATTTCCAGAAGTAGTTCTTTCGGTCAACCAAAGTTTTCAGTTCAAGTTCACTATTCTAATTCAGATAATCACATTCATTCACAACGTTCAACACACTATTATGGGCATCTTTGTCCATTCCCAACCCAGGGGTATTTCCGTCATTTTTCCTATAGGGGTATTTTGGTAATAAATCGGGGTCAGCTAAAAAATAATCTTGACAAATCAAAGGCATTCTAGAATTTTCAAAACTCGAGGGTATTTTAAAAGTTTTTTTTTCAAATCAAGGGTTTTGTAGAAAAATCGGGGTTGTTTCGGTAATTTTGAAAGTCAGGGGCATTTTAGTAAATTTTCCCAAATCAAGGTATCTTACTATTTTGTAAAATAGGAGTTTTTGTTATTTTTGTAAAGTAAGAATGTTTTTACAAAAGTCATGGGTAGTATGGTAATTTTATAAACCAAGGGCATTTTGGTAATTTTACACCCAGGGTATTTGGGTAATTTTGTAAATCGGAAATATTTCGAAAAAATTTTCCAAGTATAAAATGGTTTTACAAATCAAAGGAGTAATTTTGAAAACTTAAGGTTTTTATAAAACAGTATGGCTAGTCCCTTTCGGGTTTTAATTATCGAGTTTAGCCCGTGAATAAGTCCTCTTGGTTAGGGTGAACCGTTACTACGCACCAGGTAGGATTCGAGTAAAGAGGAGGTGAGTCGCTAGGACTGCTTAAATACCAAGCTCTTACCGAATCCACTCCTAGACATGCGCACAATGGTTGCCACACCTTAACTCGGCGACTTACTTCACAGGTTTGTTCGGTTGTTCTTAAGTCTTATGCAATTCTGTGTTGGAGTAGACTAGTCCTGGGGTTCAATAGCTCCTAGTTCACTAATCTACGAGCCCAATTATGCCCACATACCAATCATATAATAATTCACACAACAATTAGAGGTACTTACCTGGTGGACTTCGGGTCGAAGATACAGGTGCCATGCCAGAATAAACCTGAAAAATTTATGAAAGCCCAAATCTTTGAAAAGCCCATCTTAAGAAAATGTTTTTAGACCCAAAACCCTCAAAGCCGAGTTTTGAACCGAGCTCTGATACCAAATTGTAACACCCCAAACCCGGTCAATACGCCACGACCGAATCTGGTATGTCACAGAGGAAAACGTTTTGAAAAAAAACTTTTGACTTTGAGTTAAAAACATAAAAATTTGTTGTCTTTACTAAGACATTGTGTAATTAAAGTTCCAAATAAAATTGAGTTGTTTAAAATAAAACATTTTCAAATAATAATAATATAATCGACAATCCAACTTAAAACATAATAAAAAATCCTTAAATACTTAAAGTGGCCCTTATTACAATAGATAACCTTTCATAAATAAAATGTGTGAAACAAATAAAATATCTTCTGCATGGGCCACCTCGTATCCACTCCAACCCGGTCCGAGCATCACCTGAAAGGTTTGAGAAAATTTGGGTGAGTCCCACAGACTCAGTGTGTAATTACTCCACTGAATTCCACCCACATGTTAACCACATATTAACCCATATAACAGATAACAAGATATCATATTCACTTAATAACACATTCTGGGTTTGGCCCATATTCATATCACTTATCAGGTAACAGGGTAATTAACCGCATAATTCCACATATCAGGCTTAACCCATTTCCACAATGATCCACATTCATATACTGGGCTTAGCCCTTTTCTTAACCCAATCCACATTCACATATTGGGCTTGGCCCAAATCCACATTGATCCACATAAATAGTCATGCAAAATGCATAAATATGCAACATGAATCCCAACCCATCCTAGAGTCCATCCGTTACTCCTACCTTAGCAGACTCCCTGCCCAAGGCCGTGGCTAATCCACCGATCAAATAATGATCCTCATATCTTACCTTGGCAGACTTGCTGCCCAAGGCCGTGGCTAAGCCACCGATTACATAGTGATCCACATATCTTACCTTGACAGACTTGCTGCCTAAGGCCGTGGCTAAGCCACCGATCACATAGTGATCCACATATTTGTATCCACGAGGTGACTCGAGGTCATCCTCAATCTACGGTGATGCACACAGCTATCATCCGCCGAGATGGGCACCTAGCCAACACCTCCCTTGATGAAGCACATAGCCACCATCAAGTGCCAATGTAGCACAAGGCTAACATCAGACCACGTACATAAAGTACACCCTTTCCTTCGATAGTCACATCCCAAATCCCATGCATATATGTGTATCATGGCAACATATCACTTGAACAACAATGCATCACATGCCATCACATTTCATATATTCATCAATGATCATTTAATATCGTAAATCACTGACCTGAGTATTCGATCACCCACCACGGTATTCACAATCTTAGCCCTTAATTCGGCTACCATTAACATCATATCACATATACATAAATATAACACATACACACAATCAAGAGACAGTGTGATAACTACGCACCTATTTGGTACAGTCGATTAAATCCCGAAAACGCCACTTGATTATGAATCTGTCGAAATTCCTTGATCCCTTCAAATCCCGAAGGCTTTTCCTTAATGCTCCTAATGTTGGCTACCACCTCGATGCTTGAAGAGACCAAGAAGAGAAAAAGGTTTCGGCTAAACCTTCCCAATGATAATGAGATATTCGGCTAACACAAAGATAGGTATAGAAACGAGGTTGAGATGGTGTTTCGGCACTTTACTGATGAAAAGGGATTACACCAAAGTGGAGGGAGTAGAATGTTTAGAAGATTTGTCTATGGTGTTTCTTAAAATTTCAAGCAAAGACAAGAAAGAAAGAGGCTATAGGGTTCGGCCAAGCCTTACCAAAGGTGATGACAAACTCGACTATCAAAAGGAAAAGAAAGAGTTTGGGAAAGGAGATAGATTCGGCCAAACTAGCAAATAGAGAGAAGAAGAAAACGCTAGCGACCTTAATGGTCTTTGAAGTTTCGAACACAAAACAAAGAGAAGGGAAACCGAAACTAAATGGCTTATGCACAAGAACGGCACTTAGAGAGAAAAGAAAACTCTAACTTTTGGCACAAATGAAAAAGATGAGAAAAGAATCACTTTGGCACACCTAACCTACTATTACCAAACCGAAAATGCCATCCTACCAAGTCCCAAATTCGGCCAACACCAATTCCTTCACCCAAATCCCATATTTCCTCTTTAATTCCTCCTAAATCCTTCCAAAAATTCGGCCAACCCCCCTAGCCATCTATGCGTCCACATTCATGGTCAAAATGACCATAAAAATATTTCCAAAACAACTCTCCATCATCCTAGCTTTTTGTTCCCCCATCCTACCATAAATCATAAGAATCTTATCCCAAAATACAATCTTTCCTAATCTAATATTCAACTTACCATAAAATCTAAAGTCTAACTTACCATAATTAGAGCTTGACCGTCCATTAATGCTAGGATACATAAATATAAAGTCTTCAAAATGCTAATCATGCTACTCGAACCACTTCCCTCAAGCAACTCTTCATGCATCTTAACCACCTTGCCACTAACTCCACATGTGCTTAATTTAACACTTAAATTAACTTAAGTATCAAGTTCACCTAATCCACTTCACTAAATTTTTAATACTAAGAATTATTCTAGCCTTATTAATAAAATCAAGCCTTCACAAGACTATGCTAAACACACATAATTCATACCTAAGCTAACACAAATAATAAAATAATACTCAAAATTTTCCTAAAGCCCAAGGCCCAATCGGCCCAATCTTACTAGGCCCAATTTCGGGATATTACAATCTCTTAATTTAGTTTATGACTCGAAGTGGAGGCATTCCAATCGAGCCACATCCTTATCCAGAGCGATTTCTAAGATGCAATTGTCAATTAATGCAAAACTATCCACCCATGGTTGCTGACTTACCTCGAGAAAATCCATTGTTTGACGATCTACCCGAATCACAAGCACAAATTAGTGGAGAGCTACTGGTGGCTCAACTAAGAATGTTGCATTATTATGCCTTATCGATATTAGATGCTATGCGAGGTTGTATTGAGAGACCTACGATCAACGCCAATAATGTCGAGATTAAAACTGCTATGGTACAAATGATTTAGATTAGTTTGTAATTCCGAGGAAACATGATGGAGGACCCAAACCAACATCTTAAGTGGTTCTTTCAATTTTGTGATACGTTTAAATAGAACAGGATAACCAATGACGTCATTTGTCTTCAATTATTTCCCTTTTTCCTTATGTGACAATGCCATTGGAGTCGGGTTTTATAACCACGTGGGACGATCTAGCAGAAAAACTTTTACACAAATTTTCCTCAAAAGTAGAACAATCCAACTCAGGCATGTTGAAGGAAACAGTTAAGGAAGTGCCCCCATCATGGATTGCCAGAATGGCTCCAACTACAAATATTTTACAATGGTTTAGATGGAAATTTGATATCCAGATTAGATGGTGCATCTAGAGGATCTCTTATGAACAACACATATGAGCGAGTCGGTCAATTAATTGACAACATGGCTATGAATTTGTATATGTGGTTTAACAAAAGGTTCACTTATAACCCACTACCACCAACGGTGAAAGCTAGTCGCGAAGAAGAGGTGTATAACAAATATTGGAGAGGCCGAACCGGTTGGAAACTACCATTAAACCATCTGTGATGGAACCCGTTCAAGGTTATGGGCTACATTTTGAGAGCTAGTCAGATGAGATGAATTACATGGGAAATAGGGGTGGAAACCCCTGTTCAAAAATGTATAACCCTGGTTGGAAAGATCATCCAAATCTAAGGTGGGGATGCTGCGAGTCTCAAAGTCCAATTTCAAGCCCATGGGTGTGATGGACTTACACTATCTCAAGACCTAACAAGAAGTTCAACAGCCAAGCAAATCAAACCAAGATTCGATCAAAGGCAATATGTAAGGATGAATCTTTTCAAGGAAACAAGGAATGATACATGCACAAAATGAGTGAAATCTATTAAAGTTAATTTAACTAAGCTGCCAATTTTCAAACTGAAAAGATTAATCAACTTGCGATGAATTTTTGGATGGGATCCAGGCATTTATGGGCTTAAATGTTTGCATAGAATTTGAATATATCTCTCTCTTATCTTTGAAACACACTTTGAATCACTCAATTTTGAGTTCGAGAGCTCAAGTTATGATTATTTTAGTGAAGACTACACAAGTAGAATTTCTAGACAAGATTATGACGTGACTTACGAGTTTTGGGCTTTTAATTCTAGTTTAAATCATATTGGGTTCATTTTTAAAACTTAATTTTTATTATTTATGTGACCAATATTATATTTATTAGGTTTTATTATTTATTTATTTTGAATTTTGGATATTGTTTAAGTATTTTAAGTTGTTTAGGAGTTTTTGTTTCATAGCCAAATAAGAAAGTTTAGTTTAACACTACTTCTTGTTTAGATTAATTAGAGTTTTATTTAGATGTTCTAATCTAGCTTACGTAAAGGCTTCTTCATTGTTCATTAAGCACACAATTGTTTTCATTAATAAAGTTTTCAACTCTAGGAGTTTGTTTCTTCGTGCAAGATTTTTTTCTTATGACTTTTAGAAGTAGTTTTCTTCTCTATGTTCTTGAAGGAGTTGCGAGAATTCATTCTTCACGCTTCAATTTGTCAAGAATTATTTCTTAGAGGGTTAATTAGAGCCATTAATTAAGTTTGCTGGGTTTTTTATCTCAAAGGGTTCAATTAGACACTTATCCATCTATCCATCACATCCATCGGTTTATTCGATCCAGTTTCCACTTTTAAATATTTATTCTTTATTTTAAAATTTCTTATTTTTTTATTTTCTTTGTTTTTTTCTAAATATATTTGGTTTCTTCCTTTCAGGTCACATCCAAATCTTTGTTTCTCGAGTCAAACAACTTCACTACGATCATTATTCCGCTTCTTCTACCCCTTCCTTGTTAGGGGAGGTAATCAAGGAAGTGGAAACTCGATGCAATACCGATCAAACCCTCATTATCAACCTCTGTACGTACAAAGATCTTAAGATAGATTCATGGGGAATGACCATACTGTATGTGGTCAACGACTAGATCGGATAGAGGGAGAAATACAGTCAATGAAGACAGACATCCGATAGGTATAGTCTGAGTGTTCTTTAACTCGTAATACATTGATTGATTTTTAAGGATAGCATCTAGAATCAAATGAGCCAGATGATGGAGATGATGAGTAACCTTCAAAGGCAAATTGGTACTAGAATCCCGAGCAACACCGAGAATAATCCTCGGAAGGATGGGAAAGAGCTCGTGAATGCAATTGCCTTACGATAAGGTAAAACCCTTGATAATGTTAGTGCTCCCATTAAAATTAACAT
This sequence comes from Gossypium australe, assembly GCA_005393395.2. Classification (NCBI taxonomy): domain Eukaryota; kingdom Viridiplantae; phylum Streptophyta; class Magnoliopsida; order Malvales; family Malvaceae; genus Gossypium; species Gossypium australe. Next base: position 42,066,097 of record CM016625.1, on the reverse strand, counting down.
AGATGCATCTTGTAGTGCTATACCCTCGAAATTGAAAGATCCGGGTAGTTTTACAATTTCAATAGAGATAAGGGATAGATATTTTATCAATGCCCTTTACGACTTAGAGGCCAGCATGAATTTGATGCCCCTATAGATATATGTGAAACTCGGATTAAGGGAGTTGAAAAACATGTCGATAACACTGCAATTAACTGACAGGTCTTTAGTACGCTTAAAATGTGTACTAGAAGATGTGTTGGTTAAAGTGAGGAATTTTATAGTTCTGGTCAATTTTGTAGTGCTTGACTTCTAGGAAGATCAAGAGGTCCCCATATTGTTGGGTAGAACTTTTTTAGCCACGTCTAAATTCACCATTGATCTTGAAAGAAATGAATTAACCATGAAAATTAATGGTGAGATAGAAGTGTTTAAATGCAACCATTATTCCCAATATGAGGGATTAGAAAAACCATTAGGGAACGGATGTTTTGCATTATTTTATGTAAACCCTAATAGCTTTGATCGAAGGCACTTTTGGAATTTAATGGTACAGAAAAATACATTCAAGGGAACGAGGCAAGTGGAACGATCCTGAATTGATAGACCTCCACTGGACGGGCTGTGATGATAGAAAGAGACACAAAAAGTCAATGACGGAGATTAACGGGTACTTGAATTTTTTTATCATTGAATTTTATTATTCGTTTAAATATTGTATTTTTGTGTATTTTTTATTTTGAGGATTGTAATTGTGGGTTTTTAATTTTAATTAGGGTATGAATTAGGTTAGTTAGGAGCTAAGGTGGCCATAAGAGTGTTTTGAAGTAATTAGGCACGACCATAGAAGTCTGTGACATCAAAAGATATTAATTTTGCATCGCCTAGTACGTGTCGCGACACAGGTTCCCCTATGTACCGACACACAACTTCGAAATTTTTTTTCTAAAATTTCAGGTCTATGTCGCAACACGCCTAGGTCCATGATGCAACATAGCACTTCGAACAAAAAATATGGGAAATTAGGGCTTCATGTCATGACACACATTCCCCTGTGTCGCGACACAACATCGTATTTTTGTAACTTCTAGTTAGTTTCTGCGTGGCCCATTGGATTCCATTTAAATACTAATTGACTTTTAGCCTTAGAGGTCACTTTCAAAATACCCAAAAGAGAAAATCCTCAGCCTCTACAGCTGCGAAACATCCATCCGCTCCAAGCTACTTTGAGTTTTTGCATCCAAACCTCTATTTTTCATCGGTAACTTCGCTTTTCTTTGTGTGTTAGTTCGTTTTATTTGTTATTTCTTCTCTTTTTAGGTAACAAGAACCCCATTTGGCTTGGAGAACTAGCTGGCAGAAAACAAGGTTAGACATTCCGATTTTGTTATCCGCTACGTGTTTGAGTACCTTAATTTTTATTGTGCTTGATTAAATTTGTTCAATTGCACCCCAGAAGGTATAATGGACTACAAAAGCACCGAGCGAAAGCAATACCGATCGTTTCCACAGTCTAAAAGTGGAACAGTTTTATTTAAAAATGAATGGTCGTACTTTCATACAAGAATGAGGGTTCGACCCCACGATGATTGCCTGTGACAAAATATGGGAGTTGGTGGATTTCCACCATTGGTGAAATTTTTGTTCAAACACAAGCGAACGTGCAATGGACTTGATAGTGTACGAGTTTTATGTTGTGCTAGAAGAAAGAGAAAATCGTACATTACTGAGTGAGATCTTGACCCACATCACAGTTCGGTGTAAGCACGTGCTAATTATGCGTCGTGGGATATGTTACTTTTACGATGATCTATTCTATGCCTCGGATTTTCTTGACTTTATTGATTTAAATATTTATTGTGGCATAGATATGGATGCTATAATAAATTACCTTACGGACAGGCAAGGCGAGTGGACTCACCAATCTAGTATGAATATCCCCATTACATTCATCAGGCTAGTATACTCCCAATGGCCAAGATTTGTATACAATTCATTTGCATCCGCATCTCCCCAACACAATATGTGTCTAACATCATTGCCTTCCAAGCTATAACACCTCGTTTTTAGTGGTGTTAGAAACGGTGGTTTTTAGCCACAAATCTGATGCGAGAGTCATAAATATTATTATTTAATATTTACGAGTCAATATAGAATTACGTTGAAACTTGATTTTAAAGATTTTTGTTAATTGAACGAATAATTAGGTTCAAGTGGTTTTAGAAAATGAGGAATCGAGACATCGTTTCTATAAACCAAGCTCATAAATATTTTATTAAATATTTATGGAGTGTTATTAGGGTCATATTAAAATTTGGTTAAGAAATTTTAATATTTAGATAGTTAATTTAGTAAAAAGTACTAAATCATAAAAGCTGCAAAAGTTAATCGCTATAGGTTTATTTGGTTTAAATGGTTAGATAAGTATGAAATGAAGGTTTTATAATGCATTTAGACATTAAATGTTTCTAGTGGTCGGTTAGTTGATGGAAATATGTGTTTTTATATGTTAAAATATGTTTTTTTTATAATATCTAAAATTTATAATAAACAAAAGAAAAAAGAAAAGAAAACATGGTCAACTTCTTAAACTTTCATTCCCGAACCCGATTCCTCCATGAAAAACAAACCAAAGCTTTCAGTCAAGCTATTCTCTCTTGCATTGTATGTATTTTTAAATCGTTTTTAGTAATTTTTATGTTTTTGAGATCGTTGCAACTAGGTCTAGCTAACCCGTATCTCCATTTTCGAAACTATTAAAGATTTTGGTTTTTTTCATTAATTAGTCTTCGTTATTCTTGATGTTAAATGATGAATTTGTAATCTTGGTTGTTGTTTGGGACTATTATGTAAAGTGATTTTAGTTAGTTTTTAGTTAAAGGATTAATTTGTAAAAATAGTAAATTTCATAGAACTATTGTGAAATGATGATTAAAATGGGCTGATTGTGAGCCCTATGAAATTCAGCCTGAGGTTATTTCGAGTTTAATTCGGGTAATTTGCAAGTTTTGGGTTTAAGGACTAAATTGTAAAAAGGGTAAAATGTAAGGGTATTTTTGTAAAGTTTTTATGAAAGGGTTAAATTGTATAAATTTGATTATATAAGTGCTAGAATTGGTTTAATTGAATAAAAATTTTCATCTAGATCAAGAAACGAGACAATTGAACTTAAAACGGGAAAAAGCTAAAGTGTTGGACTAGTAGTCAACTTTGTTTTCATAACCATTTTAGTCGAGGTAAGTTTGCAAGTTAATTTCGTAGCTATTTGATTTATGTTCTGTAATTTAATGCTTATCTATTTATGATTGATTCATAAAATTACTTGATTTAAGAAAAAGGAAAGACCATGATTGAAAGATATCATGACATTATATTCGAAAAGGAAAGACCATGATTGAAAGATACCATGGCATCATTTCGGGATTGTGTAAGACCTTGGTTGAAAGATACCATGGCATCCCTAAAACAATGGAAAGGTTGAAAATGTTACTAATGAAAATGTCGAAAAGGATACCAATGAAAAGATAAAAAAGGATACCATTATATCAATGTTCTCGAGTAAGTTATGTGAATACGAACTTATGAATACATAAATGAAGTTTGAGTTCATGGTTAAATCTTGTGAATTGAATCTTATTGTTGTAAGGAGTTGATTTGGAATGGTATGATTATTGAACTTGTGATAGATGATATGTGTGTTGAAATGCTTGTTACCACATGTTCAAGATTTGTTTTTATTATTATGTCTTATTTGATTCACCTCCTAACCGTTGGTTTGTGTTATAGGGAAGTAATATATAGGCACATGTTCTAATGAATGAATTTATACAAGATGATTATATGTTAAATGTTTGAATGAAGTGGTAAAATGAAATGTTTAGAGAAAATGATTATACGACATGGCTATACTAAATGTTTATATGACAAAATATATAGGAAATGATTATATGAAATGTTTATATGAAATATATGTGGAACTATTGTTATGTGAAAATGGATATTTGAAATAAAAATGTTATTTGTTAAATGAACGTGTAGGGGTTGATTTATATACCAAATGTGTTTTTGGGTTTATGTTTGAAAATAGGAGAAAGTTACATGTTTTACATATGAACTCACTAACCGTGTGAGACTTGTGAAGTGTTGTGAATAGGAAAGGAAAGTATCCTTATGATCTAATGAACAATGTTTGAATGATTTAATCATTTTATGTTTGGTAAGTTTAAGTTTCCTTTATACGAGCTTACTAAGCACTAGTTGCTTATATAGTTGTTTTTCCTTGTTTTGTAGATAATCAAAAGCTCGATCGGTTGGAATCGCGTCAGAGCATGATCACACTATCCAATCATCATTTTGATATATTTTGGTTCTTTTGGTATAAGGTTATAAATGGCATGAAATAGGGCTAAAATTTTATTTTGGTAGTTTGATTGGTTTTGAATTTATCCCAAGTTCATTTGTGTTTTTATGTCCCTTGGTTGATGGTTTGTAAATGAAGTGTAAAGTTATGATGATAAATTCTTGTGCATGCCTTTGAAAGTAGGTAGCTTATGGCTGCTTGGTATATTTTTAATATGGTTATTTGGTATTTTTGGGCATGTCTAATGTTTGAACTTGAGTTGTTGAATTGAATTAATGTTTGGTGTGTGAAATGTGGTGCATTTGGATGGAATATTGGTTAGGTCTTATATAATGGTTGATTTGGTATGTTTTAGAGTGTGTTTGAATGTGCTTTGGTCATATAAGTACATGTGGAAATGGATTGGCTTAGTGTGCAAGCAATTAGATTTGTTTTTTTTTTTTACAGAAAAAGGGCTCAAAAGCCACAACCTCGATTAACAAGAATCAAACATTACAATATTGTGGATATCGCCACTCAAAACCCGGCCCATGCGTTATGACTGGATCTGACATGTCACATGAGAAAAACATGTTAAATCCTTTTTATTCGTACTAAAACAGGTATTGATTTGTTATAATCAAGAAAACAAGTTTGATTTGAAATATTTGATAAAATACTACTAACCTCGAAGATTGATTGATAAATCGATAATTTAAACAAGAGATCTTATAAACCGTGACTTTTGAAAATATCGTTGATAATTCGAGAGAAAATTTCCGAGTTAAAATACTTGCAAAAGTTTGTTATGAAATCCATTTTTTAATCTATTTTGGAAAATATTTATTTAAGTTTTTAGAAAAATTCCCATTTAAAACAATTCAAGCAAAATAAAAGTACGTCAAATATAAAGCAAAAATAAAATATTCCAGAGGCCTTATTACAATATAAAAACCAAAAATAGTAAAGTGAACGAAAATAGAAATCTAAGTTCAAAATAAAACACCATTTCTGAAGTATGGCCTCTACTGAGTCATCCATGACCCAAGTCCACATCACTGAGCATTACCTGCAAGGGTTAAGGAAAAGGGGTGAGTTACTAGAATTCAGTGTATAATCCCCTTACTGTCATCCATTGGGCCTGAATCCATTTAGCAAAAACTTGGGCCTGAGCCCATAAAGCATAATCTTGGACCGAAGCCCATTTACATAATAGAACATATATATATATATGTGTGTGTGTGTGTGCAATGTATGCAGCCCAACACATCCGTCCAATCACATCCCCGTACCAGCCAATCACACCTGTAGGGATCAAGTTAACCCACCTCGCCAATCACACCAATTCGCAGGCAAGTTGCCATTTATAATATTTTATTGTGGCCAAGCCACCGATATCATATGTAAACATTTTAATAAACATTTTATTGTGGCAATGCCACCAGGCTACACTTCTCTTCAACATTTTTTTCCAACCAATGCAATATGTAACATGCAACATACATAATTAAACATAATATTTACATATATGTACAATAATCAATAATCCAATAATTTATTACGGTGAATCAGCCCATTAGAAAACCTTGTAATTCTACCCATAAGGCATTCTAAAAATTAGGCCTATAGGGGCATTGTGGTAATTTTATCTATTATAACATCGATTTCGACAAATCTTAAATAAAGTGCTTTAAGCAAATTTCTCGTTTTATGCCAACTTTACGATTTTTAGCTGTATAACAATAACAATATACTATCAAACATGTTACCGAATCATGGATCTACGGAGTTACGGTGTGAGATTACACACCTGATTACGGTAAGTATTAAACCCTCTTGATCGTCGGCACCTATGGCAACATAATACTCGATTAATTAACATAAGAGATTTTTCTTAATCCGAATCTAAATCAATAATCTAAAATACTTACTCTCAATATCGTGAACAACCACGATTTGCCTATTCTCACCTGATGATGGTCCACAACCCGGTGGAAAATCTCGAACCGCCGATACCGCTCTACGCTTGAATTTAGGAGTAAGAATCGCAAATCCACTCCTTTTGAGTTCTCCGATCGCTTTTCCTTTTGAATCAGTTCCACTTGCCTCCATAGGAAAATCTCAGTTAGAAAACTACTACTATGAAAGAAAGTAGTCGTTTAGGGATAAGATTCGGCTTACCTCTATTTCCGAAAGATCAATGATTGAATAAGAACGAACGATAAATCCCTATAATAACCATTTAGTCAAAACTTCGGTCTGATTTGTATCATAAATGAGTAAAGATATATCGAAAGATCCAGGAATAAACTCCTTACCTTAACGATGATGAATCTGATTTCTATCGATTGACTTATGGCTACGGATGAGACAAGATTATGAGAATCGGCTTTCTTCTATAACACTATACTAGAAGAAGAAGATGATATAAGAGAGTAGGAGAGATATATTTTGATAAAGAAACAAAGTGAAATACCGATTAGTGATGGACACACATATTCGGCTAGGAAGAAAAAGAAAATGAAGATGAAAAGAAGGGAATGAAGTCACTTACCAATTCGGTCAAGAAGGGAGTGCCCAACCCAAAAGGAAAAGAAATGAAGAAGAAGAGATTAGGTGTTAATAGGTTCGGCTAGTGAAGAGAAAAAGAGAAAAAAGATAGAAAAGAAGTGTTAGGGAGTTTTGATTGACACAAAAATGAAAATGATCAAAATGGTCAAGATGATCAATATGAGATGGGTGTTTCGGCAACAAGGGAAGAATGAGTATAGATGGATTGAGAGTTTCGGCACAACAAGGGAACAAGATGAACAAAAATGCAATGAAAATTTTGGCCAAAATAAAGGAAGAGAGTTGGGAAGAGAAAACATCAATATGCTAAAAGAAAGTAGGCCTTACCAGCACTGAATTTGCCAAATGACAAATGAAAAATTCGGCTACCCAAAACCCCCTCCCAAACCGTGTATCATCTTTACCAAAAGATGAACATTGACCAAATAAAATCTTTCTCAAACATCTTCCCCAAAACTGGCCAACATATCTGTAACATCCTGAAATAGGGGTTATTCGTGATTAAATTATTTTGCTTGTGTTTAAATTTCTGTGATATTATTTGTGGTGTTATAAGACTTAATTAGGGGTCTTGAGTAAGCTCGGTTTAGTAGGATAATTCTTAGTATGGCTTATTTACTGAAGAGGATTAAATGAGCTTAGCACTTAAGTTAATTTAAGTGTATATTAAAGCACAAGAGGAGTTAATGGCATAGTGGATAAAGAGCTTGAAAGGTTGCATGAGGTTAGTGGTTCGAGTAGTAGGTATAGCATTTTTAAAAGTTATTTTTGTATGTTAGCTTTAATGGATGGTCAAACATAATTATGATAGGTTGGACTTTCATTTTGGTAAGTTAAATTTATTCTAAAGGAAAGCATGAAATAAGGGATAAGATTCCTAAGGTTTTGGTAAGATATCCTGAAGTTTTGGTAAATTGAGGGGACAAAGGCTTGGTTTGTGGGAAATGTTTTGGAAACAAAATCATGGCCTTTATGCCATGAACTTGGACGGCATTGTGGCTAAGGGGGGGTTTTGGCCGATTATGCTAGTGTTGGTAAGGCTTAGGAATTGTTTTGGTCATTTGGTTCATTTGGTGCAAAAGTTGCAAAACAATTTTCTCTCAAACACTTTTCTTTTTGGCCGAATTCTATATTGAGGTAAGCCTAAACTCTTTTGACCATTTGGTCATTTTTGCTAAATTTCTATTCTCTTCCTCTTTTTCACTCAAACCCGAAACTTGAGTATTGTCTTCAACCATAGCCGAAACTTCTATCCCTTTTGTCCATTTTCTTCTTTCTTTCTTAGCCGAATCTCCTATACCTTAATATTCCATCTATTTCTTTCTTTTCTCTTCTCAAAGGCTCTTAGCCGAAACTATTAGTTCACTTTCTTATTTCCTCTTTTTCCATACAAAGTTGAACCTTGGTTGATTGTGTTGAACAATCATAGCCGAAACCACTCCCTTGGGTATACCGATTTTTCTTCTCCTATTGTGTGTAGTCTTGGCCGAATATCTTAGCAAGGGTGCCTCTTCTATTCTTTTTCCTTTAATCGATTCTAAGGTAAGGGTTCAAGGCCGAATGCTTTTTCTTTGGTTTTCTTATTTTGTTGACTTCTAAAGGAGTAAAAGGCCAATTTCGGCACTTGTAGCAAGGGTGCTAATCCGATTTGTTATAGGGCCTTCGGGATTCGGAAGCAAGCAAACGAATCCATCATCTTTGATCAATCGATTTTTGGGTAAGGTTTCGGGTTCACAAGGAACCCTTCTCAATTATTTTGGTTTGGCCGAATAGGCCATGATTCTAATATTCATTTTGGCCGAATATAGGGACAAGAAAAGTTTGTGTGGCCGATTTGTCTAATCGGGATTTAAGGCTTTCGTTAAATTCAGGTGTGTGTACATACACATCTTATAACTTTTTAATATGCTAAGTGTTATATTATGTCTAATCGATTTATGTAGACACGGATGTAATACCATCATGGTATTAACAAGGATTCGGGTAAGTCTTTGTGACTATGAGATTATTATTTGATGCTTTTGGGAAGCATGACACATTTGGTATGTGTATTATTGATTTATGGCATTGATAAAATTTACAAATGATGTTAAATGAAATTTTTAGCATGATTTCTGTAAAAGCATGTATTTGATTGATATGGGTTGATGAGTGGAGGGGGCAGTGATATTCGTGTCGACGGACACCAGTGTTTTGGTAACACATCGTGACTATGGTCACCAGAGGTTTGGTACCTCCAGAGGTTTGGCACCTCATAGCGACTTGTCCCTGTGGTTAATTCCACCGTGGGTTGGCCCCACTTTGAGATATGGGATCGTCTGCCAGTGATTTTGTATCACACGATGGGTTGGCCCCATCACTTGATTTGTGACTTCGGTCACCAGTGTTTTGGTAACACAATTGTGTCTTCGGACACCAGAGATTTGGTGTCTCCAGTGATTTGGTATCACATTTGTGACTATATGTCACCAGTGGTTTGGCACCACCAGTGGTTTGGTACCACACGGGGTAGAGAAAGGCGTTTGGATGGTTAGGTTGGGTGCATTTTAAACTTATGCATGTTAATTGGTTATGATTTGTGTATGTTATTGCACTAAACCGGGGAAGGGTTACACATTGAGTCTTGGTGACTCACCTTCTCCTTTAATTTTTCAGGTGATTCGTAGATCGCGGGTGAGGAGCCGGATGGACTCGAGGTGGCCATGCAGTGGAGACTTTTTAATAAATGATTTTTTTTTGGATTTTATCTATTTTTCTTTTGGGTTTATGTTTGTAATAAGGCCTCCTAGAATTATTTTATTATTGCTGCGTGTTTTGAATGTTTGGTGTAAACTACTTGATGATGTTAAAATGGATGCACATGTTTTTCTCAAATTAAATGCAAAATGTTTTAAAGTACCATCGGGTACCTCTGAAATTTTTAAACAACCTGACTCAACAAATTTCTTTTGAGTGTGATTTCTAACAAATAAAATTTTAATTGAAAGGCAATTTGACTAAGTTTTAAATGGTTTTCAAAAATGTTTTCTCTGTAGCAAACCAAATTCGGTCTTATGGTTTGGGCCGGGTTTGGGGTGTTACAAAATTGGTATCAGAGCCAAGTTCAAAGCTCGGCTGTGGGGGCCCAAGGCCCAAAAATGTTTTGGTAGGCTTTTTTTGAAATATTTTTGTTTTGAATAAGCATGGCACCGAGTCTCCGGCACCGATCCGCCCTGGTAAGTACCTCTAACTTTTTGTATGAATTATTTACTGTAGAAGGGTAGGAAGCATGGGACGTAGATAGTGATAGTATTTTGAACTTTAGGACTAGTTTACCCCAACAAAATTCATAAGACTTTAATGGCCTAATTAAAACCAACCCGTGACCAAGTCGCCAAATTAGGGTGTGGTAACCTTGGTGCGTATGTCTAGGATTGGATCCGGAAGAGCTTGGTATTTAAGCAGTCCTAGTGACTCACCTCCTTCTTCGTGGGATTCCTACCTGGTGCGTAGCTTCGGTTCACCCTAACCAAGAGGACTCGGTCATAGGCAAAACCTTAAATAAAACCCGAAAGGGACTAGCCGTGTTTTAAGGAAAACTTCGGTTTTAAAATCATTAAATTATTTTTTTTAGATAGTAGGACAAATTTATCTTCAAAAATTTTCAAATAATCCCAGTTTACCAAAATTACCAAAATGCCCCTAGTGGCAAAATGACGAAAATACCCCTGGGTTAGAAACGGACAGAAATGCCGAAGAGTGCATAGGTATGAAAGGTATAGGAATGGATATACTTTTCTGTGTAAACTAGGATAGAAGACCTAAAACCTTGTTTGATCGAAAGAATCTCTATTAAACTCTTTTCATAAAATTTCTACGCGGATAATCAAGTGAAACATGTACTAATTCATAAAATTTCCTAATCAAATTAAAGCGCGATAGTTAGAATGAGCTTTAGAGGTCGTGGACGTCGTGGACGTGGAAGGGGTAGGATGGCTGTATCGGAACCTGTCAGGTCGGGTCAAGGATCTGAGAATGAGATACCGCCACCACCACCCCCAACCTTTGGAGCTGAAGAGCAGGATCAGACGGGTGACGACGCTGTGTCACAAGCGATGCTACGGGTTCTGGAAAGGGTAGCTGGAATTGGAGGAGGTGGAGGAGCTCGGAAGTCGGTTCCTGAGAGACTTAGAGATAACGGAGCTGAATTTTTCCGAGGTGTGTCTGGTGTAGCGCCCAATACGGCTGAGTATTGGCTAGAATCGACCGAAAGAATCATGGATGAGATAGATTTGACTAATGAGGAGAAACTGAAAGGAGCGGTGTCGCTTCTCAAGGATGAGTCATATCGTTGGTGGCTCACGGTTCGAGATGGTGCTACGGCAAATGATCTCACTTGGGAGTATTTCAGGAATTCTTATCAGAAGAAGTATGTTGGCTCAAGCTACATTGATGCACAAAGGAAAGCTTTTCTGGGGTTAGTACAAGGAAGTAAATCTGTGTCGGAATATGAAGCGGAATTCCTAAGACTGAGTCGTTATGCTCAGGGAATAGTGGCATCGGAGCATGATCGTTGTGTTCGTTTTGAAGACGGACTTAGAGACGAGTTAAGGTTGCTGATTGCTCCGCAGCAGGAGCGTGAGTTTGCTGTCTTGGTGGAGAAGGCCAAGGTAGCCGAAGGAGTCAAGGAGTCCGCGAGGCAAAGTTATGATAGGAGCAAGCTGAAGAGAGGCTTTGGATCGTCTGGGTCAGGTGGTAATGTTCAGAAAAGGTTTAGGCAGAGTGGGTCAAATCAGGCAGGAAGGTCCACAGCTGCTAATCAGAGACCGACCCAGTGTAATCGTTGTGGGAAGTTCCATTGGGGAGAATGTTGGACCGGAGGGAAAGGATGTTTCGAGTGTGGTTCATTGGATCATCGTGTGAGAGACTGTCCGCGTAAGCAAGCTAGGAATCAGTCTGAAGGTCAAGGTCGTGCTCAGTTCAGAAAGGAGGGACCAGCACCGCAGAGAGGTCGAGGTAATGGTAGAGGTGGTTATGGCTCTAGTGGAGGTCGCGGAGCAGCTGGCAGAGGTATTGGTAACACGGAGGCTAGGCAGCCTGGTTTGGTGTATGCTGCGTGGCATCGTGAGGAAGGGGACGCACCGGACGTCATAACCGGTACGTTTTTAATCTTTGGTGTTCCATATACTGCTTTGATAGATGTGGGTTCGACGCATTCTTACGTTGCTAGTAGCATAGTTGAGACCATGAGTTTAGTTCCTGTGACTGCTTCTAGAAGGATGACCGTACTTAGTCCTTTAGGTTACTCTGTAGAAGTAGATAAGCTGTATAGGGATGTACCCCTAGAACTCCAAGGGGTAGTGTTTGTAGCTGATCTGATGGAACTGCCGTTTGAGGAGTTCGATTTGATTCTTGGGATGGATTGGTTGGTCAAGTACCAAGCAAGTTTGGATTGTGCTGCTAAGCGCATGGTTTTGAAGACGGTTGAAGGTGAAGAAGTGGTCATGATAGGTAATAGGAGAGATTATCTATCCAACGTGGTATCTGAGTTGAAAGCAGTAAAGATGGTCAGGAAGGGCTGTGAGGCGTTCGTAGTTCATGTGTGTGCTTTGGAAGCTAAGGAGTCTTCTGTGAGGAATGTTCAAACTGTAAAGGAATTTGCTGACGTATTTCCTGAAGAACTTCCGGGATTGCCTTCGGATCGTGAGGTCGAATTTGGTATAGACCTGTTACCTGGAACGGCGCCAGTGTCTATAGCTCCGTATAGGATGGCACCGAAGGAATTGTTGGAATTGAAGGCTCAGATTCAAGAGTTGTTGGATCGAGGTTTCATTCGACCAAGTGTTTCACCTTGGGGAGTGCCGGTACTTTTTGTCAAGAAGAAGGATGGTGCGATGCGGATGTGTATAGACTACCGCCAGTTGAATAAGCTGACGATCAAAAACAAGTATCCTTTGTAGAGGATAGATGACTTGTTTGATTAGCTGAAAGGGGCTGCGGTTTTCTCTAAGATTGATTTAAGGTCTGGATATCATCAGCTGAAGGTGAAAGAGGCTGATATCCATAAGACGGCATTTCGTACTCGGTATGGACACTACGAGTTCCTGGTGATGCCATTTGGTTTAACTAATGCACCAGCAGCTTTCATGGACATGATGAATAGGGTATTCCAACAGTTTATGGATCAGTTTTTTGTGGTCTTTATAGACGATATTTTGGTATACTCGAAGTCAGAAGAAGAGCATGATGCGCATTTGCGAGTGGTGTTGCAGATTCTGAGGGAAAAGCAGTTGTATGCGAAATTTAGTAAGTGCGAATTCTGGCTTAGGGAGGTGACTTTCTTGGGTCACGCTGTTTCAGCCGAGGGGATTAGAGTGGATCCTCGGAAGATTGAGGCAGTTTTGGATTGGAAGCCACCTAAGTCTGTGGCTGAAATTCAGAGTTTTCTAGGTCTGGCGGGGTATTACCGAAGATTTGTGGAAGGATTTTCTTTGATCGCCGCACCGATGACTAAGTTGTTGAGGAAAGGAGTTCCATTTGTGTGGACCGAGGAACAGCAAGGAAGTTTCGACAAATTGAAGAGGATTCTGACTGAAGCTCCGGTTTTGATTCAACCTAAGGCAGGCAAGGAATTCACGGTTTATTGCGATGCATCACATATTGGTTTGGGATGTGTACTGATGCAAGAAGGGAAGGTAGTGGCTTATGCATCTCGGCAGTTGAGACCACATGAGGCTAATTATCCGACTCATGACTTGGAGTTAGCGGCTGTAGTCTTTGCTTTGAAGATATGGAGGCACTACTTGTACGGAGAGAAGTCGATAGTTTATACGGATCACAAGAGTCTTAAGTATCTCTTGACTCAGAAGGATTTGAATTTGAGGCAGCGTAGATGGATTGAGCTGTTGAAGGACTACGACTGTTCGATCGAGTATCATCCTGGTAAGGCTAACGTGGTGGCAGACGCGTTGAGTCGTAAGGTTGTAACGGATTTAAGATCGATGTTTGCTTGACTTAGTTTGTTCAATAATGGGAGTCTTTTGGCAAAATTGCAAGTCAAGTCGACTTGGTTAGATCAGATTAAGGAGAAGCAGTTAGAGGATGATGGTTTGAATGATCGGAGGTTGCAAGTTCAGAATGGTGGATTAGAGGATTTTAGTCTGTCCAGTGATGGAGTTTTGTGCTTTAAAGGGAAAGCTTGTATGCCGAAGGATGTGGAGTTGAGACAAAGGATTCTTCGGGACGCACATAGTAGCCCATATGCTATGCATCCTGGAGGTAGCAAGATGTATCGGGGTTTGAGAGAGCAATTTTGGTGGCCAGGTCTGAAACGGGAAGTAACTGAGTTCGTGGGTAAGTGTCTGACGTGTCAACAAGTCAAGGCTGAACATCAGTTGCCATCTGGTTTACTTCAGCCGGTGAAGATTCCTCAGTGGAAGTGGGAGAGGATTACCATGGACTTTGTCAGTAGACTACCTCTTACGCCTAGCAAGAAGAATTCAGTTTGGGTGATTGTGGATCGTCTGACTAAATCAGCGCATTTCATACCTGTAAGGGTAGATTATTCGCTTCAGAGGCTAGCAAAGTTATATGTGGCTGAGATAGTGAATGGTGTGCCAGTATCGATTATCTCGGATAGGGATCCGAGGTTTACATCGATGTTTTGGAGAGCGTTGCATCAAGCTTTGGGTACGAGATTGGACTTCAGCACAGCTTTTCATCCGCAATCCGACGGACAATCGGAGAGAGTGATTCAGATCTTAGAAGATATGCTCAGAGGTTGCGTTCTGGATTTCAGTGGTAGTTGGGAGGAGTATCTACCGTTGGCGGAATTCGCTTATAACAATAGTTATCAAGCGAGTATCCAAATGGCTCCATATGAAGCACTGTATGGACGGAAGTGCCGAACTCCTACGTGTTGGACGGAATTAGGTGAACGACATGTTTTGGGTCCAGAGTTGGTGACTGAAACTGAGGACAAAGTTAAGATAATTCGAGCTTGTCTCAAGGAAGCGTCAGATAGGCAGAAGTCTTACGCCGATCTCAAGCGCAAGGATATGGAATTCGAGGTAGGAGATAAAGTCTTTCTGAAGGTGTCGCCTTGGAAAAAGGTGTTGCGTTTTGGGCAAAAAGGGAAGTTAAGCCCAAGGTTCATCGGCCCGTATACTGTGTTGAAGCGAGTAGGACCGGTAGCTTATCAGCTCGAGCTGCCGGCAGAGTTGAGTCAGATTCACGATGTCTTCCATGTGTCGATGCTTAGACGGTATAGGTCGGAACCATTGCACGTCGTGCCAGTAGCAGAGATTGAGGTTAACTCCGACTTATCGTTCGAGGAGGAACCAGTTCAGATCTTAGATCGTGATGTCAAGGTGTTGCGTAGGAAGTCAGTACCTTTGGTGAAAGTGCTATGGCGAAACCATGGTACGGAGGAAGCGACGTGGGAACCCGAGGATGTAATACGGCAGCAATACCCCCATCTCTTCTGATCAGGTAATTTCGAGGACGAAATTATTTTAAGGGGGTAGAACTGTAACATCCTGAAATAGGGGTTATTCGTGATTAAATTATTTTGCTTGTGTTTAAATTTCTGTGATATTATTTGTGGTGTTATAAGACTTAATTAGGGGTCTTGAATAAGCTCGGTTTAGTAGGATAATTCTTAGTATGGCTTATTTAATGAAGAGGATTAAATGAGCTTAGCACTTAAGTTAATTTAAGTGTATATTAAAGCACAAGAGGAGTTAGTGGCATAGTGGATAAAGAGCTTGAAAGGTTGCATGAGGTTAGTGGTTCGAGTAGTAGGTATAGCATTTTTAAAAGTTATTTTTGTATGTTAGCTTTAATGGACGGTCAAACATAATTATGATAGGTTGGACTTTCATTTTGGTAAGTTAAATTTATTCTAAAGGAAAACATGAAATAAGGGATAAGATTCCTAAGGTTTTGGTAAGATATCTTGAAGTTTTGGTAAATTGAGGGGACAAAGGCTTGGTTTGTGGGAAATGTTTTGGAAACAAAATCATGGCCTTTATGCCATGAACTTGGACGGCATTGTGGCTAAGGGGGGGTTTGGCCGATTATGCTAGTGTTGGTAAGGCTTAGGAATTGTTTTGGTCATTTGGTTCATTTGGTGCAAAAGTTGCAAAACAATTTTCTCTCAAACACTTTTCTTTTTGGCCGAATTCTACATTGAGGTAAGCCTAAACTCTTTTGACCATTTGGTCATTTTTGCTAAATTTCTATTCTCTTCCTCTTTTTCACTCAAACCCGAAACTTGAGTATTGTCTTCAACCATAGTCGAAACTTCTATCCCTTTCGTCCATTTTCTTCTTTCTTTCTTAGCCGAATCTCCTATACCTTAACATTCCATCTATTTCTTTCTTTTCTCTTCTCAAAGGCTCTTAGCCGAAACTATTAGTTCACTTTCTTATTTCCTCTTTTTCCATACAAAGTTGAACCTTGGTTGATTGTGTTGAACAATCATAGCCGAAACCACTCCCTTGGGTATACCGATTTTTCTTCTCCTATTGTGTGTAGTCTTGGCCGAATATCTTAGCAAGGGTGCCTCTTCTATTCTTTTTCCTTTAATCGATTCTAAGGTAAGGGTTCAAGGCCGAATGCTTTTTCTTTGGTTTTCTTATTTTGTTGACTTCTAAAGGAGTAAAAGGCCAATTTCGGCACTTGTAGCAAGGGTGCTAATCCGATTTGTTATAGGGCCTTCGGGATTTGGAAGCAAGCAAACGAATCCGTCATCTTTGATCAATCGATTTTTGGGTAAGGTTTCGGGTTCACAAGGAACCCTTCTCAATTATTTTGGTTTGGCTGAATAGGCCATGATTCTAATATTCATTTTGGCCGAATATAGGGACAAGAAAAGTTTGTGTGGCCGATTTGTCTAATCGGGATTTAAGGCTTTCGTTAAATTCAGGTGTGTGTACATACACATCTTATAACTTTTTAATATGCTAAGTGTTATATTATGTCTAATCGATTTATGTAGACACGGATGTAATACCATCATGGTATTAACAAGGATTCGGGTAAGTCTTTGTGACTATGAGATTATTATTTGATGCTTTTGGGAAGCATGACACATTTGGTATGTGTATTATTAATTTATGGCATTGATAAAATATACAAATGATGTTAAATGAAATTTTTAGCATGATTTCTGTAAAAGCATGTATTTGATTGATATGGGTTGATGAGTGGAGGGGGCAGTGATATTCGTGTCGACGGACACCAGTGTTTTGGTAACACATCGTGACTACGGTCACCAGAGGTTTGGTACCTCCAGAGGTTTGGCACCTCATAGCGACTTGTCCCTGTGGTTAATTCCACCGTGGGTTGGCCCCACTTTGAGATATGAGATCGTCTGCCAGTGATTTGGTATCACACGATGGGTTGGCCCCATCACTTGATTTGTGACTTCGGTCACCAGTGTTTTGGTAACACAATTGTGTCTTCGGACACCAGAGATTTGGTATCTCCAGTGATTTGGTATCACATTTGTGACTATATGTCACCAGTGGTTTGGCACCACCAGTGGTTTGGTACCACACGGGGTAGAGAAAGGCGTTTGGATGGTTAGGTTGGGTGCATTTTAAACTTATGCATGTTAATTGGTTATGATTTGTGTATGTTATTGCACTAAACCGGGGAAGGGTTACACATTGAGTCTTGGTGACTCACCTTCTCCTTTAATTTTTCAGGTGATTCGTAGATCGCGGGTGAGGAGCCGGATGGACTCGAGGTGGCCATGCAGTGGAGACTTTTTAATAAATGATTTTTTTTGGATTTTATCTATTTTTCTTTTGGGTTTATGTTTGTAATAAGGCCTCCTAGAATTATTTTATTATTGCTGCGTGTTTTGAATGTTTGGTTTAAACTACTTGATGATGTTAAAATGGATGCACATGTTTTTCTCAAATTAAACGCAAAATGTTTTAAAGTACCATAGGGTACCTCTGAAATTTTTAAACAACCTGACTCAACAAATTTCTTTTGAGTGTGATTTCTAACAAATAAAATTTTAATTGAAAGGCAATTTGACTAAGTTTTAAATGGTTTTCAAAAATGTTTTCTCTGTAGCAAACCAAATTCGGTCTTATGGTTTGGGCCGGGTTTGGGGTGTTACAATATCCCCCTTCTTGCTCCTTTCTTTTACTCCTTTCCATACACTCCTCCTTACCATATTTCCTTAGCCATCTTTCCATAATTAAAAAGTCTCCCTTACCAAAAATACTATCATGACCAACACTTAGGGAAGGAACACAAAAAAAAATCCCAAAATTTGCACTAGGTGGGATTCGAACTCCACCCCTCAAGCCCATACATGCAACGCCACACCACTCCTCTACTAGCTTCACTTGTGCTTGCAAAATGCGCACTTATTTCCTTAAACCTTGATGCCACTTACCTTCTCTCTTTAAAGTGCTTAAACACAAAAAATTTACTAAGGCCCAACTCAACCCCGAGCCTTCTTAGGACCTTAAAACATACACAATTAATATTTTTAATTAACCTATCACATGGTATAATGCAACACATAAAATTCTGAATTTCAGGATGTTACAGGGAAAATGGTGTAAGCTTTATAGCTTAGTAAGTTGGCATATTAATAATAATAAGCAATTTAATTAACAATATTAACCCCATTTCTCAATAAATATGCTCAAGGAAATAGAAACAATATTCACTTAGGTTATTTTTATGAGTCACAGTCACTAATTTAATTATTTCATAAGCTACAAAACTCAAAATTTAGTTCCGTGAATTTTCCCTGAAATTAGACCCATATACCTTCTTGACATAAAATTTCCAGAATTTTTGGTTTGGCCAATCAATACCAGATTATTCTTAAAATTTCCCTTATTTCACTGTTCAATGGTTCTGACCTATCTTTACAAAAACCATTGATCTCATTGTAAAGAATTCAAATAATGTTCTCATTTATTCCAATACAAAATATACTCATTAATGATTCTAAGAATATAAACTATGCTCCAAGATTATTGTTTTACAATTTTTAATAATTTTTCCAAGACAGAAGAGGGGATCACGAAGTCATTCAGAACCAGTCTCACTAAAATTTAAATATCTCATAATTTCCCCTTCATTTGCTTACTCTATTTCTTTTATATGAAAATAGACTCAATGATCTTTCAATTCATATCTCCTTCACTTTCTAATTTAATTTCCACTATTTTCGGTGATTTTTCAAAATTACACAATTTCAATTGTCTAGTACTGTTTTAATGCAAATTTCACTTTTTCATGATTTGCATGTATTCACTTTCATTTTTTTTACACATATGCACTAAAACAACATATAACTTGGCACATAACTATCACTTGATCATATGCACATCTCACTCATTTGCATCCTTACTATTAATGCATCATAATCTAAGTATTTTATTCAACATATAAATCATACAATAACAATTTTATACACATACCTGTACTACTTATTCATACGATTCTCTACTTAGTTTCATACATGCACTTCACTTATACAAACAATTTCATATTCACACTTACTCATATAAATACATCAAACACAATGTTCACTTTCACATTACTATCACATGATTAAATCCTTTTCACATTCAATCACTTTTCATTATATCAATTCAATACCCGTTGAACCATACAGAATACTAAAGGATACGCGGAATAAGGCACAAAATGCCACAATGTAATACAGCCGAAGCTATCACTGTAATGTAGTCGAAGCTACCACTGTAATGTAGCCGAAGCTACCACTGTAACACTGGGGTTACCCTCAGGCCTACTCACACAAGCTGTCAGTTCAAGGTTAATATACAATGCTGCTCACACAAGCTGTCAGGTGTCTACAACACATGCAAGATCACCCAGCCACTGATATAACACAATGAAAAAAAACCCGGGGAACACTTTCACACTGAAAACACTGAAATTCCTAGTGACATGTCACTTGTATCCTAATCGTTTCCTAAGGTTCAATCGGGACTTTTTCACACTTGTTAACACTTAGTCAGTATTCACTTAATCACTTGTCTCATGATAACACTAAATCACAATTACTCATAACATTCACAATCATAGAAGTCATATTTAAGTACAATATTTCAATGCACTTCCATGTACCATAGACATATTTTAAATCAATTTATACACTTGGCACATTAAACATTTAATTTAACATAATTCCATTAATTCATTAATTTAGCTTTCAAATATAAATTACAACATTATTGCATTATTATTAACACACCAACTTACCTCGAATGCCGAAACGACTAATTTTCCCGACTTAGCCCACAACTTTGTTCTTCCCCGATCTTAGTCCAAATTTCATAGTTTCTTGATCTAACATGTCAAATAACACTCATTTAACACATTTTATCAACACACTAATCAATTCAATTAACATATCAAATTATAGCAAATTTATAATTTTGCCCCTAAGTTTTCAAAAATTACACTTTTACCCCTAAGCTCGTAAATTAAACTTTATTCCTTTTTCTTATGTTTTATGACATGCTGAACATTTTTCCCTTCTATAGCAACTTCAAATTCTTACTATAACACATACTTATGAACAATAACAACTTTTACCGATTAGCTCGTTTTACTTGTTTTCACCGAAAATCACTTAGCAAACATCGTTCTCCTAACCTCAAACATTCATATTCTACCATTAGACATCAAAATACATGCTTATCTAGCATGGGATATTTTTTAAACTTTGATTACACTTCAAATTAATGGTAGAAATAGACAAATTACGCTTCGAGGATCTCAAAAATACGAAAATCATTAAAAACGGGACAAGAACCGTACCTATATAAGCCATAGAAGCTTGACCGAATGGAGCTCATCCATGGCTGCCATTTTTGGTTTTTACAATCGGTTGAAGAAGAAGAAAGAAGAAAAAAAAAAGATGATAGCTTGTAACACCCCAAACCCGGCCCATGCGTTTCGACCAGATCTGGTATGCTACGGGCTGTACATTGAAAACTTGTGCTTTGTTGGTTTTTGAATTCCTAAGTTAATTAGACATTATCTAAATAAATAAGTGACATTTTAAAAATAAAACCTTTGTATTATTATTAAAAGTATAATAAAACCTTGACACAAATTCATAAGTTGCAAAACATTAAAAACTACTTAGTTGAATAAAAACTATGGGGCCTTATTACATAATTATTCCCAAATAAAATAAAATAAAACTTAAAGAAAACCGAAATAATTAATAGAAATAAAAACTTGATGGCCCCTCGAGTCCGTCTCGGCTCCCATGTCCACGATCTACTGCTCATCTGAAAGAGTAGAGAAAAAAGAAAGCGTGAGTCACCAAGACTCAGTTTATAAATCCCGAAACACACAACGACCTGAGGCCCACAAACACATTATGGGCCCTGGCCCATACATAAAGGCAACAATCATAACTACATGGTAAATAATAAATGATGAATAGCCCAACCCGTCCTAGGTTTCCATCCTCTACACACTAACCTGTACCAACCATCACACCTTGGGGATTTCTACAATCAACCCTCCATCCGCTACACACCATAACGACAGCCGTACTGCCTATTCCTGTTATTCCGGAATCATTAAACGTGGCATTGCCACCGATCACCATGTGACCTAGCATTAGATTTTATGGTTTAACCACCGATCACCAAGTGACCTATCATGCACTTCCCCTTCATTATCATAGTCCCACCCCATGCATACACACATAAGGAAAACAACACACAGGCTCTCATATATATTTCGATACACATAGAGATATCTATGATTACGTACCTGGCATCCTTGCCTAACCCTTTTAGGGTTTCATTTGACTGTCCACACAGCCTCTTTCCGGCTTTTTAGCGCATAACATATATATATATATAGACATACATACAAGTTTAATAGTGCGTTACAGATCTACACACCTGATTACCGTTAGAACGAGACTTTCTAAGTCAACACTATCCGCAGCCAACACCATCGCTATCTGCCTAAGGTGTTGTTCAGAAGCCGGTCCATAACCCGGTCCATAAACTTAGGGATCCTTTCCTTTGCCTGATCCACATTTGATTCCATCAAAAAGGCCTTATTAATCATAACACATGGTTAAATTGTGATTTCGATAACAAATCTAACGAGAACCTAGAGAGAATCCCTTACCTTGAAATTCTAGAAAATAATATGATTCAAATGCTACCAATTTCTGGCTTAGAACCTAGGTGATTAGATCTCCTTCAAATCCCAGAATGCCGCCCAAAGAAAGAGAACACGAGATCAGAAAGAAAATGTCAAACTAAAAATGGCCCTAACCATCAACTAACCATTCGACTTTGGCTTAAAAAAACTGAAAAGAATAACAAGAATAATAGCACAAGTCGACACTTACCTCTATAGGAAATTCGGTAACTCTTAGGAGTTTTCGGCTTTTGAGAATATTAAGAAGAGAAAAAGAAATCTAAGTAGTTTCGGCTTTTTGGTTGAAGAAATCGGCAAAAGGAAATAGAGGTATTCGGCTATGGAGATGAGAAGAGAGTTTAGGGTTTCGGGTTTTAAAAGAAAAGATGTTGAGAAGATTGGGAGGTTTCGGCTTCTGAAGAAATCCAAAGAAAAAAACTTGCAGAGGGAGACTGAGAATTTTGGCACAGGGAAAGAAGAAAAGCATAGGGTTTCAAATGCCAGAATTGATGAGCTATCCCCCCTATTTATAGAAATTTCGGCACTTACCTATCAAAAACCGAAAGTGCCCTTCCTGATATCTAAGATTTAGCAAGTATAAAGGGAAAATTCGGCACCCCCTATGGCAATTAAAAAAAACCGATTCCTCCTCCTCTAGGTGATGGAATTTTGGACAACACCTAGCCTTGCAGATAGCTCCTATCTTTTCTCCTTTATCTAAATCTATTCATACCTTTAGAAGAAACCTAGATAGCACCACCTCTTCCTTCTTTTATCAGCTCATTATCCTTATTATCCACATCATTTAATCCTCCTATTTACTAGCCCCATTGCCGTCCCCCCTTGTTCCCCTTTTAAGTGTCGAACATGGCCCAAAGACAGGGGCTCCTTGTGGCCTAATTTGGGCCTCTTTCAACTGCTAGTGACGCCACCTTCTAGCTCCCTTGCAGCGCCACCTAATATTGGGCCACAAGCCCACTTTGGTGTTTTAAACACAGATACTACCTTTTAAACCCTATGGTGCCCAAACAGACAATTTAACCAGGGCCTCTTCCTAAGCCTGGGCCCAATTTGGACCCCTAACACTTAAATTAACACATTAAACATATCACCACACTAAACACATAGGCCCAATAATTCAGGATGTTACAGTTCTACCCCCTTAAACAAATTTCGTCCTCGAAATTACCTGGTCAGAAAAGATGAGGGTATTGCTGCCGCATCACTTCCTCTGGTTCCCACGTAGCTTCCTCAGAACCATGATTCCGCCATAGCACCTTAACCAATGGAACCGTCTTCCTCCGCAATACTTTGACATCACGATCCAGAATTTCCACCAGTTCCTCTTCGAAGGATAGATCAGGTCTTACCTCGATTTCCTCCACAGGCACAACAAGGGACGGATCCGAACGGTAACGTCTTAGCATAGAGACATGGAAAACATCGTGAATTTGACTTAAGTCCGGAGGTAACTCCAGCTGATATGCTACTGGTCCTACTCGTTTCAACACCCGATATGGTCCGATAAATCTGGGACTCAATTTACCCTTCCGTCCAAACCTCAGTACTTTCTTCCATGGCGACACCTTCAGAAATACTGTGTCACCCACTGCAAACTCTATGTCCTTACGCTTTAAATCAGCATAGGACTTCTGTTTGTTCGACGCTTCCTTTAGTCGAGCCCGAATTAACTCAACCTTCTCTTCTGTCTCGGTCACCAACTCTAGACCCAAAATCTGGCGTTCCTCTAATTCCGTCCAACAGGTAGGAGTACGACACTTCCGCCTGTACAGAGCTTCATAGGGCGCCATCTGAATACTAGACTGGTAGCTGTTGTTGTAAGCAAACTCTGCTAATGGTAGGAACTCTTCCCAACTACCTCAGAAATCAATGACACATCCTCTCAACATGTTCTCCAAAATTTGGATCACCCGCTCAGACTGTCCATCGGTCTAAGGATGGAACGCTGTACTAAAATCCAACTTCGTACCAACGCTTGTTGCAACGCCTTCCAAAATCGTGAAGTGAACCTAGGGTCCCTATCCGATATGATTGATATTGGTACTCCATGTAACCTTACTACCTCCGCTATGTATAGCTTAGCCAATTTCTGTAGAGTGTAACCGACACGTACGGGGATGAAGTGTGCAAACTTCGTCAAGCGATCAACAACTACCCAGACCGCATCTTTCTTAGTGGGCGTGAGGGGAAGCCCACTAACAAAGTCCATGGTGATTCTTTCCCACTTCCATTATGGAATCTTCACTGGCTGCAATAACCCTGATGGTAACTGATGCTCCGCTTTTACCTGCTGACAGGTTAAACACTTACCCACCAATTCAGTTACCTCTTGCTTCAAACCCGGCCACCAAAACTGATCTCGCAAATCCTGAAACATCTTACTTCCTCCAGGGTGCATAGCATATGCACTACCATACGCTTCATGCAAGATCCTACGCCTCAACTCCGGATCTTTTGGCATGCAAACTCTCCTTCGAAAACATAATAGTCCTTCCTCATTCATGCTGAATTCCGTTGCCCATCCTTTGAGATTAGCTGCAGTTTCCCCTTTAGCAACTCATCGATCTGTTGCCCCTCCTTCACCTGGCTGACCCAAGAGGGTTTCACTTGAAGTTCAGCTAATAAGCTCCCATCCTTGTATAGACTAAGGTGAGCAAACATTGCTCTTAAGTCAGAGACTACCTTACGACTTAAAGTATCCGCCACCATGTTAGCTTTACTCGGGTGGTACTCGATCGAGTAGTCGTAATCCTTTAACAACTCGATCCACCTCCTTTGTCTTAGATTCAACTCCTTCTGAGACAGCAGGTACTTCAAGCTCTTATGATCGGTATAAATTACAGACTTCTCCCCGTACAGGTAATGCCTCCAGATCTTCAAAGCAAAAATCACCGCCGCCAACTCCAAGTCATGGGTGGGATAATTTGAATTGTGCGGTCTTAACTGCCGAGATGCATATGCAACCACCTTTCCATCTTGCATCAACACACATCCTAATCCCGTGTGTGACGCATCATAGTCAATCATGAACTCCTTACCCACCCCCGGCTGAATCAACACTGGAGCCTCCGTCAAAATCCTCTTTAACTTCTCGAAACTCTCCTGCTGCTTATCAGACCAAACAAACAGAACTCCTTTCCGTAGCAACTTAGTCAACGGTGCCGCAATTAGAGAAAGTCCTTCAAAAAATCTTCTGTAGTACCTAGCTAAACCAAGAAAACTTCGAATCTCTGCCACAGACTTACGTGGCTTCCAATCCAGCACTGCTTCAATCTTTCGAGGGTCAACCCTAATCCCCTCTGCCGACACAACGTGCCCTAGAAACGTAACTTCCCTTAGCCAAAATTCACACTTACTGAATTTAGCATACAACTGCTTCTCCCTCAGAATCTGCAAAACTATTCGCAGATGAGCATCATGCTCTTCCTCCGACTTTGAATAAACCAAGATATCATCTATAAACACCACAACACACCGATCTAGGTAGGGTTGGAACATCGGTTCATCATGTCCATGAACCATGCTGGTGCGTTGGTCAATCCAAAAGGCATCACCATGAATTCGTAGTGACCATAGCGAGTTCTAAAGGCCATCTTATGAATATCTGCCTCCTTGACCTTAAGCTGATGGTACCCTGACCTCAGATCTATCTTCGAAAAGACTGAGGCCCCCTTCAACTGATCGAACAAGTCATCGATCCTTGGCAACGAGTACTTGTTCTTGATTGTTAGCTTATTCAACTGGCGATAATCAATGCACATATGTATTGATCCATCCTTCTTCCTAACGAATAACACCGGTGCTCCCCAAGGCGACACACTCGGTTGAATGAACCCCCTATCCAACAACTCTTGTATCTGTGCTTTCAACTCTACCAACTCCTTTGGTGCCATCCTATATGGAGCGATAGATACTGGAGCGGTTCCTGGCAAAAGATCGATTCCAAACTCCACTTCACGATCCGGGGGTAATCCCGGAAGCTCTTCAGGGAAAACATTAGGAAATTCCTTTACCGTCCTAACGTCCCCAACCGTTAATTCCTTAGTTTCCAAAGCTCGAACAAACATTAATACTGCCTCGCATCCTTTCCTAACCATCCTTTCCGCTCTTAGGGCAGTCACCACATTCGACAAACAGTTCCCCCTTTCTCCTATCACCAATACTTCATCACCCTCGGGGGTTTTTAACACCATACGCTTGGCTGCACAATCTAGATTAGCTTGATACTTCACAAGCCAGTCCATGCCTAAAATTAAATCAAACTCCCCGAACGGTAATTCCATTAAATCCGTTCGAAAGACTATCCCCTGAACTTCTAGAGGTACTTCCCGATAGAGTTTATCCACTACTACAGATTGTCCTAACGGGCTAACTACAGTCATTGCGCTAGGGGTAACCTCAGATTCTAACCTTAAAGTTCCAGATACGCTACTAGCTACATACGAATGTGTCGACCCAATGTCAATCAATGCAGTGTAAGGCAAACCAAAAATTAAAAACATACCGGTTATGACATCCTGTGCGTCAGCCTCCTCTCGACGTCTGACAGCATAGACCAACCCCGTCTGTCTCGCCTTAGTATTTCCTGCCCCTTGGCCTGGTGCTCCACGACCCCGACCAGACCCATTACCACCCCTGGCTGCACCACGACCTCTTTGTGGCTGCTGACCTCCTTTGCCAGGCTGAGCATTCCCTCGACCCGTGGGCCCTTCACTGTCCCGTTGTTGCGAACAATTTCTAACTTGGTGGTCTGTAGATCCACACCTAAAACACTTCCCAGTGCTTGCCCAACACTCACCGGCATGAAATTTGCCACATCGAGCACACTTCTGTTTCTGACTAGCAGCAGTAGGTCTCTCATCCCGTTTCGGCCCATCTAACCTAAGTCTCTTCTGATTACGCCCAGATGACCCTGACGATCCAACATTCCTCTTATTCCCACTCCTATCTCTATCCCGATTCAGTTTCTCGGTTTGCTTTACCTCCTCGGCTATCTTAGCCTTTTCCACTAGGACCGCAAACTCCCTCTCCCACTGTGGGGCTATCAAGACACGCAAATCGTCCCTCAGGCCATATTCGAACCGAACAAAACGTTCATGTTTTGTGGCCATCATCCCTCGGGCATATTGGCTAAGGCGTAAGAATTCAGCTTCGTACATAGCCACTGACCTATTCCCTTGAACCAAATTCAGAAATGCTCTACGCTGCGCATCCACATAACTCGATCCAATGTACTTACTCTGAAACGCTGTTTTGAAAAGATCCCAGGTGATACGGTCAGCCACGGTACCATCCTTAACCGTAAGCCACCATTGATATGCTTCATTCCGTAGGAGAGATACAATCCCTTTCAACTTCTCATCCTCCGTGAGATCCAAATCATCCATTATACGTTCCACCGCCTCCAACCAATACTCAGCTGAGCTCGGGGCTACACCAGAAATTCCCCTAAGCACTTCTGCCCCATTGGCTCTAAGTCGCTCCGGCACAGATTTCCGGGCTCCTGTGCCCATACCTGCCCCAGCAACTCTCTCTAAAACCCTTAACATTGCCTGAGATACCGCATCATATCCGGCAGTCTGATCCTGAAATTCCTCCTCCGCAGCTGGCGGTACTGGCATCTCGTTTCCAGATCCATGGCCAGATCCCACTGGTTCCGACATCGTCATCCTACCCCTACCACGACCACGTGGCGGATGTCCTCGATCCCTTGTACTCATTCTACTGATTCGCGTTTATCTGATTAGGGATTTTATGAATTATTAGTTTCTTCCACCAATTAACCACGAACAATCTTATGGAAAGTAGTTTTCAAGAGTAGTTCTTTCGAATTCGGACCTATCTACAGTTTCAGTCTCAAGTTTATCTTTTAGTTCTAGAAACCACATACATTCATCCATCACACATCAACATACATATATCATTCATGAACTCACATTCATCACATAAGGGTATTTTCGTCATTTCACTACCCAGGGGTTTTTCTGTAGTTTTGCCCTACAGGGTATTTTCAAAATAGAGTATCTTGGTGATTTTCTTCGAATTAGAGGTGTTTTGGTACATTGTTTTTTTTAAAAATGAGGGTATTTTGGTAATTTCCTCAAAATGGGGTATCTTGGTTTTTTTTTTCGAAATAGGGATATTTTGATATTGTTGCTTTTTTTTATAAAGCAGTGGTACTTTGGAAAATCTAATTTCACAATCCGGGTTACTCTTGTAAATATAGGGTTTTCGGGTAAATTTGCAAAACATAGGTATTTTATAAAATCACTGTTGTTTTGGAAATTTTCACAAACCAAGGGTATTTTGGAAATTTTGCCAACCGAAGTGTTTCGGTAATATTCACAAATTTTGGTAGTTTTTCATATCCAAGGTATCTTGGGAAATTTTCACAAATCAAGGGTATTTTCGAAAATTTTACAAAACTAGGGGGTATTTTAATGATTTTGCGAAATAGAGTGGCTGGTCCCTTTCGGGTTTTAATTATAAATTTTGGCCCGTCAACAAATCCTTGTGGCTAAGGTGAACAGTCACTACGCACCAGGTAGGATTCTAGCGAAGAGGAGGTGAGTCACTAAGACTGCTTAAGTACCAAGCTCTCCCTGAATCCAATCCTAGACATGCGTATGCCTGTTGCCACACCCTAACCCATCGACTCGTTCACGGGTTTGTTTAGTTGGATTAAGTTTTATGGAATTGAACAGTTGTCTAACTAAGCCTAAGGTCCATTAATACCTAACATGCTAGTCTACGTCCATCAAGCCCATCAAACCCAACATGTATATCACATCAAGGGTTAGAATACTTACCTGCGTGGATCGGGTGCCGGTAGACTCGAAGACCATATCTTCATTCATGACAATTTCTTTTTTCAAATTCACATCAACTTCACAAAACATTACTAAGCCCATTTCACAGCCCGAGTTTTGAACTGGGCTCTGATACAAAATTGTAACACCCCAAACCCGGCCCATGCGTTTCGACCAGATCTGGTATGCTACGGGCTGTACATTGAAAACTTTTGCTTTGTTGGTTTTGGAATTCCTAAGTTAATTAGACATTATCTGAATAAATAAGTGACATTTTAAAAATAAAACCTTTGTATTATTTTTAAAAGTATAATAAAACCTTGACACAAATTCATAAGTTGCAAAACATTAAAAACTACTTAGTTGAATAAAAACTATAGGGCCTTATTACATAATTATTCCCAAAATAAAATAAAATAAAACTTAAAGAAAACCGAAATAATTAGTAGAAATAAAAACTTGATGGCCCCTCGAGTCTGTCTCAGCTCCCATGTCCACGATCTACTGCTCATCTGAAAGAGTAGAGAAAAAGGAAAACGTGAGTCACCAAGACTCAGTTTATAAATCCCGAAGCACACAACGACCTGTGGGCCCTGGCCCACACATAATGGCAAAAATCATAACTACATGGTAAATAATAAATGATGAATAGCCCAACCCATCCTAGGTTTCCATCCTCTACACACCAACCCGTACCAACCATCACACCTTGGGGATTTCTACAATCAACCCTCCATCCGCTACACACCATAACGACAGCCGTACTGCCTATTCCTGTTATTCAGGAATCATTAAACGTGGCATTGCCACCGATCACCATGTGACCTAGCATTAGATTTTATGGTTTAACCACCGATCACCAAGTGACCTATCATGCACTTCCCTTTCATTATCATAGTCCCAGCCCATGCATACACACATAAGGAAAACAACACACAGGCTCTCATATATATTTCGATACATATAGAGATACCTATGATTACGTACCTGGCATCCTTGCCTGTAACATCCTTAAATAGGGGTTCTTGCGTTTTATTATTTGCATGTGAATGACTTGAGTATGATGCTAGATAGGGTGTCTTAGGGTCTGGATATAAGCCAAGGGTAGGCCCGGGTTATAGCAAAATTATTATTTTTGGGCACTTGTTAAGGGGAGCTGAAGGAGCTGAGTGTTAAGAATATTGTGTAGCAAGTTTTGGCACAAGAAGTGCCTTGGTAAAGTGGCGAGAAGGCGCCACTTAGAGCTCAGGGAAGTGACGCCACAAGCTGGGGGAGGGAGCCTTGGTTCGAGCTGCAGGAATCCCTCCTTGGGGTATTTCTTTTTGACGCCAGAACTGTGAGGAGTTGTGCTCAGGTGGAACTCTGGTGGATAGATGTTGAACAAGTCAACAGATTCAAAACGGGTGGAGAAGAGAAATTTGTGGAGTTTGAAGAATTCAAACTTGTTTGAATGGTTGGTCAGGAGAAAAACGAGGAGAGAAAAAAGGGATTGAAGTGGGGGAAGGCTTAGCCGAATTGTGGGAGTGGCTAGGAGAGCTTGAAGCATTCGGTTTTGGTGTGTGGTTGGTGTGCCGAAATTGGGTTGTTTTGGGGCATTACTTTTCGGCATTTGGGGTTGGTGTTTCACTTTTGAACTTCGGTTTTTCCTTTCATTCTAGTTGTGCCGAAATCACCTTCTCACACTTGTTCACTATTGCGTTTTGGTTCTTTTTCTCTTCTCTCAAAATACCCTTAGTCGAATGCTCATCTAAACTTCCCTTAGTGCCTTTTCTTTTTCTTCTCAAGTGCTTAGCCGAATTCATCTTGAACACCACACCACCATTGCCGAAACCTTGAGAACTGAAAACCTCACCTATCATTCATCTCTTTGCTTTCTACTTTCATTTTGTTGATTAGCTAAACCCTTTGATAGTTCATTCTCTTGCCGAAACCTCTCCACTCTTCTCTTCTTGTAACATCCTGAAAAGGGCCTATGCATTTTCGGTTTAAGTATACGAAATGGCATGTCTTATGTGTTATGAATGTATTTTGAACATTTTTGGAAACCTGAAAATGTATGGAAATGTTAAGTTTAAAAGAGGAAAGTGAACATTTTTGGAAACTAGGAAATGTAAGGAAATGATTTAGAAATGATTCAAAAGAGGAAAGTAAACATTTCGGGAAACTTGGAAATGTAAGGAAATGTTAAGTTTAAAGGAGGCAAACGAAAATTTTTGGAAACTTGGAAATGTAAGGAAATGTCAAGTTTTAATGTTTAAAAAGAGGAAACGAAGGCAAGGTGGCCTTAAGAAAATTAATAGGAGGAATTTGACACACAAACAGGCTTGGAAAAGTGGCCTGAAGATATCACTTAAGGCCCAGGTAGGTGACGCCACCAGCTATGCAAGTGGGCCTGAGTTCGAGTCATTTGGGGAGCAAATAAAAGAAATTTTATTTTGCTACAAGGAGTAGAGAGGTGGACGGCACAAGGCTATATTTTGGGAGTTTTATTCTCTTTAAAATTCGGCTAAAGGATGGATAAATAATAGATTTATTTTAGATTATTTTCAAGAGATAATTGTTGGATTAAATTCTTTTATTAAGTGATAATTCAAGGATAAAGCCATCAAATAGAAGAGTGGTGGCCAAGTAAGGGACTCTAGCTAGTAATTTCTGCTATAAAAGGAAAAAAATAGGGCTACTCATCAATTTTTCTTCCTCTTCTCCTCTCTGCCGAATTTCTTAGTGTTCTCCTCTCTTCTCTTCTCTTTTTGCCAAGCCAAAATACTCCATTTTTTAGCCGAAACTTCTTCCAAAATTTAGTTAGTATCGATTCTTTCTAAGCCTCAAGACCGAATCTTTAAGGACTCAAGCAAGGGAGCCGTCGATTACAAGGTCAAGGGTAAGGTAAGTGGTTATCGATTTTTATTCTTTTACTTTTAGGCTTGTCGAAATCAATGTATTAATCCCATTAGTGAATTTTGGCCGAAACTTGAAGGGTTCTCCGGGATCTCTGTCATTGTCGACATCTCCATAGCCAAGGGATTGTTTTCGAGATTTGAGAATTTCAAGGTAAGTGTACTCATATATTCGGCCAAGGCCCTATCTTAGTACTTAGATCTATTTGCTTTAACCGAAAACTAACCAATTCAAGGGATCAAATGACTAGCCGATTTCAAAAGGGAAGAATACGAGTTTCCGGGATTTGAATAGTCATCAAATCGGCACCAAAGGTAAGTTTTAAGAATACAAATCCTACTAGGATTTGGTCTTATAGCCGAATAGGCTTTATGCTAACATATTAAGGTTACCAAATGTAAGAATTGAGATCTAAAGCAATAGATCGGTTTTTCAGGATTTCAAGGAATTTGTTAAGCAAATCAGGTGTGTACCCCACACTATCTTTAATACGTTTTATGGCAATATTTAATATAAGTATGTATAAGAATGTGAATATGGCTAAGGTACCCTAATGTGGTACAAAGTACTCAGGTACGATTCTTACTCCTACTAGGATTACGAAATATATTATATTCAACATGTGAAAAGTGACATGAATGTGAATTTTAAGTATGATATGCATGATATGAGTAATATGGGGCATTCGGGTTATATGAGAAAGGGGAAGTGAATGTGGTGACTTCGGTCTCACTATCTGAATGTGGTGACTTCGGTCACATTATCTGAATGTGGTAACTTCGGTTACATTATCTGAATGTGGTGTCTCATGACACAATTATCTGGTGGCTATGCCACGAATTTTATATGGGCGATGAGCACGTCGACTGCAGCGACTGCCTTCGATGGAGTGTAGCGGATGGAGGGTTGACTTAGTAGTCCCCACGGTGTGCAGGTTGGTACGGGGATGTGTAGCGGATGGCATCTAGGTATGGGTTCGGGTTTGTATCATTATCTTGAATTATTATGTGAACATGATATGTATGGTATGCCTAAATCTATTAAATTTTAGTGTTGGTTACACATTGAGTCTGTTTGACTCACCCCGTTAGGAAATATTTTTCAGGTGATGAACAGTAATGGACCGGTCGGCAGGAGCTTAGGGATGGCCATGCACAGCAGGAAATCTATGATTTGGACTTTTATTTTCTTTAAGTACTTTGGTTTTAAATTTGGGTTATATTTGATGTAATAAGGCCATAGTGAGCTATTTTATTTCTGTCTTATTGTTTAATTATGTTTACAAATTTTTATTAAGTTAAAGATTAAGTAATTTATTTTTTGAATATAGTCTATACGTTTTATCACTTAAAATTAAAAAGGGTTTTCAATATAAGATCGAATTCGTTTTCAACTCAAGCCCAACCCAAAACAATATTTTATAAAAATCGCACAAGTTTTTCCTAAGAAGCAAAAGAATTTGAACCGGTTTTCTTGAGGAACATACCAAATCTGGTCAAAGCTCGTGGGCTGGGTTTGGGGTGTTTCAATTTGGTATCAGAGCCAGGTTTCGGTCCTGGGACCTGTGGGTTATGGGCCCACAACGTTTTCAAATCGAGCCCAAATGAGTTTTTGAAGATAAGCAGGTTTTCTGGCATGGCACCTAAGTCTCCGACCTGAAGTCCACCAGGTAAGTACCCCTATCTTCTGTGTGATTTATATTATGAATTGTAGAAGGGTAGAAATGGAGTGGAACGTAGAATTAGTATGATAGGTACTTGAACTCTAAGGCTAGTTTACCCCAACTATTACATAAGACTTAAATGCTTAATAAAACAAACCTGTGTCTAAGTCGCCGAGTTAGGGTGTGGTAACCATTGTGCGCATGTCTAGGATTGGATCCGGAAGAGCCTGGTATTTAAGCAGTCCTAGTGACTCACCTCCTCTTCGCAGGAATCCTACCTGGTGCGTAGCTTCGGTTCACCCTAACCAAGAGGACTCAGTCACAGGCTAAACCCAATAACTAAAACCCGAAAGGGATTAGCCACATTTTTATGGAAACCCTAGTTTTCAAACTTTTAAAAATTACCCTTTTGAATTTCAAACATGATTTTATAAAATTCTCTCAAATATTCTTGATTTGTGAAAATTACTAAAATACCCCTAATTGTAAAATTATAAAACTGCCCTTGGGATTTGAAAATTTCCATATTACCCCGATTTCAATAAAACTCTCTTATTTTGAAAAAGTATCCCAAACCTCTATTTTTCAAAAGTCTGAAATACTCCGATTTTTTTAAAAAATTATTACGAAATTGCCCCTAACTTACAAAATTACCAAAATAACCCTAGTTTTCGAAATTTTGCAACATCACCAATTCGAAAAACAAATGCTCAAAAGAAGCCCTCAAGTTTTGTAAATTTGGAAATACCCCGAAAATATTAAACTTTACAAATTTACCCTGGTTTGTTACCAAAATACCCCCGAGGTCCAAAATTACCGAAATACCCTCGAATTTCAAAATTTTCCAAAATACCTCGGGAATTTAAAAATTCCAAACTACTTTTTGACAAAATCACCAAGGAACTTTTTCTTTTAAAAAAAATACGAAAGTACCCCTGTAAGAAAAATTACGAAAATACCCCTAGGTAGTGGAAAAACGACAACAATGAAAACTACAGCATTTCTCTGAATGAACAAAAGTTCATAATTGATTGATGGATGAATGAATAAATGTAAAGACTGTGTGCATGTATGAATACGAAAGAACCACTTCTAAAATTCTTTTCATAAAACTTCTTCGCGGGTAATCAAGTGAAACAAGGACTAATTCATAAAACTTCTTAATCAGATCGCGATGTTAGAAATGAGCTCTAGAGGACGTGGTCGTCGTGGACGCGGTAGAGGAAGAATGACTAGGTTAGAACCCGTTAGATCGGGTCAAGGGTCTGATAATGAAATACCACCGCCACCACCACCCCCAGCTGTTGGTGTTGAGCAGCAGGCTCAGACGGGGGAAGATGCTGTGTCGCAGGCTGTGCTACGAGTTCTTGAGCTGGTGGCTGGTGCAGGAGGAAATTCGGGAGCTCGAAAGTCTGTGCCTGAGCGGCTCCGCGCTAATGGAGCTGAAGTGTTTCGTGGCGTATCTGGTGTGGCACCCAGTACGGCCGAATATTGGTTGGAGGCAACCGAGCGCATTATGGATGAGATTGATCTGACCCCTTAGGAGAAGTTGAAAGGAATGGTGGCACTACTACGGGATGAAGCGTATCAGTGGTGGTTAACTGTTCGGGATGGTGCCACGGCTAAGGATCTGACCTGGGAGTATGTTAAGGAAGCATATCAAAAGAAGTATGTTGGAACCAGGTATACTGATGAGCAAAGGAAAGCATTTCTGGGGCTGGTTCAAGGGAACAAGTCTGTTGCGGAATATGAAGCTGAATTTCTGAGGTTGAGCCGGTATGCCGGAGGAGTAGTGGCAACTGAGCATGAACGCTGTGTCCGTTTTGAGGACGGGCTAAGGGATGGTCTGAGATTGTTGATAGCACCGCATCAGGAGCGGGAGTTTTCTGCTTTAGTCGAAAAGGCTAAGGTAGCCGAGGGAATTAAGGATTCTACCAAGCAGACCATGGATCGGAATAGGCCAAAAAGAGGTTTTGAATCGTCTGAATCATCTGGGAATAAGAGGCCTAGCGTTGATGGGTCGCGGAATCAGCAAGCTGGTACAGGATGGCAGTATCATCCTTGTGATCATTGTGGAAAGAAGCACTTAGGGGAGTGCTGGAAAAAGACGGGAGGATGTTTTAGGTGTGGGTCAAAGGACCATATGCTCAAGGATTGTCCTAAGAAACCAGATGAAAGACGGCCAGCAGCTCAGAATGTTAATCAGGCCGGTAGAGGTGGACAGCAGCCTCAGCAAGGCCGTGGACCGAACCATGGAGGAAATGGTTCGGGCCGAGGATGTGGAGCACCAAGCAGAGATGCTGAAGGTGCAGTCGCGAGGCAACCAAGGTTAGTTTATGCAGTTGGCCGTCGCGAGGAGGAAGATGTGCCAGATATGACAACGGGTACGTTCCTTATTTTTGGAATACCCTTAATTGCTTTGCTTGTTATAGGGCTAGCTTATTCTTGTATTGCTAGGAAAGTGCCTAAAACCTTGGATGTGAACCTAGAGAATGTGCCTAGAAAGTATGATAGTTATTTAAGATCAGAGTGCGCAGCAGTAGCGTAGTGGGTGAGTTAGACCGTACGATTGTTTGTTAACAAGTAATTTCGAGGACGAAATTATTTTTAAGGGGGGTAGAACTGTAACATCCTGAAAAGGGCCTATGCATTTTCGGTTTAAGTATACGAAATGGCATGTCTTATGTGTTATGAATGTATTTTGAACATTTTTGGAAACCTGGAAATGTATGGAAATGTTAAGTTTAAAAGAGGAAAGTGAACATTTTTGGAAACTAGGAAATGTAAGGAAATGATTTAGAAATGATTCAAAAGAGGAAAGTAAACATTTCGGGAAACTTGGAAATGTAAGGAAATGTTAAGTTTAAAGGAGGCAAACGAAAATTTTTGGAAACTTGGAAATGTAAGGAAATGTCAAGTTTTAATGTTTAAAAAGAGGAAACGAAGGCATGTTGGCCTTAAGAAAATTAATAGGAGGAATTTGACACACAAACAGGCTTGGAAAAGTGGCCTGAAGATATCACTTAAGGCCCAGGTAGGTGACGCCATCAGCTATGCAAGTGGGCCTGAGTTCGAGTCACTTGGGGAGCAAATAAAAGAAATTTTATTTTGCTACAAGGAGTAGAGAGGTGGACGGCACAAGGCTATATTTTGGGAGTTTTATTCTCTTTAAAATTCGGCTAAAGGATGGATAAATAATAGATTTATTTTAGATTATTTTCAAGAGATAATTATTGGATTAAATTCTTTTATTAAGTGATAATTCAAGGATAAAGCCATCAAATAGAAGAGTGGTGGCCAAGTAAGGGACTCTAACTAGTAATTTCGGCTATAAAAGGAAAAAAATAGGGCTACTCATCAATTTTTCTTCCTCCTCTCCTCTCTGCCAAATTTCTTAGTGTTCTCCTCTCTTCTCTTCTCTTTTTGCCAAGCCAAAATACTCCGTGTTTTAGCCGAAACTTCTTCCAAAATTTAGTTAGTATCGATTCTTTCTAAGCCTCAAGACCGAATCTTTAAGGACTCAAGCAAGGGAGCCGTCGATTACAAGGTCAAGGGTAAGGTAAGTGGTTATCAATTTTTATTCTTTTACTTTTAAGCTTGTCGAAATCAAGGTATTAATCCCATTAGTGAATTTTGGCCGAAACTTGAAGGGTTCTCCGGGATCTCTGTCATTGTCGACATCTCCATAGCCAAGGGATTGTTTTCGGGATTTGAGAATTTCAAGGTAAGTGTACTCATATATTCGGACAAGGCCCTATCTTAGTACTTAGATCTATTTGCTTTAACCGAAAACTAACCAATTCAAGGGATCTAATGACTAGCCGATTTCAAAAGGGAAGAATAGGAGTTTCCGGGATTTGAATAGTCATCAAATCGGCATCAAAGGTAAGTTTTAAGAATACAAATCCTACTAGGATTTGGTCTTATAGCCAAATAGGCTTTATGCTAACATATTAAGGTTACCAAATGTAGGAATTGAGATCTAAAGCAATAGATCGATTTTTCGGGATTTCAAGGAATTTGTTAAGCAAATCAGGTGTGTACCCCATGTAATAACCCAATTTTGCCCGGATCCTCAATCAAACCCGGGGCCCGTTAAGAAACCGATACCAAAAATAAAACAAATTAAACCCAATGCCAATACCAAGCCCAAATACAAATAGCAGTTCAAAAATAATGACCATTAAACCCAATAAATAAGATCAGTCCAATAAATGTCCAATTACAACAGAAGATGGCCCAAAACCCCAGTTTAAGCCCAAAACAAACCAAACCCAAATTACAGATTTAATATTAGACCAGCTAGCCCAAATAGAAACCCAAAATCTAAAGCCCAACAACCCAAAATTAAAATTTCTTCTAGAACCCTAAGGTCTCTGCCCGCACACTCGCCCACGCACTCCGACCCTCCATCTGACCCTTGGGCTACCGCGTGTCCTCCACGCGCAACCCTCTGACTGTTCCACCAGCGCGCATGCCTGCACTTCCCAACACCCGCAGCTCCCCAGGCGCCCCGCGCACGCGTGCACCATCTTCGCCCATGCCTCTGACAACCACTGTCGCGCCTCGACCGGACACTCGCGCACGCCCCAAGCCATCTATCACCTGCAAAAGAAGACGCACAACAGAGACAGGAAACGAGAAAAAGCAGAGAAGCATGGAGCAAATCATATAGAATAAGAAAATGGTTGCAACCTTCCGGCTATAAAGCCGTTCAAAACAAATGAAGAGGGGTCGGCTCCCCTTCTTGAAAAAGCCTAGAAACAATCTCGAATCAAAAATAAGAGGAACTAAATAAAAACAGTGTACAAAAGAAGGGATTTTTGGTTTTTACAGAGGGCAAACCGAAGGAAAAAAGGAAACTCTTATAATCCCTTGCGACGATCGTTCGAAATCAAAAACAAAAACAAAAGAAATTCAAGGTTGACTTACTGTGCTTTCATCTACTGTAGTTTATTTTTATTAATCTCCATTTCCTAGCATAAGCGAGTGAATAACAAAAAAGAGGGGAGAGAGAATACCTGTTAGAGGACGGCCATCGGAACCCGGTCTCGTTGTATAAATCGAAACCTGAGATGGGGCTGTGAGTTCGAGTCAAACGCTCGCCGGGGTCTTGGTCCAAAACAATGGGCAAGAAAACGACGTTAAGTGCCTCCGTTCGTCTACTTCGATGACGGATCGAAGGTCGAATGGCGCAATCCTCGGAGTCGACAGAAAAGCGAATAAGGGGGTTCGGTTTTGTTTCTAAGGCGGCTGAAATTAGGTTTCGGCTAAGGAAGGGAGAAGAGAGGGGTTAGGTCCTTGGTAAAATGAGAGTAGGGTTTGTTGATAATTGAGGAAACGACGCCGTTTGGGGTAGGGAGGAGTTGTGGGCTCCGCGTGCTGACCCGTTCAGCGATCCGGATCCGCGACCCCGCTCAAAAAGGGATTATTTACGCCCTAGGTCCCCCGTGTTCGAGGCTTTTCGATTGTATCCCTTGTCGCATCCTTTTCCGGTTTTAAGATTTGGCCCCATAATTTCAATCGTATTTCAACGTGATCCCTGCCCGCTTTTCCTTCGTTTATTGCAAAGTTGGCCCTCATCGTTTTAATTTGATTTCAATCTAACTCCTCATTCGCTTAAAAGGCTTAAATATTCGTTTTTCTTTTATTTTGTTTGATTGTTTTATTTATATTATGATCATCCTGTAGTTATTTATTTATTTGTATATTACTATTAGTATTATCATTGTTATTAGTAGTATCATTATTACTATTATTATTATTATTATTATTACTATGCTACCATCTCTTATATTTATCACTACTATATTTATATTAGTATAGTGTACATATTTTCTGTTACTACCATTATTATTATTGCATCATTATTTGTATATACTTTCATTACTGATATTATGTTCGTGCTCGCACGTTGTATATATCGCGTATTACTACTAACATTGTTATAATATTTTCACCATATCTATATCAGTACATATTATTATCATTATTATTATTATTGTTATTACCATATTCCTATTAGCATAGTATATATGTTTCCTATCATTATTGTTATTTTATTATTATTACCATTACTATTATTTTCGATATTATTACGTGTTACTATTACATTTATTTTCACTATGTTATTAT
Source organism: Gossypium australe (assembly GCA_005393395.2). Lineage (NCBI taxonomy): Eukaryota > Viridiplantae > Streptophyta > Magnoliopsida > Malvales > Malvaceae > Gossypium > Gossypium australe. The sequence continues at coordinate 42,026,517 of CM016625.1, read as the reverse complement.
CATTAATATTTTTGTTATCATTGCTACAGTTATTATATTATCTGTATACGTGTACATGTCATCATTTGTCCATTACTTGCCATTTCTATTATTGATTTTCATTTTATTTTATTTTGTTATGTAAAACATTGTATAGGTCGTCGATCAATATTTTTAAAATTTGCGTACTTGTGGTTACGTTTACGCCTCTCATCCTTGAACTAATGAACTGTATTTCGAGTTCCAACATTTTATAAGATTGTGATTTTGAAAAACAAAGGTAATATTCGGATATTTAGAAGCTCGAAAGATGACATCCTAACGTGCTGGGTGTCTATTTTTCGGTCAACTAAAATAACCAAATATCCTTCTCATACATTTGAGGACCAAGGATGGTCTCGGTATTGAAGTATGAATATGTTATGTCCTAACGTGTTGGATGTGACATTTTCATTCCTTTGGAACGAGGTAAATCTTAGGACTCAATCCTACTTGGAATATCCCTTTTTTTAAGAACCTTTCAACCCCTAAATGCTTTCAAGTTTTCAGCATTGGGACGACTTCAATCAATCTGGTACCGATTTTGGGCGTTGCAAGGGTGCTAATCCTTCCTTGTACGTAACCGACTCCCGAACCCGTTTTTCTCAAACAATCGTAGACCAAAAGGTACTAAAATGTTTTTTAAAACAAGGTGGCCCGATCACACCTCGAATAAAAGATCGGTGGCGACTCTTCTTTTTAAAGTCGATTCCCGTTTTGTCAAAAAATGGTTACGACAGTTTGGCGACTCCACTGGGGACCCCGAGAGTCAGGCCGTAAATTGATTGATTTTTGTCCCTTTGTTGGGAAAAGTTGGAAAAATGTTTTGAAACAAATCATGTTTCTCTTTGATGCATTCGTTTGTGCCATGGTGTCGAGTCCCATGAAATATTTTGGCATTACATTGCATGACCGTCGGTCACACCTTTAAGTGGAAGTAAGAAACTAAGCTTTCGTGAGGTTTTCACCTCCGCATGGGCTAGTGGATTGCTTCCGGGAGACATACGTACCTACGTGTTTCGTGAGGTTTTCACCTCCGCATGGCCGTAGGGAAATGTATCCCCTTGAGCCGAACTTGGTCTGTATGAGCCTATAATGGGTGAGGATCGAGGAATCTGCTGGTTCAGGTACCCCTCTGTAGAACTGAACCCCATATAGAAGCCCTAGAGCCTACCCTAGGCATAATGTCGAAATAGTTACCCGGATAAGCATTTATTGATACTCTGCTTGTTTGACTGTGCAGTACTAACTTGTTTCTGTTTGTTGATTTGCATGACATTCCATATAGTAGAGGTGTCAATTTCTGCCCGGTTGCCTAAATAGGAAGTTTGCTATGGAAAACGACTTTCTTGATAAAGTAGAGGACAATGCGGCCGTGCGCGCATGGTCAGAAAAGTTGCAGTCCGGGGAAGGAGATAGCTTAGTCGAGGGTCATACGTCAGAACTGTGGGACTTTACCCGTGTTAGCGTGACGCAAAATGAGCTTCGAGAGTTGCGGGATATCTGGATCCATTGGGAAGACGAAGCCAAACAGATATTCTACCACCGCTTTGGTGACATATCTCACTTGTTGGATGTCAAAATAGATAAACACTTGTTTCGGGCTATGGTCCAATTTTGGAATTTCGCATACAGCTATTTCACTTTTGGGGAGGTGGATTTGGTGCCGACAATAGAAGAATACACCACTTTGCTTCGTATTCCCGAGATGCAAGTCGATAAGGTCTATATTAGGCCTGCTTATGTCCCTCCTTTGGCAAAGAAGTTGATGAAGATTACGGGAATGAGTGAGTAGTGGATCTCAGCCAAGATTCAACAGAAGGGTGAAGGGAGATGCTTTCCTTGGGTGGATTTAATGGATCTGATTTCGACACACCCTGACGTGGGGAGGAAGGTTGATATTTTCGCCCTAAGCCTTTACGGTTTAGTCATCTTCCCAAAAGCCTTGAGGCACGTAGATGAAGCGGTGGTGGATCTGTTCGACCGATTGGATAAGCAAGTCACACCTGTCCCAGCGATTCTCGCGGAAACTTTCAGATCGCTAAATGCATGCAGAAGAACGGGAGAGGGAAGGTTTATCGGATGCGCCCAACTATTGATGGTATGGTTTCATGGGCATTTTTGGAAGGTGGACAAAGTCTCTTGCCGACCTTTTCATAGAGACTATTCACTAATAAAAGAGGAAGCAGCGATGTCAAGAAGAGAGGACGTAACAGAAGAGGGATGGATGGCAATTTTTCAGAACCTTCAAGGAAAAGACGTTGAGTGGAGAGCTCCTTGGATGATGCCTGGAGAGATACTTTATAGATGCGGAGACTTCAATTGGGTACCTCTACCCGGAATTTGGGGAGCCATCGGGTATACCCCGTTGCTAGCGGCGAGACAATACCAGTCTAGACAGTTCGTGCCGGCAACACATGGGTTAAACCAAAGTGAGTTCTCTTATACGGGAGAGGGATACAAGAAGAAGATCAAAGAAACGGCAAGTGCTTGGAAACAAACACATCGAATGAAGAGGCTAGCTGCGGGTGAAACGGCAACTTCTGAATACAAAGCATGGCTGAGCAAGAGAATCAATGATAATATCCCGGGACCAAGCTTAGATAATGCTCAATCTTTGGAGGAACGATTGCGAGTGATACCAACAAAATTAGAAATTATAAAGCAAGATTTCGTACAGCGAAGTTCCGAGCTTGAAAAGAGAATCGAGCAGTTGGAGGAGGAAAAGATGTTTTTGAAGTTAAATGTAGAGATACAGAAATCAGAGACGGAAAAGGTGCAGAATGGGAAGAGCAAAGCCGAAGAAGAATTGGATAGCTTAAAGAAGGACTACAAGAAGATGCGCCTCTCGATGAGAACTGCCGGACTAGGAAAGACTTCGAGCCAATGGCGACAAAAGTTGCAAGAAGAAAGAGCTAAAGCCGAGCAATGGGAAAGGAAGTTCCGAGAAATGAAAGCTCAGAACGAGATCCTAGAAAAGCAAGTATCAGAAGGTCAGAACAGAAGAAAGGAATTGAAGACAAGGGTGTCAGAATTGGAAAATTCCCTCGACCATTACCGAAACCGTAACTCAGCAAGAGAGTTAAAAGCAAGTCTGAGTAGGATCGAAGAAATGAAAAAGAGGACTAAAGAGTTAGAAATAGAACTGCTGAAATGTCAGACTCATATTGGGTATTTGAAAGAGAATGAAGAACGAAGGGAAGCGGAATTGTACCATTCCCTGAATCAAGTCAAAGATAGAGATCACCTCATGGGAGAGGCTATAATCCGGATGAGAGAAATGGCTGAGTATTTACAAACTCTAGCTATACAAGCCGACATATTGAGCATACAGTTCGAGACACAGTCGGATCGTGGACGCGAATTAGCTTCCTTACTGACAAGGATTAAAGCCTTAGGTGTTAGCGCGAGGCCGTTCTTGTAACCTCTTTATGTAAAGAGCTTTGTTATCTAAGGAAGTTTTCTATGGGGAATTGAATCAGAGTTGACACCTCTTTTGTATTCATACCATGCATTTGCACTGCATTACATACATTAGCAGCATATCGCCTTAACCACTTGCTAAACTTTATTACTCCGGTGCTAACGCGTTTTCTTTTGTCTTTGATTGCATTGCATTGCATCATCATAGAAAGAAGGTACTGATTAATATTCGATTGCTAAAGAGGAGTTTTTCATAAGGAAATGAATTTCTTGATAAAGTGGATTGTAATACGGTTGCCCAAACATAATCCAAGTAAACAACGAGAGAAGGCTGACAGCCTACAAAAGAGTACAAGACCTCGCTCGATGATTCAAGCCGACAAGGGTTGTTCGGGGATCATCTGGAGATTATGAGCACCACGGAGGACACGTGAGTGATAAGATATGGCCTAGATCGAGCAAAAAAAAGTTTAAAGAGACATCTACTAAGAAAGTTCATAGGACATGACCATAACTTCTGGATAAGAGGAAGAAGGCTTGTATGAAGACGCAAACTGACAAGGATCGTTCAGGAGTCATCAGAAGGTTATGAGCACCGCGGAAGGTAAGGTACGACCTAGGTCAAGCAACAAAGAGCTAGAAGAGGCGGGACACGATTGTAATATTCGAGAACAAGAAGAAGTTTGGTGTTTTCGCCTGAACTATAAGGAAGAGGCTGTATATGCGGTCCATTTCATTAAGGGAACACACTTTCTAGACAAGTTCTTCTAATAGGAATCGAATTCATAATCAATGCCTCTCTTTCTTTTTACATTCATTTTGCATTGCATTTCATGCATTTTGCATTGCATGTCATGCATCTATTGCATGCATCAAAACTTGTGGAGAAATCCTAATTAGGTGAAATTATTCAAGTTAACTTAGGAGATATGGAACAAAGGTTGGAGAGATTAGAGCAAAGGCAAATACTAATGCAAGAACAGTTGGCCGCAATTCAACGGAATATGCAAGATCAAATGAATATGATGCGCCAGTTAACCCAACTACTTGCCGAAAGACTTGAAAAGAGGAGTGGCCAAGTGGTCGGCAGTGCGGAGGATGATGAACAAATTGTTTATTCCCCGAGGAATATCCCAATTCAACCAGACGCGCGGTCGCATGGGGGACCTGTCATTATCAGGCCCCAATATCAGGATAATGACTCGACCCCGTTGAACTTCTCGACGGGCTCATGTTTTAATCACGACGAGGGCCGGACTAAACCGATGGTCCAAATAGAGGCAACAGAAAGGAGAGAGCGGACACGGAAGACCCCTAAGAGAAAGGAAATGGGTGGTACAGGTAGGGACAACCAAAGTCCATTCACCGTGTTCCCACCTAATAACCCACCTGCTCCAAACTAACTCAAAAACGAACAAAGATCGGCGAGACCCAATCTTGAAAAACCTCGACTCACCCCTATCCCTGTCTCATGCGAGGAACTGTACCTGAAACTGTTTGAAAACAATTAATATCGCCACATTATATGGCACCATTGAAACCTCCATACCCGAAATGGTATGACCCTAATACTAGATGCATGTATCACGCTGGGAACTAGGGGCATTCTACAGAAGATTGTATAGCTTTCAAGAGAAGGGTACAAGGACTTATTGATGCAGGGGTCTTACGATTTGATGGTACTGGTAGTTCGATAGGGGATCCGTGTCCTAACTACCTTGAAAGGAACGTGAGCACAGTAACAAAAAGGGATGATGCGATCAAAGAAGTTTCAACGATACGCCCCTACCCGCCCGGGTTTGTTTTGAACAATGAGACTGCGGAGAGATCCATGTATTTTAGCTAATCTAGAGTAATGTTCAAAACATGCTTGTTGCTTTAAGCCTAGAGGCAACAAGAGTCCTTTTGTGAAATAGGCTTGTTTCCAGAATTGTTATTTCAATTAAATGCATCGTCCTAATTAAACGTTAACATTTTACTCCGCACATTTCTGCATTTTTATTCATGACCACATCATACCAATAATCATCCCTAGAATCATTTATTCTTTGGATTTTTTACCTTCACACCCACAATGGGTCCCCAGATATCAATGACATAAGCGACATTGTTATTGACTCCCCTTCAAGGAAATATGTGTCTAGAGGGATCTAAGAACTTGGAGGATGACAGAGATCGCAACTTATTCCCTAACTTGCTAAGAATGACAAAATCCTACCAAGTGTCAGCAGACAATACGAGCCAACGAATGACATAAAGACGGAAGCTCAGCCCACTACAGAAACAAGGCAAGGCATTATTGATATGTCTCCGCATGATCACATCAGGCCACGTCGGGACCACTAAGGCACGAGTATATTGACAAAGCTAGGGAAGTCATAGAAAAAGTCCATAAGGACATCTGAAGACCGCATGCTGATGGTTCTACCCCGACTAAGCCAATCAAGAGGTTCGAGCTACTGGTCCACCCAGAGAGAAAAACTGCATCAAACGCCAAATCAAGGATGACAGGATTCATGTGCCTTTTCCTACAAATGGGGCATGGACGCCATCAGCCCAGTCTCCTCGAAAGCTTCTGGTCTGCATCGATTAATTTCGGTGGAGGTTAATCTCTTTACTAAGAGGGTGAGGGTCGCTTCATATGCCAACATTACAAAGCGGATGGTCACTAGACTCAAAAAAAAAATCAACCAAAAAACAAAATGTTATATTTAACCGCACAATGCCAAAAGTTTGCGGTATTTTCCAGGATAAAAGGCCATGATGCAAAACAAAAAAAAAAAAGAAAAAAAAATATTGTTAGGAAGATGACCTAAACTTGTGAATGTTGGCGTAAAGAAGTTACGCTTACCCTTTTATGATCGTTAAAATTCGGCCAGGACCTCTGCTGGGGCAACGCCCCCTCGTTAGGTTTTGCCTAGTAAAGTCAAAACCCTCTTTTTTTCGGGGCATAGGCTGAGCTAAAGTTGGATGAGGCGAAATAGATCCAATCCCGATGTGATCAAGTGAATTTGAAGGGACAATGTTAAGAGCTATCTGTCACGATCAAGAGGAAACGAGTTTACGACGGAAAGGATCGCCTTAGAAAATTTCATGATAGGGCCTTGAAGAAGATCCTCTCCCATGCAACAAGGACTTCAGAGGAAAGAAGACGCCAAGCCAGGAAGGACATTAGGCAGTAAAGAAGGCCTGTTCTAGAGAAACAAGGGTATTTTCTGAGATAGATGACAAAGGATCTGCCCAATCCGGCAAAAAAAAAAAATGCGAGAAGAAAGAAAAAGAAGAAAAAGGAGAGGCCAAAGCGAAAACCTGCAAAAGGGCGTTTTGAGACCAAAGGTGGGTTTGAGTTGAAAACCCGAAAAGGGCAACTCAAATTTTGATGGGGCATACAGTAGCAGAAATAACAACGAAAAGAAATGTTGCGCCTTGGGGCATCGACAAAGTACTCCGGATCCCCTACACACATATTGAATTTAGAAAGGTCCTCAAGAAGTTTGAACAGAGAAGCTCAAGCTGCGATATCTGGGGCACCCAGTTACCATTTTACCCATTTCGAGTCTGCTATCTTTATATTTTCAAAGTATGCACTAAATAAATTTGCTTCCTCGTTACATACGCTAGTTTTGATTAACTTGTTTGATTCGAGCTACTCCCAATAAATTCCCATCCCATCCATTATTGTGATCGTTTTCGAGCATTTTACATTGAAATAACGATTATTGGACTAATAATACTTTCATGAAAGGAGTTTCGCATATTACTCTGGAAATCTCTAAACGATACAGGAGTCTGAAGCAGGATTATTGCTCAAGATTCACCGAGCTTAAGGGTTGGAAACACCTGGGTCCAAATTAAGAGGATCGAGCAAATAACCAGGCACTACGTCAGTGACACAATCCAGATAGAAAATGGGAATTGATAACCCAAGCGCAAAATAAGAAAGGAAATGACATGCTGCATTCACGCGCGCATCACGCACATACATCTGGTTGAGTCACCTGAAGAGTGATCGTTAGAAGGAAACTGATACAGGTCCTGTACCTTCGAATAACGAGAGATCGGGCTGAATAAGAGACAAGTCCTATGTCCTAAAATCGCAGTGGGATAAATGGAAGGTATTCGAGTCCTACACCCTCAGATCACAACAAGATGAACCTTGAAGTTACAGGGGCAAAAGAGGACATACATGAAATACAGATCACTCATAAAACTCGAGGACGGGCACAAAACATGAGATAAAAGTCAAAAGTCGAAGCAATAAATACAAGTCATCAGGAGAGTCGTAACAAAAAGAGACACACGATAAATGAACCCAAGCCGTATGACATAATCATGCAGGCATCAAAGCATAAACACGTGCATATCATGATAACATCACTCATAACGCATACAGGTACACCAGTGAAGCAAGAAGCTTTGACGATAATTGTACCGAACCAAAGAGAAGGAAAACATCCGAGTCCCACCAGACGCCGCACTTTCAATCTTTGTTAAAGTCAACCCATAATGCGAAGAGGTGAGTTGGGCCTCGGGAGACGCCGAGGTATTTAATTTCTGTCTTTAAATTTCTGTTCAAAAATCAACTCATAATGCGAAGAGGTGAGTTGGGCCTCGGGAGACGCCGAGGTATTTAATTTCTGTCTTTAAATTTCTGTTCAAAAATCAACTCATAATACGAAGAGGTGAGTTGGGCCTCGGGAGACGCCGAGGTATTTAATTTCTGTCTTTAAATTTCTATTCAAAAATCAACTCATAATGCGAAGAGGTGAGTTGGGCCTCGGGAGACGCCGAGGTATTTAATTTCTGTCTTTACATTTCTTTTCAAAATATCAATTCATGTTGACGCATCGGGTCACGCGCTAAGGTATTTTCAATTTCTACCTTTCAATTCCTGTTGACTTAAAAAAAAAAACTGATATACTTATAAGGCTGAAGTCGCGTTGAGCAAATTTGACGAAGAAGTTCCAGTGGACAAAGAAGATTGACCAAGGGCACAATGAAGCTACAGGCCATATATTTCTGAAGTGGCAGTAGAATGAAGATCGAAGTTTCCTCGAAGATGGTAAGGAAGCAATTTGAAAAGTTCAGATTCATTTCCTCAAAAGTCCTAGCGGAGCAGTCGAAAGATTAAAGCTACAAATCTCTTCATGTCATAAACTCATGTTGGAGCAAGTTCAAGAATGAACAAGATTGAGGAAAAACGAATCGAAGCTACGGGTCATGTCACGCGGAAGCAGTGGAAGAAAAGCACCCGAAGAATCTATATTTGGCCAAGACCGGGCAAAATTAGTTCTTCTTTTATCTTTGCTCTATTCTCGTTTCACGACAATGAGCAAAGAGGGGCAGCTGTAATAACCCAATTTTGCCCGGATCCTCAATCAAACCCGGGGCCCGTTAAGAAACCGATACCAAAAATAAAACAAATTAAACCCAATGCCAATACCAAGCCCAAATACAAATAGCAGTTCAAAAATAATGACCATTAAACCCAATAAATAAGATCAGTCCAATAAATGTCCAATTACAACAGAAGATGGCCCAAAACCCCAGTTTAAGCCCAAAACAAACCAAACCCAAATTACAGATTTAATATTAGACCAGCTAGCCCAAATAGAAACCCAAAATCTAAAGCCCAACAACCCAAAATTAAAATTTCTTCTGGAACCCTAAGGTCTCTGCCCGCACACTCGCCCACGCACTCCGACCCTCCATCTGACCCTTGGGCTACCGCGTGTCCTCCACGCGCGACCCTCTGACTGTTCCACCAGCGCGCACGCCTGCACTTCCCAACACCCGCAGCTCCCCAGGCGCCTCGCGCACGCGTGCACCATCTTCGCCCATGCCTCTGACAACCACTGTCGCGCCTCGACCGGACACTCGCGCACGCCCCAAGCCATCCATCACCTGCAAAAGAAGACGCACAACAGAGACAGGAAACGAGAAAAAGCAGAGAAGCATGGAGCAAATCATATAGAATAAGAAAATGGTTGCAACCTTCCGGCTATAAAGCCGTTCAAAACAAATGCAGAGGGGTCGGCTCCCCTTCTTGAAAAAGCCTAGAAACAATCTTGAATCAAAAATAAGAGGAACTAAATAAAAACAGTGTACAAAAGAAGGGATTTTTGGTTTTTACAGAGGGCAAACCGAAGGAAAAAAGGAAACTCTTGTAATCCCTTGCGACGATCGTTCGAAATCAAAAACAAAAACAAAAGAAATTCAAGGTTGACTTACTGTGCTTTCATCTACTGTAGTTTATTTTTATTAATCTCCATTTCCTAGCATAAGCGAGTGAATAACAAAAAAGAGGGGAGAGAGAATACCTGTTAGAGGACGGCCATCGGAACCCGGTCTCGTTGTATAAATCGAAACCTGAGATGGGGCTGTGAGTTCGAGTCAAACGCTCGCCGGGGTCTTGGTCCAAAACAATAGGCAAGAAAACGACGTTAAGCGCCTCCGTTCGTCTACTTCGATAACGGATCGAAGGTCGAATGGCGCAATCCTCGGAGTCGACAGAAAAGCGAATAAGGGGGTTCGGTTTTGTTTCTAAGGCGGCTGGAATTAGGTTTCGGCTAAGGAAGGGAGAAGAGAGGGGTTAGGTCCTTGGTAAAATGAGAGTAGGGTTTGTTGATAATTGAGGAAACGGCGCCGTTTGGGGTAGGGAGGAGTTGTGGGCTCCGCGTGCTGACCCGTTCAGCGATCCGGATCCGCGACCCCGCTCAAAAAGGGATTATTTACGCCCTAGGTCCCCCGTGTTCGAGGCTTTTTGATTGTATCCCTTGTCGCATCCTTTTCCGGTTTTAAGATTTGGCCCCATAATTTCAATCGTATTTCAACGTGATCCCTGCCCGCTTTTCCTTCGTTTATTGCAAAGTTGGCCCTCATCGTTTTAATTTGATTTCAATCTAACTCCTCATTCGCTTAAAAGGCTTAAATATTCGTTTTTCTTTTATTTTGTTTGATTGTTTTATTTATATTATGATCATCCTGTAGTTATTTATTTATTTGTATATTACTATTAGTATTATCATTGTTATTAGTAGTATCATTATTACTATTATTATTATTATTATTACTATGCTACCATCTCTTATATTATCACTACTATATTTATATTAGTATAGTGTACATATTTTCTGTTACTACCATTATTATTATTGCATCATTATTTGTATATATTACTTTCATTACTGATATTATATTCGTGCTCGCACGTTGTATATATCGCGTATTACTACTAATATTGTTATAATATTTTCACCATATCTATATCAGTACATATTATTATCATTATTATTATTATTGTTATTACCATATTCCTATTAGCATAGTATATATGTTTCCTATCATTATTGTTATTTTATTATTATTACCATTACTATTATTTTCGATATTATTACGTGTTACTATTACATTTATTTTCACTATGTTATTATCATTAATATTTTTGTTATCATTGCTACAGTTATTATATTATCTGTATACGTGTACATGTCATCATTTGTCCATTACTTGCCATTTCTATTATTGATTTTCATTTTATTTTATTTTGTTATGTAAAACATTGTATAGGTCGTCGATCAATATTTTTAAAATTTGCGTACTTGTGGTTACGTTTACGCCTCTCATCCTTGAACTAATGAACTGTATTTCGAGTTCCAACATTTTATAAGATTGTGATTTTGAAAAACAAAGGTAATATTCGGATATTTAGAAGCTCGAAAGATGACATCCTAACGTGCTGGGTGTCTATTTTTCGGTCAACTAAAATAACCAAATATCCTTCTCATACATTTGAGGACCAAGGATGGTCTCGGTATCGAAGTATGAATATGTTATGTCCTAACGTGTTGGATGTGACATTTTCATTCCTTTGGAACGAGGTAAATCTTAGGACTCAATCCTACTTGGAATATCCCTTTTTTTAAGAACCTTTCAACCCCTAAATGCTTTCAAGTTTTCAGCATTGGGACGACTTCAATCAATCTGGTACCGATTTTGGGCGTTGCAAGGGTGCTAATCCTTCCTTGTACGTAACCGACTCCCGAACCCGTTTTTCTCAAACAATCGTAGACCAAAAGGTACTAAAATGTTTTTTAAAACAAGGTGGCCCGATCACACCTCGAATAAAAGATCGGTGGCGACTCTTCTTTTTAAAGTCGATTCCCGTTTTGTCAAAAAATGGTTACGACACCCCACACTATCTTTAATACGTTTTATGGCAATATTTAATATAAGTATGTATAAGAATGTGAATATGGCTAAGGTACCCTAATGTGGTACAAAGTACTCAGGTACGATTCCTACTCCTACTAGGATTACGAAATATGTTATATTTAACATGTGAAAAGTGACATGAATGTGAATTTTAAGTATGATATGCATGATATGAGTAATATGGGGCATTCGGGTTATATGAGAAAGGGGAAGTGAATGTGGTGACTTCGGTCTCACTATTTGAATGTGGTGACTTCGGTTACATTATCTGAATGTGGTAACTTCGGTTACATTATCTGAATGTGGTGTCTCATGACACAATTATCTGGTGGCTATGCCATGAATTTTATATGGGCGATGAGCACGTCGACTGCAGCGACTGCCTTCGATGGAGTGTAGCGGATGGAGGGTTGACTTAGTAGTCCCCACGGTGTGCAGGTTGGTACGGGGATGTGTAGCGGATGGCATCTAGGTATGGGTTCGGGTTTGCATCATTATCTTGAATTATTATGTGAACATGATATGTATGGTATGCCTAAATCTATTAAATTTTAGTGTTGGTTACACATTGAGTCTGTTTGACTCACCCTGTTGGGGAATATTTTTCAGGTGATGAACAGTAATGGACCGGGTCGGCAGGAGCTTAGGGATGGCCATGCACAGCAGGAAATCTATGATTTGGACTTTTATTTTCTTTAAGTACTTTGGTTTTAAATTTGGGTTATATTTGATGTAATAAGGCCATAGTGAGCTATTTTATTTCTGTCTTATTGTTTAATTATGTTTACAAATTTTTATTAAGTTAAAGATTAAGTAATTTATTTTTTGAATATACTCTATATGTTTTATCACTTAAAATTAAAAAGGGTTTTCAATATAAGATCGAATTCGTTTTCAACTCAAGCCCAACCCAAAACAATATTTTATAAAAATCGCACAAGTTTTTCCTAAGAAGCAAAAGAATTTGAACTGGTTTTCTTGAGGAACATACCAAATCTGGTCAAAGCTCGTGGGCCGGGTTTGGGGTGTTTCACTTCTTGTTCCAACACTTGGGCCGAATATCAACCATTGTAGATCTCTCTCTTTTCTTCTTCTCTCGTTGCTTGGTGGATCGACTTCGGTATTTGGAGGGGGTAAGTTTTTTTTTGGCCGAATTCCCTTATCTCTTCTTTTCTTTCTCTATCGACTCATATGGAGCAGAAGCCAAATTTCAGCTTTTGCTTGGCATGATTCTTATTCATCTATGAAACCGAATTCTCTTGGCACCCATAAATGTTCTTTTTGGTTTTGTGACAGCGGATTCATCGTGGACCATTCGTCATCGCTCCTAATCGGTTTCGCTGGTGTAGAGGGGTAAGTGTTTCAATCGTTAGACATCTCTCTTTTTATGGTTAATGCTGAAAGCAGATATTCCACATTTCTTTGGTGCTTGGCCGAATACAGCAGGGGGGTGATTGACGCTATTTCGTGTGGAGTTTTCGGGATTTGTTAGCGGTGAGTCAAGCCTAGAACCTTCGGGATCTATTGACTTAGGTAAGGGATCTAACTCCGGGATTCTAGTTCATTATATTTTAGTTCGCTTCTTTAACCCTATTTGGTGATAAGGTATATTATGGATTCGAAGGCTAATCCAGCAGTAAGTGGTGTTAGATTTGAGACTCTAGCCCCTAAGTTCAAAAAGAGGGCGGTCTCAGCAGTTCGTGACTGGCCACCGGGGTGTGGGCCGGCATCCGAGCAGGATAGTAGACAAATCGCGGTAGTGTCAATTAACGACAGTACCGACGTGGAGAGTGTAGTTTTGCGTGTGATCAGGTGTGTATCTCTTACACACTTCATATTCGATGTATAATATGTTAATAACTTAAACACTGTTAAAAGCCAGAATATGTGAGGATATCGATAAGTTACCCTTATGGGTATGAGCGAGGACTCCGGGTAAGCCCGTTCTGATACTTAATGATATTTGATTTCTGATGAATATATGTTATGTTGCAGTATATTGTTGATCGATAAAGCATGTTAGTATTGTATGTATAAGCATGTGAATTAAAGTGGGTGTTATGAGAGGAGGGGGAAGATGATTGTTTGTGACTTTGGGTCACCAGTGGTTTGGCACCACCAATGGTTTGGTACCACATATGATATTTGTGACTTTGGGTCACCAGTGGTTTGGCACCACATTGGATATTTTAGCGACTCGTCCCAGTGGTTTAATACCACAGTGGGTTGGCCCCACATATTACTCTGGAAAGGGATTGTCGCCAGTGGTTTGGTACCACAAAGTGGGTTGGCCCCACTTATGGATAATTGTGACTTTGGGTCACCAGTGGTTTGGTACCACACGGGGTAGATTATGGAGTTGTGGATGGCTAGGTTTGGGTTGCATGGCATATTTACTTGATTATGAAACTGTGTAAGAGTGTTGCTATAATCAGGAGGGGGATTATACACTGAGTCTCGGTGACTCACCTCTTCCCTTATCTTTTACAGATGACTCGTAGATCGCAGACGTGGAGCCGGGAGGACTCGAGGTGGCCATGCAAATTGCTTTCGGTTTTTAGTTTGTTCACTATTTTGGGTACTTTATTTTTAATTTGGTTTTATGTGGGTTTGAAATAAGGCCACTAATTAATATTTTGGGTTTATTTTATTTTGTTTAAGTTTGTTATATTTTGCTTAAATAAACTACTTGACATGTTTAAATAACCGGTAAATCAAAGTTTTCTAAATTCCACATCTCACCGGGTTTTCTAAACTTTACCATCGGGTAAGAATAAATAAGTGATAACAACAATTGACTCAAACTCCTTTTAAATTGAGTTACTTTAATTCAAATGTTTTAGAAACGGTTTTCACCCTTACACCTCAATAACTTCGCGATTTCCCTAAAATCACATGGTTTTCCTATGATAAACGATAACATGCAGTTTTCTCCAAAAAAAAAAAAGAGTTCTTCTTTCAAGAATTTTAAACATCTAACTTATTGTCGAATGACAATTCTTTCAAATCGAACCTACAACTTGTTTTGGTCAAAATACTTTACCCTGTGACATTCTGAATTCGGTCGTAGTGTATTGACCGGGTTGGGGGTGTTACATTGCCTAACCCTTTTAGGGTTTCATTGACTGTCCACATAGCCTCTTTCCGGCTTTTTAGCGCATAACATATATATATATAGACATGCATACAAGTTTAATAGTGTGTTAGAGATCTACACACCTGATTACCGTTAAAACGAGACTTTCTAAGTCAACACTATCCGTAGCCAACACCATCGCTATCTGCCTAAGGTGCTATTCAGAAGCCAGTCCACAATCCGGTGGCCAATCTCGAACGGCAGATACAGCGCGCTTCTTAAACTTAGGGATCCTTTCCTTTGCCTGATCCACATTTGATTCCATCAAAAAGGCCTTATTAATCATAACACATGGTTAAATTGTGATTTCGATAACGAATCTAACGAGAACCTAGAGAGAATCCCTTACCTTGAAATTCCTGAAAATAATATGATTCAAATGCTACCAATTTCTGGCTTAGAACCTAGGCGATTAGATCTCCTTCAAATCCCGGAATGCCGCCCAAAGAAAGAGAACACGGGATCAGAAAGAAAACGTCAAACTAAAAATGGCCCTAACCATCAACTAACCATTCGACTTTGGCTTAAAAAAACCAAAAAGAATAACAAGAATAATAGCACAAGTCGACACTTACCTCTATAGGAAATTCGGCAACTCTTAGGAGTTTTCGGCTTTTGAGAAGATTAAGAAGAGAAAAAGAAATCTAAGTAGTTTCGGCTTTTTGGTTGAAGAAATCGGCAAAAGGAAATAGAGGTATTCGGCTATGGAGATGAGAAGAGAGTTTAGGGTTTCGACTTTTGAAAGAAAAGATGTTGAGAAGATTGGGAGGTTTCAGCTTCTGAAGAAATCAAAAGAAAGAACTTGCAGAGGGAGACTGAGAATTTCGGCACAGGGAAAGAAGAAAAGAATAGGGTTCCAAATGCCGGAATTGATGATCTATCCCCCCTATTATAGAAATTTCGGCACTTACCTATCAAAAATCGAAAGTGCCCTTCCTGATATCTAAGATTTAGCAAGTATAAAGGGAAAATTTGGCACCCCCTATGGCAATTAAAAAAAAAAACCGATTCCTCCTCCTCTAGGTGATAGAATTTCGGCCAACACCTAGCCTTGTAGATAGCTCCTATCTTTTCTCCTTTATCTAAATCTAGTCATACCTTTAGAAGAAACCTAGATAGCACCACCTCTTCCTTCTTTTATCAGCTCATTATCCTTATTATCCACATCATTTAATCCTCCTATTTACTAGCCCCATTGCCGTGCCCCCTTGTTCCCCTTTTAAGTGTCGAACATGGCCCAAAGACAGGGGCTTCTTGCGGCCTAACTTGGGCCTCTTTCAACTGCTAGTGACGCCACCCTCTAGCTCCCTTGCAGCGCCACCTAATATTGGGCCACAAGCCCACTTTGGTATTTTAAACACAGATACTACCTTTTAAACCATATGGTGCCCAAACAGACAATTTAACCAGGGCCTCTGCCTAAGCCTGAGCCTGATTTGGACCCCTAACACTTAAATTAACACATTAAACATATCACCACACTAAACGCATAGGCCCAATAATTCAGGATGTTACATAGCTTTTATCATTTTGTCTTATTAGGCCATTTTAGCTTAATTACAAAATTACCCTTTTTGTTTCAACCAAATTTCAAAAATACCAAACAAATATCTCCCACTAACTTATTAATGGGCTAATTGTCTCATAAAGACTTCCAATTTAAAAACACATAACAATTTAACACCTCTAACAAATAGAACTCAACTTTTGCACTTTTTACAATTTAGTCCTTTTGACTAAATTAAGTGACTAAATTTAGTCCAACGAAATTTTTACGAAATGTTTTTGTAAAATTATAGACCATGAAAATATAATAAAAATAAAAGTTTCCTCGTCGGATTTGTGGTCCCGAAACCACTGTTCCGACTAGACCCAAATTTGGGCTATTACAACTCTCCCCCCACTTTAGGGATTTTTGTCCTCGAAAATCTTACCAGAATGAGGTTTAGTATCTTTCTCATAATTTCCAACATCACTAAATAATCTTTTTCAAGACGATACTTTCAGAAACACTCTGTCATCGAATAGAACTCAATGAACTCTGTCAAACAAAGTTTCAATACATATTGAAATTATTATGCTAATTCCGTCAAACGTTCGAAAATAGCCCACTAGCATTTCTCTTGATCTGAAGATTTGAGGGAAGCCCGATACGAAATTCACAATAGTCCTGCCTTGTTATCATTTTAATATTATCACTGATATCATTAATCCTTAATACACTTAACATTAAACTTAATTCTATCGACATATCAAACATTTGAATATAGAGTCAGAAGTACCAGGTTCATATTCGTATGCCCAAAACATTTACTTCAAATCATTATACTTATTGGTTACTCCTTGAATGGATAAACCAAATATTACTACTAATAACTCTAAACAGAATTTTCTGCATAAATCCAGAGTTCCACAGTACATAAAGTCCACCTCAGAATAATAATAATAATCAAATCCAACTTGAAGTTCAGAATCAATAGTCGATTCTCACTATGCTTATTTAGCTGATCACCCACTAACACATCCTGAGTTTCTCAAATTCACAAGTATACATCACTTTAGCTTTTTACTTAACCAAAATCAAACTATCATTTAATATGATCTATCATGTAACCAACTCACAAAAAATAAACGAGGACTTTTCATATAAGCATCTGTAATTACACTTGGTTCCCCACAGATCAATCGATAATCACTCACAATCTTTCAATAGTTTAATTCATCACCACGTCTTAAACTCAAATTTTGCTGTGCCATCAGATATATTAAACTCTCGAAACCAGGAAACATATGACAATCCTCGTTAAACAAACAGTGTCATCAAATTTTTCAATACAGAATAATAATAACCATATCTAAATTACTAACCGAACAGCTCTTTTTAATGTAATATTAACCGTCGAAAACATGAACCGTTACTTTACATTCTAGAGAATATACACATTCAAATCCGTTCACTAGTGCGTCACTGAAAAATCATATTTCCATTGCTCAATGCAAACTAAATTCAGAACTAAAGCTTCAGTTAATCATACCTTCAACTGCTTCAACTTTGTTAGCATGCCTAAATTGTTCAAACTTTCACAATTGGAATAACCTTATATACAGAACAACTTTATTTCAAAATAACATCACCTATTTAAAATAAATCCATTAGGTTTTAACTCAAACGAAACGTAACATCTTACTTGAGCTTACTGAAAAATATCATAATTACCCGAGGAAACAAAATCATTATATCATTGGAATTTGACTGTCACAATTCACACTTTTGTCGATACCAATTCAATGATAAGTCACACTTGATAAGTAAACAATAAGGATGGAAAAGAAAACCAAGATAATGAAATTCGAGATACAAGACCACACTGAATATCCTGGAATACCATTCATACTAAATAATAGAAATCCTGACGATTCCGTAAAGAAAACCAGAAGAGAAAGAAACACAGTTCATATGTTCCGAAGCCAATTATAACAGAGATAAAATATATTCTATACAGATATAAACAGAACAATAGCCAGAAGAATCAGTAGAATCATTTCATATAAGTTCACTATCAACTCTTATCTCAGACGTAACAAAATTGAATTCCAATAAAAGATAGTGGAATATCAATCATAGATCAATCAAACTGACGATTCTTTACTCAGAAAACAAGCAATCATAATTGTCTCTGAAAAGATACGAGCACATAGAATGCCCAGAAGAGATAGTCGTAAATTGCTCAACTATGACTGTCATACTTAAACATCTTCACATGTCAAACATCATTCTTCTGACTAATTTTGCCTTCACTAATTTCCACATTATTGCTTTCACTAAAGAAATTCAGTTCAGAAAAATTTCAGTTAATACTTCCTTTCAGTATCTTATTTGAATAAGTCGATTTATCAAAGTTAAAATTTTCACTAATTATGATATTGTATAAACCAAAATATTCTTGAGTCAATCTGATATTTCTCTAACTCTGCCATTCACTTGTCAACCATCCTCAGTCTCTGATCATATCTATAGTTATTCTATAACTAAACTCTTTGATTCCACACTTAGGAACTTAATAAACATGATTCTCATGAATTTTCGTTATAAACACCTCATCGGTAAGGGGGTGAGGTTATACAACCTCTAACTCGATTCTCACACATATATATACATATGACACATCTTTCATTATCAATATATGTTATTATAACTATACTACCCACTTCGAACAATTTATCATTCATATTTGCCTTACATAAAATTTCCAATTATCTCATATAAACAAGTGCACTCATTCATACATTCTACGAAATTTGAATAACTTACTTATCACATTCACTAATCAATTTTAGTCAAACATGCTACAGTATGTGAAGGTCAGAAAAATATGAATAAGCATATTACTGTATAAACTTTCAATTCACACATTATCACATATGCACATTACGAATTCTTATTCATACTTTTCCGAGTTTAGCTCATCATAGCTACACTTTATTCAAATACTTCAGTATCACTATCAAATGGTCGGATATAGCTCGGTTGGAGAGTACTTCTCTTTTAATAAGATTGTCCTCAATCGCGTCGGAAGGCATCACACTATCACATATTGGTGGCATGTATAACTAGACTCTCACACTTGCTATGTTTGTTCGAGAACCGACAAAACCATAGCTCTGATACCACTAAAACGCAATATCCCTTACCCCTATCCGTCGCTGGATCAGGGTACGAGGCATTACAGCAATCTTATACACTTCTCTGATACATACATTTTAATTATATATTAAAATCATTCATAGTCACACTATAGGTCCCTATTATGGGCTTACGAGGCCCAAAACAATCATTAAAGTTGGTTCGAGACCAAACCAGAACTTTTTGGGCATTTAGAAAATTTTTACCAAAACAGGGTCACACACCAGTGTGACATATGACACGGCCGTGTGTGTAGACCGTATGGTCCTCACACGCCCATGTTTGGACCCCGTGTATAATTCATTAGCATTCTGTTTATGCACCATGGCCAAACTGCACGCCCGTGCGGTGGCCGTGTCCTACCCCACGACTGCGACACACGACCGTATTTCTAGCCCGTGTGGCATACATTAGGCTATTTTTCAAACCTTTTGTGTTCTTAACTCATTGTACTAATATACAATATATCGATCTTTGTTATACATTTAGCTAATTCTAACTTAGCTACATCAAGACATTTCTCCATGCATGCATAAAATAGGTTTACTTACCTATAAGCATTATGAGCCACATCTCATGGCTCTATTCAACGAAGCAATATAAGCCTAAACATTTCGCTAATTCATAATAATACATACAACCAATAACTAAATCACTATACATGCCATTCACTTGAAAATAATTAGAATTGTCGTGATTCCAACTTGACAAATTGATAGTGTGATGATACCTCCAACGATCTCCAACCCCAAGCCAACCTGACAACACTAAGAGAAATGGGAAAATGGTGTAAGCTTTATAGATTGGTAAGTTGGCATATTAATAATAATAAGAAATTTAATTAACAATATTAACCTATTTCTTAATAAATATGATCAAGGAAATAGAATCAATATTCACATAGTTTCACCTTTTTCTTAAGTTCAGCTTAGGATGTTTTTCTGAGTCACAGTCACTAATTTAATTATTTCATAAGCTACAGAACTCGAAATTAAGTCCGTGAATTTTCCCTAAAATTAGACCCATATACCTTCTTGCCATAAAATTTCTAGAATTTTCGGTCTGACCAATCAATACCAGATTATTCTTAAAGTTTCCCTTATTTCACTGTTCAATGGTTCTGACCTATCTTTACAAAAACTCATTTATCTCATTGTAAAAAATTCAAATAATGTTCTTGTTTATTCCAATAAACAACAGACTCATTAAGGATTCTAATAATATAAACTATGCTCCATGATTATTTTTGTACAATATTTAATAATTTTTCTAAGACAGAATAGGGGATCACGAAGTCATTCATAACCAGTGAAACACCCCAAACCCGGCCCACAAGCCCCGACTGGATCTGGTATGCTTCTTGAGAAAAACTCGTTTTGTCGTTTTGGAAAACATGTGATTTTGTGGTAAGAGAATAGATTTGAAGTACGATCTTGTTGAAAACCGGGTTGTAATTTAAGTTTGTTTCTTATTAAATCGTTAACTTTATGTTTTTAGAAAATTTATATATCAAAAGAAGAACCGAATTTAAAACTTATTATTAAGTTGAAAACCATAGGTATTTAGGTGTCAAAACAATTTAAGGTGTTCGTCAAAAATTTATAATTATTTAGTTGAAGTTGAGCGTAGCAGAATAAAAATTTAAAACGTATAAATAAAACAGTTTATGGCAGCCTTATTACAAAAACATAACCCAAAATAAATCCCGAAATAATAAAAGAAAACATAGTAAGTTTAATTAAAAGAAAACCCATATACTGAGTTGAGCAATGGCCACCACGTAGTTCTCGCTGACCCGGTCCATCACGCTAAGTGTCACCTGAAAAAGATATCCCACGAGGGGTGAGTCAACAGACTCAATGTGCAACAGTACACTAAAAACCCAATCGATCATAGCAATAAAGCCCATTTAAATCACATTTAGCCATAAGCCCATAATATAGCAAATCAGATAATCACATGTACATATAAAATGAAATGCAATCCCGAGCCCACCTAGATATCCATCCGCTACACACCACCCGTACCTGCCAATCACACCGTGGGGATTACTAAATCGACCCTCCATCCGCTACACACCATCGAAGGCAGTCGCTGCAGTCAACTGCACATCGCCCTTATAAATTGTGGCATGGCCACCAGATAATTGTGACAAAGTCACCGGAATCATAATATGTGACCGAGGTCACCGGATACATAATATGTGACAGAAGTCACCGAATACAGAATATGTGACATAGTCACCGGATAATGTGGTAAAAACCACCGGAACACTTCCCCTTTATCAATATCACCCATATGCCCATGCAATAAACATATTATTTTGATATCATGCCATATACCCCCAAAATCATAACGGAATCATACACATTTCATGTCCATGCTTATAGCATTATTAACAAAGTATTAGGGGTTTAACGTACCTGAATATCATGTACCACTGAATGGTACCCGCAACCATTATCATACATATTTCTTATTAACACATGCTAACATTAATACTATCAATCTATTGGAAATTTAGTGTAGGGCTACACACCTGATAACAGTGAGAACTATACTTTCCCGCTCGTCGATACCTAAATATTTATCACGCTTGGTTAGAACACTAATACTTATAAAACTATACAAATGATAAGTAATCTAAATCCTTACCCTCGGAATCTCGAACAACAACTATATGCGATTTCTCTCCAATTGATGGTTCATAACCCGATGAAGAACCACGAACAAACAATGGCTCGGGGGTACGTACGACTTCAAATAATCGATTTTCGCCGGCAGAGAGTCCACAACCTGATGGAAAGTCTCGGATTCCCGACACAGCCCTTCGTTTGAAATTTGAGGGTATAGCAGAACCACCCCTCTTCCAAACAGTATTTACCGCTCTTTTCGAACCTATTTTGTTTGCCCCAAAATCTTACGTTCACGGAAAAAATAATGATCGAGCGATAGAGTCCCCTAAAACGAAATCGATTAATAGTCCATCTAAAACGATATAACAAGTAATATAGAAATCCTTACCTTAACACTTCGATTCAATTTTCTAACGAGTCACGAAGATTATGAATACCCCGAGTTCGGCCTTCTTTGACACTATAAAGATGAATAGGATTGTTTAAAGAAAGAATAAGCAGTACTATTTTCGATCAAAAGACCCTATAAACAGTATGCATATTCGGCTAGAAAATAAAGAAATGAAAAGGGTTCTTACCACTTGGCTTGAAAGAATGATTATGAAGAGAAAATATGTGAAAAGATGGTTCGGCTAAGAAAACAATTTTGATGGAAATGATGCTAGCAACATTCGGCCATGGAGAAAAGTAGAAAAGAGAAAATGTTTTTCGGTTTTTGATAAATCGTGAAAAGAAGAAGAGAGAAGGTTGAGACTTGATGCGATTTGGCTTGGTGACAATAGGGAGATTCGGCTTCAACAAGAGAATGAAGAGAAAGAGTGTGAGGCTTTAGGGGTTACGGCAATGGTGAAATAAGGAGAGGGAGATTTCGGCCTTGATAAGGTAAATGAGAAGAGAAGAGAAGAAAAAAAAGGGATGAAAAATGGCCTTAGTGCTATGGTGATTTCGGCACTAGAGAGGAAGAGCTTGAGGGATTAGGCAAAAATTGAGGCCAAATGGTCAAAAACAATAACCAAAAGAAGAAAACAAGAATGCTCACAATGCACCAATTGCATTCGGTTTAGGGAGAGAAAATGAGAAGAAAGTTTTGTGAAAAGAAACCCCAAAAATGACCAAACATACTACCATCCTTACCTATGCTACCAAAATATTCGGCCATCCCCCCTTAGACCACAAAACCGTCCATGTTCATGGACAAATTGACCATTCAAAGCTTCCAAAACAAAGCCCTTGATTCATGCCTTATGTCCCCCTAACTTACCAAAACCTTTTGATTCCTTACCTTAAGTTAATCACTTGCCTTTTTCCCTTAGTCTACTATCCATAAATGAAAAAGTCCATCCTTACCTTAATTAAATTTTGACTGACACATGTCATACAAGTGCATAAAAAAAAATAAAAGTCATCTAATTGCTAGCCAAGGGATTCGAACCTCTTTCCTCATGCAACTACTCATGCGCCAACACCACCTTGCCAATTGCTCATCTTAAATTAACTTAAGTATCAGGGTCACTTGATCCACTTCACTAAAATACTCACTACTAAAAATTATTCTAGATCCGAATAATTCCAAGCCTTCACAAGACTATATTAGGCACACAATAAAATCATACCCGAGCTAACACAAGCAACAAGATGATACTCAAATTTTAAGGATGTTACAACCAGTCTCACTAAAATTTAAATATCTCATAATTTCCACTTCTTTTGCTTACTCTATTTCTTTTATATGAAAATAGACTCAATGAGCTTTCAATTCATATCTCCTTCACTTTCTAATTCAATTTCCATTATTTTCGGTGATTTTTCAAAAGTACACAATTGCAGTTGTCCAGTACTATTTTAATGCAAATTTCACTTTTTCATGATTTCCATGTATTCACTTTCATTTTTTTTTACACATATGCACTAAAACAACATATAACTTGGCACATAACTATCACTTGATCATATGCACATCTCACTCATTTGCATCCTTACTATTTATGCATCATAATCTAAGTATTTTATTCAACATATAAATCATACAATAACAATTTTGTACACATACCTGTACTACTTATTCATACGATTCACTACTTAGTTTCATACATGTACTTCACTTATACAAACAATTTCATATTCACGCTTACTCATATAAATACATCAAACACAATGTTCACTTTCACATTATTATCACATGATTAAATCCTTTTCACATTCAATCACTTTTCATTATATCAATTCAATACCCGTTGAACCATACAGAATACTAAAGGATACGCGGAATAAGGCACAGAGTGCCACACTGTAATATAGCCGAAGCTATCACTGTAATGTAGCTGAAGCTACCACCTTAATGCAGTCAAAGCTACCACTGTAACACTGGGGTTACCCTCGGGCCTGCTCAAGCAAGCTGTCAGTTCAAGGTTAATATACAGTGCTGCTCACACAAGCTGTCAGGTGTCTGCAACACATACAAGATCACCCAGCCACTGGTATAACACAATGAAAAAAAACCCGGGGAACACTTTCATACTGAAAACACTAAAATTCCTAGTGACATGTCACTTGCATCCTAATCGTTTCCTAAGGTTCAATCGGGACTTTTTCACACTTGTTAACACTTAGTCAATATTCACTTAATCACTTGTCTCATGATAACACTAATTCACAATTACTCATAACATTCACAATCATAGAAGTCAGATTTAAGTACAATATTTCAATGCGCTTCCATGTACCATAGACATTTTAAATCAATTTATAAACTTGGCACATTAAAATTTTAATTTAACATTGTAACAGTCTGAATTTGACCCAAATCAGAACGGTGGTTTCGGGACCATGAATCCGAGTTCGAGAGATATTTAAATATTATATTCTGTGTTTGTTATGTGTGAATTAGTGTGTGTGAAAGTTTCATAGAAAAAATTTTATCGTTTAAGTGTTTAATTTGACAAAAAGGACTTAATCGCGTAAAGCGTAAAAGTTACAAACTATAGTAAAAAGTGCTTAATTGTTAGTGGTTTCTTAATATGGAGTACTTAAAGTAGAAATATGCCATAAATGTGATAGTGGATGGTTGATGGATGGTTTTAGACATAATATATATGTTAGTTTTATTTTATTATAAAGGTTAAATAAGTAAAATGATAAATAATTATTATTAAACAAAACCAAAGACCGTTATCATCTTATTTTTCCTATGGCCGAATGTGAAAGGGAGGAAGAACTTAGAGTTTCTTCAACATTTCGGCATTTTGAAGCTTGACTAAGGTATGATTGGTTTTCGGTTTTTGATAATTTTTATGTTTTTGAGATCGTTGCTTAGTATATTATCCGACCCATGCTAAACTTTTTGAGATTAGGGTGCATGTGAGATTCGGCCATTGATGTATTCATGTAGTTTGTGATGTTTGATGTTTTTAAATTAAAGATATGTTAAAGATTAGTATGTTTTGTGTTGGAAGTTTTGGTGAAATTGAGTAATTGGGGCTAATTTATAAAAAATAAAATTTTAGAGGGACTTATTTGAAAAATAAATGAAAGAAATGGACTTGTATAGTCCTTAGGAATATTCGGCCCTTGAGTGGTATTGAGAAATTTTGTGTATTTTGTGTTTTATGCAAATAGGACTAAATAGTAAAAATGTGAAACATTAGGGGTAAATGGTAAATTGCCCGTTTATGTGTTTTGGGACTAAATTGAAATGAAATGTACTTGAATGAGCTAAATTTTAATGTGTTTAGATCAAGAACAAAGAAAAACGGATTTGGATCGGGGAAAGACGAAGATTATTGAATAGCCGGTTTACACTGTCCGTCGATAGTCGAGGTAAGTCCTTAAGTTAAAATATATCAAAGAGTTAATTATGAACATGTTTAATGATATTATTTTATAAATTTGAGTATGAATTTATGTGTTAGCCAAATGTAAAGGTCTCACATTGGATTGGATATGTTTTGTAAATGCAAAATGAATAAGTACATTTGATATGATATGTGAATGTGATTTGTGTATATGATTCATTGGTAATGATAGTATTAAGAAAGGTAAGTTGATGGATTAACTATGTTATTAATGAAATTTAGTAATTTTGTGCATGAATATATGTGATAGCCGAATGTGGGTATAAGGTTGAGTTGAAATGTAATTGTTAATTTTATTATGAATAAGCTTGTTCAGCTTGGAATGTGAAGTTAAAATGAAGTATATTTGATGTTGCGATTTAGAATTAAGTGATGTGTACTGAATGGATAATTGGGTTTGTAACATCCTAAATTTATGGGCCTATGCATTTAGTGTAGGGGGATAACTTTAATAGGTTAATTTAAGTGATAGAGGTCCAAATTGGGCTCAGGATTAGGCTAAGGCCTTGATTAAATTATTAGCTTGGGCATTAATGAATTAAAAAGGTCGTAATTATGTTTAAAATGCCAAACATGGGCTTGTGGCCCAACAATAAGTGGCACTATAAGGGAATTAGAAGTGACGCCACACACAAGGGATTTAGGGGCCCAAAATTTAAGTTTAATGAGGCCCAGATCTTTTAATTTAAGTGAGTTAAATTTGGCAATAGGGTTAGTAAGAGGTGGACGGCTACAAGGCTATAAAATAGGAAAAATTATGTGGATTTTTAAGTGATAATATCATAGATAAAAAGGAGAAAAGTTAGGAGCTTATCTTCAAATGAAGTGTTGGCCGAAAATCCACCACCTAGAGGAGTGTAAAATTCGGCTACTGCATGGCATAGAGGGTGCCGAAATTCTCCTCTCTTCTAGCTTAAATTTTAAGGGCGTTTTCGGTATTTAGCAGTAGGTGTCAAAAATCTATAAATAGGGGGGCTAGCTCCTTGTTTCTGACATTGAAAACCCTAAAATCCTCTCCGTTAGTGCCGAAATTCCCTATCCTCTCCCTCTCCAAATTTCTTTCTTCAATTACTTCAAAAGCCGAAACTTCTCCCCACTTTCTTTTCCCTTGTGCCGATTTCTCTAAAAAGCCGAAGCATCCATCGCTTTTTCTTTTATTCATCCTATTTGAGGAATTGTTCTATACTTCCGGCATTTAAATCTTCCATTGGCATTGCCGAATCCTTTCCCTAGTGCTAGCCGAATCTCCTAAGCTAAGGTAAGAGTCGATTTTTGATTAGTTCTCATAATCTATTTTAGAAAGGCAAAAGCCGAAAGCTAATAGTTAATGGTTTTATGATGGGCGGCAATTCGGGATTTGAAGGAAGCTTAGTCGACTAGATCTAAAAGCCGAAAATCATAAGTCTCCAATTTCGGGATTTTAAGGTAAGAAGATTATCCTTAGATTTTTTATTAAATTCATTCAATATATATATGATTTTAACTCTATAAGGAGGATTAACGATTAAATATTGTTATAGTAGCTCTGATAAGGATTTGATGGAATTAAATATGGATCAGGCAAAGGAAAGAATCCCTAAGTTTAAGAAACGAACAGTATCTGCTGTTCGAGATTGGCCAATTGGTTGTGGACCGGCTTCTGAACAACACCTTAGGCAGATAGCAGTAGTGTCGACTAAGGATAGTGTCGACATAGAAAGCATCGTTTTATTGGTAACCAGGTGTGTAGATCTCTAACACACTACTGATAAACCTGTATGTATATCTATTTATGTATGTTATGGGCTAAAAAGCCGGAATAAGGCTATATAGACAGTCGAATGAAACCCTAAAAAGGGTTAGGCAAGGATGCCAGGTACGTAAACATAGAACTCCCTATGTGTATCGAAGAATATATAAGTCTGGTTGATGTTTTCTTTATGTATGTATGCATGGGGTGGGAATGATGATAATTGAAGGGGAAGTGCATGATAGGTCACTTGGTGATCGGTGGTAGAAATCCCACATAATTTAAATATAAGATCACATAGTGATCGGTGGCTATGCCACGTTTAACGATTCCTACTTAATAGGAATAGGCAGTACGGCTATCGTTTTGGTGTGTAGCGGATGGAGGGTGATTGTAGAAATCCCCAAGGTGTGATGGTTGGTACGGGTTGGTGTGTAGAGGATGGAAACCTAGGATGGGTTGGGTTATTCATTCTTTATTGTTTATTAAGTGATTGTGATTGATGCATTCCTGTATGGGCCAGGGCCCATAATGTGTTTGTGGGCTCAGGTCGATGTGTGTTTTGAGATTTATACACTGAGTCTTTGTGACTCACGCTTTCCTTTTCTCTACTCTTCCAGATGAACAGTAGATCGTGGACATGGGAGCCGAGAGGGACTAGAGGGGCCATCAAGTTCTATTTCTACAAGTTATTTTCTTTTGGGATTTCTTTAAGTTTATTTTATTTCATTGTTATTTCGAGAATATTTATGTAATACGGCCCCTAGTTTTCATTCAACTAAGTCGTTTTCAATGTTAAGCAACTTATGAATTTATGATAAGGTTTGCTTATACTTTTAATAATAATAATACAAAGGATTCCATATTTTTAAAATGCCACCTATCTATCCAAATAATGTTCAATTGACTTATGATTTCCATAACACACAAACAAAAGTTTTCAAAGTACAAGACGTGACATGCCAGATCCGGTCAAAATGAATGGGCCGGGTTTGGGGTGTTACAGGGTTGGCTATTTCGGGCTTAATGCCTAGCAGGCCTTGTGCCGGTGATCTATTTCGGGCTTAACGCCTAGCAAGCCTTGTGCCGGTGATCTATTTCAGGCTTAATGCCTAGCAGGCCTTGTGCCGGTGTAATATGTCGGGCTTATCACCTAGCAGGCTTAATGCCGGTGACATGTTATAAACGGAGAATCCGAGAATCAAGCAAGTTGAGACATATCTATATAATGCTATGTGCTACAAGCTCGGGTAAGAGTTAGCTTATTATATTAATAAGGAACGAGGTAAAGTACTTTGGAAATGTTTGAGTTAAGTGTGATGTAATGAAGTTGATGATACAAATTATATTTTATTTTGGAGATATTGAATTTATCATTGATAGACATGAATTATTTATATAAAAGTGAGATTTATGCATATACATGTGTTTATATCACTTGAAGTTTCGATTATGATTGAGAAGGGCATTGAGGGTATTCGGCCATGAATAATTCACTTATATAATGTTTATATTCATTGCTATGAACTTATTTATTTAAAGGTTTGAATGTTTGATTATTGAGTTGTACTTGCTTAAGACTTACTAAGCTAGTAAGCTTACTCCGCGTGTGTTTAATGTTCTATTTTATAGTTTTGGACAAGCTACGGGATCGAGCAAACGTCAGCAGAGTCAACCACACCATCATCTATTTGGTACACCTTTAGCTTGGTTTATTTTTGGATAAAGGCATGTATAGAGTGATTAATGTTCTTGTTTGAGTTGGGAACTTGGATAATATATGTATTATAGCCATACGAATATGGATTTTATTTTGTGTTTTGATGAAGGTACATATGGTTTTCTTTTTAATGACTAAATGATGCATATGGTTATGTCATTTTGATGCAAAAGTGGTAAGGATTTGTTTACCATATATTCGGCCATGGTTTGATATCTATTATAGGTACAATTTGGTCTTGTGAATAATGACATCATAGGCTAAATTAATAATATCTTATTAATATGGAAGTTGCCATGAATTATAAAGATGATATTTTTGTTATGTTTGTGTTTTGTATTCAAGTATGTTAAATTGGGTTAGACATAATGAATGTAATCGAATAGGTAGTTATGTAGTGGTTAATTATATGAATTTTGATTAAAATTTTTTTATCATTCGAATTTAATATAGTTATAATTGTTACTTATGCTAAAGCGCTCAATACAACTATAGACTGTTTGATAATCTGTTAATGAAATAAAGTGGTATAGTATATGGTAAGTTGGTATATGTATGATGTTTTGAGTACTAAGTAAACGAATTTAGTATGTTATGAACTATTCTTTATGTTCTTGAACGTACTATAAGATCATATAGATATGCGATACATATACCTTATAGACATCTTAGATTCAATTATATGCACACAAATGAATTCATGTGGGCATTGATTTGATTAGTTGTTTGGTTTAATTTGAATTTTTGGTATGAACTATTAGTTGGATATTTGAATTTCAATCTATGATTTTGCAAATCGTTAAATGTATGAATTGCGATAAATGCCTGTGATATTCTCAGTCTAGTTCGGTAATGCCTTATAACCCTAATTCGACGACGGATACGGGTTAGGGGTGTTACAAACATAATTCAGGTAATTCACTAATTTAGCTTTCAAATATAAATTACAACATTATTGCATTATTGTTAACACACCAACTTACCTCGAAAGCTGAAACGGCTAATTTTCCCGACTTAGCCCACAACTTTGTTCTTCCCCGATCTTAGTCCAAATTTCATAATTTCTTGATCTAACATGTCAAATAACACTCATTTAACCCATTTTATCAACCCACTAATCAATTCAATTCACATATCAAGCTATGGAAAATTTATAATTTTGCCCCCTAAGTTTTCAAAAATTATACTTTTACCCCTAAGCTCGTAAATTAAACTTTATTCCTTTTTCTTATGTTTTATGACATGCTGAACATTTTTCCCTTCTATAGCAACTTCAAATTCTTACTATAACACATACTTATGAACAATAACAACTTTTACCGGTTAGCTCGTTTTACTCGTTTTCACCGAAAATCACTTAGCAAACGTCGTTCTCCTAACCTCAAACATTCATATTCTACCATTAGACATCAAAATACATGCTTATATAGCATGGGTATATTTTTTAAACTTTGATTACACTTCAAATTAATGGTAGAAATAGACAAATTAAGCTTCAAGGATATCAAAAATACGAAAATCATTAAAAACGGGACAAAAACCGTACCTATATAAGCCATAGAAGCTTGGCCAAATGGAGCTCATCCATGGCTGCCATTTTTTGTTTTTACAATCGGTTGAAGAAGAAGAAAGAAGAAAAAAAAAGATGATAGCTTTTATCATTTTGTCTTATTAGGCCATTTTAACTTAATTACAAAATTACCCTTTTTATTTCAACCAAATTTCAAAAATACCAAACAAATATCTCCCACTAACTTATTAATGGGCTAATTATCTCATAAGGACTTCCAATTTAAAAACACATAACAATTTAACACCTCTAACAAATAGAACTCAACTTTTTTTTTAGTCCTTTTGACTAAATTAAGTGCCAAAACGTTAAAATTTTTCCAACGAAATTTTTACGATATTTTTCCGTAAAATTATAGACCATAAAAATATAATAAAAATAAAAGTTTCGTCGTTGGATTTGTGGTCCTGAAACCACTGTTCTGACTAGACCTAAATTTGGGCTATTACAGTGTACATTCGAGCAAATCCTAATGCTCAACCCCCTCCACCCCCACCTATTCCTCAACCCGTTGTTGTAGCTCCTCAAGTGGTTGAGGTAGTGAGAAGAGAAAGGCCTCCGTTTGATAAGATCCAGAAACAAGGAGCCGAGGAATTTCGGGCTAGTAAGGATAATGACCCAGAGAGAGCGGAATTCTGGCTCGAGAATACCATCAGGGTATTCGATGAGTTTTCATGCACGCCTAAAGAGTGCATAAAATGTGTGGTATCTCTTTTGAGAGATTCGGCCTATCTGTGGTGGAACACCCTTATGTCGGTGGTACCAAGGGAGAGGGTTAGCTGGGAATTCTTCCAAGAGGAATTTCGGAAGAAGTATATCAGCCAAAGATTCATTGACCAGAAGAGGAAAAAGTTCTTGGAGCTAAAGCAAGGTTGAATGATGGTGACTGAATACGAACGTGAGTTCGTAAGGCTTAGTAAGTATGCCTAGGAGTGCTTGTCTACCGAGGCCATCATGTGCAAAAGGTTCGAGGACGAGTTAAATGAAGATATCCGTTTATATGTTGGAGTCCTCGAACTAAAAGAATTTGTAGTGGTGGTAAATAGAGCTTGTAAAGCCGAAGAGTTGGCTAAAGAGAAAAGAAGAGCTGAGATTGAGTCCCATGACTCGAGAAAAAGGCAATTAAGTAAGTCCTACCAATCCTCATCTAAGAAACCGAGGGATTTTGCTACTCGACTAGCCACTTCCGTCGGGTTTTCGAACCAAAGTAAGGGCAAACAATTTTTGGGGTCTAAAGCGCAGACCACATCAGTTGCTAGTGTTGGCAGCACCCGACCGAGTAGACCGGAATGCCCGCAATGTTGTAGGTGTCATTCTGGTGAGTGCCGAGCAAATGAGAAGGCTTGTTTTAGATGTGGGTCTTTAGACCATTTTATCAGAGATTTCCCCGAGGTGGGCGAGAAAGAAAAGTCCCAGAATGCAAAACCGGGAAGTGTTGCTAGAGGAAGACCATAGAGAAACCCGGGAAATGAGATGAGTAGAAAGAATTCATCTAGAGAGTAGACTGCAAGATTCAAAGGTAGAGCACCGGCGAGAACATATGCCATTCGTGCTCGTGAAGAGGAATTTTCCCCTGATGTGATCACGGGTACATTTTCTCTCTATGATACTCGTGTTATAGATTTAATTGATCCGGGATCTACCCACTCATACATATGCATGAAATTAGTCTCTAGCATGAGCATGCCGATAGAGTCTACTGAATTTGTAATAAGAGTGTCTAATCCCCTAGGCAAGTATGTGTTGGTTGATAGAGTATGCAAAGGTTGCCCTTTGATGATTAGGGGTCATTACTTCCCGGTTGATCTTATGTTATTGCCGTTTGATGAGTTTGATGTCATCTTTGGGATGGATTGGTTAGTTACTCATGATGTAATTGTGAATTGTGGAAAGAAGTTTATTGAGTTGAAATGTGCAAATGGGGATCTTATTCGTGTTGAATCAGACGAGCAAGACAAATCACCATTAGTGATATCATTCTTGCTGACTCAGAAATATTTAAGAAAAGGGTAAGAAGCTTACCTTGCCCTTGTGATGAATGCTAAAGAGATTGAGTTGAAAATTGAGTCAGTACCCATAGTATGCAAGTATCCAGATGTTTTCCCAAAGGAATTTCCAGGGTTACCTCCGGTTAGAGAGATTGAATTCGGGATTGAGTTAGCTCTTGGCACTGCCCCCATTTCTATTGCTCCGTATAGAATGGCTCCAACTGAGCTAAAAGAATTGAAAGCACAGTTGCAAAAGCTAACGAATAAAGGCTTCGCAAGATCGAGTTTTTCTCCTTGGGGAGCTCCAGTATTATTTGTGAAGAAAAAAGATGGTTCTATGAGGTTATGCATAGATTATCAGTAACTCAACAAGGTAACTGCGAAGAAGAAGTACCCATTGCCAAGAATTGATGATCTATTTGACCAATTGAAGGGAACCACAGTGTTTTCCAAGATAGACTTGAGGTCTGGGTACTATCAGTTGAGAGTCAAGGACTTGGATGTACCGAAAACTGCATTTCAGACGAGGTATGGCCACTATGAATTTTTGGTCATGCCTTTTGGCTTAACAAATGCCCCAGCCGTTTTCATGGATTTGATGAATCGCATTTTTTGGCCATATTTGGATAAATTTGCCGTAGTCTTCATTGATGATATACTGATCTACTCTCAAGATGAGAACGAAGTTTGTATCCTAGATTGATTTCCAGTCCTTTGATAGTAATCACAGGCCTTATAGAATTCATGAGAATCTTTAAACATTGACGGCTAATAAAAACTAGATTAGATAACTTTTGCAGCAGTTCGCATACCCCCAAAGTGGCCTCCATATGGTGTTAAATGACAGTAATACAGAATACTTTGGATTTCATCATTCGGAATACATCTTTTAATGATCTAGTCTGCACATATCTGTTAAGAGCATTGGCAACTAACTAGCAATCGAAGTGGGAACCTTCATTACTGATTGGCGCACGAAGGATACAAAACTGGGTAAAACTATTTTTATGAAGAAATTCAATATTGATTTGGCATCATTTGTGGGTAGAGCAGCAACTTCAACCCAATTGGAGACGTAGTCAACAGCGACCAGTATGCAGTTATTACCCTAAGAGGGTGGAAATGGCCCTATGAAATCAATTCCCAACACATCAAAGAGTTCTACTTCTAATATATTTTGCAAGGGCATTTCATATCTCCTAGATTGATTTCCAGTCCTTTGATAGTAATCACAGGCCTTATAGAATTCATGAGCGTCTTTAAACATTGCCGGCTAATAAAAACTAGATTAGATCACTTTTGCAGCAGTTCGCATACCCCCAAAGTGGCCTCCATATGGTGTTAAATGACAGTAATGCAGAATACTTTGGATTTCATCATTCGGAATATATCTTTTAATGATATAGTCTACTCATATCTGTTAAGAGCATTGGCAACCAACTAGCAATCGAAGTGGGAACCTTCATCACTAATTAACGTACGAGGGATACAAAACCGGGTAAGACTATTTTTATGAAGAAATTTCAATACTGATTTGGCATCATTTGTGGGTAGAGCAGCAACTTCAACCCAATTAGAGACGTAGCCAACAGCGAACAGTATGTAGATATTACCCCAAGAGGATGGAAATGGCCTCATGAAATCAATTCCCAACACCTCAAAGAGTTCCACTTCTAATATATTTTTCAAGGGTATTTCATATATCATGGATTGATTTCCAGTCCTTTGGCAGCAATCATAGGCCTTTCAGAATTCATGAGCGACTTTAAATATTGTTGGCTAATAAAAACTAGATTTGATAACTTTTACAGCAGTTCTTATACCCCCAATGTAACACCCCAAACCAGGTCAACACACCAAGACCGAATCTGGTATGTTACGAGGAAAATCGTAATTTTGAGAAGATAGGTTTCTGTTTAAAAGTTTGATAAAAACACTTCGCTATATAGTGTATTTGAAGAAAACTTGGGCAGGCTTGATTAAAATCTGATGGTGTATTTGAAAACCCGGAAATTTTGAAAACTTAATCAGATGTGTAGGTAAAACAAGTTTATCTCATTTAGAAATTCAAGTAGTTTCTTATTGTTACTTAAAACAATTTGACTTAGTAGAAAATTGAGTTCAAGTTTGGAAAATGTTTGAGTTTTTATTTATCTCAAATTACAGTGTGATACCCGATGGTATAGTTTAAAACATATCACTTTGTAGTTTTGAAATCTTTATCTTTCCAAGTTCTAGCAAATTTTAACCCAATTAATTTGTTAAGGCATATTAAAAATCTACTTTAAGCATAAATACAGCGAAACATAATTTTAAAGGCCGTTTACAATCCAAAATAAAAACCAAATAGAAATAGATAAACTAAAGTACCAAATTTTAAAAGTCAGAGCAAATCCGTATTTATTCATGGCATGAGCACCTCGAGTCCATCCCGGCTCCGTGTCCGCGTCTAAGTGTCACCTGAAATGTCAAGGGAGAAGGTGAGTCGCAAGACTCAGTCATAAATCCCCCTCCCGATAATACAACATGCTAACACACATCATAACAAAGCAATACAATTAATGCACCCGACCCTAACCATCCATAACACCTTTTCTACCCCGTGTGGTACCAAACCACTGGTGGTGCCAAACCACTGGTGACCCAAAGTCACGATATCCATCAATGTGGTGCAAAACCACTGGTGACCCAAGGTCACGAATAAACCATCTGTGGGGCCAACCCACGTGTGATACCAAATCACTGGCGACAATCCCATATCTCTCAAGTGGGGCCAACCCACGGTGGTGTTAACTACAGGGACGAGTCGCGATGAGGTGCCAAACCTCTGGTGTCCCAAAGACACAAGTGTGATACCAAATCACTGGTGACCGCAGTCACGAATCGTATGATGGGGCCAACCCATCGTGTGATACCAAATCACTGGCGTCAATCCCGTCTAATCAACTGTGGGGCCAACCCACTGTGGTGCTAAGCCATTGGGACGAGACGCTGAGGTGCCAAACCTCTGGTGACCCAAAGTCACAAAATATCATCTGTGGTACCAAACCACTGGAGGTCCCAAACCTCTGGTGTCCCAAAGACACGGATATCATATTCCCCCTCCTCTCAAATCACCCAATACATATCATACTAATGCAAATGATATAGATCATGCAATCATGCTAACATGCTCAAAATGGCATCTCATAATACATACATCATAAATCATGATATCACATATATCCCTACAGATCTCGTAATGAAACGGACATACCCGTATCCGTGCACATACCCCAACGGGTACCAAACCATCAACCATATTGTTTCACTTTACACAATCAGGTTATTAACATATTACTCAGTGATAAGTGTGTTAGTTTACACACCTGAAATAACGAAGGTCTTAATCCCAAGAACCGGTCTAAATCCCTCGATCACCTTGCTCCTAGAATCGGCCAAACAAGGGATTAGCACTTATACCATTCGGCCACAACCAATTAAACCAAAGGGGTTAACTTTGATCCCTTACCTTGCAATTGGTTTGATTTCCTACCAAACCCCGAACAAACGGTGGTTCTTCTGACAATCGGCCTTCCTCTAAAACACAAACAATTAGTCTCATAAACCTTAGGCTTAACAAAAACTAAAAGAATGGACCATCGACCAACTTCTTACCACCACTTACCCAATGATTAACAGAGGTAACTGCTTCACTTGGATGCCACCCAAGGTCCAAAGGCCCTATAGCGAAATGAATAACATGAGATTAACTTCCTTCAATCAACCCCAAAATCGGCTCTTACCAAACCGAAAACAGCAAAGCACCAGAGAGGAGAGAAATGGCCATTCGGCCAAGCACTTACCCAACACCAACCAATATTCGGCCAACAAAACACTAGGAGAGGGGAGAGATTCAGCCCTAGGTGCTTAACACCCCTATGTTCGGCTTAGTGTGAAAAAGAAAAAGAAAGAGTATAGATGAGAAGAAATGGAGGTTACGGCAATGGGGTTTGAGAGGAGAAAAAGAAAGTTTGAGAGAGCAAGTTGAGAGGGTTTCGGCACACAAAAGAAATGGAGAAGAGAAATGGAGAAAACAATGGAAGAATTCGGTTTTGAAGCAGGTGAGAGTTTCGGCACAAGTGTTTTAAGGGAAACGAATGGAAATATGAGAAGTGGAAGGTAGCTAGTTTCGGCACAAGAGAGATTGAGGGAAGCAAATGCACAAATCGGCTAGATGCCCAAAAGAAAAGAAAATCGGCAAGGTATGATTGCTTTGGACTTTCAGTTTCAAGAAGAAAATGAAGAAAACTCTCTTGAATTTCGGTTTCAAGAAGTGAAGAAAATGAGAGGAAAACCTTGGAAAAATTCGACTAACAAAGACCAAAAGGGAACTTTTGCTTGACACTCCAAGGACCGAAAATGCACAAAAGTGCCTAAGTGAATTTCGGCAATCCCACTCCCCACTTATCAAATCCGTCCACTCCCCCAAACTCTCCCCCAAGATTCGGCCACCACCCTCCAAGCACTCACCTCCACTAGTTCAAAGTTGATGAACTAGTCAACCTCCTAAAATCACTCTCCACTTACCATTCAAATGGGTAGACTTAGTCCAAGGCAGAGTTTGAACTGCCTACAACTTCCCCCTTCCATGCCGTCAAAAAGGATGCAAAATGTGGCCACTCCGCAGCTTAAACACAGGACCTCATCCCCTGCAAGTGGCGTCACACTCTCAAGCCCTTAGTGGCGTCTATCCTGCCACTCCACCAGCTTATCTCTTGTGCTAAAACCACCAAATAAAACCTTTAAACCCCAACTTCCTCTGCTCCTCTCACCTAAGCCCAAAAACTAAAATTTTTCCTACCTCTCCGGCTCACACCTAGCTTACAATTAAGCTCCAAAACAACAAGAACAACAACATAGCAGGCAAATAACATGCAACAATGCCATGACAAAAAAAATAGCCCCTAACCCGGGATATTACAGTTCTACCCCCTTAAAATAATTTCGACCCCAAAATTACCTGATCAGAAGAGTTGCGGGTATTGCTGTCTCATCGTATCCTCGGGTTCCCACGTAGCTTCTTCCACGCCATGATTTCGCCAAAGTACCTTAACCAAAGGCACAGACTTCCTACGCAGGACCTTCACATCCCGATCTAGAATCTGCACAGGTTCTTCCTCTATGGTCAAATCTGGATTTACCTCGATCTCTTCCATTGCTATCACATGCGATGGATCTGAACGATAACACTGAAGCATCGAAACGTGAAATACCTCATGAATCTGACTTAGCTCTGCTGGCAACTCAAGCTGATATGCTACTGGTCCCACCCGGCTCAGTACCTTATACGGCCCAATAAACCTCGGACTTAGCTTACCTTTCCTTTCGAACCTCAACACTTTCTTCCATGGCGAGACCTTCAGAAAAACTTGATCCCCCACAACAAATTCTATGTCTCTTCGCTTAAGATCGGCATAAGACTTCTGCCGGTCCGAAGCTTCCTTCAATCGAGTCTGGATCAACTTAACCTTATCTTCGGTCTCAGCAACCAACTCTGGTCCCAACAACTGACGTTCACCCAACTCCGTCCAGCAAGTAGGTGAGCGGCACTTCCTACCATACAACGCCTCATATGGTGCCATCTTGATGCTCGCTTGATAACTGTTGTTGTAGGCAAACTCAGCTAATGGCAGAAACTCCTCCCAACTACCTCTGAAATCCAGAACACAACCTCTCAGCATATCCTTTAAGATCTGAATAACCCTTTCCGACTGCCCGACAGACTGCGGGTGAAAAGCCGTGCTGAAATCCAAACGCGTACCCAGAGCCTGATGCAATGCTTTCCAGAACCTTGACGTAAATCTGGGATCCCTATCCGAGATGATTGATACTGGCACACCGTGCAACCTCACTATCTCTGACACATACAGTTTTGCCAACCTCTGAAGTGAGTAGTCAACCCTCACCGGAATAAAGTGAGCTGATTTAGTCAGTCGATCCACAATTACCCAAACTGAATCCTTCTTGCTTGGCGTAAGAGGTAATCCACTGACGAAATCCATGGTTATCCTTTCCCACTTCCACTGAGGAATCTTCACTGGCTGAAGCAAACCTAACGGCAACTGATGCTCAGCCTTGACCAGCTGACATGTCAGACACTTCCCTACAAACTCTGTCACCTCCTTTTTCAGACCTGGCCACCAAAACTGCTCTCTGAGATCCCTATACATCTTGCTACCTCCAGGGTGCATAGCATATGGGCTGCTATGTGCGTCCTGAAGAATCTTCTGCCTCAGCTCAACATCCTTTGGCATACAAGCTTTACCTTGAAAACACAGCACCTCATCACTAGACAAACTGTAACCTTCCAACCCACCATCCGGCACCTGCAACCTCTGCGCACTCAGAACCTCATCCTCTAACTGTTTCTCTCTGATTCGCTCAACCCAAGTAGGCTTAACTTGCAACTCTGCCAAAATACTCCCGTCGTCATACAAACTCAAATGGGCAAACATCGCTCTTAAGTCCGAAACCACCTTACGGCTCAATGCGTCTGCCACCACGTTAGCCTTGCCCGGATGAGACTCAATCGAACAGTCGTAGTCTTTTAGCAACTCAACCCATCTGCGCTGCCTCAAATTCAAATCCTTCTGAGTCAAAAGGTACTTCAGACTCTTGTGATCCATGTAGACTATCGATCTCTCTCCGTACAAGTAGTGCCTCCAAATCTTCAAAGCGAAGACTACAGCCGCTAGCTCCAAATCATGCGTCGGATAGTTGACCTCATGTGGCCTAAGCTGCCGAGATGCGTAAGCCACAACCTTTCCTTCCTGCATCAGCACACAACCTAATCCCGTATGTGATGCATCGCAATAAACTGTGAATTCCTTACCAGCCTCAGGTTGAATCAAAACCGGAGCTTCTGTCAGAATCTTCTTACGCTTGTCGAAACTCTCCTGCTGTTTCTCAGTCCAAACAAATGGAATCCCTTTCCTTAACAACTTGGTCATCGACGGCTTCCAATCCAAAACTGCCTCAATCTTCCGAGGATCCACTCTAATCCCTTCAGCTGACACTACATGACCCAAGAAAGTCACTTCTCTAAGCCAGAACTCGCACTTACTAAACTTAGCATAGAGCTGCTTCTCCCTCAAAATCTGTAGCACCACTCGTAAATGCGCATCATGCTCTTCTTCTGTCCTTGAGTACACCAAGATGTCGTCTATGAAAACCACGACGAACCGATCCAAATACTGCTGAAACACCCTATTCATCATATCCATGAATGCTGCCGGCGCGTTAGTCAACCCGAACGGCATTACCAGAAATTCGTAGTGCTCATACCGAGTCCGAAACGCTGTCTTGTGAATATCAGCCTCCTTTACCTTTAACTGGTGATACCCAGACCTCAGGTCGATCTTCAAAAATACCGCTGCACCCTTCAGCTGATCAAACAAGTCATCTATCCGTGGCAACGGATACTTGTTTTTAATCGTCAGCTTATTCAACTGGCGGTAGTCTATACACATCCGCATCGTACCATCTTTCTTCTTTACAAAGAGTACCGGTGCACCCCACGGTGAAACACTTGGCCTGATAAAACCCCGATCCAACAACTCCTGGATCTGAGCCTTAAGCTCCCCCAATTCCTTGGGCGCCATCCTATACGGAGCAATAGACACTGGCGCAGTCCCGGGTAACAGATCTATCCTAAATTCTACCTCACGATCCGGTGGCAAACCCGGAAGTTCCTCCGGAAACACATCAGCAAATTCTCCAACTGTCCGAACTTTCTCTACAACAGACTCTCTAGCCTCCAAGGCATACACATGAACCACATACGCTTCACAGCCCTTTCTGACCATTTTCTCAGCCTTCAGAGCAGATACCACATTGGATAAGTAATCTCTCCTATTACCTATCATAACCACTTCATCACCCTCCGACGTTTTAAGAACCATGCGCTTAGCCGCGCAATCCAACCTCGCCTGGTACTTAACCAACCAGTCCATCCCAAGAATCAGATCGAACTCCCCAAACGGCAGTTCCATCAGATCAGCAGCAAACACTACCCCTTGGAGTTCTAGGGGTACATCTCTATACAGCTTATCTACCACTACAGAGTGACCTAGAGGGCTAATTACTGTCATCTGCCTAGAAGATATCTCAGAGTCTAAATCCATGGTCTCTACTATACTACTAGCAACGTAAGAATGCGTCGAACCCACATCAATCAAAGCAGTAAATGGAGAACCAAAGATCAAGAACCTACCGGTTATGATGTCCGGTGCGTCGCCCTCCTCTCGGCGCCTCGCTGCATACACTAACCCAGGCTGTCTGGCCTCAGAACTACCCGCACCTCTGCCCGGTGCTCCACGGCCCCGACCAGAACCATTACCTCCTCTGCCATTACCACGACCCCTCTGCGGTGGCGGTCCATTATTCCTGAACTGAGTACGGCCCTGACCCTCAGACTGAATCCTAGCCAACTTACGCAGACAGTCCCTCACTCGGTGATCCAAAGAACCACACTCAAAGCAACCTTTTCCACCGGTCCAGCAACCTCCCCAATGAGATTTACCACAACGGTTACACTGCGGCGGTCCCTGACTAGCAGCAACAAACCTACCAGACTGATTCGGCCCACTCTGTCTATCCCTTTTCTGAGGATTACCCGACGACCCAGAAGACCCAAAGCTCCTCTTGTGCCTATTCCTGTCCATGCCCTGCCTTACCGACTCCTTAACACCCTCGGCTACCTTAGCCTTCTCAGACAGCAAACTCACGCTCCTGCTGTGGAGCAATTAGCAAACTTAACTCGTCTCTCAGACCATCCTCGAAACGAGCACACCTCTCGTGCTCTGTAGCCACAATGCCCCTAGCATACCGGCTCAGCCTCAAGAACTCAGCCTCGTACTCTGACACAGACTTACTCCCCTGAACAAGCCTTAGAAATGCTTTTCGTTGCGCGTCAATGTAGCTAGCTCCAATGTACTTTTTCTGATAAGCAGCCTTGAAATAGTCCCACGTAAGATCCTCTGCTGCCGCACTGTCTCGAACCGTGAGCCACCACTGGTATGACTCATCTCGAAGAAGCGATACTATGCCCTTCAGCTTTTCCTCAGCAGTCAGGTCTAAATCATCCATAACCCGCTCTGTTGCCTCCAGCCAATACTCAGCCGTGCTGGGAGCAACACCAGAAACACCTCGGAAAACCTC
This sequence comes from Gossypium australe, assembly GCA_005393395.2. Classification (NCBI taxonomy): domain Eukaryota; kingdom Viridiplantae; phylum Streptophyta; class Magnoliopsida; order Malvales; family Malvaceae; genus Gossypium; species Gossypium australe. Next base: position 41,984,347 of record CM016625.1, on the reverse strand, counting down.
AGCCCCGTTTGCCCGAAGTCTCTCAGGCACAGATTTCCTAGCTCCTGCGCCTCCACCTACTCCAACTACCCTCTCTAAAACTCGCAGCATCGCCTGTGACACTGCGTCATCCCCAGTCTGATCTTGAAACTCACCACCTCCAGCTGGTGGCGGTACCGGTATCTCATTTTCTGACCCCTGACCAGATCCTACGGGTTCAGAAACTGTCATCCTACCACGACCTCGTCCACGACCGCGTCCACCTCGAGCACTCATGACTAAAATCTCTACTTGTCTGATTTAAAAAGTTTTATGCATCAGTAATTATTCCACTGTTTTAAAGCAAAGTCTTATGAATATTAAAGAAGCTTTGTTTCGCAAGTTCACAGAGTCCTATCAGTCTCAGTTTCTAAAGTCATCTTACTATTGCAAATCCTTCCATCACATCTCATCAATATCAAAATCACAAGTAATAGTGAGGGGTACTTACCTGGGCGGATTGGTGCCGGAGACTCAGTGTCATGCCTTTCAAAACCATGCTTTTAAAACAAAACTCTTAAAACAGACTTTTAAAACATTTTGGGCCTCAGGCCCACAGCCGAGCCTTTGAACTTAGCTTTGATACCAAAATTGTAACACCCCAAACCCGGTCAACACACCAAGACCGAATCTGGTATGTTACGAGGAAAATCGTAATTTTGAGAAGATAGGTTTCTGTTTAAAAGTTTGATAAAAACACTTCGCTATATAGTGTATTTGAAGAAAACTTGGGCAGGCTTGATTAAAATCTGATGGTGTATTTGAAAACCCAGAAATTTTGAAAACTTAATCAGATGTGTAGGTAAAGTTATCTCATTTAGAAATTCAAGTAGTTTCTTATTGTTACTTAAAACAATTTGACTTAGTAGAAAATTGAGTTCAAGTTTGGAAAATGTTTGAGTTTTTATTTATCTCAAATTACAGTGTGATACCTGATGGTATAGTTTAAAACATATCGCTTTGTAGTTTTGAAATCTTTATCTTTCCAAGTTCTAGCAAATTTTAACCCAATTAATTTGTTAAGGCATATTAAAAATCTACTTTAAGCATAAATACAGCGAAACATAATTTTCAAGGCCGTTTACAATCCAAAATAAAAACCAAATAGAAATAGATAAACTAAAGTACCAAATTTTAAAAGTCAGAGCAAATCCGTATTTATTCATGGCATGAGTACCTCGAGTCTATCCCAACTCCGTGTCCGCGTCTAAGTGTCACCTGAAATGTCAAGGGAGAAGGTGAGTCGCAAGACTCAGTGCATAAATCCCCCTCCCGATAATACAACATGCTAACACACATCATAACAAAGCAATACAATTAATGCACCCGACCCTAACCATCCATAACACCTTTTCTACCCCGTGTGGTACCAAACCACTGGTGGTGCCAAACCACTGGTGACCCAAAGTCACGATATCCATCAATGTGGTGCCAAACCACTGGTGACCCAAGGTCACGAATAAACCATCTGTGGGGCCAACCCACGTGTGATACCAAATCACTGGCGACAATCCCGTATCTCTCAAGTGGGGCCAACCCACGGTGGTGTTAACCACAGGGAAGAGTCGCGATGAGGTGCCAAACCTCTGGTGTCCCAAAGACACAAGTGTGATACCAAATCACTGGTGACCGCAGTCACGAATCGTATGATGGGGCCAACACATCGTGTGATACCAAATCACTGGCGTCAATCCCGTATAATCAACTGTGGGGCCAACCCACTGTGGTGCTAAGCCACTTGGACGAGACGCTGAGGTGCCAAACCTCTGGTGACCCAAAGTCACAAAATATCATCTGTGGTACCAAACCACTGGAGGTGCCAAACCTCTGGTGTCCCAAAGACACGGATATCATATTCCCCCTCCTCTCAAATCAACCAATACATATCATACTAATGCAAATGATATAGATCATGCAATCATGCTAACATGCTCAAAATGGCATCTCGTAATACATACATCATAAATCATGATATCACATATATCCCTACAGATCTCGTAATGAAACGGACTTACCCGTATCCGTGCACATACCCCAACGGGTACCAAACCATCAACCATATTGTTTCACTTTACACAATCAGGTTATTAACATATTACTCAGTGATAAGTGTGTTAGTTTACACACCTGAAATAACGAAGGTCTTAATCCCAAGAACCGGTCTAAATCCCTCGACCACCTTGCTCCTAGAATCGGCCAAACAAGGGATTAGCACTTATACCATTCGGCCACAACCAATTAAACCAAAGGGGTTAACTTTGATCCCTTACCTTGCAATTGGTTTGGTTTCCTACCAAACCCCGAACCAAACGGTGGTTCTTCTGACAATCGGCCTTCCTCTAAAACACAAACAATTAGTCTCATAAACCTTAGGCTTAACAAAAACTAAAAGAATGGACCATCGACCAACTTCTTACCACCACTTACCCAATGATTAACAGAGGTAACTGCTTCACTTGGTTGCCACCCAAGGTCCAAAGGCCCTATAGCGAAATGAATAACAAGAGATTAACTTCCTTCAATCAACCCCAAAATCGGCTCTTACCAAACTAGAAACAACAAAGCACTAGAGAGGAGAGAAATGGCCATTCGGCCAAGCACTTACCCAACACCAACCAATATTCGGCCAACAAAACACTAGGAGAGGGGAGAGATTCGGCCCTAGGTGCTTAACACCCCTATGTTCGGCTTAGTGTGAAAAAGAAAAAGAAAGAGTATAGATGAGAAGAAATGGAGGTTACGGCAATGGGGTTTGAGAGGAGAAAAAGAAAGTTTGAGAGAGCAAGTTGAGAGAGTTTCGGTACACAAAAGAAATGGAGAAGAGAAATGGAGAAAACAATGGAAGAATTCGGTTTTGAAGCAGGTGAGAGTTTCGGCACAAGTGTTTTAAGGGAAAAGAATGGAAATATGAGAAGTGGAAGGTAGCTAGTTTCGGCACAAGAGAGATTGAGGGAAGCAAATGCACAAATCGGCTAGATGCCCAAAAGAAAAGAAAATCGGCAAGGTATGATTGCTTTGGACTTTCAGTTTCAAGAAGAAAATGAAGAAAACTCTCTTGAATTTCGGTTTCAAGAAGTGAAGAAAATGAGAGGAAAACCTTGGAAAAATTCGGCTAACAAAGACCAAAAGGGAACTTTTGCTTGACACTCCAAGGACCGAAAATGCACAAAAGTGCCTAAGTGAATTTCGGCAATCCCACTCCCCACTTACCAAATCCGTCCACTCCCCCAAACTCTCCCCCAAGATTCGGCCACCACCCTCCAAGCACTCACCTCCACTAGTTCAAAGTTGTTGAACTAGTCAACCTCCTAAAATCACTCTCCACTTACCATTCAAATGGGTAGACTTAGTCCAAGGCAGAGTTTGAACTGCCTACAACTTCCCCCTTCCATGCTGTCAAAAAGGATACAAAATGTGGCCACTCTGCAGCTTGAACACAGGACCTCATCCCCTGCAAGTGGCGTCACACTCTCAAGCCCTTAGTGGCGTCTATCCTGCCACTCCACCAGCTTATCTCTTGTGCTAAAACCACCAAATAAAACCTTTAAACCCCAGCTTCCTCAGCTCCTCTCACCTAAGCCCAAAAACTAAAATTTTTCCTACCTCTCCGGCTCACACCTAGCTTACAATTAAGCTCCAAAACAACAAGAACAACAACATAGCAGGCAAATAACATGCAACAATGCCATGACAAAAAAAATAGCCCCTAACCCGGGATATTACACCCAAAGTGGCCTCCATATGGTGTTAAATGACAATAATGCAGAATACTTTGGATTTCATCATTCGTAATACATCTTCTAATAATCTAGTCTGCACATATCTGTTAAGAGCATTGGCAACTAACTAGCAATCGAAGGGGGAACCTTCATCATTGATTAACGCACTTGGGATACAAAACTCGGTAAAACTATTTTTATAAAGAAATTTCAGTACTAATTTGGCATCATTTATGGGTAGAGCAGCAACTTCAACCCAATTAGAGACGTAGTCAACAGTGACCAGTATGTAGATATTACCCCAAAAGGGTGGAAATGGCCCCATGAAATCAATTCCCAACACATCAAAGAGTTCCACTTCTAATATATTTTGCAAGGGCATTTCATATCTTTTGGATTGATTTCCATTCCTTTGACAGTAATCACAGGCCTTACAGAATTCATGAGCGTCTTTAAACATTGTCAGCTAATAAAAACTAGATTAGATAACTTTTGTAGCAGTTCGCATACCCCCAAAGTGGCCTCCATATGGTGTTAATGACAGTAATGCAAAATACTTTGGATTTCATCATTCGGAATACATCTTCTAATGATCTAGTCTGAACACTATTTGAATAAGAATGGCTCATCCCAGTAGTACTTGTAACACTCCCAGTAGTACTTCTAACACCCCTAACCCGTATCTGTCACTGGAGTAGGGGTACGAGGTATAACCGATCAATACATATCATTTAACAAACATATCTCATACATTTATGCATTCATACTCAAATATCATTTAATCATAATCCCATTGTCTCTTATAAGGTCCTACGAGGCGTTAAATATGCTTTAGAAGTGGTTCGGGACAAAACCGCAAACTTGGGAAATTTTTGGAAACTTAGAAAATTTCAACCATTCAGGGGTCACATGCCGGTGTGCACAAGCCCTGTGCCTCACACGGCTCCAGACACGCCTGTGTCTCAAGCCGCGTGGAAACAGCGCATACATACTGACTTGGGTCACACGACCAACCACACACCCATGTGTCCAACTCGTGTGCCTTTCGAAGTGGCCACACATGCCTGTGTGCCAGGCCATGTGCTAGGCCATGCCAAACCTATAGGGTATACTGACTTATGCAACACGACCAAGTCACACACCCGTGTGCTAGGCCATGTGCCATTTAGGGGGTATACTGACTTGTACCACACGCCCATGTGTGAGACCGTGTGGAGCATACTAACTTCAATTCAATTTCAACACTAAGGAACACACGATCGTGTAACATGACGGTGTGTCACACACGGATGAGATACAAGCCCATGTCTCTGCCTGTGGACAAAAATAGGCCATTTGCAAGGCCAATTTGCCACCCCATTTAGCACATACCTACACAAGTACAAATGGTACCATTTCAAGGCACAAATATGCAGCCAAATCAATCCCAATTCATGCACATTTCATGCTATACAAATACAACTATTTCACTTACTCAAATATAAACCAAAACAACATCAACAATATGGTTCATTTACCATAATTCACACATTTGATCCATTCAATAAAATCATTCCAAATATGAATTATCAATTCAACCTCATTCATTCATTATAGGTCAATTTACCTAATTCAAGACAAATTAATTCACACATCTTTATACATTAACAAAATCATCATCATAAGTCAACTTAGATAGCCCAAAATACATGTTCATCAAACATATCAAAATGAATCAAGCATATACATGCCATATACCATATATACACAACTCAAAGTACCAAATAAATGTCCGATAGTGCAATGAAGTTCCTAACGATCCCTGGTTCCGAGCTAGCTTCGATTAACTATAAAACGTAGAAGGAAATAAACAAAGTAAGCTATAAAGCTTAGTAAGTTCGTATGTATATATGAAATAATCAACATCATTCATGAACAATTCCAAGTAGATACATAATTTGCAATTAAAACCTCAATCAATGAGATAACACGAAGTTTAACTATAAAGCAAATCATAAGTTCTTATTGTAACACCCTGGTTTTAGGGGTTGGATTTTTGGTGCTTAGCTCAAGTGTTGGCACACTTCAGTGTGTGGTTGGGTAAGTTTTAGGGGTCCTGAGAACCCTAGGTGATGGTAGAACGTTTTGGAAAATTTTTAGTTTTAGGGGCTAAAAAGGGGAACTTGGATAGAGGGGGTCTTAAGAGAATTATTTGGGAGTTTATGTCACAAGAATTGGGCTGGTGGAGTGGCAAGGGAGACGCCACTAAGAGCTTGGGGAAGTGACGTCTCAGGTGCAAGGGAAGGGGGCCAGTGTTCGATTCGCAAGGGTAGCAGGGGGCTTTGTTTTTGCGTCATCTAGGTAGAGTGTTGGACGGTTTTGGGAGGCTTAAAAGATGGGCAAAGACTTGGTCAATTTTTTTTGAATTTGGCTAGATAGGTTTGACTTTTTCAAACTTTTAAAATGGATGGAGGGGAGGTGTTTTAGGAGTGATTTTAGGATTTTTTTTTGGGAGCTTGGGGCTTGGCCGAATGCTATATAAAGGGAGGGGGTGGTGCTCATTTTTCATTCACCATTTGCTTTCTCCCTTAGCAAAAAGTCCTTCCCTTTATTTTTATTTATTCTTCCCTTCTCCATTGCCGAAAGTTAGTCCAAGCAAACCCCTTTTCCATCCTATTTCCTTGTAGCCGAAAGTAGCAGAGGGCTTAACCTTTTATGAACCTATATCCTTCTCCCTTCTCACCTTTTTCTTTTTAAACCTTGCTTAAACCGTAACCATCCATAGAAAACTACCATTGTTGAATATCCCAAACACTGTTTAAGAGCCTTGCCGAATCACCCATTCTCACATTTCTCTTCACTTTGGTTACAAGTCCCTGAGCCGAACCTTACTTCCTTGGTGGTGGTCGTTTCTAGCTGGAGCAATAGGGAGTGGTTAGCAAGGTCGTTTAGTCAGCAGTTGCAGTGGCATAGAGTAGCGTTCGGGATTCAAGTTGAGTTGGTAAGAGATATTTATTTAGATTAAATGCTTAAGTGGTGTTTTGGGGGTTAACCTGTTTACCTGATTAAGCTTTTTGATGGAGGCCACAACCAGTCAAAGTGGGCAAGGGAAGGTCCCTATCCCAAAGTTCAAGAAAAGAGCGGTTTCAGCAGTTCGGGATTGGCCACCGGGGTGTGGGCCAGCGGCAGGAGATAGCTATAGGCAGATAGCGGTAGTCTCGCTAGTCGATAGCGTTGGGATCGAGGGTTTAGAGCTCCAGGTTATAAGGTGTGTAGTTAAACCATTGTTTCCGGGATTTGAGTATATCTGTTTATGTTGTATGATGCTAATAAGTGCAGTTAAATGTGAAAATGGTACCCTTAAGGGGTATGAAGATGATCAGGTTAGTAGCAAAGTTTGTAAATATGATCACTGATTTTATTATGTGAGTATGCCTATGATTGTGTTTAATATGTACATGCACCACCTTATCATCATTTTATGTTACATGTGCATGGGCGGGTTATGAAAAGAAGGTACGGGTGTACTTCGAGTACGAGGTTGATGTCAGCTTTGTGCTACATCGTGGATTGGCGCTGACTGAGGTCGCGTTGTGGATCTTTGCGATTTAGTTCGCGTGGTTACCTTGATTGATATCGGCTTATGCCATATCGTGGCTTGATGGATTGCTATGTGCTCCATCGTGGTTTGATGTTAGCTATACGCTACATCGTGGATGGCATTGGTTGCCTTTTTGGAGGGAAAAGGAGAGGGTGACTCGATAGTCCCCTGGTGTGTGGTAGGCTGGATCAGGGGGTGTGTAGCGGATGGACCCTAGGCTTGGGTTGGGTTTCATGATTGCATTATTCCGTTTATGAAATAATATGAAAATGGGCCAAGCCCAATGAATAGGTATGTTTTGGGAACATACGTGGACATGGGCCAAACCCAGTGATCAGTGGACTAATGTGAAAAGGGCCTAGCCCAGTAATTGTTATAATTTGAAGGTGGGCCAAGCCCAGATTGTGGTAATGTCTAATAATTATACTTGCATGTTGCATTTGATAATTGGGATGTTATGTGGTTAGCATGTGGGTGGATTTCGATGGTTTGGTTACACACTGAGTCTGTATGACTCACCCAACTTTTTAAGCATCGCAGGTGACACGTCGATCGGACCGGGTTGGAGTGGACACATGGTGGCCCATGCAGAAGAAGAGATTAAATGTTTTAGGCTTACTTTAAGTATTTGGGTTTAAATAGAATATGTAATAAAGGCCTTTTAACTCTTATTTATTTTTGTTATGATTATATTAGTATTTATTATGGTTTGAAGAATTTGAAACACTATGTGAAGATAAGTATATTTTTTCCAACCTACTTATTCAATTTGGCTTGTATATATTAATCTTTTAGTATGAGTATATTTTAATAACAAAGTTTTAATCATAAGTTTAAATAAACATGGATTTTTCAAAAGTTAGCAAGTTTTAAATTTTTCTAAGTTAAATAGATTTTCCACCGACTTTTCCGCACTAACATAACCAGATTCGGTCGTAGTGAATGGGCCGGGTTTGGGGATGTTACAGTTTGGTATCAGAGCCAGGTTCAAAACTCGGCTTTGAGGGTTTTTGGGCCCGTTCAAAATGGACTTTTTGAAAAAATGGGCTTTTATAAAAAGGTTTTCAGGATATTTTGGCATAGCACCTGTACCTCCGACCCGAAGTCCACCAGGTAAGTACTTCGAACTTTGGAAGTGATTTGTTATTATGAACTGTTATGGGCTTAGTTGGGCTCGTAGTTTAGAATATCAAGGCTATTGGACCCTAGGATTAGTCTACTCAAACACTTGCATAAAACTTAAAGCTCTTAAACAAACCTGTGAAGTAAGTCGCCGAGTTAAGGTGTGGTAACCACTGTACGCATGTCTAGGAGTGGCATTCAGTAAGAGCTTGGTATTTAAGCAGTCCTAGCGACTCACCTCCTCTTTACTCGAATCCTACCTGGTGCGTAGCTACGGTTCACCTTAACCAAGAGGACTTGTTCATAGGCTAAACCGGTTATTAAAACCCGAAAGGGAATTAGCCTTGCGGTTTTCTAAATTCCCTGTTTTTAAATTTTCAAATTTACCCTTCTGGTTTGAGAAACCTTAAATCTGATTTTGAAGGATGTTTTCTTTCGATTTACAAAATTACCAAAATGCCCTTAGTGGCAAAATTACCAAAATGCCCCTGTATTGCAAAATTACTGTACTACCCTCAAATTTTGATAAAATGTTCTTTACCTTGCAAAATACTAAAATCCAAGTTTTCAAAATATTAGGATACTCTAACTTGTGGAAATTTACGAAAATACCCCTGGTTGACAAAATTACCGAAATGCCCTTGGTTTCTAAATTTTCAAATTTCTCTCAACTTCTACTGAAATATTCTTACTTTACTAAATATCGGAAAATTCTATTTTGTAAAATGTTGTGATATCTCGATTTTGAGAATTTACGAAAATGCCCATGATTTCCAAAATTACGAAAATGACCCTACTTTCTGAAATTTTTGCAACACACTTTGTTTGAGAAACAAAATTTTCAAGATGACTCTTGAGCTTTGCAAATTTTGAAAAAAATCTCTAAGTTGGATAAAACAGTGAAACAATAATTTCTAATCCATAAAACTTTCTAAACAGATTAAATCGAAGCGCTAGAGATGAGTTCTAGGGGACGCGGTAGAGGTAGAATGACAGCTTCGGAACCAGTAGGGTCTGGCTATGGGTCAGAAAGCGAAGTGCCGCCAGCAGTGGATGTAGAGGAACAAGATCCGATAAGTGAAGAGGACGCAGTGTCGCAGGCTATGTTACGCGTGCTTCAGCAAGTGGCAAGAGCTAGTAGGGGAAATGGAGCTCGGAAGTCAGTGTCCGAGAGACTTAGGTCGAACGGGGCTGAAGTCTTTAGAGGAGTGTCAGGAGTAGCTCCTAACGTAGCAGAGTATTGGCTAGAAGGAGTCGAAAGAATTATGGACGACTTGGATTGTGCCCCAGAGGAAAAATTGAAAGGTGCTGTTTCGCTACTTCGGGACGAGGCTTATCGATGGTGGCTCACTGTCAAACAAGGTGTACCGGCAGATCGATTGGATTGGGATTACTTTAAGGAAAAGTTTGAAGGAAAATATGTTGGAGCAAGCTACTTAGATGCGCAAAGGAAGGCATTTCTAAATCTGGTGCAAGGAAATAAGTCGATAGCGGAATACGAAGCAGAATTTGTACGGCTAAGTCAGTATGCTAAGGGAATTGTGGCCACTGACTATGAGAGGTGCGTCCGGTTTGAAGACGGATTGCGAGATGAACTTCGAGTGCTGATCGCTCCGCAGAGGGAAAGAGATTTCGCGGTGCTAGTGGAGAAAGCTCGTATAGCCGAAGAAGTTAAGAGGATGGTAAGGGAAAACCGAGGAAAGAATAGGAACGAGAATAAGAGAAGTGTTGGATGGTCAGCATCGTTTGGAGATGCTCAGAAAAGGCCAAGAGTTGGGAATACGGTACATACACCCGTGCCAGTTGCTGAGAATCGGAATTGTCTCTGTGCTCGATGTGGAAGACCTCACACAGGAGAGTGTTGGGGGAATAGTAAAACATGCTTTCGGTGCGGATCTAAGGCACATCTGGTTAAGAACTGTCCTCGATCAATGAGGGGTCATGGTTCAAGACATGGAGGGAATGGTTCCAGTCAGAATCAACCAAGGAGGTGATATCGGGTAAGCTCCTCTGCTTTGGTGCATGCTCTAATTGCTTTGCTTGCTTGTGGGAATAGCTTTTTCTGAGTTGTTTTGAATTTTGAGTGCGAACTTAGAGACTATGATTGGGAAGTATGTTAACTCTTTAAGATCAGAGTGCGCAGCTATAGCGTAGCGGGAGGAATTGGACTGTTAGTTTAGACAAGTAATTTCGGGGACGAAATTATTTTAAGGAGGGTAGAATTGTAACACCCTGGTTTTAGGGGTTGGATTTTTGGTGCTTAGCTCAAGTGTTGGCACACTTCAGTGTGTGGTTGGGTAAGTTTTAGGGGTCCTGAGAACCCTAGGTGATGGTAGAACGTTTTGGAAAATTTTTAGTTTTAGGGGCTAAAAAGGGGAACTTGGATAGAGGGGGTCTTAAGAGAATTATTTGGGAGTTTATGTCACAAGAATTGGGCTGGTGGAGTGGCAAGGGAGACGCCACTAAGAGCTTGGGGAAGTGACGTCTCAGGTGCAAGGGAAGGGGGCCAGTGTTCGATTCGCAAGGGTAGCAGGGGGCTTTGTTTTTGCGTCATCTAGGTAGAGTGTTGGACGGTTTTGGGAGGCTTAAAAGATGGGCAAAGACTTGGTCAATTTTTTTTGAATTTGGCTAGATAGGTTTGACTTTTTCAAACTTTTAAAATGGATGGAGGGGAGGTGTTTTAGGAGTGATTTTAGGATTTTTTTTTGGGAGCTTGGGGCTTGGCCGAATGCTATATAAAGGGAGGGGGTGGTGCTCATTTTTCATTCACCATTTGCTTTCTCCCTTAGCAAAAAGTCCTTCCCTTTATTTTTATTTATTCTTCCCTTCTCCATTGCCGAAAGTTAGTCCAAGCAAACCCCTTTTCCATCCTATTTCCTTGTAGCCGAAAGTAGCAGAGGGCTTAACCTTTTATGAACCTATATCCTTCTCCCTTCTCACCTTTTTCTTTTTAAACCTTGCTTAAACCGTAACCATCCATAGAAAACTACCATTGCTGAATATCCCAAACACTGTTTAAGAGCCTTGCCGAATCACCCATTCTCACATTTCTCTTCACTTTGGTTACAAGTCCCTGAGCCGAACCTTACTTCCTTGGTGGTGGTCGTTTCTAGCTGGAGCAATAGGGAGTGGTTAGCAAGGTCGTTTAGTCAGCAGTTGCAGTGGCATAGAGTAGCGTTCGGGATTCAAGTTGAGTTGGTAAGAGATATTTATTTAGATTAAATGCTTAAGTGGTGTTTTGGGGGTTAACCTGTTTACCTGATTAAGCTTTTTGATGGAGGCCACAACCAGTCAAAGTGGGCAAGGGAAGGTCCCTATCCCAAAGTTCAAGAAAAGAGCGGTTTCAGCAGTTCGGGATTGGCCACCGGGGTGTGGGCCAGCGGCAGGAGATAGCTATAGGCAGATAGCGGTAGTCTCGCTAGTCGATAGCGTTGGGATCGAGGGTTTAGAGCTCCAGGTTATAAGGTGTGTAGTTAAACCATTGTTTCCGGGATTTGAGTATATCTGTTTATGTTGTATGATGCTAATAAGTGCAGTTAAATGTGAAAATGGTACCCTTAAGGGGTATGAAGATGATCAGGTTAGTAGCAAAGTTTGTAAATATGATCACTGATTTTATTATGTGAGTATGCCTATGATTGTGTTTAATATGTACATGCACCACCTTATCATCATTTTATGTTACATGTGCATGGGCGGGTTATGAAAAGAAGGTACGGGTGTACTTCGAGTACGAGGTTGATGTCAGCTTTGTGCTACATCGTGGATTGGCGCTGACTGAGGTCGCGTTGTGGATCTTTGCGATCTAGTTCGCGTGGTTACCTTGATTGATATCGGCTTATGCCATATCGTGGCTTGATGGATTGCTATGTGCTCCATCGTGGTTTGATGTTAGCTATACGCTACATCGTGGATGGCATTGGTTGCCTTTTTGGAGGGAAAAGGAGAGGGTGACTCGATAGTCCCCTGGTGTGTGGTAGGCTGGATCAGGGGGTGTGTAGCGGATGGACCCTAGGCTTGGGTTGGGTTTCATGATTGCATTATTCCGTTTATGAAATAATATGAAAATGGGCCAAGCCCAATGAATAGGTATGTTTTGGGAACATACGTGGACATGGGCCAAACCCAGTGATCAGTGGACTAATGTGAAAAGGGCCTAGCCCAGTAATTGTTATAATTTGAAGGTGGGCCAAGCCCAGATTGTGGTAATGTCTAATAATTATACTTGCATGTTGCATTTGATAATTGGGATGTTATGTGGTTAGCATGTGGGTGGATTTCGATGGTTTGGTTACACACTGAGTCTGTATGACTCACCCAACTTTTTAAGCATCGCAGGTGACACGTCGATCGGACCGGGTTGGAGTGGACACATGGTGGCCCATGCAGAAGAAGAGATTAAATGTTTTAGGCTTACTTTAAGTATTTGGGTTTAAATAGAATATGTAATAAAGGCCTTTTAACTCTTATTTATTTTTGTTATGATTATATTAGTATTTATTATGGTTTGAAGAATTTGAAACACTATGTGAAGATAAGTATATTTTTTCCAACCTACTTATTCAATTTGGCTTGTATATATTAATCTTTTAGTATGAGTATATTTTAATAACAAAGTTTTAATCATAAGTTTAAATAAACATGGATTTTTCAAAAGTTAGCAAGTTTTAAATTTTTCTAAGTTAAATAGATTTTCCACCGACTTTTCCGCACTAACATAACCAGATTCGGTCGTAGTGAATGGGCCGGGTTTGGGGATGTTACACTTATCTTCTTATAATTCATCATTCGAACAGTTTTCTGTACATACCTGTACTAATACATAGCTATTCTCACCAATTCGTTTATCGAATCACTTAGAGTTTATAAATGCTTACGATATAAGAATGTTGATTTTTCGATGCCATAGTCCAACTATGGTCTTCCACATACATTGCCAAGGCCCTGTCGTGGTCTTTTATTCACATGCCATAACCCGATTATGGTCTTATTACTCGATTTTGCCATAGCCCAGCTATGGTCTTATTCAGCATCTCGTTTACTTAAACTGTGCATTTAATCTAATATCTTCACATTTATCTAATATAATAAATACTATCTTAATTTCATCCATCAAATAAATAGATACACATTTAAGTTTAGTTATATGAACTTACCTCGTATACGGAAATGACAGATCGGGTCAACTACTCGATAACCTTGCTTTTCCCCCGATCTAAATTTGAATTCTTTCTTTCTTGATCTATATGAATTCAAAACTAACGTATTCAATCACATATTCTTCCAATTTAGTCCATATAACACTTCAAGGCACTTTTACACTTTTGCCCCAAGTATTTCACAACTTTTACAATTTAGTCCTTATTTCACAAAACAAAAAATTCACATAATTCAAGACTAACCCATGCTAGACGAATTACCAATATACCCCTAACAGCCCATATTTTCCATTTATTTCACATTTCAACCACTCAATTTGCACTTTTCACAATTTAATCCCTATTATGCATTTTCATCGAAAATCACTTAACAAAACATGTAAAACTATCATCAAGCTTTTATATTTCAACATTAAACATCAAAGAACACATAGATTCAATAATGGAAACTCTAAACATCTTTAACAATTTCAAAATTAAAGGTACGGGCTAGCTAGATTGAGCTGCAATGATTACAAAAACATAGAAATCATCAAAAATCGAGCAAAAACGGACTTACTATCAAACTTGCATGTGGCCGAACCCTAAAATGGACAAAAATGGCTTCCTTCCTTATTGTTTTCAGTTGAAGATGAAGAAATAAAGATGATAGCCATGTTTTATTTACTTATTTTGTTTTTATTAACTAAATTACCAATTTAACCTTAATTAAAAACCATCAAATCACATGATAATATGTCCAACAATGTCCACTCAATTTAATTATGATCTAAAACATAAGGACCTTGAATTTAAGTTTATATAGCTATTAGATACTTTTAGCTAATAGAACTCCACTTTTGCACTTTACGCAATTTATTCCTTTTTATCGAATTGACCATTAAACGATAAAATTTCTTCACGAAAATTTCACACCATCATATATTCATGCTGTAGACAATAAAATAATAATAAAATAAATATTTATACTTTGGATTTGTATTCCCAAAACTGCTGTTCCGATTTGACCAAAAACGGGCTGTTACAGTACTGCTTAACATTGTGGAGGAATTTCTTTCTTCCTAGACCAAAGAGCTTGGGTGGCAGCAATCTATTGACTAGAAATTTAACAATGTCAACATACCATGGTAATGCCATGGAAACTAGAAACTACTCTTCAGGGAATTCATCTTTAATCAGCTGAATATTACCGTCTTCATTCCCTACTTTCAAACATGATAAATGATCAGCCACTTGATTGTCTATGCCCTTCCTCTCTTTAATCTCTAGATCAAATTCTTAAAACAGAAATATCCATCAAATTAATCTGGGTTTAGCATTTTTCTTGGTCACCAAGTTTTTGATAGTAGAATGATCCGCGTACACCGTGACTTTAGTGCCCACAAGATAAGCTCTAAATTTGTTTAAGGGCAAATACTACAACTAACAGCTCCTTCTCACCAGTGGTGTAATTTAGCTGTGAATTTGTCAATGTACGATTGACATAGTATATAGCCTAAAATACCTTGGCTTTTCTTTGTCCTAATACTGCTCCTACTGTAAAGTCACTTGCATCACACATTAATTTGAACGGTAAGGTCTAGTCTAGTATAGTGATTATTGGTGTTGTGACCAATTGCTTCTTCAATTCCTCAAATGCTTGCAAGCATGGCTCATCAAAATTAACAGATCTGTTTTGTTCCAATAATGTACAAAGAAGCTTGGATATTTTGGAAAAATCCTTGATAAATCAACGATAGAATCTTGCATGATCGAGGAAGCTTCGGATACCTTTTACTGATGTAGATGGTGGTAATTTGTCAATAACCTCAATTTTTGATTTGTCAACAACAATTCCATGTTGTGAAATCTTATGTCCTAGAACAATGCCCTTACAAACCATGAAGTGGCATTTTTCCCAATTCAACATAAGATTGGTTTTTTAACATCGACAAAGGACAAACTCCATATTTCGCAAACAGTATTCAAATGTATCACCAAATTCTGAGAAATCGTCCATAAAGACTTTAAGAAGTTCTCCACCATGTCAAAAAATATAGCCATGCAACGCTAAAAAGTTACAAGGGCATTGCATAACCCAAATGGCATTCTTCGAAACGTAAAATTTCCATACGAACAAGTAAATGTTGTCTTCTCCTTGTCGAAACCATTTTTAAAATCGAGTTTAGAAAATAGGGATGGACTTTAATAAATAAAATGGGAGTCGCCACCAATCCCTTTTTTACTTAGGTGTGATTGGATCACCTTGTAAAACGTTTTATTTTAAAACATTTGATTTTGGTCCGCGAAAACGAGAAAATAGGTTCGGGAACCGGTTACGTATGAGGAAGGGTTAGCACCCTCATAACGCCCAAAAATTGGTACCTAATCGACAAAATCATGTCCTAATGTTTGAAATATAAAACGTTTTAAAATAAGATCCGTTTATTAGAAGAAAAAACCAAGACTTACCTATCTCAAAGAAATAAAAATACTATACCCAATAAGTTAGGATACAGTACCTCATGACTTCAAAGCTAGGTACATCTTATTTTAGAAAATTCTTACCTCGAGATACAAAACATCACACCCAATAAGTTAGGATACAACGTTCTGAATTCCCAAGAATAAATTTTTTATTTTTTAAAATTTGAGATTTCTTTGTACCGAAAGAATATAAACATCACATCTAGCAGGTTAGGACATGACATTTTTTAAACCCTCGTAATTAAAGTCATCTCATGATTTATAAAACTTGTTAAAAGGATATTTAGTTATTTAGCTAAACGGAAAATCGCACCCAACACGTTAGGGCACTATTTCCCGATTTTCTAAATACCAAAACATTGCCTTATTTTAAAAACTTTAAAAATATAATGGTTTTGTAAAAAATGGATTTTTATAATAAACAATAACCATGTACCAACATTGCATTAATTATCGAGCACAAATATTAAAAGCAAATATACTAACGTTTAAGATAGGCAACAAAGAAATGATAATACAAAATATGTCAGGTAATAATTCCTACACTAAGACAATTGTGAATACATGATGAAGTATAAACAAATACAATAAATAATAAAACAAATATGAACATATTTCATGCAAGGTTAAAAAATAAAAAAGAAATTATATACATATATGATATAAATAATGCAAACAATGTATAAATAAAAAGAATAGTATATAATGATTTTAAATAAATAAAATAAAATAAAAATGAAACATAAATATTTTATATAAAATATGATATAATAATACTGTACAATGTATAAATAATAAATAACTATTTTATGAAATAATATATAATTAAAATAATATTAAACAAAATAAAATGATGAAAAAACTATATATAATATACTAAACATAAATTTACATATATAATAAAACAATATAAATAAAATAGATTAGGTAATATGAATAAATTTTAAAAATAAAGTTTTTTAAAAAATAATGTAAAATATAACATAACAATATATATATACAAAATATAATAATATTTAAAAAATATATATAATAATATATAAATTATTAAACGAGTAAAATAATATATAAAATAATAATTAAATATACATATAATATATATAAATAAACTAATAAATATAAGAAAGTAATATAGACTATTTTAATGTGATGAAACTATTAATTATAGCATAAAATAATAAAATAAAAAGGATAAAAATAAAAATAAAATAAAGAGAACAGGGGTTAGATAACAATTAAAACAAATATAAAGGATTGAAACGAAACGCGCATTAAAACCTAGGGACTAGCATGGCAATTATGCCTCTTTCTAAAAACGGCGTCGTTCCGATTTTAACTATAAAACTGACTGAGGGACTAAATTGGATCAAAAATAGACTTTCCGGGTAAATTTAAAAGTAAAGAAAATGTTAAATTGAACGGAATTAAAACAAATAAAATCATAGCGGATCTTAGCCCCGGGTCGGGTTGACATGCGGATCTTGGCCTTCTAAAACGGCGCCGTTTCAATCTTATTATATTAATCGGTTTTAAATAAAAAAATCATTTTGAAATCTGTTTTTAAAAAAACACTTTAAAAAGATCTGAAATCCTCTCGCCCTCTCGTCTGGTCTCGGTCGTCGGACTAGGCCACGCGCTCCACGCGCCACCGCGAGTGGTGGCCGAAGATAATTTCTTCTCACTCTTTCCCTTTTTCTTGCTAGTATTTATGCGCAGATTATACAAAGATAATAAGAATAATAATATAAGTAAAACAAGAATCACCTTATGGAAAAATTGGTATTCTGTTTCAATCTCTTTTTTTGCTTTTGTATTTCTCTGTTTTATTTCTCTGTGTGTAAATTTTGTATCCTCTCTCTATCTTCTCCCCCCCCCCACATAATAGGTTTTTACAAGGGGTTTTATAACCCAAAAAAACAAGATAAAAAAGGAAAGGAATTTTTCATATCCGTTCTGCGATTTTGTTTCCTTTCTGCTTTGGTTTTTTCCTTTCTTTGCAGGCGAAGACGAAGGACGATGGCTAAGCGCGGATCGTGGCGTCACTGGCGGTCTCCTGCTGAAGCGGCGCGACCGTTGGCCTGGTATCGTGGCGTGACGATCGGGCTTGCGAGGAAAAGGGAGCTGCCTGCGGCGCCTAGGGTTTACCAGAAACCCTAGGCTACTGATTTTTGTTTAATTGTTAGGCCTTTTGGGCTGCACTGATTTGGGCTTGATTAAGTCTAGCTAGGTTAATCGGGCTTGGGTTTGGTTTGTAGTTGGGCTAAGGGTTTGTAATTTGGTCAGGGTAGTCTGATGGCATCTGTTTGGGTAGGATTTGGGCTGCTGTTAATGGGCTTCATAATTGTAAATGGACAATTTAAAAACACTGGTTTTTATTTATTTATTTCAAAGCCCGGTCAAAATTGGGCTCTTACAGCTGCCCCTCTTTGCTCATTGTCGTGTAACAAGAATAGAGCAAAGACTATAAAAGGACCAATTTTGACCGATCTTGGCCAAGCCTCGACCTCTTGATCTTTGTCTTCTTCAAATGATTCCAACTCCACTACAACTTCAATGGTATTGGAACTTCATCTTGATTTCAGTAAGTTTGATAGCTTCAACTTCATGAAGTCAGTATCCATTATCTTTTGATCTGCTCCACTGCAAACTCAGGGAGACCAGATCTGATATTTTCAATCTGATCCCTACAAACTCAGGGATCACCAGACTGGTGTCTTCAATCTGCTTCCTGCAAAGCTCAGGAATGCCAGATTTGCTATCTTCAATCTGCTTCCTGCAAAGCTCAGGAATGCCAGATTTACTGTCTTCAATCTGCTTCCTGCAAAGCTCAAGAATGCTAGATTGGCTATCTTCAATCTGATGACTGCAAGCTCAGGGATCACCAGACTGATGTCTTCGATCTGCTTCCTGCAACTTCAGGAATGTCAAATCTGCTATTTTCAATCTGATCCCTGCAAGTTCAGGGATCACCAGACTGATGTCTTCGACCTGCTTCCTGCAACTTCAGGAATGTCAAATCGACTATCTTCAATCTGATCCCTGCAAGCTCAGGGATCACCAGACTGATGTCTTTGATCTGCTTCCTGTAACTTCAGGAAGGTCAAATCTGCTATCTTTAATCTGATCCCTGCAAACTCAGGGATCACCAGATTGATGTCTTCGATCTGCTTCCTAGAACTTCAGGAATGTCAAATCTTCAATCTGATCCCTGTAAACTTAGGGATCACCAGATTGATGTCTTCGATCTGCTTCCTCCAACTTCAAGAAGGTCAAATCTGCTATCTTCAATCTGATCCCTACAAACTCAGGGATCACCAGGTTGATGTCTTCGATCTGCTTCCTGCAACTTCAGGAATGTCAAATCTGCTATCTTCAATCTGATCCCTGCAAGCTCAGGGATCACCAGATTGATGTCTTCGATCTGCTTCCTGCAACTTCAGGAAGGTCAAATCTGCTATCTTCAGTCTGATCCCTGCAAACTCAGGGATCACTAGATTGATGTCTTCGATCTACTTCCTAGAACTTCAGGAATGTCAAATCTTCAATCTGATCCCTGCAAACTCAGGGATCACCAGATTGATGTCTTCAATCTGCTTCCTGCAACTTCAGGAAGGTCAAATCTGCTATCTTCAATCTGATCCCTGCAAACATAGGGATCACCAGACTGATGTCTTCGATCTGCTTCCTGCAACTTCAGGAATGTCAAATCTGCTATCTTCAATCTGATCCCTGCAAACTCAGGGATCACCAGATTGATGTCTTCAATTTTACTACATGGTCCTTTAGAGGACATAACCTGTAGAATGGGTATATGCTTATGCCTAATAACTAGGATTCCTTTATCGAAATGCATCAAATGCTCCTAATTAGACATGCTATGATATGAAAATGAAATGAGTATGATTCCCGCTCAAGGTTTTATTACTCATTTGTTTTTTTTTCTTTGTTCATCGATTATGTTCTTCTCAACCAGCTTGCCCCAATATAATTTTTGAGTCAGCCCCGCTTGAACCTTGAGACATGAAGTTGGTATCTCCCACTGCAACTTCAGGGGAACGATATTTGGTTTCTCCCATATTTCTGTTACTCAGAGGTACAGAACTTGTATCACTTTTAATCTGTTATACCATTCCCTGGGTGTAAAGACCAGATGTGTCTGAAATTTTCAATGAATTGTAGGGTATCCAAACAATGATCCTCTTGTCCAACAAAATTGTCTTATCCAAAAAGAATCTGAAGAGGTAATCATTTTTTAATGTTTCCAGCCCTTAGGCTTGGTGAGTTCTGAACAATAGTCATGTTTGAATGGGTATATGCTTATGCCTAATAACTAGGATTCCTTTATCGAAATGCATCAAATGCTCCTAATTAGACATGCTATGATATGAAAATGATATGAGTATGATTCCCGCTCAAGTGTTATTACTCATTTGTTTTTTTCTTTGTTCATCGATTGTGTTCTTTTCAACCAGCTTGCCCCAATATAATTTCTGAGTCAGCCCCGCTTGAACCTTGAGACATGAAGTTGGTATCTCCCACTACAACTTCAGGGGAACGATATTTGGTTTCTCCCATATTTCTATTACTCAGAGGTACAGAACTTGTATCACTTTTAATCTGTTACACCATTCCCTAGGTGTAATAACCAGATGTGTCTGAAATTTTCAATGAATTGTAGGGTATCCAAACAATGATCCTCTTGTCCAACAAAATTGTCTTATCCAAAAAGAATTTGAAGAGGTAATCATTTTTCAATGTTTCCAGCCCTTAGGCTTGGTGAGTTCTGAACAATAGTCATGTTTCAAATTCCTTATATTATTTAGAAGCTTCTAGAGTGATATGCGAAACTCCTTTTATGAAAGTGTTATTAGTCCATTTATTTCAATAAAATTCTTGAAAAAGATCAAACAATAAACATGAAAGAAATTAATCAAGAGTATAGCTCGAAGCAAATAAGCTAATCAAAGATAACCAAGGCAATGAATGAAAATTGGTTGGTGTATCTTACAAGAATAAAATAACAAAGATAAGGAATTCAAAACTAGGTAGGATAGAAGCTAGGTGCCCCAGATATCGCAGCCTGAGCTTCTTTGTTCCAACTTCTTGAGGGCCATTTTAAACTCAATATGTATTTTAGGGGATCTGGAGTACTTTTTCAATGCCCCAAGGCGTAACATACTTCCTCATTGCGGGTTTTCGCCTTGGCCTCTCCTTTCTTTTTTTTTTTTTTTTGAATTTGGACTCAAGGCGCCTTTTGCGGGTTTTCACCTTGGACCTTTCCCTTTCAGGTAAAATACTTCTTGTTTGAACCTGAATTTGCTGAATTTGGCAAGTCTTTGCTATCCTTCTCATCAATATCAATGCTCTTCTAGAGTAAGCTCTATATAAGTCCTTCCCAGTTTGGCATATGCTTTCCTCTAAAATCATTTTGTAGAAGAAAAATCTTTTTCAACATCAGGTTTCTTCATGAAATTCTCTAAGATGAATTTCGTAAGTTTGCATCATCTAGCCGTGACGAATAGCTTTTAACCTTTTCTTCAATTAGGCTCAATTGGCAAAACGCTTCAATTCCATAAACCAATGGGTAAGACATTGCCCCCAGCGAAGGTTCCGGCCAACGCTCAATAAGACAGAAGGTAACAGTAGCTTCTTATGCCAATCATTACAAGTCTAAGTCACCTTTCATAATTTTTGTTGTTTTTCTTCTTTTTCTTTTTATTTTTTCTTTTGGCAGCTTTTCCTATACAGTGGTATGCTACCTGATCTTTGGACAAACTGTAAACTTTAACTTTGTACAGTTATACATTCCGTGCTGGTATCTGATCTTTTTTTTTTTGCGATTTAATGACTATTGACTTTGCAAGATTGGCATATGAAGTAACATTCACCCTCTTAGTGAAGTAGACGATGACCATGACAGTGAATCGATGTCAACTAGAAGCATTTGACAAGACTGGCCTCATAATATCCATGCCCCACATATGAAAAATTTGTGAAGAACTGGAGTAAGCCCATGAATCTTGTCTTGAAACACCCCAAACCCAGCCCAAACACCATGACCGGATCTGGCATGCCACTAAGGAGATTTTAAAAGTTGTCACAAATTCGGGAAATTTTTTTTCTTGAGTATAGCCATTTAATCGGGAAAACTAAATGATTGAATAATTTATAAAAGATATACATATTATATTAATGCCTTAGTGAATTAGAAACCGAAATTTGATAGATGCCTTAGCTTAATTAAAACGTAAAATCCAAATGTTTGATAGTAATAAAAGCTAAAATAAAACCGGAAAATATAAAGCTAATGGCCCATGGCCTTATTACAATGAAATAAAAACCCAACTATACCAAAATATTAAATATAAATAAAAAAAATAATGTCTGTGGCAGTGTCCAAAATAATCTCATGCATGGCCACCTTGCGTTCCTCTCCAGCCCGGTCTGATGCTTTAAGTGTCTCCTGTAAAATGTTAAATAATAGGGTGAGTCACGAGACTCAGTGTGCAACCCTCATGCACCATCAGATTGGGCTTTAGCCCCACAGAACAGATATCAAAACATGAAATAACAGAAATTATGCAAAGCCCAACCCAATCCTAGGTTTCCATCCGCTACACACCACCCTTACCTGCCAATCACACCATTGGGGATTTCTACAATCAACCCACACCGCTACACACCATCGATGGCAGTCATGCTGCAGTTAGCTACTCATCGTCAGATCATGGCAATAGCCACTACAACAGATCATGGCAAAAAGCCACTACAACAGATCATGGCAAAAGCCACTACAACAGATCATGGCAAAAGCCACTACAACAGAACACTTCCCCTCTTATCAATCTCCCAACCCCGTGAAATCACAGAAATCGGCATACATACAAGCATATCATCAGCAGAAACATTCACTTATGAATGACAGAGGTCACTAACCTGGTGATTCGCTTTTACCCACCTTGGGTTTTCAACCATTATGCCGGGATTTTGGCATTTAACAGAGTATAAGCAGATTTAATAACACATTTTAGCAGACAATCTAAATGGTGTGAGAAGTTACACACCTGATTAATGCGTAGGACTACTCTCTATGTCGATATCCTCACTAATCAGATCTACTGCCCTTTGTCTACAACTTTGCTCAAAAGCCGGAAGAACGCGAAGATAGGGCCTCTCCTATATTCGGCCAAGGGTTAGTATTTTACCCGAATTATATGTTTTAAATTAGCAGATCTCCTTACCTTGAAATCCTGAAAGTGTTACTATCCAAGCGCTACTGAACTTTGGCTTAGAAATCTAAGCGATTGAATCCCCTTCAAATCCTAGAATGTCGCAAATGAGAGAAAACATGAGATTAGCCAACTATTTAGCCATTCGGCTATAGTCTCCAAAAGCCGAAAAAGATCAAAAGAAAACCCAAATCGATACTTACCTCTATAGAAGGTTTCGGCTGTCCCTTGTAGAAAGATTCGGCAATCACAGGAGATAAAATCTAGGGATTTCGGCTTTTAAGAAAATCCAGAAAAAGTATGAACAAAAGAAGGCTGATGCGTTTTCGGCTTTTAGAAGAACTGAGTGAAGAGTTTCGATTTTTGGAAAAAGAAGAAGAAAAGAAATCAAGAAAGAAGCTTGGAGATTTCGGCTAGGAAGAAAAAGAAAGGATTTCGGCAGCAGAGAAAACTGATAGAAAGAGCTTTAGAGAAAATAAGAAGAAAGGAAAAAGAAACTAACGAAATTTCGACTTTTCCTAACTCTATCTAGCCGTCCCCTCCTTTACACACGCAGTCCCATATTCGGCCACCTCTATCCTCCTTGATAGCTCCTCATCCTTTCCTTCATCCTTATCAGAACGCACATCCAAAAGAGACCTACATCACACCACTTCCTCCCTCCTTTATCAGCTTATTATCCACAAATTAAAAACATTAAAATTTTCCTAAATTATAGCCTTGTTGCTGTCCCCCCCTTAGTCCCCTTATAAGTGCCGAATTTGGCCCAAAAACATGGGCTTCAAGCGGCCAAAACTTGGGCCTCCTCCTTTGCCATTGACGCCAACTCTCTTCCCTCTTAGTGGAGCCATTTTGCCACTGGGCCACAAGCCCAACTTGATATTTTAAACTATAGATACAATATTTTAAGCCCTAAAGTGTCTAAAAAAATATTTAGTCAAGACCTCAACCCATTCTCGAGCCCAATCTGGACCCCTAACCCTTAAATTAACAAATTAAACTTACAACAGACAAAATGCACAGGCCCACTAAATCAGGATGTTACAGTTCTACCCCCCTTAAATAAATTTTGGCCTCGAAATTTACCTGATCAGAAGAGATGGGGGTACTATTGTCGCATAACATCCTCTGGCTCCCACGTCGCTTCCTCCGCGCCATGGTTCCGCCATAAAACCTAGACCAAAGGGACAGACTTCCTCCTCAACACATTTACGTCTCGATCCAAGATTTGCACTGGCTCCTCCTCAAAGGACAAATCGGGCCTTACTTCAATCTCTTCCACGGGCACCATGTGCAATGGATCAGAACGATAACGTCTTAGCATCGAGACATGAAACACGTCATGTATCTGTTCCAACTCTGAAGGTAACTCCAATTGATACACTACTGGCCCCACACATTCTAGTACCCGGTAAGGTCCAATAAATCGAGGACTTAGCTTGCCCTTCCGACCAAACCTCATTACCTTCTTCCATGGTGATACTTTCAAAAAGACTTGGTCTCCCACTGCAAATTCCATCTCCTTTCATTTTAAATCCGCATAAGATTTCTGTGGATCAGACGCTTCTTTCAACCGAGCCCGTATTAGCTTAACCTTTTCTTCCGTCTCTAAAACTAGTTCTGGACCCAACACCTAACGTTCACCCAATTCTGTCCAACAAGTAAGAGTACGACATCTCCGTCCGTATAATGCTTCATAAGGTGCCATCTGAATACTGGATTGATAGCTGTTATTGTACGCAAATTCTGCTAAAGATAAATACTCCTCCCAACTGCCCCTAAAATTGATGATGCAACCCCTTAGCATATCCTCCAAAATTTGGATTACCCTCTCAGACTGACCATCAGTCTGCGGATGAAAAGCGGTACTAAAGTCTAACCTTGTTCCCATTGCCTGATGCAGAGCCTTCCAGAATCGTGACGTGAATCTAGGGTCTCTATCTGATATGATCGACACAGGTACACCATGCAGCCTCACAACCTCAGCCACGTACAGCTTGGCCAACCTTTGCAGAGAATAATCCACACGAACCGGTATGAAGTAAGCAGACTTCGTCAACCGATCCACAATCACCCAAATCGAATCCTTCTTAGTGGGCGTAAGAGGTAACCCACTAACAAAATCCATTGTGATTCTCTCCCATTTCCACTGCAGAATCTTTACTGGCTGCAACAACCCCGAAGGCAACTGGTGCTCCGCTTTCACCTGCTGACACGTCAAACATTTACCCATAAATTCTGTTACTTCTCACTTCAGCCCTGGCCACCAAAATTGCTCTCGCAAATCCCGATACATCTTAACTCCTCCAGGATGCATAGCATAAGGGCTACTATACGCCTCCTGAAGAATCATCTGCCTTAACTCCACATCCTTTGGCATACAAACTTTCTTACAGAAACACAAGACTCCATCATTATTCAAACTATAATCTTCTCCTTCACCACTTCAAACTTGCCGGAGTCGAGCACTCAAGACATCGTCTAGAAGTTGCTTCTCTTTGATCTTACTTGTCCTCATCGATCTTACTTGGAGTTCAGCTACCCAACTGCCATCCTCATACAGACTGAGATGAGCGAACATCGCACTTAAATCTGCTATCACCTTCCCACTCAATGCATCTGCCACCACGTTAGCCTTGCCCGGATGATATTCGATCAAGCAATCATAGTCCTTCAAGAGTTCAATCCACCTACGTTGCCTCAGATTCAACTCCTTCTAGGTAAGGAGATACTTCAGGCTCTTATGGTCCGTGTAAATAACCGACTTCTCCCCATACAGGTAGTGCCTCCAAATCTTCAGAGCAAACACTACCGCCGCCAATTCTAAATCGTGCGTAGGATAGTTCAATTCATGCGGTCTCAACTGTCGAGACGTATATGCAACAACTTTTCCATCTTGCATCAACACACATCCTCAACCCGTGTGTGACGCATCACAATAGACGGTAAATTCTTTTCCCGCCTCTGGCTGAATTAACACTGGCGCTTCCGTCAAGATTCTCTTCAGCTTCTCAAAGCTCTCCTACTGTTTGTCGGTCCATACAAACGATACTCCCTTCCTCAACAACTTAGTTAAAGGTGTCGCTATCAATGAGAACCCTTCAACAAACCTTTTGTAGTACCCGGCCAATCCCAAGAAACTTTGAATCTCCGCCACAAACTTCGACGGCTTCCAATCCAATACAGCTTCTATCTTCCGAGGGTCCACCCTAATTCCCTCTGCGGAAACTACATGCCCTAAGAAAGTCACTTCCTTCAGCCAGAACTCACACTTATTGAACTTTGCGTACAACTGCTTCTCTCTCAGAATTTGCAACACCACACGAAGATGTGCATCATGCTCCTCCTCGGCCTTGGAGTAAACCAAAATATCGTCAATGAACACCACGACAAACTGATCAAGGTATGCTTGGAACACCCGATTCATCATATCCATAAATGCTACTGGCGCATTCGTCAACCCAAACGGCATCACCAAGAACTCATAATGACCGTACCGAGTCCGAAACTCCGTCTTATGAATGTCTCCTTCCTTTACCCTTAACTGATGATATCCCGACCTTAAGTCAATCTTAGAAAAGACCGAAGCTCCTTTGAGCTGATCGAACAGGTCGTCAATTCTTGGCAGTGGGTACTTGTTCTTAACCGTTAACTTATTCAATTGACGGTAGTCCACGCACATACACATGGATTCGTCCTTCTTCTTCACAAATAGCACCGGCGCTCGCCACGGAGATACACTCGGTCGAATAAACCCTCAATCCAACAACTCTTGGATCTGAGCTTTGAGTTCCACCAGCTCCTTCGGCGCCATTCAGTAAGGAGCAATGGACACCGCAGTCGTACCCAGAAGTAGCTCTATTCCAAACTCCACCTCGCGATCCTGGGGTAACCCTGGTAGCTCCTCAGGAAAGACATCTACAAAATCCTTTACTGTCCTTACCCCCTCGACAGTCACCTCCTTAGCATCCAAAGCACTGACAAGAGCTAAAAATGCATTGCATCCTTTCCGAATCATCTTAACAGCCTTCAATGCAGATACTACGTTGGACAAATAATTTCTTCCTTCTCCTAACACAACCACCTCCCCGCCTTCCGGGGTACTCAACACCATATGCTTAGTCTCACAATCCAACTTAGCACGATGTTTAGTCAACCAATCCATTCCTAGGATAAGATCAAACTCTCCAAATGGTAATTCCATTAAGTCTGCCGAAAACACTACCCCTTGAGTCTCTAAAGGTACATCCTTAAATAGTTTGTCCACTACCCTAGATTGTCCTAGGGGACTAACCACAGTCATCTTTCTAGTAGTTGTTTCAGAGTCTATACTTAGGGTCTCAGATACCGAATATGCAACATAGGAGTGGATTGACCTAATATCAATCAAGGCAAGAAAAAGGTTCTCAGCAATAAGAAACGTACCGGTTATGACGTCCGGTGCGTCACCATCCTCCCATTGACGAGCTGCAAAAACTAAACCCGGCTGCCTCGCATCTACATTACCTGTACCCCTACCAGGTGCTCCACGACCTCGACCAGCCCCATTGCCTTCTCTATCTGGGCCACGACCCCTCGGTACTGGCTGACCACCTCTCCCAGCCTGATCAGAACCTCTTCCAGCTGGCTACACCTGATCCTTCTGTAGACAGTCCTTAATCATATGCTCCGTGGATCCACAACTGAAGCATCCACCAATTTTCCTTCTACACTCCCCGTAATGCACCTTCCCACATAGAGGACATGATCGATTCTGACCCGTTGGAGCACGAGCTGGCCCATCAGACCTAGGCCTTTTCTGGAAATTTCCAGAAGATCCCGACAACCCAAAATTCCTCTTATTCCTGTTCCTATCCTTATCCTTATTCTGTTTCTCAGTCCGCTTAACCTCCTCAGATATCTTAGCTTTCTCAACCAAAACCGTAAAGTTCCTTTTTCCGCTGCGGTGCTACTAATACCCTCAGCTCATCCCTTAGTCCATCCTCGAACCGTACGCAACGCTCATAATCAGTCGCCACAATCCCTCGAGCGTAACGGCTCAACCGCAGAAACTCTGCCTCGTACTCAGATACAGACTTACTTCCCTGCACCAAATTTAGAAATGTCTTCCTCTGGTCGTCCACATAGCTGGCCCCAACATATTTTCCTTGAAACGTTTCCTTAAAATAATCCCAGTCAATCCGGTCTGTGGCAGTACCCTCATTTACCGTGAGCCACCACTGATATGCCTCGTCTCGAAGAAGAGACACGACCCCCTTCAACTTCTCCTCTACAGTGAAGTCAAGTTCATCCATTATACGCTCACTTGCCTCTAACCAATACTCAGCTGTGTTAGGGGCTACGCCAGAAACTCCCCTAAACACCTCCGCTCCGTTGACTCGAAGTCGTTCAGATACAGATTTCCGGGCTCCTGAACCCGTGCCTACCCAAGCAACTCTTTCAAGAACCCATAACATTGCCTGAGATACTGCATCATCTCCAGCCGCCTGATCCTGTAACTCTCCCTCCACTGCTGGCGGATCCGGCATCTCGTTTCCTGATCCGTGGCCAGACCCTACTGGCTCAGACAAGGTCATCCTACCCCTACCGCGTCCACGCGGCGGACGTCCTCGACCCCTTGTACTCATTCTTTCGTTTGGCGTTTATCTGATTAAGGATTTTATGAATCATTAATTCTTTCCACTGATTAACCACGAACAATCTTATGAATAGTAATTTTAAGAGTAGTTCTTTCGAATTCGCAATTATATCTACAATTCAGTCTCAAGTTCACATCTCCTAGTTCTAGGAACTACATACATTCAACAATCAACACACAGACAACATCCGTACACTCACATTCAATACATAAGGGTATTTTCGTTATTCCACTACCCAGGGGTATTTTTGTAATTTTATCCTACAGGGGTAGTTTCATAATTTTCAAAATAGAGTTCCTTGTTGATATCATGAAATAATGGTATTTTGGTAATTTTTCGCAATCCAGGGTATTTTGGTCATTTTACGAGTCAAGGGTAATTTGGTAATTTTACAAATCAAAGATATTTTGGAAATTTTTTTAAACAGGGGTATCTTGGAGAATTTGATTTCAAAAGAATAATAGTAGTGTTCAGGTGTTCAGGTGTTTGTGGGTTTTTGGTTGTTGTCATGTGTTGTGTGTGTGTTTTTTTTTAGGGAAAAATTCCGTTGACTTTGTAAATCGGGGCATATTTGCAAATCATGCGTATCTTGGTATTTTTTTTTTCAAAATAAGGGTATTTCAGCAATTTTGTAAAAATAAGGTGGCTGGTCCCTTTCGGGTTTTAATTATAGATTTTGGCTCGTCAACAAATCCTTGTGGCTAGGGTGAACAGTCACTACACACCAGGTAGGATTCCAGCGAAGAGGAGGTGAGTCACTAGGACTGCTTAAGTACCAAGCTCTTCCGGATCCAATCCTAGACATGCGCATGCCTGTTGCCACACCCTAGTCTTGCGACTCGTTCACGGGTTTGTTTAGTGAAATTAAGTCTTATGAGTTTTAAAAAGTTGTTTAAGCTAGGCCTAAAGCCCATCAAGTTTTAATTTAACTAGTCTACGTCCCATAGAGCCCATCAAGCCCACATATATTTTACACAATGGTTTAGAATACTTACCTGGCGGACTTGGGCCGGAGACGCAGGTGCCATGCCGAGCTAACAGACCTGTATCATTTATAAATATGCATGTTTTGAAAACCCAACTTTAGAAAATGTTTTGAGCCCAAAAACCCCAAGAGCCGAGTTTTGAACCGGGCTCTGATACCAATTTGAAACACCCCAAACCCAGCCCAAACACCATGACCGGATTTGGCATGCCACTAAGGAGATTTTAAAAGTTGTCGCAAATTCGGGAAATATTTTTTTCTTGAGTATAGCCTTTTAATCGGGAAAACTAAATGGTTGAATAATTTGTAAAAGATATACATTTTATGTTAATGCCTTAGTGAATTAGAAACCGAAATTTGATAGATGCCTTAGCTTAATTAAAACGTTAAGTCCAAATGTTTGATAGTAATAAAAGCCGAAATAAAACCGGAAAATATAAAGCTAATGGCCCATGGCCTTATTACAATGAAATAAAAACCCAACTATACCAAAATATTAAATATAAATAAAATAATAATGTCTGTGGCAGTATCCAAAATAATCTCATGCATGGCCACCTTGCTTCTTCTCCAGCCCGGTCCGATGCTTTAAGTGTCTCCTGTAAAATGTTAAATAATAGGGTGAGTCACGAGACTTAGTGTGCAACCTTCATGCACCATCAGATTGGGCCTTAGCCCCACAGAACAAATATCAAAACATGAAATAACAGAAATTATGCAAAGCCCAACCCAATCCTAGGTTTCCATCCGCTACACACCACCCTTACTTTCCATTTACACCATTGGGGATTTCTACAATCAACCCACATCGTTACACACCATCGATGGCAGTCATGCTGTAGTTAGCTGCTCATCGTCAGATCATGGCAATAGCCACTACAACAGATCATGGCAAAAAGCCACTACAACAGATCATGGCAAAAGCCACTACAACAGAACACTTCCCCTCTTCTCAATCTCCCAACCCCATGAAATCACAGAAATCGGCATACATACAAGCATATCATCAGCAGAAACATTCACTTATGAATGACAGAGGTCACTAACTTGGTGACTCGCTTTTACTCTCCTTGGGTTTTTAACCATTATGCCGGGATTTCGGCATTTAATAGAGTATAAGCAGATTTAATAACACATTTTAGCAGACAATCTAAATGGTGTGAGAAGTTACACACCTGATTAATGCGTAGGACTACTCTCTATGTCGATATCCTCACTAATCAGATCTACTGCCCTTTGTCTACAACTTTGCTCAAAAGCCGGAAGAACGCGAAGATAGGGCCTCTCCTATATTCGGCCAAGGGTTAGTGTTTTACCCGAATTATATGTTTTAAATTAGCAGATCTCCTTACCTTGAAATCCCGAAAGTGTTACGATCCAAGTGCTACTGAACTTTGGCTTAGAAATCTAAGCGATTGAATCCCCTTCAAATCCTGGAATGTCACAAATGAGAGAAAACACGAGATTAGCCAACTATCTAGCCATTCGGCTATAGTCTTCAAAAGTCGAAAAAAATCAAAAGAAAACCCAAATCGATACTTACCTCTATAGAAGAATTCGGCTATCCCTTGTAGAAAGATTCGGTAATCACAGGAGATAAAATCTAGGGATTTCGGCTTTTAAGAAAATCCAGAAAAAGTATGAACAAAAGAAGGCTGATGCGTTTTCGGCTTTTAGAAGAACTGAGTGAAGAGTTTCGATTTTTGGCAAAAGAAGAAGAAAAGAAATCAAGAAAGAAGCTTGGAGATTTCGGCTAGGAAGAAAAAGAAAGGATTTCGACAGCAGAGAAAACTAAGAGAAAGAGCTTCAGAGAAAAGAAGAAGAAAGGAAAAAGAAACTAACGAAATTTTGGCTTTTCCTAACTTTATCAGCTTATTATCCACAAATTAAAAACATTAAAATTTTCCTAAATTATAGCCTTGTTGCCGTCCCCCCCTTAGTCCCCTTATAAGTGTCGATTTTGGCCCAAAAACATGGGCTTCAAGCGGCCAAAACTTGGGCCTCCTCCTTTGCCTTTGACGCCAACTCCTTTCCCTCTTAGTGGAGCCATTTTGCCACTGGGCCACAAGCCCAACTTGATATTTTAAACTATAGATACAATATTTTAAGCCCTAAAGTGTCTAAACAAAATATTTAGTCAAGACCTCAGCCCATTCTGGAGCCCAATCTGGACCCCTAACCCTTAAATTAACAAATTAAACTTACAACACACAAAATGCACAGGCCCACTAAATCAGGATGTTACATGTCTCCTTGGATACGGTATAGTTGATACCATCTCTTTCTCTGCAAATTGGTAGTGCCTAATCCTCATATTTAGGGCGCATCTTATTAGCCCAAGCATGTCCTGATATGATCATGCAAAACGTCTTTGAGTCTTTTTGAAAATAACTCAACGATGTCTGTATTATGAGCTTTGATCTTCACCCCTTTTCTAGGCCCACAATATCCAATGACCCTTTGTAGAGTAAGGTCCATTCTTAACAAGTCAGAAGAGATATCACTCTCTCAGTTATCTTCAAAATCCTGAGATCTCCTAGACCCATATTTTGTTCAAAAAGGGAGTCAGTAAAAACGTCGCTCATGACATTGATATCTGGATACCTAGGTACGAAGACAAACAAATCTAAAGAATAAATGATTCTAAGGATGATTATTGATATAGTCATGAATAAAGAATGAAAGAATAAAAACCAAAGAATGTACAGTATAAAATAGAAAGAATAAAAAAATATATGCTCAAACAGATGCATTTTATTGAAATAAAATTTTGAACATAAGCCTATTTCACAAAAGAATTCTTGTTGCCTCTAGGCCCAAGACAACAAGCCTGTTTTGAACATTACTCTAGATTAGCCCTAAAAGTACAAAGATTTCTTCCACAGTCTTATTATTCAAAACACTCCCAAGTACATAAGGGTTTGGAAACTTCGTTCTTTGATTCCCTCTTTGATTTCTTCAAGGAGTAACAACTTTCTTGTCTCCTCCTTCAATTACTGCATTCACTTCCTCATTAAAGTGATTAGGTTTTGACAGATCATCGAACTTCAAAACTTGCATTTTAATAAACCTTTCGACCAACTTTTTAAACGTATTGCAGTTTTCAATTGAGTGGCCCTTTATTCCCTCGTGGTACTCACATTGGGCATTCTCGTTATACCATTTTGGGAAGGGAGGTTGCAACGGCCGCAGATAATATGGGGACACCATATGTGCATCAAATAAACTTTGATATAGCTCCTTATACGTCATCGGGATTGGCGTAAACTGGAGCTTTCCAGAGTTTTGCTTTGGAAAAACCTGATCGTTGGTAATTACCGTCTTTGGTTGGTTCATTGTGATTGGCTCCGAATGGTTTTTGTTATACCTACCAGTTCTCCTTTCCTTCTTCCTCAACGCATTTGAGGTCCCTTCTCCTCTTTCTCTTGTTTCTACTAGAGCAACCGGTTTGGCTTGATCATTATTCAGGTCAAAATCTGAAACCATTGGGAACTTCAACAAGGCCGAAGTATCAGCCTGACATCGAGGTTCAATAATGACGGGTCCCCCATGCAGATACGTGTCTGGTTGAGTCGGGATACCCATTGGAGAATAAACGATGTCTTCCTCATCATCCTCACTATTGTCCACTGGGCTACTCCTTTTTTTAAGTCCCTTGGCTAGTAACTGAGTTAGCTGGCCTATCATATTCCTTTGGAATTCCTGCATTTCTTGTTGGATCTCGGTCAATTGCCCCTGCATCTGTATTTGCATTTGCTCCATTCTTTCCAACCTTTGCTCCATGTTTTCCAGGTTAACTGAAATATTTTTACCTAATTAGGGTCCTTTTATATAAGTCTAATGCAAATGATGCAATGTAATGCAAATGCATGAATGCAAAGAGGCATCGATTCTGATCAACTTCATTTTAGAAAACTTTATTAGAAAATAAATTCTTTTACATAAAACGAACTACTATATGCTTTCGCCCCAAATCCTAAAGTTCTGACTTTCCTACAAAGCCAACTCTTGACCACGATCTGACCGTAGCTCATACTTCGTGCTCAATGTATCAGCCTGTGAGGCCAAAATCTGAAGATGATCAGCTACCTCTCAAATCTGAACTATCGCTTCACCTACGAGGTAATCTTGATTCTTAACTCGATCATAAGAATGATGAAGCTCTTCTTTCCAACGCTCCTCTCTTGTTTCAAGAAGCTTAATCAGAAGTTCACAACTGTGTAATGCTGATTCTAACTCTTCGATCCTACCCTTCATTTCCTCAATCTTGTTCAGACTTGACTTCAAGTCGATTGTAGAATTACAGTTTCGATGGTAGTGAAGAGACTGTCCAAGCTTAGCATTGATCTTTAGAAAAGTATTGATCATTCACCCTTGCTGGCGCCATACTCAGAGAGATTCTTCCGCTTCCATGGCTCATAAAGATCAGAATTTTTCTAGACAAAGAAGGAACTGCGGAGCTCAGAAAGTTTAAATTGTATCTGTTCAAACATTTTTCAACTCTAACCACAGGTGAAAGACGTCTATTCTGGTTCATCTCATTGAGTATATCAAATGAGGGATCACTATGAATTCCTTTCATTTCTCCAAATCAAATTCCTTGCAATGTTATTCACTCAAGCCAGTAATCTTGTACTATTAATTAGACGGACTAACATTTAACCTCAGATTCTTCAGCACCCATTTTGCCTTGTTCCAGTCAAGAAAAATAAGGATCTCTAGCATTCTGATTTGCAAATCAACTACTAGACCAGATTGAATTATCATGGTAGTTGATACATCGATTTTTAGTGAAAGGTCTCCTTGAATGGCTTTGAAACTTGAATAGAAACCCTTACTGCCAAAGGCACGTCCTCCAATGTCTGTAAAATTATCAGGATTATTTTGAAAGAATGATTAGCGAACAAGTAGACATCCATTTTTCGCAACATGCTACATTAAAATGATATCCAATACCCTCAGTGCTTCTTGAGAGTTTTTAGATTCCTACCCGCGCTGAGCATTTTGAATTGCTTGCATAGGTGTCATCACAGTATAGCTAATCTCAACTTTAAAAGTCTTTGAATGATACGGTCTTATTAACCTCTTTCTTTCTTACGTCCATTTGGGTTATCTTGACCATCAGGGCCTGCATTTTCATTGTTTTTGGTAGATGTAACATCCTCAAATACAACTGTAAACTCATGCTTGTTATTTGGAAGAGCACCAACAGTAAATAAACCTTTTACTCCATCATAAGCAAAGTCTTTCCATCCAAGTCATTTTTGTAGGTCTCATGCACTCTATTAGTCATTTTCTTTCCAACACTCCTACCGTCCATAAGGCGACCATCTTCATATGAAAGAAACACTATGCTGATAGAAGTGTCTATCCATACTCCCTCTACTCACTTTGAAATGATTGGCGAGTATAGTTACCTTTTGCCCTTTAGTTCCAACACCACGCCTTGCTACAGGGTGTCGTACAATCTTTTTCACATCCAATTATGCTTTGTTCGGAACAACATCAGGAGGTACAGGTGTCTGAGGAGACAAGGATTCTAGCATTGTCCCTATTCCCTCTTGCTCTAACGAATCTATACCCTTGTTTCTCTAACTGCTTTTGACCATATAGGAACAATTGCATTATCTTCTACTTTATCAAGGAACACGTTCTCCATAACCAGCTTTCTAACTTAGAAACTGACCGTGAATCGATACCTCTTAAAATATGGAATGATATGCACAAAAGAATAAAACACAGCAAGTTAGTATCATGGAATATAAAACAAGTAAAATAAACAAACACTTATCTGGGTGTCCACTAAGGCTTCACGTAGTTCTACTTAGGGTGGGTTCCTAGGTTCTCTACGTGTGGTTCAGTTCTAGAGTTGAGGTACCCGAACCAGTAGATTCCTCGATCCTCACCCATTATAGGCTCATATGGGCCGAGTTCAGTTCAGGGGAATACATTTCCCTATAGCCATGCAGAGGTGAAAACCTCACAAAGACATAGGTACGAATGTATTCTGAAAGTAGTCCACTAGCCCATGCGGAGGTGAAAACCTCACGAAGGCATAGCTTCTCGCTCCCACTTAAGGGTGTAACCACAACGGTCATGCAGTGCAATGCCAAGAGATATATTTTAAAATCACATGCAATAAAAGGATCATATTTTTAAAAATCAGAATTTTAAATTCGAACAAAAGGACATGAAATTATCAATTTTATGGCCTGACTCTCTTATTCCCCAGTGGAGTCGCCAAGCTGTCGAAACCATTTTTAAAATCGGGTTTAGAAAATGGGGATCGACTTTAAAAAATAAAATGGGAGTCGCCACCAATCCTTTTTTTACTTAGGTGTGATTAGATCACCTTGTAAAACATTTTATTTTAAAACATTTAATTTTGGTCAGCGAAAACGAGAAAATAGGTTCGGGAATCGATTACGTATGAGGAAGGGTTAGCACCCTCATAACGCCCAAAAATTGGGACCTAATCGATAAAATCATGTCCTAATGTTTGAAATTTAAAAAGTTTTAAAATAAATCCGTTTATTAGAAGAAAAAATCAAGACTTACCTATCTCAAAGAAATAAAAATAATATACCCAATAAGTTAGGATACAGTACCTCATGACTTCAAAGCTAGGTACATCTTATTTTAGAAAATTCTTACCTCGAGATACAAAACATCACACCCAATAAGTTAGGATACAACGTTTTGAATTCCCAAGAATAAGTTTTTTTATTTTTTAAAATTTGAGATTTCTTTGTTCCGAAAGAATATAAATATCACATCCAGCACGTTAGGACATGACATTTTTTAAACCCTCATAATTAAAGTCATCTCATGATTTATAAAACTTGTTAAAAGGATATTTAGTTATTTAGCTAAATGGAAAATCGCACCCAACACGTTAGGGCACTATTTCCCGATTTTCTAAATACCAAAACATTGCCTTATTTTAAAAACTTTAAAAATATAATGGTTTTGTAAAAAAAGGGATTTTTATAATAAACAATAACCATGTAACATCATTACATTAATTATCGAACACAAATATTAAAAGCAAATATACTAACGTTTAAGATAGGCAACAAAGAAATGATAATACAAAATATGTCAGGTAATAATTCCTACACTAAGACAATTGTGAATACCTGATGAAGTATAAACAAATACAATAAATAATAAAACAAATATGAACATATTTCATGCAAGGTTAAAAAATAAAAAAAAATATTATATACATATATGATATAAATAATGCAAACAACGTATAAATAAAAAGAATAGTATATAATGATTTTGAATAAATAAAATAAAATATAAATGAAACATAAATATATTTTATATAAAATATGATATAATATAATACTATACTATGTATAAAATAATATAATAACTAATTTATGAAAATAATATATAATTAAAATAATATTAAACAAAATAAAATGATGAAAAAATATATATATACTAAACATAAATTTACATATAATATAAACAATATAAATAAAATAGATTAGGTAATATGAATAAATTTTAAAAATAAAGTTTTTTTTAAAAAATAATGTATAAATATAATAGTATATAATATACAAAATATATATATATAAAAAATATATAATAATATAAATTATTA
Source organism: Gossypium australe (assembly GCA_005393395.2). NCBI lineage: Eukaryota > Viridiplantae > Streptophyta > Magnoliopsida > Malvales > Malvaceae > Gossypium > Gossypium australe. Next base: position 41,946,809 of record CM016625.1, on the reverse strand, counting down.
AACAAGTAAAATAATATATAAAATAATAATTAAATACATATAATATATAAATAAACTAATAAATAAGAAAGTAATACAGACTATTTTAATGTGATGAAACTATTAATTATAACATAAAATAATGAAATAAAAAGGATAAAAATAAAAATAAAATAAAGAGAACAGGGGTTAGATAACAATTAAAACAAATATAAAGGATTGAAACGAAACGCGCATTAAAACCCAGGGACTAGCATGGCAATTATGCCTCTTTCTAAAAACGGCGTCGTTCCGATTTTAACTATAAAACTGACTGAGGGACTAAATTGGATCAAAAATAGACTTTCCGGGTAAATTTAAAAGTAAAGAAAATGTTAAATTGAACGGAATTAAAACAAATAAAATCTTAAAGGGACTGAAATGGTAATTAAGCCATTTTAAAAAACACGCGGATCTTAGCCCCGGGTCGGGTCGACATGCGGATCTTGGCCTTCTAAAACGGCACCGTTTCAATCTTATTATATTAATCGGTTTTAAATAAAAAAATCATTTTGAAATCTGTTTTAAAAAAAAAACACTTTAAAAAGATCTGAAATCCTCTCTCCCTCTCGTCTAGTCTCGGTCGTCGGACTAGGCCACGCGCTCCACTCGCCACCGCGAGTGGTGGCCGAAGGTAATTTCTTCTCCCTCTTTCCCTTTTTCTTGCTAGTATTTATGCGCAGATTATATAAAAATAATAATAATAATAATAATATAAACATAACAAGAATCACCTTATGGAAAAATTGGTATTCTGTTTCAATCTCTTTTTTTGCTTTTGTATTTCTATGTTTTATTTCTCTGTGTGTAAATTTTGTATCCTCTCTCTATCTTCTCCCCCCCTCCCCGACATTACAGGTTTTTACAAGGGGTTTTATAACCCAAAAAAAAAGATAAAAAAGGAAAGGAATTTTCCATATCCGTTCTGCGATTTTGTTTCCTTTCTGCTTTGGTTTTTTCTTTTCTTTGCAGGTTGAAGACGAAGGACGGTGGCTAAGCGCGGATTATGGCCTGGCTGGTGGTCTCCTGCTTAAGCGGTGCGACCGTTGGCCTGGTATCACAGCGTGACGATCGGGCTTGTGAGGAAAAAGGAGCTGCCTGCGGCACCTAGGGTTTCCCAGAAACCCTAGGCTACTGATTTCTGTTTAATTGTTGGGCCTTTTGGGCTGCACTGATTTGGGCTTGATTAAGTCTAGCTAGGCTAATCGGGCTTGGGTTTGGTTTGTAGTTGGGCTAAGGGTTTGTAATTGGGTCAGGGTAGTCTGATGGCATCTGTTTGGGTAGGATTTGGGCTGCTGTTAATGGGCTTCATAATTGTAAATGGACAATTTAAAAACACTGGTTTTTATTTATTTATTTCAAAGCCCGGTCAAAATTGGGCTCTTACACTCCTAATTAGTAGGTGCCATGGCAATTTGATTGTTCCTTGAGTATCCATCCAAAAAATAGTAGAAGGCTTTCTGTAACATCCTAAATTTATGGGCCTATGCATTTAGTGTAGAGATAACTTTAATAGGTTAATATAAGTGATAGGGGTCCAAATTGGGCTCAGGATTAGGCTAAGGCCTTGATTAAATTACTAGCTTGGGCATTAAGGAATTAAAAAGGTGGTAATTATGTTTAAAATGCCAAACATGGGCTTGTGGCCCAACAATAAGTGGCACTATAAGGGAATTAGAAGTGACGCCACACACAAGGGATTTAGGGGCCCAAAATTTAAGTTTAATGAGGCCCAGATCTTTTAATATAAGTGAGTTAAATTTGGCATTAGGGTTAGTAAGAGGTGGACGGCTACAAGGCTATGAAATAGGAAAAATTATGTGGATTTTTCAGTGATAATATCATAGATAAAAAGGAGAAAAGTTAGGAGCTTATCTTCAAAGGAAGTGTTGGCCGAAAATCCACCACCTAGAGGAGTGTAAAATTGGGCTACTGCATGGCATAGAGGGTGCCGAAATTCTCCTCTCTTCTAGCTTAAATTTTAAGGGCGTTTTCGGTATTTAGCTTAAATTCTCCTCTCCCTTAGTGCCGAAATTCCCTAGCCTCTCCCTCTCCAAATTTCTTTCTTCAATTACTTCAAAAGCCGAAACTTCTCCCCACTTTCTTTTCCCTTGTGCCGATTTATCTAAAAAGCAGAAGTATCCATCGCTTTTTATTTTATTCATCCTATTTGAGGAATTGTTCTATACTTCCGGCATTTAAATCTTCCATTGAAATTGCCAAATCCTCTTCCTAGTGCTAGCCGAATCTCCTAAGCTAAGGTAAGAGTCGATTTTTGATTAGTTCTCATAATCTATTCCCGGTTTTTGAAAGGCAAAAGCCGAAAGCTAATAGTTTAATGGTTTTATGATGGGCGGTAATTCGAGATTTGAAGGAAGCTTAGTCGACTAGATCTAAAAAGCCGAAAATCATAAGTCTCCAATTTCGGGATTTTAAGGCAAAGGAAAGAATCCCTAAGTTTAAGAAACGAGCAGTATCTGCTGTTCGAGATTGGCCAATTGGTCGTGGACGGACTTCTGAACCACACCTTAGGCAGATATCAGTAGTGTCAACTAAGGATAGCGTTGACATAGAAAGCATCGTTTTATTGGTAACCAGGTGTGTAGATCTCTAACACACTACTAATAAACATGTATGTATTTCTATTTATGTATGTTATGGGCTAAACGCCAGAATGAGGCTGTATAGACAGTCGAATGGAACCCTAAAAGGGTTAGGCAAGGATGCCAGGTACGTAAACATAGAACTCCCTATGTGTATCGAAAAATATATAAGTCTGCATGATGTTTTCTTTATGTATGTATGCATGGGGTGGGAATGATGATATTGAAGGGGAAGTGTATGATAGGTCACTTGGTGATCGGTGGTAGAAATCCCACAAATTTAAATGTAAGGTCACATAGTGATCGGTGGCTATGCCACGTTTAATGATTCCTACTTAATAGGAATAGGCAGTACGGCTGTCGTTTTGGTGTGTAGCGGATGGAGGGTTGATTGTAGAAATCCCCAAGGTGTGATGGTTGGTACGGGTTAGTGTGTAAAGGATGGAAACCTAGGATGGATTGGGTTATTCATTCTTTATTGTTTATTATGTGATTATGATTGATGCCTTCCTGTATGGGCCAGGGCCCATAATGTGTTTGTGGGCTCAGGTCGATGTGTGTTTTGAGATTTATACACTGAGTCTTTGTGACTCACGCTTTCCTTTTCTCTACTCTTCCAGATGAACAGTAGATCGTGGACATGGGAGCCGTAACAGACTCGAGGGGCCATCAAGTTTTATTTCTACAAATTTATTTTCGAAATTTCTTTAAGTTTTATTTTATTGTTATTTTGGAATTGTCAATGTAATAAGGCCCCATAGTTTTATCCAATTAAGTAGTTAATGTTTTGCAACCTATGAGATTATGTCAAAGGTATAATTATACTCAATAATAATAATACAAAGGATTTTATAATTTATTTTTTTAAAAGAAAAATGCCACCTATCTATCCAAAAAAATTTCCAATTGACTTATGATTTCCATAACACACGAACAAAAGCTTTCAAAGTACAAGCTGTGACATGCCAGATCCGGTCGAAACGCATGGGCCGGGTTTAGGGTGTTACAATTTTGGTATCAGAGCCCAGTTCAAAACTCGGGCTGTGAAATGGGTCTAGGAGTGTTTTAAGAAAAAAAATTTAAATTTAAGAAAAAGATTTTGGTTTGAAGACATGGCCTCCGAGTTTATCGACACCCAATCCACCCAGGTAAGTATTCTGAACTCCTGATTGTGATATAAATGTGGGCTTAGTGGGCTTTATGGGACGTAGACTATCTAGATTAGAACTTGATGGACTCTAGGCTTAGACAAACAACTCTTCAATTCCATAAGACTTAATTTCACTAAACAAAACCTGTAAACGAGTCGCAAGACTAAGGTGTGGCAACAGGCATATGCATGTCTAGGAGTAGATCCGGAAGAGCTTGGTATTTAAGCAGTCCAAGTGACTCACCTCCTCTTCGCTGGAATCTTACCTGGTGCATAGTGACTGTTCACTTTAGCCATGACGGGATGTGGCAATAGGCATACGCATGCCTAGGAGTGGCTTCAGGGAGAGCTTGGTATTTAAGCAGTCCTAGTGATTCACCTCCTCTTCGCTGGAATCTTACTTGGTGTGTAGTGATTATTCACTCTAGCTATAAGGACTTGTTCATGGGCTGAACCCATAATTAAAACCCGAAAGGGACCAACCACCCTATTTTGCAAACAAAAACCCCTAAGTTTGGTGCACTTCAAAAAAAATATATATATACACTTGATTTGAAAATGTTCACAGCTATGAAGAAAATTACCAAATTACCCTTGTTTTGCAAAATGACCAAAATAACCCTGGTTTGTAGAGTTACCAAATTACCCTTGTTTGGTAAAATTACCAAAATACCCCCGAACTTTAAAATTACCAAAATGCCCCCGAATTCCAAAATTACCGAAATACCCCCGAATTCTAAAATTACCGAAATACCCCCAGATTTCAAAATTACCGAAATGCCCCCGAATTTCAAAATTACCAAAATGCCCTGGATTCCAAAATTACCAAAATACCCCCAATTTTCAAAATTACCAAAATACCTCGGGAATGCAAAATTACCAAAATACCCTTATTTGAAAAAATCACCAAGGATCCTTATTTTGAAAAATTACGAAAATACCCCCGTAGGATAAAATTACGAAAATACCCCTGGGTAGTGGAAACAACAACAACAACAACAACAACACTTTTCTGTAATGAACGTGAGTTCATGATTGAATGTATGTGTTTCCTAGAGGATATGAACTTGAGACTGTATGGTGAATGCGAATTCGAAAGAATTACTCTTAAAGCTATTATTCATAAGATTATTCGTGGTTAAAACAGTGGAAGAAAACTAATAGTTCATAAAATTTCTAATCAGATAAACGTGAATCGGTAGAATGAGTACAAGGGGTCGAGGATGTCCTCCACGTGGTCGTGGTAGGGGTAGGATGACGGTGTCGAAACCAGTAGGATCTGGTCATGGTTCTGGAAATGAGATGCCAGCCGCGGAAGAGGAATTTCAGGATCAGACTGCCGGAGATGACGCGGTATCTCAAGCAATGCTAAGGGTTTTAGAGAGGGTTGCTAGTACTGGTATGGGCACAGGAGCCCGGAAATCTGTGCCAGAACGGCTTAGAGCCAATGGGGCAGAAGTGTTTAGGGGAATTTCTAATGTAGCCCCAAGTTCAGCTGAGTATTGGTTGGAGTCGGTAGAACGCATAATGGATGATTTGGAGTTCACGGAGGAGGAAAAGTTGAAGGGAGTTGTATCCCTCTTGAGGGATGAAGCCTATCAATGGTGGCTTACGGTAAAGGATGGTGCTGTGGCTGACCGTATCACCTGAGATTTCTTTAAAACGGCGTTTCAGAATAAATACATTGGATCAAGTTATGTGGATGCGCAGCGCAGAGCATTTCTGAATCTGGTGCAAGGGAGTAGGTCAGTTGCTGCGTATGAAGCTGAGTTCTTACGTCTTAGCCGATATACTCGTGGGATGGTAGCCACGGAGCATGAACGTTGTGTTAGGTTTGAAGATGGCCTGAGGGATGACTTGCGTGTTTTGATAGCCCCGCAGCGGGAGAGGGAATTTGCTGTCCTAGTGGAAAAGGCTAAGATAGCTGAGGAGGTAAAGCGGACTGAGAAATTAAATCGAGATAGAGATAGAGGTGGAAATAAGAGGAATCTTGGATCGTCAAGCGGGCGTACTCAGAAAAGGTCCAGGCCTGATGGACCAAAACGAGAAGAGAAACCTGCTGCTACTAACCAGACACCCAAGTGTGCTCGATGTGGCAAATTTCATGCCGGTGAGTGTTGGGCAGGCAGTGGAAAGTGTTTTAGGTGTGGATCTACGGACCACCAAGTTAGGAACTATCCGCAGCAAAAAGACGGTGAAAGGACCATGGGTCGAGGGAATGCTCAGCCTGGCAGAGGAGGTCAGCAACCACAAAGAGGTCGTGGTGCAGGCCGAGGTGGTAATGGTGTTGGTCGGGGTCGTGGAGCACCAGGCCAAGGGGCGGGAAACACTAAGACGAGACCGCCGGGGTTGCTCTATGCTGTCAGACATCGAGAGGAGGCTGATGCACCGGATGTCATAACCGGTACGTTCTTAATTTTTGGATTGCCTTACACTGCATTGATTGACATTGGGTCGACGCATTCGTACGTAGCTAGTAGCGTATCGGGAGCTTTAAGGCTAGAATCTGAAATTACCCCTAAGGCAATGACTGTAGTTAGCCCGTTAGGACAATCGGTAGTAGTGGATAAACTTTATCGGGAAGTACCTCTAGAAGTTTAGGGGGACAGTTTTTCGAACGGATTTGATAGAATTACCGTTCGGAGAGTTTGATTTAATTTTAGGCATGGATTGGATTGTGAAGTATCAAGCTAATCTAGATTGTGCAGCCAAGCGTATGGTATTAAAAACCCCCGAGGGTGATGAAGTGTTAGTGATAGGAGAAAGGGGGAACTGCTTGTCGAATGTGGTGACTGCCCTAAGAGCAGAAAGGATGGTGAGGAAAGGGTGCGAGGCAGTTTTATTGTTTGTTCAGGCTCTAGAAGCCAAGAATCTGATTGTTGGGGACGTCAAGACAGTAAAGGAATTTCCTGATGTTTTCCCTGAAGAGCTTCCGGGATTACCCTCAGATCGTGAAGTGGAGTTTGGTATCGATCTTCTTCCAGGAACAGCACCGGTATCTATCTCTCCATATAGGATGGCGCCGAAGGAGTTGGTAGAGCTGAAAGCGCAGATACATGAGTTGTTGGATAGAGGATTTATTCGACCGAGTGTGTCGCCGTGGGGAGCGCTGGTGTTATTTGTTAAGAAGAAGGATGGATCAATGCGTATGTGCATTGATTATCGTCAGTTGAATAAGCTAACAATCAAGAACAAGTACCCGTTGCCAAGGATCGATGACTTGTTCGATCAGTTGAAGGGAGCCTCAATCTTTTCTAAGATAGATCTGAGGTCAGGGTACCATCAGCTTAGGGTCAAGGAGGCAGATATACATAAGACAGCTTTTAGGACTCGCTACGGTTACTATGAGTTTATGGTGATGCCGTTTGGATTAACCAACGCGCCAGCAGCGTTCATGGACATGATGAACCGAGTATTCCAACCTTACTTAGATCGGTGTGTCGTGGTGTTTATCAATGATATCTTAGTTTATTCGAAGTCAGAGGAGGAGCATGATGCTCATCTGCGAATAGTTTTGCAGATCCTAAGGGAGAAGCAGTTGCATGTCAAATTCAGTAAGTGTGAATTTTGGCCGAGGGAAGTAACGTTTCTAGGGCACGTTGTGTCGGTAGAAGGGATTAGGGTTGACCCTCGAAAGATTGAAGCAGTGTTGGATTGGAAGCCACCTGGGTTTGTGGCTAAGATTAGGAGTTTTCTTGGTCTAGTAGGGTATTATCGAAGGTTTGTTGAAGGATTTTCTTCGGTCGCGGCACCGTTGACAAAGTTACTACAGAAAGGAGTTCCGTTTGTTTGGTCTGATAAGCAGCAGGAGAGTTTTGAAAAGTTAAAAAGGTTTCTGACGGAGGCTCCGGTGTTGATTCAGCCGGAGGCGGGGAAGGAGTTCGTAATTTACTGTGATGCATCACACGCGGGATTAGGGTGTGTGTTGATGCAAGATGGAAAGGTGGTTGCATATGCATCTCGGCAGTTAAGACCGCATGAATTGAATTACCCTACCCATGATTTGGAATTGGCGGCAGTGGTGTTTGCCTTAAAAATTTGGAGGTATTATTTGTACGAGGAGAAATCTGTCATCTACACAGATCATAAGAGCTTGAAATATCTTCTGACTTAGAAGGAGTTGAACCTAAGGCAGAGAAGGTAGATCGAGTTACTAAAGGATTACGATTGTTCGATCGAATATCATTCGGGTAAGGCTAATGTAGTAGTGGATGCTCTAAGTCGTAAAGTAGTCTCTAACCTAAGGGCAATGTTTGCTCACCTTAGTTTTTGTGAGGATGGAAGCTTATTAGCCGAACTTCAAGTGAAACCTACTTGGATTAGTCAAGTGAAGGAGAGGCAACAGACCGATGAGTTGCTAAAGAGGAAATTGCAACTAATCCGAAAGGGTGGGCTAGCAGAATTCAGTATGAATGAGGATTGTTATGCTTCCGAGGGAAGGTTTGCATGCCAAAAGATCCGGAGCTAAGGCGGAGGATTCTGAATGAGGCGCATGGTAGTGCATACGCTATGCACCCTGGAGGAAGTAAGATGTTTCGGGATTTGAGAGATCAGTTCTGGTGGCCGGATTTGAAGTAAGAGGTAACTGAATTGGTGGGTAAGTGTTTCACCTGTCAGCAGGTCAAGGCGGAACATCAATTACCATCAGGATTATTACAGCCAGTGAAGATTCCACAATAGAAGTGGGAAAAAATCACCATGGATTTTGTTAGTGGGCTTCCCCTCACACCCACTAAGAAAGATATGATTTGGGTAGTTGTTGATCGCTTGACGAAGTCTGCACACTTCATACCAGTGCGTGTTGACTACTCCTTGCAGAAGTTTGCAGAGGTGGTAAGGTTGCATGGAGTACCGGTCTCGATCATATCAGATAGGGACCCTAGGTTCACCTCACGATTTTGGAAGGCGTTGCATTAAGTGTTGGGTACGAAGTTGGACTTCAGTACAGCGTTTCATCCTCAGACTGATGGACAATCTGAGCGAGTGATCCAGATCTTAGAGGACATGTTGAGAGGATGTGTCATAGATTTCAAAGGTAGTTGGGAAGACTTTTTACCGTTAGCAGAATTTGCTTACAACAACAGCTACCAGTCAAGTATTCAGATGGCGCCCTACGAAGCTTTGTACGAGCGGAAGTGTCGTACTCCTACATGCTGGACAAAACTAGGAGAACGCCGGATTTTGGGTCCGGAGTTGGTGACCGAGACTGAAGAGAAGGTTGAATTGATTCGGGTTCGACTAAAGGAGGCATCGGACAGACAGAAGTCTTATGCTGATTTAAAGCGTAAGGACATAGAGTTCGCAGTGGGTGATAAAGTATTTTTAAAGGTGTCACCGTGGAAGAAGGTACTAAGGTTTGGTCGAAATGGTAAATTAAGTCCTAGATTTATCGGACCATATCGGGTGTTGAAGCGAGTAGGACCAGTAGCCTATCAACTAGAGTTACCTCCGGAACTAAGTCAAATTCACGATGTATTTCACGTCTCTATGTTAAGACGATACCGTTCAGATCCGTCCCATATTGTGCCTATGGAGGAAATCGAGGTAAGACCTGATCTATCCTTCGAAGAGGAACCAGTAGAAATTTTGGATCATGATGTCAAGGTGTTGAGAAGAAAAATGGTTCCATTGGTTAAAGTGCTGTGGCGGAATCATGGTTCTGAGGAGGCTACGTGGGAACCCGAGGAAGCAATAAGGCAGCAATACCCTCATCTTTTCTGATCAGGTAATTTCGAGGACGAAATTTCTTTAAGGGGGTAGAACTGTAACATCCTAAATTTATGGGCCTATGCATTTAGTGTAGGGATAACTTTAATAGGCTAATTTTAGTGATAGGGGTCCAAATTGGGCTCATGATTAGGCTAAGGCCTTGATTAAATTATTAGCTTGGGCATTAAGGAATTAAAAAGGTGGTATTTATGTTTAAAATGCCAAACATGGGCTTGTGGCCCAACAATAAGTGGCACTATAAGGGAATTAGAAGTGACGCCACACACAAGGGATTTAGGGGCCCAAAATTTTAGTTTAATGAGGCCAAGATCTTTTAGTTTAAGTGAGTTAAATTTGGCATTAGGGTTAGTAAGAGGTGGACGGCTACAAGGCTATAAAATAGGAAAAATTATGTGGATTTTTAAGTGATAATATCATAGATAAAAAGGAGAAAAGTTAGGAGCTTATCTTCAAAGGAAGTGTTGGCCGAAAATCCATCACCTAGAGGAGTGTAAAATTGGGCTACTGCATGGCATAGAGGGTGCCGAAATTCTCCTCTCTTCTAGCTTAAATTTTAAGGGTGTTTTCGGTATTTAGCAATAGGTGTCAAAAATCTATAAATAGGGGGGCTAGCTCCTTGTTTCTGACATTGAAAACCCTAAAATCCTCTCCCTTAGTGCCGAAATTCCCTAGCCTCTCCCTCTCCAAATTTCTTTCTTCAATTACTTCAAAAGCCGAAACTTCTCCCCACTTTCTTTTTCCTTGTGTCGATTTCTCTAAAAAGCAGAAGCATCCATCGCTTTTTCTTTTATTCATCCTATTTGAGGAATTGTTCTATACTTCCGGCATTTAAATCTTCCATTGGCATTGCCGAATCCTCTCCCGAGTGCTAGCCGAATCTTCTAAGCTAAGGTAAGAGTCGATTTTTTATTAGTTCTCATAATCTATTCCCAGTTTTTGAAAGGCAAAAGCCGAAAGCTAATAGTTTAATGGTTTTATGATGGGCAGCAATTCGGGATTTGAAGGAAGCTGAGTCGACTAGATCTAAAAAGCCAAAAATCATAAGTCTCCAATTTCAGGATTTTTAAGGCAAAGGAAAGAATCCTTAAGTTTAAGAAACGAGCAGTATCTGCTGTTTGAGATTGGCCAATTGGTTGTGGACCGGCTTCTGAACAACACCTTAGGCAGATAGCAGAAGTGTCGACTAAGGATAGCGTCGACATAGAAAGCATCGTTTTATTGGTAACCAGGTGTGTAGATCTCTAACACACTACTAATAAACCTATATGTATTTCTATTTATGTATGTTATGGGCTAAAAGCCGGAATGAGGCTGTATAGACAGTCGAATGGAACCCTAAAAAGGTTAGGCAAGGATGCCAGGTACGTAAACATAGAACTCCTTATATGTATCGAAAAATATATAAGTCTGCATGATGTTTTCTTTATGTATGTATGTATGCATGGGGTGGGAATGATGATATTGAAGGGGAAGTGTATGATAGGTCACTTGGTGATCGGTGGTAGAAATCCCACATAATTTAAATGTAAGGTCACATAGTGATCGGTGGCTATGCCATGTTTAATGATTCCTACTTAATAGGAATAGGCAGTACGGCTGTCGTTTTGGTGTGTAGCGGATGGAGGGTTGATTGTAGAAATCCCCAAGGTGTGATGGTTGGTACGGGTTGGTGTGTAGAGGATGGAAACCTAGGATGGGTTGGGTTATTCATTCTTTATTGTTTATTATGTGATTATGATTGATGCCTTCCTGTATAGGCCAGGGCCCATAATGTTATTGTGGGCTCAGGTCTATGTGTATTTTGAGATTTATACACTGAGTCTTTGTGACTCATGCTTTCCTTTTCTCTACCCTTCCAGATGAACAGTAGATCGTGGACATGGGAGCCGAAACGGACTCGAGGGGCCATCAAGTTTTATTTCTACAAATTTATTTTCGGAATTTCTTTAAGTCTTATTTTATTGTTATTTTGGAATTGTCAATGTAATAAGGCCCCATAGTTTTATCCAATTAAGTAGTTAATGTTTTGCAACCTATGAGATTATGTCAAAGGTATAATTATACTCAATAATAATAATACAAAGGATTTTATAATTTATTTTTCTAAAAGAAAAATGCCACCTATCTATCCAAAAAAATGTCCAATTGACTTATGATTTCCATAACACACGAACAAAAGCTTTCAAAGTACAAGCCGTGACATGCCAGATCCGATCGAAACGCATGGGCCGGGTTTGGGGTGTTACACTTTCCCTACTAGTCTATCCAATATTTGATCGATAAATGGAAAAGGGAAATGGTCCTTCTTGGTGGCTTCGTTGATCTTCTGATAATCCATGCAAACCCTCTATCGCATAACAGTACAAGTGGGAAAAAGTTCGTTGATATCCTTGGTGACCATAGTGACACCCATTTGTTAGGTACACACTGCACAGGGCTCACCCAGGAACTATCAGAAATTGGTTATATGATTCTAGCGTCCAGCCATTTGATGATTTCTTTCTTTACCACTTCCTTCATTATAGGATTCAATCACATTTGTTGCTTAATAGATTTGCCATGGCAATCCTCCAATATTATCTTGTGCATGCAAATTGTTAGACTGATTCCTTTGATTACAAAATTTGACCATCCCAAGGCTTTCTTAGATTTCCTTAAGACTTCCAATAATTGACCCTCTTTTTCTAGTGCTAACTCAGTAGAGATGACTACTAGCAATGTGTTGTTATCTCTTAGATACGCATAGAAAATGCTTTAATTCTAGCTTAGAAGGATCTTCTATTGATGGTCAAGAAGGTGTAAAAGAATGGTCAGACAGATTTAGTTGTTCAAGATTTGCAATCATATTTGCATCAATTAACTTATATACATCTGCATCATTTTCTGAATTATTAGAACAAAAATCTTCAATTTTTTCTTGTACTGTTGTATCAATGATTTCAATAGCATGACATTCTTCATCAATATCTGCATACCTTATAGCATTAAAGACATTAAAATTTTAATTTTCGATTATTAACTCGCATAGTTAATTCACCTTTTTGGACATTAATTAATGTTTTACCAGTGGCTAAGAAAGGTCTCCCAAGTATAATTGGGACCTCCCAAGTATAATTGGGACCTCTTTGTCGGCCTCACATTCCAAAATGATAAAGTCTGTTGGGAAAATAAATTTATCAACTCTAACCAGCACGTCTTCGATTTTACCTTCTAGATGTGCATAAGATCTATCAGCTAACTGCAGTGTTACATTTGCGGGTCTCGCCTTTCCTATTCCAAGCTTATTGAAAATAGACATAGGCATTAGATTTATGATTGCACCCAAATCACATAGTGCTTTGCCTATATACTGATTACCAATAGAGCAAGGTATACTAAAACTCCCTGGATCCTTTAGTTTTGGTGGAAATTTTTTTCGGAGCATTGTTGTGCACCATTTAGTGAGAGCAACAATCTCAAATTCTCCTAACCTTCTTTTTTTTTATATAGAATATCTTTCATAAACTTCAAGTAGTTAGGTGTTTGCTCCAATGCTTTCACCAATGGTATATTAATATGTAATTGTTTCAGGACCTCTAGAAATTTCTTGAATTGAACATCTTGCTTAGATTTTTGGAACCGCTGAAGAAAATGTGGTGGTGGTCTTCCTTCTGTTTGTCTAAATTGTTTTGTCATGGCATTTGTATTAGCAATACATGTAGCATCTGTTTCAACATTTTTCTAGCAACTCTTTTTCTTTGTAGCTTTCTCCCCTACTGCTTTTGGAATCTTTTCATTTGCAATAGTTGAACTTCCTTCTTCAGGAATGGTGTCATTCAAAACTCCTGGTAGCTGAGTACCACTTTGAAGTGTAATGGCTTTGCATTGTTCCTTACCTTGATATTGAGAACTCTCCGTGTCACTCGACAATGCTCATTGCTATATGGAATTCAATGCAGTGGCAATTTTCCCTACTTGGTTTTCCAAAGCTCTTAAAGAAGCATTCTGGATCTGAATGATAGGATCATTTTTTGCCATATACTCTTTCAATAAAATTTCCCATAGATGAATAACTTGAAGTTGAATTTTGCTCAACATTTTTCGTGGCAACGGTTGATTGTACCTGGGTGGTACACTCACAGCATTCTGTCGAATGGCATTACTGGTATTTCCCCTAGATTACTCCAACTAAAATTAGGATGTTGTTTCCACCCGGAATTATATGTGTTAGAGTATGGGTTGATGTTGTTGTTGCAAATAAAATTCCCCATGTAATAAACTAAGACTAGAGTTGAGGGGCGTTCATCAAAGACATGATCTTCTCCTCAGTAAACATAGGCTAACTCTGTTGCTTACATTTCCTGCACTATAGATGGCATTTTCAGTGTTTTAATCATATTTATTAAAGATGATACCTGAGTTATCAGAGATGTAATTGCATCAAGCTCCATTGCTCTTGCAACTCTTCTGCTAGTTCCAACTCTAGTAGTAGGGTATTAATAATCGTTATTTTCTAGTCTTTCCAAACTTTCATAAGCCTCATTGTATGATTTATCAAGTAAAGTCCCATTGGCAGAGGCATCGACAACCATTATTGTATGAGCATTCAATCAATTGTAGAACATTTCCATCTGTGTCCAATGCTGGAAACCACGTATTGGGAATTTTCTCAGTAGCTCCTTAAACCTCTCCCATGATTCATTTAATGTTTCATCATCTGATTGTCTAAACGATGTAATGTCATTTCTCAACTTAACATTTATGTTAGGAGGATTATATATTAGCAGAAACCTCTGACACAACTCATTCCATGATGCCACTATACCTTATGGTAATGCATTTAACCATGCTCTGGCACGATCACGCAATGAGTAAGGGAATAACTTTAGTCGCAGGGCATCCTCAGGAACACCTTGTTATCTGAATGAATTGCAGACTTCCAAAAAGAGTCGTAAATGCAACCTTGGATCCTTAATAGGCAATCCACTAAATTGCCCCACTGTTTGCAGCATTTGAAATATGACTGACTTCAATTTGAAATGTTAAGCCTAAATATGTGGCCTGACAATTCCTAGATTTAAATCATCTAAGATCAGCATGACATGTTCTCTAATAGGTTTGTCTCTATCATCTATGATTCGAGGAATATCAGCATCCCTTCTTTCTTGTAGTGACTCCTCTCTAACCTAATTGTTTCTTATTATTTCTATTTTTCGCAACTCTTTTCTCTTTCACCTTAAGGTTCTCTCAATCTCCGGATCAAAATAGTACTCAGTATTATCTGGAATATTTCTATACATGCACTACCACATACCTTAGAAAGAAAAATCAAAACAACTAATTAAACTAAACTTAAAAGAAATTAAATAGATAACAGCAAACCAATTTTCACCAATATTGTCGATCCCCAGCAATGGTACCAAAAACTTGTTGCATATAAATAATGAAAATTTGCAAGTGTACACGTTGATTCAAGTATAATGAAGACTGGGTATCGTCTCCACAGGGATCGGAAGTTGATTTTAATTGGTAAGTATTACTGAAGATTTAAAGAATGAAATTGTGCAAAAGGGACGAAGTATAAATTGGTGAAGAGAATTAATGAATGAACTAATAATTTCAATTATAATTGAAAAATGACCAAACAATCTAAATGTCGTGGCAATTCACAGTGCACAAGTAGAAAGTATTTCTGCTGTTGAATGATAAAGGTTGGAATTACTCAGGGAATATTTTCATAACATAATAATGTCATGGAAAAGTTATGACTAAACTACTGCCTAGATATTTACTATTGCAGTCTACTTATTTCAAGATTGAAACTCTAATTATTATTCAGAATCTATGTATGTCTACAAGACTCAGAAATGATAACCCAACTAACGTTCTATACCTGTACAGATTGAATCTTCTATGTCTAGAGTGTTACGAATATTCTTTCGAGTCCACACATGCTTCAATTGATTAATAATCTGATGTATTTAATCCTTTCAAATTCAAATCCATCTAAGTTCATAATGTGCAATCAACTATGTCTAGAGCTTGCATGCATTCCAAGTAAACAAGAATTGTAACGGCCCGATTTTGGGGCTATTTGGAACAGTGGTTTCGAGACCACTAACCCGAGGTTGAGGAAAATTATTTTCATATTATTTCATGTGTTTTAGCATGATTATATAGATGCATGAAAATTTTGGTGCTTTAATTTTAACAATTGTATGTGTAATTGTGAAAAAGGACTAAATCGTGTAAAGTGTGAAAGTTCTATTTTATAAGGTAGAGGTACCTAATAGCTATAGAATGTTAAAATGGAGGTCTTTAAAGTGGAATTAGGCCAATAGAGGAGTGTTGGCAGGCCATGTGGTATAGGGAGACAAGAGCATTTAATTTTTGGTCAAAATTGGGTGAATTAGGTGAGAAAAGATGAATAAAATATGGTAAAAAGAAAAATTATCATCTTTCACTATTCACTCTTCATGTCCACCGAAAATCTCATGCTTAGAGGGGTTCTGAAAGCTTGAAAATTTCAGCAACTCATCTTCTCTACAAGTAAGTGATTTTGGTGGTGTTATTTGATAATTTTTGTACTTTTGGAGTCCTCAAAGCTTAATCTAGCTAATGAGAGGACTAATTTGTGATATGGTTGAAAGTCTAGGGACTTGCCATGAGAATGGTTATGTTGTTAGCTGAGTTTTTATGGAAGAAAATAAATGTTAGGGGGATGAGAAACAACTTTTGTGAAAGGTGTTAGCATGAAAACACCTAATTAGGACTTGAATGCAAAGGATGAATTTGTGTCATAAATGCATAAAATAGATTGAATTGTGAGTAGTTGTAAGAGAAATAAATGTTCAGATAGGCTTGTTTAATGAGAAAATGTGTTGAAAAATGATTTACGAGCCTAGGGGCAAAATTGTAATTTTGACATAATACAAGGGCAAAATGGTCATTTTTGCCTAAGTGTAGATTTTGATGCATTATGATCATAGAATGATCTAAATGAGTGAACTTTATTGTTATAGATCGAGAAGAGCGCGGAATTAACCTTGACCAGGGAAAAGGCAAGGTTACAGATTAAACCGCAAATTGAAACGTTTTGCACCGAGGTAAGTTTATGTGTAAACGATGCATTTTATATATACATTGTTGTTGCTAATTAGTGCATGGCACAATTGAGAACATGTATGATTCAAGTGGATTGAATGTGGTAGTTATTGAATAGTTTTCGTATGAATGATGAAATAGATATGTAAATGTGTAATATCAAAACTTGATGGTGGTCTAAGTGCGATACCACCTTAATACTTAATTACGATGGGCTGTGTGTGATACCATTGTCTATTTATCATTTGGTGGGCTATGTGCGATACCACCGTTACTATCCATTTTGTGGGCTATGTGCGATACCACCGTAACTATCCTTTTGGTGGGCTATGTGCGATATCACCCTAATAAAGATTGATGGTGGGCTAAGTGCGAAACCACCGAGTGATTGAATTATGAATGGTTGATTAAGAATTTGAGATGTGTTGTAATATGTGATATTGTGGTGCTAAGTGCAGGGAAGCATGTTAATGAATGTAAGCATTAAGCTTGTGATATGGTTGGAAGGTGGTAAGGGAAGAAATGAGTAAGCATGATTATGAATGTGGATTGTTCTTGTTTAGTATGTAATGCTATATATTTTTTAGCACATACTATAATGTTATTTGTTTACATGTAAACTTACTAAGCTTACTCCCCTTTTCTTTTACCTTGTCTTATAGAGTTAAAGAGCTGGGTCGGGATACGAAGATAATTGGAAGATCGCCCACACTATCAGCTCACCTCGGTATATCTAGACTTAGTATATTTGAGTATGGCATGTATAGGGGTTATACTAGGTATATTGTTTTGTTATTTTGGCCAGGAGTGTGTTGGCCCCTTTGTTGAAAATCTCTTGTGTATATAGCCATAGTTGTTGGCTCTTTGTTATATATATGAAAATATGAAATTATGGAAGTTTTTATTGCAAAATATGAGTTGTTTAATGATATGTTGAATGGATTCATGTTGTGTGAGCTAGAGGGATGAAAAGAGCTTGGCAAATAGCCTTGTTCTTGTCCACACGAGTAGGCACAAGGGCGTGTGTCTAGGCCATGTGTGACACACGGTCAGTCTCATGGGTGTGTGACTTGGTTGTAACATCCAGAATTATTGGGCCTATGCGTTTAATATGTAAATTTGAGTGTTAGGGGTCCAAATTGGGCTCAGGTTTGGGCGGAGGCCTTGGTTAAATTTTCTGTTTGGGCGCTAAAGGGGTTTAAAAAGGTGGTATCTGTGTTTAAAATACCAAAGTGGGCTTGTGGCCCAAAGTTAGGTGGCGCTGCAAAAGAGCTAGAGGGTGGCGTCACTAGTAGATGGAGAGGGCCCAAGTTTTGGCCGCATGGAGCCCATGTATTTGGGCTATTTTCGGCACTTAAAAGGAGCAAGGAGGGGGACGGCAATGAGGCTTAATTTTAGGAGGGATTTAATGATTGGGATAATGTGGATAATGTGCTGAT
The DNA here is from genome assembly GCA_005393395.2 of Gossypium australe. Lineage (NCBI taxonomy): Eukaryota > Viridiplantae > Streptophyta > Magnoliopsida > Malvales > Malvaceae > Gossypium > Gossypium australe. Next base: position 41,928,786 of record CM016625.1, on the reverse strand, counting down.
AATAGTAGGGAGAGGTGGTGTTAACTAGGCCTCTTCTAAAGGTATGAATAGATTAAGATAAAGGAGAAAAGATAGGAGCTATCTGCTGAGTTTAGTGTTGGCTGAAATTCCATCTCCTAGAGGGGGGAAGAATTCGGTTTCTTTATGGCAAAAGGGTGCCAAAATTCCCTCTACTATTTGATTAACTGTTAGTTATCAGGAAGGGCACTTTCGGGTTTTGATAAGTAAGTGTCGAAATTCTCTATAAATAGGGGGTATCTCTTCAATTCCGGCATTTGAACCCTATTCTTTTCTTCATTCTCTGTGCCAAAACTCTCAATCATTCTCTGCAATTTCTTTTCTTTTGATTTCTTCGAAAGCCGAAACCTCTCACATCACTTTCTTTTTCCATTCTTTTCCTCTTGTGCCGATTTCTCCATAAAATCGGTATCTTCTTGGAGTTGCCATTTTCCCTGTGAAGGTAAGAACCGATTTTCTCAGATCTATTCCTTTCTCTTTCGATTTTTGAGAATCAAAGCCAGGTGGCTATTAAGGTTCAGTCTAACGTTCCACTCTTTTTCATGTTCTTAATTTGGGCGACGGCGGGAATTGAAGTAGATCTCTTAGATCTAAAAGCCGGAAACACTAGTCTCTGAATCTCATATCACTTTTTGGGGATTTCAAGGTAAGGGATTCTCCTTAGATTCTCCTTAGATTCGATATCGAAATCACAATCTTAATCATATGTTATGATTAATAAGGCCTTTTTGATGGAACCAAATGTCGATCAGGCAAAGGAGGGACTAGATCTGAAAACCCGATTCCTAAGTTTAAAAAGCGAGCAGTGTCAGCAGTACGGGATTGGCCACTGGGTTGTGGACCGGCTTCTGAACAACACCTTAGGCAGATAGCGGTTGTGTTGGCTACGGATAGCGTCGACTTAGAGAGTCTCGTTCTGTAACAGACCGATTTTGACCCTAATTGGAACGGTGGTTTCAGGACCACGAATTCGAGTCTGAGAAATATTTTAATATTATATTTTATGTCTATTATATGTGAATTGATGTGTGTGAAAGTTTCGTATAAAAATTTAATCGTTTGTGTGTTCAATTTAACAAAAAGTACTAAATCGCATAAAGCGTAAAAGTTGCATGCTATAGTGTAAAGTGTTAGAATGATGATGGTTTCTTAATATGAAGCATTAAATGGGTAAATAACCATTTTGAAGTTAGTGGGTGACATATGACATGTTTAACCTTAATTTTTGTATTGTATAATTATTTATAATAAGGTTATAAAGGTAAATGAATAAATGTCTTATATATGTTAAATAAAACATAAAAAAATGGCCATTATCATCCTTTATTTTCTTGGCCGAATGTTGAGAAAAGAAATGGGGTTTGGTTTTCTTTGAATTTCGGCAACTTCAATCACAAATTCAAGGTTAGTTTGATTTCGGTTCTTGATAATTTTTATGTTTTTGAGATCGTTGCTTCGAACCGTAGCTGACCCATGTTAAAATTTTTAAATCTAAACATGCTTGATGTTCGGCCATTGTTTTGTTCATGTGGTTTTTGATGTTTGATGATTTTAGATGAAAGATATGTTAAAGATTAGTATGTTTTGTGTTGGAAGTTTTGATGAAATTGAGTATTTAGGGCTAATTTGTAAAAATAAATTTTTAGAGGGGCTTAATTGTGAAATAAATGAAATAAATGGACTTGTAAGGTCCCTAGGAAGATTCGGCTCTTGAGTATCATGGGGAAATTTTGTGTATTTTGTGTTTTATGCAAATAGGACTAAACTGTAAAAATGTGAAACATTAGGGGTAAATTGGTAAATTGCCCATTTATGTGTTTTGAGACTAAATTGAAATGAAATGTACTTGAATGAGCTAAATTTCATTGTGTTTAGATCAAGAACAAAGAAAATCGGATTTGGATTGGGGGAAGTCGAAGATTATCGAATAGTCGGTATACGTTGTCCGTCGACTGTCGAGGTAAGTCCTTAAGCTAAAGTATGTTAAAGAATGATTTATGAATATGTTCAATGAAATTATTTGATAAATTTGAGTATGAATATATGTGTTAGCCGAATGTAAAGGCTTTAAAATGGATTAGATGTGTTTTTGTATATGTGATAAGAATTTGTACATTCGTTGTGATATGTGAATGTGAATTGTGTATATGTTTAGTTAGTGATGATAGTGTTAAGAAATGTAATTTGATGGATTGGTTTATGAATTATTTCGGGCATTAAAGCCTAGCAGGCCTTGTGCCGGTGATTTGATTCGGGCTTATTGCCTAGCAGGCCTTGTGCCGGTGATTTGATTTGGGCTTATTGCCTAGCAGGCCTAGTGCCGGTGTATGTGATTCGGGCTAACGCCTAGCAGGTTCTATACCGGTGTATTGACACTACGAGCTCAACTTATGTAACCACAAAGTATAAAATGAGTTAAGAAAGTCTAAACTTTCGAAAATGAATCGTACTGATTCGGCTTTAAGGTAAGTGCTTTCTTACATATATGTTGTATATAATGTTAATGAGTTAGTAAAATGAGGTGATAAATGTATTATAGAATGGTGGTTGGAAGATATATATATATATATATATATATATGTTGTACTATGTGATGATCAACTACTCGAAGGTTTACGAGTGAATGGAAATGTTTATGCAGGTATATCTAAGTATATACATATGAGTTGGTATGGTTGATGAACGGTACATTTTGGGGTGAAAGTAAAAGTTGATAGATTAAATGATATAGTGAAATTTGGCATTGGTAAATATAGAAGTTGATATGTGTACTTTTAAATGCTTCAAAATGTAGGTTAAAATGTTTGGATGATTGAAATTATATAGTATTTGCTTAAGACTTACTAAGCTAGTGAGCTTACTTTCGTGACATGTTCTCATCTGTTTTATAGATTCGGTTAAGGCTACGAGCTCAAAAGGATCGTCGAGAAAGTCATCCACACTATCAACCTGTTTGGTACTTATAAACTTAGTTTTTATTAAAAAGGCATGTATAAGCTAGGCTATGTTGTTAACCTATGGTATTTGATTTTGTTTATATATATGAATAGCCTTGCGAAATGGCTATTACTTTTGGCTAACTTTGCTTATGTATTTTGGTATATCGGTTTGTATATATTGTTCTTGGTTAAGTGCTTCTTGTTATGTTCTAGGTTAGATGGAGAGTATATATATATATATATATATATATATATATATATATGACATTTACATAGAAATATTTGGTTGCGATACGGTGATGATTGCGGAAATGGTTATGCATGGTTAATTGAAGTTGACCATTGGAGTGTTATTTGAGATCCGAACATGTGATTAAGGGATTGATCATATTTATGAAATTCAGCTAGTTATATTAGTTCATGTGTTTGGTAGATTTATAATGATCTTCGTGACCTTGAGTAGTAAATGTGGTTTGGCTAAATGAATGGAAAAAAAAAAGAGATTGCATTGTGTGAGGTATATGTGCATACATATATTTATATTCGGCTATTATGCTCATGTATAATTATAATAGTATAAATTGGTTTTGTGGTTTACGGCATCTTTGGGTAGATTAAAGCTTTGATGATGTGCATTAGTTATTATATATTTAAGTTGTACATGACATATTCATGCATGAGTCGAATGAAAGATTGGTATAAGCTTGAGGGGGAAATTTGGTTAAATGTATAAGTGCTTGCGTTGTATGTATAAGTATGGCTATACTATTTGAATAGTTATGTACGGGTAAGAAATGCATGAAAATATATAGTTATATGTGTCATGACATATATGTGATTACTTGATTATGATAAAAAGGAAATTTTTGTGAAGTGGGTTAAGTTATATATATATATGACCTAGATTGAAATTATTTTATATGTACGGATGTACCATAGAGTGCTATGAGACTTTATGGTAAACAAATGTATATGTGTACGATTTATGAGATGACAAGATGATATTTGAATAAGTGATGAATGTATTTATGTTTTCTACATATGCTTAAGTGAAAGGTGCATACTCAAACCTGTTATAGATATTTGAAGAAACATATAGTTGACAGTTTAGATGATTTTGGAATCTACAAGCATGAACTAAATCTATTTGAATTTAAATAATATATGATTTGTGATAAATGGTTGTGATGACTTGGGTTAGGTTGGTAATGCCTCATAACCCTAATCCGGCGACAGATACGGGTTAGGGGGTGTTACACGTTCTAACGATAATCAGGTGTGTAGATCTCTAACACACTAGTTAACTGTAATATATATGTGTTATGGGCTAAAAAGCCGGAAAGAGGCTGTGTAGACAGTCGAATAAAACCCGAAAAGGGTTATGTAACACCCTAAACCCGGCCTAGAAATTAGGCCCGAATCTGGCGTGTCACAAAAAAAAACTCGTTCGAAAATTTTAGCCTCTTTGTTAAGACCAAACACTTACACAATTGTGTCAACATAAAAACATAATCATCTTTAATAAACCTTTTCGATTGCGAAAGCATATTTGAAATAAACGATTTACGAAAATGTGACGTTTGAAATAGAGTTGTAAAAGCATTTTGAAACATTGCGGAAACGTTGATAAAATACAAGTATTTTTGAAAGATTCATTGATGAATCACAATTCAAGGAATTGAACTTTAAATCCGTGACTTTTGAAAATGTCGTTTATAATTTGAAAGAAAGTTCGAGTTAAATCATATTTGTAAAAGTTTATTTTGAAATCCATTTGTTAATCGATTTTGGAAAAACCTTTATTTACGTTTTTAGAAAAATTCTCGTTTTAAACAATTTAAGCAGAATAATAAATATAACAACCATAAAGCAAATAATAAAATACTCTAGAGACCTTATTACAACTTAGACAAAATAGCAAAATAATAAAATAAACAGAAATAGAAAATTTAAAATTCGATAACACCATTTCGGAAGTATAGCCTCCACCGAGTCATCCATGGGCCCAAGTCCTCACTACGGAGTATTACCTGAAAGGGTTAAGAGAAAGGGGAGTGAGTTACAAGAACTCAGTGTATAATCCCCTTACCATCATCCACTGGGTCAGAACACACATAACAATATTTTGGACCTAAGCCCATTTACAATCATAACATAATAACATGTATATAATATGCATGTGATATGCAATTCCCAACCAAACCTAAATTTCCATCCGCTACACACCACCCTTACCAACCAACACACCTATGGGGATCAAGTCAACCCACCCCGCCAACACACCAATAGCAGGCATTAAGCCAATTATAATATTTGTGGCAGAGCCACCGAACTAGATTGTGACAGAGTCACCGAACTAGAGGCATTCAGCCATTTAAAATATTTGTGGCAGAGCCACCGAACTAGATTTTGGCAACAGGCCTTTCTTCTCTTCGTCAATTATCCCAACCCATGCAGTCATGTATATATATATAATGCATAACAATATATTCATAAGGTAAATTTCAACAAAAAGCCCATATTACAAGTTATCAATTTGGCCCATTAGTCAAAATAGCAATTTGGCCCATTTAACGATCTAGCAAACTTTGGCCCATTTCATCTCATATCACATTTAGCTCATATAGTAAATATCACATTTGGCCCATAAAGCAACATATTTCAATTTGGCCCACAAAGGGTATTTTCGTAATTCAGTCCATAGGGACATTTCGTAATTCGGCCCATTAGGGGAATTTTCATAATTCGTCCCGTAAGGGCATTTTCATAATTCGGTAATCGTACCCACTAAAGGTAATTTGGTAATTTACCCTCTAATGGTATTATGGTAATTTTCGCAACCTAGGCTTAATTACTAATTTGGGGCATAAAATCGAAACTGTCCATCTGCATCGTACTGACTAAACTGACTATAACTCGAGTTTGGAAACTCAAAATCTAAATCTGTAAATTTTCCTTCAAAAGACTCGTATATCATTCTCCTGTAATTTTTCCAGAATTTTTAGCTTAACCATTTAGTACAGTTTATTCCATAAATTTTCCTTTGTTTCACTATCCAATGATTCTGACCTCTCTCAACTTAATCTCAAATATCTTACTGTACACTTTTCATCTACTGTTCCCACTTGTTTCTATTGAAAATAGGTTCACCAAAGAATCCATACACATCAATTATAACTCTTAATTCACTTTGTACAATGTTATACGATTTTTCCAAGACAGAACAGAATACCCCGAAATCATTCAGAACCAGTCTCACTGAAATTAACATATCTCAGAATATAATATTCCTTTTCCTTCTCCGTTTCTTCCATATTAAAATAGACACAGTAAGCTTTAATCTGATATCTTACTCACTTTGTAATTCCTTTTATCCTATTTTTCGTGATTTTTCAAATACACATCACTGTTTCTGACCGAAACTGCTTTATTATAAAACATGATTACCACTACGAGCATATGCACGTCCGAGTGATCACGGATGCCGGTTATCAGTTTTTCTTCGATATTTCTACCGAATCACAGAATATTTCATGAAAACTTTTAGAGAAATGTGAGATTTACTCACCATTTCAAACATATATTCGGAAGGGTACGGGATTACACACCTTATTCAGAATCCGTAACACGATATTCTCCGCGGCACCTAAAGATACAATCGGTCAACAATTAATCCCAAAACTGAATTTACCACTTCAACCAAATATTGCGATTGATAATCAATCTATCACTTACCAACGATCTGAGTCTCTTATTACGAGGGATAGGTGTTCGATCGGCCCTCCAATATAGTACTTCGAGTCCTTAGAAGTGATTAACACAAAAACAATGTTAGCCACACCTTATTCGGCTTGAGAAAGAATCACCACAATACACCCCCTTCACCTATATACGGCTTGGAAGCAAAAGAAAATGAAATGAAAAGAGGAATGTACAAACACTTACTGATTTGATTAAGAAGAGATTGGATGGAAGAAGAGTGCCTTGGTAATTTCGGCTATCAAAAGGGGAATGAACAAGAGATGAAAATCTTGATCAAACAAAAGAGCAAGAAAGTGCACAATTGTGCTAGGGAAATTTGGCTAAAGTAAAAAGAAAGAAGAAAATATGGTCACCAAGGCTTGTAATTTCGGCACAAAGCAAAGGAAAAGAAAAGAATTTGAGAGGAAAAACAATGCACTATTGTGCTACTATGATTTGGTAATGAGGGTTGAAAAATTGAGAAAAACGACAAAAAGTTGTCAAAAAGGTTTTTGGCCAAAACAAAACTAGGATTTTACCAAAAGCCAAAATAAAAATTTCAGCCACCTAACTACTTCAAAAACCGTCCACATGCATCCCCCCCTTAGGATGAGAGTTTGGCCACCCAAGCTTTCCAAAACATCACCCATGGAATAAGCCTCATGTCTCCCTTTCTTTCCTATTCCTCTTGATTCCTTTCCCAAACTTTAACCTTGCCATGTTCTTTTAGCCACCTTACCAAAATAATGAAGTCTACACTTACCAAAAATACTTCTTGGCCGACACATAAGGAAGGAAAGAAAAAATAATAGTCAAATTTGCAAACAATAGCATTTGAACCTCTTCCCTCAAGGTACATCACTTAATGCCATAACCTCTTAACCAATAGCTCATTTATGCAAGCACTTTACTCATTTATTTCCATAAGCCTTGATGCCACTTACAATCTCTCCTTAATAGGCTTAAACACAAAATTTCACTAAGGCCCAACTTGAACCCGAAACTTCATAGAAACCTCGTAACCTTCCAAATTCAGTTAACTAATAAGTCCAATTTGCGATAACACCATCCTCATATTCTCGAAGATTTTAAACACTCCTAAGCCTAAGGTCCAATGGCCCCAATCCAACTAGGCCCAATTTCAGGATGTTACAATTCTACCCTCCTTAAAGAAATTTCGTCCTCGAAATTTCCAACCAACTACTAAACGCACCATTCAATACACACCAATATACTTTCGCTGTGCACTCTGACCTTAAAACCACAATGTACTTTTAACAAAACCTTGAATCCTCTTTCACACAACCAAACATCTAACCACAAAAGCAAATTGTTATCTACCACTTATATCAAAAATTTTCTTACATTCAATCATCACTTCCAACCAAAACATACCTGACTTGATGGTGATGAAACAATCTCGAGCCTTATGCTCTTTAGACACGTATCTCAAACATGCTCCTGACCTCCTCCAGCATTCACTCGAATGACACCTTCTGCTGTAATCGCAAGCCGAAAAGTTTGGACGTGCCTTGACATGCTTTACAGAACGAGATTGTGACCCTAGAGAACCGCGATCTCTTTTCTTCTTACAGTCCACAGTCCCAACTCGAAGTGCTTCACCGATTCCTTTAACCTCCTCCAAAACTTCCTTGACTATCTGAGTCAGCTCATCAATTCCAGCTCGATCATGAGACCCTGTCTCAGCCACTAGCGATGCTAACGCCTCCCTTTCAGAAATATGCCTCGATGCCGAAGATCTAGCCCTAGCACCTCGGCCTTTACCACATCCACGGCTACCGCGACCACGTCTTCTAGCGTTCATGTTTGCTAAGTCGATATAATCTTATTAAGAGTTTTATGAATCATTATGCTATTTCAGTGTTTATTAAACAATGTTTTATGGAGTACAAGAAGTAAATTTGTTTTCTCAAAACACATCATAAAGTCTCAATCTCTATAGTTTCAACATCTAAAACTAAAAGTTCTAGAGTGTTCCTATAGTCATATCACAATAATCATAAAACGAAAATAAATACTTACTTGACTTGTGCCGGATACCCGTGGTGCCATACTTCCTTCAGAACATGCATTTATAATTTAAAATTCAAAACAATTTTGGAAACGTTTTTAAACCCAAACCACAGCCAAGTTTTGAAATCGAGCTCTGATACCATAAAATGTAACACCCCAAACCCGGCCTAGAAGTTAGGCCCGAATCTGGCGTGTCACAAAAAAAACTCGTTCGAAAATTTCAGCCTCTTTGTTAAGACCAAACACTTACACAATTGTGTCAACGTAAAAACATAATCATCTTTAATAAACCTTTTCGGTTGCGAAAGCATATTTGAAATAAACGATTTACGAAAACGTTTGAAATAGAGTTGTAAAAGCATTTTGAAACATTGCGGAAACGTTGATAAAATACAAGTATTTTTGAAAGATTGATTGATGAATCACAATTCAAGGAATTGAACTTTAAATCCGTGACTTTTGAAAATGTCATTTATAATTTGAAAGAAAGTTCGAGTTAAATCATATTTGTAAAAGTTTATTTTGAAATCCATTTGTTAATCGATTTTGGAAAAACCTGTAACATCCCAAAATAGGGGTTATTTGTGATTGAATTATTTTCTTGTGTTTGAATTGCTGTGATATTATTCGTGGTGTTATAAGACTTAATTAAGGGTCTTGAGTAAGCTCGGTTAAGTAGGATAATTTTTAGTATGATTTATTTAATGAAGTAGGATTAAGTGAGCTTGACACTTAAGTTAATTAAGTGTTCATTTAAAGCATAAGAGGAGTAAGTGGCAAGTTGGTTAAGGAGTTTGGAAGGTTGCTTGAGGTTAGTGGTTCGAGTAGCATGTTTAGCATTTTGAGGTTTTTATTTCATGTTAGCATTAATGGCCGGTCAACCTATGATTATGATAGGTTGGACCTTCAACTTTTGGTAAGTTGAATTTATTTTAAGGAAAGCATGGAAAAAGGGATAAGATTCCTAAGGTTATGGAAGGATATCTTGAAGTTATGGTAAATTGAGGGGACAAAAGGCTTGGCTTGTGGAAAATGTTTTGGAAACTAATTCATGGCCAATTGACCATGAACTTGGACGGCAATGTGGCTAAGGGGGGGATTTGGCCGAATATGCTAGTAATTGGTAAGGTTTAGGAGTGTTTTGGTCATTCCTAGCATTTGGTGCAAAAGGTTGCAATTTTCTCTCAATCTCTTTTCTTTTCTTTTGGCCGAATTTTACCTTTTGTTAAGCCTAAACTCTTTTGACCATTTGGTCATTTTTGCTCATCTTTCATTTTCTCCATTTCATTCTCTCAAAACCGAAATCTTCATCAACATCTTGTTCTCCTATTTGTTTTGCTTAAACACCAAAAATTTCCTATACTCTCTTCTTTGCCGAAACTCTATTTCCTTTCCCATTATTTTCTTTTTGTTCTTTAGCCGAATATACCTCTTTGTTGTGCTGAAAATTTCCTTCTCCTATCTTGAATCACTTTGGCCGAATATTAAAGGTAGCATAGTTTTCCTCGGGACTTTTCTGTCAATTGATTTTGGTAAGGTGGTAAGAGTTTATTTCAAAGGATTATTCTTTTAAGTTTTCGTTTAAGCCGAAGGCTAATAACCTTAATGATGATGGTTGATTGTAGGGAAGTGAGGCCGATTCACATTTAGGAGTGTGTTGACTAGTGTTCGAAGGCTTTTGGGTAAGGTTTCGGGTTCACAAGGAACCCTTCTCAATTATTTTGGTTTGGCCGAATAGGCCATGTCATTAATGTCCATTTTTTACCGAATATAGGGGCAAGGAAAACTTGTGTGGACGATTTGTCAATTCGGGATTTAGGACTCTCGTTAGTATCAGGTGTGTACATACACACCTTATAACTTTTTAATATGCTAAGTGTTATATTATGCCTAATCGATTTGTGTAGACATGGATGTAATACCATCATGGTATTAACAAGGATTCGGGTAAGTCCTTAATTGCTATGAGATTACTATTTGATGCTTTTTGGAAGCATGACACATTTGGTATGTGCAATATTTGATTTATGGCAATGATAAATCTGTGAATGTTGTTAAATAAACCTATTGGCATGATTTCAGTAAAAGTATATAATTGTTTGATATGGGTTGATGAGTGGAGGGGGCAGTGATATTCGTGTCGACGGACACCAGTGTTTTGGTAACACATTGTGACTACGGTCACCAGAGGTTTGGTACCTCCAGAGGTTTGGCACCTCATAGCGACTTGTCCCTGTGGTTGATACCACCTGGGTTGGCCCCACTTTGAGATATGGGATCGTCTGCCAGTGATTTGGTATCACACGATGGGTTGGCCCCATCATTCGATTTGTGTCTTCGGACACCAGAGATTTGGTATCTCCAGTGATTTGGCATCACATCTGTGACTATATGTCACCAGTGGTTTGGCACCACCAGTGGTTTGGTACCACACGGGGTAGAGAAAGGCGTTTGGATGGTTAGGTTGGGTGCATTTTAAACTTATGCATGTTAATTGGTTATGATTTGTGTATGTTATTGCACTAAATCGGGGAAGGGTTACACATTGAGTCTTGGTGACTCACCTTCTCCTTTAATTTTTCAGGACTCGTAGATCGCGGGTGAGGAGCCGGATGGACTCGAGGTGGCCATGCAGTGGAGATTTCTAATAAATGAATTTTGGATTTTATCTATTTTTCTTTTGAGTTTATGTTGCTTAATTGTAATAAGGCCTCCTAGGATGATTTTATTATTGCTGCATGTTTGAATGTTTGGTTTAAACTACTTGATGAGTTAAAACGGTTGTACATGTTTTCTCAAATTAAACGGAAAATGTTTTAAAGTACCATCGGGTACCTTTGAAATTTTTAAAACAACTCGACTCAACAAATATTTTAAGTTTGGTTTTTAACAAAGAAAATTTAAATTGAAAGGCATTTCGACTAATTTCAAAATCGGTTTTAAAATGGTTTTCAAAATGTTTTCTCTGTAGCAAACCAAATTCGGTCATATTGTTTGGGCCGGGTTTGGGGCGTTACAAAACCTTTATTTACATTTTTAGAAAAATTCTCTTTTTAAACAATTTAAGCAGAATAATAAATATAACAACCATAAAGCAAATAATAAAATACTCCAGAGGCCCTATTACAACTTAGACCAAAATAGCAAAATAGTAAAATAAACGGAAATAGAAAATTTAAAATTCGATAACACCATTTCAGAAGTATAGCCTCCACCGATTCATCCATGGGCCCAAGTCCTCACTACGGAATATTACCTGAAAGGGTTAAGAGAAAGGGGGGTGAGTTACAAGAACTCAGTGTATAATCCCCTTACCATCATCCACTGGGTCGGAACACACATAACAATATTTTGGACCTAAGCCCATTTACAATCATAACATAATAACATGTGTATAATATGCATGTGATATGCAATTCCCAACCAAACCTAAATTTCCATCCGCTACACACCACCCGTACCAACCAACACACCTGTGGGGATCAAGTCAACCCACCTCGCCAACACACCAATAGCAGGCATTAAGCCAATTATAATATTTGTGGCAGAGCCACCGAACTAGATTGTGACAGAGTCACCGAACTAGAGGCATTAAGCCATTTAAAATATTTGTGGCAAAGCCACCGAACTAGATTTTGGCAACAGGCCTTTCTTCTCTTCGTCAATTATCCCAACCCATGCAGTCATGTATATATATATAATGCATAACAATATATTCATAAGGTAAATTTCAACAAAAAGCCCATATTACAAGTTATCAATTTGGCCCATTAGTCAAAATAGCAATTTGGCCCATTTAACGATCTAGCCAACTTTGGCCCATTTAACGATCTAGCAAACTTTGGCCCATTTAACGATCTAGCAAATTTGGCCCATTTCATCTCATATCACATTTAGCTCATATAGTAAATATCACATTTGGCCCATAAAGCAACATATTTCAATTTGGCCCACAAAGGGTATTTTCGTAATTCAGTCCATAGGGACATTTCGTAATTCGGCCCATTAGGGGAATTTTCATAATTCGGCCAGTAAGGGCATTTTCATAATTCGGTAATCGTACCCACTAAGGGTAATTCGGTAATTTACCCTCTAAGGGTATTATGGTAATTTTCACAACCTAGGCTTAATTACTAATTTGGGGCATAAAATCGAAATTGTCCATCTGCATCGTACTGACTAAACTGACTATAACTTGAGTTTGGAAACTCAAAATCTAAATCCATAAATTTTCCTTCAAACTAGACTCGTATATCATTCTCCTATAATTTTTCCAGAATTTTTAGCTTAACCATTTAGTACAGTTTATTCCATAAATTTTCCCTTGTTTCACTATCCAACGATTCTGACCTCTCTCAACTTAATCTCAAATATCTTACTGTACGCTTTTCATCTACTGTTCCCACTTATTTCTATTGAAAATAGGTTCACTAAGGAATCCATACATATCAATTATAACTCTTAATTCACTTTGTACAATGTTATACGATTTTTCCAAGACAGAACAGAATACCCCGAAATCATTCAAAACCAGTCTCACTAAAATTAACATATCTCAGAATATAATATTCTTTTTCCTTCTCCGTTTCTTCCATATTAAAATAGACATAGTAAGCTTTAATCTGATATCTTACTCACTTTGTAATTCCTTTTATCCTCTTTTTCTTGATTTTTCAAATACACATCACTGTTTCTGACCGAAACTGCTTTATTATAAAACATGATTACCACTACGAGCATACGCACGTCCGAGTGATCACAGATGCCGGTTATCGGTTTTTCTTCGATATTTCTACCTAATCACAGAATATTTCATGAAAACTTTCAGAGAGATGTGAGATTTACTCACCATTTCAAACATATATTCGGAAGGGTACGGGATTACACACCTTATTCAGAATCCGTAACACGATATTCTCCGTGGCACCTAAAGATACAATCGGTCAACAATTAATCCCAAAACCGAATTTACCACTTCAACCAAATATTGCAATTGATAATCAATCTATCACTTACCAACGATCCGAGTCTCTTATTACGAGGGATATGTGTTCAATCGGCCCTCCGATATAGTACTTCGAGTCCTTAGAAGTGATTAACACAAAAACAATGTTAGCCACACCTTATTCGGCTTGAGAAAGAATCACCACAATACACCCCCTTCACCTATATACGACTTGGAAGAAAAAGAAAATGAAGTGAAAAGAGGAATGTACAAACACTTACCGATTTGATTAAGAAGAGATTGGATGGAAGAAGAGTGCCTTGGTAATTTCAGCTATCAAAAGGGGAATGAACAAGAGATGAAAATCTTGATCAAACAAAAGAGCAAGAAAGTGCACAATTGTGCTAGGGAAATTCAGCCAAAGTAAAAAGAAAGAAGAAAATATGGTCACCAAGGCTTGTAATTTCGGCACAAAGCAAAGGAAAAGAATAGAATTTGAGAGGAAAAAAAATGCACTATTGTGCTACTATGATTTGGTAAGGAGGGTTGCAAAATTGAGAAAAATGACACAAAGTTGTCAAAAAGGTTTTTGGCCAAAACAAAGCTAGGATTTTACCAAAAGCCAAAATAAAAATTTCAGCCACCTAACTACTTCAAAAACTGTCCACATGCATCCCCCCTTAGGATGAGAGTTTGGCCACCCAAGCTTTCCAAAACATCACCCTGGAATAAGCCTCATGTCCCCCTTTCTTTCCTATTCCTCTTGATTCCTTTCCCAAACTTTAACCTTGCCATATTCTTTTAGCCACCTTACCAAAATAATGAAGTCCACACTTGCCAAAAATACTTCTTGGCTGACACATAAGGAAGGAAAGCAAAAATAATAGTCAAATTTGCAAACAATGGGATTTTAACCTCTTCCCTCAAGGTACATCACTTAATGCCATAACCTCTTTACCAATAGCTCATTTATGCAAGCACTTTACTCATTTATTTCCATAAGCCTTGATGCCACTTACAATCTCTCCTTAATAGGCTTAAACACAAAATTTCACTAAGGCCCAACTTGAACCCGAAACTTCATAGAAACCTCGTAACCTCGTAAGGGGTAGAAAGAGTAAGCGTAGTTGTGTATTATATGTTAGTGTAATGCTAATTGTTGTTTAGCTTATACTATGATGCTTAATTGTTTATGTGTAAACTTACTAAGCTCAAAGCTTACTCTCTTTCTTTTCCCTTTTCTTATAGAGTAACAAGTGTTGAATCGAGATACGAGGACAAGTTGGAAGACCGCCCCCACTATCAGCACACTCTGGTACATGAGACTCAATGTTTTGTATATGGCATGTATAGGGGCTAGACAAGTTAGTGAGTTTTTGTTGTAAATGGCTAAGTTGTGTTGGCCTTTAGATGGATAGCTTATTTTGTATAATGTCATAGTTGTTGGCTATTCTATTTTATGAAAAGATTGTAGTTATCTATGTGAGACTGCACTTCAATTTGAGTTGATTATGGATGTGTTGAATGAATGCATATTGTGTATGCTAGAGGGGTGAAAGGAACTTAGCACATAGCTTTGTTTTTGTCCATGTTGATAGACACACGGGCGTGTGCCTAGACCATGTGTGACACACAGTCAGCCCACGGGCGTGTGACTTGGCCGTGTGTCCCCTACATGTTAACATTTTAAGTCAGAATAGACCACGAACTAGCCACATGGGCGTGTGATAGGCCGTGTGAGTTTAGTCAGTGTTGGCCACGGGCTAGCCACACGAGCGTGTGACTAGGCTTTGAGGCCGTGTGTATGTAGTCAGTATCCACCACGGTTGTGGAGCATGGGCATGTGGGTCTATGAACGAGCGTGTCTCTTCTTGCACGGGCGTGTTAACCCTGTACAAAAGAGAAAATTTTAAGATTGGGAAAAAGTTTCGAGATAGTCTCGAGAGCCCTTGTGTATATAAGTGAGGCCTCGTATGTCGAGAGTGAGGTTGTTGAGGTGACTTAAGAGAGTAGTCACGATGAGCCTAAGTGACGATCAAGTAGTTTTAATACGGTAACACCTCGGGCCCAATTTCGGCGTAGAATCCAGGTAAGGGGTGTTACAGAAAATACGCAATGTGTTCCATGTATCGATGTTAAGGTGTTATTGCTCCGATCCTTCACATGTTATTCCTCCAGCAGAAATTGATATACGACCAGATATGACATATGAGGAGGAGCCGATTAAGATTATGGCTCGAGAGGTGAAATAGTTGAGGAATAAGGATATAACCTTAGTAAAAGTGTTATGGCAAAAACACGGTGTAGAAGAGGCTACGTGGGAACCGGAAGAAGACATGAGAGAGAAATATCCAAACCTTTTTACCGGTAAGATTTTCAAGGGCGAAAATCTCTAAATGAGAGGAGAGTTGTAACAGCTCGATTTTGGGGCTATTCGAAACAGTGGTTTTGAGACCACTAACTCGAGGTTGAGGAAAATTATTTTCATATTATTTCATATGTTGTAGCATGATTATATGGATGCATGAAAATTTTGGTGCTTTAATTTTAACAATTGTATGTGTAATTGTGAAAAAGGACTAAATCGCGTAAAGTGCAAAAGTTCTATTTTACAAGGTAGAGGTACCTAATAGCTATAGAATGTAAAAAAGGAGGTCTTTAAAGTGAAATTAGGCCAATAGAGGAGTGTTGGCCGGCCATATGGTATAGGGAGACAAGAGCATTTAATTTTTGGTCAAAATTGGGTGAATTAGGAGAGAAAAGATGAATAAAATATGGTAAAAAGAAAAACTATCATCTTTCACTATTCACTCTTCATGTCCATCGAAAATTTAATGCTTAGAGGGGTTTTGAAAGCTTGAAAATTTTAGCAACTCATCTTCTCTACAAGTAAGCCATTTTGGTGGTGTTATTTGATAATTTTTGTACTTTTAGAGTCCTCAAAGCTTAATCTAGCTAATGAGAGGACTAATCTGTGATATGGTTGAAAGTCTAGGGACTTGCCATGAGAATGGTTATGTTGTTAGCTGAGTTTTTATGGAAGAAAATGAATGTTAGGGAGATGAGAAACAACTTTTGTGAAAGGTGTTAGCATGAAAACACCTAATTAGGACTTGAATCCAAAGAATGAATTTGTGTCATAAATGCATAAAATAGATGGAACTGTGAGTACTTGTAAGAGAAATGAATGTTCAGATAGGCTTGTTTAATGAGAAAATGTGTTGAAAAATGATTTACGAGCCTAGGGGCAAAATCGTTATTTTGCCATAATACAAGGGCAAAATGATCATTTTTGCCTAAGTGTAGATTTTGATGCATTATGATCATAGAATGATCTAAACGAGTGAATTTTATTGTTATGGATCTAGAAGAGCGTAGAATTAACCTTGACCGGGGAAAAGGCAAGGTTACAGATTAAACCGCGAATTGAAACGTTTTGCAACGAGGTAAGTTTATGTATAAACGATGCATTTTATATATACATTGTTGTTCCTAATTAGTGCATGGCACAATTGAGAACATGTATGATTCAAGTGGATTGAATGTGGTAGTTATTGAATAGTTTTCGTATGAATGATGAAATAGATATGTAAATGTGTAATATCAATACTTAACGGTGGGCTAAATGCGATACCACCTTAATACTTAATTACGATGGGCTATGTGCGATACCATCATCTATTTATTATTTGGTGGGCTATGTGCGATACCATCGTAACTATCCTTTTTGTAGGTTATGTGCGAGACCACCGTAACTATCCTTTTGGTGGGCTATTTGCGATATCACCCTAATAAAGATTGATGGTGGGCTAAGTGCGAAACCACCGAGTGATTGAATTATGAATGGTTGATTAAGAAATTGTGATGTGTTGTAATATGTGATATTGTGGTGCTAAGTGCAGGGAAGCATGTTAATGAATGTAAGCATTAAGCTTGTGATATGGTTGGAAGGTGGTAAGGGAAGAAATGAGTAAGCATGATTATGAATGTGGATTGTTCTTGTTTAGTATGTAATGCTATATATTTTTTAGCACATACTATAATGTTATTTGTTTACATGTAAACTTACTAAGCTCAAAGCTTACTCCCCTTTTCTTTTCCCTTGTCTTATAGAGTTAAAAAGCTGGGTCAGGATACGAAGATAATTGGAAGATTGCCCGCACTATCAGCTCACCTCGGCATATCTAGACTTAGTACATTTGAGTATGGCATGTATAGGGGCTAGACTAGGTATATTGTTTTGTTATTTTGGCCAGGAGTGTGTTGGGTCCTTTGTTGAAAATCTCTTGTGTATATAGCCATAGTTGTTGGCTCTTTGTTATATATATAAAAATATGAAGTTATGGAAATTTTTATTGCAAAATATAAGTTGTTTAGTGATATGTTGAATGGATTCATGTTGTGTGAACTAGAGGGACGAAAAAAGCTTGGCAAATAGCCTTGTTCTTGTCCACACGGGTAGGCACAAGGGCGTGTGTCTAGGCCATGTATGACACACGGTCAGTCCCATGGGTGCGTGACTTGGTCGTGTGTCCCCTGCATGTTGGTGTTGTATGTCAGTGTCGACCACGGGCTAGCCACACGGTGTGTGCCTAGGCCATGTGACTTCTATAAGGTTGCTGACGTCACAAATAGAATACCCAAGTTTTTTACACACGGGCAAGGACACGGGCGTGTCTAGGCCTTGTGGAGCGCACGGGCCAAGCATACGAGCGTGTGTCCGACCATGTGAAAACTCCTGTAGGTTTGAAATGAAAATAAATCCCACACGGGATAGGGACATGGGTGTGTGTGACCACATAGCCTGCCCACACGGGCGTGTCCCATTCCACACGGGCGTGTGCCCTTGTTTAGGTGAAAAATTTGTAAGATCGTAAAAGTTTTCGGTTGGGTTCCGAAATGTAACACCCCAAACCCGACCCATGCGTTTCGACCGGATCTGGCATGTCACGGCTTGTACTTTGAAAACTTTTGATTTGTTTGTTAAGGAAATCGTAAGTCAATTGGATATTCCTTGGATAAATAAGTGTCATTTTAAAATATAAAATCCTTTGTATTATTATTATTCAGTTTAAAAAAAATAACCTTGTCATAAATTCTTAAGTTGCATAACATTGAAAACTACTTAATTGGCTAAAACTGTGGGGCCTTATTACATTGATAATTTCAAGTAAAAATGAAATAAAACTTAAAGAAATCCCAAAAAAATAATTTTTAGAAATAAAGCTTGATGGCCCCTCGACTCTGTCTCGGCTCCCATGTCCACGATCTACTGCTCATCTGGAAGAGTAGAGAAAAGGAAAGCGTGGGTCACCAAGACTCAGTGTATAAATCCCAAAACACACAATGACCTGAGCCCACAAACACATTATGGGCCCTAGCCCATACATAAAGGTATCAATCATAATCACATGATAAACAATAAATAATGAAAAACCCAACCCATCCTTGGTTTCCATCCTCTACACACCATCCCATACCAACCATCACACATTGGGGATTTCTACAATCAACCCTCCATCCGCTACACACCAAAACGACAGCCGTACTACCTATTCCTATTAATTAGGAATCATTTAACGTGGCATCGCCACCGATCACTATGTGACCTTACATTTAAATTATGTGGGATTTCTACCACAGATCACCAAGTGACCTATCATGCACTTCCCCTTCAATATCATCATTCCCACCCCATGCATACATACATAAAGAAATCATCATACAGACATATATACTTTTCGATACACATAGGGAGTTCTATGTTTACGTACCTGGCATCTTTGCCTAACCCTTTTAGGGTTCCATTCGACTGTCCATACAGCCTTATTCCGGCTTTTTAGCCCATAATATACATAAATAGATACACATACAGTTTTATTAGTAGTGTGTTAGAGATCTACACACCTGGTTACCGATAAAACGATGCTTTCTATGTCGACCCTATCCTTAGTCGTCACAACTGCTATCTCGAACGGTAGATACTGCTCGTTTCTTAAACTTAGGGATTCTTTCCTTTGCCTGATCCATATTTAATTCCATCATAAATTCTTATCAGAGCTACTATCACAATATTTAATCGTTAATCCTCATCTTAGAGTTTAGATCTTGCATATAATGAATGAATCTAGTAAAAATCTTCTTACCTTAAAATCCCAAAATTGAAGACTAGCTATTTTCGGTTTTTAGATCTAGTTGACCAAGCTTCCTTCAAATCCCGAATTGCTGCCCAACATAAAACCATTAAACTATTAGCTTTTCAGCTTTTTGCCTTTCAAAAACCGGGAATAGATCATGAGAACTAATCAAAAATCGACACTTACCTTAGCATAGGAGATTCGGCTAGCACTAGAGAGAGGATTCGGCAATGCCAATGGAAGATTTAAATGCCGGAAGTATAGAACTAATTCTCAAATAGGATGAATAGAAGAAAAGACAATGGATGCTTCGGCTTTTTAGAGAAATCGGCACAAGGAGGAAAAAGTGGAGAAGAGTATCGACTTTTGAAGAAATTGGAGAAAAGAAATTGGAGAGGGAGAGGCTAGGGAATTTCGGCACAATGGGAGAGGAATTTAGGGTTTTCAGTGTCAGAATCAATGAGCTAGCCCCCCCTATTTATAGATATTTTGGCACCTACTGCTAAAAACCAAAAGCGCCCTTAAAATTCAAGCTAAAAGAGAGGAGAAATTCGGCACCCTCTTTGCCATACAGTAGCCGAATTTTACACTCCTCTAGGTGGTGGATTTTCGGCCAACACTTCCCTTAAAGATAAGCTCCTAACTTTTCTCCTTTTTATCTATGATATTATCACTTATAAAATCCACATAATTTCTCCTATTTTTGAGCCTTGTAGCCGTCCACCTCTACTAACCCTAGTGCTGAAATTTAACTCACTTAAATTAAAAGATTTGGGCCTCATTAAACTTAATATTTGGGCCCCTAATTCCTTGTGTGTGGCGTCACCCTATCTTCATTTAAAGTGCCGAAATTGGCCTAAAAACATAGGCTCCTTGCAACCCAAAACTTGTTCCTTTTTAATTGATAATGATGCCACCTTAAAATAATTTAATCTGGGCCTTTGCCTAATTCTAAGCCCAAATTTAGACCCCTTTCACCTAAGTTAACATATTAAACATATTCCTATACTAAACGCATAGACCCATTAATTCAGGATGTTACAGTTCTACCCCCTTTAAAGAAATTTCGTCCTCGAAATTACCTGATCAGAAAAGATGAGGGTATTGCTGCCTCATTGCTTCCTCAGGTTCCCACGTAGCCTCCTCCGAACCATGATTCCGCCATAACACCTTAACCAGTGGAACCGTTTTCCTTCGCAACACCTTAACATCACGATCCAAAATTTCCACCGGTTCCTCTTCGAAGGTTAGATCAAGTCTTACCTCGATTTCCTCCATAGGTATGATATGAGACGGATCCGAACGGTAACGTCTTAGCATAGAGACGTGGAATACATCATGAATTTGACTTAACTCCGGAGGTAACTCCAGCTGATAGGCTACTGGTCCTACTCGCTTCACCACCTGGTATGGTCCTATAAATCTGGGACTCAATTTACCCTTTCTACCAAACCTTAGTAACTTTTTCCATGGCGACACTTTTAGGAATACCTTATCTCCCACTGCGAACTCTATGTCCTTACGCTTTGAATCAGCATAGGACTTCTGTCTGTCCGACGCCTCTTTCAGTCGAACCTTAATCAATTCAATCTTCTCTTCTATCTCGGTCACCAGCTCCTGACCCAAAATCCGACGTTCTTCTAATTCCGTCCAACAATTGGGAGTACAACACCTCCACCCGTACAGAGCTTCGTAGGGCGCCATCTGAATACTTGACTGGTAACTGTTGTTGTAAGCAAATTCTGCTAACGGTAAGAACTCTTCCCAACTACCTCTAAAATCAATGACACATCCTCTCAACATGTCCTCTAAGATCTGAATCACTCGCTCAGACTGTCCATCGGTCTGAGGATGAAACGCTGTACTGAAATCCAACTTCGTACCCAGCGCTTGATGCAACGCCTTCCAAAATCGTGAGGTGAACCTAGGGTCCCTATCTGATATGATCGAAACCGGTACTCCATGCAACCTCACCACCTCCACTATGTATAACTTAGCTAACTTCTGCAATGAATAATCAACACGTACGGGTATGAAGTGTGTAGACTTCGTTAAGCGACCAACAACTACCCAAACTGCATCTTTCTTAGTGGGTGTGAGGGGAAGCCCACTAACAAAGTCCATGGTAATTCTTTCCCACTTCCATTGGGGAATCTTCACTGGCTGCAACAATCTTGATGGTAACTGGTGTTCCGCGTTGACCTGCTGACAGGTCAAACACTTACCCACCAATTCGGTTACTTCTTGCTTCAAACTCGGCCACCAAAATTGATCTCTCAAATCTCGAAACATCTTACTTCCTCCAGGGTGCATAGCGTATACACTACCATGCGCCTTATTCAAAATCCTCTACTTTTGGCATGCAAACCTTCCCTCGAAAATATAACAATCCTTCCTCATTCATACTAAATTCTGCTGGCCCATCCTTTGAGATTAGCTGCAATTTTTCTTTTAACAACTCATCGGTCTGTTGCCTCTCCTTCACTTGACTGATCCAAGAGGGTTTCACTTGAAGTTCAGCTAATAAACTTCCATCCTCATACAAGCTAAGGTGAGCAAACATTGCTCTTAAGTCGAAGACTACTTTACGACTTAAAGCATCCGCCACTACATTAGCCTTACCCGGGTGGTACTCGATCGAGCAATCGTAGTCCTTTAGCAACTCGATCCACCTTCTCTGCCTTAGATTCAACTCCTTCTGAGTCAAAAGATACTTCAAGCTCTTATGATCTGTGTAAATGACAGATTTCTCCCTGTACAGATAATGCCTCCAAATATTTAAGGCAAACACCACTGCTGCCAATTCCAAATCATGGGTGGGGTAATTTAATTCATGCGGTCTTAACTCCCGAGATGCATATGCAACCACCTTCCCATCTTGCATCAACACACATCCTAATCATGCGTGTGACGCATCACAGTAAATTACGAACTCCTTCCCTGCCTCTGGCTGAATCAACACCGGAGCCTCTGTCAGAAATCTCTTTAACTTTTCAAAACTCTCCTGCTGCTTATCAGGCCAAACAAACGGAACTCCTTTCCGTAGCAACTTAGTCAATGGTGCTGCTACCAAAGAAAATCCTTCAACAAACCTTCGGTAGTACCCAGCTAAACCAAGAAAACTCCTAATCTCAGCCACAGACTTGGGTGGCTTCCAATCTAACACTGCTTCAATCTTTCGAGGGTCAACCCTAATCCCTTCTGCCGACACAACGTGCCCTAAAAACGTTACTTCCCTTAGCCAAAATTCACACTTACTGAATTTGGCATACAACTGCTTCTCCCTCAAAATCTGTAAAACTATTTGCAGATAAGCATCATGCTCCTCCTCCGACTTCGAATAGACCAAGATATCGTCTATAAACACCACGACACACCGGCCTAGGTAGGGTTGGAACACTCGATTCATCATGTCCATGAATGCTGCTGGCGCGTTGGTCAATCGAAACGGCATCACCATAAACTCATAGTGACCGTAGCGAGTCCTAAAAGCTGTCTTATGAATATCCACTTCCTTGACCCTAAGCTGATGGTACCCTGACCTCAGATCTATCTTAGAAAAGATTGAGGCCCCCTTCAACTGATCGAACAAGTCATCGATCCTTGGCAAGGGTACTTGTTCTTGATTGTTAGCTTATTCAACTGACGATAATCAATGCACATACGCATTGTTCCATCCTTCTTCTTAACAAATAACACCAGTGCTCCCCAGGGCGACACACTCGGTCGAATAAATCCTCTATCCAGCAACTCCTGAATCTACGCTTTCAACTCTACTAACTCTTTCGGCGCCATCCTATACGGAGCAATAGATACCGGCGCTATTCCCGGAAGAAGATCGATACCAAACTCCACTTCACGATCTGGGGGTAATCCCGGAAGCTCTTCAGGGAAAACATCAGGAAATTCCTTTATCATCCTGACGTCCCCAACAGTCTGATCTTTGGCTTCTAAAGCCCTAACAAACAATAAAACTGCCTCGCACCTTTTCCTCACCATCCTTTTTGCTCTCAGGGCAGTCACTACATTCGACAAACAATTCCCCCTTTCTCCTATTACCAACACTTCATCACCCTCGGGGGTTTTTAGCATCATACGCTTGGCTGCACAATCCAGGTTAGCTTGATACTTCACAAGCCAATCCATGCCTAAAATTAAATCAAACTCCCCGAACGGTAATTCCATTAGATCCGTTTGGAAAACTATCCCCTGAACTTCTAGAGGTACTTCACGATAGAGCTTATCCACAACTACAGATTGTCCTAACGGGCTAACTACAGTCATTGCCCTAGGGTAACTTCAGATTCTAACTTTAAGGTTTCAGATATGCTACTAGCTACATACGAATGCATCGAGCCAATGTTAATCAATGCAGTGTAAGACAAGCCAAAAATTAAAAACGTATCGGTTATAACATCCGATGCGTCAGCCTTCTCTCGATGTCTAACAGCATAGACCAACTCCGGCTGTCTCGCCTCAGTGTTTCCTACCTCTTGGCCTGGTGCTCCACAACCCCGACCAGCATCATTACCACCTCTGGCTGCACCACCACCTCTTTGTGGCTGCTGACCTCCTCTACCAGGCTGAGCATTCCCTCGACCCATGGTCCCTTCACCGTCCCATTACTGCGGACAGTTTTTAACTTGGTGGTCCGTAGATCCACACCTAAAACACTTCCCACTGCCTGCCCAACATTCACCGGCATGAAATTTACCATATCGAGCGCACTTGGGTGTCTGGAGGTTTCTCTTCCTGTTTTGGTCCATTGGACCTGGACCTTTTCTGATTACGCCCCGTTGACGATCCAAAATTCCTCTTATTTCCTCCCCTATCTCTATCCCGATTTAACTTTTCAGTCCGCTTAACCTCTTCGGCTATCTTAGCCTTTTCCACTAGGACAGCAAATTCCCTTTATCGCTGTAGGGCTATCAAAACACGTAAATCATCCCTCAGGCCATCTTCAAACCTAACACAATGTTCATGCTCCATGGCTACCATCCCACGAGCATAACGGCTAAGACGTAAGAACTCAGCTTCATACGCAGCCACTGACCTACTCCCTTGCACCAAATTCAGAAACGCTCTGCGCTGCGCATCCACATAACTCGATCCAATGTACTTATTCTGAAACGCTGTTTTAAAGAAATCCCGGGTGATACGGTCAGCCACAGTACCATCCTTAACCGTAAGCCACCATTGATATGCTTCATCCCGTAGGAGAGATACAACCCCTTTCAACTTTTCCTCCTCTGTGAAATCCAAATCATCCATTATGCGTTCTACCGCCTCCAACCAATACTCAACTGAACTTGGGGCTACACCAGAAGTTCCTCTAAACACTTCTGCCCCATTGGCCCTAAGTCGTTCCGGCACAGATTTTCGAGCTCCTGTGCCCATACCAGCCCCAGCAACCCTATCTAAAACCTTTAACATTGCCTGAGATACCGCATCATCTCCGGCAGTCTGATCCTGAAATTCCTCCTCCATAGCTGGCATCTCGTTTCCAGAACCATGACCAGACCCTACTAGTTCCGACACCGTCCTCCTACCCCTACCACAACCACGTGGCGGACGTCATCGACCCCTTGTACGTATTCTACCGCTTCGCTTTTATCTGATTAGAAATTTTATGAATTATTAGTTTTCTTCCACTGATTAACCATGAACAGTCTTATGAATAGTAGATTTAGAGTAGTTCTTTCGAATTCGCATTCACAATTCAGTCTCAAGTTCGTATCCTCTAATTCTAGTAAACACATACATTCAATCATACAGATAACATTCATGAACTTACATTCATCATGTAAGGGGGGTTTTCGTTGTTTCACTACCTAGGGGTATTTTCGTAATTTATCCTACAGGGGTATTTTCGTAATTTTCCAAAATTGGGTTCCTTGGTAATTTTGTGAAATAAGGGTATTTTGGTAATTTTACAATCGGGGGTATTTCTATAATTTTGAAATTATGGGGTATTTCAGTAATTTGGCAATCCGGGGGTATTTCGGTAATTTTGAAATTTGAGGGTATTTCGATAATTTGGCAATCCGAGGGTATTTCAGTAATTTTGAAATCTGGGGGTATTTTGGTAATTTTGACATCCAGTGGTATTTTGGTAATTTGAAATCCGGGGCATTTCAGTTATTTTGAAATCCGGGGCATTTCGGTAATTTTTTTTTAAACCAGAGGTACTTTGGAAAATCTAGTTACTCTTGTAAACATAGGGTTTTTGGGTAAATTTTTTTCATAGCTGTGAACATTTTCAAATCAAGTGTATCCTTTTTTGGAAATGTACAAAACTCAGGGGTTTTTGTTTGCAAAATAGGGTGGTTGCACCAGGTAAGATTCCAGCGAAGAGGAGGTGAGTCACTAGGACTGCTTAAATACTAAGCTTTCCCTGAATCCACTCCTAGACATGCGTATGCCTATTGCCACACCCTGTTATGGCTAAAGTGAACAGTCACTATGCACCAGGTAAGATTCCAGCGAAGAGGAGGTGAGTCACTTGGACTGCTTAAATACCAAGCTCTTCCGGATCTATTCCTAGACATGCATATGCCCGTTGCCACACCTTAGTCTTGCGACTCGTTTACAGGTTTTGTTTAGTGAAATTAAGTCTTATGGAATTGAAGAGTTGTTTGTCTAAGCCTAGAGTCCATCCAATTCTAATCTAGATAGTCTACGCCCCATAAAGCCCATTAAGCCCACATTTATATCACAATCAGGAGTTCAGAATACTTACCTGGGTGGATTGGATGCCGGTAGACTCGAAGGCCATGTCTTCAAACCAAAAATTTTTCTTAAATTCAATTTTTCTCTAAAACACTTCTAGACCCATTTCACAGCCCGAGTTTTGAACTGGGCTCTAATACCAAAATGTAACACCCAAAACCCGGCCCATGCGTTTCGACCAGATCTGGCATGTCACGGCTTGTACTTTGAAAACTTTTGCTTTGTTTGTTAAGGAAATCATAAGTCAATTGGATATTCCTTGGATAAATAAGTGTCATTTTAAAATATAAAATCCTTTGTATTATTATTATTCAGTTTAAAAAAAATAACCTTGTCATAAATTCTTAAGTTGCATAACATTGAAAACTACTTAATTGGCTAAAACTGTGGGGCCTTATTACATTGATAATTTCAAGTAAAAATGAAATAAAACTTAAAGAAATCCCAAAAAATAATTTGTAGAAATAAAGCTTGATGGCCCCTCGAGTCCGTCTCGGCTCCCATGTCCACGGTCTACTGCTCATCTGGAAGAGTAGAGAAAAGGAAAGCGTGAGTCACCAAGACTCAGTGTATAAATCCCAAAACACACAACGACCTGAGCCCACAAACACATTATGGGCCCTGGCCCATACATAAAGGTATCAATCATAATCACATGATAAACAATAAATAATAAAAAACTGTAACACCCCAAACCCAATCTATGCGTTTAGACAAGATTTGGTTTGTCACACAAATCAAACATGCGTTTATTCTTAATGGTTAAAATAGGGTAGTGCTACAAAACTTTTTGAAAAATAGAGTTTAATAAAATTAAACTTGAGGATTTGAAAATTTGAGGCTTTAAGAAAATTATTTGTTTTGAAAACTTATCGTCAAAATATAAATATCAAATTCTTAAGATAGTTTAAAAGAACTTGTAAGAATTTTAAATAATTAAAGTGTCCAGAAATTTTGTTATAAAACCAATGTTCTTAAGAAAAACTTAACATATTTAAGATAAAACAATAATAAAAGTTTGATAATAAGATTCAAAACCATCCACACAATAAATCCATAAAAACATAATAAGAGGCCTTATTACATAAAACCCATAACAGAAAATTTAAGATAATCATCTAATTAAAGTCATAGTTTAATAAAAACCCAAGTTTGTAGTATGGCCTCCACCAAGTCATCTCCGGCCCAAGACCACGTCAATTTCCATTACCTGAAATGGTTAATAAAATTGGGTGAGTTACAAAGAACTCAGTGTGCAACTCACTTACCACCATTATTGGGCCAGATCGTCAAGACATTAAGCTGGGCTTGAGCCCATTAACATATTTCAACAATATATCATTAAATAACAAAATTTAGAAATGAATGCATGTAAAATGAATTTCCCAAACCAACCTAATAACCATCCGCTAACACCCCCGTACCAACCAACACACCTGTGGGGATCAAGTCAACCCACCCCGCCAAACACACCAATTATAGGCTTTAAGCCTTTAAATAATTTTGTAGTGCACTACCGAACTAGATTGTGACATTGTCACCGAACTAGAGGCATTTAGCCGAATTTGTGGCAGAGCCACCGAACTAGAGGCATTGAGCCATATTGTGGCAGAGCCACCGAACTAGAGGCAATGAGCCAAATTGTGGCAACTGGCCATTCTTCTCTTCATATAACCCACCCCATGCAATTATGCGTGTATATCAAAATATAGTTATATAACAAATTTTCAATTATTCCATATCATCGGTGGGTTTATCATTAAACATTGTATTAGACCCATATAAATAATAATTTAGCAACTAGCCCATTTAACATTTTAGTGAACTTTTGGCCCATTTATCGAACTAGAGTATTATCGGCCCATTTATCGAACTAGAGTATTATCGGCCCATTTATCGAACTAGAGTATTATCGGCCCATTTATCGAACTAGAGTATTATCGGCCCATTTATCGAACTAGAGTATTATCGACCCATTTATCGAACTAGAGTATTATCGGCCCATTTATCGAACTAGAGTATTATCGGCCCATTTATCGATTTAACAGTTTTTCGCAGAATTCTCGGTTTTCACCCTTTTCATGCATTTTACAAAAGTATCAATTACTACATGATTTCCGACTTTACCATTTTCACGATTTTATCGCAATACTTATGATTAGAATCTAACCCGAAAATGAGTGTGAAATTACACACCTGGTTATTGAGAGAACTACACTTTCCCGCTCTTCAACACCTAAACGCATCGCGATAGTTAGAACACTATATTCTAATAAATAAATCGATTTAAACATAACGATCTAGGATTTACCCTCGGATTTCCGTAGTACTTCTACTTGCGATTTCTCTCCGATTGATGGTTCGCTAACCGAATCGAATCCACGAACGAATAATGGTTCGGGAGTACGAACGACTTCGAACAATTGATTTTCCTCGGTTGAACGTCCGCAACCCGGTGGAAAATCCCGGATTCCCGAAATGGCCCTTTGTTTATACTTAGGGGGAATAACGGAACCTCCCCTCTTCCGAAAACTGAACACCGCCCTTTTCTTCCCTATTTTGAATGTCTTCAAAGACAAAGAACGTTACTCCAATCTAAGATAAATTTTCGAAATAATACCAAGGTTTTTAAAGTTGTGATTTCCTTACCACAAATATCGATTCCAAGGATTTGTGTCACCCACGACCTCTTGATTTCCAAACTTCCATTATCGCACTAAAGTACAACAAAATAAACGTTAATAGGATGAACGTTTATTTTGATCTAATAAAGCCTTCAAACCAACATCAATATTCGGCCATAACCACTATTAACTAATCGAAACGAAAAGAATTCTTACTTATTTTCCACGTTGAAAAGAAAGAATTTGAGAATGGTATTGATTTATGAAGGATTCGGCTATGAAGAATCAAAGAAAAAGAGAAAATAAAATCGGCTATAGGCACTCTAACATTCGACCATGATAATGAAATTGAAGTAGATTTCGATTGAAAGAAATAGAAGTAAGAGATGAAAGATTGGAAGAAAAGATGATGATGTTTCGGTTTTCAAATAGAATGGAAAAGAAAAGAAAGAAAAAGATGAGTTTTGAGAGCAATGTATAATCGGCAATGGGGAGAAGAAAAGAAAAGAATGGTCTTTTAGATATTGGTAAAATCAGCACAAAGAGAAAGGCACAAAATTAACACTAAAGTGTAAAACAAAAATGACCAATTTGACAAAAGAAACTAGGCTTACCAAGTGCACAATTTCGGCCAAGGAAAAGAAAGTTTGAGAGAATTTTCAAAACTTGCACAAACTAAACAAAATGACCAAAACCAAAGACTAAAATTCCTAGCCAAACTATCACCAAAATTCGGCTCCCCCCTAGCCATAATGCCGTCCATATGCTTGGTCTAATGGCCAAGATATTGTTTCCAAAAATATTTCCTTGATTCTTGCCTCATATCTTCACATTTTCCTTATTTTCTTGATTCCCTTCCTTAAGTTAATAATTTCCTTATTCCTTTGATATTTTAACCAAAAATAACAAGTCAACACCTTCCATAAAAGCTCTTGGCCGACACTTGCTATATATGTGCAGAAAAATTCAAAATAAAATTCACCTAGATGCTAAACATGGGATTCGAACCTTCTCCCTCATGCCTAAACCCATGCGCCATCACCACTTGTCCAATAACTCATCTTATACTTCACTTTGACACTTAAATTAATTTATGTGTCATAGCCACTTAATCCACTTCCATAAATTCTAAAAATTAATATTATTCCATCCCGAAGAATTTTTTTTTTTAAACTTCTTCAGAACTATACTAAACACAAAATAATTAAAGAAATTCCACCTTCTAGAATAATTACTCAAAGCACACAATGAAAATTAATTACTCAAATTTTCAGGGTGTTACAACTCTACCCTCCTAAAAGAAAATTTCGTCCTCGAAATTTACCTGGTTGAAAAAGGTGAAGGTATTGTTGCCGAATTGCATCCTCAGGTCCCACGTAGCTTCCTCCACTCCGTGATTACGCCATAACACTTTGACTAATGGCACAGTCTTCTTTCTTAGCACCTTAACATCTTGGTCTAAGATTTCCACTGGTTCCTCCTCAAAAGACAAGTCTGAATTCAATTCCACTTCTTCTACCGGTACTATGTGCGAAGGATCCGATCTATAGCGCCTCAGCATGGAAACATGAAAAACATTATGAATTTGGCTCAATTCTGGAGGTAATTCGATCTGATAGGCCACTGGACCAACTCGTTTCACCACACGATATGGTCCAATGTATCTGGGACTCAACTTGCCCTTCTTCCCGAATCTGAATACCTTCTTCCAAGGTGAGACCTTCAAGAAAACTTGATCTCCTACGACATACTCGATATCCTTACGCTTCAGATCCGCATACGACTTCTGTCTATTCGAAGCTTCCTTTAACCGTGCTCGAATAACTTTCACTTTTTCTTCTGTTTCAGAAATCATCTCAGGTCCTAACATCCGTCGATCGCCCAACTCAGTCCAACAAATATGAGAACGACACCTACGACCATACAATGCCTCGTAGGGTGCCATCTGAATGCTAGACCGGTAGCTGTTGTTATACGCAAATTCTGCCAACGGTAGAAAATCCTCCCAACTACCTTTGAAGTCGATTATACATCCTCTTAACATGTCTTCCAGAATTTGAATCACTCTCTCCGACTGGCCATCTGACTGAGGATGAAAAGCCGTACTGAAGTTAAGCTTTGTACCCAGAGCTTCATGCAAAGCTTTCCAAAATCGAGATGTAAACCTAGGATCCCTATCCGATATAATCGATACGGGTACCCCATGCAACCTCACGATTTCAGATACATACAGCTTCGCTAACTTCTGCAACGAGTAGTCCGTACGCACTGGTAGAAAATGAGCAGTCTTCGTCAAACGATCAACAATTACCCAAACAGAGTTTTTCTTAGTAGGTGTTAAAGGTAACCCACTAACAAAATCCATTGTTATCCGCTCCCATTTCCAAAGAGGAATTTTTACCGATTGTAAAAGTCCTGACGGCAATTGATGCTCCGCTTTCACTTGCTGACAAGTTAAACATTTTCCCACAAATTCTGAAATCTCACGTTTCAACCCAGGCCACCAATACTGTTCACGAAGGTCCCGATACATCTTATTTCCTCCGGGGTGCATAGCATAAGGGCTACTATGCGCCTCCCTCAAAATCATTTGCCTCAGATCTGAATCCTTAGGCATACAGACCCTTCCACGAAAACACAACACACCTTCCGGGTTTATTCCAAAATCCTCTATTTCACCATTTTTAACTTGCTGAAATAAAAGTCCCAACTTCTCATCTAACATCTGTTTTTCCTTGATTTGATCCAACCACAGAGGCTTCACCTGAAGTTCCGCTATCAAACTACCATCCTCAAACAAACTCAAATGGGCAAACATAGCTCTCAAATCAGATACCACCTTACGACTTAATGCGTCCGCCACCACATTAGCCTTTCCAGGATGATACTCAATTGAGAAATCATAGTCCTTTAACAGCTCCACCCATCTTCGTTGTCTCAAGTTTAACTCCTTCTAAGTAAGAAGATACTTAAGACTCTTGTGATCCGTAAAGATGATAGACTTTTCACCATAGAGGTAATGCCTCCAAATCTTTAAGGCAAACACCACTGCTGCTAACTCCAAATCATGAGTAGGGTAGTTCACTTCGTGCAGTCTCAACTGACGAGAAGCATAAGCTACAACTTTCCCACTTTGCATCAATACGCAGCCTAAACCCGTATGTGACGCATCACAATAAACTGTAAACTCCTTCCCAGCCTCAGGTTGAATCAATACCGGCGCTTCCGTTAAAACCTTCTTCAATCTCTCGAAACTTTCTTGCTATTTGTCGGTCCATACAAACGGCACTCCCTTCCGCAAAAGCTTAGTTAGAGGTGCAGCAATCAACGAGAACCCCTCAACAAAGCGTCTATAGTAACCAGCCAAACCTAAGAAACTCCGAATCTCAGCTACCGACTTTGGTGGTTTCCAATCCAATACAGCTTCAATCTTCCGAGAATCCACCCTTATTCCTTCGGCTGATACCACATGACCCAAGAAAGTCACTTCTCTTAACCAAAATTCACATTTACTGAATTTGGCATACAACTGATTATCTCGAAGTACTTGCAATACAATCCGCAAATGCGAGTCATGTTCTTCTTCATTTCTCGAATAAACCAGAATGTCATCTATGAATACCACCACAAACCGGTCTAAGAATGGTTGAAAGACCCGGTTCATCATATCCATAAATGCAGCTGGTGCATTGGTCAACCCAAACGGCATCACCAAAAACTCATAGTGTCCGTAACGGGTTCGAAATGCCGTCTTGTGAATATCCGCATCTTTCACCTTAAGCTGGTGGTAACCCGACCTTAAATCAATTTTGGAGAAAACCGAAGCTCCTTTCAATTGATCAAACAGGTCGTCAATTCTCGGCAGAGGGTACCGATTCTTGATCGTCAGCTTATTCAATTGCCTGTAATCGATACACATACGCATCGACCCATCCTTCTTCTTAACAAACAAAACCGGTGCTCCCCACGGAGACACACTCGGTCGAATAAAACCACGATCTAGCAGTTCTTGAATTTGTGCTTTAAGCTCCGACAACTCCTTCGGTGCCATTCTATAAGGAGCAATGGACACTGGAGCAGTTCCGGGCAAAAGCTCAATACCAAATTCCACTTCCCGATCTGGAGGTACACCAGGAAGTTCTTCGGGAAAAACATCAGAGAACTCCTTCACAGTTCTCACATCTTCCACTGACAGCTCTTTGGCATCTAAAGCACTGATAAATGCTAAAAATGCTCCGTACCCTTTTCGCACCAACTTCTCCGCCTTTAACGCAGAAATCACGTTTGCCAAGTAATTTCTCCGCTCGCCTATCATAACTATCTCCTTGTCCTCCACAGTTCTTATCGTCATACGCTTTTCAGCACAGTCCAAATGCGCCCGGTGCTTAACCAACCAATCCATGCCCAAAATGATATCGAATTCGCCAAAAGGCAATTCCATCAAATTTGCCAGGAATGTTTCTCCTTGAATTACTAAGGGCACGTCTCTAAATAGTTTATTAACCAACACCGACTGTCCTAAGGGACTAATCACCCTCATCTCATTATCGGAAATTTCAGAGTCTAATTTCAAGTTTCCAGTTATGGTACTAGCAACGTACGAATGGGTAGAACCAATATCTATCAAGGCAATAACGGGTACATCAGAGACGAAGAACGTACCAGTTATCACATCAGGTGCATTACCATCCTCACGGCGTCTGACTGCATACACCAGTCCTGGCTGTCTTGCATCCGCGTTGCCTCTAGGACCATTGCCTCGACCCGCTGCACCTTGACCACGTCCAGCTCCATTACCACCACGACCCGGTCCACGACCTCTCGGTGGTTGCTGAGCTCCTCTTGCCAGTGGTGCATCAGTAGTACAAACTTCTTGAGTTGTATCCATACGTCGAGGGCAACTCCTATATTGATGATCCATCGATCCATATTTATAGCAAGCACCCGTCTTCCTCCAACATTCTCCGGAATGCCTTTTCCCACAATCAGCACAATCTCGACTCTGATTAACAGCTACAGGTGTTCTTCCTTGAGCTGGCTCCTCATTCCGAGACCTCTTCGGAAACCTTTTTGAAGAACCCGAATTGTTCAGATCTCTCTTGCTTCGAACTTGCTCCCGATTCTGACGTTCCGAGTTCTTAACCTCTTCGGCTATCTTGGCCTTCTCCACGAGCGTGGCAAAAGTTCTAACTTGCTGTGGGGCTATCAGAACCCGCAACTCATCTTTCAAGCCATCCTCAAAGCGCACACAACGCTCATGATCCGTTGCCACTATCGTTCGAGCATAGCGACTCAAACGTAAGAACTCAGCCTCATATGCTGCCACCGTCTTATTTCCTTGCACCAGGTTCAAGAATTCCTTCCTTCGAGCATCCACATAGCTTGTTCCCACATATTTCCCTTGAAAGGAAGCCTTGAAGAATTCCCAATTAACTAATGCAGCATCGGTGCCTTCTCGGACAGTAAGCCACCATTGGTATGCTTCGTCCCTTAACAAAGATACCGCTCCTCCTAGCTTTTGCTCCACCGTGCACTCAAGATCATCCATAATTCGTTCCACTGCCTCAAGCCAATATTCAGCTACATTGGGAGCTACACCAGATACACCTCTGAAAACCTCAGCTCCACTGGATTTCAGTCGCTCCTATATCGACCCACGAGCTGTTGGTCCAGTTCTGGATCCAGCGACCCCTTCAAGTACTCGCAGCATTGCTCGTGTCACAGCATTATCCTCTTCCATATGGTCGTGCGATCCCGTCTCACTCTCGAGTGACGCAGGTGCATCCATTTCCGGCATATAGCCCGGCACTTCAGTTGCGCCCCTAACACCTCGTCCTCTACCACGGCCACGTCTACCGCGTCCACGACCACGTCCTCTAGCGCTCATAGCGACTAATTCGATTTGATCTGATTAAGAGTTTTATGAATCAGATTACTATTTCAGTTGTTTATTAGCGATGTTTTATGATATGAAAGAGATAGAGTTGTTTTCGCAATCATATCCTATTGTCTCAATCTCTACGGTTTTCAACACCTAAAACTAGAAGTTCTAGAGTGTTTCTTATAATCATATCATAATCATAACAGACAATCAGTATACAGATACTTACTTGACCTGGCGCGGGATGCTCATGGTGCCATACTACCTTTAAATCAAAAATCTAAAAAATTTTTTTTTTAAACAAATATTCTTTATTGAACCCAAACCACAGCCGAGTTTTGAAACTGGGCTCTGATACCACTAAATGTAACACCCCAAACCCGGTCTATGCGTTTAGACAAAATTTGGTTTGTCACACAAATCAAACATGCGTTTATTCTTAATGGTTAAAATAGGGTAGTGCTACAAAACTTTTTGAAAAATAGAGTTTAATAAAATTAAACTTGAGGATTTGAAAATTTGAGGCTTTAAGAAAATTATTTGTTTTGAAAACTTATCGTCAAAATATAAATATCAAATTCTTAAGATAGTTTAAAAGAACTTGTAAAAATTTTAAATAATTAAAGTGTCCAGAAATTTTGTTATAAAACCAATGTTCTTAAGAAAAACTTAACATATTTAAGATAAAACCATAATAAAAGTTTGATAATAAGATTCAAAACCATCCACACAATAAATCCATAAAAACATAATAAGAGGCCTTATTACATAAAACCCATAACAGAAAATTTAAGATAATCATCTAATTAAAGTCATAGTTTAATAAAAACCCAAGTTTGTAGTATGGCCTCCACCAAGTCATCTCCGGCCCAAGACCACGTCAATTTCCATTACCTGAAATGGTTAATAAAATTGGGTGAGTTACAAAGAACTCAGTGTGCAACTCACTTACCACCATTATTGGGCCAGATCGTCAAGACATTAAGCTGGGCTTGAGCCCATTAACATATTTCAACAATATATCATTAAATAACAAAATTTAGAAATGAATGCATGTAAAATGAATTTCCCAAACCAACCTAATAACCATCCGCTAACACCCCCGTACCAACCAACACACCTGTGGGGATCAAGTCAACCCACCCCGCCAAACACACCAATTATAGGCTTTAAGCCTTTAAATAATTTTGTAGTGCACTACCGAACTAGATTGTGACATTGTCACCGAACTAGAGGCATTTAGCCGAATTTGTGGCAGAGCCACCGAACTAGAGGCATTGAGCCATATTGTGGCAGAGCCACCGAACTAGAGGCAATGAGCCAAATTGTGGCAACTGGCCATTCTTCTCTTCATATAACCCACCCCATGCAATTATGCGTGTATATCAAAATATAGTTATATAACAAATTTTCAATTATTCCATAACATCAGTGGGTTTATCATTAAACATTGTATTAGACCCATATAAATAATAATTTAGCAACTAGCCCATTTAACAGTTTAGTGAACTTTTGGCCCATTTATCGAACTAGAGTATTATCGGCCCATTTATCGAACTAGAGTATTATCGGCCCATTTATCGAACTAGAGTATTATCGGCCCATTTATCGAACTAGAGTATTATCGGCCCATTTATCGAACTAGAGTATTATCGGCCCATTTATCGAACTAGAGTATTATCGGCCCATTTATCGAACTAGAGTATTATCGGCCCATTTATCGAACTAGAGTATTATCGGCCCATTTATCGAACTAGAGTATTATCGGCCCATTTATCGATTTAATAGTTTTTCGCAGAATTCTCGGTTTTCACCCTTTTCATGCATTTTACAAAAGTATCAATTACTACATGATTTCTGACTTTACCATTTTCACGATTTTATCGCAATACTTATGATTAGAAATCTAACCCGAAAATGAGTGTGAAATTACACACCTGGTTATTGAGAGAACTACACTTTCCCGCTCTTCAACACCTAAACGCATCGCGATAGTTAGAACACTATATTCTAATAAATAAATCGATTTAAACATAACGATCTAGGATTTACCCTCGGATTTCCGTAGTACTTCTACTTGCGATTTCTCTCTGATTGATGGTTCGCTAACCGAATCGAATCCACGAACGAATAATGGTTCGGGAGTACGAACGACTTCGAAAAATTGATTTTCCTCGGTTGAACGTCCGCAACCCGGTGGAAAATCCCGGATTTCCGAAATGGCCCTTTGTTTATACTTAGGGGGAATAACGGAACCTCCCCTCTTCCGAAAACTGAACACCGCCCTTTTCTTCCCTATTTTGAATGTCTTCAAAGACAAAGAACGTTACTCCAATCTAAGATAAATTTTCGAAATAATACCAAGGTTTTTAAAGTTGTGATTTCCTTACCACAAATATCGATTCCAAGGATTTGTGTCACCCACGACCTCTTGATTTCCAAACTTCCGTTATCGCACTAAAGTATAACAAAATAAACGTTAATAGGATGAACGTTTATTTTGATCTAATAAAGCCTTCAAACCAACATCAATATTCGGCCATAACCACTATTAACTAATCGAAACGAAAAGAATTCTTACCTATTTTCCATGTTGAAAAGAAAGAATTTGAGAATGGTATTGATTTATGAAGGATTCGGCTATGAAGAATCAAAGAAAAAGAGAAAATAAAATCGGCTATAGGCACTCTAACATTCGGCCATGATAATGAAATTGAAGTAGATTTCGATTGAAAAGAAATAGAAGTAAGAGATGAAAGATTGGAAGAAAAGATGATGATGTTTCGGTTTTCAAATAGAATGGAAAAGAAAAGAAAGAAAAAGATGAGTTTTGAGAGCAATGTATAATCGGCAATGGGGAGAAGAAAAGAAAAGAATGGTCTTTTAGATATTGGTAAAATCGGTACAAAGAGAAAGGCACAAAATTAACACTAAAGTGTAAAACAAAAATGACCAATTTGACAAAAGAAACTAGGCTTACCAAGTGCACAATTTCGGCCAAGGAAAAGAAAGTTTGAGAGAATTTTCAAAACTTGCACAAACTAAACAAAATGACCAAAACCAAAGACTAAAATTCCTAGCCAAACTATCACCAAAATTCGGCTCCCCCCTAGCCATAATGCCGTCCATATGCTTGGTCTAATGGCCAAGATATTGTTTCCAAAAATATTTCCTTGATTCTTGACTCATATCTTCACATTTTCCTTATTTTCTTGATTCCCTTCCTTAAGTTAATAATTTCCTTATTCCTTTGATATTTTAACCAAAAATAACAAGTCAACATCTTCCATAAAAGCTCTTGGCCGACACTTGCTATATATGTGCAGAAAAATTCAAAATAAAATTCACCTAGATGCTAAACATGGGATTCGAACCTTCTCCCTCATGCCTAAACCCATGCGCCATCACCACTTGTCCAATAACTCATCTTATACTTCACTTTGACACTTAAATTAATTTATGTGTCATAGCCACTTAATCCATTTCCATAAATTCTAAAAATTAATATTATTCCATCCCGAAGAATTTTTTTTTTTTTAAACTTCTTCAGAACTATACTAAACACAAAATAATTAAAGAAATTCCACCTTCTAGAATAATTACTCAAAGCACACAATGAAAATTAATTACTCAAATTTTCAGGGTGTTACAAAAACCCAACCCATCCTAGGTTTCCATCCTCTACACACCATCTCGTACCAACCATCACACCTTGGGGATTTCTACAATCAACCCTCCATCCGCTACACACCAAAACGACAGCCATACTACCTATTCCTATTAATTAGGAATCATTTAACGTGGCATCGCCACCGATCACTATGTGACCTTACATTTAAATTATGTGAGATTTCTACCACCGACCACCAAGTGACCTATCATGCACTTCCCCTTTAATATCATCATTCCCACCCCATGTATACATACATAAAGAAATCATCATACAGACATATATACTTTTCGATACACATAGGGAGTTCTATGTTTACGTACCTGGCATCTTTGCCTAACCCTTTTAGGGTTCCATTCGACTGTCCATACAGCCTTATTCCGGCTTTTTAGCCCATAATATACATAAATAGATACACATACAATTTTATTAGTAGTGTGTTAGAGATCTA
The DNA here is from genome assembly GCA_005393395.2 of Gossypium australe. Classification (NCBI taxonomy): domain Eukaryota; kingdom Viridiplantae; phylum Streptophyta; class Magnoliopsida; order Malvales; family Malvaceae; genus Gossypium; species Gossypium australe. The sequence continues at coordinate 41,889,617 of CM016625.1, read as the reverse complement.
CACACCTGATTACCGATAAAACGATGCTTTCTATGTCGACGCTATCCTTAGTCGTCACAACTGCTATCTCGAACGGCAGATACTGCTCGTTTCTTAAACTTAGGGATTCTTTCCTTTGCCTGATCCATATTTAATTCCATCATAAATTCTTATCAGAGCTACTATCACAATATTTAATCGTTAATCCTCATCTTAGAGTTTAGATCTTGCATATAATGAATGAATCTAGTAAAAATCTTCTTACCTTAAAATCCCGAAATTGAAGACTAGCTATTTTCGGCTTTTAGATCTAGTTGACCAAGCTTCCTTCAAATCCCGAATTGCCGCCCAACATAGAACCATTAAACTATTAGCTTTTCGGCTTTTTGCCTTTCAAAAACCGGGAATAGATCATGAGAACTAATCAAAAATTAACACTTACCTTAGCATAGGAGATTCGGCTAGCACTAGAGAGAGGATTCGACAATGCCAATGGAAGATTTAAATGCCGGAAGTATAGAACTAATTCTCAAATAGGATGAATAGAAGAAAAGACAATGGATGCTTCGGCTTTTTAGAGAAATCGGCACAAGGAGGAAAAAGTGGAGAAGAGTTTCAGCTTTTGAAGAAATTGGAGAAAAGAAATTGGAGAGGGAGAGGCTAGGGAATTTCGGCACAATAGGAGAGGAATTTAGGGTTTTCAGTGTCAGAATCAAGGAGCTAGCCCCCCTATTTATAAATATTTCGGCACCTATTGCTAAAAACCGAAAACGCCCTTAAAATTCAAGCTAAAAGAAAGGAGAAATTCGGCACCCTCTTTGCCATGCAGTAGCCGAATTTTACACTCCTCTAGGTGGTGGATTTTCGGCCAACACTTCCCTTGAAGATAAGCTCCTAACTTTTCTCCTTTTTATCTATGATATTATCACTTATAAAATCCACATAATTTCTCCTATTTTTGAGCCTTGTAGCCGTCCACCTCTACTAACCCTAGTGCCGAAATTTAACTCACTTAAATTAAAAGATTTGGGCCTCATTAAACTTAATATTTGGGCCCCTAATTCCTTGTGTGTGGCGTCACCCTATTTTCATTTAAAGTGCCAAAATTGGCCTAAAAACATGGGCTCCTTGCGACCCAAAACTTGTTCCTTTTTAATTGATAATGATGCCACCTTAAAATAATTTAATCTGGGCCTTTGCCTAATTCTAAGCCCAAATTTAGACCCCTTTCACCTAAGTTAACATATTAAACATATTCCTATACTAAACGCATAGACCCATTAATTCAGGATGTTACACGAAACCTCTCGTAAGTATGTTTAAGGCCTCGTAGGTCCTTAATGAGGTTGTTGTGATGACGATAAAGATATGTCAAGTTGGGACTAGAAGTTTATAAACTAAAGTTGTTGATTAAGTATGATAATGCTTCGTGCCCAGTTCCGGCATAGGATACGGGTAAGTAGTGTTACAAGAATCGAATGCAATAGTAAATTTAATCGTAAGCATGTCATGGGAACTACAGTTAATTCAATATTTTCCCAATTAATTCCAACCCGAAGATAATTAGCTCATGGGTTGGGCATTGAAATCCAAAATTAAATCTTTCATCAACATACTTCAAGTTTCACGAATCACAGAATTCAAAACCAAGAAAACAGAACAATGGTAGAACTGTAGAAAGTTCTTGTTGCACTCTAACTTCTTATCCAGATTCTACACAAAACCCAGGACAGATTTATCTTCCCCTTCTTTGCATATGTGATCTTCCCTTCTTTAGCTGCTCCCTTCTTCTTCTCTTTTAAATTTCTCCACCGGATTCTGTTACAGAGAGAGTAATTGCTTTCTTTCTTTTATTTTTATCCTCACAATTTGTGTGTCATTTCTTCTCTTCTCTCTCCTCCTTTTATAAGGTGGATCTGTCCCTCTCATCACACATCTTTTACTCCTCTTTTTCAGGGTGATTTATCTAGTACGCATACAACTGGTTGAGAGTGACGTGGATTGAGTGTTGCGTCATCTTCCTGGAATTTCCATGGCATTTCTGTTGGCAATCTATCCCACCATTTTCCATGGCAATGTTTCACCTCTTTCATTCTCTTTTCCTCTTCCTTTTTTCCTTCTTTTTGCCTATTTCATCCTACCTACACCTACGACCAAAGACTACCAAACCTCTTTCCAATAATTAAAAGTAACATTAATTTACAGTTGAAACACAATTCCAGCTTTAGTATGCAATGCTCTAATAATAAGTCTAAAATGCAAACATATTTTCTTAATTACAAGTATATACTTCAGTTTGGAGGCCTGAAATATAACTCTTTTCAATAGTTATCACCTGCCACAGATTGTAGTGGCAGTTTAGGTACTTTTTGGCACTTAACAAACTTATTTTCTTAAGTCATTTTCCCTTTAACTATTGTATTTTAAATTTTATTAGTTTAGAGTTAAATTATGGAAAAATAAGCATTTTTTACATAATATACTAAGTTAGTTGACCTATTAGGCCAATACTGACCTTAAGGTAGTTTTAACAATTTAATTGAGTGTGCAGGACACCTATTTTCAGGCCAAAAAGCATCAGGAACCATAGCCAATTCGCAATATGTAACACCCCTAACACGTATTCATTGCCAGAATAGGGTTACGGAGTATTATCGAACAAACAGAACTGTAAACCATTCAATTCAATACATATTCTAATTTCATTCAAATAAATTCATAACACCCCTTAATCGAGCCCTCGTGACCCTAAAAATACAATAGAAACAGTCCAGGATTAAATCGAAAACATCTAGAAAGTTTGGGAAAAAATTAGAAAAATTTACACTGTAGGGGTCACACGATCGTGTGACCAAGCTGTGTGGCTCACACAGCTGAGACACACGTCCGTGTCTCAGGGCATGTAACATTTGAAATAGGGACACACATTCATGTCCTAGCCCATGTCCGTGCCCGTGTAACTCACTGACTTGGGTCACACGGCCAAGCCACACGCCCGTGTGCCAGGCCGTGTGCTAGGCCATGCAACATTTATACCCAACTCTTTTGGGATCAAGTACATGATAAATTATTTCATAAAAAATTACATATTTTCATTTGCATAGTACAAAGTATAAACACAAAAATTAACCATATATGTTCCTGTCATCCACAATCTCAACCGGAGAATTGAAACATTCAATTCAAGCTTAAATATATGGCAATTCCATAAAAATCACTAAACAAGTTATGTTACCGAGATTTACAGTCAGATGAATTCATCTATTTTCAGATCAATATTCAATAAATAAAAAATCTTTTAAATTCATTAAATAGACTACCTTATCAAGATTTTCCATTCGAAGAATGACCTATGGATAAGAGTACATCGTCAGATCAACCGAACACACCAGACAGAAGCTCAGAAGAGCTAGTCCAACTGAAACACACCAGAAAGAAGCTCATAAGAGCTAATCCAATTGAGACACACCAAATAGAAGCTCATAAGAGTTGATCCAACCGAAACACACCAAACAAAAGCTCATAAGATCTGATCCAACCGAAACACGCCAAACAGACGCTCATAAGAGCTGATCCAACCGAAACATGCCAAACAAAGAGTATAACACGAGAGTTTGCAAAAAATTTTGAACCTTGGTTTACTCAGGTATTATACAGTTATCTCCCTCCAATACCATCTCCACTACAAACCCCCGTAACACACCAAATCACGATTGTACTCTATCCCGTGTTCAATCTAAACCTAGCATCAAATTCAATATTATATCTCAAATTACCATTAATTATCAACAATTTAAAATAAATATATAATTTGTATCATGTTAATCTACTTAACAATTCATATTGATGTTAAATTCTAACCGTACGAACTTACCTGGCTAAATTTGCAAAAATGTCAAAGTATAGGGGCTATTTGATAATTTTCAATTCTTCTCAATTTTCCACTCGATCTTGATCTAAATTAATAATTTCATTCAATTTATTAATTTATATAGTAAAACAATTTATTTTATGCAATTTAGTCATTTTGGCATTTTTACAAAAGTACCCCTAATATTTAACTTTTATTCAATTTAGTCCCTGAGCCTAAAACATGCAATTTAACCATTTTTATTGTAAATTCTTAACATCCAAGTATTGTTAGCTTCCACTTCAGCCTATTTTTGCAACAATTTCACACCAAGTCCTTATATTTTTACTATTTCAACAATTTAATCCCTAATTGGCAAATTCATCAAAAATCACTTAATAAAATATTTATAAATAACAAATAATACTTCAAATTCATCCATTAACAGCTAAAATCACAAAGGTTCATCAATGGAAACATTTAAAATCTTTAACAGTTTCAAAAACGAAAGTACGAACTAGTTAGACCTAACTGCAACGATCTCAAAAACATAAAAATTATTAAAAACAGACCTCAAAATCTCCCCAATGCATTGAAATGGATTGGACGAATCTCCTTTCTCCAAAAATGGAGTTCTTTCCGTCAAATAAGAAGAATACAAAACAAAACAAAACAAAATTATGTTTTGTTTTGTTTTTCTTTTTCTTTTTCTTAATTAATACTTATTATTTAATTTATTAATATTAAAATATATCATATAAACTAACAAAAATAATCACCAACTACCCACTCAACTATAATATGGTATATTTGCCATATTAGTCCACAAATTTACTTTTTCATAGCTATTAAACACCTTTAGTTAGTATAATTCAACTTTCACACTTTTTACGATTTAGTCATTTTTAATTAATTAACTATCGAAACATTAAAATTTATTAATGAAACTTTAATACAACCTTAATGACACCATGTAAACATTTATAAAAATATTTATGGCTCGATTTATGGAAACGATGTCCCGATACCTCATTTTCTAAAACCACTTGACCTTAAGTTCTTACCACTTGAACTTAATTAATCATTTATATAACATAAATTACCATATCAAAAACCTTTTTTAAACTATATTTGACTCGTATAAATAATAATAATTATGAACTTACTCGTTAGATTTGTGGCCCTGAAATCATTGCTTCCGACACTGAAAAATGGACTATTACACAACATAATTGAACCAACACAAGAATTTATATTCAAAGTTATGTGTCGCGACACGCACTAGGCTGTGTCACGACGTAGGTTTGAAGGAGGGAAAAAATAATTAAGGTTGTTTCCAATCACACAATCCATATTTAGTGTGATTAAGGCTTGTATTTTACCTAAAATGGGTTGCTAACTTTGCCTATAAATAGGAGGCTTATGTTCAACTAGTGTAACATCCTAAAATTTAGAATTTTATGTGTTGCATGATATCTTGCGTGAGGCTAGTTAAATTATTATCATGTGTATTTTAAGGTTCTAAGAAGGCTCGGAGTTTATTTGGGCCCTAGTAAAAATTTGGTGTTTAAGCCTATTAAGGAGAGATGGTAAGTGGCATCAATGTTTATGGAAATAAGTGAGTAATTTGCTAGCATAAATGAGCAAATGGTAAAGAGGATGTGGCATCACATGAAGGGCTTTAAGGGAAGAGGTTCGAATCCCTCTTGGTACAAAATTTTGATTATTTTTTTTGTGCTATCCATCTATAGTGTCGGCCATGGTTGTATTTTTGGTAAGGTGGACTTTTTAATTTTGGAAAGGTGGCTAAGGAAATAAGGCAAGGATGAGGGTAAGGAAAGAAATGAAAGAAAAAGAGCAAGAAGGGGGATATGTTGGCCGGTTTTGGGGAGAATGTTTTGGAAAGTTTTTATGGTCAATTTTTGATCCTTTTGGTTTGGTACACACGGTTTTGGAGGGGTCTTGGAGTAGCCGAATTTTCTTTATTCTTTTGGTAGAATTTTGGTGCTTGATAGGCCAAATTTTGTTTAGCATCCATTTGTGTTCTTTTCTCCAACTCCTCCTCTCATTTCCGAAATCACCTAGCCTTTTTGACCAAATTATTTTCACTCATTTTCCTTTTGAAAACTGAAACTAAATAAGCACTTCTTCTCTATCTTTCTTTTCTTTTTCAACAAAATTCTTCAACCCTCTTTCTTCTTCTCTAATCCATACTCTCATAGCCGAACTTTCTTGCCCATATTCTCTCCATAGCCGAACCTAATACTACTTTACTTCTTCACCATTTCTTTTCTTTTTGAGTTGGACAATCTCTTCTTAATCGAATCCGTAAGTGATCTTATATTCCTCTTTTCATTTCATTTTCTTCTCCTAGCCGAATATGTGTGTTCATCGTTATTCGGTTAGTTTACTTTGTTTCTTATCGAAACATCATTCTCTCCATCACTCTCATGTGGAGATCAATGTATTTTTTCGTTGTGTTATAGTGGGTGGCCGAATATCATTCTAGCCTTAAGTCAAACGGTGGAAATCGGATCCAATATTGATAAGGTAAGGAGTTCTTTATGGAATACTCGATATCGTTCAATATTCGATTAGTTTCTAACGAAATAATAGCTTGGAGTAATCAATTATATTTTTTTAAGGACTAAATCGCTCGATCTATCCACTCGTTGATCATACGATTCTAGTGGTAAGTCGAACCTTTTTCCTTAGTCAATCATTTCATAACAACGTAACATCGTTTTGATTAAGATTTTTCCTATGGAGGCAAGTGGTACCGAAACGAAAGGAAAAGCGATCGGAGAACTAAAAAGGAGTGGATTTGCAATTCCTACTCCTAAGTTCAAACGAAGGGCGGTATCGACGATTCGAGATTTTCCACCGGGTTGTGGACCATCATCCAGTGAGAATCGACAAATCGTGGTCGTTCACGATTTTGAGAGTAAGTAATTTAGATCGCTCGGTTTAGTTTTGTGTTAATAAAAATCTCGTCCGTTAGATTAATCGAGTGTGATGTTGTCATAGGTGCCGACGATCAAGAGAGTATAATACTTACCGTAATCAGGTGTGTAATCTCACACCGTAATTCCGTAGTTTATGATTTGGTAACATGTTTGATAGTTGATTGTTATTATTATACAACTAAAAATCGTAAAATTGGCATAAAACGAGAAATTGGCTTAAAGTACATTATTTCTATAGATTTGACAAAATCGGCATTAAAGTTGTTAGAATTACCGAAATGTCCCTATGGACCAATTTACCGAAATGTCCCTATGGATCGATTTACCGAAATGTCCCTATGGATCGAATTACTGAAATGCCCCTATGGGTCGAATCGTTAAAATGCCTTAGTGGGCTGAATTATTACAAAATGCTATAATTGGCTGATTCATTAAAAATATTCTATAGATTAATGGTTGTATTTATATGTGGATATTATATGTTACTATGTGTATTGCATCTTATATATTGCATGGGATGGGAAACTTGAATGAAGAGAAGTGTAGACCGGTGGCATTGCCACAAATTCTGATAATGGCTATGTGCCAATTTAAATATGGCTTTGTGCCATCGTGATTAAGGTTGTGTGCCGATTATATTACCGTATATGATACTCTGGTGGCTTAGCCACAAAAATATTATAAATGGCAGCTTGTCTGCAAATTGGTGAGACTGGCGGGGTGGGTTGACTTGATCCCCACAGGAGAGATTGGTTGGTCGGGGGAGAGTTTGGATGGATGGGTTGGGTTGCATACTTTTCATATATATATATATATATATATATATATATATTGTTATGTTATATGGGCTTAGGCCCAAGATGATGCTAAATGGGTTCAGGCCCAGTGGACAACGGTAAGGGGATTATACACTGAGTTCTAGTAACTCACCCCGTTTCCTTAACCCTTGCCGGTAATGCTCAGTGACGTGGGACTTGGGCCATGGATGACTTGATGGAGGCCATATTTCAGAAATGGTTTTTATTGAACTTTAGATTTCTATTTCTGTTCATTTTACTACTTTTACTATTTTGAGATTTTATGTTGTAATAAGGCCTCTGGAATATTTTATTTTTGCTTTCTGTTTGACGTACTTATATATATTTTGTTTAAATTGTTTTAAATGGAAATTTTTCTAAAAACTTAAATATGCATTTTTCTAAAATAGATTAAAAAATGGATTTCAAAATAAACTTTTACGAATATTTTAAACTTGAAATTTTCTCTCAAATTATCATCAATATTTTCAAAAGTCATGTTTTTTATAAAATCTCTAGTTTAAATTATCGATTTATCAACCAACCTTCGAGGTTAGTAATATTCTATTAAATATTTCAAATCAAACTTGTTTTCTTGATTATAACAAAAATAATATCAAATTTAGCCCGAATCAAAAAGATTTAACGCGTTTTCTCATGTGACATGTCAGATCCGGTCGTAACGCATGGGCCGGGTTTGGGGTGTTACAACTAAAGAGCTTTTGTAACATCCCAAAAACGGGGTTATTTGGAATTTGATTAATTGTCGTATGTAAGAACTATTGTGGTATTATTTACGGAATAATAAAGTTTAATTTAAGGCTTTGAGTTGGCTCGGTTTAAAAGAAAATTCAGTTTTTAACTTAAAAGGTAGGGAGCCTTAGCAGAAGGGTGTTAAAAGAATAAGTGGGGATAATTTGACACAAAATGAGCTCTTGGTAAAGTGGCAAAAAGAAGCCCACTTAAGAGCTAGCATATGACGCCACATCAAGGGGAAGGGAGAGCCTTGGTTCGAGTCACAAGGATCCCTCCTTTTTGCATTATGGATGGACGGCACATGTGGAGAGTTTTTCTCTCCTTTAATTCTTTTTATTTTTGGATAATAAAGGGGTTTTTATTATTATTATTAAGGGATAATTTAAGCACTTTAAATTGATTTTAATTTGCTTAATCTTTTAGATAATAAAAGATGTATGATAATTTCATAGGATAATCAAGGATATTATTTGATTAAAAGGGATTATTAAGTGATTAATTCAAATTATTTGAATTAATTAAACAAGTGGCCAAGAATAATTTGAGGAGATTAAAAGGATTTTAAACTCCTTGGTGGAGTAGGGTGGACGGCAATGCTACTAGAAGAGGTGCCGAATGTGTATAAAAGGAGCAACCTAGCACCATTCTCTTCTTTTTCTTCATTTTGCTACTTGCCGAAATCTCTTAAGCCCTCTTCATTCTTCTTTTATTTTTCTTCCAGCCTCCCAAACCCCTTTAGCCGAAACTTCTATTCCCTCTCATCTCCATTATTTTCCTTCCTTCAATAAGCCGAATACACCCCATTGGTTTGCCGAAAACTCTCTTCCTTTACTCTATGGTCTTGGCCGAATACTAAGGGTGACCCAAGCCTCTCCAGGATTCTTCTTCCAATCGGTTTAAGAAGGTAAGGAACACTAGCCAACATTCCATAGTCCTCTTTTTAGTCTCTTGCCGATTCCCATTAAAGGGGTAAGTGCCGATTTTTATAGTGGTTAACAGGGCTTCTAAACGTTTGTGATAAGCGATTCTTTTTATAGGTACTTCGGATTCGGGAAGCAATCAATCCAAGCTTTAATCTTTAGTGACCGGTTTGTTAAGGTGGTGAGATCGATTTTCTTTATTTTTGATATCCATTTAAGCCGAAGGCTACTGACTTGGTTAAGTGCCGATTATAGGGTGGTGAAGTTAAGGGGCTAGTACTCAAGATATTCAGGTAAGATTTCGGGTTCATAAGGAACCCCTCCTAATATTTTGGTTGTGGCCGAATGGCCTAGGATACTAACCCTTGTGAATGGCCGAATATAGGGGCAAGGACATTAAGTGCGGCCGATTGGTTGTTTTCGGGATTTAAACTCTTCGTTGGTGACAGGTGTGTACATACACACCATTTAACTTATTAAATTATGCTAAGTAATGTGATTGCTAATTTGATGTATGTAGCAATGGCTTGAATACCATAACGGTATACGGGGTAACCAGGTAAGTACCTGTGCATATGATTGCTATTTTATGCTTTTGGGAAGCATGCTGTGATAATACATATGATAAATCTATATGTGACTGTTGACTATGTGGGTTGATGAGTGGAGGGGGCAGTGATAATGTGCCGACGGGCACCAGTGTTTTGGTAACACACTGTGACTACGGTCACCAGAGGTTTGGTACCTCCAGAGGTTTGGTACCTCAATAGCGACTTATCCCTGTGGTTAACACCACCGTGGGTTGGCCCCACTTGAGATACGGGATCGTCTGCCAGTGATTTGGTATCACACGATGGGTTGGCCCCATCACCCGATTTGTGTCTACGGACACCAGTGCTTTGGTAGCACAACGTGACTATATGTCACCAGTGGTTTGGCACCACCAGTGGTTTGGTACCACAGCGGGTAGACAGTGGCGTATGGCTGGCTAGGTTGGGACACATGATGATTTGCATAATTAATTTGTTATTTGATGTGTATGAAAATGCTTTAAAATGGGGGAAGGGTTACATACTGAGTCTTGGTGACTCACCTTCTCCTTTATATTTTTCAGGTGACACTTAGATCGCGGATGTGGAGCCGGGATGACTCGAGGTGGCCATGCAGTGGACTTGAACTAATTGAAATTCAAATTTAGTTGTTTTATCTTTATTTTTGGTTTATTTTATTTTGGATGTAATAAGGCCTCCCTAGACTTTATTTTTGTTATTTTTCTCATATGTAGGATATTTTGCTTAAAACTATATTATTAAAATTAAATTAAATTCACATGTTTTTCCAATTAAACACGAAAATATTTTAAAATGCCATCGGGCACAGTTGGAATTTGTTTTATAATGTACTTAAATATTTGTTTTAAAAAAAACACTAAGTATGATTTTATCAAGATAATCAAATCCGAGAAGTTTTCAACAAAGCTTAATAGGTTTCAAAATGGTTTTCGAAAAGATTTTCCCCGTAACGATCCAGATTCGACCATAGTGTTTGGGCCGGGTTTGGGTTGTTACAGCTTTTTTCCAAATCCTTTTAGGGTTTTAGTTTAGTACTTTAGGAGTTACTTTTATTTTATTTTAAAAATAGTTTTATTTCTTGTTATTTGACTTGGATTGGATTTGAGTCCAAGTCTTCGTTGTTAAGTATTTTCATAATTTCTTTTTTTACGTTTCCCTTGCAAATGACGATATCTCGACAACTATTAAAGGATTTCGCAGATTCGAACAAATCAAGATTCTCAACGGACCATTTTCTATCTTTCTCTCTTTTAATATAAATTGTGTTTTGCATGATTAATTTAATTGAAAGGAATATGGTTATTAAATTGATGAGTGACTAAATCCTTTAGGGAGATTAATGAGTGGATGTGGGAGTGATTAACAGAAGAATAAAAGTCTCTCATACGAGTTAGTTGGTATAAATTTATGTGTGCTTAAGCCCTAGGATTGACAACCCTAGGAAGTAATCTAGATTAAACGAGGTTGAGAGATAAGTTTGCTGTAAAATCTCGATTTTGGGTCTAGTCAGAATAGTGGTTTCGAGACCACAAATCCAAAGTAGAAATATTTGTTTTATGATTGTTTTGAGGTCCATGACATGTTATTCATGATTGTGTAAAAGTTTCATGAAGAAATTTTGTGAATAAGTGTCCAATTTGACTTTTTGGATACAAAAGTTGTAAAATATGATATTCTAGAAGCTTTAAGTATGAAATAGCTTTGGATTATTAATTAGAGGTCCTTAAATAAAAAATTTCCCAATTTTTATTTTTATGGACAAAAATGGGCATGAGTAGGTAAAATTTGAAAGTTTAGTAAAAAGGGCATTTTGGTAATTTGGTTAATAAAAGAATAAAAAGGGAAAAAGAAAGCAAAATTACTCATCTTCTTCAAGTATGTGCTTAAAATTAGAAGAGTCATAGCTAGGGTTTTTCTTCAACTTCCAAGCTTAATAGTAAGTGCATCCTAGCCCCGTTTTTAATGTTCTTTACGTTTTTGAAGTTGTTATCAACCGATCTAGCTATTTCTACCATTTATTTGAGCTAGGGTTCATGTTTAAAAATTTACCCATGTGAGACATGCATTTTTTTTTATGTTTCATGGTAGATTATGAAAGTTTGATGTGTAATAAACATCTTTTACTAAGTGATTTTTGATGAAAACACCTAAACAGGACCTTTTTGTAAAAGTTGTAAAATGAGTAGTAAAACTCTAATTTGAAGGAAAATGCAGGCTGTTATGAGCATGTGTTAGGTTCGAATAAGCTTGGGTAACAAAGAAAATGGACACATTTTATTTTACGACCCTAGGGACTAATTTGTAAATATGTGAAAGTTTAGGGGCAAAACTATAATTTTTCCAAAGTATGGCTTTTGGACTGATTTGAACAATGTGATAATTAAATGAGCTAAATTTTCTATTATAGATCAAGAAAAACAGAGTCCGGACGTAAACCGAGAAAAGAACAAGGTTGTAGACTAAATCGAATAGTTAGCCATATTTTGGTACTGAGGTAAGTTCGTGTGTAAATAATGCAACATTAGATTTTTAAGTATTTAATGCTTTAATGTTGCATGAATTGTGTAATTATCCTTGTGGACTTGATTAATGTTGACTCGATGACGATTTAACAAAGATTTGATACCTCAAAATCCCGGTTGAACCTTAGGAATAGTTAGGATACAAATGTCATGACATTAGGGTTATGAGTTTACGTGTAAGACCATATCTAGGATATGGCATCGTTATGAGATTTCGTGTAAGACCATGTCCGGGACATGGCATCCATATGAGAATCGTGTAAGACCATAGCTAGGCTATAGGCATCGGTATATGGTCCCATGTAAGACTATATATGGGATATGGCATTAGTATGATTCTATGTGTATGTGATTCTCGGGTATCATTTAGTATTCCAAGTGGTTCAACGGGTAGTCCAAAGATTATGTCAACGAAATGACAATGTATGAACATGTTGAAAGGGTATAGGTATGTACACAAAGCTCATACATATTGAGATTATAAATCGATGAGACCTCTGTAAAAAGTGAATGAATAAATCATGATCACGATGGTACTTGATGACATTGTGATAGATTATATTATGTTATGTGTACAACAATGCATGGTTAATGTTGTTAATTATTTACATGCAAACTTACTAAGCTTTATGCTTACTCCCCTTTCTTTTCCATTTTCTTATAGTAGGGGATCGAAGGACGTCGGAGACTCAATCACACTATCAATTGAAACTTTTGGGTATAGTTAGTCTCAACATTTTGAGTATGGCATGTATAGGAACTTGGCCTTTTTGTTATATGTCATATTGATTTAGCCAAATGTGTTGGCTTATGATGATATTTGATTCATTTCGTATAAGGCCATGGGATATTATCGGGTTGTAAACCTATTCATATATGCATGCATGTGCCAATGCCATTATGATATGGCCTATAGTTATTGATGGTTGAATGATGATATGTTGCATGTGATTATGGATGTTTGATGATGGTGAAGCACTTAGTTATGCCATGTTAAGTGCCTTGAAGTCACATATATTTGGATTGATGTGGTTTTGATATTGTATAGGTTGGTGCAAGTATGGGTGGCAAAAAGGCTTGGTAAATAGCCTTATTTTGTCCACACGGGTAGACACACGGGCGTATGTCTAGGCCGTGTGTGACACACGGCTTGCCCCATAGGCATGTGTTATGGTCGTGTGTCCCATACACCCTAATTAATGCAAAACAAAATGCCCAGTAGTAAACACACGGGCATGAGACACGGTCGTGTGTCTCGGCCATGTGAGAGACACGGCCATAGGACATGGGCAGTGCTCAGGCCGTGTGAAGTCTGCACTTAATTTTTGGAATTTAATTCGCCACACGTCCCTATTTTGGACACGGCCTAATGCACGGGCGTGTGATATGCCACACGGGTGTGTCCCTTCACCCACACGAGCGTGTGGACCTTTTTCATAAAAAATTCTCTAAGTTTCGTAAAAGTCTTCAAAGTTCTCGGTTCAGTCCCAAACCACTCCTAATGTATGTTTTTGGCCTCGTAGGCTCGTTTAAGAGACGATATGAATGTTTATGAAAAGTTTTAAATTTGAATGAAAATTCATGTCTCCGTTTTGTATGATTGCTTGCGTATAAGTCTAGTAACGCCTCGTACCCTGTTCCAGCGTCGAATACGGGTAAGGGGTGTTACATTTGCCGAGTAAATCGTGATTTATCCCAGTCAAGAATGTGAGGTCGAGAGATAAGTGAATACCAGTTGATTAATTAATTAGGAGAGGTCGAGAGATAATATTGATTAGTTAATAACTAATTCACTAATGAAACTTGAATTGTAAAGTTAATTACGACCATTGAAGCAAGTTAATCTTCTGTTTGTTATTCAAAATTTTTTCGTTTGTCAATTTTGTTTTAGTATTTTTGTTTTCATTTTATGACTTTAATCTTTAGCTTTAACTAACGTAATATAACTGATCATGTGTTAGAGTCTTAAGATTTATATAATGAATGCTTGAACCTGGAAACTAACTAAAACAACGATTAAGGCAAGCGCACCTATCGAGCAGTAGTATAGTTTAGTGGCAAGACCGGATTGTCGAACCCAAAGGAACCAAAAGTGCTAATACTAACTTTCTTTTTATTATCTAGCCTAAAATAAAAGTGAATTATTGTTTAATCTAAAATTGACTAACTACTAAGCTAAAGATGCTAAGACAGAGAGAATGAATTGGGGAAAATACTTTTGGGAAAAACCAATTGATTAGGACAATACCCGAGGAAGAATCCACCTAGACTTTACTTGTTATTTAACTCTGAACCAGACGATTTATTCACTTGACTTGATCGTAGGATTCCCTAATTTATATTAATACCTCTTTCGAGGCTATTAACGTCTAACCCTAGGTTGATTAATTGAAATCTCTTTCTAATTAAAACCCCTAGAATTGCATTAACTCGATCTATGGACTCCCATATTAGGTTTGACCCTAATCCGGTAGATTTTCGTCATCCTATTTCTAGGGTTGCGATCAACTCCGCTTAACTATGCTAGATCTACTCTTAAATAGGGACTTTTGCTCTACTGCCTAAGCACATCATTACTTGAATCAATATCCTAAAATATTAAAGCAAGAATTAAGAACAAATCAAGTATTTATCATATAGTTCAGAAAACAACAACAATATCCGTCTTAGGTTTCATCCCCCTCAGGTATTTGAGGGGTTTAGTTCATAATCATAAAAGAATACATCTCAGAAGAAAATATAAAACAAAATATAAGAAAAACCCTAAAACCCCCTGAAGGAATTTGAAGGGAAGATCCTCCATCCTGAGCATAACTTCGGCTTCTTGAGATGAATCAACTGGCTTTCTTCGAGTAAATCCCACAATTCTGACCTCTCTGGCTTGGCTCCTCGGCCTACCTGGACGGCCCCCTCTTAGGTCACACTTAGGGTGTTTATATAGGCTTGCGAAATGTCTTTCTTCGCCCCTAAGTATTCTAATTCGAATGGAATTAAAACAGGTCACGGCAGGGACACGCCCATGGCACACACCCGTGTAAATCGAGGCCAGGCCGTGTTCGAGTCTGCTAAGGAGGCACGGCCGTGTGGCTTGGGCCCAGGCCGTGTGAATTTTGTACTTTGGCCCATTTTCTCCGTTTTTGGCTCGTTTCTCGTTCTTTTCATCCTCCGGTGCTTCCCTAAGTATAAAACATGAAATTAAAGGATTAGGAGCACCAAATTCCACAATTCGGGGAATAAATCATCCAAAAGTATGCTAAATGTGGGATTAAAATATGAACATATTACGGTTTATCAAATACCCCCACACTTAAGCATTTGTTTGTCCTCAAGCAAAGTTTTCAACTCACAATTAAAATGAACTTCCTCAATTCATAATATTTATTAATAGTGTTTCATCATAATTCAAAAGTAATTCATACATTGATAATTTAACTCAAGGGTCCTAAAGATTCAAACAATCAAAGCCATAGTTTTTGTAGCATGAAAATATAGGCGTTTCCCTTTACCTAACTAATCACCTTTAGTTCAAAATCGACAAGAGTTGACATCCTCACTAAAGATTTACTCAAATCACTCAAAGTGTTTAAGGTTCAAAATTAAGCACTCAAAAGTCAGACATGAAAAGTTAATCCCATAGGCTTGCATGAAAATCAAATCTCCACCACTATAGAATGAAATGATACACAGATCAAAAGGTCTTTAAAAAGGGTTGTAACGGGGCTTAGGCTAAAGGTGTGGAAAAAGGCTAAATTAAAGGGTTAGAATCGAGATTGAATTGACAATTTACCTAACTAGAAAAATGAACTAATCCTGAATAATTACATCAATTGAAAAATTGAAACACTAATAACACGAGCTTCTTCTCAGAATGTAGAATTAATTGCTTAAGCTCAAACATATAAATAACAATGAAAAACTTCATTTTTTTAAGAACAATATTTACAATTAAAAAGAAAGAACTTTAACAACTGAAATATAGAACATAGTTAGGCAATTGCTCAAAATCAAATCTCGACAAAAAAGGAGTCAAGAAATGGTGATAACAAATACAAGATGGGTTTTGGGTTAATATTAGTGGTTGAGTCAATAAGAATGGTTTTTAAGATTAAAGGGTTCACTAGGGGTTAATTGTTAGGGTAGGCTTTTAGTGGAGTAAGCGGGTTAAATCCTAAGTGCCTTTATCATCTCTGTATATCAAATCAATAATGTGGTCTTGACATGTATAATCGAAGCAAGTTCTAGAATAACAAATCAATGTTGACACACTCATAATAAAAAAGTGAGCACGAAAGAATGTATGCTCTAAAAGGTTCAAGATCTCACAAAAATTATGGGTTTTTGGTATCAAATTTGTAAATTTCAAACTTCAAGGTAACAATTAGATTCAGGTAGACAACCTAACAAAATTTAAATTTCGAAAATAGAATCATCATGCTTGATTCTCTAGTCCCCGAAAGTTTAAATCATCACTGCACAATTATCAATGACTTAATCCAAAACATATCAATAAAAATCATGAATCAAAGGAAATTTCATTCTAATAGTAATATGAGACAATTACTTAAAAACAAGACATAATTCAGGGATTTGAGAATAATGCAAAAAGTTAGGAACTTTTCGAAATAAATGCACCCCCTACACTTAAGATGTACATTGCCCTCAATGTACAAAGATATATATGAAATTATAAGAGAAAGGGAGAGATGAAACTTCCTGAATTTTGGATGGCTTCCTTGAGTTGGGAGTGGTCGTGGTGTGGTGGCTGCCGACAATCTCTGCGCTAGATGAAGAAATTGGGAAGCTCGTGAAGAATTAGCCAGGAAATAATAAGAATAATTCAAAATATACTAATTATATATTTAAAGAAAAGAAAGATAAAAAGAAAGAAAATAGAAAGTAAAGTAAAATTAAAAGAAAAGATTAATAGACTGAAAAGTCCTTATCGTTAAATGGTTCACGATGTGGGTGTGATTTCTAAGGCCGTGGTCGGTGATTCCCAAGCAGGCTTTAGAACCTAAATTAAAGAAAACAAAATAAAATAGATTAAACTAATTATAAGAAAAATAAAGAAAAGGGAAATAAAAAGAAAAGTTAAATAGACTCAAAGGTCCTTGTCCTGTCGAGTTAATAAAGCTGTCGGCATGAACTTATGTAGACCGGTCTCGCAGAGGGAGACTGTGCTAGGATCCTTCCGTTTCTCCGGTATGGGTATGGTTAGATCAAGAGTTAGGAGAATGAAGAAAGGTGAAAATAAAAAAGGGAGGGGAGTGTAAAGAGTATAGAAGAAGAAGGGGAATGGGGAGAAGGTGAGAAGGGGAAAGGGGTGTGTTAAATAGAGATTTCAAATCTGGTACATCCCCACACCGGTGTACCGTGGGCGTGTTAAGTCACACAACCGTGCAACCGTGGGCGTGTTAAGTCACACAGCTGTGTTGCACGGCCGTGTTGTGCTTCGTTCGTTTCTCCCACGCTTGTGTGCAAGTCGCCACGCCCGTGTTTAATAAAACAGTGTCGGGCACGACTGTGTCGCACGGCCGTGGTGTTTAGTCGGAGCCCATGGCTTGAAGATATTTTTCGTCCTGTTTTGTACATCTCTGCCATGTCAGTACGAAAATCTGTAATATCCACACGGCCACGACCACGGCCGTGTGCAAGGCCGTGTGGTATGGAAATCTGCACTTTGGTTAATTTATAGTTAGGTGCTAAAAAGGAAAAATAAAAGTAAAAAATAAAAATGTGAAATTAATGGGGTTAGTGCTCGGGTTGCCTCCCGAGAAGCGCTCGTTTATAGTCTTACGCTAGACTCTCCTCTCATTTGCATAATCATGGTGGTTTGAGGAGTTAAAAATCCTTTCTCATGCTATCAGTTCTATTATCAGTATATAATTCGAGTCGAGTAGTGATTATTTTAAAAGTGTCAAATATAGGATTACTTACCTCGACTGTTTCGTATGGGAAAACATTGAGTACCCTAAAAGGGATTTCTTCGTTTGTATTAGGGTCAGGAGGAGGTATTCGAGGGTTTGCCTTATCTAACAATACCTGATCTCCGATCTTAAATTTGTTTGTCCCACAAAATGGCATTTTTTCTACTTCGTGTATTCCTAATTTCTCTTTGAAATGTGTCTTCCATTCGTCTAGTTCATCGATCTGAAGCCTTCGTTCCTCATGAGTTATTTCCTTGTTGGCATGAGGTCTAGGATCTGGCTCAGTTGTGTAGTTCCGTGGTGCTTCCTAAAAAGAAGGTTTAACCGAATGGTCATTAATAGAATTTATGTTCTCACCTCGATTACTCGATGTCCTAGCCGAATCAAGAGCCTGAAGTGTGATTGTTTTGTCACCTACACAGAGTATGAGTTCACCTGCGTCGACATCAATTTTAGTCCTGGCAGTTGCTAAAAAGGGTCTTCCTAAAATTAAAGGAATATTATTGTCCTCATCCATGTCTAAAACGACAAGTCTACTGGGAATACGAATTTATCAATTTTCACGAGAACATCTTCAATTATACCTTTAGAAATTCTAATAGTTTTGTCAGCTAATTGAATGTTCATCCTAGTTTGTTTGGGTTTCCATAGACCTAGCTGTTTAAATATTTTATAAGGCATGACATTGATGCTTGCCCCTAAGTCAGCTAAAGCATTATCAATAGATAAACTACCAATTAAGCATGGAATTGTAAAACTCCCTGGATTTTTTAATTTTCATGGTAGTTTATTTTGCAACATTGCTGAGCATATTGCGTTTAGTTCCACATGCGATTCCACGTCTAACTTCCGCTTGTTTGTAAGAATCTCTTTTAAAAATTTCCTTGAATCTGGCATCTGCGAAAGATCTTCAAGAAACGGTGAGTTAATATGCAATTTCTTTAAGAGTTTAAGAAATTTACCGAATTGTTCATCTGTGTTTTCTTTCTTCATCGCATTGGGATATGGTATACGAGGTTGGTACTCTTTAATTACCGACTTTGGCTTATCATGACTTACCTCAGCTTTACCTTCCTCTACCACATTATCTTGCCTTAATTTGGGTTCATCTAACCCTTCACTATCATGAGCGGTTATTGCTTGAAGTTGCTCCCTTGGGTTAGTCTCAATGTTACTTGGCAAGCTACCTTGTGATCGTTCGGAGATCAGCTTAGCAAGTTGCCCTAATTGGTTCTCGATCCATTGAATCGATGCTTGTTGATTTTCAAGTGTTGTTTAGGTATTTTGGAAACGTGTTTCTGACACCACTATAAATTTTGTCAGCATCTCCTCAAGGTTAGGCTTCTTTTCCTGTGGGTAGGGCTGTTGTTGGAAGTTTGGAGGGGGTTGTTGTCTCTGATTTCCTTAACCACCCCATGAGAAATTGGGGTGGTTCCTCCAACCTGGATTGTTAGTGTTGCTATAAGGGTTATTTTGAGGTCTAAAATTGTTACCCATATAGTGAACTTACTTATTTTCAACACTCAGGTTGTAAGGTGGATATTCTGTATTGCTCATCCCTCCTCCATTTATCTCGTACTGCATAGCTGGATGTACCTGCGAAGAACCACATAATCTATCAATCTTTTTATTTAACATCTCTACCTGATTTGATAGCATGGTCACTACGTTGAGGTTGAAAACACTGACGGCTTTTATTGGCCTTGTCCACGTGACTTGCCACTGATAGTTATTCAGTGACATCTCTTCAATGAATTCGTAAGCAGCCTCAGGTGTTCTGTTTTTCAAGGTTCCGCCGGCGACTGAATCAATCAATTGTTTAGTTGAGGGGTTCACACTGTTGTAAAAAGTTTGGACCTGTAGCCACAAGGGTAATCCATGGTGTGGTCATCTTCTCAATAGATCTTTGTATCTCTCTCATGCAACGTAAAGTGTTCCAAATTCCATCTGCACAAAAGAAGAGATATCATTCCTCAACTTAGCCGTTTTAGCCGGCGAAAAATATTTTAATAAAAATTTTTCGGTCATTTGTTCCCATGTAGTGATTGATCCTCGTGGGAGAGAATTCAACCACTGTTTAGCTTTATTCCTCAAAGAAAAGGGAAACAACTGAAGACGAATGGCATCATCAGAAACGCCATTTATTTTGAAAGTGTCCCAAAATTCTAGGAAATTTGCCAAGTGATTATTTGGATCTTCATCCTGCAAACCATCAAACTGAACAAATTGCTGTATCATCTGAATTGTGTTAGATTTCAATTCAAAATTATTTGTAGGAATAGCAGGTCTAACAATACATGACTCAGTTCCTGTTAAATTAGGTTTAGCACAATCATACATAGTTCGAGGAGCATGATTTTCGGCCACCTCTAGAGGTAGCGGATTATTCTCAGCCATCTCTTCAGTAGTATTAATTTCGTTTTCTTGCTCTTCTTGTATGTACTGTAGGCTTCTCCTTATTTCTCTTCGGTTTCTGCTAACTGTGCTTTCAATTTCACTATCGTAAAGTAGAGGTCCCCACGGGTTTCTTCTAGTCATAAACTAGAATACCTGCCAGAAGCAAAGAAGAAAATTTAGAAAAGTAAAAATAAAATTTAATTGCAAAAAATAAAATATGGCTAAAGTAATAAAAATTGAGCGTTTTTAATATTTCAGTTCCCCAGTAACAACGCCAAAAACTTGATCGTGTGTCAAAGTCTTAAAATTTATATAATGAATGATCCAACCGAGAAACTAACTAAGACAATGATTGAGGCAAGCGCACCTATCGAGCAGTAGTATAGTTTAGCAGCAAGACCGGATTGTCGAACCCAAAGGAACAAAAAGTACTAATACTAACTTTCTTTTTATTATCTAGCCTAAAATAAAAGTGAATTGTTGTTTAATCTAAAATTGACTAACTACTAAGCTAAATATGTTAAGACATGGAGAATGAATTGGGGAAAATACTTTTGGGAAAAACCAATTGATTAGGACAAGAACTGAGGAAGAATCCACCTAGACTTCACTTGTTATTTAACTCTGAACCAGACGATTTATTCACTTGACTTGATCCGTAGGATTCCCTAATTTATATTAATACCTCTTTCGAGGCTACTAACGTCTAACCCTAGGTTGATTAACTGAAATCTCTTTCTAATTAAAACCCCTAGAATTGCATTAACTCGATCTATGGACTCCCATATTAGGTTTGACCCTAATCCGGCAGATTTTCGTCATCCTATTTCTAGGGTTGCGATCAACTCCGCTTAACTATGCTAGATCTACTCTTAAACAGGGACTTTTGCTCCACCACCTAAGCACATCAATACTTGAATCAATATCCTGAAATATCAAAGCAAGAATTAAGAACACATAATTAAGAACAAATCAAGTATTTATCATATAGTTCAAAAAATAATAACAACATCCGTCTTAGGTTTCATCCCCCTCAGGTATTTGAGGGGTTTAGTTCATAATCATAAAAGAATACATCTCAGAAGAAAATATAAAACAAAACATAAGGAAAACCCTAAAACCCCCTGAAGGAATTTGAAGGGAAGATCCTTCGTCCCGAGTATAACTTCGGCTTCTTGAGATATATCAAATGGCCTTCTTCGAGTAAATCTCACAATTCTGGCCTCTCTGGCTTGGCTCCTTGGCCTACCTGGATGCCCCCCTCTTAGGTCACACTTAGGGTGTTTGTATAGGCTTGCGAAATGTCTTTCTTCGCCCCTAAGTATCCTAATCCGGGTGGAATTAAAATAGGTCATGGCAGGGACACACCCGTGGCACGCGCCCGTGTAAATCGAGGCCAGGCCGTGTTCGGGTCTGCTAAGGAGGCAAGACCGTGTGGCTTGGGCCCAGGCCATGTGAATTTCTTACTTTGGCCCATTTTCTCCATTTTTGGCCCGTTTCTCATTCTTCTCATCCTCCGGTGATTCCCTAAGTATAAAACATGAAATTAAAGGATTAGGAGCACCAAATTCCATAATTCGGGGAATAAATCATCCAAAAGTATGCTAAATGTGGGATTAAAATATGAACATATTACGATTTATCAATAACTCTTAGTGACTACTATTTAGACTTACTATTGTAGGATACATTTTTAGATTTAATTCAACCTCCCTTGAGTACTATCCATGAAATACTTTGTGCTCTGTTGTAACAAAAAACTATATTACAAATTGACCTGTTCACTGGCAGACACCGCACTTAATTTTATATATTTTATTTACACGATTTTTTCTTGAAACGTTCACACTTTTGGAGGCGGTTTAGTTGTTGGTCATGCGGCCTTAGGTGATTTCTTGGGTTCAAATCTGCCTAAGTTAGTCTAACACTTGTAAAGTGTGAATCCTTTATAGAAATTCTCAATAGAAATTCTCCAATGTACCAAAAATAAAGCGGAAGCAATTCAAAATGAAACAGCAACGAAAGAAAAAAAATTGTCACAAGAAAGCAAAACATGCCAAGTGTTTAAGTAAATACTCTCAAAGTATTCTATCACTCTAGAAAAAATACAAAGAATGTGATACAATGGATTATTGCAAATGAGGGGGAAAACCTCTATTTATATTTGAGCTCCTCCAAAATTAACAGTAAAGATTGAGTTACATTAACGATCAAGATTATAGCCTATCTACAATTGATGTTCTTAAGTAATTAACTCAATCCTTTCATTTTACAAAATCAAATCTTATCAGATTACATATCTTCTAAGATGAGTTTATGTTAAGTATGATTCCTATTTTAGTCAAATTTGAGAAATGATCTTCTAGTTAAACTCTATTTATTTGTTTCAATCAAACTCTAATTAGTCAAAATTATTTTATTATTATTTGACCTATGAATTTAACTTATAAATTGGCTCTTTTACAACCTTAGAAAATACACCCATTAGACATTAGAACTCATAACACATTTAGAGAATTTTGTGTTTATGATTTAAGGGTTCTTTTTTTTCGAGTTTTTGGGGTTTAGTTTTTACCTCCATCTTTTGTACTCTTCGTTCTTTTGCCATTATGGTATAATTATCTATGCCCATGGTTTTTTATCCTCTTTGGAGAAGATTTTCAACATTAAATTTGTGTGTTCAATTTCTCAATTTCTTTCGCTAATTTTACTTGTTCGTTGTTTAATCGGTTTGATCCCCAACAAGTGGTATCAAAGCTAGTTCAATTTTCATAGATCAACCTGTTTAGAGATGGCAGCAACAAGGTTTGAAATTGAGAAGTTCGATGGTGAGACAAATTTCAATATGTGGCAAGTTCAGATGATGGCAATTCTAGTTCAATCAGGCTTGAAAAAGGTTGTTACCGAGAAAAAGCTTGAGAATCTAAATAAAATAGAATGGGAAGAGCTTGATCAAAAGGCTTTGTCTGCAATCCAGTTGTGCCACGCAAATACGATATTGCAGGAGGTATTGATGGAGAAGATCTCATCCACCTTGTGGAAAAGGTTAGAAACTCTTTATGCGACTAAGTCTCTAGCTAACCATTTAGTTTGAAACAAAGTCTATTTACATTTCGCATGAATGAAGGTGAGTTTCTTAGAGATAACACCAATCAATTCATTACTTTTTTAAATGATTTAAATAACGTTGAGGTTCAGATTGATGATGAAGATTAGGCTATGCTATTATCATGCTCTTTACCCCCTTCATACAAGTCTTTTAGGGAGATCCTGGTTTATGGCAAAGGCAAACTCTCGTTCGAAGATGTAAAGGGTTATTTTTTGAGTAGAGACAAACTCGACAATGAGTTTAGTTTTGATAGCAAGGCAAATAGGCAAGCTTCCATTTTGGTAGCATCAAAGAAGCGAGACAAAAGGTGTCGCTATTGTAAGAAGTTAGGTTACGTCAAAGTAGATTGTTATAAGCGGCGAAATAAAAGAGCTGCTGAGAGTAACGAGGAAGATGTAACTGGTACTAATTTGGCTGATGAAAGCGGTGATGATTTCTTATTAGTGTCAATGAACGATAACTCCAAGCTTATGTCGGAGTGGATCCTAGATTTGAGATGTTCTTTCCACATGTGTCCCAATAGAGAATGGTTCTCCACATACAGTTCGGTTGAAGGTGGAGTTGTGCGCATGGGAAACGATTCATCTAGTAAGGTAATTGGTATTGGTGCTGTTAAAATTAAATACACAATGAGACAATTAGGACACTTTCAGATGTCAGGTATGTACCTGATTTATGAAAGAGTCTCATCTCCTTGAGTATTTTAGACTTGAAAGGATGCAAAATTAACATTGAGTCAAACAGCATTAAAGTATCTCGTGGAGCTCTCATTTTGTTAAAAGGTAAGAACTGGCAGTCTTTATATTCTGGAAGGTTCTACAGTGACCAGTGAAATCGGACGTCCCTCGTCCGTTTTGGAGCCGAAGTCAACTCGTTTAGAGCAGAGGCAACTTGGTCATAGGAGGGAAAAAGGTATGACCGTTTCGTTAAAAAGTGGTTCTCATTTGGATGCAGGTTTTGAAAGTTAGGGCACTGTGTTCGTGAAAATCAGACCGGGGTTAGTTTTGATTTGGCAGTGTACAAGTCAAAGGCTAGAAGTCTTCCAGTTTCTAAGTAGAGATTCGACTCAATTAATTCCCTATATAGTTCAAAATAGGCCCATGGCGGCCTTTGGCAAAGATGGCATTATGGAAATATGAGTCAAGG
The DNA here is from genome assembly GCA_005393395.2 of Gossypium australe. Classification (NCBI taxonomy): domain Eukaryota; kingdom Viridiplantae; phylum Streptophyta; class Magnoliopsida; order Malvales; family Malvaceae; genus Gossypium; species Gossypium australe. Next base: position 41,864,676 of record CM016625.1, on the reverse strand, counting down.
TGGAGATTTCTTAAGTATGACTCCTATTTCAGTCAAATTTGAGAAATAATCTTCTAGTTAAACTCTATTTATTTGTTTCAATCAAACCCTGATTAGTCAAGATTATTTCATTATTATTTGACCTATGAATTTAGCTTATAAATTGGCTGTTTTACAACATTAGAAAATAACCCATTAGAGATTATAACTTATAACACATTTAGAGAATTTTGTGTTTATGTTTTGAGGGTTCTTTTTTTTTTGGGGTTTTCAGGGTTTAGTTTTTATCTCCATCTTTTCTCCTCTTCGTTCTTTTTCCATAATAGTATAATTATCTTTGCTCGTGGTTTTTATCCTCTTTGGAGGGGTTTTTCCACGTTAAATTTGTGTGTTCAATTTCTCAATTTCTTTTGCTAACTTTACTTGTTCGTTGCTTAATTGGGTCGATCCTCAACAATTTCCCTATTTACCATGGTAGTCCTAAATTTCCTTAAGTGCTTCACTTGGCCCCAATGCTTCAAGTAGATGGGTTTCTCCACATGTTCCATGAATTGAGTCAATTCAAGTAGGTTGAGTGAGCCCCGTTTAATCGATCGATCTCCATTGGATACTCTTTGCGTAATCTTCACGAGCTTTGATCTACAACCCATGACACTTGCACACACGTCAATTTGTAGTCCTAAAGCCGTAGTAGGAATAATAATCAACATTGATATTTGGGAAAGCCATCCATTGTGTGCAATGTGAGAATTGGGTTACCCCCTTATGTTGTGACTCCCTATGGATGTATTAGATATAAGATTGAAAACAATGGTCCAACAATCATCCATTCTACATCCCCTGCATTGAGCGTCTTCATTTGTATACCTATGCGCACTAGACCAATGTATCTGAAAGGATTTAGGTAATACTAAAACACTAGCTTAGATTGAAAATAATCTCTCTGTTATTGAATGAATACTTGGCTTTCTATATACAATAGAAGCTATATTTATAGACTTCAAGATAGCTAACAAACTAAGAAACTGCTCAACAACAGACTGTTAGCTGGTATAACAGCTTCTAACAACTGAACAGATTACACTTAACATTCATCCATCTTCTCTACGGGTAAGACCCGAAGAAAATTCCTAAACTAAACAAAGGAGGTCACTGACAGCAGCTTGGTGAAAATATCAGCCACTTGATCACACGCGGGAACTTCACCCACTATAACAGACCCATTTGCAACTTTTTCAGGCACAAAAAACAAATCCAACTCAACATGCTTAAACTTTGAGTGTAAGACAGGATTAGCTGCAACCACAACGAAACTGGAATTATCACACCACACAGTAGGTGTATCAGCAGACTGAACTTGTAACTCTTGAAACAATGACAATAACCAGGTGACTTCACTGGTAACCGCCACAAGACTTCTATACTCTGCTTCAGACGTGGAGTGCGAAACTACTTGCTACTTTTTAGAACACCAGAATGTGGGAGTGTGACCAAAGTAAACACAATAGTCAAAGGTTGATCGCCTATCGTCAAAATCCAATGCCCAGTTGGCATCGACGTAGCTGACCAAAGAGAGATGAGCAAACGGACTAAAAACAATCCCAAAGTCAATAGTACCACACAGATACCGCAGAATGCATTTCAGTGCGGTCATATGAACAGTAGTAGGATTATGCATGAATTGACATATTCGATTTACGGCATACGCAATATCGAGTCGAGTAAGAACAACATACTGAAGTGCTCCAGCAAGACTCCTATACTCCGTTGGATCCTTCAAGCACTCACCATCATTTTTCGACAGAGTACATGAGCTAACCATCGATGTATGAACACTCTTTGCATTGGTCAATGAACAACGAGCAAGAATGTCACGGACATATTTCTTTTGGCAGAGATAAAGAGAGCCAGAAACTTGAGTAACTTCTATCCCGAGAAAATAGTGAAGATTGCCCATATCCTTTAGCGAAAACTCATCATTCAACATCCGAACACACCAATCGATAGCATTGGTTAGGCTTCTAGTAATGATAATGTCATCAATGTACACAAGTACATAGAGAGTAGACCCAGACTGGACTCGAATAAACAACGAGGCATCAGATTTGGACCCAACGAACCCAATAGAAACGAAAAATTGCTTAAGCTTCTCAAACCACGCATGTGGAGCCTGACGAAGGCCATACAAGGCTTTCTTTAGACGACACACAAATGGTTAACTGTCGGAATCACATTTAATATACCCTGAAGGTTGTTACAAAAAAACTTCAGTGTCTAAATCACCATTTAAGAAGGCATTATTTACATCAACTTGGCGAAGCTGCCACTCTCTTGAAACGGCAATGGATAGAATAACCCGAATAGTAGCAGGTTTCACCGCTGGACTAAACATTTCCTTGAAATCACACCCAGGGACTTGAGAACAGCCTTTTGCAACCAACCTAGCCTTACGTCAAGCAATCGAACCATCTGGATTCTGTTTGACTTTGATAATCCATTTACACCCAATAATCTTGCGATTTGACGGTAGCGGGATAAGATCCCACGTAGCATTCTGAATAAGAGCATCGTACTTAGCCTGAGCAGCAGCACGCCATTTTGAATGGGAAAATGCTTTCTTAATTGTGGAAGGTTCCATAGCTTCAGGAAACATAGCTTTGGGTTTGAATATACCAGCCTTGGAACGAGCTACCATCAGATGAATATTAGATACAGGCACCACTGGTGCCTGAATATCAGGAGAGATCTCAGCAGTCGAGGAATGTCCAAGACTACCACTCTCATTGGACAAAGAAGAGCTACGCGGCTCTCAATCAGATCCAACCTCAGGTTGAGCTTCAACCAATGGAAACCTTGATGAGCAATCAGCTTGCCGAGAACATGAAGCAGGAGCTTGAGTAGTGGACGGCACCACAGGACGGGTCCGAACAAATGGAACATAGGTTGAAACCAGTTGCGTGTGTTCAAAGACAGCGCCCTTTCCAGCGGGTTCAGCGTTCAGAAACTTGTTTTCATCAAAAACGACATGTCGTGAAATAATAATCTTACCATTAGGTAAAAGACACTGATATCCCTTGTGCTGAGTACTATATTTGTCTGAAAAGGACGTAGATACGGAAAGCAACAACAGCCAAAAACCCTCAGGTGATCGTAGGTGGGTTCAGTGCCATAGAGAGCCCGAAACGGAGTTTGTCCTTTCAAAACGAACGTAGGAAGTCGGTTGATGAGATGAATAGCACAGCAAAACGTATATCCCCAGTAGTCCATAGGGAGACCAGCTTGTGCTAGAAGAGTGATGCCCATGTCAACAATGTGACGATGTTTGCGCTCAGCCATCTCGTTTTGTTCAAAAGTATGCGAGCACGACAACCGATGAATAATAACTTGAGAAGCTAGAATAGATGTGAATGCCCGATACTCTCAGCTCCAATCACTCTGAAACTGTTTAATAGTCTTGGCAAATTTAGTTTTAACAAGTTGTTGAAAGTGAACAAAACATTGTACTGCCTGAGACTTTTGACGAAGTAGATAAATCCACATGAATCGAGTGCAAACATCGACAAACTCTGTATAATACCAATTATTCCCACAAGCAACAGATGCAGATCCCCAGAGATCAGACACAACCAAGTCAAACGGATTACTATAACTTCCCTTTTTGACATGTCGTACATATATTCTCAAGGCAGTTTATTTATGATACAATATTACATTTGTCCAAAATAGTTCTAATAATAGTAGCAGATGGGTGGCCAAGACGTTTATGACACAAAGAAAATATATCACCTTTATTTGACTTATTTTGAAGATCAACTGATGCAGCAACTGGAGCTCGAACAAACTGTTGAGAGACAACCGGTAGTGAAAACCGGTATAAACCGTCACGAATGTGGCCCTTCAGCAGTGTCTCCCGGGTCATGATGTCCTTAATTACACAATATGTCGGGTGAAACTCAAAATACACATTATTATCAGTGGAAAACTGGGACACAGACAACAAATTTTTCCGTATTTTCGACAGACATAAAATATCAGATAACCGAAGTAATTTAGAACGCGTATGTAAAACACCATTACCAATAGACGATATTGGAGCTGGAGTCCCATCACCCATTAAGAGAGAAGACGTACCTAAATACGCTGTGACGTCATTTAGAGCCGACATATCACGACAGACATGATTGCTAGCACCCGAGTCGGGGTACCACGATGTAGAACCAACTTGCATGGGTATATACGAGTCTATGCCTTCGCCATTAGAACCAAGCTGAGCAGTGTTGACATGCGAGCCAGAAGAACCCGAATAATCAGAGGCATGCAAATCACCAACCCGAGGAAGGCCAATACACGGGTCTGAACCAAAATACACATGAGCGCACGGTTTGGTTTTCCAAGGAACATGCGAGTTGGAAGCACCACACCCTTCACCATTAAATGGTCCGACCGGTTGATCACGGCCCAACGGAGACCCAACTTGAACACAATTATTAACGAGCTGAATATTGTTAAAATTTCCTTGCCCAAACATAGCATTAGGCTCATTAAAAGTCACCCTTTTTGGCCCATGAAGATCACGTGTAGGAAGCCCACTATGAGGACCATATGCAGGAGGTCCACTTTGAAGCCTAAATTGTTGATTTTGGGGGCTAGCTGTGACGTAAAAAGGGGCTTGTGGATGTTGACCATGTTGAACACTTTGCTGACCAAATTGATGGGCATTTTGATTTTGACCAATGTAAGTAGAATTTTGACCAAATTGATGAGGTCCAGCTGGATAGCAACTTCGGTCACCATGATTTCGGTCACCATAATTTTGGTCACCATGAATTGACATAAAATTTTGACCCAACAAAGCCCCATTTTGACCAAAAGTATATTGAGAAGAAAGGTGAGTAAATGGCATACGTCGAGAAGGATATTCCTTACCTTCAAAATTTTGAGCATTCGGCGCATAAGCCGATGGAGCAAGGGAACCACCTGACGCCGGAGCAAGCCACTCACCACCTCGCGACGCCCGATTCAATGACATCACACCCTCAAACTCTCGGTTGGACCTATAGTAGCATCGTTGAGCAAGATGGCTGAACCGACTACAGATTTGACACTGTATACATAGCCAAAAACCTCTCCCACGACCGCCGGACAGGGAGTGACCACCACGAACAGAGCCTTTAGAAGTGTGAGACGAAACCTCCTCCACAAGATTGGCATGCATGGCCACTTCTTGGACGGCTTGGAGTTGACGGTTTTCGCACTCCACCGAGGCATCAACAAGTCGTTGAAACGGCACCGGCTCGAAAGAAACGACCACCGACGAAACGACCGCATCAAATTCAGAAGGTAAACCAGCAAGCATAATCTCTATTTTTTCTACTTCCGGTATTCGAACGCCGGAAGCTTCAAGAATGGCACAAAGATTCTTTATACGTGCTACAAACTCTTTGATCGAAAACGTACCTTTCTTGACAGAATGAAGCTCATGGCGAATCCTTGATTGTTTAGCACCAGTATCGGCCGCGAAAAAGCTAGAGGTCGTTGTCCACACGTCGCAAGCTATCCTAGAGTCTGTAAACGAAGACAGGAGTGAGCCACTGCTAGTGGACAGTAACCAGGATGCAAGAAACTGATCTTGCTGTGTAAAGACCACCACCGATGGATTTGGAGCAAGTGATCCATCTGGTGATTGAAAGAATCTTGCCGACGGAGGTAACGTCCCATCTAGAAATCCGATCAAGTCATAACCACGAAGAATAAGACGTACTTGTTGTTGCCACTGAATGAACGTCCCTTCCTCGAGCTTCACCATATCATGCCGAGGAAATGAGTCGATAACATTTTCGCCATTGAACACAGTACATCCACCTTCAATAGAGGCAGAATCAGTAGAGTTCGTGGTAGCCATTCACCTAGGATCACAAGGCGACTGATACCATGAAAGGATTTAGGTAATACTAAAACATTAGCTCAGATTGAAAATAATCTCTCTGTTATTGAATGAATTCTTGGCTTTCTCTGTACAATAGAAGCTATATTTATAAACTTCAAGATAGCTAACAAATTGAGAAACTGCTCAACAGCAGACTGTTAGCTGGTATCACAGCTTCTAACAACTTAATAGATTACTCTTAACATTATCTCAATCTCATTACTTCTACAAGAATCTAAAATTGAAACTGACGATCAGTAGGATCAAGGTCGTAATTATTAAAAATCATTACATTCCTAACCTTCCAAATAGTCCAAAAACCCAACTAATAAGAAAGTACAGAAGTCTGACATGTTTTGTCATTAATATCTACGTTCCTGAACCAATATATTTGTATTTCTCCTGTCCTCAAAATTTAGAGATAGCTGAGAGCCAAACTAGACCGTCCTAGCAAATTCACATTTTTGGCATAGATGGTTTAGTTGTAACACCCCATACCCGAGTCCAAGGCTGAGACCGGATATGAGACATTACTATGCTTAAACTTTCACAAACATGCACTTACGGGCTGTAAATTTTGTTCCAAATTAAAAACTTCTCTTTCTTAGTCTAATCAAACATTTCATGGGCCTATGAGGCCTTAAACACATATCTGGAAACTTTCAGAACTTAATCAAAAAATTTTCCTTAAAATAGGGGTCACACGCCCATGTAGCTTGGGACACCCCTGTGTACCCCTTAGACACTCCCATGTCTTCCACCCGTGGTCGACACTGACTAATTACACACAGTCTTGACACGCCCGTTGGCTTAGACCATGTGCCATACCTTGATATACTGACTTATTCACACGGCCTGGGGCACAACCCATGTGCTAACCGTGTGTCTCACACAGCCTATACAAACGGCCATGGGATTAGTCCGTGGTCTATACTGACTTAAGACAATACCATGCAGGGAACACATGACCTAGACACACGCCCGTGTGTCTATCCGTGTGGGCACTTGAAGGCTATTTACCAAGCTAATTGCCACCCTGAAATCAAGATCAACCTCATATTCAATTCAACAACTCAATTTACTACATCTTTCATGAACAATACTACATGCTTCATTGATATCAATAAACATACATACTTAGTCAATCTTGGCCAATCACTTAGCCATATACAAAAGAATAATAAACTTGAGAGCCCATACTTTTGCCCTTTTTAAGACATATTCTCAAAATAAAATGTTTCCTATACATGCCATACTTAATATAAACATCTTGGCTATACCAAAATAGCGATTGATAGTGTGGTCCGAGCTCCGATGATGATGATCCACGAGATTAGCTTGGTGGGACTACATGGAAAGAGAGAATAAAAGACGTAAACATTTAGCTTAGTAAGTTTGCATATGATGCACATAGCAACATACTTGTTTAACATAAACCATTTGGCATAAACATTGGCATCATAAATTCAGCTATTTAAGCTTATTTACTCTTACTGATTCCTACATATCTTATGATACTTACTAGTCTCATGCTCGTGAGGTAAACAAGGTACTTGTATCACTTGATCACATAGATCAGCATACTTTACTATAATAATCATAATCTCTAATTCATCATTCATAACATGAATAATACTCATTGCCAACTTGATAATAGCTTTGCTTACTTAATTTTCTTGCTATCTCGTTTAAGCTTTACTCATTTGCCAGATGAATTTCTATGAATAACCGAGGATACTGAATCTCATCCCACATATAACTTGATGCCAAAGCCATATCCTAGATATGGTCTTACATGGGATCTCTCATCTTGGTATCGATGCCATGTCTTGACATGGACTTACTCAAAGTCTTCCTTGTGTGTTCCCTTGGGAACTTACCATTGCCATGTCTTGACATGGTCTTATTTGGTATCTTTACTCATGAACTGGTCAATGCCGAGCCTTGGCTTTGAATTACATGAAATCTTCTTTGTTACTCACCTATGCCATGCCTTGGCTTGGACTTACATGGGATCTCTATCTCATTATAGCTTTTCAATGCCAAGACTTGTCTTGGACTTACATGACATCTTTGCTTGGAGACTCACCAATGCCATGCCTTGGCTTGGGCTTACATCGGTCTTCATCTCATAATAACTCTTCAATGCTAAGACTTGTCTTGGACTTACATGATAACTTTGCTTGATTATCGATGTCATGCCTTGGCTTGGTCTTATACGGACTTTCTTATCTCATGTGGGAGACCGAGTATCCTAAGTAATTCAACTTCAATCGGGACTTTCTCATGCTTAATCTCATTGATTTCTTTATTTAACATAGCATTAAGCATTTCTATGGTAATAATGTACATTATACTAAGCAATTCAATGATGGTAATCATAAAGCTTAGAAATCATACAAGCTTACCTCGATATACAAAATGTATGTAGATATGCAATTTAGTCCTCGACTTTGTTCTTGCCTCCGTTTCGATCCGGGCTTCATTTTTCTTGATCTATAATAATAATTTAGATCATTTAAAAATCACATTGACTAAATTGACTTTTAACTTATACTTTGGCAAAATTATAATTTTGCCCCTAAACTTTCTCATAATTACACTTTTACCCCTAAGCTCGTAAAGTGATTTTCATTAAACTTTCTACCTCTTCATGCTCAACCGATTCATTGTCTCAACTATAGAAATAATCAATTCTCACTATTTCTACCATGTATGACAAATTTCGTAATTATTACAAACTAGTCCTTACTAGCATTTTTCATTAAATTCATTTAGGAAAAGATAACATCAAACTCTCATAATCTTTTTTTTTTAAAACATCATTTTACAAACATGTCATACATGGGTAGATTTTTGAACATGCATCTTGGCTCATCTTATAGCTAAAATTAGCTAATTCATAATACGAGAACTCCAAAAATACGAAGAATATTAAAAACGGGGATAAAATGAACTTACTAGCAAGCTTGAAAAATTGAAGAACCCTAGCTATGGCTTCCTTCAAATTTTTGGCACTTGGGGAAGAAGATGAGAATGGTTTTTGTCATCTTTTTCCCTTATTAATCATTTAATTGATAAATAACCAAAATGCCCTTCTCTTTAAAAATTCACCATTTACTAACTCATGTCCATTTTTGTCCAAAAATTATAATTTGGGAAAATTGCTATTTAAGGACTTCTAATTAATGTTATAAAGCTATTTAATACAAAAAGCTTCTAGAAACTCATATTTTGCAACTTTTGCAATTTAGTCCTAATGGACCCTTTAATAGAAATTTTCATAAAATTTCTACATGAAACTTTCATAATATCATGCAAACATCTCAAATACCTTAAAAACTCATATTACTACTTCAGATTTGTGGTCTCGCACCACCGTTCCGACTAGGCCCTAAATCGGGCTGTTACATTAGTGTTTCCATCTCCCCGTGGAAAAACGAGCACTCAACAATGCTTGGGATCAACTGCTTCTGCAATTCATCACCTATAGGTAAATATTTATGCCATAATTTCGAGAAGAATACTGAAATTTTATACGGAACCACAAAAAAGTCCAGTTGATAGTAATTCCATGTCTCAATGAATGCAACGACGCTTCATTCCAAAGGAATCAGTATGCACTTCGAATCGAAAACTGTCCATTAAACTTAAGTTTCCAAATGAACATCCCTTCATCAAATAACAAGTTCCCCACACCATCACACCCTCTGTCAGTTGGAACCTAATCAGCATCGAATCTCAGTTCTTGGAGATTGGATGAATGGTGAAAAATGTTTTCAAAAATATGTATACCATTGCCTTTCCCAATTTGGATGTCCAAGCCTTTTTCCTAATATCTCTCCCTTTCAACAAACTATTCCATAACTAGAAAGGAGTCTGTATTCTTTTGCATAACATTGTAAAATGGTACTATGTGTCGTATTTCACCAACAAAACCATTTGTGCTAAGTTACACAGTAAACAGTCTCCAAGCTTGCTTGCAGAGCAATGCATCATTTACCAACTCTGATTTGCATAGACCGAACTCCTCTTAAGGACTGGTGCATAAGAAATCTTAGCTACACATGCAATTTTCATTTAATTAAGTTATAACCCCACCAGAAGCTTTGAATGATTCGGTCAATATGTTCCGCTTTCTCACTTTTAGAATCTTAAAACTAATGCTTTTCAAATTTAGGCATAAGAAAATAATATATCTAATAAATCTGTAATTCATTTACAGTTCTTGAAATTACAAAGCACTAAAGTGAGGTTACATCGTTCAATGTTTAAACTTCTATTTGAAATTTTTAGGATTGGAATAAAAATATTAGCATTGAAAAATAAGCTTGAACAAAAAATAAACTTGTTTAAAATATGGTTCAACCTTAAGTTTCATTATTTGAAGCCCAAACCTAACCCGATTCGCTTTCAAGTTTATTGTATATTATTTTTATATATTATGGAAATTAAATATGCTAGAATATAATGTAAGTATTAAAAAATATGTTTATGTGTGTTTAAATTTAATAAAAGAAGAAAGATATATTAATCCTTAAATTTGACAACTTTTCTCAACTTTTGGATTTTATTAATGTGATGATATGACATGATCACATGAAAAGTTTAAAATTTTTATATTGAAGGAAATACAAAAAAAAATTCTAAAACTAGTAGGTTTAAAAAATAAAAATCTTATCTAAAAAAAAGAAGTTGGATAATGATATGACTTAATCTCATGATGGTATATCACTATAACTTAATGGAATCCATGTTCAGGGGTCAAATTGGGCTAAGTTCCATAGCTAACATGGACAAAAAAGAGTTTAAAGACAAAGTGGGAAAATTACCAAGTTTAAGGTATAACAGCCCGTTTTTAGTCAAATAGAACAGCGGTTTCGGGACCACAAATCTGAAGTCAAAATATTTATTTTATTATTATTTTAATGTCTACAGCATGATTGAGTGATTGTGTGAAAATTTCGTTAAGAAATTTTATCGTTTAATTAGTCAATTTGATAAAAAGGACTAAATCGCGTAAAGTGTAAAAGTGGAGTTCTATTAGATAAAAGTATTTAATAGCTAAGGAATCTTAAATTCAAGGTCCTTATGTTGTAAATAGACCATTTGAAATGTAAGTGGACATAGATGGACATTATTTGGTTGATATTAATTGTTTATAATTAAGGTTAATATGGTAAATGATAATTAAAATGATGATTAAATAAAAATAAAATAGGTATTTTGTATTCATCTTCTCCAAAAGAGAAAAACAAACTGACTTCTTCAGAAAAAAGAGGGCTAGGTTTCGGCATTCCTTTTTCCATCAATTAGGTATGTATTTTTGATCCGTTTTTTATGATTTCTATATTTTTAAGATCGTTGCAACTAGGTCTAGCTAGCCCAATGACTATTTTGTAAAATTGTTAAAGATTTTGAATGATGCCATTGATGAATACATGTGTGTTTTGATGTTTGATAATAGATTATGAATGTTTGTTGTGAATTATACAAGTTTTGTTAAGTGGTTTTTAGTGAAAATGCAAAATAGGGATTAAATTGTGAAATATGGAAATTTTGTGACTAAAATGTGAAATAAATTAAAAATATGGGCTGCTAGGGACCTATTTGTAAATTGGTTAGCATGGGTTGTGGTTAAATTGCATGAATTTGTAATTTTATGAAATAAGGACTAACTTGTAAAAGTTGTGAAATTCTAGGGGCAAATGTGTAAAAATACCTTAAAGTGAATTTTTGGACTAAATTGAATAGTAAGATAATTAAATAAGCTAATTTTGATTACATATAGATCAAGAAAAGCGAAACTCAGATCTAGATCGGGGGAAAAATAAAGTTATCGACTAATCGTCCTGTTTCGTCATTTTTACATCCGAGGTAAGTTCGTATGTAATATATATATTGGCACTTAGTGTGAGAGATTGATACAGCTTCGGCTATTTATTTGGCACTAAGTGTGTGAGTTTTCCGAGTATCCAAAAATATTCCGAATGGTTTAACGGATATGTCAAAGATGTGAATGGGTATGAGTTAAATACGGAAGGTATAGGTATGTACAGGAATCGAGTAGTACACTGAAATGATGAAAATTATGGAAATTACATCTAATTTGGTGGATGCAAATGTGGTAGGTTGATGATTCATTATGAGATATGTTATGCTATGTTTTTGGCTTAATTTGAGTATATATGATGAGTTGATAATAAATGTTATACGAACTTACTAAGCTATAAAGCTGACTTTGTGTATTTCTCTGTGTTTTATAGTGATTTCAAAGCTAGCTCGGATTCGGGGATCGTCGGAGATATCGTCACACTATCCAACTACCACATTGGTACTTTTAAGCTTATGATTTGGTTATATGGCATGTATAGGATTATGGTCATTTTGATATGTAGTTTAGTAATGAGTTGTGCCTTGTGAATTGGCTTGTAAATGTCTATGTTTTGGTTTGTATATATAGCCATGAGAGTTGGCTTAAATTGGTTGGTTTGATTATGTATATAAAGGTGTGTATGTGGCTTGTGTTATGTAATTAGGTTGGCTTTGTGATGCTTGTGTATATTTAGTATTAGAGATAGCAAATGGTTGAGTTATGAATATTGGTATGCTGGTGAATCTAGGCATTAATGCATATTTGAGATTGGTCACTGTTGATATATTGTGAAAGTAAAGTTTGGTATGAATTTGTATGACCTATTCTGGTATTTATGTTTTGTATTGGTTGATGTTGGAAATGGTATAGAATATGCATGATTTAAAGTTTGAATTGACTGGTTTAATTGCTTATATATGCTATGTGTTGGTGCCAATTGATATGGTGTAGGTACATGCAAGTTTGGGTGGCAAAATGGCTTGGTAAATAGCCTATTTTTGTCCACACGGGCAGAGACACAGGCGCGTGTCTCAGTCATGTGTGATACACAGTCATGTACATGGTCGTGTGTCCCTTGATGCTGAAAATAAAACCAAGTCAGTATGCTCCACATGGCCTCACACACAGGTGTGTGACTTGGCCGTGTGGCATAAGTCAGTATACCCTACAGGTTTGACACCGCCTAGCATACGGCCTGGCACACGGGCGTGTATGACCATTTTTAGGGCACACGGGCTAGCCATACGGGCGTGTGTGTTGGTCGTGTGACCTAAGAGAGTTACACGGGGTCAGACACGGGTTGGGACACGGCCATGTGTTCCAATTTCGAATGTTCACACGGGCATGTCTATTGGCTGTGTGAGACACACGGCTGGGCCACACGGGCGTGTGTCCCCTGTTTTATGCAAAAATTTTATAAGTGTTTAAAATTTCCTGAGTTACCGGTTTAGTCTCGAACCATTCCCGAGTGCATTTTTTGAGCCTCCTAGGCTCTTTTAAGGGACATTATGATTGGTTATGATTGAATTGTATTTGAATTGATAAAATGTATGTTTAAATGTCTTATAAGTTCAATAATGCTCCGTAACCCTATTCCCACGTTGAATACGAGTGAGGGGTGTTACATAAGGGCTGAATGTTATTTAATCCCTTTTAAAAAATAAAAATGAATATGAGTGAACTTAAATGAACTTAAGTTAACCATTTATAAATACGACCGAGCATGGATAAAATTTAATACCTATATTTTGAATTGTATTAAACTTGGGCAACTATTCATGGTGTTATTACCATGCATAGGCAGACCTTATTCATTGCATAAACACTTAAAGTAAGGCACAAGATCAGGATGTTTATTTTATCTCCGAAACTTGAGCTCAAATATCCTATTCGATTAAGATGAGTAGCAGTATAAATGTACGTAGGGGTGAGCATTCGATCGAATCGAATCGAAACGAATGAAAAAATTTCGAGTTAATCAAGTTGACGAATCATATTTTATCATCCTAACTCGATTTGAAATTTTCTCGAATCGAGTCGAGTAAGATGGAATTCGAATCAAATCGAATATATTTGTTCGAGTTAAACTAAAAAAAATATTTTAGGTCATTGTAATCACTGTCACCCACCGTAATCAAATTTGTTATTAACTTTAATCCCCTTATAACTTATTTATTAATCTTTCATATACGTGTTAACTTCTTTGCTTGCTTAGTTGCTTCAATTATCTTCTTATTTTTGTCACTATGTATTTTGAAATTAAAAAATATATTAAATGTAAAAAAATGTGATTTTTTAATAAAAATTATTTTAAAGATAAAATATGAAATTGATACCAACATAAAATTTTAACATGAATATTTTTATGGCATCATCAATAATTCAATTTTAGCAAAAATTTATAAAGATTTAATATGATAAAGCAATTCAATAATATAAATAGTACAAAATGTGAAATTTAATTTAATAATATAAATAGTATATATAAATAAAATTATTATTATTTAGGTTTAAGAATTTTTTTTGGATAATTTTAATTTTTTATTTAGGGTAAAGGGTAGTAAAAAGTTTAGGGGGAAATAAAAAATTTTGGAGGCTGAGGGAGTAAAATTTTGGAGGGGGATAAATGGGAAGAGTAAAATTTTGGAGGGGGATAAATATTTAAAAAAAAAAAGGAGGGGGGAGAAATGATTTTGGGGTAGAAGGGAATGAAATGTGAAGGGATAAAAGTTATGAGGGAAGAGTGATAGGGAGTGTTTTGAGAGGAAAGTAAAAAGGTTTAGAAGTTTAACGTAATAATATAAATTATTATAGTTTGATATTCAATTTATTTGAATATTTGAATTATTCAAATTATTCGAATTCAAAAACCAAACTTGATTCGAACTCAAAATTTGAAAAAAAAATATTCGAGTTGACTCCAATAACTCGATTCGTTTAACTGAAAATAAAAAAAAATTCAATTTTTTCAAGTCAAATCAAGTTTTGCTCATTCCTAAATGTTACCTAAATGTTACGGTTGTAAATGAACAAAACGTGAAACGAGCAATATACTTTGGTTACTATATATATATATATATATATATATATACGTTTATCAAAATAAATAAACAAATATTAATAAAAATAAAATTTTGAGACTCGTTTCTTAAATAAACAAGACATCTTCAATTCTTTTATTTTCAAAACAAACTCATTTGATAAATGCGTTTATTGCTTTTTGTTGAAATAAAATTTATGTTTTCTTATAAAAAAAGAAAATATATTTACGTCGGACATATAAATCTCATTCTTCTATTGTGTTTATGCTTAACGATCAACACGAAGGAAACGACAAACAGAGTTGACAATTATCATACAAGTCTTACAAGAATCTAACCCTTCTGCCGTATCCATCCATGTAAAACCAACACAAAAGACATAACCAGAAAAACAATCCCGTAAAAACCAAAGGCATTTCTCGTACTTTCAAATGATGAATAAAACGACAGCATTGCCAATAAAATAAAATCTTCACCCGTACCAGAATTTATAATGCCAAAGTTTAAGAGAATTCCCAATTCCTTGATCACTGATAACAGCCATGCAGTCGTTTGACGGTGACGGTGAACGAACAGAGAATGACTTGGACAAACCGAGAGATTCTGACGCAGGAATCAGCAATACCTTGGATGCCAAGGTGGAAGAACTGATGAAAACAAAGGAAGAGCTGATGAGAGCCAAGGAAAATGCTACAGATTCATGGTTAGATTCCAAACCCCTCCTTGATGAGCTCGAAAGACTAAAATCGGACCTCGTGATTGCTCAGAATCAAAATTCTATTTCCAAAAATATGATTTCAGAGCTTGAATCACAACTTGAGACCATTGTCAAGGACATTAGAGCCAAAAGGGAGGAAGAACTCAAGGCTGTAAAGACCATCAATGAAACAAACCGGAATCTGGAACAAACGCGTGAAGAGTTGGAACAGTTGAAGGCAGACAAGGATGAAGAGCGCAGAACAAGGTCGAAACTAAAACAAACCTTGCGGCTAAGGAGACAGACTCTTCGCACGTTGCAACTGACATTACGAGCAGTGCGAATAGAATCAGATGCTTTCAGAGCATCAGCAGCAAAAGCACTTCAATACACCGATCATCCAGAATCAGACAATTCCCCAGTACAACTAACTCAGGAAGACTTCTATGCCCTAAAGAGAAGAGCTAAAGAAGAAACATCGTTGGCGAATTGGCGGGTTGCTGTAGCTATGGAACAGAAGGCTACTGCAGAAGCGGCACAAAACTTGGCTTTAAGAAGATCAAAAGAAACACATCCAGACAACAAATTACAGAGGAGAAAGGGAGACCGCAGGATGGTTGAAGGTGAAGAAACGAAACAAGAGGAGGCAGGAGATCAGGACATGACTAAGCAAGAAGTAGAGGAAGTCCTAAATGAAGACTTTGTATTTCCAAAAGCTCGAGCCAAAGAAATCAATCAGAATAAGCAAGGGAAGCCTCAACGGATGAGCAAGCCTAAAAGCAGGAAGATTCCAGTGTCGAAAATTAAAAAGAAAGTATCGATTTTATCTCACATGAAAATTTGTCTTGTGCACATAAAAAGAATTTTCACATAAATTCAAACAGACGTGCACGAAAATACAGTTCCTGCTCGGAATAAAATGTCAGATCTGCTAGACCAGAAATAAAAAGGAATAAAAGATGGTTCTGATTTAAAATGCACCCAAGTTTGAGTATTTCCTGAGGAGAAATCCGAAAGGTTTTAGCATAAACAAAAGCCTGCACAACAGAACAAACCCCATAAGATCGAAAGAATAGACGTGTAATGTGTGAGTATATAGCAAGAATCAGAAAATTTTCAAACCCGATTTCTCCTAATGCTGGCCAGACAATAAAAGAACTCCGAAGACTAGATACATGACGAGGTATGAAAAAGAAAATTCAAAACTGATCCTTCAAGACAAAAGTCAGCCTACAAATCATGAAAACACGGTTTACTAGAGAACATGAAACTTAGATATTCAGAAAGCAAATATAAAGATTGTTGCAGTACCTTACTGTTGACTAAAGTTCTACTGAAACATTCTAGAGTACGCCTTTTTCTCCTGGTCCCGTCTATCAGCAATCTGCAGCAGTTTTACAAATTCAATTTTGTTCACAGGTGAAATCAATGAGTGCAAGGAAGAAGGCATTAAATATTTAACATTTTCCACGAAAGAATAGATGATTGTAATTGACCTTCTTCCTTGCAGCTGCAAGCTCTTTCTTTATTCCACCTGAGCGGCAGAAAACATGAGATAGAATAAATAATCCCCAAATTCTACATGATTTTGATGAAGCAGTACTACGAATGATCGCAAAAAATGAAGGGAAAGATGATTTAACATCAAATATCATACTCAAGGTATGATCATCTGCAATTTTACCAGGTGACACAGCGATGACATTTCATTAATAAAAAGTGAAAACCTAACAAGCCCTTCCGAACCTCAAACCAGTAAAGGGGGAGGAAAGTAATAGAAGATGGAGGGAGGGAGCATGGAAGAGGTTTCGCAGCTATTCACTTGAGACAAGATTGTACTGACCATCATTGGGTTCCAAGTCCAATGCCTTTTTAAAGCTCTCAACTGCAGAATCGATGTCATTAAGTGCCATATTTGCCTGAGATCAGTTAAAAACAAAAGCAATTAAGTAAAAGGAATCCCCAGTAAAAGTGCAGTTAACCATGTAATAGTTTGAACAATGTGCATTCGCTTAAAATAGAGGGCATGTGGTTTACATCATTATAAACATGCATGGGTCCTCCTCAAACCAATTACCAACATAAGAAACTATGAAATAGTTATGCTTGAAAAGCTCCAAAACTAGTCATCCAAGAAAATCATGACTACAAACTAAATTACAAACACTACCAAGTAAATTACAAACATGCATGGGTCCTCCCTCAAACTAATTAGTAAAATAAGAAACTATGAAATAGTTATGCTTGAAAAGCTCCAACACTAGTCATCCAAGAAAATCATGGCTACGAACTAAATTACAAACACTACTAAGTAAAAGAAGCAGTGTCAAGGAATCAATAAACTTGGCTTTGGATATCATACAAATAGTAAGCACTAACCTGGCCTTGACGAAAGAAAGCTTTCACATTATCTTCTCCATCACGAATAGCAAAGTCTGCATCCAACAATGCTGCTTTTAGATCGCCTAGTTTCAACTTGCAGGCCTAAACAGACAACAGTTATATGAAAAGAAACAAACATCAATAACCTAAAAAGGAATATAATGTGATAACATATGCTAACATAAAGGAACTCCCTATCATAACATGCTTTCAAACCATTACAGAGCATATTAAATGAATCAGAACCTAAAAAATAAGAAAGAAGATTGGAAAGTTGTTGCATGCTAGATGCCTCAACATATGATCAATGATCAAATATATTCAATTTTCAAGGACATTAAAATCTTACAGAACTGTTTGTAAATATCTGAGACTTGGTCTTCCGCAAATACGAGCTCTTTGCTGTGCGATGACAAATTAGAAAGGAAGGAAAAAGGTCAGCGAAAAAACTAGAGGATTCATGGCAATAACATCACGATGGACGGACCTTGATCAATTCCCTCCAAGTCCCAGCAGACATCCAAGTAACGTAAAGCCTTCCAATATTTTCTAAGAGCAATCTTATAGTCTTGTTTCTGTAAGAGGGAACAACTAGGAAAATTTAGCGAGTGGCATTGTAGCAATAATCAAATCCCAAACAAAAGAACAAAAGACATTGATAATCAAATGTATGGTAGAAAATGTGACATCATTAAGCATTCATAACTTGAAGAGAGTACCAGGCATACTCATTCATAAGAAAGAATGTACCATGCATAATCTAAGAAATGGGAAAAAAATGGGCAAATTAAACCGCAGAAAACTGTAACTATATATCAAATACCTTGTATTGCTCATTTGCAAAAGCTTTGATAGAGTCTACTGCCTTCATCCACCAAGAAATTTCATCTGGTTTTTTGTCAAGGTCAACTGGCCAATCAGGATACATATCACCATCCTTAAAAAAGTCGGATACTCCATCATCTGCCCCCTCAGGAATTTCTCCGCAATCAGCAATTATAACCTCTTGAGTGGGGTAATCACCATCCTCAGTAGCAACAAGCTCGATAGAACGAACAACACCCATTCCTTTTATAACCTTCCCAAAAACCACATGTTTTCCATCGAGATGAGATGTTCGAGTAGTTGTAATGAAGAATTGAGACCCATTGGTGTTAGGCCCCATATTAGCCATCGATAACATTCCTTTTCTTTCATGTTTTAACTCGAAATTTTCATCTTCAAATTTCAAGCCATAAATGGATTCTCCCCCAGTTCCATCACCAGCTGATATATCCCCACCTTGTATCATAAAACCTCGGATAATGCGATGAAAGCGCACACCCTATTAAATCAAAATTGCATTATTATTAGAAAAAGGAAATCACTACAAAGTTTCTTACATAAGTAAAGGAAACTACTTGGAAGTGCATAGTCATCATTGCCGGCAGATTAATTTCATAATTGCAGAATTACAAGAAAACCATAACATTTTCCGCATGCATCAAATTCTAACGTGAAGTGCCTTGAACTGCCTGTGTGCCCATCAACATAGGACCTAAAGAGCGTAAAGGCATGTAAAACGAGAGCATATGATCATTCAACCAAAGTGAATTTACAAAAACAAGAAACCATCTAACAATACCATATTTAATGCCCTTCATTCTCTAAGTTTCAAGTTATGTCTACATGCATCAACATTAGAAGCAAACTGCATTTGAGAATGGAAATAAATGAGTTACATTGCTTCTTATTACAAGAATTCCCAGTTGGAAAAACAGACCTCAATTCCCAAGGAAAAATCGATCTTTTTTACTCTAGGAAATGCTCGCTTTACACCACACAATACAAGATGTGCAAAGAAAACATGTAAGCTCTACCAATTACTCACTTACAAAGAAAACAAGTAACGAGCCACAATACATAAAAGAATCACACACATAAAAGGGTTTTACTTCACTCAAAGCAAAAGCCCCATTACCACACCCACTAAACTCAAACCAAAGAAGTTGAACACCTTTTTGACATTCCAGGAGGAAAGAAAAAAGAATTAACACTAAAATAGAGATACTTTGATGCAGTCAAGAGTTGTAAATATAGGAAAGAGAAAAGGAAGAACCTTGTAATGCAGGGAGGCAGCAGAGTTAGGAGCAATGCCTTTCTCACCAGTGCACAAAGTCCTGAAATTCTCAGCAGTTTTAGGCACAACATCCTTGTACAACTCCACTACAATCCTTCCTTCTAGTTCTCCTCCTATACTTATGTCCAAATAACACCTTGGGTTCACCATTTTCCTTATCTTCTTCAACTGAAAATGAAAACAACCCTAATCCCACTTGAACCCAAAAAAGGAAAACAAAAGGTCGTCGGTTCTGGCTTTGCTGGTTCGTTTTGCCGTGTTGGTTGGTTTGCTTTGGCAACAGCTGCCTGGTTTTAAGGGTGCCTTTGGAACCGTCGGATATTTGTGTAGAGTGAGTTACATGACACGGATTTTGAGGTTAAGGTAGGTGGGCTCAAATTTCCAACCTCTGGAGAGTTTAGAGATGATATTAAGGCTTGTGTCTTATCATTTAATTAAAAAATTACATTTGAATTATTAAATTATTTAAAAATTTATTTAATTCACTATCATGATTCATGTTATATAATTGTTTTTTCACACTTGTGTTTTTTCCCTCTGTTTTATAATTCAATAATTCAATTCATGTTTTTCATAAAATAACTTTAGATTGATAAATTTATTAACTAAAATTTAAATAATTTTTTTTTAATTTTCGACATTAATCATCAAATCAAGTTAGATCTAAAATGTATTTTTCTACTCTTCAATAGGTAATGATCCATCGTACCAATCGCCGAATCATCACTTGCAGCTTGTTGGCAGAACTTTTAAAAAAAAACTTAATAACCCAATGATCTAAATACAAACTTTTGAATAATTCAGTGACTTAAATGAAAATTTTTGAATAATTTAATGACCAAATTGTAACTTTTTTTAGTTAAGTAACCAAAACAAAAATTTACTCATAATTTAATGATTAATATTGTAGTTTATTTTAAAAAATTATAAACTCATAATAACTAATTTTGTAAAAAGATATATAATTTTATATATTTTCAACCATTAAGACATATTATTAACCATTTGTAAAAATAAAGTAAGATTGATAATATCAAATATTAACCTAACTATTTTTTACCATTACCCCTAACTATACTTATGAAAGTGAAACATCAATTATGTACAAGTATGAAGTTTAAATGAGACTCATAAATCTCACAAAGAATGATTAAGATATGGATATTGAAAGTAAACTTCACACATTGTTATACCATGGCCAAAAAGTCCCAAAAGCTAACAAGGAGCTATTATTGGATAAATAAAGGGGACAAAGTTGGATGCCATTTAACACAGCTCAAACCCCTCAACTACAAAATTAGATAGAGCAGATGGAATGAATCAATCTCAACAAACTTATTATTCTTTTTTAAATAATTCATTATTTGATTTAAGCATTAAAAATGATGAAAATATCAATTTAACGTTTTACCACACGTATCATTTCCAATCCTCTTAAAGCATTTCTCACTTTACTCTGACCCAATCTAATCAATGCAAAAACACATATATGTATAAAGAAATAGTTGTATCAATGATGAATCCATTTTTAATATTTTTCTTTTGTCATAACTATTTTTTTGAAAAATGAGAATCCAATTTGAGTTTTGAAAATGAAAATAAACAAAAATTACTACCGATATTTATTAGGTGTGATCGAATCACCTTTATTTTAATAAAAAATTTTAATTTACTAAAACAATATTTTTAGTCTACGAAATTTCAAAAAAAAGATTCGAGAGTCGGTTACGTGCGAAGAAAAATTAGCACCTTCGTACCTAATTGATTATTTAATGTCTTTATGTCAAAAGCTGAAAAGATTTAAAAACATAATTTCTTTAAAACGTGAACAATTTTGAGTTAAAATTTAAAATTTCTTTGTTCTGAAAAGATACAAACATTACATCTAACACTTTAGGACACAATATTTTAAACTCTCATAATCAAAGTCGTCTCATGATTTACAAAGTTTATTAAAAAAATATTTAATTATTTAACCAAACGGAAAATCGAAACCCAATACGTTACAATACTATTTCCCGAATTTCTAAATATAAAATATTGTCTTATTTAAAAACCTTTAATTAAAATATAGTAATTTTACAAAATGTAATTTTATTTAATAATATAGTGTTAAACTAAGAAAATAAATATAGATGTAAGTACAGTAAATATAATAATAATAATAATAATAATAATAATAATAATAAATCAAATATTAGTAATAATAGTAATAGTATGGTTGCAAAGTAATAATAAAAATGATAGTAATAATAAAAAAATATATAGATATATATAAAAATAATGATATAATACTAGTAATAACAATGATAATGAAAATAAAATAATAGTAGTAATAATAATTAAATAAATAAATAAAATAAAATAATGGTAATAATAATAAAATAAGGGTAGTAATACTAATAATAATAATATAGTATAGTAATAATAATAATGGTAATAATGATAATAATAATAGTAAAAGAATAATATAAAAAAGGTAATGATGATATTAAAATGAAAAATAAAATAATAAGAGTAGTAATGAAAATAGAAGAATAGTTGTGATAATGATTAAATAATAAAAATAAAAATAACGGTAATAACAAATAATGATAAAGAATGATATTTTATTAACAACAAAAATATTAAAGACAATGATAATAATAAAATGAAAATAATAATAATTAATATTAATAATATAATAATAGTAATAATAATAATAATTGCTAAATAATAAAAACAGGTTAAATTGAATTTGAAATGGAATAAAAGGGATAAATTATGTAAAATAAATAATAAGGGAGTAAACTGAAACGCGCGCAAAAAAAAGGACCGAACGGGTAAATTTCCCAGGCTTTGATGCGCATCGTTTGAAATGGCTAGGCGTGGATCAAATTGAAAATGAAATAAAATAATGGCACCAAATTTAAAAAGACAAAAAAGGCAAAATGGGATCCGATTGAACAGCGCCGCAAAAGGGAGAGACTCATCGCGCAAATATCCCTTTTAAAGAGACATGAACGGTTTCTCTTGTACCCAAACGGCGCCGTTTATTGATGTGTCTTAAAACCCCTTTTTTTTTTTTTGTTTTATTTCGACCTAAGTTCAGAAAAGAAAAAAAAATTAAAACTTTAAAAGCTTCTCCTTTCCCCCTCTCGTTTCATTTCTGTCTGACGGTTGGGTTCTCTCCAGCCGTCCGTCGCGCCACCACCAGTCCGGTGGACAATGATGCGTGGAGATGGGCCTTCGTGCCCCGTTTCGTCGCCCGTTAGAAGGCCGAGCCACAAGCTCCTCTTCTCCTTTAGCCCGATTTCGGCATCGAAGAAAAGGGGGTTCCGACGACGGAAGGGCACCGATTATGGTATATTTCTTCTTTTCTTTTTGCTATTTCGTTTTTTTACAAAAAAGATTTAAAAGAAAAAAAATTATAAAAGAGGCAGTATTAAACAACAGAAAATAAAAGAGACTAAAATCCACCTTCTATTTCGGTTTTTTTATGTTGTTTTGATTCTGATCATTCGTAAAAAAAAGGAGAAGAAGACCCCTTTACAATGTTGTTTTCGGGCCTAAATAGCCGAAGGACAATGCATGTTTTTACTATTGTTGCTTGCTGTTTTTGCTGTTTTCTCGCTGTGTTCTGTCTTGTTTGCAGGTCATGGGCTGTGCTGACACGGACGGTGGACAGTGGCGGTTCAGCAGGCTAGGGGACTAGGTTGCGGCGCTACTTGTATTAGGGGGCTAGGGTTAGATTTCTTTTTTTCTGAAAATTAGTGTTGGGCTGAGTTTTGGGTTAGTATTGGGTCTGTTTGGGTTTAATTGGCTGTAATGGGTTTGATTGGGTCAAATGTTTTTGGGTTTGGTTGGGTCTGTTTGGGTTATAAGCCCGGGCGAAATTGGGCTATGACATCTTTATTACAAAATTTGGGTGGATAGACGAGGCACAAAGAGAATATAATAAGATTGTAAAATTAATTCAATTCATTCATGCGTGTAATCTTCCTCCTCAGTTAGTTATGTATAAAAAAAAAAAAATTGATGTTGGATAAGTTTTTATTCATATTTCAACGTATATAATTTCAGTATTTTCAAACTGCCACTCTCTTTAGTACATTTGCTGCATTCTCATTGTTCCTTGAATTCTTTCTTTTGAATTTATAAGTTAAATTAATTATATAATATAGCTTTTATGGAGCCTGTAGCCACTGAGACCTGCAATCCAAGTTGCAAATTATTTCCATTTGCTTTAAACAAAGGTGATGAGACTTAGACCTTGAAAGGTCCCCATAATTACATCACGGAATGCACTCACCACATTTTTACAAACTTATATTTTTACATGCAGTGGTTCACATTTAGAAACCTACAAATATGTCATTCAAACCAAACAGAACCCTTCATTTGCTGCCTTAAAGAAAACAAGGTCTTAGGTATCTAGTTGACCACTTTGCAGTTCTTCCTTATCTCCCCATCTTGTCCTGTTAGAACACCAATGTTGGCCATCTTCACCATTGATGCTCCAAAATCTTTTAAAAACAGATAAGGGTATCTGCTGTAGCTAAGCACCATTGAAGCAGTTCTATTATCTGTACTCAGAACATGGTCTGACTGCAAAAGACCAGAACTGTTGACAAGGTTTCTGTAGTAGCTGTTGTCGAATCTGTTAGTTGTAACAGAGTCTAAAGGAACTAAAGTGGTGTCTGAATCTACTTGATCCGGACACACAGTTTGAAGGCCTTTGAGAAGTGATGCTTCAAGATCTGGGTCTGGCTTGCCTGACCCACCAAAGTTGAATAGCCTTTGTTTGAAAGTGAAACATTGAGCAAAGCCAATGGTGTGAGCACCTGTATTTAGCATATATGAACTGTTCAGCATAAAGGCAGTGGCAATAAACAAGTTGTTTTGTTTTTGAAGCACAAAATGATCAAAAGATTGATGATTATGGCATTGAATGAAAGCATGCCTGATAGAACAACCACATCCTTTGTATCAAGACCCTTTGCATTGAACTTCGCAATGATGTTATCTAAGGACTCAAAAGGTGATGGGAGTTCATTAGCTGCAGTCTTATTCGCTGTTCGGCCGTCTCGACGACCCAACGGTACCATCCAATAGGATGCCCCTGCCTGATAGATTAAAAGCAGGATTACCGACGGACCATGAACGATGATAATGATATAGAATCAGGTTAAAATTAGGAATGAAAGATGAAAATGTTACTTACAATATTAGCAGCTTCTCTTGCTGCAAGAATTAATATATCAGTGCAAGAAACAGTTGATGGGCAAGCTTTCTCAACATTAGCCTTAATTTTGTCAATAACCTCATAGCCTCTTAATGAGTTTTGATTAGACCTTGCTGTTTTTTCCCCTACAAATGTTGAGTCAATATCATCAAGTAAGATTGAAGCATCACATCCCTGCAGAGATTCAAAAAGTTATGTAAAGGAAAAAAAACAATGCAGTAAAGCACTCTGACTCTTTTGCTTTTGGTTTTTCTTTTCTCTTTTGAAGTATTTGTGTTGGACACATGAGTAACAAAGACTAGACATCAATATAGAAACCGAGAACAGTTTTATTACGTTAACAAAACAATCATGGAATTGAAGTCGAACAAGAGAGGCCGCCATCCGAGTATCGTTAGCAATGGCTGACCAAACACCATATCTAACAATCCTTGTGAGACTGGGACATGTACTGTCATAGAATCTATAATCAAGTTGACAAAGCACCAGGTGACTCAGGAAAAAGATGTAAAACAAGTGAACAAAGGGACGTTTGAAGGCTTTTTGTTCCATATCAAAACACTGAAATTCGAATCACTGCCCGTCTTTTGCCAAAGCAGTGGAACTAAGAGCTAATTTATACTCCAAAAACCTAAGGAGAATACAATACATTGCCAATTTTGATTATGTCATGTCTGCAGATAGTGGGGGAGCCATTATCTGATGTCCCCTTCAATAGGTTTGGTACAATCCCATGCATTTCCCTTTGAAAATGGCTTAAAAGTGGCATCATGGTGTATTCCTCTAGCAAAAAGAGTTTCCATGGAAAGACAGTAAACTACACTCGCAAGTTTGACTTAAGTGTCTACATGTGAAGAAAATCAGGGCTGCTAAAGTTCCCAGGCATGCGATAATACCTTTAACAATTAAGTCATATGGAACAATAATTCCTTTTCTTTAATCACAAAACCATATTTATATGCCGAAAGTTATATCAGTAAGTCTAGTAGTGGAACATACACCTCAGATAGTTTAATGGACTGGTTAAATAGTCCCATCAATGACAATTTTCATATCAGCTAATGCCATGTAACCAGCAATGCATAGATACTATTCAGTGCAAGCAAGAACCTATCCAACTATGTTTTCTGGACTTGAGTGTTAGTGTTCAATATGGGTATATTTCCCAAACGAGTATGTTTAATTTTTTCTTAGTATTCATTTATTTGGAGGGTGATTAGAGGATTATAGGCATAAGTGTCCAACACGATTCTTTAAAGAAAAATGAAGAGTCAGAATAACAAAATCTGCAACTATAAGGTAAGTGGGAGCTAAGTGGGAGTAGTTAAAGAAGTGGGGGGATAAGAGGACTTAGTTAACCATTATAAGAGTGGAAAAGAACCAAGAAATAAAGATGAGCTGAAGAGGGTTATAAACCAATTGTTTTTTTAAGGCAATTGAGATTAACTCGGACATTTCTTTATCTGCTACAGAATGAAAACTGTTGCTGTAATGTAGTCATTTGACCCTGCTGTTCTTCATTTATCTAAACTTTTAATACGGGTTCCTCTCTGTTCGAGATGTTTGGGAATAGGGAAAGCAAAGGAATTGAGAGAATTATAATCTTGAAAACTGATCATTGCTTCAATCTAATTTATATGCATAGAGTACATTTATACGATTAATGGTAATTGACATGGTAGTTGTCATGGTTTTCAGCAAACTTATTCGTTTTAGGATTTAGGGATATCTAATATTTATATTGGATGTATAATTATTTTTTAAAAATTTATTTTAAATATATAATATATATATTTAAATTTTTAATGGGTATGGTATATTATATATTCAAATTAAACTTTATAAATAATTAATATTAATTGCTTACAAATATTTAAAATTTATTTTTATATGTCAAAATATTAATAATGAGTTAAAAATAAATTTTTTTTATATTCTTACTAAAATATTATAATATTAATAAATTTAAATATTATTTAAATACATATTTTTACTTCATATAATATTACATCTAAAATAAATATTTTAATTTTTAAAAATATTTTTTAATAATAATACTAAACATTTAAGCTTTAAATCAAACTTTTTAAAAATAATTCAAAAACACTTTTTAAAAGTAATAAAAAATAACCTTAATTTACTTGAGATTCAACGTGGTGGAGTGCACTATGAGAATATATGCTACTTGTAAACTTTCTGGCGCATAATTGACTTCTAATTTGTCTTAAGCTACTCGTTTTTTAAGACTGAATTTGAAGTTCTACATGTTTGGATTTGACATCGAAGATTGGATTTCCTTACATTATAACTATACTCATATAATGTGTAAAGAATATTATCTCCACGGAGATTATATATATAAGTCAATAGTTATAAAATTAACAATTGACAAGTTGATAATTTAAAATAATGATAATGAAATGAGTTAACTATCCAGTTTAATTAAAATTAACTAAGCGTAAAGATATAAGCGCAGATTATAAGATAACAAATATTAACACAAATTTTAATCATAATAGCATGAAGAGCTAGACTAATTACTTCCCCTAAACTTAGAATTATTAAAAACAATGCTAAAGGATGTTATGATGGTCTCGTGGCATATTGGTGATTTACTAACCAAATTCTACAAGCAGTAAATTGCTAGTGAATATCTAACCTTTGAGTTTCTTTTACACATGTTTATGTCTAATCAACTTTAAGGTTACATATTCAGGCATCATACCTAAAGGTTATGCAAGGTAATAATATTCCTTGATATTATTACTAATTTGATTATTAAGAAATCAAATATGCACCATTCAAGTAGTCTGTCCATTAATTATCATCTTTTCAAATCAGTATATTAATTCAAAAACTTACCAATGTTATTGCTGCATAAGCAAACATGATCATGATAATACTTGAATGAGTAAAACAACCAAATGCACAAAACATCTTCAACATAGCATTCATAACTAAACTAAAAAAAGCGTAATTAATCTGGCATCAACAAAATTAAGTCATCATAATTAAATTAAAAGCAAAAAACCATGTTGTAATTATGTTTATCAACATTGAGAAAAATAAAAGATTAAAGGAAGAAAAATTCTAAAGTCAATTCCGGTGGTTCTCCATGGTACTGCTCACGTTGCTTCTCCTCCTCTCTTCTCATTTGCATTACTACTGTGTAACATCCGGCCCAACATAGTTTAGGGCATTTGAGTATTGTTTATGAGATAGGCTTATAAAATAAATTCTAAGCAACTAAAATGTTAAGAACTTGTTAAGTGCTTGAAGACTATGAGTACGCCTACGGGCGAAGTTCATGTTAAGGCGAGCTTGGCGGTTGGCAAAGCCCCTTTACAGAGTGCACGCCACTCCAGCTAATAGACAT
Source organism: Gossypium australe (assembly GCA_005393395.2). Taxonomy (NCBI): domain Eukaryota; kingdom Viridiplantae; phylum Streptophyta; class Magnoliopsida; order Malvales; family Malvaceae; genus Gossypium; species Gossypium australe. Next base: position 41,836,057 of record CM016625.1, on the reverse strand, counting down.
TAGTGCTTATTTCTTAGTATTGTTAGCCTTATTATTTTGGTTGAACTAGATAGTTGGCCTGGAGAGGGGTAGTTAGAATGAGACAGGATATCTAATATTGAGAAGACATGCACTCAAGAAGAGAGAGAAAATTATTAGTCACGGTTGTCAAAGGAGGGGTAGTGCGGAGAATAAACTTGCCCACTAAGTTTTTCCTTCCATGTGTACCGGTATAAAGCCAATATTGGTTTCTTGACCAAGCTTTGTGCTTTCTTTGACAAACTTTATTTTCTCTCTAAATTCTCTCTGCAACATCCAGGAAAGCTCTAGAACTAAGGCTAGCTTGAAGGTTTTGGTTCGTTGTATTTAGGAAACTCCATCAACGTTTGATACCTGGTAAATACCGATGAAACTTAATCCATTATCATGGTTATTAAGGTTTCATGCTCTAGGATCAGTTTAGAATGAAAGAGGAGAGGAAACTTCTAGATTTTGAATTTCCTGATTTAGTATTCTTGAAAATTTTCTTAGCTTTTCTAAAGAACGTAATCTGATAAGTTAACTATTTATGTCATAGCTCAAGAAACTCCCGAAAGCTCTCGAGATAAGGGCAAGATACCTGCAGTCTAAGCATACAACTACCAATTCCCTTCTTCCCAACAGTAAAAGTTTGCTCCTTAATTTATGACATGTAGTTGAGGAGGTTGAAGACTAAGTCATTCATCATTTGATTTTTCCAATTCTCTCCTTGGGCATATGGTTTGGGCTTATGTTGGACATCCTAGTCTGATAAGCTCCTTCAGCATTGGGTTGGGACGAGTTCTTAAGCCCAAAAAGGCTGATTTGGGCGTCCAAAAATATAGAGTTCCAATGCCCCATCCGGAGGTCCGATGTTACGCCATTAGGCCTCAACATGTGTACTTCTACTACTTCTTTCCATTGACTCCACTGACTTCCTTTAAAGATGATAAATCATGTGTTCAACATAATAATTAGTCAATATAACAGTTTTTCATAGAGTTACTTAATAAAAAAGAATTATAGATAAAACTACAAAAATTGCTATCAACAACTCAGAAATTGCATGAATTATAAGCTAAAAAGTACTGTAAATAACTCTATATTCTAGAGTTATCATCACTCCAAACAACATGCATAGCTATCAGTTCACCTCTCAGTTCACCGAATAGAGGTTGGATGAAAATTAACTTAGAGATTTTATTAGCACACTCATATGCTCTGCCTTATGTCACAAGTCGCGGATCAAAGCCCGTGATGAATGTGCAAAGATCGTCCCATGAGGGTCAATCTATTAAATGGGGCTCATTTGACCACTTGCACTAGTCCAATTCATGGAACATGTAGAGAAACCCATCTACATAAAGCCTTGGTGGCCCAATGAAACACTTATGGAAAATTAGGGTTGCTATGGTAAATATGGAAACTAATATTACAAGATTGGATATCTTATAAGATTTTGTTTTTGTAATCTTAAAGGATTGAGTCAATCCCTTTAGAATCTCAATTGTAGATAAGCTTTAATCTCGACCGTCGATGTAAAGCAAACTATACCATTGGATCTGGGGGAGCTCAATTATAAATAGAGGTTTTCCTTGTCATTTATAAACCCACAATTAGAATCCTTCAAAGTAATAGAGATACTTTGAGAGCATTTACTCAAACACTTGGCATGCTTTTTCTTAGTTGTGGTATTTTCTATTTTTTTCATTGCCCTTTCATTTTGAGTTGTTTTTACTTTATTTTCAGTGCCTTGAAGAATTTCTATCAAGAAATCTCACTTTTCAAGAGTTAGGCTGACTTAGGTGAATTTGAAACCAAGAAATCACCTAAAGTCGCATGGATTGCGTCGGTCAAGACGACGAAAGGAGTAGAAGATCAGATTGAGCCAATAGAGAGCAGTAGGAGGGGCAGGAAAGCTAGTCGATCAAGGGATATGTTGTTGTCTTTAGAAAGTTAAGTGGCCAATTTCGAAGAGTCCTTGACGGATATAAAGGAGACACTCAAGGTAGTTAAGAGACGCATCAATGACTTGGGCTCGATGAAAGAGCAACTCAGGGAATTTGTGTTGGAGTCTTTCGGTTCCAGCGTGGAAGCAATGTAAAAGGTGCTCAGCTCCACTACAATTAAACTAACGAAGAGGATGATGGTCTCGAGGTCACGCTAACGGCCTTGAAGGAACAAATTAAAGAGCTCACAATTTGGAAAGCTACTTTGTGTAATGGGATGTTGTTTGCGACACCAAAGCATAAGGTAGATGTCCCCAAGCCGAAAGAGTTTACGGGGATGAGGTTCATAAGGGATGTGGACAATTTCTTGTGAGGAATGGAGCAATACTTTCGTGCCAAAAGCATCATGGATGATGCTTGTAACGACCCGATAGTCAGGGGTGTAAGAGTATATTCTTGGGACTCCGTTCCAATCGGAAATATTTATGAAGTTAGTTGTGTAGTTAATTAGATTTTGGTTAAGTGAAATTGTATGAATTAAGAGTTATTATAGTATAAGGACTAAATCGCGTATAGGGTAAAAGTTTATTTATAAATTAAAAATTTATTGAGGGACTAAAGTAGCAAATATACATTTGCTTTATTTAGTGGACGACATTAATGATAAAAATTATTATATATATTATAATAGTTAAAAGTGTGTATATATGTATTATATAATATATAATATATAATAAATGAAATTATAATAGAAAGAAAGTGGAGAAATATGAAAGAAAAACATACAATTCAAATAGAAAATAAAGGAAAGAGAAAGAAAGAAGATAAGAAGAGAAAGACACACAGCTAAGGGTTTAAGCTTAATTGGTTAGTGCATTTCAGTCCATTTTCTTATAATTTTTATGTTTTTGGAATCCCGGTACTTAGGCCTAGTCGACCCGTGTTGTAATTTTTAGTATTGCTTAGAATTTTGGATGTTAATATTATTGATTATTTCAAATACTAGGGATTAAATTAATAGATTTCAATGTATAAAGTGAAAAATGACTAAATAGTGAAGTTAATTCTTGATTTTGAGTATAGGGACTAAATTGAGAAAAATTCAAAATTTAGGGGTACAATTGAAAATAATGAGCTAAATCCAGTTTGAAATTAAATGAGTATGAAAATATAGAATCTAATGTGAAGATTAAAAATTAGTCTCGGTTTAAGGACTAAATTGAAATTTAAGAAAAAATTGAGTAAAAATTAAAATATTCGATATAAAATTGAATTGTGTTGTATTGATGTATAGCTAACATCATACCAGAATCCTCGACTAAAAAGGGGAAGGATAAAATCGACGTCAAATAGCTCGGAATCCAAAGTTTGTTTTTCTATAATCCGAACTAAGTTGTAAATTGTTGCATTTTGATTTATTGCATATGGTAAGCATTGGAGGTGAGAATTATTGTGTTTTACAATTGAATTAAATTCATAGGCAATTGAAATAGATTGATTTGGTATGTAATGAATTTATTGAATTTATATAGATTGAATTAAATATATATGTATATCTGATAATGTGTTTATATGAAAATTTGATATTGGGTATACATTGAAAGTGAAATGGAACCTTATTAATTATTTCGGGCTAAGTTGGATACAAATGAAATGCCATAGGATAGGAAGAGTTCAGGTATTTCTTCGACTTCGAGTCGATGAAACACCGGTTGCCAATTTGCTTTGGTTTAATCGATAAGACACTGGGTGTCAATTTATATAGAACTGGGTGCAATTATTACTTCGGATTTATCCGATGAGGCACTGGGTGCCAAACTGGCGTGTTGGTTGGATCCGTGTATCCGTTCGAGTCTGAGTCGTGTTAATAGGGGTAATTAAATAATAAATCTATGTAATTGATGTTGAAAATGGCAAAATATGTGAATTGGAAATGAAAAAGTGGACTGAAAAATGAAATGTGAAAATGATGTGATCATAAATGAGATATATGAGTAATGTACTCATGGATTGAACGTAGTTGGTTTATGCCATTGTTAAAATGAATTTTTGAATGAATTATGAAAAGCTATTTTATAGCAAGTGATATTAATTGAGTTATATGTTAAACCAACTAATGGAAGAATACTTGTGAAGTTGAGCAAATCATGAAATAATGTGGTATTATGCATGAAATCAAGATGGTGATAAATTGTAATTGCTTGTTTTGATAGTAATGTGATTATATAATTCAATTTGAGCATTCATGTATCATTATGTCTTTAAATGTTTAGATTATAGAAATATCACTGATTTTTACTTAGTGTACGGTTTTTTTCTGTATACAGGTTAGGTACTTCTCTTTTGATTGCCGACTCAGCATCTAACAACGATCCCGACCTCAAATGTGGTGATGTTTACCTTTTGTGATGGCATGTACCTAGGATGTCTTAGTTTATAGTTATTTTGTGAATGGATTGTAAATGGAGTTATAAGTATAATGTTGGTTTGAGTATATAAGTATATGTTTGTGTTTGGAGCCATAATTTGGCATGTTGTTTGAAACCAAGTCTTGTTAGGTGTATGTGAATTTAAGTTTAATGTTTTAGGTAGTTATAAGCTAGGCTAAATTGATTGATTTTGGCATGTTTAAAACTTTGATTTGAATGATGCATTGATGATATGTTTTGATGTTATAACTCGTGGTACCAATGAGGGTACATTGGTTAGGCACTTAAGATGATTGTTTTGGCGTGTTTTGAGTATGTTTGATTGTGTTTTGAATAGGTTTAATGATTGGTTTTTGAGTTGCTTAATGCCCAAGCAAGTAGGAAATGGTAAACTTGCTGTTTAAGGTACATTTTAGGTCCACATGGCCAGGCACACGGGTGTGTGACTTGGTCATGTGAGACACACGACTGGGCGACATGGCCGTGTGTCACCTGTTGAGTGCTTAGGGAGTAAGTCAGCTAGCACACGACCTGGCACATGGGCGTGTGGCTTGGCCGTGTGACCCAAGTCAGAGAGTTACACGAGCTGGGACATGGCCGTGTGTCCATATTTCGAATGTTACACGGCTTGAGACACGGGCGTGTGTCTCAGCCGTGTGAGTCACATGGCCTGGCCACACGGCCTTGTGGCCCCTACAGTTGAATTTTTCTAACTATTTCTTCAATGTTTCAAATGTTCCTAATTTAGTCCCGAAACACTTATAAAGTGATTTTAAGGCCCTAAGGGCTCGAATAAGGGATGATATGCATGTATAATATTGGTTTATGCTGTGTTTATTGAAATGTGAAGAAATGAATGATTTAGGTTATGTTTATTCGGTAATGCTCCATAATCCTATTCCGACGACAGATACTGGTTAGGGGTGTTACAATGCTACTAAGGTACATACTGCTACTATGTATTTCACTGATGTCTCTCCTTTATAGTGGCATCATAGGTCCATAGATGAAAAAACATAGTGGACTCGTAGTTGGATCTTGGGATGAGTTCCAAAACGAATTCAATGGGTTGTTTTACCAGGAATATACCGAGGATGAGGCTTGGGCTAAGTTGTGTTGGTTTACGCAACAAGGTACAATTAGGGAGCAAGTGTAGGAGATCAATGAACTTATGTTTGAAATTTTTTATTAAGATGAGAATGAGGCATTTTCTCCTTTTTAGATAGGCTGAAGTCATGGGCAAAGCCAGAGTTGCAATGTTGAGGAGTCAAGGAACTTACCAAAGTCATGATCGTAGTGGAGCCCTTAATTGAGCTTATTCCAAAAAAACAAGTTTGAGTCTTCCAAGCCTAAGGAGAAGGGCAATGGTAGGGGAGATGAATAAGGATAGGGTAGAAATGGAAACAAAAATAGTGGCAATGGGAAACCACTTAACGGGAAGTGGAGACCAAACAACCATTCGAGGGACAAGGAAACTGAGCAGAAACAAATACAATGCTTATTATGTAGTGAGCAACATTGTCACATCCCATTTTTCTATTAATTGTAATATAGTGAAACTGCCATCACCTATGTCTTAAATTATTTGTGCAAAAATGAACACAAGGAAGTGTTGTGGCTTAGTGGAAAAAAGCTCATTAACTATCTTAGAAGTCCCTAGTTCAAACCCTCACAATCTCATTTTTTTAATTAAATTTTTGCACACAAATGGCATGTGTATTCAAGCATTGTCGTCCACCCACATTGTTTCCATATGTAGAGGATTCCTTTCCTCCATTAGCAAGTCAAATTTGCCTTATGTTGCAAGACACATCCCCTTTTTCACTTATTGTTTATCTCCCTTGCCAAAACCTCCTCCTTTGCCATAAGATTGTGATACAATAAACCTAGTCATAGTTGACCAAGCTACACACACCCCTTTTGCTATCCACCACCCTTATTTTCACCATAATCTCCATTTTTTTCATTTTCTTCATCTTCTTTTTCTCTCAAATCAAAATAGAACCACCACCACCTCCTTTTAAATTTTGTTCTCCAACCACCACAACTGAGCCTTTCACCACCATCAAAGACCTCTTAACCACCGTAGATGTTGCCCCTTTTCACTCCTCCCTTCCACCACTACGAACCACCGTGTGTCTTCTCCTCCTAATTCACCTATTTTCTCTTCTTTTTCTCTTTTCTCCTTTCTTCCAATTGTAGTGACTGAAACCTCTTCCTTTTAGTATTTTCTCAGGATCGTCGGACCGTCACTCCTCTATAGTCGAACCACCTTCGAGCTGCCACCGCCGGCGACCAAAATTTTCCTTTTTGCTTCATATTTCTTTTGCCAATTCCTTAGTGACTAAAACTCATATTTTTCTTTCACTTATTCAATAATTTATTTCTATATCACTCAAACTTTAATCTCATTCCGTTCTCAATTCTTCGATCATCTCGTATTAAAACGAGTAAAATTAAGGTTATTCAATTCGTAAAATTCTTCATTTTAGAAATACCATGATTTGGTTGAATGGTATAGGGTGATAATATCATCAAGTTATTTTATTATTTGTTTAACATAAGTACTAATGTGATTTCGTATCAACTTGAAGGGCTAAACAACGCCGATCAAAGATATCCTTAGTGTGATAACGAAGACAACTAATCCAAGTCTTAAAGGGTAAGTGATGGTGAGAACTATTTCGAATAATTAAAACTTTAAGTGTTAAAAAACAAATCCTATATATCTAATTAAAATATGTGTTTGATGCGGTAGATTCATCTACCTGTTTAGATCCAAGTGAAATCTCCTCTAATAGGATTGTGGTAATTAGATCTACGGTTTAAGGTGTGGGATCTAACTCTCGTTTTAAGTGAAATATAATGTTATTTACTTTAATAAAATGTTATTTAATTAATTAATTTGTGAGTACATTAAGTACTCGAGTGGAGTTGAAAAACTTAATCAAAGAGAAATCCAAGTAAGTGTCCTAAACTATTAAGTGTTGTGAAAATCCATGATTAATCTCAACTTTATGTTATGTGATTTATGGCTAGATTGATATGTGATGATCTAAACATGTGATATATGTATGTATATGTTAAGATCCATGTTTTAATACAAATATGTATATTAAAGCATGCTAAAGTGAAAACTGTGTGATATGTGAAAATATGAGCATGATACATGCATATGTGTAAAAACCGAGAAATATGAGTTACGAGCATGAATATGTGAAAATTGTGGAAAGTGAAACATATGTGTCAAAATGGCCATATCACATGCATAGGGTGGGATTGTGAAAGGAGGAAGCTATGTGGCAGTTTAACTGCGATTATGTGACCGTTGTTGGCAATTATATGGTGGATTGTCCACGATGTGTTTTGTGACCAGTTATCGGTATTTATGTGGTGGCTTGTCCACAAATGGTGTATTATCGGATGGACAAGTTATGGGGAACTCGATATTAATGTGTAGCGAAGATGGATAGGAAATCCTCTGAAATGTGCATTATTACAAAAGCATAACTTGTTACGTTCATTAAATCTACTGATATGTGAATTTTGTGAAAGTTATATTTACAATGATTTGGATGTGTTATGCTACGTGTTGAAATATATGTTTATGACAATCTCACTCTGAGACTTTTAGAGCTCACCCATGTTATGCGTTTGTCTCAGGTAATTCTCATAATTGAAGCTTGAATTCAGATCTTCGGAGGTGCTATCGGATTAATGATCTTTTAGTCATAGGTTTTTTTCCAAATAATGTGGGACTTTTATGAACTATATGAGTTCATTTTGAATTTTTTTTTATTATGGACTTTAATTTGGGTTATCTTAATAACTTTTTGGACTTTATTTTTAAATTATGAATTGTGGCATAGGATTTCTATTTTGATATTTTTGGATAATATTGCATGATTGTTTTTATGTGATTTTTAAACGGTCAATAAACGTTTTAGTGATTATTAGCCTATGCAAATTTGTGATTTAATAACTAATTTACAATTCAAATATTTTTAGTTAAAAAAAAAGAACAAATAAGTTTTTATTGAAAGGAACACAATGTTTTAAAAATGACATATCTTCAAGACAAGTGAGTTTTTCTCATAAAAACGTTTTGGCCATCTCCATGGCCCATGTAAATACTTAGATTAGGTCATAGCGTTTAGGCTCAGTTTGAGGGGTTACATTTAGTGGTATCAAAGCCCGGTTCAAAACTCGGACTATGGGTAAAAATGTTTTCAAAACATCATAAAAAGGGGTATTTTGGGAAAAACATGCCACGTGTGATTTGTTATAGAAATTCGAGATCTCTCGAAGCCAATCCGAGGTAAGTGATCATTAGATGTGAGATTTTAGAATTTGAAAACTATAGAATTGTGAAAACTATAGATTGTGAAACTATAGGTGTAACACCCCAAACCCAGCCTAGACGTTATGGCCGAATCTGGTGGTGTCACATGATAGGGCTTTGGAACACTTAACTACGTTAAAACCATTTGTAAACCTCTTAGGCTTTCGTCAAAACACGTCATTTAATTATTCCTTATCCATTTTCAAAATGTTATATGTTGCGGAAGCTTTTAAAATAATTTGCAAGTTCGTGTGTATTTGATAAAACCTCTGTTTATTTTGAAAATTCGCGTCTTGTTCTACTACTAGCAGTTTCTAAATAAAAATCCCAAATTTTAAACAAAACTCTGAATGGCCTTATTACATAACATTTACCCAGATATAATCAAACCATAAATAAAAATGAAACCGTAAAATAGGAATTCAGAATCGTGGTCACCGCCGAGTCTTCCACCGTACGGATCCGTCTACTGCTGGGGATTACCTGAATAGATTAAACAGAAAAGGGTGAGTTTTTGCAAACCCAATGTGTAATCCCCACAGAAATCATACAAACAGAAATATCATATAACAACATGATGTTCACAGTTTGGGTCTGAACCCATGACAGAAACGGTGTGGACTTTAGCCCACTCAGATACAGAATCAGACATATTACAAGGCCTTAGCCTATTTTAGACAGAATATGCAAAAAGTAGAGTCCTACCCATCAGCCTCTACATACCAACCCCGTCCAACCCTACACACCATGTGGGGATAAAATCAACCCACCCAGCCCTACACACCATGGTGTACAGAATACAACACATAATCAGAAATTTGCAACTGAGCTGCCAGATAACAGGCTTAAGAGCCTTTCAGATACTTCCTCCAATCATAATCCACCCACTCAGATGCAATGCAACATACAAGAATGACATGCTATTATGCAAATAAAACTCATATATTCAAATCAGCATACATGCTTAGTACAGAAATTAGACAGACAGATCATTCAGTTAGGGGTCTAAGTATTACTTACCGACCCTACAGTAGGTCCACAGTCGACTTGGGCGACCCGTGCAACCTTATAGAGTTTTTCAGAAAGATGGGCTCACAAGCCCATGTGACCCACTCATGTGGGCCCACAGGCTTGTATGGCTCACACGGCCCAAATTGGCCTTGGCCGTGTGGATCACACGGCTTGGCCCAGAATCCCACACGCTCATGTGGCCCACACGACCCAATTGGTTGAGCTCGTGTGTTGCACACGGCCTCGCACGGCGCACGACCGAGCTCGTCAATCACACAGCCGTGTGGTGACTTACAGTCCTGCACACATCCTACCACACGGGCGACCACACACCCGTGTGGCGTTGACAGAAGGGTTTTTTACTTTCATCGAAACCTCGTTTTCTGTGTTTTCGGGTACACACCTGGTTTCAATTGATGCTAAGACAACCCCCGAGCACTCCAGAACCTACAGTTTACCAATCTCACTCAGTTTATCACTTAATCAATCGAACTAAAACTGAATCTGAAACGAGAAGAACATCCCTTAAGCGATGAAAACTTACCCCAACACCTCGAAACAGTTGATTATACAATTGCACAATGAGACCCTTAATCCAAGCGAGATGCTGCTGCCAAACGTCAAAACCCCCAAATAAAGGTTGGAAAAACATAAGTTAAAGAGAGCAAAGCCCCACTTACCAGAACCTACGAAGTCAAAAGGTACACTGATGGGGGCGAAATTGCATAATCGAGGAAGGGAAAAGAACAAAATTTCGACGGGGGTTTTTGAGAAAGAAAAGTTGAATAGCAAAAAGAAGAGAGACGAATTTGAGAGGGAGAGAAAAAGTGAACATATTTTCTGATATTCCCCCTATCATCTCCCCAAATCTCTCCTTACTATCAGATTTTTAGTCCAACACAAACACCTACACGACGCTAGCAGCAAAAATACATCTCTTGCCTACGCAAGGATTCGAACTCCTAACCTCCAACAACCTCAACACTCCACTTAGCCACCAGACCAGCAGGCCCATTCTGTTAATTATCTACACACTTTTACTTAAAAGCCTACTAACCAAAGTTTGGGCTTTATTCATAAAAATACCAAAATTTACCTAAGTTGAGACTTGAACTTGGGACCTCCCACACACACTCAGAACACATAACCACTGAAGCAGACACTCATTCATGCCAAAATTACAAAAGCTGAAATTAAGCAAAACCGGGGCGTTACAATAGGAGACTATAGAAAACTTTAGACTGAGACAACTTTAGACCATGAAAATAATAAATAGTGAGACTCGTATAAAGTGATAAAACTAAAAATACGATTGAAATATTCAAGTGATAACGATAAAACTTATCTCTATTGACAGCCTACATGAAACTTAAAATGAGTACTCGCAGTGTTAGAACGAGAGGAATGAGAGCTTGTGGAGAGCCGGGTCAAAGAACCCAAACAGACTCATCCGTGTCTTAGGTGCGAATCCCTGAGCCAGCTACGAAGAATGTACAGTGTGCACCCACTGTTGCCAAGAGCCAGGAAGAGCCTGCGAATGAGTAGCGGGTGCCCAAATTGGTGCTAATAATTGTGGCACTATTGCTAAGAGGCTCCGATCGAGTAGGGCCAAACTATTTAGAGGCGTTGCAGGGACGACCCCCATTGTAGCTAAGTATTGGTTGGAGGCTACAGAGCGGATTCTTGACGATATGGAGTATACCCCTGAATAGAAGCTTAAGGGGACTGTGTTTGTAATATCGCTAAACCGGGTCTAGTAGTTTCAGGTGTATTTTTTGGGTTCCGAGTGTGAAACTAGGAATTTATGGGGTTTCTAGTAAATTTTAATTTAATTATGGGCCTAATTTGTGTTAAATTTAAATATTAATTAAATTAGATTTAATTGTAAAATAAGGGAAATTTTGGAGTACTTATTTGGCAAATAAACCTTAAAATTCAAAATTTTGGAAGGAAAGGATTAAATGGTAAAATAAGGAAACTATGGGAGTGGCCATTAGGCAAATTTCCCAATTTTTAAATTTCTGGTGGGTTGTTTCAGTTTTAAACACAATGCATCTTTAGCCTACTTTTCACACCGTTTACATTAGATTAAAGAGCTATAAAGTTTGTTTTCTTTGCATGGTTTTAAACATCTATCATCAGAGAATAGATCCAACCAATTTTCTTCTCAAAATACTCTCTCAATTCACCCGAAGTTATTCTTGAAAGTAGCCAAAAATATTCTGAAATTTCTTAAGCTTCTTAAATCAAGATTTTCAATCAACGGATTTAGAACGAATCAAAGGTAATTATTATTTCTAAACTTTTTTTATGAATATTAGAAACATTTTTACATGATTGAAAGTCAATTATAAGATTTTTATCAATGTCATCTTCTTCTAAGAACACATGGTTCTTTAATGGTGGCTCTTGAATTTTGAAAGGAAATCCACAAATCAATGGATTTTCCAACTCAAAATGGATCTAAAGGTTTTTGTTCTTATTTATCAAAATTAAACATGATTTGTTAGGTAATTTGAAGAAATCTGAATTTCATCATCTTCATGAATCAATTTTCTAGATTTTTGTAAAATTGATTTAAATGTGAAATTGATATATGTGTATTTGGTCTTGTGAAAAATATAACGTCGGTAATGACAATATATCTCAAAGAAAAAAAGAAATAGAAATAAAAATAAAGAACACATAGATTTTACGTGGAAACCCTTCCGGGAAAAACCACGGGCAGAGGAGAAGAAAATTCACTATGTCGAATTCGAATCAATTACAAGAGGAATAGACCATGTCTATTTATAGGCTTATAAAGCCATATTCAATAGGAGTGTAGTAAGATTGAAACTCCTTATTCTAATCAATATCAAATAGATAGAGTTTAATAAGGTTTAAAAAACCTTATTTAAAATAAAATAAAAGAAGTGTAATTCTATAGGGATTCTTCTTTTATTTTATTTAAATAAGAATTTGGGTCACTTAATTCTAACAATCTCCACCTTGACACGAATTCTCAATGAACAAGTTCTTCATCGCGAACTCTCAACGAACAAGTTCTCCACCTCTTCCATAAAACCCCTTAAGGGTTTAACTTCAACAATGAACACCAACCAAGTCTAAGCAATGCTCAAACTTGGTTATAGGAAGTGACTTAGTCATCATATCTGCAGGATTTTCATGAGTACTAATTTTGCTCACAACAATATCACCACGAGCAATAATATCACGAACAAAATGATACCGAACATCAATGTGTTTTGTTCTCTCATGAAACATTTGATCTTTTGTAAGGAAGATGGCACTCTGACTGTCACAAAATACTGTGCTGATTTGAAGGTCTTCATTGAGCTCACTAAAAAGTCCCTTCAACCAAATAGCTTCTTTACAAGCCTCAGTAATCGCCATGTACTCAGCTTCAGTGGTAGACAAAGCGACTGTAGTTTGCAAAGTAGCTTTCCAACTGATTGCACAACCTCCTATTGTAAAGACATAACCAGTAAGAGATCTTCTTTTATCAAGGTCTCCAGCAAAATCAGCATCAACATACCCAATGACTCCATCTTTAGTTCTTCCAAACTGTAAGCAAACATCAGTAGTACCTCGTAAGTATCTTAAAATCCACTGAACTGCTTTCCAATGTTCTTTACCGGGATTCGCCATGTATCTGTTAACTGCACTGACTGTATATGATAAATCTGGACGCGAACAAACCATAGCATACATGAGAGATCCCACTGCGCTAGAGTATGGAACATGTGACATGTACTCAATCTCATCATCTGATTGTGGAGATAAAGCCAATGAAAGTCTGAAATGGGCTACTAAAGGAGTACTAACAGGCTTAGCACTCTGCATATTGAACCTGCAAAGAACTTTCTCAATGTACCCCTTCTGACTTAGGTACAATTTACTTTCTTTTCTATCTCTGAGAATCTCCATACCAAGTATCTTTTTTGCTGGTCCCAAATCTTTCATCTCAAATTCTTCACTTAGTTGGGCTTTGACCTTTCTTATCTCTCCTTTATCTTTTGCTGCTATCAACATGTCATCAACATAGAGAAGTAGATACACAAAAGAACCATCACTGTTTTTCTTAAAGTAAACACATCTGTCAAAACTACTTCTTTTAAAATCATGAGAAGTCATAAAGGAATCAAACCTCTTGTACCACTGTCTTGGTGACTATTTCAAACCGTAAAGAGACTTTTTCAGCAAGCAAACATAGTCCTCTTTTTCTGAGACTGTAAAACCCTCTGGTTGTTGCATATAAATATCTTCCTCAAGTTCTCCATGCAAAAATACAGTTTTTACATCTAACTGCTCAAGCTCCAAATCATGCATGGCCACAATACCAAGCAAAGCTCGAATTGAACTATGCTTCACAACTGGGGAGAACACATCTGTGAAATCCACTCCTGGAATTTGACTGTAACCCTTTGCAACAAGCCTTGCTTTATATCTGGGTTCTTCAACTCCTGGAGTCCCTTCTTTCTTTTTAAACACCCATTTACAGCGAACAACCTTTTTACCTTTAGGAAGTTTCACAAGATCCCATGTTCTGTTTTTGTGGAGTGATTCTATTTCCTCTTGTATAGCAAACATCCACTTTTCTGAGTCTTCACAGCTAACTGCCTCAGAATAATTAGACGGCTCTTGGTTTGCATCTATATCTTCAACCACATTTAAAGCATAAGCAACTAGATCAGCCTCGGCATACTTCTTTGGAGGTTTAATTTCTCTTCTAGTTCTGTTTTTGGCAATAGAGTATTGTGGTGAAGAAGCAACTCTATTCTCAATTTTTGTACTGGCTTGAGGAGTTGTCTCTGTATTAATCTGATGCTCCACCTGCTTTTGATTTTCTTTATTGGAAGACTCTTTAAGAGATAAGTTAGGTAGCATAGCAGTTTCATCAAAAATAACATCTCTGCTAATCACAACTTTTCTATTTTCAGGACACCATAACTTATACCCTTTTACTCTAGCTTTATAACCAAGAAAAACACATTTAATAGATCTCGGTTCCAATTTTCCATTATCAACATAAGCATACGCAGGACACCTAAAGATCTTTAAATCAGTATAATTAGCAGGATTACCAGACCATACCTCTTGTGGAGTCTTTTTCTCAATGGCAATGGATGGAGATCGGTTGATCAAAAAACATGCAGTAGAGGCTGCTTCGGCCCAAAACGACTTTGGTAAGTTGGCATTTGACAACATGCATCGAACCTTCTTCATGATCGTTCTGTTCATTCATTCTGCAACACCGTTTTGTTGTGGAGTATGACGAACTGTCAAGTGTCTCACGATCCCTTCTGACTTGCACAGTTTATTAAACTCATCAGAACAAAACTTTAAGCCATTGTCTGAACGGAGGTATTTTATTTGTTTTCCTGTCTGTTTTTCAATCATAGCTTTCCAAGACTTAAATGCGGAAAACACATCGCTTTTCTGCTTCAAGAAGAATGCCCAAACTTTTCTAGAAAAATCATCAATAAAAGTTAGCATATACTTAGCTCCACCTCTCGAAGGCACTCTTGATGGCCCCCACAGATCAGAATGAATATACTCCAACGTTCCCTTCGTGTTATGGATTCCTCTGGTGAATCGAACTCTCTTTTGCTTCCCAAAAACGCAGTGCTCATAGAACTTCAGTTTGCAAATTCCTTGCCCATCAAGAAGTCCTCTTTTGCTCAATTCTGCCATGCCATTCTCACTCATATGCCCAAGGCGCATATGCCAAAGTTTAGTAATATCATCATCTGACAAAGAAGAGGAAGCGACAACTGCATCACCAATAACAGTAAAACCTTGCAAAACATATAACTTGGCAGTCTTTCTCTGCCCTTTCATCACAATAAGGAACCTTTGGAAATCTTCAAAATCCCACTTTCAGCTGTGTATTTGTACCCTTTTGAATCAAGAGTACTCAACGAAATTAAATTTCTCTTCAATTCTGGAACATGTCGTACGTCACTAAGTGTTCTGACAACTCAATCAAACATCTTAACTTTAATTGTTCCAACACCTGCGATTTTACACGAAGCATTATTTCCCATCAAAACAACACCTTCAGACACCGTTTCGTAATTTGTAAACCAATCCCGATTGGGACTCATGTGGAAGGTGCAGCCTGAATCAAGTATCCACTCCTCGCTCTCTTTAGAATTGTTGACAGAAGCGACTAGAAGTTCACCATCACTGTAGTCTTCTACAATATCAGCTTCACCGGAATTTTCTGGTTGTTTTCCCTTTTGATTCGCAGCCTCCCTTTTAATCTTGTTCTGTAGCTTATAGCACTCAGATTTAATGTGCCCTTTCTTCTTGCAGAAGTTGCAAGTTTTACCTCTGTTTGACGACTTCGATCTACCCTTAGATTTACCGCGAGGACTTCGATCTTGTGTCCTTCCACGATCATCATCAGCATTCCGATCTTGTCTTCCACGAACAATGAGACCCTCTCCCTGGGAGTCGGGTTTAACCACAAGATGCTTCATCTTATCATACGAGGTTAAAGAATCATAAACCTCATCAACTGTGAGAGACTCGCGGCTATATAAAATCGTGTCTCTAAAGGTTGAATAAGACAGGGGCAACGAACAAAGTAGAATCAACCCTAGATCTTCCTTATCATACTGAACCTCCATGGCCTCCAAGTTTGAGAGAATTTCTTTAAACACTGTTAAGTGTTCGTGCACAGACGCACCTTCCTCCAAACGATGAGCATAAAGACGTTGCTTCATATGCAACTTGCTAGCTAGAGTTTTCGACAAACATATTTGTTCTAGCCTCTTCCATAATGCTGCGGCAGTCTTCTCCTTCATCACATCCTGCAAAATTTCGTTAGATAAATGTAGATGTAACTGTGTTAATGCCTTTCGGTCCTTGCGCTTCTTATCTTCCTCCGTCAATGTCGAAGGCATCTTATCTACCCCTAGCAGGGCTTCCTCTAAATCCATCTGTGCAAGAACTGCCTGCATCTTTATCTGCCACAACACAAATCTAGTGTTGCGATCCAACAGCGGAATTTCATACTTTAAAGACGCCATTACCGTGATCGAGATGAAAAAAAAACCCGGAAGGTCGGATACCAATTTGTGAAAAATATAACGTCGATAATGACAATATATCTCAAAGAAAAAATGAAATAGAAATAAAAATAAAGAACACACAGATTTTACGTGGAAACCCTTTCGGGAAAAACCACGGGCAGAGGAGAAGAAAATTCACTATGTCAAATTCGAATCAATTACAAGAGGAATAGACCATGTCTATTTATAGGCTTATAAAGCCATATTCAATAGGAGTGTAGTAAGATTGAAACTCCTTATTCTAATCAATATCAAATAGATAGAGTTTAATAAGGTTTAAAAAACCTTATTTAAAATAAAATAAAAGAAGTGTAATTCTATAGGGATTCTTTTTTTATTTTATTTAAATAAGAATTTGGGTCACTTAATTCTAACATGTCTAGTATTGATATTTGGAAGTGATTAGGAGGGCTGAAGAGATCGATTTTGTGAGGAATCGAGTTTTCGACTTGATGATACAAATCCGTTAAGGTATCTTTGTGAGAGAATTTCGATTAGTATAGTTGATTAAAAAATGTGTTTATTATAGGATTGGAAAGGTGGTAATGTTTACTTTACCTCTATTGAAGCTCCGAATCTTGAAGAGGATCGAGATAACCGAAATTGAAGCTTGGAATTGCTTAGTTGATCACTTGTTGTGATAGAATAAAATTGTGTGGTGAGTGTTTCTAAGGGAAATTTGGTAAATTGACCCTCAATTATGTTTAATTAGTAGCTTAATTAATGATTTCAATTAATTAATTATGGTTGAATGACTGATTTTGCAAGATTGATATTAAATGTGCAAAAATTGAATTTATATTGAAAGAAACGGTAAGTAAGCTTTTGGGTGGTGTTGTGCTATTTAATTAAATTAATTTTAAGGACGATTTAAAACATGTGTACTGAAATTTTTATCATGATGGTGTTACAATTGGTAATTGAATATAGGAAATTGACAAATGAATTGCTTGATTTAATTGGATGCTAAATGGCTATGTTACAAGTTACACATAAGCATCTTGTCACATTAAATTGAGCACAATAGTGACTAATTTATATGCTATGTTTGACTAAATATATTGGCAACATGCATAGTGGATCCATTGGATACAGTTGGCATGGCATAGGATTTGTGGGTACTCACCTTTATTTGTGACATTGTGAGCATATAGCTCTAGGTGGATTGATTTGTTTGGAGTAGATAAGGAATTGTTGAGCATGAGTCTCCACTCAATGGGTTATTTGAGGTGCTATAAGGGAGCGTGTGCTTCGGCCCACTCAACTCGGTGGACTATATTTGATATTTGTGGAAGTTTGGAGATCCGTTTATTCGAAGTATGATCACTCGGTTAAGCCATGAGAAATGTATGCCAATATATTTATGTGTGATTGTTGCTATATTAATTGATGATTGAAATCCATAAATAATTGATTTTTGGTATTGAAAATGGTTATGGAAATTAAATTGACATGTTTAATTATTTTGGCTGACAATTGGTGAATGATTGGTTGTAAATTAAGCATGAATTGGATGTTAATTTACTAATCGTTTTTATTAACATTCACTGAGCTTTTTAAAACTCACAATTCGTGTTGATAATCGTCGAGATTAAGGAGCTGAGGAGCCGAGCAAGGGAGTTCCAAGAGATTTAAGCTTGGTAGAGATTTTATTACACATTTTAGAAACTTTAATCAGGCATTGTGGAACTCCCGGGAATTAGTTTGATTTTGGTTGTAATTGGACTTTGGACATTGGACATTTATTTTGGATGGTTTTATAATAATTTTGAGGCATGTTTGCGTTTAATTATTGAATGATTTACGGTGTATTGTTGCTTGATAATATGGTGATTGATAACACGGTGTGTGAAGCATGAAATTTATACTAACATTGTTTAATTGAAGCTTCCATAGAGTGGTTTACTAGCGACTAAGGTATGCCACTTGTTTGATTTATTCAGTATTTGATGTGCATGAAATTAATTGTCTAATTCTATTTAATTGAGGCTTACTTGATGTCAATAAATTCAATTGAAGTTTTGTGTATATGTATGTTAGTTAATCGTAGTTAAATCGGGTTAAACTGGCCATTTAAATATGTAAAATCAGGTTTTAAAATGATTTTTTCGTAAAAATAGGTGTAGTGGTTTTTATACAGGTGTGTGCTTGTCCACATGGGCGTGTGAGGGGTTGCACACAACCGTGTGGGTAAGTGACACGGATGTGTGGAAACTGGACCTATCACACACGGGCGCGTACGATATGCCTACAAGTTTTTTGCTACACAGATACGGTCATTTAATGACACATGGCCGTGTGGGATTTTGGGGGTTTAGATTTTTGTCTTTTTAAAATGGTATTTTAATTTATTTAAGTTACAATTTAGTTCTAAAAATTGATTAGTCTAATTAGAGCCTTAGATGATAAGGAAACTTGGTGAAATTTTAGGACTAGTCTCATAATGGGTAAAATTCGATAGAAACACACTTAATTTGTAATTAAGAATAGGTCTTGATAGTTTGCATTTGTTACAATTTAGTCCATAATAGTAAAACTTGAATTAGACAAAGCAAACGAACTCAATTTAAGCTGGAATTTTTAGGCTTGCATAATTTTGACTAAAAGAAGGTCAGTAAACATTTAGATCTAAAATCGGGTTAGTTTTACTGTAGGAGGTAAAATGAAAAAAATACCCTTAGGTTAAATTACTTAGGAAAAGTTTAAAATTGGCTCATAATTAGCTTTCACGTTAATAAATAACTAATATTCAGATAAGATTGAGGTGTTATAAGGTCAGTGTGTGTCTTGGGTGGTTGTTAGTCGGAGAGTCACTTAGGTGGCTAATGTAATGCTTCAAATTTGGGCAGGTCCGTCCCGGTCGGGTTTGGGGTGTCACTGTGTCATTGCTACATGATGAGGCCTATCGTTGGTGGCAGGCCATTGTGAAGGGCACCCAAACCGATCACTTGATGTGGGATTATTTTCTAGAGGCCTTCTAGAAGAAATATGTAGAAGTGTGATATGCCGAGGACAGCATGTTAAATCACCGGTACACACCTTGGCGCAACAAAAAATTAAATCTAGCGATCACATCAAGTGTAACAGCCCGATTTTGGGGCTAGTCGGAACAATGGTTTCGAGACCACTAAACTGAGGTTAAGGAAAATTATTTCGATGTTATTTTATGTGTCATAGCATTAAAATATGGCTATGTGAGAATTTTGGTGTTTTAATTTTAATGATTTCATGCTTAATTATGATAAAGGACTAAATCGCATAAAGTGCAAAAGTTCTATTTTATTTGCTAGAGGTCCCAAATAGCTATGGATTATTAATTGGAGGTTCCAAATGTGCAATTTGGCCTTGTTTAAGTGAGTTGGCCGGTCATAGCATGCATAGGGGGCAAGAGCATTTAATTTGGTCAATAGTTGGTGATATTAGTTGGTAAAATGAATAAAATAAGATGATATAAGCAAAAGTTATCATCTTTTTATTTAGTCTTCTTCTCCAATCAAAAATATCACCAAGGGAGGGCTTTGAAAGCTTGAAAATTTCAGCAACTCATTTTTCTACAAATAAGTGATTTAGGTGGTTTTAATTGATGACTTTTGTGTTTTTGGAGTCACCAAAACTTAAGCTAGCTAATGAGGGGACTAATTTGTGATATGGTTGATAGTATAAGGACTTGCCATGAGAGTGTTTATGTGGTTAGCTGAGTTTTTATGGAAGAAAATGAATGTTAGGGAGTTGTGAAACAACTTTTGTGAAATGTGTTTGCATGAAAACACCTAAGTAGGACTTAAATGCAAAGATTGAGATTGTGTCATAAATGCATAAAATAGTTGGAATTGTGAGTAGTTGTAAGAGTAATAAATGTTTAGCTAGGCTTGTTTAATGAGAAAATGTGTTGAGAGATGATTTACGAGCCTAGGGGCGAAATCGTAATTTTTGCCATAGTATAAGGGCAAAATGGTCATTTTTTCCTAAGTGTAGATTTTGATGCATTATGATCATAGAATGATCTAAACGAATGAATTTTATTATTATAGATCAAGAAGAGCGCAAAATTAACCTTGACCGGGGAAAAGGCAAGGTTACGGACTAAACCGTTAGTTAATGCGTTTTGCACCGAGGTAAGTTTATGTGTAAACTATACATTTTACATACATACATCGTTGTGGTTAATTGGTGCATGGCATGATTGAGAACATGTATGGTTCAAGTGGATCGATTTTGATAGTCATTCTATGGTTCCATATGAATGACGGAATAGTCATATAAACGCGTAATGACAACACTTGACGGTGGGCTAAGTGCGATACCACCTTATTACTTAACTACGATGGGCTATGTGCGATACCATCGTTTGTTGTATTATTTAGTGGGCTATGTGTGAGACCACTATAAATATCCTTTTTGGTTGGCTATGTGCGATACCACCCTATTAACGATCGATGGTGGGCTAAGTGCGAAACCACCGAGTGTTTGACATTGTGGTTGGATCATGAGAAATTGTAATGCTGAGTGCAGGTATACAAATTAATGAAAACAAGCATTAAGCTTGTGATGTGGTGAGAATATGGTAAGGGATGGAATGAGTAAGCATGAATTGAACGTGGATGGTTTTTGTTTAGTATAATGCTAACCGTTGTTTAGCTCATTCTATGACGTTATTTGTTTACATGTAAACTTACTAAGCTTAAAGCTTACTCCCCTTTCTTTTCCCTTGTTTATAGAGTTTAAGAGCTAAGTTGGGATACGCCGATAATCAGAAGTTCGCCCACACTACCAGTTCACCTCGGTATATTTAGACTTAGTGATTTTTGTATGTGGCATGTATAGGGCTAGACTAGTTAGATTATTTTGTTATTTGGCCAAAGGTGTGTTGGCCCCTTATTAAGATAACTATATTGTATATTGCCATGGTTGATGGCTCACCTTGTTATATATGAAAAGATGAAGTTATTCATGGTAGTTCATATTACAAATTATGAGTTGTTTATTGATATGTTGAATGTATTCATGTGGTGTGATCTAGAGGGGTGCAAAGAGCTTGGCACACGGGTAGGCACACGGGCGTGTGTCTAGGCCGTGCGTGACACACGGTTAGCCCATGTCGTGTGCCCAGGGTTGTGAAGTCTGCACTTAGGATTTGGAATTTAAATCGCCATACGGGAGAAGCACACGGGTGTGCGACCAATCGTGTGGATTAATCAGAGGCGACCACGGTTCAGCCACACGGGCGTGTGCTTTGGCCATGTGCTAATTAAGGGTTGATGATGTCATAGTCAGAGAGCTCCACGGGTAGAAGACACGGGCGTGTCTAGGCCGTGTGATTCAAGTTAGTGTCATCCACGGGCAACGAACACGGGCGTGTGAAATGATACATGGACATGTTCCTAGTCAAACACGAGCGTGTGGCCCTTGTTTTGATGAAAATTTCTTAGGTTCGTAGAAGTTTCGAGATTAGTTCCGAAGCCTCTCGGAGGTATGTTTAGGGCCTCGCAGGCCAAGATTGAGCTTTGCGATAGGTCTAACAACGATATCTTATAGCCCGTTTCGAGACGTTAAGTGTGATAAGTTAGGTAATGCCTCAAATCTGGTTCTAGCTTCGGATACGGGTAAGGGGTGTTACATCAAGGGATCCATGTGCAAGGAACAAATTTGGGTGAAAAGGGTATGAATGATTACCTTTAATTGTTGAAGCAGATTACACGATTGTATGTCGATTCTAAGCCGCTACGAAAACGTTTCGACCTCTACGTAATCTACCCGGTGTGACAACAAACGGTAAGCACTCTCTAAAACTTTTTCAAAGAAAAAAATTGCTTGAGGCTGCTAGACATCACACATCCCTTATATTAGGTATATTAGGTTTTTCTCAAAAACCCTATATTTCCTATTTTGGGAATCATTAATATTTTGATATGAATCAAATCATAATAATTAACCAAATATTATAATTACCATAACTATAATAATGTTTGACAAAAAAATTACAATTTCAGTAATTATAATAATATTCGATCCTAAATTATAATTACAATAATTATAACAAGGATTTCGGTAAATTACCTTTTTTTTGGTTAAATTTATGCAAATCAAATTATATATTAATTTAACCATATTTTTCATTATATAATTCACTCGATATATAAGTTAATTCTATAATCAATTTAATTCATGTTGATAGCTAAACACAATATCAACTATGTTTGGATTCCGTTCATTTCAACCATAAGGTGTGACCCTGTAGGTTATTGTAAAATTACCAGTAATACTAGAACGATTCTAATGTTACAAACAATGAGTGGCATCTAGAAATGCATCATTGCTACCTAAGTTACAAGAAGTCATGATTCGACATAACCTCTCTGTGATTAAACCTTCATGTATTAAATCATTTTGTCCTTTATATCTAGAATGGACACAAGTCATGGAATAGTCACACTTGTATAGTCCATTTAATGTTTCTTAATATCCTGAGTAGACTATGAAAAATAAATAAGTATGATATCTCAAATCAACTTATTCAAGAATGGTCATACATTTCTATTCTCACTTAATCAAGTGACCTAGGATATTGCTCTCATTATTTAGGAGGGACAAATTCTATATTGATTGACCATATCCCACTACATAGATTGTGGTATATCCAACATCAGCCTTTATAGAACAACCAGCTATGGTGGATGTTAGACTGTATGAAAATATACGACTTACAATGTTGGGATAATGATGATCTCAAGTCTAATGATCGCATACTTAGTAATCACTATGAGTAATATTGTGACTATTAAATAATCATAGCGGGTCAGTCCAATATGTTGTTCTCTAACACACATACTCATGTATTGATTTTGACATCTCATGTCAATGACAATACTTTGTCATCAATCAAGTACACGTTAGTCTTAATGCATTATTGTTGTCCAAGCCCACAATAATACTCGACTAAAGAATTTTTAAGAATAATCATATTATTCTCAAGACATTATTAGAAAACAGTTTATTTATATACACAAAAAATAAACTAAAATAATAAAGGCTATGCCTTATATTAATAAACGAGGTAAAATAAGTATGTTATTAAAACCATATCATGATTGGTCTTTAGGCATACTCTAACACATGAGACTTGAATTTACCGAGCTAAGGTAAGGTAGTATGTGTGGCTGATTATGAGGCGGAGTTCTTGAGGCTCAGCCGTTATGTTCTGGGAATGGTGGTTGATGAGCAAGATAAGTGCTCTCGATTTGAATTTGAGCTTAGATCCGACTTGATGATGCAAGTGGCTCCACTGCAAGAGAGGGTCTTTGAAGCTTTGGTGGAGAAGACCAAAATTTATGAGGATGTTAGGCACATTCAGCGCAAATGAAAGGAGCAAGTAGGAGCTCCTACTAAGTGAGACTCCAGTCCAAGTGGACAGGCTCCGCGTCCAGTTAAGCGAGCCAGAGATGGCCGACCTCGCCAGAACTTTGTCGTAGCGGGAGACAGGATCTAGAATTGTGCCACTTGTGGCAAGAGACATCCAGAGTATTGGCGAGGCATGGGTGCATGCCTAAAATGTGGGTCACTAGACCATAAGATCCGAGAATGTCCTCAACTAAATAAGCAGATGCAAGCATAGGGTCAGAATCGTGCATCGAATCAGAGAGCTGGTCAGCAGCCACAGTGAGTTCAGGGGAAAAATAGAGGAGGTAATGTGGGTCAGAGATAGTGAGCACTAGGTCAGGGTGCTAACCAAGTTGATACAAGGCAACCAACACTTGTGTATATGGCCAGACACCGAGAGGATCATGATGTTGCCGATGTGATAGCAGGTACCTTTACTATTAATGC
Organism: Gossypium australe; assembly: GCA_005393395.2. NCBI lineage: Eukaryota > Viridiplantae > Streptophyta > Magnoliopsida > Malvales > Malvaceae > Gossypium > Gossypium australe. The sequence goes on along the minus strand of CM016625.1, from coordinate 41,811,423 downwards.
TATTCCTTATTTTGCATTGATAGATACTGGCTCTACCCATTCGTATGTGTCTTGCATGATGGTTGAAAAATTGGGTATTCTGGTAAAGGAAACTGTTAGTAATGTGACCATACTTAGTTCTTTAGGACAATCTGCGTATATAAATGAAATCTATGGGAGATCTCCGTTGCAAGTGCAATGTGAGGTATTCCCTGCCGACCTTATGGAACTACCCTTCGGAGATTTCGATCTCATATTGGGAATGGGCTGGTTGAGTGAGCACCGAGCCATCTTAGATTGCAAAACTAAATGAGTTACTTTGAGGACTTCTTTTAGGAATGAGATAATCATGGTTGGGGAGCATCAGAATTATCTCACTAATGTGATTTTCGCCTTAGTAGTGGAGAAATTGGTCTGTAAAGGATGTGACGCCTATCTCACGTACATCTTGGATACGAATGTGGATAGTGCGGTATTGTAGAATATTCTTATGGTAAATGAGCTTCCTGACATCTTTCCTAAGGAGCTACCTGGTTTACCTCCTGAACGTGAGGTCGAGTTAGGAATTGGGTTACTGCCTAGGACAGTATCGGTGTCCATTGCACTCTATCGCATGGCACTTAAGGAGCTGAAGGAGCTTAAGGCTCAAATACAAAAGTTGTTGGATCGTGGCTTCATAAGGCCGAGTGTGTCCCCATGGAGAGATCCAGTTCTTTTTTGAAAAAGAAGGATGGGTTTATGAGGCTGTGCATTGATTATTGTCAGCTGAACAAGTTGACTGTGAAAAATAAGTGCCTGTTGTCGAGGATTGATAACCTATTCGATTAATTCTGAGATGCTACGATTTTCTCTAAGATCAATTTGAGGTCAAGAACTACCAGTTGCAAGTGAAGGAGGTTAATGTACCGAAGACTGCTTTTAGGACTCGGTATAGGCACTACAAATTTTTAGTGATGCCCTTCGGTCTTATGAATGCTTCTGCTGTGTTCATGGACTTAATGAATAGAATTTTTCAGCCTTACCTTGATCAGTTCGTTGTAGTCTTCATTGATGACATCCTGATCTACTCCAAATTTGAGTTGGAACACGAAGAGCACTTAAGGTTAGTCTTTCAAACCTTACGCGAGAAAAAGTTTTATGCGAAGCTCAATAAGTGTGAGTTTTGGCTCCGAGAGGTTATGTTTTTGGGACATATAGTATTTGCTGAAAGTATTCATGTGGATCCAAAAAAATCGAGGCTATCCTAGATTGGAAGTAACCTAAGAATGTTAGTGAGATCCGAAGTTTTCTTAGACTTACTGGCTATTATAGGAGGTTTATGGAAGGATTCTCATTGATTGCGGCTTCGATGTCTAAGTTATTGAGAAAGATTGCACCGTTTAAGTGAACTGATGAGTAGCAAACTAGCTTTGAGAAGCTTAAGGCAGTTTTGACTCAGGCACCTATGCTAATCCAACCTGAGTCCGGGAAGGGCTATGTGGTCTATAGTGATGCGTCCCATTCTAGTCTTGGCTATATGTTGATGTAAGATGGGAAGGTTGTGGCTTATGCTTTGAGGCAACTCAAACCACATGAGTGCAACTATCCAACTCATGATCTGGAGTTGGTTGCTGTGGTTTTCGTTCTTAAGATATGGAGGCATTATCTCTATGGGGAGAAATGTGTCATTTATACAAATCATAAGAGTCTTACGTATCTCCTCACCCAAAAGGAGTTGAACTTAAGACAGAGGCGTTAGATCAAACTTCTAAAAGACTATGGCTGTACAATCGAGTACCATCTAGGTAAGACTAATGCTGTGGCAGATACGCTGAGTATGAAGTCCATGTTGTAATTGAGCACAATGTTTACTAAGTTGAGTTTATTTAATAATGGTGGTTTGCTTGTGGAGTTACAAGTGCGACCAACTTTAATTGAGGAGATTAGACTAAAGCATATTTCAGATTCGTCCTTAGAACCTCATGTGAAACTTGTTAATGAGGGTAAGACTTCAGATTTTGCTTATAAATCTGAGGGAGTTTTGTGTTATCGTGAAAGATTTTGTGGATCTTCTGGTTCTGAGATAAGGTAGTCCATACTTTGAGAAGCGCATAATAGTCCCTATGCTATACATCTTGGGGGTAGTAAGATGTATAGGGATCTTCGTTAACAATAATGGTGGTCGGTACTAAAACGTGAGGTGACAGACTTTGTGGTAAGATGCTTGACGTGCCAACAAGTCAAGGCTGAACATCAATTCCCTTTGGGTTTACTTTAGCTTATTCAAGTTCCTCGGTGGAAATGGGAGTGTATCACCATGAATTTTGTTAGTGGGTTACTATTGACGTCATCCAAGAATGACTTTATGTGGGTGATTGTGGATCGATTGACAAAATCTGCCCATTTCTTACCAATACGCACCAAATATTCGCTGTAGAGGCTAGCGGGATTATACATCGCTGAGATTGTAAGACTTCATGGAGTACCGGTATCTATTATTTTCGATCGAGATCCTCGCTTTATGTCACATTTTTGGAAGAGTCTGCATGATGCACTGGGTACAAGATTGAATTTCAGTACTACTTATTATATGGACAATCTGAGAGAGTTATTCAAATTCTCGAGGACATGTTAGGAGGATGTGTAATCGATTTCTGAGGTAATTGGAAGGAGCATTTACCAATACTGGAGTTTGCTTATAATAATAGTTTTTAGTCGAGCATTCAGATGCCTCCGTATGAGGCACTTTATGGGCGCAAGTGTAGGACACCTTTGTGTTGGACAAATTTGGTGGAGAAGAAAGTGCTGGGACCAGATTTAGTTCAAGAGACTAAGAACAATGTGGAAATTATTCGGATCGATTGAAAGCAGCATCAGATCGACAAAAGTCTTACTCCGACTTAAAGATGAGGGATATTGAGTATAATATGGGTGACCAAGTCTTCCTTAAGGTACTGAGATTCGACCACAAGGGAAAGTTGATTCTGAGGTTCATTAGACCTTACTGCATCATTAAGAAGGTTGGACCAGTGGCTTATCAGTTGGATTTACCTTCAGAGTTGGATCGCATTCACGATGTTTTCCATATGTTTATGTTGCAATGATATCAATCCGACCCTTCTCATGTGATTCCGGTTGAGGAGAGAGAGGTTCGCCATGACTTGACTTTTGATGAAGAACCAGTGCAAATTACTAATGGCGGTGTCAAAATGTTGAAGACATAAGTGCCACTTGTCAAAGTTTTATGGAGGAATCACGGTTCTAGTGAGAATACTCGAGAACCACAAGATGTGATGCAACAGTAATATCCTCATCTTTTCCTTAATAAGTAATTTCAAGGACAAAATTTTCTTTTAAGGAGGGTAAAGTTGTCACATCCCATTTTTCTATTAATTGTAATATAGTGAAACTGCCACCTCATATGTCTTAAATTATTTGCGCAAAAATGAACATAAGGAAATGTTGTGGCTTAGTGGAAAGAAGCTCATTAACTATCCTAGAATTCCCTAGTTCAAACCCCCATGTTCTCATTTTTTTGAATTAAATTTTTGCACACAATTGGCATGTGCATTCAAGCCTTGATGTCCACCCCCTTGTTGCCATATATGGAGGATTCCTTTCCTCCTTTAGCAAGTCAAATTTGCCTTATGTTGTGAGACACATCCCTTTTTTCACTCATTGTTTCACTCCCTTGCCAAAACCTCCTCTCTTTCCATAAGATTGTGATACAATGAACCTAGCCATGGTTGACCAAGCTACACAAACCCCTTGTGTCGTCCACCACCCTCACTTGCACCCTAATCTCCATTTATTTTTATTTTCTTCATCTTCTTTTTCTCTCAAATCAAAATAGAACCACCACCTCCTTTTAAATTTTGTTCTCCAACCACCACAACCGAGCTTTCCACCACCATCAAAGACCTCCTAACCACCATAAACGCCGCCCTTTTTCACTCCTCCTTCCTTCCACTGCCACGAGCCGTCACGAACCACCGTGGGTCTCCTCCTCCACCTATTTTCTCTTATTTTTCTCTTTTCCCCTTTCTTCCAATTGTAGTGACCAAAACCTCTTTCTTTAAATATTTTCTTAGCACCGTTGGACTACCGCTTCTCCATAGCTAGACCACCGCTGAGCTGCCAGTGACCAAAATTTTCCTTTTTGCTTCCTTTTTCTTTTGCCAATTCCTTAGTTACTAAAACTCATATTTTCTTGCACTCATTCGATTATTATTTCTAGATCACTCAAACATCGATCTCATTCCATTCTCGATTCTTCGATCATCTCGTATTAAAACAAGTGTAAGGTTGTTCGATTCGTAAAATTCTTCATTTTAGAAATACCAATGTTTAGCTGAATGGTATAGGGTGATAATATCATCAAGTTATTTTTTATTGGTTTAACATAAACACTACTGTGATTTCGTATCAACTTGAATGACCAAACAATGCCAATCAAATAGATCCTTAGTGTGATAATGAAGATAACTAATCCAAGTCTCGATTTAATGGTAAGTGATGGCTAGAACTATTTCAACCAATTAAAAGTTTAAATGTTAAAAATCAAATCTGATAGATCTAATTAAAATATGTGTTTGATGCGATAGATTCATCTACCGACTTAGATCCAAGTGAAATTGTAACAGCCCGATTTAGGGGCTAGTCGGAATAGCGATTTCGTAACCACTAATCTGAGGTTGGAGAAAATTATTTTTAATATTAGTCTATGTGTTATAGCATGATTATATAAGTGCATGAAAATTTTTGTGCATTAATTTTAGCGATTGCATGCTTAATTGCGAAAAAAGGACTAAATCGCATAAAGTGTGAAAGTATTTTTCTACAAGCTAAAGGTGTTAAATAGATATAGAACCTTAATTGGAGGTCCTTAATGTGAAATTAGGCCCTTGATAGAGTGTTGGCCAGCCATAGGGGACAAGAAATGTCAAAATTGGTCAAAGTAGGTGAATTAGGTGAATTAATTAAAGGAAATAAATAAAATAAGGAGAAAGATGATATCACCTTTCACCTTCATCTTCTTCCACCAAAAATATCAGCCAAGAGGGGTTTTGGAAGCCTAAAATTTTCAGCAACTTCTCACCCTTGCAAGTAAGTGATTTTGGTGGTCTTTCTTAATAATTTTTGTACTTTTGAGACCCTTGTAGCTTGAGCTAACTAATGAGAGGACTATTTTGCAAAATGGTTGAAAGTTTAGGGTTTTTCCATGAGAGCATTAGTGTTGTTGCTGAAATTTTATGGAAGAAAATGAGTCTTGGTTGTTAAATAAACAACTTTTGTGAAAGGAGTTTCCATGAAAACACCTAAAAAGGACCTTTTTGTAAAGGTTGTAAAATAGGTGGTAAATGTGTGAAATAATTGGTATTGAGAGTTGCTATAAGAGTAATAAATGTTCAGCTAAGCTTGTTAAAGGAGGAAATTTGATTAGAATCGATTTACGAGCCTAGGGGTAAAATCGTAATTTTGTAAAAGTCTAAGGGCAAAATGGTAATTTTGCCAAAGTAAAAATTTTAAAACGTCTTGATTTATGTGGTGATTAAATGAGTGAATTTTTTATTATAGATCAAGAAGAACGTGTAACTAACCTTGACTGAGGAAAAGGCAAGGTTTCGGACTAGATTTGCAAATTGGCATATTTTGGTACCGAGGTAAGTTTGTGTGTAATAATTCAACATCATGTTATTTTGTTTTAAAATGCTTGACATTTCGTGAAGATGTATATTATTTCTATGAAATTGATCAATGATGTTTCGATGAGAATATGATGAAAATTTATGATGTTCAAGTCCCGGTTGAACCTTAGGAAGTGAGAGGATACCATCATCAAGATATGAGATTTGTAAGGTCCCGTATAAGACCATGTCTGAGATATAGCCTCTGTACCGAATTAAGATCCCGTATAAGACCATATCTGGGATATGACATCGGTGTTGAATATGAAAATCGTGTAAGACCATGTCTGGGACATGGCATTGATATACGATCTAGTATAAGACCATATCTGGGATATGGCATCAACATCGATGTGAGATTCTGTATAAGACCATATCTGGGATATGGCATCGGCATCGACATGTGATTCCATGTAAGACCATATCTGGGATATGGCATTGGCATCTTACTACTTGGATGACGAATTACGGGTATCCTTCGACATTCCAAGCAGTTCAATGGGTAAAGAGCTAAGTTTACATTAAAGATGGTAGAGGGCTATGTTTATGTTCAAGATGGTAAAAGTGCTAAAGATATGTGATGAAGTGATACAGGTACATATGAGATACTCATGAGAAATAAGTCTGATATGTGATATATGATTGGTAAGAGTAAGCATGAGTAAGCTATGTCAATGTGCTTGAGAACTTGTGTTATTACTTAAAGTAAAGTATGAATGTAATAAGGTTTTATGTTGTCATCTATTGCATGTAAACTTACTAAGATTTATGCTTACTCCCTCTCTTTTCCCTTTCCTTGTAGTTTCGCCAAGCTAGCTCGGGCATCATAGGACGTCGAAGCTCAGCTCACACTATCAAGCTATTCTTTTGGTATAGTAAAGTTTGATTATTTTGGGTATGTCATGTATAGGAACTTGGTTATTTTGTTATATGTCATATTGGTTAGCCAAGATGTTGGCTATTAATGTTACTCAATTCATTTTGTAAATGGTCATTGGAATTGGCCAACACTAGTTAAGTTATATCTATTCAATTATGATGAAATTCATGAAGTGCAAGCTTGTGAAATTGGATGAGTAATGAGTAAAGTATAAACACGATGTATGTTGCATTAAAGTGGTCTAAGTGTGGTTGCTTTTTAGGGTGGCAATTGGCTTGGTAAATAGCCTTATAATTGTCTACACGGGTAGACACACGGGCATGTGTCTAGGCCGTGTGTGACACACGGTCTGCCCTATGGGCGTATGGTTTGGCCGTGTGTCCCCCTACATTCTAAGTTGGCAAAACGGAATGCCCAGTAGTAACCACACGGACTGAGACACGGTTGTGTGTCTCGACTGTGTGGAGAACACGGCTATAGGACATGGGCGTGTGCCCAGCCGTGCGAAGTCTGCACCTAAATTTAGGAATTTGATTCGCCACACGGTCTAAGGACACGGGCGTGTGCCTTGGCCGTGTGACCATATGAGGTTGCTGACGTCAGAAACAGAATGTTAAGGTTTTTGCACACGGGTCAAGACACGGGCGAGTCATGGCCGTGTGAGGGACACAGGCCATGGAAACGGGCGTGTGTCATGCCGTGTGAAAACCCCTGTAGGCTCGAATTGAGATAATAAATCCACACGGGCGTAGGACACGGGTGTGTCCCTATATGCTTAGGCCTTGTGAATCACACGATCTATCAACGTGGCCATGTTATTAAGTCACACGAGCATTTCACACTTCCACACAGGCATGTGCCCCTGTTTTCAGTAATATTTTCCAAAGTTTTTTAAAGAACTTGTTTTTATCTAGAAACATTTCTAAGATTTGTTTTGGGCTTCGTAGGCCTATATTAAGGATGTTAAGAGGAAATTTGAAAAGTTTTAATTTGAACGGACTTTTATGATTCAAAATTGTATGTATGCATGTATTAAGATAGGTAACGCCTCATACCCTGTCCTGGCTTTGGATACGGGTAAGGGGTGTTACAGAAATCTCCTGTAATAGGATTGTGACAATCGAATCTACACATTAAGGTGTGGGATCTAACTCTCATTTTAAGTGAAATATAATGTTATTTACTTTAATAAAATGTTAATTAATTAATTAATTAATTTGTGAGTACATTAAGTACTCGAGTGGAGTTCAAAAACTCAATCAAAGAGGAATCCAAGTAAGTGTCCTAAACTATTAAGTGTTGTGAAAATCCATGTTTTGTGATATGTGATGTATGTAATGTTGATCTCAACTCTATGTTATGTGATTTATGGCTAGATTGATATATGATGATCTAAACATGTGATATATGTATGTGTATGTTAAGATCCATGTTTTAATATAAATATGTATATTAAAGCATGATAAAGTGAAACCATGTGATATGTGAAAATATGAGCATGATACATGCATATGTGTAAAAACCGAGAAATATGAGTTACGAGCATGAATATGTGAAAAATCTGGAAAGTTAAACATATGTGTCAAAATGGTCATATCACATGCATGGGGTGGGATTGTGAAAGAAGGAAGCTATGTGGCAGTTTAACTGTGATTATGTGGTCGTTATCGGTAATTATGTGGTGGCTTTTCCATGATATGTTGTGTGACCGTTTATTGGTATTTATGTGGTGGCTTGTCCACAAATGGTGTGTTACCGGATGGACGAGTTCTAGGGAACTCGATATTGGTGTGTAGCGGAGATGGGTAGGAAATCCTCTGAAATGTGCATTATTACTTAAGCAAAACTTGTTATTTTCATTAAATCTGATGATATGTGAATTCTATGAAAGTTATATTTACGATGATTTGGATGTGTTATGCTACGTGTTGAAATATATGTTTGTGACGATCTCACACTGAGTCTTTTAAAGCTCACCCATGTTATGCGTATGTCTCAGGTAATTCTCGTAATTGAGGCTCAGATTCAGATCTTCGGAGGGGCTCTTGGATTAATGATCTCTTGGTCATGGATTTTTTTTTCAAATAATGTGGGACTTTTACAAACCATATGAGTTCATTTTGAATTTTTGTTATTATAGTCTTTAATTTGGGTTATCTTAATCACTTTTTGGACTTTATTTTTAAATTATGAACTGTGGCATAAGATTTTTATTTTGACATTTTGGGATAATATTGCATAAATTGTTTTTTATATGATTTTTAAACGATCAATAAACGTTTTAGTGATTATTAGCCGTTGCAAATTTATGATTTCAAAACTAAGTTACAATACGAATATTTTAAATTAAAAAAAGAATAAATAAATTTTTATTAAAATGAACACGATGTTTTAAAAATGACATATCTTCAAGACAAGTGAGTTTTTCTTATAAAAACGTTTTGGCCATCTATATGGAGCATGTAATTACCTAGATTAGGCTGTAGCATCTAGGCCTGGTTTGAAGGTTTACACACATAGTGTGGGACTATCCATAACAATCTATATTATACGTGATGAGGAATCGTAAGTAGAAAGGTTTGATGTTTGTAGACATCAACATCATAGCATCTTACTTGTTTATATTAGAGAGATTCATGGGTAAGCTTGATCTCTCAGTTAGCGGATTGACCAAGAATATCAAGATGGTTTATTCCAAAGATGTCCCAATTGTGGGAGTAGCACAAGGAGTAGAGCTACAAATCAATGAGAGAAAAGGCAAGGAAGATTTTGAGGTAATTCATTTAGGTGGTTACGACTTCATTCCTTGACCAAATTGACGCTTTGTTAGTTCCTTTTGTCTATTGTATATGTATCTTGTATACTCAACAACAAGCATGCGTTGCGCTGGTGAGTCGAGACATGAAAGGTGGAACCAAGGTATTGTCGGCAATCCAACTAGCCAAGGATGTTCATGGTGGAAAGAACATTGAATTGGTATATCAGAGGAGTGTTACAGAGATCCCCTTGGACATGCTAGAGGAGCAAGAAATTGATATGAAGTCTATTGAGTCATCAGTTGGGCTACCACCTATGAGAGAGGTAGGTTGTGCATCAAACTTTGGGGGTAAGGTAGTTATGCAAATTGGGAAGTCAAAGTGAGTAAATGCAACTTGCAAGGTACATATCAAACATTTAACTAGTGTTTTTCATTATGACTTATCGTTGGCTTAGCAAAGACACGGGTCTCTTTTAGAGTTCTGAAATGGGTAAGCCAAAGGGCTTACAAATTGAAGTTGGTGGGAAAAATCAAGGTTAACGTAGTGTTCATTGTGAGCATGCCTAAGCCTTGTTGTACGGATCAAGGGGATCCCAATCAGGGAAAGTCACAATGTAGGCAAGTAAGAGTATGGATCTTACGAACGAGATGTACTAAGGAGAGGAATGGTTCGAGCTGAGAGAGAACGGAAGTCGAGGCAAGTATTCTGAAGGGTAGGACTACCTAAAAAAGAGGCTAGCAAGGAATTAGTTGAGGCATTGAGAAGGTTCTGAGATGAGTCTAACCAGTGTCATCAGTAGGGCTACCACCTATGAGAGACGTGGGTTGTGCATCAAACTTTGAAGGTTTAGGTAGTTATGCAAACTGAGCAGTCAAAGGGAGTAAATGCAACATGCGAGGTACATCTCGAACAGTTAACTAGTGTTTTTCATTATGACTTATCGTTGGCTTAGCAAAGACATAGGGGCCCTTTTAGAGTTCTAAAATGAGTAAGCCAATGGGCTTACAAATTGGAGTTGGCAGGAAAAAGCAAGGTTAACCCAATGTTTATTGTGAGCATGCATAAGCCTAGTTGTAAGGATCAAGGGGATACCAACTAGGGAAAGTCACAATTTGGGCAAGTAAGAGCGGGGCTCTTGCATACAAGATGTACTAAGAAGAGGAATGGTTCGAGTTAGGAGAGAACAGAAGTCGAGGAAAGTGTTCCGAGTGGCAGGACTACCTGAAAAAGATGCTAGTAAGGAATCAATTGAGGCATTGAGAAGGTTCCAAGATGATTCAAACCAGTGTCATCCCGAGGAGGCAACGAAGGCTTTGTAAGAATGAATAGGGGAGAATACCACAACCCAATGACCAAATCCTATGATGAATGTGCAGATCGTTCCATGAAGGCTAATCGATTAAATGGGGCTCATTTGACCCACTTGCACTGGCCCAATTCATGGAACATGTGGAGAAGCCCATCTACTTAATGCCATGGTGGCTTAGTGAATTACTTATGGAAAATTAGCATTGCCATGGTAAATATGGAAACTAATCTTAGAAGATTAGATATCTTATAAGATTTGATTTTTTTTAATCTTAAAGGATTGAGTCAATCCCTTAACAATCTTAATCGTAGATAAGCTTTAATCTTGACCGTTGATGTAAAGCAAACTGGACTGTTGGATATGGGGGAGCTCAGCTATAAATAGAGGCTGTCCCTCTCATTTGTTAGAACTCAGGTGTAATCTTTCAAAGTAATAGAGATACTTTGAGAGCATCTATTTAAATACTTGGCGTGCTTTTACTTTCTTGTGGAATGTTTCTGTTCTTTTGTTGCTTTTTTGTTTTCAGTTGCTTTCGCTTTATTTACGGTGCCTTGGAGAACTTCTAACGGTAATTCTCACTTTGTGAGAGTTAGGTTGACTTAGGAGGATTTGAAATCAAGGAATAATCTAAAGTCACACAGATTACGAGACTAAAGCTCTAGCCCCATGACACTTAGACATGAAAAGTGCTACCACAGACTTTTTCTTAGAGCTCCATGAGATGAGATTGCCCACAAGAAACACTGCATACCTAGACATGTACCTTCTTTCTCCATACTACTTCCTCGATCAACATCTGTGTATATCGTAAATCTAAAGGTTGTAGCTAGTTGAAAAAGAATGCCACAATCAACGGTACCTTGAAGGCACTTATCCACAATTTTTACACTTATCTAGCGTGTCACAAGGCTTGTGCATATGTCGCGGACTTAGATGTTTCGCCTTACAATCCGTGTGGCCTTGGACAATTCTTTCATAAAAAAAATTCCTAAGTCAGCCTAACTTCAAACAATTGAGGATTCAATAGAATTCCTTTAAGGAACCAACACAAAGCGGAAGCAATTCAAAGATGAATGAAGAACAAAGCCACAGAAAAGTTAAGAACACAAGAGAGAAGCTTTTGAGTGAATGCTCTCAAGAATTCTTTTTACTCAAGAATGAAGTGATTTACAATGAGGGGGAGAGGCCTCTATCTATTGTTGAGCCACCCCAAATTCAACGATATAGATAAAAGTACATCAACAACTAAGATTAAAAGCTATCTACAAATTAAATCTCTAAGATTACAGAATCATATCTTCTAAGATTTACATATCTTATCTAAGATTGCATATCTTTGAAGATTGCGTTCCATATTTGCCAAGCTTTGTAGATGGACTTTAAATCTCTCCAAGCAACGGGCCAGTCCAATTGGGCCAAATGACCTCTCTTGAACTTGATAGATCACACAAGTGTGCCATGGTTACGGGCTCAGATGCGCAACCCATGACATTCTCCCCCATCTATTCTAGCAACACCCTCGTCGTGTTCTCCATATGGAACCGGTCTATCTTGCCTTAGAACTGCCACAAGGCCTCGACAGGTTTTCAACTTGCCTCACTGTTAGGAAATCCCTTCTATCAAACTAAGTATTCATGCCTCGGTCGATAGTACTTTCATCTTATCACACGGTTTGACTTGATCCTTTCAACTTCTCAATCGTATGAGACCTTTACCCTCATTGGTGCTCATTCAGAATTTCCTCGATTTGGATCCTCTTGATCCTCATGGAATGGCTTAAGCATACTTACATGGAACACTGAGGGGACTTTAAGCTTTGTAGGAAACTCAAGCTTGTAAAACACCTTGCTTACTCTTTTCACAACTCGAAAGGGTCCCTTATACCATAGCACAAACCCTTGGTGCAAGCCATTATGTTGCAAAATCAAGTGTAGTTTAGCAAGGACTAAATCACCAACTTGAAATTACACATCCCTTTTATTCTGATTCGCCCACTTCTTGCTGCACTTACTTGCCTTGTGTAGACAAGCTCTAGCTAAATAGTTTTACTCTTGCCAATCCCTTGCAAATTGATAAGCTACTGGATTTGGTCTTGCATAGCGAGTTTCAATAGCATTAGGTGTAAGTGGTTGTTGCCCTGTCACTATCTCAAATGGAATCTGATTTGTTTCCCCATTTCATTCTAAGTTGTAAGAAAGTTGGGCCACATTCAACAACTTTGTCCAGTCCCTTTGTGTGGCACTCGCATAGTGCCAAAGATACGTCTCTAACAACACATTCACTCGTTCAGTTTGCCCATCGGTTTGTAGATGCATGCTAGTGGAAAAGTTTAAGTATGAGCCCATTAACTTGAACAACTCAGTCTAGAACTAGCTCGTGAATTGCCCATTTCAATCACTGATGATAAATTGTGAGACACCCTAATATTTCACCACATGTCTAAGGAACAAACGAGCTACCTTCTCAATAGGGCACTCCTTGGTCACTGGAATAAAGGTTCCATACTTTGAAAACTTGTCTACCACAACAAAAATGCTTGCAAACCCATCAAATTTAGGCAAATCCACAATAAAGTCCAGGATACACTCTCCCATAGGCGCTCTAAAATGGGCAAAGGTTGTAACAAATAGGTAGGAGTCTTTAGCTCGACTTTATCTTGTTGGCACACTAAACAAGTTTTCACATAGATTTCCATATCATCACCCATGTAAGGCCAATAAAAACGATCCTTAAAGAGAGCCAAAGTGTGGTGCCTACCTGGATGTCTAGCCTATCTTGAATCATGACATTCATTCATGACTTCTTTACGCAAGTTCCCATATTGACACACATAAAGACGATGTCCCTAAGTGTATAACAATTCTCCTTCAACCCAAAATTGCCTTATTTTCCCATCCTTAGCAAGCTCGATAAAATTTTTGGTTGTGGGATCATGGTACAATCCCTCTTGAACACACTCCAATAGAGGATTATCGGGTTGGCTGATTGTCGCAAACTCCATCTTTTGGCTAAGCGCATCAGCCACAGTGTTGGCACTCCCCAACTTGTATTCCATGCTAAAATCAAACTCCACTAGGAAAACCTGCCAATGAGCTTGCTTGAGAGACACTTTTTTTTTTAAGTTAGGAAATAACTATTTGCAACATTATCAGTGAATACCACGAACAGGGAACCTAGCAAAATGGTGCCTCTATGTGCGCAAACAATGCACCACATTAGTCATTTCTTTTTCTTGGATCGTATATCGCCACTCTGTCTCATTAAGATTTTGACTCTCGAAAGTAATTGATGCCCATCTTGCATCAAAACTCCCTTAATTGCATAGTTTGATTCATCTATGCGTACCTCATATGCCTTTGAAAAATCTGCTAAAGCAAGTACATGCTCACTCTTTATTGCTTGCATCAGATAAATGCATTCTCGCACTGAGGGTCCTACTCCCACAGTTTACCTTTTTTCAAAAAATCCGTCAAGGGTGTAGTTATTTTGGAGTAGCCTTCAATAAAGCGTCGATAGTGGTTCGCCAACCCAAGGAAAGACAATAATTTCGTTACCTTGGTTAGTGGCTCCCAATTAGCAATGGCTCGAACTTTACTTTCATTCATTCGAATCTTGCCATCTCCCACAATGTAGCCTAGAAATGGCACCTATCGCTAGGAAAATAAACATTTCTCCTCTTTGACATATAGCTCATTCTCCCGTAAGGTTTGGAACACCTCCCTTAAATGTCCCACACGCTTCTCAAGTGACTTACTGTACACCATAATGTCATCAAGGTAAACAACCACAAAAAGATCTAGGAAAGGTTGCAATACCTTATTCATTAGGGTACAGAATGTGGTTGGAGCATTCATCAGCCTGAAGGGCAGCACAAGAAACTCATAAGACCCATACCAAGTCACACAGGTGATCTTGGGCTCATTCCCTTTGGCTATTCTCATTTGGTGGTACCCCAATCGTAAGTCTAACTTAGTAAACCATCTTGCACTACCAAGTTGATCGAACAAATCTGTAATAAAGGGAATGAGATACCTGTTCTTCACAATGATCTTGTATATGGCTCGGTAATCGATGCACAATCTTAAAGACCCATTGTGCTTCTTTTGGAACAACACTAGCGCACCGAATGGGGCTTTAAATTGTCTAATAAATCCAACATCTAAAAGTTCCTTCAACTATTTCTACAACTCCTCCAACTCCAGTGGAGACATCTGATATGGGGCCATAGTTGGCGGCTCACTGTTGGGCATCAACTCGATCTTGTGATCCACCTCCCTCTTAGGTGGAAACTTTTTGGGCAATTCTACTGGCATCACGTCTTGAAAATATTGTAGTAACTGGCCCACTTCCTTTGGGATTTTATCAACGAGTTTCACGGCTTCATCAACCTTTAAGGTGGCTAAATAGAAAACTTCATCTCTACGTACTCCTTTAGCAAATTGGATCGCCGACAGTGTCTTTTCCCCCATGCTTCCTTTTTTTTTCATTCTCACCATACATTGATGGTTCGAATCAGAAATCACCATGTAATTGCCAGAAGGAAAAATACCCACATTAATCCATTCAAGTAAGCTTAATCCAACCATAAAATCATAATCATCAAGTGGTATTACCTTAATGGTTGCCACTGGTCCACTCGCCAAGTTGGAGTTCCACTCCTTTTGCTACATTAGATATTGAGACACTTTCTGAGTTCACCGTCTTGATTTGACCCAAATCTTTCTCAATCTTGAGACCAAGTTCCCTCACCATCTCTTCGGACATGAATAAATCAGATGCACCAGTATCGACAAGTGCACTCAATCCTTTACCAGCAACAGTGATGTCCACAAACATCAACCCATTACTTGTTTTGTCTTCGACACCACCAAATATTGCATTTAGATTTTTGATGTCTTGCTCGGCCTCTTTGTGCTCCTCCATGGCATTGAAGGCAACCTTTTTTGGATAGTCCTTCATCCTGTATAGGCCTTGACAAAGAAAGCAGCTCAATGGCCCATTTTTCTCCCATAGCTTATCTTGCTTAACTTTTGGGCCTTCGCTATTGTTTTTCACTTTGTCCTTGTCTCCCCCACCATTGCCCTTGGATTTGAATTTGGGCTTGGAAGACTCATGGTTATCAGACTTTCTTCCCCCAAACTCGCAGAAATTCTCTACCTCAGCCATGGCTGCAGTAAGTTTAGTGATGCCTTAGCGACACAACTCTTACTTTGCCCACATTTTTAGTCCATCCTCGAACCAATAGAACATTTCCTTTTCGTTCAAGTCTGAGATCTGAAGCATAAACTCGCTGAACTCTCGAACGTTATCTCGAACAGTGCCTTGTTGCGTAAGCCAGCGCAACTTGGCCCGAGCCTCTTTCTCGGCATGCTATGGATAAAATTGCTTCTTCAACTCTCATTAGAACTCCTCCTATGTTTCAATAATCATTCCTCCATGTTTCTCATCCATGGAACTACGTCGCCACCATAAGAGAGCAACATCAGTAAAATAAATCGAAGCAGTTTTTACCTTAGTGGCATCATCTTCGATGCCCATCGCTCGAAAGTATTGCTCCAATTCCCATAGGAAGTTGTCCACTTCTCTCACAAACCTAGCCCCCTTGAACTTCTTGCATTTTGGAACATCCATCTTGCGTTGCTTTGGTCCCAAAGTTAACATCCCACTTTCCAAGGCATCCTTGTAGGTAGTGAGCTCTACCTTGAGTTCAACAATCTCCTCCTTCAAGGCCATCCCAATGGCCTCAAGAGCACCATCTCTTACAGTCAGCTTGTCTGAAATGGATCTGAGAGTCTCCCACACAAAGTATTTAAAATCCTCCATTATTGAGCTCAAATCCTCGATATGACGCACGACCATCTCGAGTGTCTCCTTCATGTCCCCCACGGATTCTTCGAGATTGACCACTTGATTTTCCAAGCTTGAAAGCAAGTCCCTCAATCGATTAGCCTTCCTAGCCCTTCCGTGGGTCTCCATTGGTTCATTATGTTCAACTATTTCTTTCGACATCTTTCTAGCTCAGATACCAACTGTCACGAATTTAGATTTTTCGCCTTGCAATCCGTGCGGCCTTAGGCAATTTCTTTACAAAAAATGCCTAAGTTAGCCTAACTCCAAATAATTGAGGATTCAATAGAATTCCTCCAAGGAACCAACACAAAGTGGAAGCAATTCGAAGATGAACAAAAATGAATGAAGAACAAAGCCACAGAAAAGCTAACACAAGAGAGAAGTTTTTGAGTGAATGCTCTCAAGAATTCTTATTACTCAAGAATAAAGTGATTTACAATGAAAGGGAGTGCCCTCTATTTATAGCTGAGCCTCCCCAAATTTAACGGTACAGATCAAAGTATATCAACGACTAAGATTAAAAGTTATCTACAAATTAAATCTCTAATATTATAGAATCATATCTTCTAAAATTTACATATTATATCTAAGACTACATATCTTTGAATATTATGTTCCATATTTTCCAAGCTTTGTTGATGGACCTTCAATCTCTCCAAACAACGGGCCAGTCCGATTGGGCCAAATGACCTCCCTTGAACTTGATAGATCACACAAGTGTGCCATGGTTGCAGGCTTTCATACTCAACCCATGACACATACACTGACTTACTTTGTTAACGCTAAATATAGCTTGTACACCGGTTGTGTACCATTCTAGAATTCTTGTTAAAATCCAAGACGTTGGGACATGTAAACATCTTCTTTAAGCACCCTATTTAAGAAGGCAATGTACTTTCATTTGTTTGTCATTGCTAGAGTGAGTATGGCCCTCGCTATATAGTCTTTAACAACTAGCTATATGTTTCTTTAAATTCACAACCAATTGTTTAGGAGTATCATTTTACCACTAGCCTAACCTTGTAACATGCTATTATGCACACTTATTCAGTTTAAACATCATCTACACCCTACTTCTTTCCTTTGTTGGATCTACTCCCTGAGTGTAATATATTCGTTTGTAAACTTGTAATTCTTTCGAATAGATTGGTTAACAAAACAATTCATTGATTATGTTAATATACTTTGTATAATTGTCCTCATATGGTTTTTGCATGCAAAGTAAAATATAAACAAATATTGACTCATTGGTAGTCTAATGTTTAAACTAATACTAAGCGATATTGCTGGTCAGATCGTAATATGAAAAGACAATTTATATTAGTAGAAGAACCTAAACATGACATTAGTCTAATAAAAAATGAGTAATCTCATTGAAAGACTAATATGCTATCTATCAAGTTTAATTGGGGAGATGTCTTGTCTTAAGAATCGGAGCGAATGACTCCTAAAAGATAGAGACATAGATGTGACTGATTGGACTGACAGTACATCGAACTGGACCCAAGAAGAATATATCCTAAATTCATTTATGGATTTATTCACTTGTAATATTCATAGTGTGATATACCAAAATCTTGAGTGGATGATAGACTATGTTTGCGTGACTCGTATACTTTGATGTAAATAAAAGGTTGAGTTCAAATAGATAAGGAATCGGAAGCTGGTGCATTGAGTATATGACATCTACGGTATGTAGCGTCATTCACAATAGTAGAATTCATAGCCCAAGACAGGGGTAAAAGATATCTTCTCATTGGCATTACATGGTTGATACATGGCCACGGGTCATTCGTCTTTGAGAGGAATAACTTGATTACTATTTGATGGTAATTGAATTTTCATGAAGAAAGATGCAATGGTTACCATGAGATAAAATAGGATCATATTGGGAGAATGGATTTATCCCAAAGAGACTAAGAATATCCTATGAGGGTAACACACTTATGACAAGATCATTGGACCTGATGTTTATTTTGGTAAATAGAAAAAAAAATCAGGTTGAATCGAATTATAAAGTACTAGGTTAAAATTTTAAGAAGTACTTATAATTGGACCTGATATGGAAGAGGCCTATAAGCTCCTCATGATTAAGAGAGGGACAACAAACCCTACTATAATTAACTAGGGTTGTTGCTGCCTATATTTCTAGTTAGACTTGGAGTTCGTTTTTGTAATTTGAAACAGACTTATACAATTCAACAAGAGTTTTACTTCTTGTCCCTATAAATAGATGGCACTGGTAGGGAAAAATACACAACTTTAAGATATTGTTACTCTACCCAAAAATAGTGAGAGTTCATTCTCTAATATATTGTTACTCTACCAGTTTTATTGAGAAGAGATTTTTCTTTCATACTGAAAAGTAAAAAAAAATATCTCTAATTCTGTGTTTGATTCAAATCGTTCGAACACAGCTAGTGGTACAAGAATGACGGAGAAGGTCGTTTGGTTAAAAGCTAGGAATAACAAGGATTCGTTTAGCAAAACACACAGGTGTGATTTTGATAAAGGGTTTATTGTTATAAATATCACAAACCGATTCGATTTTTAAAATTTTTATTTCTTGTTGTGCAAGAAAACTATTTTCGAACCGGATTTTTTTTCCAAAATTCTTCCTTCTAGTAGTGGTTGTAAAAACCATGTTCCCTACTTCATTCAAGTTGCCATTTCCTTATTATAGCCTCCCACTAGTGGTTATTACTTAAAAGATTCCATGATTGTTGGAGATTCTTGAGTCTTAAGTGTGTCATCCCAACCTATAGTGAAATTCTGAAATTGAAAGAGATTTGACAGAAAATAGATTGATTTTTAGTGAAAAAGATTATTTCCATTTAACAATAAGATACATATTTACATTTGTTACAACTTAACGTAAAAAGAAAGAGACCAAAATAAAATCCCTATAAATTTGCTATATATTTATATCTACACAAGATATTCTCTAACACTCCCCCTCAAGTTGGAGCAAAAATATCAATCATGCCTAATTTATTACAAATATAATCAACTCAAGCTCCATTAAAAGCTTTTGCCTTCTAAATGTTCTCGTTTTAACATAAGCTATAGATAAGCTTTTGTTGAATCTACTCACAAACAAAATGAGAATTAACTTTGATGTGTTCAGTTCGTTCATGGAATATAAGATTAGAAGATATGTGAAGAATAGCTTGGTTATCACACCATAACTTGGCTGGCAACGATGTATTGAAACCCATTTCACTTAGTAGTTGATGCAACCATACGACTTCACCCACAAATTGTGCCATAACTCTAGATTCTGACTCTACACTCGATCAGATACTACTTTTCGCTTCTTACTTTTCCAAGAACTTAGATTTCCTTATACAAAAACACAATATCTGATAGTAGATCTCCTATCATTCTTAGACCCTGCTCAAATCTGCATATGAGAAGCATTCAATGTTAGCATGCCCATAATTCTTATATAAAAGCCCATGTCTACTAGACCCCTCTAAATATCCAAGAATTCCTTCCAAAGTTGCCCAATGTTTCACCATTGGTGAGGACATTAATTGACTTACAATGGTAACATAATATTCAACTTTCCAACTAACCTTCTATACCTCTTAAGATCTTTAAATAAATCACCATCTTTCTTCATAAGTTGTAGATTAAGCTTTATAGGTGTGCTACATGGCTTACACCACAATTTTTCAGTTTTTGCTGATCTCCTTTGATATAATAAAATACATTTCTTGCTTCTAATGACTTCAATACCCAAAAAAATACTTCAAATTTCCCAAGTATTTTGGTTGAAATTTAGTACGAGTAAAAGATTGCAAAGACAAAATGCCAGCCTCATCACTCACTATAATAAAAATATCATCAATATACACTACTAGCAAAATATACTTTCTTTTGAGTGTTTGTAGAATACCGAGTGGTCATAACTACTTTTCTTTAGTCCAATTTGGCAATAGATTGTGGTGGTGTTATATGAAATGTTACGGTCAATGTTGGCTATGTTTTCATGCCCTTTAGGATTACTGATCACAATTTTGTAAAGATTATGGTGTTCAAGACTACACTTGAATCATTCTCCAATTTTGTTTGAAGGGAGAGGAAAATTTTGATTATTGAGTCGGATTTTTGTTCATCTACTTACTTGGTGTACAAATGTGAAGTCTCGACCCTAGACATATTGGGATATTTGCTCAAAGATCGATTCACTCAAACTAGGAAATTGGTAACGTGGTCTTTAGAAATATCATCCATGAAGCCAACGAGGTCATTGATTCCTTAGCGAAAGCAAGGTGTTTCGGACAAGAGATGTTCTTAGCTTCATAGTTTTTCTTATACATTTTCAAAAAAAAAAAAAAAAGAAATTAAGGTCAAGAGAAACTAATGAAACCCTCATAAGCATACACAAACTGTTATCTAGTTTCCTTCTTGAGTTGTGGATTGTCTGTGATCTCTAGGTTTCTAGTGTTTTGCCTTTGGTGTTTCTCTTTTTCCTTTTTTTTTATTTGATTTAATTGTATCTCAGTAAGATTGTCAAATCATTTTACAAGGTGATGCATTATTTTGTTGTAGTCTTATCCTTTGGAGTTTGCTTTGTCGCTTTGTTTTGTTCAAATCTTCATGCTCCTTCAGATTTTTATTAAAAAAAAAAACAACTTTTAAGAACAGAAAAATTTATTCAGAGATTTTATCTCTCAAATTTAATCTCATAAGAAAATTTCAAAATTTAATCTATAAATTTTGCTTGAATCCTTAAAAGAATAAAGTTTTGAAAAAAAATTAAAGCTAACAATTAAAATATCTAAAAAGTAATTATAAATTTGAAGGGTGAGCATTTAACTCACCCTCCCAAACTTATATGTAGGGATGAAGTCGAAATCGGATAAATTGAAGTCATTTTATTGATCCCCAAATGCCTTTCTTTGTCTTTCTCTCTCCTTGGCCTTCTATATCCCCGACCAAAAGGAAATTCAAGACTTCATGGCTTGCACAATTATAACCTACTCTTGCGTAAAGATGGTTATTAAAGTAGGGTAGAAAATGCTAACGCCACTAGTTCCATGTCTGCATTTCAGTTCAAATACTACAAACTAAGATCATTCAAAAACAATAAAATGGCTCAAACAATGCATTGCAGGGCGCTCAAGATGCGGGAATTAAAAAAAGAAAAGAAAGGATTGATATATATGGCTAACTTACACTTTCTAAAATCTACTAATTCATTCGACTTATGAAGATTAGAAATGTCAACTTCTGTAAGAATATACATGTAAGCATTCTCAATTTGGTGGCTCTAAAAAATACTCCATAATTTACAAAAACGACCTGTTTGTAGATATGCTTCAAGGATGACAACAGGCTTCAGGAACTTCGATTAGGCATTGAAGATAGCGATCAGGTAGGGAGTTTCTAGTTCAGTTCTCCACAGCCACATGTTGGATGGTGGCTTTTTGTTGTCTCCAATGCAATGCTTGAAGCTGCTTATCAGAGAAACCTTGAAAATAATGTACAATGTTTCCTCCTTCAATGTTATCCGAAGATATGGTTTTTCTTACACTCCTGGTTGATAGATCTATTAGTGGTGCCAGAAGGGCTGGGAGGACGAGTATTTGGGCCTGAGGATGAGGGAGACAAACCAGGAGGAACTTCAAGGGTTGAATGAGGTGAATAACGTGGGGCCACTGTTAACTCCGAATGCTTGTAATGAGATCGTTGTGCAGTCTCACTGGAGAAAAAGAATAATGCATGAAGCTGAAGTGGACAGTCAAGAAAAAGGAAGTATTCGATTGAATTCAGCAGTTACGATATGCAAAATGAAAGAAAAAAGTATTAAGCTCGATGGCAAGGAAAAATGTAACTCTTACCAGTCAGGAGTCACAGTTTTTGCACTTTGCAAGCCTTGTTGCATTGGCGATTGAGCCAGTTTAAATTCAGATCGCTCTCCTGGACTAAGAGGTAAATCCTACATATATTAAACTAATTATTAAATAAATTATCATAAGCCAATGGAAACAACAGTGTAAGCATTGTTATTTACCATGACTTTTTTCCCATTAAAGGATGAGGAGCTTGATGAGGCACCCGACTGTAGTGAGCTTTTGACAAATCGGTGCTCTAGTAACACACTTGCAGATGGTCTCTCTGCAGGATTTCTTTGGAAACAGCATCGCAGGAAATCCCTCCCCTCGGGTGATAATGTTTCAGGTATGGGAGGGGTATCCCGCATCACTTTGAACATAGCGGCAGCCTGCATTAAAGAAGAGAACATGAAGAAGTTGGCAATGTCTTTTATTTAAAAACAAACCAGACCAAGTTATTGAACTTGTCCTTCCTTGCACATAATTACGGAACATTTAATTTTTAATGATTGCAGGGCAGAGAATATATGATCATTAGCATTATGAGAAGCACATAACCAACTTTCTTTTTCATCTCATGCAACAATGGGAAGTTAGAATGGTCAAAATTTCTCCAATGCTCAGCTGATTTATTAAGTGAATTAAGATACATAATGTGCTTACCCCTTCATACTCACTCCATGGTGCTTTACCAGTGAACATTTCAATAATTGTACATCCCAAACTCCAAATATCTACAGCTAGAGCAAGCTCAGAACTATTATCTTTCTGCATCACTGCTTGCATGAGCTGCAGGGAAACGAATGATGTCAGTATGTTAAAATACAGATATCATTTAATGATACAATTACGAGATGGTACCTCTGGAGCCATCCAGTAAGGGCTTCCCTTCAAAGATAGATCAGCTCTTTGTCCACTAAGCTGCAACGGAATGGATACAGAATTATTCAAGCAGAATCAGAAAAAATAATAGCTAACGAAAGACCTTGAATCAAGATGACTTGGAGTAACAGTAAGTGATGAGAGGCAAATTGTGATGATGATGACAACATCATCTGCCACACCAAGCTAATCAACTCTAGTTTTCACACATAGATTTAATCTGTCTTCTTCATTTGTGCTTGTGTCCATTTATATTAATCACTTCTTTTATGCTTAACTAAAATGTCCAATAAAGGACTGCAATTGGGAGGATGAATTGCAACAGACCTTTTCCCTTAAATTATTTATTGTTGTGTGACATCAGCTGATAAAAGATCCTTTGGCTACTAATCTACATGCCTTATCTGAGGCTACTAATTATTTATTTACATGTACCCAAAGAGAAGGGGAAGATATGAAACTTACATGTTTGGACATCCCAAAGTCAGCAAGCTTGACAACTCCAGATGCATCAACAAGCAAATTAGCCCCTTTAATATCCCTGAATAGAAAAGGTAAACAGCATAGGAAGCCACCAATATTTCATGCTAAAATACGAAAATAGGTTCTGTCCTCTCCTCAAACAACTAGCATTTCCATGCTTAATATTTGAGTTGGACAAAAGCAAGTAGATGTCATTCACTTTTTTTACTCTAATTGGCTGTTTTTAACCCAAAAATCAGGACACTGCTTTGTACCTGTGGATGGTCTTTGTGCTGTGCAGGTAAGCCAACCCACATAGAATATGGCGAGTGAAATTGCGAACAACAGATTCTGTTATGGCGCCACAGTGGTCACGAACATATTTATTAATTGAACCAGGATGAACATACTCCAGATATATATAGAACTTGTCTTCCACCTGCATATGGTAATTTATATTCCTTATTGGAAATTCTTAAGACAAAAGTGGAGCAAGAAGAAGAGATGAAATCCTAACATGCAACTGGAACTTACTATTTCACTACCATAATACTGCACTATATTTGGATGCTTGAGGTGGCTAAGAACCTTGATCTCCTGCAATAAAGAAAGTAGTCATGGCTTAGGAAGACATTCAAAGAAACAAACGGCATTAGATCATCACCGCTTTTATCCTCCTAGAGTGAATAAATGTAATGTTTGCAAAAGAAAAACCTGCTCTAGTTGCTTTATACACTCTGCAGATTTCGGGTCGTCTGGAAATATGTCAACTTCCTTCATTGCACATAAAGCTCCAGTTTCTCTGTCAGAAACAAGAATCTGTTTTAGTGTTCTGATAGCTAGTGCAATGGATGGCAAAGATACATAGAACTTGTATACCTGTTACTGGCAACATAAACACTTCCAAATGTCCCACGCCCAATAAGCTTGCCCTTTTGCCATCGACAATTCATTGGCAATGACTCTGGCTTATTAGCAACTTGGGGAATGGAAGATGGTGGGGAAGCCATGGTTGCTCCTGGAGGAAGAGGTAACGGATGCACAGAGATTGTGCCATTACTTTCAGAACGCAATGATGAGATCTCAATACTCTCAAGTGACAACCTCTGATGTATTGGAGAAGGAGGTCCACTTTGGCTTCTATTCTTTCGATGAGGACTTCTATTTGGACTGTGCAGCGGAGTGTTATCAGTGGTAAATGCATTGTAATCATGGAATGCTCGGAGAGGAAGCGCTGCAACATCTAATGCATTCATCTCTGGTGCAGACCAGATTTGATTGCCTGTAGGAACCATGAAATGCGGAAACACATCGGTGGCACTCATTTTTTGTAGGGTGGCTACAGGACTTCCAAACTGACTCGTTGGAGTACTGCTTATAGGAAAATGCACCATAAATTCATCATGAGAACTATCACCTTTATTCACTTCTTGTTGCAACACCCTAGAGGATGATACTGTTTCAACATTCTTTGTCTTCTTCCTCGAGTCACAACATGCAAACACGCTGTAAAAGGATAAATTAGAAAACTGTAAATTTCTTGAAAACCAGTCAAACAAGTTATCAGAAGTGCCTACAATGACTATAAATTTAAAACCTAAATGAAGTACAAAACTAAATTTCAGATTGAACATCTAGATTATCAACCAAGTAGTGTTGCACTTATGAATAAATCATCCTTTAGCTCATAATTTGTTTCTAACATTTAGATTATGAATCACATAGCATTGCAATTATGAAGATATCATTCGTTTCTAAAATATTCACAGAAAGAAACTAAAGACATGCAAATGATTTTCGAAAATGAGAAACTATTAAGAAATTATATATATTGTTTTCAATGTATTTGAAAAATAAATTCTAACGGCATCTATTAATGCAGGAGCAGGGCCAGGCCAAGAACTTTCTAAGTAAATATTAATTTAAAAAAAAAAAAACAAATAAAAGACTACCTTGAAACCAAAAAAATAGATTGATCTGCTTTTTCTGAATCTCTATCCTCTAAACCTTTACAATGTCCAACTTCCTTGGGCGACGAAAACCGTTGCTCCGCGTCTCCTTCAGGAAGCGGAAGTGGAAGCGGCAATGGCACCGCCAACGCCGACGACGTTGTCTTCGAAGCCGGAGAAGTTGACAATGACGGAGCATCGCAACCAGCAGACAGCGGCGACGCCTGCGGGTCCTCCTTCTTTGGAGGTTCCTGCTCGGGGAGACGGTTAGGCTCCTTTTGCCTTCGCAGCCTAGCTCCCGAAATGCGAAGCCCCAAGTAATGGTAACGGGAGTTAGAACGTTGATTCTGGTTACGCTGATTACTATTAATATTATCTTCAAAATGTTTCCTGGAAGAAGATCCGGAGGAGGCTGAGCTGCTGCTGGAAGAACAAGAAGAAGAAAACGAAATGTTCTGAAACCAACGCATGGCTAGAAATCATTCTGAAAAGAAAGAAATGATCAAATTTGAAATGAAAGAAAATTGAAGAAGAAAAGGAGAGGAAAACCTATGTTCCTTTAACAACAACAACAACAACAAAAAGAGAAGTAAAAATGAGGGGGTAACAACGTACAATGATGTTCCAAAAGGATTGGATGGCAATGGGCAATGGAGTTTTTGGTTTGGAAATTATGGAGAAATCGGTTTTTGTCTGCAACATTACGCGGTTTATAACAGAAATCCCCTTTTTTTTTTAAAAAAAAAAAATAGGTTAATAAAGTATCGTTTCTTTTTTATGCCCCTATCTGATTTATTTAGCATTTGCTCATCACACTTTTTTTTTTAAAAAATTAATAATTAATTTTCTTTAAATTTACAACTTTTCCTTTTAAAAAAATATATTTAGCCAAAGTAATTTTGACTTTGAAACACTTTCAAAATTCGTTATTATTGTTAATACTTTATGAAATAATAATTATCTATCTGTATAAAATGTTTTATTAATCCGGTGTCTTTAAATCAACTTAATATCAACTTAATAAAAAAATTCCTTAAAATATTTTTAATAAAAATTTCAACAATATTATTAATATTATAATATTTTTATCTTTTATTATTTTTACATGAAATATTTGAATAAAACAACTAAAAATATAATGACTAACAATTCAACCTAAGCCTAAAAAAAATAAATATAAACATTTTAATATTTCACCTATAACTCAATTATTAAATTTTTAAAAATATAATTTTATTATCATGTTTTTTTCTTTCACAGAGTTGACATGACAAAATTTAGTATATATATATATATATATATATATATACTTATTTTAAATATTTTTAAAGTGGTGTCATGAGTCAATTCGGTATCAATTCAATTATAAAATTATTAAAATGCATACTTATATACAAATTGTTATATTTTTATGAGAATATTTTTATTTTTTATAATAAATCAATAGTATTAATCATAATGAAATAATTACCAGACATTATAAATAATTAATCTTATCATTGTAACTAAAGTATCAATTAATTTTTATTTTTATTTTTTAATAAATATATTTATTACATAATTCTTTTAAAATTTTTATTTACTTTATGATGGGATTTATTTGTTGAGGTGGGATTTTGTTATTCTGTGATAAGAGGGTTTGGTTGTCGAATTAGTTAAAGTCGGGAGGGTTTGGTTCTGTCCACAGAGTGTATGGTAAAAAAAAAAACAGACTAACGTAATAAAGGTTTTGTGGTTTTAGTTCAGATCAATCTTTATAACAAATAACCAAAAGAAAAAAATCATTAGTTTGTATTATCCAAAAAAAAAAAAAAGCTGGTATACTATATTCACGGTTGACTTGGGCAGACCTGAAAACTCACTTTATTATTTAAACTAATAATTTTTAATTTCTTATTATTAACTTGAAATAAAAATGTTGTTATTATTATTGAATATATATCGACCTCAATTCAAAAAAAAAAAAAAAATTGTTCAAAGGTTGGCTCATTTGTTATATAGCTTTATATATAGGATCATCATCGTGAATACCATCGATAGGGTGAAATAGGGTTTTCTTTATTTCAAATATACTAGTTTAGATGTTTATTTAATAATAAACTAATTGATGTACTGAATTTGTTATATCAAACTTTATTTAATAATAAGTTCTGATATAATAAATTAAAATATTTTTAAATAAAAGCTAAAATTAAACAAAATTAGTAAAATGATTTTTCAAATGAGGTCTAAGAGATAAAATTTTAAACCTATTACTTTGAACTTTTAGAAGAATTAAATTTTAAATTAAGTTAGAAATTTTTAATTAAAGTTGAATTGTTTTTAAAACAAGTCAGTATAGCTGTATGCCAAAAAGTATCAATACTTTTTGGTTAAGTATCAATAGTTTGCAAAATATCGATGCCCTTTCA
Organism: Gossypium australe; assembly: GCA_005393395.2. NCBI lineage: Eukaryota > Viridiplantae > Streptophyta > Magnoliopsida > Malvales > Malvaceae > Gossypium > Gossypium australe. The sequence continues at coordinate 41,783,433 of CM016625.1, read as the reverse complement.
AAAATCGGTACTAAATTGACATTCTGTTTCTCAATCAATTCAGCTAAGTATCGATCCAGTATCGATACTTTTCATATGGTATCGATAAAAGTCCACTAGTATCTATAACATCTCAAAAATCGAGGGTTAGTAGAATCAGGGTTGGAAATTGAGTGAGAGTGGCTATGCCCTAATTTTTTGAGATTATCTATGTATTTTTAGGAAATAAATGAGGTATTGATTTGTTGGTTAAGTGTTAGTGAAATGTCCCTTGAAACCCAAGTTTAAGTCTATTCTTTCTCACTATATTTATTATTTTGCTAATTTTGCCTTAAACCCTAATATGTGACATGCCTTATTTTTTTAAAATAAATATTTCAAAATTATATTAAGAATGAGTTATTGGTTTGATGGTTAAACATTAATGAATGTATTCTTGAGGTCCTAACTTCAATTTCCTTCCCATGCAAATAATTTAATTTTTTGACAAAAACCCCTTGTTTTAATGTGTGGGCCATCCAAGCCTAGTTAACCTAGGTATAAATATTAAATTTTCACTAATTTTTTGACAAGAACGACTGTACGTACGGTTTGCATCGATATAGTGTAAGGAATCTAACTAGTTTGGATTCATAAAATAGTTATAATTTCAACGATTGGTTTGAACTCATTAGTGGGTGTTTTGGGGCTGGTTTAATGGTAAGTTGATTGAATTTATACTGAATTTTAGTTTAGGTTCGTTTAAGGAATTATTAAAGAAAATTGGAAGATTCGCTAGTGTGCTGCAAGGAAGCAAAAAATAAGGTGTGGGTCCTAAACTCATAAAATTGTTTGAAAATGTTAAATATATTTTTATATTTGATAAATTAGCTTGTTGATTGGATTGGCTTAATAGCCAAATTATTGATTTTGTGAGTGGCCGAACTAGGTATGTTTCGAGCCTTAAAAGATTGACATGTTGGCAAAATTGGTAGTTTGATACTATGAATATTAGATTGAGTTTGTAATTGCATATTTGAGTTATGAGATATGAGAATGTTTGACTGAATGATATAATGTGTTGACATATTAAGCTTATGTAGATATTTGTTATATTGTGTACTGAAAAGGGTGCTATTTATACACAATGAAAATTCGTAAAGTATGTGAAATTGAACTATATTGATTGATACCAACACAATATGTGAAATTGAACTATATTGATTGATACCAACACAATGGTAATTTGAAAGATTGGAACGCAGTTTCTATTTACTGAAAGTATGTGATTGTTGGTACATGCTGAGCATGTCGAATGAATGTGAAAAGTATTAAGATATGATTATGTATGAGATTGTGTGACATATTGCATATGCATTGGGTTGGGATTTTGTGGTTGACGGAGGAGTTCTGTGGAGTACCAACAACATATTAAGTCTGCATTATTCATAGTCAGTGCATTGCACCTGGAGTACCGAGGGGAATGACGATTTATCGCATTTCTACTAGTAGAATTTTCTAAATATTGTTATCAGTGGTTTTAACCACAACGACTTAAGCCCATAATGTTTTGGAGTTTGGATGACTGGTTCTGGGGGACTCGTGGTGTGTAGAGGATGGTATGGGTAGGAAACTTTTTGCATTGCATCATGCTCACAACATATTCGAATATTATTGATTTATGATATGTGTTGTATCGTGTTGTATTGAATGGCATCAAAATTGATGATTGTTACTCGAATGAATGATGACTCATGCTCATATACCGTTTGACATCGATATTGATAATGCTTATGTAATGATATGAAATTCCTATGATGATTCTATTTTCTTTTGTTAAAGCTAATCTGTTTCACTGTATTCAATATTAGTTTTGGTTTGTAATTGTTAATTATTTATGGTCTGTGGCTTGGTAACTTTTTTTCTGGGATTTTTGCATGCATGGATTACTCAAGCGTAATAACCGGATTATGCATGATATCGGGCTTAATTAAAATTTGATATTGTTCCCTAGTTTCCGTTGCATTGCAAAAGAACCATTTTTGAAAAACAAATCGATAAGGCAACTAAGTTTTCAAAATGACTTGAAAAATGGTTTTTTCGCTGCATTAGTTTAACATCAAGTTTTTTTTAAGAAGAGTGACAAGCAAACGGTTTTTCTAAAACAACACTATCAACAAAAAAAAAATGAATCCTAAGTATACACGACCTAATGAATGAATGAAGCTAACTCAAAGTACAACTACGGTTTTCTCTCAAAATGAGTTTATTTAAGGTCTTCAAAAGCGATGTAAGTTAGATTAGCCATTTTGGTGGCTAATGTAGCCTTCTCAATTTAGCCATAACGTCTAGGTCGGGTTTAGGAGATTACAATATCGATAGTTTTAGCTCCAACGGTCATTGAATTTTGTATTAAATGCAAAAAATATCGATACCTTGTTAGCAAGTATCGATACTCGTAATTGCAAGTGAATTAAATGCATTGGTTATTTCATTCACAACTGCTCTATTCATTTCTCCAACAATCACAATGGTTGGAAATCAATTAGGCGGTATAAATATCAGCTTCCAAAGGTCCTACAATAACAAGAGATATTATCAAGCTAAAATATCAATAAAAAACAAAAATGAGCTTACAATTCTCAACAATTTTCTTTAAACATACTAGTGAGATTTCATTATATTCATTTAGCTCAAGTGTTTCTCTTTATAATTGAGCTTAGTTTGCAAATATTTTGATCTTGTAAGGGTTATTTCTTTGTTTGCTTATCTGTATCACTTTTAGAGGGCTTGTGTCTTAAGGTTTGGGTAGAAACCTTAAGAAAGTTTGTAAGATTAAATCTTGTCCTCAAAGGTTGTCAAATTAGCGAATTTGGGAAACTCCTTAGTTGTGGAAAGCTAAGGTAGTAGACAATTAGGGTTGAATCACTATATATCGACATGTTCATTGTCTCTATCTTTTTTCTTAGCAACCACAAAATTTTTAAAAGGCCAATTCACCCCCTCTTGGTAATTTTGAGTTGATTATTTGAGTGAACAGAATTAATTAGTGAAATAAATGAAGTTGGCACTCTAAGGGCCCAACTTCACTATTCCTTTATTTTTTTTCCATGCAACAATAAGAAGCTTGTGAGCATGTAGGAAATTGCAAGAAAGAAAACAAATGTAGAACAATGGTAGCATGCATTCATGAAAAAAATTAATAAAAAAAAGGAAAGTAGGAAAATGCAGTGTTTTGTTTACATATAGCAGAAGAAATAAAATAATGAAAATGTGATCAAACATGCAAGAAAGAAGCAAAAAAAAAAAAAAAGTATACTAACATGCATAAGTAAAAAAATTATTTAAGCATGTAACAAGTAAATAATTGAGGTAGGTAACTATAGGTTACTTATTATTTTTGAATAACAGTTTTAAATTTATGCAATTTAATGTTTTTAGTTTTGTGTATATAAATGGACAATCACTCTATTATTTTTTATCAAAAAATTTTCTTCTCTCAATTTCTCCCTACAGTTTTTCCTTCTCCTATTTTATCCCAACATCTTGTCCTTCTCTAATTTTCTTTCCAACACAACATATTTGTAATAAATTCTCTACAAATCCATCATTAACAAGTAAGCTTTTTAAAAAAAAATTAGTTGATAAATGTGAAATTTAGAGATTAGTGGGATGTTTATTGTAATATTTGATATATATATTAATTTTAGATGTTAGTATCTTACTAGATTGTTATATTTTGGTGTATTGTTTTTTAAAAGGTTGATATATTAACATTTATAATTGTTAACTTTTTTTAAAAAAAAAATTAGTTTATTTTTTATATTAAAGAGAAGATATTGGTATATTGACTTATTATAGCTTATTATTAGTTATATTGTTTGATTAAAGGTTAACTGTAACATCCGGGATTTTGGGCTTATGCATTATTGCTAAATTGTATGTGGAAGCATGTCTATGTGTATGTGGGATGTGTTTTTATGAATTTTGTGAACCTTAGTGTGTAGTCAAATGCCTTAGAAATTATTTGATTTTAAGTCTAAAAAGGGGAGCCAGGCTAAGGAGGCCTTAAGAGAAATTTTGAGGGATTTGTGACACAAGATTGGGCTTGGTAAAGTGGCTTGGAGGCGCCACTTAGGGCCTTGGTAGGTGACGCCTCAAGCAAGGGAGAAGGGAGGAGGTTCGAATCATGTTGGCAGCATGGGAGTATGGCTTTTATTTTGCATGTTGGCGTCAAGGAGGGGAGAAGTGTTGGACGGCATGTGGACTTCAAAAAGATGAGGATAAGTCTTGTTATTCTTTTTAAAATTCGGCTAGATGAGAGGAGATAATGGTTGACCATTTAAATTATTTTGAATGGGTAGAGAAGAGAGAAAATAGGAGCAGAAAAAGGGATGTGATAGGGGAGATGTAGTGGCCGAATATAGGACTCTAGGGGCTTGCATTTTCGGCTTAGAGTGTGGCAAGGGAGTAAGTGCCGAATTTTCTTTTAGTGAGCATCCATTCTCTTCTTCTTTCTCCTTTAGTCTTTTGGCCGAATTCTCCTAAGTGTTTCCCAAGTCATCTTTTTCTTTCTTTCTTTCTCTTCAACCTTAACCCCTTCCTCTTGTAGCCGAATATTTCATAACCCTTTGAGAGCCATAGCCGAACCCTGTGCTCTCTCTTTCTCTTATTTTCTTGGAAGCCGAATCCCCAAGGAAGGTGCTGTCGACCACTCTCTTTTAGTCTCTTCAAGAAACGTGTAGTGGTAAGTATCTCTCTCCTAGCAATCGGTTATGGGTTACTTTCCATTGGAGTGCCGAAATCAATAGTTAAGCCTTGATTTCTAAGGATGGCCGAATGTGTATTAAGCCATAATCTCGTGTTTTGGTTGTAGCTAGCGTGAAGGAGTCTTTCGGGATTTGAAGTGATCAAGGTAAGTGATATGTAGCATTCGGCCATGGGCCACTTTCATGGGTTTAAGGTTAAAGTCGAATCTAACATGTGGTATATAGGGATTTCGTCAATTTCAGGAGCAAGTAGTGGTTTTCGGGATTTAAGATTCACAAGGTAAGTGAACTTGAACAATCGGCCAAGGCCATATTTAGTAATTCTAATCTGTTTCTTATTCGTTCAAAACCCGAAACTAACCAAGTCAAGTGATCTAGCATTGGCTGATTGGAAGGAGTATCACGGAGTTTTGGGATTTGAGTAGTCACCAAATCGGCAGCAAGGTAAGGACTTTGGTTGCGATAATCCTTCGGGAATTGATTATATAGCCGAATAGGCTTTTGCTAAAATATTAAGTGCTGGCCGAATGTAGGAACTAAGATCTAGAGCATTAAATTGGGATTCTTCGGGATTTCAATGAAAGCGTTAAGTGAACCAGGTGTGTAACCCACATTGAATCTTAATAGATTTACGGATTTAATTTAATATATGTGTTAATAAGAATGTGAAAGATATGGCTTAAGGTACCATTCAATGGTACGGCATATTCAGGTACGTTATTCTCTAAAACTATGTTAACAATGTTACGAATACCTGTTATGACACATATGTGAATATTGGTAAGAATGTGAAATAAAGAATGTGGCATAATCTTTGCATGATTTGTATGACATGGGGCACATGGGTGATTATGAAAGGGGAAGTGATTTGGTGGTTTTATACCACAATATCTGGTGACTCATGTCACGAAATCTGAATGTGGTGACTTATGTCACAAAATATTATCTGGTGGCTATGCCACGAAATTATAAGGGCGATGTGCAAGTCATCTGCAGCGACTGCCTTCGATGTTGTGTAGCGGATGGAGGGTCGACTTAGTAGTCCCCACGGTGTGATGGTTGGTACGGGTGATGTGTAGCGGATGGTTATCTAGGTTTGGGTTCTGGATTGCATCATTATTTATAATTGTTATATGTATATGCATGATCTGATATGCCTGAGTCGTTGGGACTTAGTGTTGGCTGTTACACACTGAGTCTGTTTGACTCACCCCGTTGTGGGATATTTTTCAGGTGACACTCAGTGATGGACCGGGTCGGCAGGAGCTTAGTGGTGGCCATGCTCAGCTCAGAATTTATTTTATTTTGGACTTTCTAAATTTAAGTATTTTGGATTTATTTCGGGTTTTGTTTTCGATGTAATAAGGCCATTGTTATGAACTGTTTTATGCATGCTTTTAATTTTTGATTTGTTACGACTATTAAATAACTTTACCTAAAATTCATTTATAAAAATTTTGTCACCTAATTGCAATTGATTTTCAATTTAAAAGATAAACTTCAATAAAATCGGCATGTCTTTCAACTTGTTGTTGGAGATATAAAAATAAGGTTTTGATAAGTCCCGACTTCAAAAATAATACTGTTTTCAATATTGAACCCAACACAAATCAAATTTTCTCCAAAATCACCCAAAGTTTTTCAAAAGAAACAAACAAGTTTTGAACCCTTTTTCTCTAGGAGCATACCAGATCCGGTCAGGGCTCGTGGGCCGGGTTTGGGGTGTTTCAACTTGGTATCAGAGCCCAGTTTTAAACTCTCGGCCTTGGGTTTAAAGCCCACAACGTTTTCAAAATAAAGCCTAATTAAGATTTTATGAAAATTTTAGAATTAAGCAGGTTTTTCTGGCATGGCACCTAAGTCTCCGACCCGAAGTCCACCAGGTAAGTACCCCTAACTGTTGTGTGGTTTATTATATGATTGATATATGGGTATAAAGGGGAATGTAGATTAGTATACTAAGTTATTGAATCCTAGGACTAGCTTACCCCAATACAGAATAACATAAAACTCTAAAGCCTAATTAAACAAACCTGTGTTTAAGTCGCCGAGTTAGGGTGTGGCAACCATTGTGCGCATGTCTAGGATTGGTATCGGTGGGAGCTTGGTATTTAAGCAGTCCTAGTGACTCACCTCCTCTCCACTCGAATCCTACCTGGTGCGTAGTGATGGTTCACCTTAACCAAGAGGACTTATTCACGGGCTAAATTCAATAATTAAAACCCGAAAGAGATTAGCCATGTTTCTACAAAAACCCTTAGTTTTAAATTCACCTAATTACCCTTTTGATTTATAAAAAAAAATTACTTTTGAAAATTTTTCCAAAATATTCCCGATTTACAAAATTACCCAAATACCCCTGGTTTGTAAATTACCAAAATACCCTTGGTTTATAAAACTACCATACTACCCTCGACTTTTATTAAAATTTTCTTACTTTACAAAATACCAAAAACTTCTATTTTGTAAAATACCAAGATACCCTTATTTGGAAATTTACCAAAATACCCCTGTAGGACAAATTACGAAAATACCCCTGGGATAGGAATAGACAAAAATGTTTGAATGATGAAGGTGTGTGGTAGGTACTATTGAATGAATGTGTTATCTCTGAATTAGGATAGAAGACTTGAAAATCAGAATGATCGAAAGAACTACTACTAAAACTCCTTTTCATAAAACTTCTTCGCGGATAATCAGTGGAACAAAATACTAATGCATAAAATTTCTTAAACCAGATTAAAGCGCGATCGTAGAAATGAGCTTTAGGGGACGCGGTCGTAACGTGCGAGGACGTGGTCGAGGCAGAATAACCGTATCTGAACCAGTTAGATCGGGTCAAGGGTCTGAGAATGAGGTACCACCACCACCCCCACCACCAGCTGTTGGTGTGGAGCAGCAAGATTAGACGGGGGATGATGCTGTATCGCAGGCGGTGCTGCGAGTTCTTGAGATGGTGGCTGGAGAAGGTGGAGGTATGGGAGCTTGGAAATCTGTACCTGAACGGCTTCGAGCCAATGGAGCTGAGGTATTTCGTGGTGTATCTGGTATGGCACCCAGTACAGCTGAGTATTGGTTGGAGGCGACTGAGCGGATCATGGATTAGATCATTTTGAATGTTGAGGAGAAACTGAAAGGAATAGTGTCGCTTCTCTGCGATGAGTCATACCAATGGTGGCTCACAGTTCGGGATGGTGCTACAGCTGAGGAACTCACTTGGGAGTATTTTAAGACAGCGTATCAAAAGAAGTATGTTGGTACTAATTATATTGATGCACAGAGAAAGGCATTTCTGGGGCTGGTTCAAGGGAACAAGTCCGTAGCGGAGTACGAGGCTGAATTCTTAAGGCTGAGTCGGTATGCTCGAGGAATAGTAGCTACGAAGCATGAACGATGTGTCCGATTTGAGGACAGACTTAGGGATGATCTGAGGTTGTTGATAGCTCCGCAGCAGGAGCGAGAATTTGCCGTATTAGTAGAAAAGGATAAGGTAGCTGAAGGGATTAAGGACTCTGTGAGGCAGAATACGGATCGGAATAGGCACAAGAGAGGCTTTGGATTAGCAGGGTCGTCGGGGAATATGCAAAAGAGGCCTAGAGCGGATGGGCCGCGAGGTCAGCAAGTTGCTGCAGGAGGGCAATACCGTACTTGTACTCAGTGTGGGAAGATGCATTTAGGAGAGTGTTGGAAGAAGACAGGAGGATGCTTTAAGTGCGGGTCTAAGGATCATATGATTAAGGACTGTCCGATAAAGATAGACAGGAGTCGACCATCAGGTCAGGGCTATAATCAGGCTGGAAGAGGTGGACAGCAGCCTCAGCAGGGTCGTGGTCTGAATGGCAGAGGTAACGGTGCTGGAAGAGGACGTGGAACACCAGGCAGAGGTGTTAATAATACAAAGGCAAGACATCCGGGGCTGGTATATGCATTTCGTCGAAGGGAGGATGGAGACGCACCGGACGTCATAACCGGTACGTTCCTTATATTTGGCAAGCCTTACTTTGCTTTGATTGATGTTGGCTCTACCCACTCTTATGTTGCATGTAGAGTAGTTGAAACTCTAGGCATGGCCTCTGAACTATCTGATAGGGAGATGACTGTAGTGAGCCCATTAGGTCAAACTGTAGTGGTGAATAAGATATTTCGGAGGGTACCTCTAGAGATTCAGGGAATGATATTCCCTGTCGACTTGATGGAACTACCCTTTGGAGAATTTGATCTCATACTTGGCATGGATTGGCTAGTGGAACATCAGGCTGTATTGGATTGTGCAGCTAAGCGAATGGAACTAAGGACCCCGGAGGATGAGGCGATAATCATGATAGGAGAAAGAAGGAACTACTTGTCCAACGTAATTTCTGCTTTAAAGGCTGATAAGATGGTTCGGAAAGGGTGCAAGGCATTCTTGGCCTTTGTTAGTGCATTGGATGCAAAAGAAGGGGGAGTTAGTGGAGTTAGAACAGTAAGGGAATTTGTGGATGTTTTTCCAGAGGAGTTACCTGGAATACCTCCGGGCAGGGAGGTGGAGTTCGGAATTGATTTGCTGCCGGGAACAGCTCCTGTGTCAATTGCTCCGTACAGAATGGCACCAAAGGAGTTGGTTGAGCTTAAGGCTCAGATTCAGGAGTTACTCGATCGTGGGTTTATTCGACCTAGTGTGTCTCCATGGGGAGCACCGGTCTTGTTTGTAAAGAAGAAGGACGGAACTATGCGCATGTGCATAGATTATCGTCAGTTGAATAAGCTGACCATCAAGAACAAGTATCCTTTGCCGAGGATAGACGATTTGTTCGATCAGCTAAAGGGGGCTGCAGTTTTCTCGAAGATAGATCTAAGGTCTAGATATCATCAGCTTAAGGTGAAGGAGGCAGATATCCATAAGATAGCTTTCCGGACAAGATACGGGCATTATGAGTTCATAGTAATGCCGTTTGGATTGACGAACGCCCCAGCCGCGTTCATGGACATGATGAACCGGGTTTTTCAACCTTACTTGGATAGGTTCATCGTTGTGTGCATCGACGACATCCTAGTGTACTCCAAGTCTGAGGAGGAACATGATGAGCATCTCCGGATAGTGTTGCAAGTGTTAAGGGAGAAGAAGCTCTATGCCAAATTCAGCAAGTGTGAATTTTGGCTTAAGGAAGTGGCGTTCTTAGGGCATGTGGTGTCTGCTGAAGGGATAAGGGTGGATCCTAGGAAGATTAAGGCGGTGTTAGATTGGAAACCACCTAAGTCTGTGGCTGAGGTTCGTAGTTTCTTGGGATTGGCAGGCTACTACAAAAGGTTTGTAGAAGGGTTCTCATCAATAGCCGCACCTTTGATAAAGTTGTTGAGGAAGGAAGTACCTTTCAGATGGACGGATAAGCAATAGGAGAGCTTTGAAAAGCTTAAGAGGGTTTTGACTGAAGCTCTAGTTTTGATACAGCCTGAGGAAGGGAAGGATTTCGTGGTGTATTGTGACGCTTCCCATACAGGTTTGGGATGTGTTTTGATGCAAGACGGAAAGGTAATCGCTTATGCGTCTCGACAATTTAGGCCGCACGAGGTTAACTACTCGACGCATGATTTGGAGCTAGCGGCTGTGGTCTTTGCTCTTAAGGTGTGGAGGCATTATCTTTGTGGAGAAAAGTCAGTGATCTACACAGACCACAAGAGCCTTAAGTATCTGCTGACTCAGAAGGAGTTGAACCTGAGACAGCGAAGGTGGGTGGAATTATTGAAAGACTACGATTGATCTATAGAGTATCACCCGGGCAAGGCGAATGTAGTGGCGGATGCCCTAAGTCGGAAAGTGGTGTCGGATCTGAGGGCGATGTTTGCGCATCTTAGCTTGTACGACGATGGAAGTTTGTTAGCAGAGTTGCAAGTCAAGCCGACGTGGTTGAATGAGGTGAAAGAATGGCAGATGAGGATTTAAGTGCTAAGCTACGGCAAGTGCAGAGTGGGGAGTTGGAGAATTATAGTATTAATGACGAGGAAGTATTGTGTTTCAAAGGTAAAGTCTGTATGCCGAAGAATGAAGAACTTAGGCAGAGAATTCTTCGGGAATCGCATAGTAGCCCTTATGCTATGCATCCCGGAGGTAGCAAGTTGTATAGAGATCTAAGGGAACAGTTTTGGTGGCCTGGTCTTAAGCGGGAAGTTACCGAATTTGTAGGCAAATGCTTAACGTGTCAGCAAGTTAAGGCTGAACACCAAGTTCCGTCAGGATTGCTTCAGCCAATAAAGATTCCGCAGTGAAAGTGGGAGAGAATCACCATGGACTTCGTTAGTGGGCTTCCCGTTACGCCTACTAAGAAGGACTCGGTATGGGTGATAGTGGATTGGTTGACAAAGTCCGCGCATTTCATTCCAGTGCGAGTTGACTATTCCTTCCAGAAGTTGGCGAAATTATACGTGGCAGAAATTGTGAGGTTGCATGGAGTGCCGGTGTCGATCATTTCGGATAGGGATCCAAGGCTTACGTCTCGATTTTGGAAAGCACTACATCAAGCTTTAGGCACTAGATTAGACTTCAGTACGGCTTTTCATCCGCAGTCAGATGGGCAGTCTGAACGAGTGATCCAAGTGTTAGAGGATATGCTGAGGGGATGTATGATAGACTTCAGAGGAAGTTGGGAAGAATATTTGCCTTTAGCGGAATTTGCGTACAACAACAACTATCAGGCTAGCATTCGGATGGCACCATATGAAGTGTTGTATGGACGGAAGTGTCGCACTCCTACGTGTTGGACGAAATTAGGGGAACGTCGAGTTTTGGGTCCAGAGATCGTGGCAGAATCCGAGGAGAAGGTTGGGGTGATTCGGGCACGGTTAAAGGAAGCATCTGATAGGCAAAAGTCGTATGCGGATCTCAAGCGGAAGGAAATAGAATTTGATGTGGGAGATCAAGTGTTTCTTAAAGTGTCGCCTTGGAAGAAGGTAATGAGATTTGGTCGAAAAGGGAACTTAAGTCCCAGGTTTATAGGACCTTATCAGGTATTGAAGCGAGTTGGACCAGTGGCATACCAGTTAGAGTTGCCTTCAGAATTGAAGCAGATGCACGACGTATTCCATGTGTCCATGCTACGTCGTTATCGATCGGATCCATCTCATGTAGTTCCGATTGAAGAGGTGGAGCTAAGGCCAGATTTGTCCTACGAGGAAGAGCCGATTCAGATCTTGGAACGGGATGTGAAAGTGTTGCGAAGGAAATCAGTTCCTCTAGTCAAAGTATTATGGCGTAATCATGGAGCAGAAGAAGCTTCGTGGGAGCCGGAAGAAGTAATGCGACAGTAATACCCTCACTTATTTTAGCCAGGTAATTTCGAGGTCGAAATTATTTTAAGGGGGGTAGAACTGTAACATCTGGGATTTTGGGCTTATGCATTATTGCTAAATTGTATGTGGAAGCATGTCTATGTGTATGTGGGATGTGTTTTTATGAATTTTGTGAACCTTAGTGTGTAGTCAAATGCCTTAGAAATTATTTGATTTTAAGTCTAAAAAGGGGAGCCAGGCTAAGGAGGCCTTAAGAGAAATTTTGGGGGATTTATGACACAAGATTGGGCTTGGTAAAGTGGCTTGGAGGCGCCACTTAGGGCCTTGGTAGGTGACGCCTCAAGCAAGGGAGAAGGGAGGAGGTTCGAATCATGTTGGCAGCATGGGAGTATGGCTTTTATTTTGCATGTTGGCGTCAAGGAGGGGAGAAGTGTTGGACGGCATGTGGACTTCAAAAAGATGAGGATAAGTCTTGTTATTCTTTTTAAAATTCGGCTAGATGAGAGGAGATAATGGTTGACCATTTAAATTATTTTGAATGGGTAGAGAAGAGAGAAAATAGGAGCAGAAAAAGGGATGTGATAGGGGAGATGTAGTGGCCGAATATAGGACTCTAGGGGCTTGCATTTTCGGCTTAGAGGTGTGGCAAGGGAGTAAGTGCCGAATTTTCTTTTAGTGGGCATCCATTCTCTTCTTCTTTCTCCTTTAGTCTTTTGGCCGAATTCTCCTAAGTGTTCCCCAAGTCATCTTTTTCTTTCTTTCTCTTCAACCTTAACCCCTTCATCTTGTAGCCGAATATTTCATAACCCTTTGAGAGCCATAGCCGAACCTTGTGCTCTCTCTTTCTCTTATTTTCTTGGAAGCCGAATCCCCAAGGAAGGTGCTGTCGACCACTCTCTTTTAGTCTCTTCAAGCAACGTGTAGTGGTAAGTATCTCTTTCCTAGCAATCGGTTATGGGTTTCTTTCCATTGGAGTGCTGAAATCAATAGTTAAGCCTTGATTTCTAAGGATGGCCGAATGTGTATTAAGCCATAATCTCGTTTTTTGGTTGTAGCTAGCGTGAAGGAGTCTTTCGGGATTTGAAGTGATTAAGGTAAGTGATATGTAGCATTCGGCCATGGGCCACTTTCATGGGTTTAAGGTTAAAGCCGAATCTAACATGTGGTATATAAGGATTTCGTCAATTTCAGGAGCAAGTAGTGGTTTTCGGGATTTAAGATTCACAAGGTAAGTGAACTTGAACAATCGGCCAAGGCATATTTAGTAATTCTAATCTGTTTCTTATTCATTCAAAAGCCGAAACTAACCAAGTCAAGTGATCTAGCATTGGCCGATTGGAAGGAAGGAGTATCACAGAGTTTCGGGATTTGAGTAGTCACCAAACCGGCAGCAAGGTAAGGACTTTGGTTGCGATAATCCTTCGGGAATTGATTATATAGCCGAATAGGCTTTTGCTAAAATATTAAGTGCTGGCCGAATGTAGGAACTAAGATCTAGAGCATTAAATCGGGATTCTTCGGGATTTCAGTGAAAGCGTTAAGTGAACCAGGTGTGTAACCCACACTGAATCTTAATAGATTTACGGATTTAATTTAATATATGTGTTAATAAGAATGTGAAAGATATGGCTTAAGGTACCATTCAATGGTACGGCATATTCAGGTACGTTATTCTCTAAAACTATGTTAACAATGTTACGAATACCTGTTATGACACATATGTGAATATTGGTAAGAATGTGAAATAAAGAATGTGGCATAATCTTTGCATGATTTGTATGACATGGGGCACATGGGTGATTATGAAAGGGGAAGTGATTTGGTGGTTTTATACCACAATATCTGGTGACTCACGTCACGAAATCTGAATGTGGTGACTTATGTCACAAAATATTATCTGGTGGCTATGCCACGAAATTATAAGGGCGATGTGCAAGTCGTCTGCAGCGACTGCCTTCGATGTTGTGTAGCGGATGGAGGGTCGACTTAGTAGTCCCCACGGTGTGATGGTTGGTACGGGTGATATGTAGCGGATGGTTATCTAGGTTTGGGTTCGAGATTGCATCATTATTTATAATTATTATATGTATATGCATGATTTGATATGCCTGAGTCGTTGGGACTTAGTGTTGGCTGTTACACACTGAGTCTGTTTGACTCACCCCGTTGTGGGATATTTTTCAGGTGACACTCAGTGATGGACCGGGTCGGCAGGAGCTTAGTGGTGGCCATGCTCAGCTCAGAATTTATTTTATTTTGGACTTTCTAAATTTAAGTATTTTGGATTTATTTCGGGTTTTGTTTTCGATGTAATAAGGCCATTGTTATGAACTGTTTTATGCATGCTTTTAATTTCTGATTTGTTACGACTATTAAATAACTTTACCTAAAATTCATTTATAAAAATTTTGTCACCTAATTGCAATTGATTTTCAATTTAAAAGATAAACTTCAACAAAATCTGTAATATCCTGTATTCGGGGTTATTTGTGATTGTATTGTTTTGCATGAGTTCGGATTATCGTGTTGTTAAGTGAGATGTTCTAGGGCTTAGGAATAAGCCAAGGGTAGGCTCGAGCTGTAGGAAAATTTTTATTTTTTTAAGCTTTAGTTAAAGGGAGTTGAAGGAGCTAGGGGTTAAGAGTAATTCGTGGGGAATTTTAGCACAAGAATTGGCTTGGTAAAGTGGCAAGGAGGCACCACTTAGAGCCTTGAAGGTGACGTCACAAGTAGCATGAGGGAAGAGGTTCGAATCCCATGGATGGCAATAAGGTGACTTTTATTTTTGCTTTTGTATGGCATGTGTTGGTCAAATTTTATTTATGGTAAAGATGGACTTTTCATTTATGGATAGTAGACTAAGGAATAAGGCAAGTGCTTATTTAAGGTAGGGAATCAAGGAGTTTTGGTAAGATAAGGGGACACAAAGCATGATGTAAGGTGTTTGCTATGGAAAGTTTTGTGTGGAAAAGTTTGACTTTGAAGTCCATGTATTTGGACGGTTTTGGGGCCTAGGGGGGAGTGACCGAATTTTGTTTTGTTGGTAGCTAGTTGGTGCCGAAATTTCCTTGGGTTAGGTGGTCATTTTCGGCTAGTTTGGAAGGCCTTCATTCTTTGTTTTGTGTCATAACCGAAAACCCTTTGAGCTTTGCCGATTTCTCTCTAGTGCAACATAGTGAAGCAAAAGCCGATTGTCCATAGGTGTTTGTTGATTTCTCTCTTAGGCATTTGGCCGAATCTCCTTTGGAGCCTCTCTCTTATCTTTTATTTCTTTGTAGCCGAAAAGAAACTCTCTTCCTTTCATCTTTTTCTTCTTCACAAGTGCTTGGAACCTTCTTTTTCCTCATCTCTCTTTTCTTTCTCTCATAACTGTTCAAAACCACATTTTCTTCTCTTCTTTCTTTTGCCGAAACCCCTTAATTCCTTTTCTTTAAGCCTAAGCCGATTACCAACCATCTTTCTCCCATTCCCTCTTTTCTTTCTTGAACCGAATCCCATTTGTTAGTTTTCTAGCAACCATAACCGAAACTCCCTTCATCACTCAACCATTTTGCCAAACTTTTTCCATTTCCTTTTTGATTTGTCTTGGCCGAATATCAACAAGGGTAGATTCTCTTTGGGTTCTTCTCTAATCGGTTTTGAAGATAGGTAAGTGTCTTGGCCGAATTTCCTTATTCCTTTTCTCTTTTCTCTGTCATTTTTCATGAGGGCAAAGGTCGAATTTTTGGGTATTTGTTAGCAAGGTTCTAACTATTCATAGGAACCGATTTTCTTCTAGACTCTTCGGGACTTTGGAAGCAATCGATCTAAGCCTCAATTCTCTGACAATCGATTTTGGTAAGTCAAGGGTTATTTCACCCTTCGGGATTTAGTGGTATGGCCGAATGGTCTATGTTATTAATCTAAGTATTGGCCGAATGTAGGACAAGGAGATCTAGTGCGGTAGATCGGGTCTTCGAGATTTAGTGATTTGGCTAGTGACAGGTGTGTACCTTACACACTTTATAACTTGGTAATATATATATATATATATATATATAAATAAACTAATCATGTTATTAAAGCCGAAAACTGTGAGATCTTGATATGATACCTTGATGGGTATGAGCAAGGATTCGGGTAAGTCCGTTTCGATATGATGTTGCTATATGTTGTTTAATATCATGATCTACGATATATATTTGTTATATGTTCATATCAAAGCATGATGGCATGATTTACACTCGTAATACATTGGTTTGGGTGATATGAGAGGAGGGGGAAGATTTGATATCCGTGTCTTTGGGACACCAGAGGTTTGGCACCTCCAGTGGTTTGGTACCACAGTTATTTCGTGTCTTTGGGACACCAGAGGTTTGGCACCTCATAGCGACTCGTCCCAGTGGCTTCGCACCACAGTGGGTTGGCCCCATATTTGATATTACGGGATTGTCGCCAGTGATTTGGTATCACAACGTGGGTTGGCCCCACAACTTGATTATTCGTGACTTTGGGTCACCAGTGGTTTGGCACCACATTATTGGATATCGTGACTTTGGGTCACCAGTGGTTTGGCACCACCAGTGGTTTGGTACCACACGGGGTAGAAAAGGAGTTATGGATGGCTAGGTTTGGGTGCATTATATATATTGCTTGGTTATAAATTGTGTAAGTATGTTGCATCAACCGGGGGAAGGATTTATGCACTGAGTCTTGGTGACTCACCTTCTCCCTTACCTTTACAGGTGATTCGTAGAGCGCGGACGAGGAGCCGGATGAACTCGAGGAGGCCATGCAATAAAAATTTGATTCTACACGGACTTTGGTTTGGGTACTTTATTTTATTTAAATTCGGTTTTTCATCTTTATTTGGATTTGTAATAAGGCCTTTCAAATTATGTTTTTTTTTTGGATTATTTATATGCTTTGGACTTGTTTTAAACATGGCTAAATAAACTACATGGTTAATTTAATAATATGAGCGCAAAGTTTTCTAAACTACAAAATGCAATGGTTTTCAAAACTTTACCATCGGGTAATATAAATCATTTGATAATATTTAACAACTTAATTGTTTTCGACAACTCAAATGGTTTCCAAACTTAGGATTCCAAATTCAAATAGAAACGGATTTCAAATTAACCATTTGGGTTCTTTTAAAATGCAACTAAGTTTTAAAATTTATTTCCGGGATTTCAAAGTAAACTATCAGTTTTTAACTAATCATGCACCTGCCTTCTAAAATTTAATCGGTAACTCATTTTTCTTCAAAACGTTTTCCCCTGTGACATGCCAGATTCGGTTGTGGCGTGTTGACCGGGTTTGGGGTGTTACAAAATCAGCATGTCTTTCAACTTGTTGTTGGAGATATAAAAATAAGGTTTTGATAAGTCCCGACTTCAAAAATAATCCTGTTTTCAATATTGAACCCAACACAAATCAAATTTTCTCCAAAATCACCCAAAGTTTTTCAAAAGAAACAAACAAGTTTTGAACCCTTTTTCTCTAGGAGCATACCAAATCCGGTCAGGGCTCGTGGGCCGGGTTTGGGGTGTTTCATTAACTCTTTGTAGAATAGTTGATTTATTTTTCTATTTACGGTATTGTTTGGAAAGCCACTTAGTAATTGCTTTGGGTGTAATTGGTTATTGTGGGAGAATGCCTCTTGTTTTAACCAAAATTTATTTTGGCTTTTTTTTCTTCTAGTTAAACTATATTTTTAATTTCCCACTTAAACTCTAATTAACCTAGAGTTGTAGTTATATATGCTACGAATTTCAGCCTATAAATAGGCCTTAGTTACTTTAGGTTTTACACAATAAAAATATTTAGATTGAGAGAATTTTGTTCTTTGTTTTCAAAGGTTTTTTTTTTGTGGGGCTTTGGGTTTTCTTTTAATTCTCTCCATCATTTGTACTCTTCTTTATTATAATGAAATCTCTTTTTGCCCTTGGCTTTTTATCCTCTTTTAAGGAGTATTTCCACGAAAAATTTGTGTGTTCGATCTTTTCGACTCTTATTTTCTTCTTTTTATTCATTGTTTAATCAGGTTTATCTCCTATAAACTGGTATCAAAGCTAGTTCAATTTTCGTAGTCAACCAGTTCAGAGATGGTAGCATCAATGTTCGATATTAAGTAGTTTGACGGAATTGCAAATTTCATTTTGTGGCAAGTTCGAATGATGGTAATACTAGTTCAGAACAGCCTGAAAAAGGTTTTTATAGGGAAGAAGCCTGTATATATGAATCAGTCAGAATGGGAATAGCTCAATGTAAAGGCTCTATCCACTATTCAATTATGCCTCACGAATAATGTGTTATAGGAGGTTTTGAAGGAGAAAACAATGTCTGCATTATGGAAAAAACTAGAAGCTTTATATATGACGAAATCTCTGGCCAGCAGGTTAGTATTAAAACAACGTCTCTACACATTTAGAATGGTCGAAGGTGAGTCCATCAAAACTCATCTTAGCGAGTTTGTTACCCTTCTTAATGACTTAAAGGATATCAAAGCAAAGATTAGTGACAAAGATCACGCTATGTTATTGTTATGCTCTTTGCCCTCTTCTTATAAAACTTTTAGGGAAACTTTGATTTATGAGAGAGATCATCTCTTGTTCGAGGATGTGAAGGGGAATCTTCTGAGTAAGGATAAACTTGACAACGAGTTAGGCCCAAACAAAAAACCAAACGGGCAAGGCTCAGTTCTAATTGCAAGAGGTAGACAACAAACCAGAAAAACAGGTCAAAACAGGTCTAAAGTAAGGTCCAAATCCAGAAATCGTAACAAATATTGTGGCTATTGTAAAAAATGTGGGCCACGTTTAGGCAGAATGTTGGAAACTTCAAAATAAAATAAAAAAAAAGATGTTGAAAATGATGAGAAAGATAAGCAGAAAGTTGAAGTTTCTAATGCTAGTGTAGCCAATGACAGAGGTGATGATTTATTTTTTGTGTCAATGAGCGAAAGCTCTCATCTTACTTCCGAATGGATCTTATATTCAAGGTTCTCCTATCACATGTGTCCCAACAGGGTCTGCTTCTCCACGTACAGTTCAGTTGAAGGTGGAGTTGTGCTGATGAAGAATAACTCTCTATGTAAAATATTTGAAATTGGAACAGTACAAATTAGGATGCATGACAAAATTATTTGGACCCAAATATTACATGTTAGATGTTAATTATGCAAATAAAAAAGGTTTTCTTACACCATATTGTGGGGTAAGATATCATTTGAGAAAATGGAGCTAGACACAAGCTAGAAATGACTTACAAACTCTTTAATTTGAGACATTTAAGGTTTTGAAATGTAGTTGAGACTTGAGAGGACTTTTGTTGTTTTAAAAAATATTTTCAATATTAACAACATTACCTTAGCATAGCATTAAAAAAACAAAGTTGGATTGCACTAGCATGTTGCATACTTCATAGCTTCATTCATTGGTGGATTTGGGATGATCTATACTTCAAAGAGTACATGGAAAAAAGAGATCTTGATTATTTTAATGATACAGATTAAGATGATGATGAACTTAGTCAAGGATAAACATTTGGTGAAAAGGAACTTATGTTAAATTTTAAAGAGGAAATAACTCAACAAATATAGAACACTAGGACAATTATATAAAATTGCATACGATGTTTAGTTTTCTTATTATTTTTATTAGAGATTGTATTATCAACTACTTTTTTGGACTAACATAAAACATTTGATGATTTGATTTTAATTTGTTACTTATTTAGAATTTTTTTATCGTGCTAATAATTTTTTATACTAATTAATATTTTTAAAAATATAAATTATGTAGCTGTGTAATTATAATTTGTACTACCAAACATGACATAAAGAATTACAATGTAATTATACTCTATCAACAAAACACATCAAGAAATTACCATTCTTTGTAATTACAAGAGAATGTAATTTCATTCAATTACTATATATATGTTGTCCAAACAGACCCTAAATGATAAGATATTTTTAAGTTTTTGTAAATTTTGTAATTTTTAATTGTTTTATGCTTATTAATATTAATAAATATAAAGAAATTTTTAAAGTGAGAATATTTTATGTTTAATGTTAATTATTAGTATTACTTTTGAGATTACTGTTAGTTTCAATATTAGTATATTGATATATTGATATTTATATATATTATTTGTAATTGTTTGAAAAAAATATAGTTTATTACTAGTTTAAATATTATTTTTATGTATTTTTTCTTTGTTTTAAGTTTATAGTAAGGTTTTTTTTATTAAGTATTTGAAAAACTATTTGTATTTTAATTATAAATTTGGTTATAGATTTATGTTTATTGGATCGTAGATTAATATAAATTTATATATATTGTTTGTTAAGTGTTTGTAGAAGTATATATATTTTACTGTAAATATATTAATATATTTTTTAAACGTTATTATGTTGTTATATTTAGTTTATTGTCAATTAAAATGTTAGTTATTAATTGGAGATAAATTACAAATTCTGTAACAATGACAAATGGAGGAAATTTGTTGAGAACCGAAGGTAGACATATTTCATCCCACATTGATCAATTGGTAAAATCTTGTAACTGAAAATTTCTTTACATGCAAAAAATTGAATCTTTTTAAAATTTTATATTAAGAAGTTATTCTTTATTTTATTTAAAAATTTGGAAACAACTAATATATCTATTTTATTATAGGCATCGTTAGAGGGAGAGGCAACTGGAAGGAGGCACAACATCCAATATTGAAATTTGGGCATCAAGGACTTGCATCCAACCATTTTGTCATATCTTATTAATGTCAGGGTTTTCAAGATGACTCTCATGCAGCATTGGAAAATGATTCAAGCATTAGTTACAGTGTTGGTTGAACATTGGTGACCTGAAATGCACACATTCCACTTTGTGCGTAGATGACAACCCAAAACACACACATTGGTTATAGGTGAATAAATATGTCATCTACCCTTTTTTTACACAATATCCACCAATGTCGGATCCTGGGGTTGTTAGATATGTAGTGGGGTTTATGAATAAACCAACATGTCGATTCATGAGCCAGTACGGAGCTGGGTTCAATGGATGGAATCTGGTACATCAACAGCTCCAACAATGGACCCGTTCAGAGTTGGGTCTAGTGGCTAGAATACCAGTACAATAACTTGACCAATCGTGTACAACTATGGTACGTCAAATCCTACGGTTGAAACGCGTGATGATGACGATAGCGATGACAATGGTTAGCATGAGGAACGTTAACGACCACAAAGAATCCAACCTCCTCCTTGTCATTACCATTTAACCACGCCTTGACATAGGCAGGAGCTGTGAATTTTTTTGTCCACTATGAACTTTAATTTGTTAATATATTAAGAATTTACTTTTTATTTTATTTTTTCAATTGTTTTAAGTTCTTATTGGTTTATTTTGAACATTTTATTTTTTACATTTTAATTTTATGTTGTGATTTTTCTCATTTTACTTTTTACATTAATTAATTGTTATGTGATTAATATTTTAGTATATTGTAGGTGATTAATAAGTTGAATTGCCATTATTGGAATATATTAAGTTGCAACCTCAATCATCCATACATTAAAAAAGACATTTAAATAACTATGAAGGTTGTGACAATATATTTTACTATCCACATCTCAGATCATCCAAGTTTCACCCTTAGCGTGCCTTAGAATATTCAAACAACTATTCTAATTATGACCTTCATTTCTACAAAACACACAGTGCTTGCGTTATCATTCCTCTCTAATATCCATTTTAGTATGGATACGAGACGATTTTGGATGCCCTTTTGGATTTCTATGTAACAACGAGTTTGGTAACAACTCTGTATTATTTGGAATAGTTGGTCGATACGCAACATTTTGTAGTGTATGTAACTCATGTTGATATACTTTAAGGATTGTCTCTAACTTGTAAATCTCGTCGACATAGCTTATTGAATCAATGAAACAACAAGCGACTGCTGCAATTGCATGTGCACACGGGAATTGGAGAGCTTGAAACCTCCCAAAATCACATCATCTCTGATGCAGATGTACGAGGTATGTTCCTGTAATGACTCTTTCATGCGGATTTACCATTTCAAAAACTATGAAAGTTTGATTCCTCCGAGTGAATCCATTCACCAACATCGAGCTTGACTTATTCTGGTTTTCCTCCATAGAATCAATTAATGTTTTACATCATGTGTGGCCACCGTAAATCATTGCCTCAAACTGCTTCCCAATTTAAGCAAAAGAGTACCTATCCTGTAGTAAGTTTCTTTCACCATTTATATAAAGATGCCGTGTCCCTTTCAAAATGGATTTAGTAGCCTTGGCAAGGTTTGTGGTCATGTGGCCATAGTGTTGTCCTCTATCGAAACATTGAGCCCATTGCTCAACCTCTATTTGAGCCAACCATGGTTTGGTTCTATCGTCATATGAGCATAAAGCCGCATACCTCTCCTGAAATCGAGGTCTAACAAGTTTGTATCCTATTACACAAATAAATAAATGTGTTGTTAACTACACCTTAAACCACATCTCAACTACACCTTAAACCACATCTCAACTACACCTCAAAACATAATAAATAAATAATATTAGCATTAACAACTTCTTTACGCCAATCTTTGTTCTTGTAACAGCCCGATTTTGGGTCTAGTCAGAACAGTGGTTTCGGGACCACAAATCTGACACAGAAAAATTCATTTTTTATTATATTTTTATGGTTTACAGTTTTATGGAACGATTTCGTGAAAATTTCGTTTGAAAATTTTAACGTTTGAGCACTCAATTTAGTTAAAAGGACTAAATTGTAAAAGGTGCAAAATGTGTGTTCTAGAAGCTAGAGGTGTCTAATTGCTATGAAATTTTAAAATTGGAGGTCCTTAAATGGTAATTATACCATTATACTTTAGTATGGACAAAAATGGACATGGCTAGGTGAAATTTTAAAGTTTGGCATTAAGGGCATTTTGGTAAAATGGTAAATAAAGACAAAAGTTACTAAATAAAAGATGTTCATCTTCATCAAATTAGTCCCTTGGCCGAAATTCACAAGAGGAGTCCATAGCTAGGGTTTTTTCATCTTCCAAGCTCGATTGTAAGTTCGTTCTTGCCCTGTTTTTCATGATTTTTATGTTTTTGAGATCTTTGCAACCTAATCTAACTATTTCAAGGACTAATTTGAAAGAAAATCAAAGTCTAAAATTTTACCCATGTTAGATATTTGCGTATTTTTATGTCTAATGGTAGATTATGTATGTTTGATGTTAGATAAACAACTTTTACTAAGTGATTTTTGATGAAAATGCCTAAAAGGACCTATTTGTAAAAGTTGTAAAATATGTAGTAAAAATGTGAATAAATGAAAAATGTGGGCTGCTATGAGCATGAAAAAGATTTGGTTAGGCTTGGGTAATGAAGAAATTGAATGAAAATCATTTTACAAGCCTAGAGACTAAAATGTAAAAAGTTGAAAAGTTAAGGGTAAAAATGTAATTTTGCCATAATGTGATTTTTGGACGGAATTGAATAATGAGAGTATTAAATGAGTTAAATTTTCTATTATAGATCAAGAAAAACAAGGTTCGAACCTAGACCGGGGGAAAAATAAAGTGTTTGACAATTAGGTCCATTTTCACTATTTTCGTACCGAGGTAAGTTTTTATGTTAATAACGCAACGTTATATTTGTATCTTAGTGTTTTGATATTGCATGGATTGTATGATTGATTCTATGAGCATATTTGACGAAGTTCCGACAAGAGAGAAATCCCGGTTGAACCTTAGGAATAGATTAGGATACAAGTGACATGTCACTAGGAACCCATGTAATTTTGTGATTTATGTGTCCTGGGTGCTGGTCCTGTACGTCCTACTAGTGGCTGGGTAAATCGGCATATATTGCGGATACCTAACAGCTTGTGTGAGCAGCACCGCGTAGCTACATCTCGATTGACAACTTGTGTGAGCAGGCCCGAGGATAGCTCGAGAGTGAGCTTGTGTGTGTTATGAGATTTGTGGTAGCATTGGCTACATTAGTGGCACTTATGTGCAAATATTTCTGTGTATCCGATAGTATTCCAAGTGGTTCAACGGATATGATAAAGATGAGAAAGTATGTGATTACGTTATGAGTTAGTGCAGGTATATACGAAAAACTCAATGGGAATAGATTCGGTATATGATGATCTATTGGTAAGAATATTATTGAGTATGTTATGTTCATGAAGTTTTAATGACATTTATGTTGATTCATTTATGTAAAAGCCCAATTTTAGCTAAATCAGAACAGTGGTTTCGGAACCACAAATTAGATATCAGAATTTTTTTTTAATATTATTTTATGTGTTTACAGCATGGTAACATGTGTGTTAAAATTTCATGAGCTAATTTTATCGTTTAATTGCTCAATTTGAGAAAAATTACTTAATCGCGTAAAATGCAAAAATTGCATTCTACTTGCTAAAGGTGTTTAATTGGTATGGCTTATTAATGTTAAGGTCCTTACATTGTAAATAGACCATTAAAAGGGTGAGTGGACAAATATGGCCATGCATAAAAGATTTTTAATTGTTTATATTAAAGGATATTATTGTAAATTAGTTATTAAGTTATAATAAATAAACAAAAGCCATATTATCTTTATTTTTCTTCATCTTAACCAATTATCAAAAGAACAAGAAGCCAAAGAATATGTATTAGGGTTTGACACACATTAAGCTTAATTAAGGTATGATTTGAGCTCGATTTTGGATGATTTCTATGTTTTTGTGATCGTTGATTTGAAATCTAGCTAGCCTCTACCTTTGTAACATCCCGGGTTGGGGGGCTTTGCATTTGATGTGTTTATGTGTGTATGCTATGTTTAGTGTGTTATGTTGGTATGTTTGGGGGTCCCGGGAAGGCTTTGAGTTAAGCCTGAGCCTTGCTAAAAATTTCTGTTTTAGGCACTTGGGGGAAAATTAGCTGAGTTGGGCCTTAAGGGTATTTAAGTAAGTTATGTTGACACAAAAATAAAGATGGTAGAGTGGCTATGAGGTGCCACTTAAGAGGTGAGAGAGTGACACCACAAGTGAGCATAAGGGAGCAGGTTCAAGTCGCGTAGTTGTCATTTTGGAGAAATCTTTTTGGCATCAATGTGGAGGTGATGGATTCGGCTAGGGACCTTGAAAGGGGAATGTTGATCAAGTCAAATATTTCAAATATGAGGCTGAGAGAAAAAGGAGGAGTTTGAAGCTTTCAAACTATTTTGAATAGGAGGTGGGGAGTGAAGTTAGGAGAGAATCAAGGGGTTGAAGGTGGTGTAGGGTGTTAGCCGAATTTTGAAAGGGGCTAGGTGAGGTTGGGCATTCGGTTTTGGGTGTGTGTGTGTGCCGAAAATTCAAAGGGGTTAGCTTTAGGTGTTAAACTCTTTGTGGTGTTTAGTTTCTGCAGTTGAGTGTAAATTCTTCTCTAGTTGAAACCGAAGTCAATTCTATTCTCTTTTCCTCTCTTTGTATTTCGGCAACTCAGGTTCTCTGCCTCTACCATCAAAAGCCGAAAACCCTCATGTGCTTTGGTCTGCGCTTCATTCCATTCCATTCTTGTAGCCGAACGCTCCTACCCTCCTACCATCTTATCACTTTTCTTTTTCTTTCTTTTCATTGGCATCATCAAGAAGTCGAAACCCCTAACCCCATTCTCATCTCCATTTCAGTGCTATAGCCGAATGTCCCTTGTCCATAGTCCTCTTCTCTGATTTCTTCTACAAGTCGAATCTGCATAGCCTTCTTTCTTCCATTATTTTCTTTTGATCTCTGCTAAAATTGAAATTCCTAAGTCCCATTTGTAGTTCTTTTATTTTTTATTTCTTTCGACTCTTTCATCATATCCCTGTTATTGCCGAACCCTCGTTTCAGTTGTGCTTGTGTTGATTTCTCTTAGGTGTCATTCGAATCTTCTGTGTCAAGGTAAGAGGAGATTTCTCCTATTTCTTTATCTCCCTTTCGGTTTTTGGTAGCCAAAGTCGAATGGCTAATTAGCTTAATGTTTTGGATGCTTTGGCCGAATATAGGTGGGGGTGGTGTTCGTATTCTTTTTGGAGACTTTCGGGATTCACTCAACTTATGAACCAAGTCTAAAACTTTCGGCTTTTGTCGATCTAGGTAATGAGATCTATTCAGCTAAATGCATAATTCTACTCATATCTTACTCTATGTTTTAACTCGGTCTTCTGACCAAGATCTATTCCATGGACTCAAATGCCAGCAATTCTAAGGAGGGGGTTGGACCCGTAAACCCAGCCCCTAAGTTTAAGAAGCGAGCGGTGTTAGCAGTCCGAGATTGGCCACCGGGTTGTGGGCCGGCTTTAGAGTAGAGTCGTAGGCAGATAGTAGTAGTTCCGATTAGCGATAGTGTCGACATAGAGAGCGTGGTATTATGTGTTATCAGGTGTGTAACTCTCACACACTTCGTATGTTAATTATGTTATTAACTGTTATGTCTAAAAGCTGAAGTGACGATATTGGTCACTAAAATACCCTTGTGGGTTGGATCGAAGACTCCGGATAAGTTCCATAATGCTCTGTTGTTAGCAAAGGTATGTATGAATGAAATGGTTGATTGTTATGCATTTGAAAGCATGATCATATCATATTGACTGTTAAACAAGGCATGGACTTGGGGTATGATGTGAAGAGGGAGGAAACATGATCTCTTTTAGACTGTCACCAGTGGTTTGGTACCACAAGTGGGTTGGCCCCACATATTACCTTTTGTGACTAAGTCTTAGTGGTTTGGAACCACCAGTGGTTTGGTACTACATATGCTATTTTTGTGACGCGTCCCAGTGGTTTGGTACCACAGTGGGTTGGCCCCACATATATTTATAAAGGGATTGTCACCAGTGGTTAGGTACCACAAGTGGGTTGGCCCCACGTATTCTCTTCTGTGACATTTGTCACCAGTGGTTTGGAACCACCAGTGGTTAGCTACCACCAGTGGCTAGGTGCCACAGATATTGGGTAGACTCAGGAGTTATGGAGATGGGACATAATAGGTTGGTTGAGCTGCATTACATACACTCATAGTACATGAATCTGTGTGAGAGCCCAAAACTCATTGTAATGGGGATTTACATCTGGGTCTCGGTGACTCACCCCCCTTCTGTTGAATTTTACAGGTAATCCTTAGACTGCGGATATGGAGCCGGGGTGGACTCGAGGTGGCCATGCTTAATGCTTAAAGAGACTTACTTTTAATATTTATTTTTTTGAGTTTTACTATTTAAGTTGGATTTTGGTGTTGTAAAAAGGCCACTTAAGCGTTAACTTGGGTTTTCTTATGGAATTGATATGGCATGTCTAATAAATTATCAAAGTAGGTGCTTTCTAAATTTAAAAATTTGAATTTATGACTTTATAATCAGTTAATTAAGGACGGGCTTTTAGTAACAAATTAACTCAAAATTTTCAACCAAAACCGCGATAGTGTTTTTTTTGATTGATCGCTTAATGGAATTTTCTTGTAATTCGATTTTTGATTAAGTAACCTGAACCGTATTACGGCCTAAGATAAACATTTGTTTTAAATTTCCGTCAAAGACATAGTGATAAGCCAAATCTTTCTCAACTCATGATTTCTAGTTAGATTTTTCTTAGATTTTCTTTCCTGTAACACGTCAGATTCGGTCGTAGCGTTTTGACTGGGTTTGGGGTGTTACAACCTTAGATTTTGAAATTGTTAAAGATTTTGAGAGTTGCCATTATTGAATATTTGAGTAATTTGATGATTGATGATAGAATATGAAAGCTTGATGATAGTTTTACATATTTTGTAAAGTGATTTTTGACAAAAATGTCAAAAAAGGATTAATTGTGAAATATGTAAATTGTGGGGTTAAAATGTGAAATAAATGAAAGTTATGGGCTACTAGGGACCTATAGGTAATTTGGCTAAGCTAGAGTATAATGAAATTATGCGACTTTTGTGTATTGGTGAAATAGGGAGTAAATTGTTAAAAGTGTGAAAGTTTAAGGGCTAAAATGCAAATATGCCTAAATGTATGTTTTGGAATAAATTGAAAGGGTATATGATTGAATAAGTCAATTTTGAATTCATATAGATCAAGAAAGAAAGAATTTGGATTTAGATCGGGGGAAAAGCAAGGTTGTCGAATAGTCGATCCGATCCGTTAATTCCAAATACGAGGTAAGTTCGTATAATTGAACTTAAAAGTGTATCTATTTATTGAATGGATGAAATTGAGATAGTAATTATTCTATTGAATAAATGTTGTGGTATTAAATGAAATGTACGAATTGAGTAAGACAAATTGCTGAATAAGACCATAGCTGGGCTATGGCAATCGAATAATAAGACCATAACCGGGTTATGGCATGTGAACGAAAGATCACGGCAGGGCCTTGGCAATGTATGCGTAAGACCATAGTGGGACTATGGCATCGAAAAAATCGATGAATTTGTGTCGAAAGCATTTGTAAATAAGAAGGGTTTGATAAGAGTATTGATGAGAAATAGATATGTATCGATACAGGTACGTACGGAAGATGTAACACCCCAAACCCGGCCTAGACGTTATGGCCGGATCTAGCATGTCACATCAAAAGGTTGTTTAAAAGCTTTGCGTTCGTTAAAAACTTTGTATTCCTTTGTGATACTCCAAACTTTGTTGCTTGTGAAAACAAGATTTGCTTAAAATGTTTTCTTGTAAAGATGTTATTATTATTTTTGAAAACTTTTTTTATAGCAGAAATCAAATTCAAAGAATTGAGGAAACGTGATATTTTGAAAACAGTTATTATCGTTTTAAGAAAACCTAGTGTTTAAACATCTAATATTTTGATAATAAACGAAAAGAAAGTTTAAAAGGAAAAATAAAATCCATTGGCCTTATTACAAAATATTTACCCCGAAATAAATAACATAAAATAAACTTAAAAACAGGATTTACTAATTTTCGTGAGAAGTAACTCCAATGTATGGCCACCACCAAGTCCTCCGCAGTTCTAAATCCTCTAACGCTGGGGATTACCTGCAAGGTTAAGGGAAATGGGGTGAGTTACGAGAACTCAGTGTTTAATCCCCTAAACGGTCACTATCTTGGGCCTGAGCCCTCACGGTATCAATCTGGGCCTAAGCCCTATAAACATGATAATGCAAACAGAACAAAAATGCAGCCCAACCCAATCCAACCAACACACCACCCATACCAACCCTACACTCCTGTGGGGACCAAGTCAACCCACCCAGCCCTACACACCGAGAACGCAGCCGAGCTGCTAGAATATAAGCGGCTTAAAGCTGTCGGTAGGTCCACAGTCGTCTTGGGCGACCCGTGCGACCCTAACAATCAAATCGGTGGGTCCACAGTCGTCTCGGACGACCCGTGTGACCCTAACAATCAAATCGATGGGTCCGCAGTCGTCTCGGGTGACCCGTGTGACCCTAACAGATCAATCACTTCCTCCAATCATCAAACCCAACCCATGTAACATGTCGTGTATGTCATGCTCAATCATTACACGTGTATGCAAAATGGCCATGCTTAGTAATAATCATTTCAACACATTAACAGCAAATTAGACACACGCCCACAATCAAGTCGGTTAAAACACATTCATGCAATCACGGTCAAATCGGTCAAATCATAGCACAAGTCAATCATTTACCCACAAGGGCAAATCAGTCATTTTACCCTACAAGGGTATTCTAATAATCCTACCTTACAGGGGTAATTCGGTAATTCTACTCATAACTAATCCATGTATGCAGTGCATCTCAAACATAATCAATCATACAATTAACACATACAACATTAGTACTACCACGAGGGTACAACGGTCATTTAATCGGTTAGGGGTAAAACGGTCATTTCGCCCCGTAAGCGCATCTCGATAATTTTACCCGTCGAGGGTATTTCGGTAACTTTACCCGTCGAGGGTATTTTGGTAATTTTGTAATCCAGGGGTATTTCGGTAATTTAAAAACTAAGGGTATTTCATTAATTTCATAAATCAAGGTATTCTAAACGGAGATAACGATGCGAATGGGCCTAGGGCCCATTTCTCAGCCCAAATGGACCCACACGTTCGTGTGGCCCATTTAGCCCAAATCTAGCCACAGATATGAAATTCACATAGACCAGTTCAATATCTACTACACAATCATACAACTTATTCGTATGGGCCCACAGTCCCATTGGGCCTCTTTCGGCCCATCGTGGCCCAAACAACATCAACCCACAAGAATACTCATGGTGGCCTCAACTATCGCGTTGAAGCCCCCACACGTGCACTCGCACGCTCGTGTGGCTACCATTGTCGTGTGACCGGCATTTCGGCATTTGCCGTTCTACAGCTAGAGTAGGGCGAAATACACACCTGATAGGAGTCTGAAGCTAATCCGCGCTCCGAATGCTCCTATGCCCAACGCCAACCAGGTATCCTTACTCTCCTCATAGAGAGCTCTATTTAAAGCCAGCTTCTCACCTTCCCTCTTGATAGCTTTCCGATGTGGGATCCTTGGAACGGTGGAAATGTGTAAGTGTACACAATCGTAACAAGTAATAAAAGTGATAAGTAAATGTCGAGTTATCGTACCCACAGGGACTGTAAAAGAATTATTTATGAAATAATTTCAAACACTTTGGTTAGGGAAAAATATTTGATTTTTGAAAACTATTTGAAAACTAAAAGAAAAACAAAGTAAATTAAAATAAAACAAAGTTCAAGTGTGCGATTTTAAAAACTGATTTTAATCAAGATGGCATAATTGTGTTGGTTTAATCACATTTCTTACCTTAGAATTATTAAACTTGTGTTTATACTTGTTAAAACATGGCAACTCGGTAATTTGCTAACTATTGAACATATTTACAAATCAAAAATCCATCTATCTCTTGTACATATTTCTATGCCAATTCGACCGATTAAACAGACTGCAAAAGGTAAACATGTTAGTGCACATACATACTCATTAAATTAAACAATCTCTCGCATATTCCTATGTCGATGCAAACGATTAATTCAACCTAACAAGCATATAAAAGATCATGTGAAGTAACAAAAGCATTCCTACCTTGAAACAATTTAATCACAAAAATCCTGCAAGTTATGCAAGGCATATGTATCGTCAAATACAATGCTAATTTAATCTTCAGCTACCTTAGAAGAATTAAACATGCACAGATTAAGTATTGTGTCCATTAATTACAATTTCAATGCATTTAAATAATTAATTCATTAGCTATCTAAACAATTATAATGCCAGATAACTTAACATAATTTTACTTAACCAAACATTTTACTGAGGCCTTTAACAGCATAAACACAATTTCAACAATTTAAGGAATCGAAATGAAATCAAACCAACACGAATTAAATTCAAGCTACATTGATTAAATTAAACATTTCAAAAGCATGAATATCCATAAACATGTTTGTCAAAACAACAACAAATAATTTAAAGAGATAGGGAACAAGAAACAAATCCGGTGGCTCTCCGTGGCTTGTCTGATTGAACCCTTCTTCGTTCTTCGTTGTCCTCGGCTATCAAGGGGGCTTATGAACACTTCAAATTCTGCTTCAAATGGTTGGAAAACACCTCTTTTCCAAGAGGGGAAATCGGCACAAGAACACCCAAAAAGGGAAGTGGAAAAATGGGAAAATGAGAGAAAATGATAGAAGAATGTGAAGGCTTGAGGTATGTTTTGAATGAGCAGCTAGGGGCTGTATTTATAGGTATTTAAGGCTGCTAAAAATAGCACATAGCAGTAGCAAAAGAGGCCTCCCTTGGCCAGCCATCCCATGTGGCAAAGTTGAATGTTTCAACTTTGCTAAATATAGCATGGGGCAATCTAAAAAGCCATGAATTTTGGAGGGGTTTGAATGAGTTTTTGAAATATCTTCAAGGACTCCTTTGCAAGCTGAATTAATCAGCTAATAAGCTGATTTGGGCCTTCATTGTGGATGGTTTGGGCTGCCCAATTGATGGCTGGTTCGGTTCAATTAGTTCGGTTCAACCAATGCGGTTCAACTAGCCCTTTTTCCCATAATTAATTAATTATAATTTATTTAGCCCAAATTAAATTGGGAATAAATTAAAATTAATTATATTATGATTAAATCTTCATAATTGGATCGTCTTGGGTTGGAAATAAATTTGTCTTGAATCTTCAAATTGCTTCTCGGTTTTGTTCTTCGAGCAGTGTCTGCTGAGTTGATTTTCGCCCTTTGTGCGAATCTGTCAAAAATAGTCAAAATAAATCGAAATTTACTATAAAATTAATTAAAATTCATCATGTTCATATTTTTAGCATAATTTAATTAATTTATAATATTTAATTATTTTCTGACAAAAATTTACTCGAAACCACATGAATTTGGGTCAAAAAGGGCATGAAAAAGTATATAAATTTTCGTGTTTCCACACCCCCAAACTTAATTCATTGCTCGTCCCGAGTAATGCACAAATTTGAAAAGAATTTTCTCGGAAACACCTTTGAAAAACTCCTTCAGAACAACTTTCTTCTCAAAATTATGAATTTAATATACTTATGCTCAAAAATAAGAAATTTGATAATTATGCTACTTATATATCGTTCAAATTAATTTCAACAATTACTACAATAGCAAAATTAGACTAAATGTTTCTTAATAAAGATATGTTAATCCCTACCAATCTGATTTTAATCCCTTATTCAAAATTAAACTGCAATCATTAAGCTTAACTGATATCTTCATATGTTGAATAGAGCAATTTCTCTCCACTAATGTAGGTAACATTGGAACTTTGAATCAATAGGTCTTTAACAAGGTTGTAACGTGGCTGGGCTAGGGGTAGGTAAGAGATAGACAAATTTTTGGCTTAAAAACCCTAGACTCAGCTTAAAATCGAACCTTCAGAATTCTTACCCTTGATACACCAACTTTTTCTCTTTCGACCATTTTCGAGTACATTTTTTTTTAAAAAAATTCTCAACTCAAATTTGAGCACTTGCTTCATGTACTACATTTTTTCCGAGCAATTGATACTTCTTTTTCAACTCCCCCAAACTTATTTTCAAACGATCTTCTGAATAGTACTGAGTCTAGTGTTTGGGACAATTTTAGAAGTAACGAAGAGAAAGTTGATGGCTAAATATTGCATGGGTCCAAATAAAATTAGGCCATGTAGTCTCAAAATTAGGTTTCAACGGATATTTTTATCAGGGTCGGCTTGAAAGGCTCAAACAGTCCAAACAATAGTTGCCTAAATCATTTTCAATATTCCATGCTTCCTAGGATTTCGCCTCAAGAAATTACTAAGTCAATTCTAAAGACTTAAGCTTTCATGCATGCCTAATTTTTCGTAGGGAACTAAAAATTTTATGGTACGAATTTACATGCTTTATCAAAAATACATTCATATCTTTATTAAGCTAACATAATAACTTATTGAAATAATAGAACTTTATTAATACTGAAGTTTAGCGTAATTAACAAAATTTCGAATTATTGAACAAAAATATATCCTAATCATAACTAAAAGAAAATTTTATTCTGAGTGGGATCAATTAAAATTTTCGGTCCCCCCTACTAAAAGTGAACAATGTCCTCATTGTTTAAAGTGAATAGATACTATACACCAGGTAGGATAATTAGAAAAGAGGAGGTGAGTCAAATTGACTGCTTAAGTACCAGGCTCTTTCTAAAACCCAATCCTAGACATGTATATATCTATTGCCACACTTTAGCCTTTGTGACTTGTTCAGATTTTATTCATGATTCCTATCTCTTGTTTTATTGTGCAAAAAAAAAAAATCCTAATTAATCTAATCCTAAAATAACTTAAGAATAAAAATAAACTAAAGTTGAAGTCCTCCCTTTTTTATTTGTTTGCAGATCCATCAAATCTGACTCATCTTTTTCCTTCCACGACATTGGAGTCCATGGTTCAAGTATAAAGTCTAGAAATTCATGCACAAAAATAAACAGGTTATGAAATATATATTTTAAATGCATCTCTGATTGAGTCATCCCGTATTTTTGAGTATCTCCAGTAATCTTGTTACTGCAACTACATGTGTTGCAGCATAGCCATTATACCAAACTGTTCACTTCATGGAATGGTGCTAGATAAAGGGACTCTCAGCGTCAAACTTAGGAAATTTGTTAATGATGGTTTCAGTTTTGGGCAGGTGGGTGAGTAGTTGAGGGTTGGAGTTGAAGAGCGTGGCGATTTTAAGGATAGTTTGGGTGCGGTAGTTGGTGACTTCGAATGAAAGTGTTTGGGGTGGTGATTCAGGGAGTTAAGGGCTGCAACATTAAGGGGTTAAGTGAGATGCACTATTAGGCTACTAGGGAGTTGTGGTAGAACAAGGTAAATGGTATAGGTTTGTGCAGAGAAGGGTTGAATATTTCCCTTCTTAGTAGTGTCTTAAGCCCAATGGCAGCTCCTTTTTGGATCCTAAGCTCCTATACTGAAAATAAAAAAAACTCAAAGAAATTAGTGCTTGGGTTAAAAGTTGACCCTTTATTTAACAAAACAAATACTTAAATTCTTTGGGCTACTTAGAAAAATATTTTTTTGAAAAATTACATCAAATTAAACTCCCAGGAAAGACTGGAGGGGTCACAGATGGTCCCGCTTAAGTCCCAATCTCCTAGACAGAGTTTTAATTAATGTAATGAACTAAAAAAAATTTTATCTAAGTCTACCATTTTATTCAAATGAGAGAAAAAAAATTAAAAATATAAAATAACGATAAAGAAAGTGAAGAGAACTCCCTTCATTTTATTTAGGATCTTCATTGACCATGGTGGTGTCAAATGGCCATTTGTCATACCAACCATAATCATTTAAGAAGTAATCATATTCTTTCCCATCAAATCTGTCCAATATCTTATTAGAGAAAGAAAATCCGTAATGATCTTTCCTAGCGGCCTTATTTAACTTCTTGTAATTCCTACAAATCCTCTAACCTGTGACTCGAATATCTGTAATAATCCATCCAACACCCTTCTTGTGCCTTTCCAAAATCACAAGTGCCTCTTCTTCCTGATCTTTTGTGAACTCAACTGAAATAATGATAGGTAAAGTCAAAGATAGGCCCGAATAGTCATATTTCAAATGAGGAGACAAAATCTTCAGTTCCAATTTAGCTGGCTCCTCAATCAATGGCTTTGGTTGCTTATACTCTTGAGATGATAACTCTAATGATCGAGTGGGACTTCTTGAGTGAATTCCTTCGAATTAGCTTCAAACCAAGCCAAACATTCCTTGTCTTTATCATCACTTGGTGAATCATCCAGTAGAATATGTTCTAATGGATTGTCTAAAGAATTGAGCTCCAATTCTGTAGAAGCCAGCGATTCCATCTTGGAAATAGCAGAACAGTCTTCAACTACATCTGGGGATTTAGCAGCATCAGAGTCATTAAAAGTCACCTTGTCATCAAAAATTTCTTTCAACTGGATATCTCGTTGCTGCTTCTGGAGTCGTTGAGGATATGGCAATGGTGGAATCTTAGTTTTAACCGGACAACTCTTTCGTGGAAATTTTTCTGCATTTGACAAAGGTATTAGATAATCAGAACTAATTGGTTTAGAGTTTACCTCTTCAAGGATCATTGAATTTGACTTCTGGGGTATAGGAGTTTCAACACTTGATTGAACTTCCTCTTTGTCTTGAGCTACAACAGGCTCATCTTGAACCTCAACCACCTTGGGCTCTAATGTCTTTCCACTTGGCAAAGAGATTTCTTTGCACTTTTCCTCTCTCGGATTTCTCGGATTCTCCGTGTCACTAGGTAGGGTACCCTGTGGTCGGTTCCTAAGTTCAGTTGCAAGCTAGCCCACTTGATTCTCCAAATTTTTCAATGTAGCTGTTTGGTTCTGGATTAAGGCATCATTCTTTTCCACGTATGCCTTCAGCAGATTCTCAAGATCACTTGAAGATTCAGTTGATGGGGGTTGTTGCACTTCTTGAGAATATTCCGACAAATAATTTAGTTGAAATGGCATAACAGCGTCGCTATGGTTCGCCCATTGATTACTCCATGCAGAAATTGGATGATTCTGCCATGAAGAGTTGTAAAAATTTGATTGCATACCATTCCAATTCTGATTTCCCATGTAATAATTTGACTCTTGATTCGATGGGCAATTTTCAAAGAAATGACCATCTCCACAGTATTCACAAGAAATATTCTCGAACTGGTTTGGCTGTTGACCTAACAGATTACCATTGGAATCGTTAACAATTATGTTCTTAAGCATAGAAGACATAGAGGATACATGGGCTGCCAAAGAAGCAAGTGTGTCTGCTTTATGTACTACTGCTGCTCGTCTTTCTAAGGCTCCTAGGTTGGTTGGCCATTGATAGTTATTGCTGGAAATTCTTTCAATAATCTCGTAAGCATCATTATAAGACTTAGAAAGAAGAGCTCCATTTGCCGAAGCATCCACCATCATTCTAGTATGAATATTGAGACCAATATAGAAAGTCTCCATTTGAACGCAGTAAGGAATGCCGTGATGAGGGCACTTTCGTAATAACTCCTTAAACTGCTCCCATGCCTCATATAAAGATTCTTCATCAAGTTGCTGAAATGAAGTGATTTCATTTCGGATCTTGGCGGTTAAAGATGGAGGGAAATATTTCATTAAGAAATGTTCAACCAACTCTTGCCATGTAGTTATGGAACCGGACGGTAGGGAGTTCAACCACGCTCGTGCTCTATCTCTTAAGGAGTATGGAAATAATCTCAGTCTCAAGGCGTCCTCAGTCACTCTGACTAGTTTAAATGAGTCACTCACTTCCATGAATAGTCGAAGATGAAGATGTAGATCTTCATTAGGAATCCCACTAAATTGACCCATATTTTGCAACATTTGGAACATGACCGGCTTCAACTCGAATTGTTGTACCTCAATTTTGGGTCTCTTAACACTCGGATTGAGCTCGTTGAATAGAGGAAAGGCATATTGTTGAATGGCATAGTTTCTATCATCGGCAACAATGATCAAATTGTGAGGATTAAAAGTGAATGTTCCTCTTGGATTTTGGTTTGGATTTTCGAAATTCATATCTTCGGTCCTTCTTTGGTTCGCTTGTCTTCTCCTTTGTCAGAAGGTCCTTTCAATTTCAGGGTTTACAGGAAGTAAGTCAATAATTTGACAAATACTCTGAAACAAACACACAGAAAAAAAAATAGAATTAAAATTTAACAGAAAAAATAGACCAAAATGCAAAATTAACAATTTCACAAATAATGTCTTTTAAAACAGTCCCCGACAACGGCGCCAAAAACTTGGAACGGTGAAAATGTGCAAGTGTACACAATCGTAACAAGTAATAAAAGTGACAAGTAAATGTCGAGTTATCGTACCCACAGGGACTGTAAAAGAATTATTTATGAAATAATTTCAAACACTTTGGTTAGGGAAAAATATTTGATTTTTGAAAACTATTTGAAAACTAAAAGAAAAACAAAGTAAATTAAAATAAAACAAAGTTCAAGTGTGCGATTTCAAAAACTGATTTTAATCAAGATGACATAACTGTGTTGGTTTAATCACATTTCTTACCTTAGAATTATTAAACTTGTGTTTATACTTGTTAAAACATGGCAACTCGGTAATTTGCTAACTATTGAACATATTTACAAATCAAAAATCCATCTATCTCTTGTACATATTTCTATGCCAATTCGACCGATTAAACAGACTGCAAAAAGTAAACATGTTAGTGCACATACATACTCATTAAATTAAACAATCTCTCGCATATTCCTATGTCGATGCAAACGATTAATTCAACCTAACAAGCATATAAAAGATCATGTGAAGTAACAAAAGCATTCCTACCTTGAAACAATTTAATCACAAAAATCCTGCAAGTTATGCAAGGCATATGTATCGTCAAATACAATGCTAATTTAATCTTCAGCTACCTTAGAAGAATTAAACATGCACAGATTAAGTATTGTGTCCATTAATTACAATTTCAATGCGTTTAAATAATTAATTCATTAGCTATCTAAACAATTATAATGCCAGATAACTTAACATAATTTTACTTAACCAAACATTTTACTAAGGCCTTTAACAGCATAAACACAATTTCAACAATTTAAGGAATCGAAATGAAATCAAACCAACACGAATTAAATTCAAGCTACATTGATTAAATTAAACATTTCAAAAGCATGAATATCCATAAACATGTTTGTCAAAACAACAACAAATAATTTAAAGAGATAGGGAACAAGAAACAAATCCGGTGGCTCTCCGTGGCTTGTCTGATTGAACCCTTCTTCGTTCTTCGTTGTCCTCGGCTATCAAGGGGGCTTATGAACACTTCAAATCCTCTTCAAATGGCTGGAAAACACCTCTTTTCTAAGAGGGGAAATCGGCACAAGAACACCTAAAAAGGGAAGTGGAAAAATGGGAAAATGAGAGAAAATGATAGAAGAATGTGAAGGCTTGAGGTATGTTTTGAATGAGCAGCTAGGGGCTGTATTTATAGGTGTTTAAGGCTGCTAAAAATAGCACATAGAAGCAGCAAAAGAGGCCTCCCTTGGCCAGTCATCCCATGTGGCAAAGTTGAATGTTTCAACTTTGCTAAATATAGCATGGGGCAATCTAAAAAGCCATGAATTTTGGAGGGGTTTGAATGAGATTTTGAAATATCTTCAAGGACTCCTTTGCAAGCTGAATTAATCAGCTAATAAGCTGATTTGGGCCTTCATTGTGGGCGGTTTGGGCTGCCCAATTGATGGCTGGTTCGGTTCAATCAGTTCGGTTCAACCAATGCGGTTCAACTAGCCTTTTTTCCCATAATTGATTAATAATAATTTATTTAGCCCAAATTAAATTGGAAATAAATTAAAATTAATTATATTATGATTGAATCTTCATAATTGGATCATTTTGGGTTGGAAATAAATTTGTCTTGAATCTTCAAATTGCTTCTCGGTTTTGTTCTTCGAGCAGTGTCTGCTGAGTTGATTTTCGCCCTTTGTGCGAATCTGTCAAAAATAGTCAAAATAAATCGAAATTTACTATAAAATTAATTAAAATTCATCATGTTCATATTTTTAGCATAATTTAATTATTTTATAATATTTAATTATTTTCTGACAAAAATTTACTCGAAACCACATGAATTTGGGTCAAAAAGGGCATGAAAAAGTATATAAATTTTCGTGTTTCCAATCCCTCATTCAGTAGAGTTTAAATCCAACACAAACTCTGGCCGTCCAATCCGCAAAATAAACACTCCCTTGCTTGTCATGAGATTCGAACCCAAGCTCCCCTATAGCTTAATCTACGCAGCTAGCCACTAGGCTACAAGCTCCTCTTGTGTCTAAAATCATGCGCAACTAAATATAAGTCTATGGGCCAAAGTCTAAGTTCACTTAAAAAATAAATCAAAATGAAATGCAAGCACCAAGACTTGAACCTTGGACCCCTTGCTTCCTTGTCTCTTATGTGGCGTCATTTGCCACTAGACCACAACTCCTTTTGTGTCATTTTTCTCCACATTTTATTCTTAAAGCCTACTTACTAACTCCCAAGGTTTTATTCACCTAAAACCAAAATTTTTCTAAAGCCCAAGTTTGATCCCGGGACTTCATGGAAGCCCCATATCCTTCCAAAATCACTCACCTAATAGGTCCAACTTGCATTAGTGCCGTTCTCTTGTTCTCAAAAATTTTAAACGCTCTAATGGCCAAGGCCCAATGGGCCCAATTCTACTAGGCCCAAATTCGGGTCGTTACAGAAGATTATTCAAGTATCGAGATATATGAAGTGAGAACTTATGAATGATGTTATGGATAAATTTTATGATAGCTTATGAAATTGATGCTTTAAATGTTTATGATATAATCCATTTTGAATTGCTAGTAAATATTGTGATTGTTTCATGTTCACATACGAACTTACTAAGTTTAAAGCTTACTTTGTTTAATTGTTTCCATGTTTTATAGTTCTATGAAGCTAGCTCGGATCTGGGAGTCGTCAGAGACTTCATCACACTATCGATAATCTATTTTGGTACTTTTGAAGCTATGTATATATGGTATATGGCATGTATAGGCTTGTGTCAAAATGGTTTATTTGATGGATGTGCATTTTGGCCTTTTAAGTTGGCATAAGATGATGAACTTGATGATGCTTATGAATGTGCAAATAGTTCTACTTTTAATGTTTGGTAATAGACCTATGCTGAACGGATGGAGTTAAAGTGATTATGTATATTTGAATTGGTTTAGTTAGATGAATTATATATGTGAATTATGCTTAGTAAAGCAAGATGAATTGATTGGTATTTGAATAGGTAAATGGTATGGAATTGAGTATTGAAATGAATATGGTATGATTATGTATTGGTTGATGAACTTTTGGCTACATATTTGTGTCTTAAAATGATGCCATTAGAGCTTGTGTTGGTATGTGCAAAAATGGTGGCAAACTGACTTTGTAAAAGGCCTATTTTTGTCCACACGGGCGTGTGTCTCAACCGTGTGTGACACACGGTCATGCTACACGGCCGTGTGTCCCCTGGTGTTGACGAATTGAAGTCAGTATGCTCCACACGGTCTCACACACGGGCATTGATAAACCGTAAAAGTAACATATTTTAGACCCACATTTAGTATGCTTTTGGATGATTTATCCCTTATTTTATATAAAATGGTGCTTTTAATCCTTTCTTTTCATGTCTTATACCCATGAAAACACCGAAGGATGAAAAGAACACAAAACGGGCCTAAAACGGAGTAAATGGGCCTTAACACGAAATCGACACGGCCTGGCCCAAAGTACACACGGTCGTGCCTTGACGAACACCTAGAGCACGGCCTCAACTCAATCACACACGGCCGTGCCTCAAAAGAGATCCGTGCACGGTCAGGACTTGATTCACACGGGCGTGTGACATGGTCGTGCCTCTAACGCTGGAAAGAGCAATTTTAGTCGAAAAAGGATACTTAGGGAGAAAGAACCGCGTTCCAAGAGCCTATATATATCCCCCAAGTATCACCTGTTGAGGGAGGTGAAAAGCGAGGCCAAGGAGCCAAGCCGAGAAGGTCAGAGTTAGGGAATAACGCGAGGATAGCCAGTTGATCCATCCCAAGAAGCCGGAATTATACTCAAGATGACGAAATTCTCCTTCGATTCTTTCAGGGGGTTTTAGGATTTTTCCTATGTTTTGTTTTATCTTTTCTCTTGCGATGTTTTGTTTATTCATTATGAACTAAACCCCTCAGATACCTAAAGGGGATGAAACCTAGATGGATTTTATTATTTGATTTTTAAATTATATGATGAATTACTTAGTTTGTTCTTAATTATGTTGCTTAATCCAAATCTAATGTGCTTAGGTAGAGGAGGAATAGACCCTGCCTAAGAGATCTAACATAATTAAGCGGAGTTGATCGAACGCCTAGAGATAGGGTTACGAGATTTTACCGAATTAGGGTGAAACCTAATATGGGAGTCCATTGATCGATTTACTGCTATTCTAGGGGGTTATTATAAGCGAACGAGAGTTCCACTAATTAACCTAGGGTTAGACGTTATTCGCCTTGAGAGAGGGTTTAATATAGGTTAGGGAGTCTTACGGATCAAGCTAAGTAAAAGAAATCATATAATTTAGGGTTAGATAATAAGAGAAGTCTAGGTGGATTCTTCCTGAGGGTATCATCGTAATCAACTGAGTTTTCCCTCAAAGTTATTTCCCAATTCGTCTTCTTGTCTTTGTGTCCTTAGTTTAGCTGTCGTCGATTTAGTTTAAAAAGTATCTTCACTCTAACTTTAAGACTAAATAATAAGAAGAAGGTGAGTATTAATACTTTTAGTTCCTTTGGGTTCGATAACCGGTCTTGCCTAAGCTATACTACTGTTTGATAGGTACACTTGCCTTAATATCGTTGTCAGAGTTAGTCTCCAGGTTTGATCATTCTTTTATAAATATTTAAAGCTTTGATTTTACAGCGATCAAGTTTTTGGCGCCGTTGCCGAGGAACTAAAATATTAAGAAAACTCTATTTTTATTACTTTAGTCCTAATTTTTATTTTTCGCAATTCATTTTTCTTTTCGTATCTATTTTTTTTTTGTTTTTCTTTTTGCTGAAATTTTTCTCTCTTTCTTTTCCAACAGATACCTCTAGTTTATGACTAGAAGGAACCCGAGGGGACCTTTGGTATTCGACAACAAAATCGAAGCTACCGCTTATAGGAATCGTCGGGAAACCAGGCGAGCCCTAGATTACACGGAGGGAGAGAAAGAAGATAGATCCAATGCTACTAAAGGGATGGACGAAACCAACCCACCACCACGCGATATGGGTGACAACAATGCTCCACGCACAATGTTCGATTATGCGAAACTGCATTTAACAGGAGCAGAATCTAGTATTGTTAGGCCTGCTATATCTGCTAACATTTTAAATTAAAGCCTAACACAATACAAATGATTCAACAGTTTGTCCAATTTGGTGGTTTACAGGACAAAGATCCAAACACGCACATAGCTAACTTTCTAGAGTTCTGTGACACCTTCAAAATAAATGGCGTTTCTGATGATGCCATACGTCTTCGGTTATTCCCTTTTTCATTAAGAAATAAAGTTAAACAATGGTTAAACTCGTTACAACGAGGGTCAATCACTACATGGGATCAGATGACCGAAAAGTTTTTGATGAAATATTTCCCACTGGCCAAAACAGCCAATTACGGAATGATATCTCTTCTTTTGTGCAGATGGATGTAGAGGCGCTATACGACGCATGGGAGAGATTCAAAGATCTCTTGAGAAGGTGCCCACACCATAGCCTACCCTTGTGGCTACAAGTCCAAACCTTTTACAA
The DNA here is from genome assembly GCA_005393395.2 of Gossypium australe. NCBI lineage: Eukaryota > Viridiplantae > Streptophyta > Magnoliopsida > Malvales > Malvaceae > Gossypium > Gossypium australe. Next base: position 41,740,611 of record CM016625.1, on the reverse strand, counting down.
CGGTGTGAACCCTTCAACGAGATAACTTATAAATTCAGCAGCCGGTGGAACACTGAACAACAAAACTCCAGAAGCAGCCTATGAGTTCATTGAGGAGATGTCATTAAACAATTATCAGTGGCAAGCTTCAAGGACCAAAATGACAAAATCGGCAGGAGTTTTCAACATCGATGCCATGACCATGCTATCAACACAGCTAGAGATTATGAATAAAAAGCTTGATAATTTGTGTTCTTCACAGGTACATCCAGTTATGCAGTGCGATGGAAGTGGAACTGTGGCGAATCCTGAGTACCCACCCTACTAATCAGGAGCAGAAGATGAACAGATGAACTATATAGGTAATAATTTCCGATCTAATATTAATCTTTATAGTAACACTTACAATCCAGGTTGGAGAAACCACCCAAATTTTTCGTGGGAAGGACAAGGAAACCAAGGAAATCAAAGGCAACAACCTCCTCAAAACTTCCGAAATCAGCCCTATCCACAAGAAAAGAAACCATCCTTCAAGGAACATCTTCAAGAAACTGATAGAGCAGTCAAAAGTAACGAGAGACGACTCGATGAAATTGCTAAGTCAGTCAAGGAGGTGACTAATGCAGTCGAACAACTCGTAAAACTAATGTCAGAACGACCGCAAGGACATCTACCAAGCAACACTGAAGTTAATCCTAAGGAGCAAATTCAAGCAATCACAGCTTAGGACAATAACGAATTAGCTGAACAGAATTCAATACTGGAAAAGAAAGTAGACGAAGGAAAAACACGAGGAACCACAAGAAGAGCTCATGGGGACATCGAATCACTTCAAAATAGAAGACCAAGTACTGTTAGACAAAACCAATCCCCAAATCACGACCACAGACCTGAAAGCAAAGGGAGAGATCCTTCTCAAGGTACATGATATCTTCCCAAACGGCATAGTCGAGGTAAGCAATACAATACTCGGCACTTCCAAAGAAAACGCTTCTCGACTTCAACATTGTCGAGAAAACGGAACTGTAAGCATAAGGGAAGATATTCAAACCTTTAAACCTCCCTAAAATTTTCAAAACACGAGGAAGTCTAGCTTAAGACTATAAACGAGCGCTTCTCGGGAGGCAACCCGAGCTCTAACCTTATTTTTCCTTTGTTTTTATCTATCCTTTCCTTTTTCTTCTCTTTTTCCTTTTTCAACTAACAAAAATATATAGGTTTTTCAGTCCACACGGCCTTACACACGGCCGTGTTCGTGGCCGTGTCGACCACCTAAACCACCACACTGACAGGGCACAGGCCGTGCAGTCAGCCCAAACACCCTCCCCAACGTCACGGATCCAACAAACCTTCCCCACGGCCACCGACAAATGGGGCACGGCCGTGCCCGAAACCGTGTGAAGCTACTGACTTGCATACCACGGATAGAACACGCCCGTGCTAGAAACCTTTTGAAGCCACTGACTTATCGAACACGGAAGAGACACGCCCGTGTAGCACGATTGTGCCAAAAGAAAGACTTCACAAACACGGGCATGGGAGAATCAAGCACGGGCATAGGGTGACAACACCCTCTAGAACACGGCCGTGTAAGGTGGCCGTGTAAATCGACACAACCTGTGACCACGGCCATGGGGGAGCTCAAAATTTAAACTTCTATTTAAACCCCTCACCCCTTCCCCTTCTCTCCATCTAATTTCTTCTTTATTTTCTCTTCTTCATCTCAGACTCTTCAAAACTCTAGATCTTTGAGCAAATCAAAACCATGCCGAAGAAGCGAAAGAAGCTACGCATGGACCCCTTAACAAAGAACGATCAACATGAGTTCATGTCGGCAACTTTGTCTCAACACCAAGCCAAGGGTCTTTGAGACTAATTAGTTTTTATGTGTTCTTTCTCTCTTGCTTCAATTTTCTGCTCTTCTCCTTTATTTTCCTCATGTAAGCTTCTCTACTACTATTTTCGTTTAATTTTCTTTTAGTTTCTTAATGTCAGGTTCGCCAGGCTGCTAGAGAATCACGCCAACCACCACAACAACCTCACCACTCTCACCACTGCCACCACATCCCCAATCTTAGCATTGATTCCCACCTCGCGAACCATCCTTTAATAAGGACTTCATAGTCCATTAGTATTTTCTTTTCATTTCAGTTTTCTTCTTAGTCTCCTTCACTTTAGCTTGCTTTTCTTTAAATTCATCTTTAGTTTATTTATATTATGTTTTAAAAAAACCCTGGCTAACACTTCATGAGTTCCCCAATTTCTTCATCTATCGCAGAGCTCGGGAACCAGCACCACCACCATACCGACGCCTTCGCCGTATCCTCCACGACCCCTACTCTCCTCTAAGGAAACAGCCCATACCTTAGGGAGTATTCTATCCCCTCCCTTTTGATTTTAAATGCATCATCTATCTTTGTACATTGAGGACAATGTACTCTTAAGTGTGGGGGGTAAAAAGACCTAACCATTTTCATTATTCTCAAATCCCTGAGGGTAAAAGTGGAATAAAAGAACCTAACTTTTTCTCATTATTCTCAAATCCCTGATTTAGTCTTGTTTTTATGCAAAGTTGTCATTTTACTAATTAGGATGAAATTTCTGATGACTTGTGATGACTATTAACATGTTTTAGAATAAGTCATAGTTAATTGTACATTGATGATTAAATTTAAAGAATAATATAGAATCAAGTATGATAAGTCTATTTTTCAGGAATTAAAATTTTTTGCTAGGTTGTTGATCCAATTTTGAATATCACCTTGAAATTCGAATTTTATAAGGATGATGTCAAAACACCCATAATTTTTGTGAGTATTTGAACCTTATAGAGCATACATTCTTTTTCATGCTCATTTTTTGATTATGAGTGTGTCAACTATGAACTGTTATTCTGGAACTTGCCTTGACTATACATGTCGAGACCACAGTTATGATTTGATATACCGAGATGATAAAGGCACTTAGGTTTTAACCCACTTACTCCACTTAAAAGCCTACCTTCATAATTAACCCCTAGTGAACCCCGTTGAGCCTAACAACCCTTTTTATTAACTCATCTACTAATTGTAACAAAAAAAAAACCCTTTATATTTGTTATCACCAATTTTTTTTAATTACCCTTTTTGTCGAGATTTGATTTTGAACAAGTTTCCTAACTATGTTCTATATTTTAGTTGTAAAAAAATTCTTCCTTATTATTATGTTAGTTTGTTCTTAAAAAAAAATGAAGTATATTCATTATTAGTTCTATGATTAAGTTAGCTTGCATGTTCAAATTCCAATTCTCAAGGAAAAAGCTCGTTTTATTAGTTTTTAATTAATGTAAGATTAAGTTCATTTTTTTCTAGTTAGGAAATTTATCAAGACAATATCAATTCTAACCTTCTAATTCAGCCTTTATCCACACCTTTAACCCTAGCCCCGTTACAACCCTGTCAAAGACCTTTTGATCTGTTTGTCATCTTATACTACAGTGGTGGAGATTTGATTTTCAGGCAAGCCTATGGGATTAACTTTTCATGTTCGACTTATGAGCGATCTTCTTCTGAACCTTAAACACTTTAGAGTGATTTGAGTGAATCCTAAGTGAGGATATCAATCCTTGTCAATTTTGAATTAAAATGGTAGTTATTTAAAAGAGGGAAGACACCTATGTTTTCGAGGTACAAAATTATGACTTATCTCGTTTGAATCTTTAGGATGCTTTGAATCAAATCATCCATGTATGAATTCTCTATGAATTAGGATAAGACATTGTTGATAAAGAATTACAGATCATGGAAAGTTCGTTTTAATTGTAAGTTGAGAATTTTGCTTGAGGACAAGCAAAAGCTTAAGTGTGGGGGTATTTGATAAACCGTAAAAGTAACATATTTTATACACACATTTAGTATGCTTTTGGATGATTTATCCCTTGTTTTATATAAAATGGTGCTTTTAATCCTTTCTTTTCATGTCTTATACCTAGGAAAGCACCCAAGGATGAAAAGAACACAAAACGGGCCTAAAACGAAGTAAATGGGCCTTAACACGGAATTGACACTGCTTGGCCCGAAGTACACACGGCCGTGCCTCAAGAGAGATCCGAGCACGGTCAGGACTTGATTCACACGGGCGTGTGACATGGTCGTGCCTCTGACGCTGGAAAGAGCAATTTTAGTCAAAAAAGGATACTTAGGGAGAAACAATCGCGTTCCAAGAGCCTATATATATCCCCCAAGTATCACCTGTTGGGGGGGTGAAAAGCGAGGCCAAGGAGCCAAGCCGAGAAGGTCAAAGTTAGGGAACAATGCGAGGATAGCCAGTTGATCCATTCCAAGATGCCGGAATTATACTCAAGACGGCGGAATTCTCCTCCAATTTCTTCAGGAGGTTTTAGGATTTTTCCTATGTTTTGTTTTATCCTTTCTCTTGCGATGTTTTGTTTATTCATTATGAACTAAACCCCTCAGATACCTGAAGGGGATGAAACCTAGATGGATTTTATTATTTGATTTTTAAATTATATGATGAATTACTTAGTTTGTTCTTAATTATGTTGCTTAATCCAAATCTAGTGTGCTTAGGTAGAGGAGGAATAGACCCTGCCTAAGAGAAGATCTAACATAATTAAGCAGAGTCGATCGAACGCCTAGAGATAGGGTTACGAGATTTTACTGGATTAGGGTGAAACCTAATATGGGAGTCCATTGATCGATTTACTGCTATCCTAGGGGGTTATTATAAGTGAACGAGAGTTCCACTAATTAACCTAGGGTTAGATGTTATTCGCCTCGAGAGAGTGTAACATCCCAAAATTGGGCCTAGTAGGATTGGGCCGATTGGGAATTGGGCTTTAGGAAAATTTGAATATCATTTTGTTACTTGTGTTAGCTCGGGTATAATTTTTATTGTGGGCTTAGTATAGTCTTGTGAAGGCTTGATTTTAATTAGGAAGTTAGAATAAATTTTAGTATGGCTTATTTAATGAAGTGGATTAGGTGAGCTTAGCACTTAAGTTAATTTAAGTGTTCATTTATAGCACAAGAGGAGTAAGTGGCAAGTTGGTTAAGGAGCTTGAAAGGTAGCTTGAGGTTAGAGGTTCGAGTGGTATGTTTAGCATTTTGAAGGTTTATTTTTGTGTATTAGCATTGATGGCCGGTCAAACTTATTTATGATAGGTGGACTAATAACTTTTGGTAAGTTGAATTTTTGTTTAAGGAAAGCTTAAGTTATGGGATAAGATTTTTAAGGTTATGGAAGGATATCTTAAAGTTATGGTATATTGAGGGGAGAAAAGGCTTGGCTGGTGGAAAATGTTTTGGAAACAATTCTTATGCCTTTAGTGGATGTATGTGGATGGCATGGGTGTCTAGGGGGTGGCCGAATTTTGTAAGTAGCTTGGGGGGAATAGTTGATCAATTTTGCCTTTCGAACATCTTTTTGCATTTTTGTTTTCCCTCTCCAAGAACACTCTCTTTGGCCGAATGTCATTATGCATTTTGGTGCAATTTTTCTTTTGGTTTTTACCTTATTTTTGTGAACCAAATACCATTTCTCTTCTTTCATTTGTCCTCTTGAAACCAAAGCAACATTGAAACTTTTGTGCATTTTTCTTCTTTGGCAAAATAATGTTTGGCCGAATCTCTCTCTCACATATCTCTTTTCTTCATTTGACTTTTGTTCAATCACATTTTCTTTCATCCTCTCTTGGCCGAATCTTTACCCATCTCGAATTCCATTATTTTTTCTTTTCATTCACTCAAAGTTTAAACATCTATTACCATTCTATTTCTCTTTTCTTTTTCACTTCACCATAGCCGAATTTTTTATATTTCATTTTAGTGTTATTTTTGGCCGATTATTCAAGGGGAAACTCTTTTTGTTTTTCTTCAATTGATTTTGGAAAAGTGTAAGTGTTCTTGGCCGGTTCTCCTTCAATTCTTTTCTCGACTCTATGTTATTTCTTGTGGACAAAAGCCGAATCTTTGGGCATTGGTTTGCAAGGTTCTAACTGTTTTTAGGATTCGATTATTCAATTAGGCTCATTGGATTTCGGAAGCAATCGATTTAAGCCATTCCTTTAGCAAATCGGAGTTGGTAAGTCAAGTGGTAAGGATTCTATACTCTTAAAGTTGGTTGAGGAAGCCTAAGGTTATTTGGATTAAGATATGTTGTTGGTCGAATGGTTTTCATTAAAATATTGTGATATGGTCGATTGTAGGACAAGAATCTAGTGTGGTAGATCGGGTCTTCGGGATTTAGCCGACTGTGCCAAAAAGGTGCGTAGTTATCGCATTGTCTCTTGATTTTGTGTATGTGTTATATTTATGTATATGTGACATGATGTTAATGGTAGCCGAATTAAGGGCTAAGATTGTGAATACCCGTGGTGGGTGATCGAATACTCAGGTCAGTGATTTACGTTATTAAATGATTATTGATAAATATATGAAATGTGATGACATGTAATGTATATTTGTTTCAAGTGATATGTTGCCATGATACACATATATGCATGGGACTTGGGATGTGACTATCGAAGGAAAGGGTGTACATTATGTACGTGGTCTGATGTTAGCCCTGTGCTACATTGGCGCTTGATGGTGGCTATGTGCTTCATCAAGGGAGGTGTTGGCTAGGTGCCCATCTCGGCGGATGATAGCTGTGTGCATCATCGTAGATTGAGGATGACCTCGAGTCACCTCGTGGATACAGATATGTGGATCACTATGTGATCGGTGGCTTAGCCACGACCTTGGGCAGCAAGTCTGCCAAGGTAAGATATGTGGATCACTATGTGATCGGTGGATTAGCCACGGCCTTGAGCAGGGAGTCTGCTAAGGTAGGAGTAACGGATGGACTCTAGGTTGGGTTGGGCTTCATGTTGCATATTTATGCATTTTGCATGACTAATTATGTGGATCAATGTGGATATGGGCCAAGCCCAACATGTGGAATTATGTGGATATAATGCCTTATCATCTGATATGTGATTGATGTGTGGATATGGGCCAAGCCCATACGTGGAGACATGTGAAATAACTATGCACTGAGTTTGTTTGACTCACCCAATTTTTCTCAACCATTTCAGGTGATGCGTAAGCGTTGGACCGGGTTTGGAGTGGATACAAGGTGGCCCATGCAAAAGAAGATATTTTAATTATTTTAAGCATTTTAATATTGAGTATTTTGTTTTAAGTATTGGTTGTAATAAGGGCCATTTAAGCAATATTTGATTATTATTATGTTTTAAGTTGGTTTGTTGAATATATTGTTATTTGAAAATGTTTAAATTTGTAACAACTTAATTTTACTTGAAATTTTAATTACACAATGTTTTAGTAAAGACACCAAAATTTTATGTTTTTAACTCTAAGTCAAAAGTTTTTCAAATGTTTTCCGCAGTGGCATTTCAAATTTGGTCATAGCGAATGGGCCGGGTTTGGGGTGTTACAAATTGGTATCAGAGCCCGGTTCAAAACTAAGCTTTGAGGGTTTTGGGCCCAAAAACATTTTTTTTAAAATGGGCTTTTCAAAGATTTGGGCTTTCACAAATTTTTTTCAGGTTTATTCTGGCATGGCACCTGTATCTCTGACCCGTAGTCCACCAGGTAAGTACCTCTAATTGCTGTGTGAATTATTATATGATTGGTATGTGGGCATAATTGGGCTCGTAGATTAGAATATTGGGGCTATTGAACCCTAGGGCTAGTGCACTCAAACACATGCATAAGACTTAAGGACAATTAAACAAACCTGTGAAGTAAGTCGCCGAGTTAAGGTGTGGCAACCATTGTGCGCATGTCTAGGATTGGTTTCGGTGGGAGCTTGGTATTTAAGTAGTCCTAGCGACTCACCTCCTCTTCACTCGAATCCTACCTGGTGCGTAGTAACGGTTCACCCTAACCAAGAGGACTTATTCACGGGCTAAACTCGATAATTAAAACCCGAAAGGGACTAGTCATACTGTTTTATAAAAAACCTTAAGTTTTCAAAATTACTCCTTTGATTTGTAAAACCATTTTATGCTTGGAAAATTTTTCGAAATATTTCCGATTTACAGAATTACCCAATTACCCCTGGGTGTAAAATTACCAAAATGCCCTTGGTTTAAAAAAAAAATTCCATACTACCCATGACTTTTGTAAAAAAAAACATTTTTACTTTATAAAAATACCAAAAACTCCTATTTTACAAAATAGTAAGATACCCTGATTTGGGAAAATTTACTAAAATGCCCCTGACTTCCAAAAAATTACCAAAATAACCCCGATTTCTGAAATTTCTGCAATACCCTTGATTTGGAAAAACTTTCAAAATACCCTTGATTTTGAAAATATTGGAATACCTTGGATTTGTAAAGATTATTTTCAAATTGACCCCGATTGAATACCAAAAAGACCCCTGTAGGGAAAATTACGAATATACCCCTGGGTAGGGAATGGTCGGAAATGCCCATAATGATGTGTTGAATGTTGTGGATGATTGAATTTGATTCTCTGAATTAGAGTAGTGAACTTGAACTGAACCTTTGTGTGATCGAAAGAACTACTTCTAAATACTTTATTTCATAAAATTGTTCGAGATAATCAGTGGAACAAAATACTAATGCATAAAATTTCTTAAGTCAGATTAAATTGCGACGTTAGATATGAGTTCTCGAGGTCGAGGTCGTGTTATGCATGGACGTGGTCGGGGTAGGATGGCTGTGTCTGAGCCAGTGAGGTCGGGTCAAGGATCTGAGAATGAGGTACCACTACCACCACCAGCTTTTGGTGTTGAGCAGCAGGATCAGACGGGGGATGATGTTGTATCGCGGGCTGTACTGCGAGTTCTGGAGATGGTGGCTGGAGCCGGTGGAAATATGAGAGCTAGGAAGCCCGTGCCTGAGCGACTCCAAGCCAATGGGGCTGAAGTGTTTCGTGGAGTATCTGGGGTGGCACCCAGTACAGTTGAGTATTGGTTGGAGGCGACCGAGCGAATTATGGAAGAATTGGATCTGACCCCTGAGGAGAAAGTGAAAGGAATGGTGGCGCTGCTACGTGATGAAGCGTATCAATGGTGGCTCACAGTTCGGGATGGGGCCACAGCTGAGGATCTCACTTGGGAGTACGTTAAGACGGCATACCAGAAGAAGTATGTGGGTACTCATTATATTGATGCGCAAAGGAAGGCATTTTTGGGGCTGGTTCAAGGGAGCAAGTCCGTAGCGGAGTACGAAGCGGAATTTTTGCGGTTAAGCCGATATGCTCGAGGAGTAGTGGCTACGGAGCATGAGCGATGTGTCCGATTTGAGGATGGACTAAGAGATGACCTGAGGTTATTGATAGCTCCTCAGCAGGAACGAGAGTTTGCCGTATTGGTGGAGAAGGCTAAGGTGGCCGAAGGAATTAAGGATTCTGTGAGGCAGAACACAGAAAAGGATAGGAACTCGGATAAGAGGAGTTTTGGACCGTCAAAATCATCTGGGAGTCTTCAGAAAAAACCGAGGATCGAGAATTCTGCTCGTGTTTCAATGACAGCTGCAGGAAATCAGGACCGTTCGTGTGCTCGGTGTGGAAGGTATCATGTTGGCGAATGCTGGAATCGGGATCGGGAGTGTTTCAGGTGTAAATCCAAGTCTCATTTGATTAAAGACTGTCCCCAGGATCCGAGTAAGGCTCGGACAGTAGGCCAGGGTTTTGAGCAGCCGGGCAGAGGTGGTCAGCAAGTGACGAGGGGTCGTGGTCTGAACCATGGAGGAAATGGTTCTGGCCAAGGTCGTGGAGCATCAAGCCGAGGTAATGGAAACACTGAGGTAAGACAGCCAGGTCTGGTGTATGCAGTTCGTCGGAGGGAGGACAGTGATGTGCCAGATGTGACAACGGGTAAGTTTCTTATGTTTGGAATACCTCTTTATTGTCTCGTTTGTTACAGAGCTAGTTTGTATTTGTGTTGATAGTGAAGTGGATGGAACCTTGAGTGTGAACTTTGGGACTGTTCATAGAAAGTATGTTAGTTTTATTAAGATCAGAGTGCGCAGTAAGAGCATAGTGTGGCGAGATAGGATGTGTGACTGTTAGTTAGTTGGAAATTTCGAGGACGAAATTTCTTTAAGGAGGGTAGAATTGTAACATCCCAAAATTGGGCCTAGTAGGATTGGGCCGATTGGGAATTGGGCTTTAGGAAAATTTGAATATCATTTTGTTACTTGTGTTAGCTCGGGTATAATTTTTATTATGGGCTTAGTATAGTCTTGTGAAGGCTTGATTTTAATTAGGAAGTTAGAATAAATTTTAGTATGGCTTATTTAATGAAGTGGATTAGGTGAGCTTAGCACTTAAGTTAATTTAAGTGTTCATTTATAGCACAAGAGGAGTAAGTGGCAAGTTGGTTAAGGAGCTTGAAAGGTAGCTTGAGGTTAGAGGTTCGAGTGGTATGTTTAGCATTTTGAAGGTTTATTTTTGTGTATTAGCATTGATGGCCGGTCAAACTTATTTATGATAGGTGGACTAATAACTTTTGGTAAGTTGAATTTTGTTTAAGGAAAGCTTAAGTTATGGGATAAGATTTTTAAGGTTATGGAAGGATATCTTAAAGTTATGGTATATTGAGGGGAAAAAAGGCTTGGCTTGTGGAAAATGTTTTGGAAACAATTCTTATGCCTTTAGTGGATGTATGTGGACGGCATGGGTGTCTAGGGGGGTGGCCGAATTTTGTAAGTAGCTTAGGGGGGAATAGTTGATCAATTTTGCCTTTTGAACATCTTTTTGCATTTTTGTTTTCCCTCTCCAAGAACACTCTCTTTGGCCGAATGTCATTATGCATTTTGGTGCAATTTTTCTTTTGGTTTTTACCTTATTTTTGTGAACCAAATACCATTTCTCTTCTTTCATTTGTCCTCTTGAAACCAAAGCAACATTGAAACTTTTGTGCATTTTTCTTCTTTGGCAAAATAGTGTTTGGCCGAATCTCTCTCTCTCACATATCTCTTTTCTTCATTTGACTTTTGTTCAATCACATTTTCTTTCATCATCTCTTGGCCGAATCTTTACCCATCTCAAATTCCATTATTTTTTCTTTTCATTCACTCAAAGTTTAAACATCCATTACCATTCTATTTCTCTTTTCTTTTTCACTTCACCATAGCCGAGTTTTTTATATTTCCTTTTAGTGTTATTTTTGGCCGATTATTCAAGGGGAAACTCTCTTTGTTTTTCTTCAATTGATTTTGGAAAAGTGTAAGTGTTCTTGGCCGGTTCTCCTTCAATTCTTTTCTCGACTCTATGTTATTTCTTGTGGACAAAAGCCGAATCTTTGGGCATTGGTTTGCAAGGTTCTAACCGTTTTTAGGATTCGATTATTCAATTAGGCTCATTGGATTTCGGAAGCAATCAATTTAAGCCATTCCTTTAGCAAATCAGAGTTGGTAAGTCAAGTGGTAAGGATTCTATACTCTTAAAGTTGGTTGAGGAAGCCTAAGGTTATTTGGATTAAGATATGTTGTTGGTCGAATGGTTTTCATTAAAATATTGTGATATGGCTGATTATAGGACAAGAATCTAGTGTGGTAGATCGGGTCTTCGGGATTTAGCCGACTGTGCCAAAAAGGTGCGTAGTTATCGCACTGTCTCTTGATTGTGTGTATGTGTTATATTTATGTATATGTGATATGATGTTAATGGTAGCCGAATTAAGGGCTAAGATTGTGAATACCCGTGGTGGGTGATCGAATACTCAGGTCAATGATTTACGTTATTAAATGATTATTGATAAATATATGAAATGTGATGACATGTAATGTATATTTGTTTCAAATGATATGTTGCCATGATACACATATATGCATGGGACTTGGGATGTGACTATCGAAGGAAAGGGTGTACATTATGTACGTGGTCTGATGTTAGCCTTGTGCTACATTGGCGCTTGATGGTGGCTATGTGCTTCATCAAGGGAGCTGTTGGCTAGGTGCCCATCTCGACGGATGATAGCTGTGTGCATCACCGTAGATTGAGGATGACCTCGAGTCACCTCGTGGATACAGATATGTGGATCACTATGTGATCGGTGGCTTAGCCACGGCCTTGGGCAGCAAGTCTGCCAAGGTAAGATATGTGGATCACTATGTGATCGGTGGATTAGCCACGGCCTTGAGCAGGGAGTCTGCTAAGGTAGGAGTAACGGATGGACTCTAGGTTGGGTTGGGCTTCATGTTGCATATTTATGCATTTTGCATGACTAATTATGTGGATCAATGTGGATATGGGCCAAGCCCAACATGTGGAATTATGTGGATATAATGCCTTATCATCTGATATGTGATTGATGTGTGGATATGGGCCAAGCCCATACGTGGAGACATGTGAAATAACTATGCACTGAGTTTGTTTGACTCACCCAATTTTTCTCAACCATTTCAGGTGATGCGTAAGCGTTGGACCGGGTTTGGAGTGGATACAAGGTGGCCCATGCAGAAGAAGATATTTTAATTATTTTAAGCATTTTAATATTGAGTATTTTGTTTTAAGTATTGGTTGTAATAAGGGCCATTTAACCAATATTTGATTATTATTATGTTTTAAGTTGGTTTGTTGAATATATTGTTATTTGAAAATGTTTAAATTTGTAACAACTTAATTTTACTTGAAATTTTAATTACACAATGTTTTAGTAAAGACACCAAAATTTATGTTTTTAACTCTAAGTCAAAAGTTTTTCAAACGTTTTCCGCAGTGGCATTTCAAATTCGGTCATAGCGAATGGGCCGGGTTTGGGGTGTTACAGAGAGGGTTTAATATAGGTTAGGGAGTCTTACGAATCAAGCTAAGTAAAAGAAATCATATAATTTAGGGTTAGATAATAAGAGAAGTCTAGGTGGATTCTTCTTGAGGGTATCGTCGTAATCAACTGAGTTTTCCCTCAAAGTTATTTCCCAATTCGTCTTCTTGTCTTTGTGTCCTTAGTGTAGCTGTCATCGATTTAGTTTAAAAAGTAATCCTCACTCTAACTTTAGGACTAAATAAGAAGAAGAAGGTGAGTATTAATACTTTTAGTTCCTTTGGGTTCAATAACCAGTCTTGCCTAAGCTATACTACTGTTTGATAGGTACACTTGCCTTAATATCGTTGTCAGAGTTAGTCTCCAGGTTTGATCATTCTTTTATAAATATTTAAAGCTCTGATTTTACAACGATCAGGCATGTGACTGGCCGTATGGTATAAGTCGGTATACCTCCCTAAATGGCACACGGCGTAGCACATGGGCGTGTGTGGCCATTTCGTAGGGCACACGGTCTAGACACTTAGGCGTGTGGTTGGCCGTGTGACCCAAGTCAGTATACTCTCTAGATTTTATTGGTTAGGGGTGTTACATTTTATTGGTATCAGAGCTACGGTTTAGTCGATTCTAGGACTAACGTAGCATGTGTGAAAGTACTATACATGCCATATATACTCTATGATAGTGTGATGATTCTTGATAGTTTAAACTGTGTTTTCGTATAGAAATGGATCCTGAATGTGCTATAGTGAATGATGTAGAGAGTAATGCACCAGCTCCCACTCAAGGGATAGCGCCTACTGAATCTAGATTCGTGTCGAGCAGTCATGGAGGTGAGGCTAAAGAAGCCTTTTTCCAGATGATGAACGAATGGTTTACTCAATACATTCGTACTAATCCGGTTGCTCAACAACCTCCACCCTTACCTATACCTCAACAAATCCTTGTTGTTCCTCAAGTTGTAGATCCGATACGGTTGAACAAGCCTCCAGTGGATAAAATTCATAAACATGGACCTAAAGAATTTCAGGCTACTGTTGATGATGATGCTGAAAGAATTGAGTTCTGGCTCGAAAATACGATTCGAGTATTCAATGAATTGTCTTGTACTCTTGAAGAATGTATTAAATGTGCTATATTATTACTGAGAGACACTGCATATCAATGGTGGAATACCTTGGTGTCTGTAATACTGAGAGAACGAGTGACCTGGGAATTCTTTCAGATAGAGTTTCAAAAGAAATACATAAGTCAGCGATTCCTTGATCAAAAGCATAAAGAGTTCATAGAGTTAAAACAAGGCCGCATGACTGTCACAAAGTATGAAAGAGAGTTCATACGGTTAAGCAAGTATGCTTGAGAGTATGCGTCAACTGAGGAGATTATGTGTAAACGATTCGCTGATGGGTTGAATGAAGATATAAAATTATTAGTCGAAATTCTTGAATTGAAAGAGTTTGTTGTTCTGGTTGAAAGGGCTTGTAAAGTCGATGATCTTAGTAAAGAAAAGAGAAAAGTAGAACCAGAAGCTAGAGATTCGAGAAAAAGATCAATGAGTAAGCCGTATCATTCTTCATCAAAGAAATCTTGAGATTTGTTAAGTCAATCAAATATCCCAGCGGAATACTTTAATAGAGATCGTGGGAAGCAAATTACAAATTCAAAAACTCCACCTGTGTCAGTGGCTAGTGTGGGTAATGTTAGACCAAATAAACCGGAATGTGGACGTTGTGGAAAATGACATTTTGGAGAGTATAGATTGAATGATAAAGCCTATTTTAGATGTGGCTCGCATGAATATTTCATCCGGAATTGTCCTGAGATAGATGAGAAAGATAAATCTCAGAATGCAAGGCCGAGTAATATGTCGGCTAGAGGAAGACCACTGAGAAATGCTGGGAATGTGAGTGGTAGTTGAGGGGTGACGAGAGACTCTACCGTGAGACCTGAGGCTAGAGCACTGGCCCGAGCTTATGCTATCCGTGCACGAGAGGAAGCATCATCGCCAGACATTATCATCGATACTTTCACTCTCTATGATACTAATGTGATTGCATTGATAGATCTAGGATCAACTCATTCTTATATATGCATGAATTTAGTATCCAGTAAGACTTTGCTGAATTTGTGATTAGAGTATCGAACCCCTAAGGCAAATGTGTTTTGGTTGACAAAGTCTGCAAGAATTGTCCGTTCATGCATCGGGATTTCTATTTTCTGGCTAATCTGATGTTCTTGTCATTAGATGAATTTGATGTGATTTTGGGTATGGATTGGCTAACAATGCATGATGCAATACTGAATTGTAGACGAAAGACAATAGAATTGAAATGCCAGAACAATGAGACTATTAGAACTGAATCTGGTGATCTGAATGGCTTGCCAGCTGTGATCTCGACTATGTTAGCTCAGTAATTTGTGAGAAAGGGGTGTGAAGCTTACCTTGCTTATGTTCTTGATACGAAAGTAACAAAAAGAAATATTGAATCAATACCAGTTGTGTGTGAGTATCCAGATGTGTTTCCTGAAGAATTACCAGGTTTACCACCTATCAGAGAGGTTGAGTTTGGTATTGAATTAGTACTGGGAACTACGCCGGTATCAATAGCTCCGTATAGAATGGCACCGACAGAGCTAAAAAAAATTGAAAGCTCAGTTGCAAGAATTGACGGATAGAGGTTTTGCTAGACCGAGTTTCTCTTCCTGGGGTGCACCGGTGTTATTTGTGAAAAAGAAAGATGTCACTATGAGAATGTGTATTGACTATCGACAACTCAACAAAGTGACAATCAAGAATAAATATCCTTTGCCACGAATAGATGATTTGTTTGATCAGTTAAAAGGGGCAACAATGTTTTTGAAAATTGATTTGAGATCAGGTCATTACCAGTTGCGAGTGAAATACTCGGATGTGCCAAAGGCTGCATTTAGAACAAGGTACAGATACTACGAATTTCCTTTTATGCCTTTTGGACTAAAAAATGCACCTGCTATTTTTATGGACTTGATGAACTGGATTTTTAGGCCATATTTAGATCAATTTATAGTTGTGTTTATTTATGACATTTTGATCTATTCTCGTGATGAATCTGAGCATGCCGAACGTTTGAGAATTGTATTACAAACTTTGAGAGATATACAATTGTTTGCAAAGTTTAGTAAATGTGAATTTTGGTTGCGAGAGGTTGGTTTTCTAGGACATATAGTTTCAGCAGCGGGTGTAACGCCCCTTACCCGTATTCAATGCCGAAACAGGGTACGAGGCATTACTAAGCTTAACTTACTTGAACATACAACTTTGGACTATAAAATTTCATTCCAACTTAAAACTTCCCATTCACATTCATACCATCCTCATTATGGGCCTCCGAGGCCTTAGACATGCAAACGGAGGGTCTCAGAATCAAATCGGGAACTTTTGTATAATTAGAAAATTTTTGCCTAAATGGGGCCATAAGCCCTTGTGAAATGGGACACGCCTGTGTAGGCAGGCCGTGTGGTCACACACGCCCATATCCCTAACCCGTGTGGAATTTATTTTTCATTTCGAACTTATAGGGGTTTTCACAAGGCCGGACAGACGCCCGTGTCCTTGGCCCATGTCCTCCACAAGGGCTAGACACGCCCGTGTCCTCACCCGTGTGTGAAAACCTGGGTATTCTGTTTATGACGTCAGCAACTTTATAAAGGGGCACATGGCCTAGGCACACGCCCGTGTGTCTAGCCCATGGTCGACACTGACTTGCAACATTAACACGCAGGGGACACACGGCCCAGCCACATGCCCATGGGACTGACCATGTGTCATACACGGCCTAGACACATGCCCGTGTGCCTACCTGTGTGGACAAGAACAAGGCTATTTGCCAAGATCTTTTTATCACCCTAACTCACACAACATAAATCCCATTCAACCATTTACCAAGAAACTTAATCATGCAACATACACCTTCATGAATAATCTCATCTTTTCATAAATTAGTAATAATGAGCCATCAACTATGGCAAAATATAAAAGAGTTCATCTTTAAAAGAGCCAACACACTTGGCTAAAACAACAAAACATTTCACTAAGTCTAGCCCCTATACATGCCAAACTCAAAATGCTAAGTCTAAATATATCGAGATGAGCTGATAGTGTAGGTGATCTTCCGATTATCTTCGTATCCCAAACTAGCTCCTTGACACTATAAAACAAGGGAAAAGAAAGGGAGTAAGCTTTAAGCTTAGTAAGTTTACATGTAAATAATAAGCATCATAATATATGTTAATTAATCAATAACATTACAAACTAATCAAGAACAATTCACATTTCCATAATCATGGTTACTCATTTCATCTCTTACCACATTCCAACCATATATCAATTATATTACTCACATTTATTTGTACACATTCCCTGCACTCATCACTGCAAAGCAACATGAAACATTTACTTAAACAATTTCTCGATGAACCCCTCGAAATAATACTAAGTACCGGTGGTTTCACACATAGCCCACCATTAATCAATGATAGGGTGGTATCGCACATAGCCCACCAAATGATAATTTAAATGATGGTATCGCACACAGTCCATCGTGAATAAGTAATAAGATGGTATAACAGACAGCCCACCCAAAAGGATAATTACGGTGGTATCGCACACAGCCCACCAAATAATTATTATGGATATTTTTCCGCACTTACATATCTATTCCGAGGTTCATACGAGAATTAATCACTATCTACCACTATCAATCAATATCACTCATAATTGATCTCATTCATACAATGCATCAATAAGTAACAATATATGTATTAAAGATGTATCGTTTACACATAAACTTACCTCGGTGCAAAATGTATTAGTCGACGATTTAGTCCGTAACCTTTCCTTTTCCTCGGTCAAGGTTGTTTCCACACTCTTCTTGATCTATAATAATAAAATTTACTCATTGAATCACTTTATAACTCATGATACATCAAAATTTACACTTAGGCAAAAATGACCATTTTGCCCTTATACTTTGGCAAAATTACGATTTTTCTCCTAGGGTCGTAAATTATTTTTCATCACATTTCCTCATTAAACAAGCCTAGATAAACATTTATTTCTCTTACAAAAACTCACAAAACCAATTATTTCATGCATTTATTACACAATTACAATCTTTACAAATAAGTCCTATTTAGGTGTTTTCATGATAACACCCTTCACAAAAGTTGTTCCTTAACCCACTATGATCGTGTCTGAAAGACTTAATATTTAAATAATGAATGATCGAGACTAGAAATTAACTATGACAATGATTGAGGCAAGCGCACCTATCGTTTGGTAGTATAGCTATGGCAAGACTGGAAATATCGTATCCTCAAGGACTAAAAGTACTAGTAATTACTATCTTTTTATTATTTAGCCTAAGAATTAAGGGAATCGTTGTTTAATCTAAAACTAACTAATTACTAAGCTAAAGATGCTAAGACACAGAGAGTGAATTGGGGAAATACTTTTGGGAAAACCAATTGATTAAGACAATACCTGAGGAAGAATCCATCTAGACTTCACTTGTTATTTAACTCTGAACCAGACGATTTATTCCCTTGACTTGATCCATAGGATTCCCTATTTTATATTAGTACCTCTCTCGAGGCTACTAACGTCTAACCCTAAGTTGATTAATTGAAATCTCTTTCTAATTAAAACCCCTATAATTGCATTAACTCGATCTATGGACTCCCATATTAGGTTTGACCCTAATCCGACAGATTTTCGTCGTCCTATCTCTAAGAGTGCAATCAACTTCTCTTAACTATGCTAGATCTACTCGTAAACAGGGACTTTTGCTCCACTGGCTAAGCACATCAATACTTGAATCAATATCCTGAAATATCAAAGCAAGAATTAAGAACACATAATTAAGAACAAATCAAGTATTTATCATATAGTTCAGAAAACAATAACAAGATCTGTCTTAGGTTTCATCCCCCTCAGGTATTTAAGGGGTTTAGTTCATGTTTATGAAAGAATACATCTCAGAATAAAGTATAAAACAAAACATAAGAAAAACCCTAAAACCCCCTGAAGGAAATTAAAGGGAAGATCTTCCGTCTTGAGTATGATTCCGGCTTTTTGAGATGAATCAACTGGTTGTCTTCGAGTAAATCCCACAATTCGGCCTTCTCTGGCTTGGCTTCTCGACCTACCTGAACGCCCCCTTTAGGTTGCCCTCTAGGGTGTTTATATAGGCTTTTGGAATATCTTTCATTGTCTCTAAGTACCCTTTTCCGAGTAGAATTAAAACAAGTCACGTCAGGGACACGCCCATGTAAATTGAGTCCAGGCCGTGTTCGGATTTGCTAAAGAGGCACGGCTGTGTGGATTTCTCCAGGCCATGTGAATTTCGTACTTTGGCCCATATTCTCCGTTTTTGGCCCGTTTCTCGTTTTTTTCATCCTCCGATGCTCTCTTAAGTATAAAACATCAAATTAAAGGATTAGGAGCATCAAATTCCACAATTCAAAGGATAAATCATCCAAAAGTATGCCAAATGTGGGATTAAAATATGTACATATTACGGTTTATCAAATACCCCCACACTTAAGCATTTGCTTGTCCTCAAGCAAAATTCTCAACTCACAATTAAAATGAACTTCCTCAATTCATAATATTCATCAATAGTGTTTCATCATAATTCATAGATAATTTATACGTTGATAATTTAAGTAGAAGGGTCCTAAAGATTCAAACAGTCAAAGTCATAGTTTTTATAGCACGAAAACATAGGTGTTTTCCCTTACCTAAATAATTACCTCTGATTCGAAACTGATAAGAATTGACATCCTCACTAAACTTTTACCTCTGATTCGAAACTGATAAGAATTGACATCCTCACTAAACTTTCACTCAGATCAGTCAAAAGTGTTTAAGGTTCAAATTAAGCACTCAAAGGTCAACCATGAAAAGTTAATCTCGTAGGTTGTATGAAAATCAAATCTCCACCACTATAAAATGAGATGATACACAAATCAAAAGGTTTTTAAAAAGGGTTGTAATGGGGCTCGGGTTAAAGGTGTGGATAAAGGCTGAATTAAAGGGTTAGATTCGAGATTGAATTAACAAATTACCTAACTTAGAAAGATGAACTAAGATTCGAATAATTACAGTAATTAAAACTTTATTACTAATAATACGAGCTTCTTCTCAAGATGTGGAATTTAAACGTATAAGCTCACTTAATCATAGAACTAATAAATATTCTTCTTTTTTTAAGAACAAATCAAATAGATAGATCTTAACAATTGAAATAAAGAATGTAGTTAGGCAACTGATCAAATCAAATCTCGATATAAGGGTAGTCAAGAGAAATGGTGATAACAAATACAAGATGGGTTTTGGGTTAAAATTAGTGGGTGAGTCAATAAAAGGTTTGTTAGGATCAAAGGGGTTCACTTGGGGTTAACTGTGAGGGTAGGCTTTTAGTGGAGTAAGTGGGTTAAATCCTAAGTGCCTTTATCATCTCTGTATATCAACTCAATGATGTGGTCTCGACATGTATAATCGAAGCAAGTTCTAGAATAACAAATCAATGTTGACACATTCATAATCAATAAAGTGAGCAAGAAAAGAATGTATGCTCTAAAAGGCTCAAAATCTCACAAAAATCATGGGTTTTTGATATCAACCTTGTAAATTTCAAACTTCAAGGTAGTAATTAGATTCAGGTAGACAACCTAACAAAATTTTTAGTTTTTGAAAATAGACTAATCATGCTTGATTCTCTAGTCTCCTAAAGTTTAAATCATCACTGCACAATTATCAATGACTTAATCCAAAACATATCAATAAAAATCATAAGTCAATAGAAGTTTCATTCTAATAGCAAAATGAGAAAATTACTTAAGGTCAAGACATTATTCAGGGATTTGAGAATAATGCAAAAAGTTAGGAACTTTTCAAAATAACATTCACCCCCCACACTTAAGATGTACATTGCCCTCAATGTACAAAGATATATATGAAATCATAAAAGATAAAGAGAAGTGAAACTTCCTAAATTTTGGATGGATTTCTTGAGTTGGAAGTGTAGAAATTTGACTCGGAGGTGAAAGATAAGTTAGAGGAGGCGTCTCTAGTGGTGTTATGGTGGCCGCCAACAATCTCTACGCTAGATGAAGAAATTGGGTAACTTGTGAAGAATTAGCCAGGAATTAATAAGAATAATTCAAATATACGAATTATAAATTTAAAGAAAAGAAAGATAAAAAGAAAGAGTGTAAAAAGTAAAATAAAATTAAAAGAAAAGATTAATGGACTAAAAAGTCCTTCTATTAGATGGTTAGCGAGGTGGGTGTGATTTCTAAGGGCGTGGTGTGGTGATTCCCTAACAGCCTTTAGAACCTAAATCAAAGAAAACAAAATAAAATAGACTAAATTAAGCATAAGAGAAATAAAGAGAAGGAAAATAAAGGAGAAGGGAAAAGAAAAAGAAAAATTAAATGGACTCAAATGTCCTTGGCTCGGTGAATCAATGAAGCGGCCGGCATGAACTTATGTAATTCAGTCTCATACGGGGAGACTGTGATATGGTCCGTTCACTTCTTCGACATGGGAATGGTAATGTTGGCCTTGCCTTTGATAATTGAGTGATAGCGGTAAGGATGGTGAAGAGAAATTATGGTGGCTAGGGTTGAGAGGAAAGGGGTTTGGTGAGGAAAGTGTGCTGAAAAGGGGGTTTATATAGAAATGAGGATCTGGTGATTTCCCACGCCCGTGTACGTTGGACGTGTTAGGTCACATGGCCATATCGCACGGTCGTGTTATGCTTCATTCGTTTCTCCCACGCTTGTGTGCAGGTCGCCACGCCCATGTTTGATAAAATAGTGTCGACCACGGCTGTATCGCACGGTCGTGGTGTTTAGTCGGAGCTTGTGGCTTGAAGATATTTTTCATCCTGTTTCGTACTATCTCTGCCATGCTGGTACAGAAATTCGTGTGTCCACACGGCCACAGCCACGTCCTGTGCAAGGTCGTGTGGTATGGAAATCTGTGTTTCATTAATTTGGTTAGTTTGTAGTTAGATGCTGAAAGTAAAAATGAAAATAAAAATAAGAAAATTAATGAGGTTAGTGCTCGGGTTGCCTCCCGAGAAATGCTCGTTTATAGTCTTAAGCTAGACTTACCTTTCATTTTCACATTCATGGTGGTTTGAGGAGTTGAAACTCCTCACCCCTGCTATCAGTTCTAAGATTACTATATAGTTCGAGTCGAGTAGCGTTTACCTTAAAAGTGCCAAACTTGGGATTGGTTACCTTGACTGTTCCGTGTGGGAAGATATTCAGTACCTCAAAAGGTATTTCTTCATTTGTATCAAGGTCTGAAGTGGCGATCTGAGGGTCTGTTTTATTCAACAATACCTGATCTCTGATCTTAAATTTGTTTGTTCCACGAAATGGCATTGGTTCTGCTTCGTGTATTCCTAGTTTCTCCTTGAAATGTGTCTTCCACTCGTCTAGTTCATCGATCCGAAGCATTTGTTTCTCATTAGTTATTTTCTTTTTGGCATGGGGTCTAGGATCTGGCTTAGGTGTGTAGTTCCGTGGTGCTTCCTGAAAAGAAGGTTTAATCGAATGGTCATTAATAGAATTTATTTTCTCACTTTGATTGCTTGATGTCCTAGCCGAGTCAAGAGCCTGAAGAGTGATCGTTTCGTCACCTACATGAAGTATAAGTTCTCCTATACCAACATTAATTTTAGTTCTAGCAGTTGCTAAAAAGGGTCTTCCTAAAACTAAAGGAATATTATTGTTCTCATCCATGACTAAAACGACAAAGTCTACTGGGAATATGAATTTGTCAATTTTCATGAGTACATCTTCAATTATACCCCTAGGAATTCTAATAGTTTTATCAGCTAATTGAATGCTCATCCTAGTTAGTTTGGGTTTCCCTAAACCTAGCTGTTTAAACATTTTATAAGGCATAACATTGATGCTTGCCCCTAAATCAGCTAAAGCATTATCAACAGATAAACTACCAATTAAGCATGGAATTGCAAAACTCCTTAGATCATTTAATTTTTTGGTAGTTTATTTTGTAGAATTGCTGAGCACACTGTGTTTATTTCCACATGCGACTCTTCGTCTAACTTCCATTTGTTTGTCAAAAGCTCTTTTAAGAACTTCCTTGAATCTGACATCTGCGAAAGAGCTTCAAGAAACAGTAAGTTAATATGTAATTTCTTTAAAAGTTTAAGAAATTTACTGAATTGTTTGTCTGTGTTGTCTTTCCTTATCGCATTGGGGTATGGCACACGAGGTTGGTATTCTTTAATTACCGGTTTTGGTTTGTCATGGCTTACCTCAACCTTACCTTCCTCTACCACATTCTCTTGCCTTAATTTAGGCTCATCTAACCCTTCACTATCATGAGCTGTTATAACTTGAAGTTGCTCATTTGGGTTTGTTTCTGTGTTACTTGGCAAGCTGCCTTGTGGTCGTTCTAAGATCAGCAAGCTGTCCTAATTGGTTCTCGATCCCTTGAATCGATGCTTGTTGATTTTTAAGTGTTGTCTCGTTGTTTTGGAAACAAGTTTCTGACACCGCGATGAATTTTTTCAGCATCTCTTCAAGGTTCTGCTTCTTTCTTTATTGGTAGGTTTGCTGTTGGAAGCCTTGGAGGGGTTGTTGTCTTTGGTTTCCTTGACCACCCCATGAGAAATTGGGGTGGTTCCTCCAACCTGGATTGTAAGTATTACTATAAGGGTTATTTTGAGGTCTAGAATTATTACCCATATAGTGAACTTGCTCGTTTTCAGCGCTTGGGTTGTAAGGTGGATATTTTGTATTACTCATCCCTCCTCCATTCATCTCGCACTGCATAGCTGGATGTACCTGCGGAGAACCACATAACCCATCAATCTTTTTATTTAACATCTCTACTTGATTTGATAGCATGGTTACTGCGTCGAGGTTAAAAACGCTAGCGACTTTTGTTGCCCTTGTCCTCGTGACTTGTCACTGATAGTTATTCAGTGACATCTCATCAATGAATTCATAGGCAGCCTCAGGTGTTTTGTTATTCAGGGTTCCATCGGTGGCTGAATCAATCAATTGCCTGGTTGAGGGGTTCACACCGTTATAAAAGGTTTGGACTTGTAACCACAAGGGTAACCCATGGTGTGGGCACCTTCTCAAAAGATCCTTGTATCTTTCCCGTGCATCGTAAAGTGTCTCTAAATCCATCTGCACAAAAGAAGAGAATCATTCCTCAACTTAGCCATTTTAGATGGCGAAAAATATTTTAACAAAAATTTTTCGGTCATTTGTTCCCATGTGGTGATTGATCTTCGTGGTAACGAGTTCAACCATTGTTTAGCTTTGTTCCTCAACGAAAAGGGAAACAACCGAAGACGAATGGCATCATCAGAAATGCCATTTATTTTGAAAGTATTGCAAAATTTTAGGAAATTCGCCAAGTGATTATTTGGATCTTCATCCTGCAAACCATCAAACTGAACAAATTGCTGTATCATCTGAATTGTGTTAGGTTTCAGTTCAAAATTATCTGCAGCAATAGCAGGTCTAACAATACTTGACTCAGTTCCTGTTAAATTAGGTTTAGCATAATCATACATAGTATAAGGAGCATGATTTTCGGCCACCACCGGAGGTAGTGGATTATTATTAGCCATCTCTTCGGTAGTATTAGTTTCGTCCCCCTGCTCTTCTTCTATGTATTGTAAGCTTCGCCTTATTTCTCTTATGTTTCTGTGAACGGTACCTTCTATATCGCTGTAAAAAATCAAGGGTCCTAACGGGTTCCTTCTAGTCATAAAATTGAAAAACCTATCAGAAGCAAAGAAAGGAAAATAAAAATTAGAAAAATAAAAATAAAAAATAAATAAAAATAAATGAAAATAATGGCTAAAGTAATAAAAATCAAGTGTTCCTAATATCTTAGTCCCCGACAACGGCGCAAAAACTTGATCGTGTCTGAAAGTCTTAATATTTATATAATGAATGATCGAGCCTAGAAATTAACTATGACAACAATTGAGGCAAGCGCACCTATCGTGTGGTAGTATAGCTGTGGCAAGACCGGATTGTCGAACCCAAAGGAACCAAAAGTACTAATACTAACTTTCTTTTTTATTATTTAGCCTAAGAATTAAGCGAATTGTTATCTAATCTAAAATTAACTAACACTAAGCTCAAGATGCAAAGACAAAGAGAAGGAATTGGGGAAAATAACTTTGGGAAAAACCAATTGATTAAGACAATACCCGAGGAAGAATCCGCCTAGACTTCACTTGTTATCTAACTCTGAACCAGACGATTTATTCACTTGACTTGATCCGTAGGGTTCCCTAATTTATATTAATACCCCTCTCGGGGCTACTAACGTCTAACCCTAGGTTGATTAATTGAAATCTCTTTCTAATTAAAACCCCTAGAATTGCATTAACTCGATCTATGGACTCCCATATTAGGTTTGACCCTAATTCGGCAGATTTTCATCGTCCTATCTCTAAGAGTGCGTTCAACTTCACTTAACTATGCTAGATCTACACTTAAACAGGGACTTTTGCTCCACTGCCTAAGCACATCAATACTTGAATCAATATCCTGAAATATCAAAGCAAGAATTAAGAACACATAATTAAGAACAAATCAAGTATTTATCATATAGTTTAGAAAACAATTACAAGATCCGTCTTAGGTTTCATCCCCCTTAGGTATTTAAGGGGTTTAGTTCATGTTTATAAAAGAATACATCTCAGAAGAAAGTATAAAACAAAACATAAGAAAAACCCTAAAACCCCCTAAAGGAAATTAAAGGGAAGATCTTCCGTCTTGAGTATGATTCCGGCTTCTTGAGATGAATCAACTGGCTGTTTTCGAGTAAATCCCACAATTCGGCCTTCTCTGGCTTGGCTCCTCGGCCTACCTGAACTCAGCCTTTAGGTTGCCCTCTAGTGTGTTTATATAGGCTTTTGGAATATCTTTCTTTGCCTCTAAGTACCCTTTTTCGAGTACAATTAAAACAGGTCACGTCAGGGACACGCCCATGTAAGTCGAGTCCAGGCCGTGTTCGAATCTGCTAAAGAGGCACGGGCGTGTGGATTTCTCCAGGCCGTGTGAATTTCGTACTTTGGTCCATTTTCTCTATTTTTGGCCCGTTTCTCGTTCTTTTCATCCTCTGATGCTCTCCTAAGTATAAAATATGAAATTAAAGGATTAGGAGCATCAAATTCCACAATTCAGGGGATAAATTATCCAAAAGTATGCCAAATGTGGGATTAAAATATGTACATAGTACGGTTTATCACACTAGCATTCATTTTCTTACATAAAAACTCAGCAAACAACATGAACACTCTCATGGAAAGTCCCTAAACTTTCATTTTGCAAAATAATACCCTTATTAGCTAGCTTAAGCTTTGGGGGTTCCAAAAGTACAAAAGTTATCAAAAAAAACCTCTAAAACCACTTACTTGCAAGAGATTTGTTTTGCTAAAAATTTGAACTCCAAGAACTCTAATTTCCCTTCAATTTTCGGTGGTAGAAGAAGCATGAATAGTAAAAGATGATATTTCTTTCATTCATCTTATTTTATTCATTTTTTATCACCTAATTTCACCAAATTTTGACCAAAATTTAATGCTCTTGTCTCCTTGTCTTTATGGCCGGCCAACACACCCTTAATGGCCTAATTACACTTTAAGGACCTCCAATTTAATATTCTATACCTATTAGACACCTCTACCTTGTATAATAGAACTTTTGCACTTTATGCGATTTAGTCCCTTTTCATAATTAAGCATGAAATCACCAAAACTAATGCACCAAAATTTTCATACATCCTTATAAACATGCTATAACATAAAATAATATTAAAATAATTTTCTTCAACCTCGAATTAGCGGTCCCGAATCCACTGTTTCGACTAGCCCCAAAATCGGGCTGTTACAGCGGGTATCCTCGTTGACCTGAGCAAAATTTCTATGATTATAGATTGGAAGCCTCTGAGAAATGTATCCAAAGTCCATGGTTTTCTAGGACTAGGCGGTTATTATAGACGACTTGTGAAAGGCTTCTCGATGATTGCGACTCCGATGGCACGATTACTTCAAAAAGATGTTAAATTTGAGTGATCAGAAAAGTGTTAGCAAAGATTTGAACAGTTAAAAGTATTATTGACAGAGGCACCAGTGTTAGTTTAGCCTAATTCGGGTAAAGAATTTGTAGTTTTCAGTGATGCATCTTTAAATGGTCTGGGTTGTGTTTTGATGCAGGAAGGCAAAGTTGTAGCTTATGCTTCGAGACAATTGAAGCCGCATGAAAAGAATTATCCGACGCACGATCTTGAATTAGCCGCGATAGTGTTCGCATTGAAAATCTGGCGTCATTACTTGTGTGGTGAGAAATGTCATGTTTATACCGACCACAAAAGTTTGGAATATCTGATGACTTAGAAAGAATTGAATTTACGACAACGAAGATGGTTAGAACTGCTAAAACACTATGAATTAGTGATTGACTATCATCCGAGAAAAGCAAATGTAGTTACTAATGCGTTGAGTCGAAAGTCCTTATTTGCTTTATGTGCTTTAAACACGCAATTAGCGTTGTCTGGAAATGGTTCAATAGTAGCCGAGTTGAAAGCGATACCGTTATTTCTATAGCAGATTTGTGAGGCTAAAAAATTTGATAATGAATTATAAGCAAAACGAGCTCAGTGTGAGTCGACTTCTGATTTCAAATTTTGAATATGGTTTAATGACTGTTTGATGTTTCGTGATAGAATATGTGTACCATGGAATTTTGAACTCATTTGGAAGGTTCTAAACGAAGCACACAGTAGTTGTTTATCAGTACATCTGGGAAGCACAAAAATGTCTAATGATTTGAAACAGTTTTATTGGTGGCATGGCATGAAAGGAGATATCTTAGAATTTGTTTCGGAATGTTTGATTTGTCAGCAAGTTAAAGCTGAACATCAAGTGCCGTTAGGTTTATTACAGCCTATTATGATTCCTAAGTGGAAATGGGATAGAGTAACAATGGATTTTGTATCGGGATTGCCTTTATCTCCGAGAAAGAAATATGTGATCTGGGTTGTTGTTGATAGATTGACGAAATCGACTCATTTCATTCTTGTACGTACGGATTATTCACCTGATAAATTGGTTGAGTTGTATATCTCAAAGATTGTTCGATTGCACGGAGTGTCATTATCTATTATTTCGGATAGAGATCCGAGATTCACTTCACGATTTTGAAAGAAATTGCAAGAAGCTTTAGGTACAAAGCTGCATTTTAGCACTACGTTTCACCCGCAAACAATCCGAGCGAGTTACTCAGATACTTGAGGATATGTTACGTTGTTGCATTCTTGAGTTTGAAGGTAGCTGGGAAAAATATCTACCGCTGATTGAATTTGCTTACAATAATAGTTTTCAATCGAGTATAAAGATGGCACCGTACGAAGCTCTATACGGTCGTAAATGCCAAACACCGTTGTACTAGACTGAGCTTAGTGAGAATAAGATTCACGGGGTTGATATGATAAGAGAAACAGAAGAAAAAGTGAAAGTGATTCGTGATAGTTTGAAAACAGCTTCAGATCAACAGAAATTGTACGCATACTTAAAACGGAAAGATATTGAGTTTCAGATCGGGGATAAAGTGTTCTTGAAAGTGTCACTGTGGAAAAAGATATTGCGATTTGGCCGAAAAGAGAAATTGAGTCCGCGATTCATTGGACCGTATGATATTATTGAGCGAGTTGGGCAAGTGGCATATCGACTATCTTTACCGTTTGAGTTAGAGAAGATACATAATGTATTTCACGTATCGATGTTACGTAGATACCAGTCTAACCCTTCACATGTCA